>JAUIMM010000512.1:0-1275000 GCA_031769625.1 Taudactylus pleione | reverse complement strand
ATTTTACCCTTGGTCGCCCACACACACAGTACAATTATCAGGGTAATCTGATATTGGGTGGATTGTCCTGATAATTGTATAGTGTATGCTCAGCATAACACATCTCAGGGACTAGAGTTGAAGCTAGAAAATGTTACCTTCTTAATGGTCATGAGACAGGGTGGCAAACTGTCAAAGTAACACAAGTTCTGGTGATGGGTTGGAACTGGGACCCAGGAGGATGGGAACAAAGTACCCAAGTCTCTTTAGGGGCATGGGAGTACAGGAGAGGTGTAACCAATGTCTCCAATATGCAGTAACCACACACAACTCAACTCACACCTCTGCTTTACAGCAGATCACACTATAATCATGCTGTAAATGAGAGGGAGTTGCCATGTCCTCCCATGTAGTCATGCACTCCCATCATACTTGGGCCTACCCAGTGTCTTGGCATCCCTGCTGGGACCACCCATTACCAAATGTCTAGTTTCGCCTATGTGTGTAATGGCCATTATGGTGCATAACGTGTAAGGGCCATTATGGTGTGTGGTATAATGTGTAAGGGACACTACCATGAGGTGTAATGTGACTAAGGGGCACTACTGTGTGGCATAATTTGAATTGGGGGTACTATTGTGTGGTCACACCCTTTCCCAGCAAGGCTACACCCTGTTTTTTTTCTAAGCGTGCCTACGGTGCGCTCTTTCCCTCCTTGAGGCATGGAGGGGGGCACCAATGCTCTTTATGTACACAAAGCACCAAAATGTGTAGTTTTGGCTCTGCTTTGGTATGCACAGATGTGACCTCCACTGTGTTCAGCACCCCTGCCCTAAAACATTCCTACAGTGAACACTGTCTAATCCTCTACAACTGCTAAGCCAGGGCTCGGTTAATTGGAAAATGTCTTTCCTTTTCATTGTGTGTGACCTACACCAATAAAGTGCAGCTTTACCTAACAGAACCAAACAAATATCTGTCTATGGCACATGTTTGAATACACTACAGGATTAACTTGATACAGGGAATGATGTACACTTGTATGTTGTTCTAATATTAATTATATTTGTAAGCGCATTGACTAAGAAGTAGAAGGAGTCAGGTATAGTAAGGGGAGGAGTCTATGCCAGGAGCCAAATGCTGACGCCAAGGTGGGCCTGTGTGTTCGGTAAATGCCAGGACCTATTTTTAGTCCCAGTCCGGCTCTGCTTGTGTGACTTTGCTTAAGACTCTGAATGCCACCATAACTTTTTCCATTCTCTCTCTTATTCCGTAGCACGGATTAGAAAGGCACTCTCAGACATATATGCAAATAAACCCTCAACACTCCATGTGTATGCCAACGTTTCAGAGGATTTTAACCTCTTTTATCAAGACATCATGAACAATGAATACAAAAACAAACAAATATATAGTAACTCACCCATGCAGCACCTCCACGCTCCCTCCGTCCGGCATCCACGACGTCATCGTCTGCCCCCAGACTCCCGTGGTGCCAGCTGGGGAGCGTGAACCAGAAGCGTGACCCGTCACCATAGTAACCTATCCACACAAGACAGGTCAATGTAGAACCTGCGTGTAGATAGATATAAAGACATTTATGTAGAAAGAGAGTGACTGGAGCATATGGACATACAGTAAACATACTAGTATATAACTGGAGCTGAACAGAAAAAGACACACATAATGCAACAGCAATGACAACATCCTACAGAGTGGGACATAGAAAGTAAACATAATGTATAATCAATTACGCAGAGCAAAATATTAGGAAGAGAAACTAAATTGATTATAAAAAACATGTAAAAGACATGGTTTCATTGAGCCCATATGGATACAAGGTATTTAGCCTATGTATCCACCTGCATTCCTTTCGCAGCAATAGACGTCCCTTATCCCCACCTCTAACATGTGGGGGAACACAATCGATCATCTTGTATCGAATGGTCCCTAATGGTCCCTAAAGTACCTGGCAACCGTCTGTTCGGACGTTTTACCCTCAATGGCTGCTCTGATATGAGATCTGTGCAGAGCCATGCGTTCTTTAAATTGCCTCATGGTTTTCCCAATATAAAGTAGGCCACAAGGGCACCTAATGTAATATACTACAAACCTGCTAGAGCAGGTTAAGGGAAATTTAATAGGTTTTTTTTGCCCAAATGGGGATGCACAAATGAATCTCCTGTTTCTAAGAAGCTGCAGGTTGTACACCCAATGCAGCGGTAATTCCCTGCTTTACTGGACAAGAAATGACTTTTCTTGGGGTCTTTAAATGATGTAACATCATTGTGGACCACCAGATCTTTGAAGTTTTTACCCCGTCTAAATGTTGGCAAAATAGCTGTATTTTTTAAAGCAGGCAATGATGTATCATCAGCAATTATGGGCCATAGTCCTCTAGCTGCTTTTACTAGCTCATGGCTAATGGGAGAGCCCACACTATCTTATTTTTATCCTTCTGTTTTTGGTGTGGTGATAGTTTTTGCGGATTATTGATCACTATTCACTGTGGCTATATTATATGAATTGCAAATTTTTCTTTTTTAATTAGGCTATTGTATAACTTTTTTATTATTTATTTATATATATATATTTTTATTTTTTTATATTTTATATATTTTTTATTTTCTTCTTTTCTATATTTCGTTATTTATTCCTCTTATATCACATAATTATGTATCTAACTGTGATCTATATATTATACACATATGTCTTTATCTATGTGTGCGCATATATATATATATATATATATATACTTTTTATTATTATTTTTTATATATATGTATGTGTTTTCAATTAATGTTTATTATCAATATTCAGAGTTTCCTAAGACCTAAATGCTACTTGACTAAGCTCAATTGAGAAATATGTAATAATAAAAAAGCCCATATGTATTTTAACATGCCAAGGATGTCCGGGTGGAAGATTTGCATAAAGCTATGTGAAATGATCATGTGGCTTCTTCCCATAACCAGTCTTGGATTGAGACCCAGGATGCATGCGCAAAGCGCTGTTCCCCGTGATAAAAACCGGGTGGAGGATATGCATAAAGCTATTTTAAAATGTCATGTGACTTCTTTCCATAACGAGTCTTGGATTGAGACCCAGGACGCATGCACATAGCGCCGCTCCCCGTGATAAAAACCGGGTGAGTAAGACAGTGCAGATACACTTCTGAGGAAGCCGCTGAGCGTCAAGGAGGCGGAGAAATGCGTAAAGTGAAAGACTGCATCTGATCACACTACACTTGATCATACAACCAGCTGGTTTAAATATATATTTGTTTGCATCTCCCAGGAGAACGGTGAACTGTGAGTACAAGCTCGTTTTTTTGAGCTGAGGATTGGATTTGGTTGGTCCTAATACTTCCACAGAGGTGGATTCAAACCTGTGATGTATGTGGCTAAATAAGTCCTACTGCAACGCTGTCTGAAGTATTTCTTGGCATTAATCATGCTTGCTGCTACTAACAGATAACCGCACATCTAATAGGATCTATATCCAAACCATCCATCTGTTCATTTGCTGGAGCTCTGCTATAACATATAAAGTATATATGGTTGCTCGGATGATTGATGATTTGTTATATGACTAACACAAGCTATATTACTGCTGTTTATGCTTCACTAACCAACTAAACAATCATCATGTGCCAAACTGTGCTTGATTACTAACACAAGCTACGTTGTAGCCATCATTGAAGCCTCATCCATATTACATTCTTAATTGAAGGAATTTATTTATTTTTTCACTGACCGGCCGGTTGTTTTTGATCTTGTATTTATTGATTTTTTTATTTTGTCATGGTATTTATGTAATATTTTAATTATATGTATTAAAATTGTTCCTATCTGTGAGCGCTGTCTATCCTTTGCTATTTCCGTCACCATAGTAACCTATCCACACAAGACAGGTCAATGTAGAACCTGCATGTAGATAGATATAAAGACATTTATGTAGAAAGAGAGTGACTGGAGCATATGGACATACAGTAAACATACTAGTATATAACTGGAGCTGAACAGAAAAAGACACACATAATGCAACAGAAATGCCAACATCCTACAGAGTGGGACATAGAAAGTAAACATAATGTATAATCAATTACGCAGAGCAAAATATTAGGAAGGGAAACTAAATTGATTATAAAAAACATGTAAAAGACATGGTTTCATTGAGCCCATATGGATACAAGGTATTTAGCCTATGTATCCACCTGCATTCCTTTCGCAGCAATAGACGTCCCTTATCCCCACCTCTAACATGTGGGGGAACACAATTGATCATCTTGTATCGAATGGTCCCTAATGGTCCCTAAAGTACCTGGCAACCGTCTGTTCGGACGTTTTACCCTCAATGGCTGCTCTGATATGAGATCTGTGCAGAGCCATGCGTTCTTTAAATTGCCTCATGGTTTTCCCAATATAAAGTAGGCCACAAGGACACCTAATGTAATATACTACAAACCTGCTAGAGCAGGTTAAGGGAAATTTAATAGGTATTTTTTTGCCCGAATGGGGATGCACAAATGAATCTCCTGTTTCTAAGAAGCTGCAGGTTGTACACCCAATGCAGTGGTAATTCCCTGCTTTACTGGACAAGAAATGACTTTTCTTTGGTCTTTAAATGATGTAACATCATTGTGGACCACCAGATCTTTGAAGTTTTTACCCCGTCTAAATGTTGGCAAAATAGCTGTATTTTTTAAAGCAGGCAATGATGTATCATAAGCAATTATGGGCCATAGTCCTCTAGCTGCTTTTACTAGCTCATGTCTAATGGGAGAAAAATCTTGAGCCCACACTATCTTATTTTTATCCTTCTCTTTTGGTGTGGTGATTTCAGTACATCAGTTCTGGAAAAAAGCAATGCTTTGGTTTTTGCAGCCTTTAATACTTTAGGGTGGTAGCCTCTTGTCAAAAATTTATCCATCATAGAGTCCATTTGTAGAGTGGCATCTTGTCTATCACTGCAAATTCTTAAAATTCTTAAAAACTGCGAATAAGGCAGGCCTTTAGTGGTTGCTGGAGGATGACAGCTATCAGCACACAGGAACGTATTACGATCCGTTTTTTTAGTGTAAACCGATGTTTCAATCTCCACATTTTCATTGATTTTGACTGCCACATCTAAGTAGTGTACTTGAGAAAAACTACATTCAAAGGTGAATTTGACCGCGGAATCCTTGATATTGATCTGTTCCATTCATGTTTTAAATGACTGTTCTTCACCAGACCAGACCAAGAACACATCGTCAATGTAGCGACAGTAAAAAACAATATACTGTGCCATTTCTGGGTCTGCAAAGAATAAATCTCTTCCACCGGTACCATGAATAGGTTAGCAAATGACGGTGCTACGCAGGAACCCATCGCGCAACCTGAGCGCTGATTGTAGAAGGCTCCATCAAAAATGAAGAAATTACGAGATAAAGTCAACCCCAATAGTGTAAGGAAAAATTCAATGTCAGGACCTGTATAGGACTGTATAGGATAAATTGTTAGTCAAAATTCTTCTGATAGATTCTAAGCCTCTATCATGCGGGATGCAGGTGTAAAGGCTTACAACGTCGACCATACACATTAAGTATTTAATAGGCAATGGAGGTACTTGTTGTAGTTTAAGTAAAAATGATGTAGTGTCCTTCAAACAGGTAGGCTCATTTTGTACCACTGGTTGCAAAAAATAATCTAAAAATTTAGATACAGTATAATATAGTGAGTCTCTCGCTGCTATTATGGGCCTGCCAGGCGGACTTACAGGGTTTTTGTGAAGTTTAGGGATGGTATACAGTACTGGTACCCTAGGAAAGTCCACAATAAGTGTTTCCTTAGTTTTTTCCGTGATAATCCCATTCTGCTCCGCTTTATCCAAAATAAGGTCCAACTCTTTTTTATAAGTATTGCTAGAATCCTTACTAAGACACTCTTATACTCGTGTATCCGCCAATTGTCCATATATTTCTAATTTATAGAGATCCAAATCCAAAATCACAATTCCGCCCCCTTTCTCTGCGGGGCGGACTATGATATCTTGATATCTCGCTAGATCCATGAGTGCCTTTCTGTGCTTAATAGATAAATTACAGCTAGTGGGTCGATGGTTTTTAATTGTTTCTTCAATGTTTTAATTCATGCGGGTAGAGAAATATTTAACACCTTGATTGGTAGTCACAGGTTCAAAAGAGGATTGTTTGTATACTGGAAGATCTCTGTCCGTTGATGCTGCTGTATCACCAAAAAATTCTCTGAGTATAATTCTGCGCTCAAATTTATATAAATCGACTTTAGATGAAAAACTGGCGAAGTCGTGGGTATAAACGACAGTCCTTTATTCAACACTGCTAGCTCATCCGCAGTGAGTACCCTTGAGGGCAAATTAAAAACTAAGGCCCTCATTCAGAGCCGTACGCTCTGAGCAGAGCGCACGCTCTGAATGAGGGCCGGGCTCCATTTTCATGGAGCGTCCTCCTGGACGCTCGTATAGCTGTGGGTCACCACCCACAGGCTATACGAGCGTGCATTGTGATGGTCGCGATGGTCGAGACCATCGCGACCATCGAATTTGCGAGCCGGAGCCTGCGGTTGAGGTTTTCAACCGCAAGCTCCGGAGTAATTTTGGCTCTATCAGAGCCAAAATCACTCCCACTGACATCACTAGTGATGTCAGTGGGCCGGCTTCTGACAGGAGGCGTTCCCTTAGGAACGTCGTGCGCATGCTCAGTCCATAACATCGACCCACTTGCGAGCGGACAGCCGCTCGCGAGTGGGTCTGAATCAGGCCCTAAGTCCTCTTTCGGCACCCTCCTGTGCCATGTCCTCGTCCACTGGCCACCCCAACGGGTGCATTTTTTCCTGGAGGCCGAATTTTGGCCCTGGGGACTACCCCTAAAGGGGGTCTCTGCATTGAAGTGGTTGGAACTTCCCCTGCACATTCTTGGTCACTAGATGTAACAGCACCACTTGAGGTATCTGTATCAAACTGAAATTTTCGGTTAAATATCTGTCTGAGTGGCCGCCTCTGGGATTCTCCTTTATTGTTTACCAAGCTATATACTTTTCCTTCGGCGTAATCTCGATTGACTGTTTCCAATTTTCATTTTTTTTTACTTAATTATATCAGATTTATATTTTTTAACTTGTACTGATAAATTATGTAAACAATCTGTGCTCGTGTCAGTTTTGAGTCGGTCAAGATGCAGAGTTTCAAAAGCAGTAATTTTCTCTTTTGCAATGGTTATTTCTTTAGTAGATTTAGAGATAACAAGCAAAATCAAATCAAAGGAGCACTTGTTTAATATAGCTGCCCACTTTCTGCAGAAGTCAGGATTATAACGGCCTATAGTGGGCACGTTTTTAATCCGAAAGCCCCGGGGAATCTTTTTGTCTCTAAAATAGTCCGATAATGTTACTCCGTGCAGATAATAATCAATTTCACTTTTTTTGAGACGTATAAGTTGTGCAAATAGTTGTTCCTGAGTATCTGCACCTGCTGTTTGAAAGAGATTATCTTTAAATAAAATCCCCTCTGCATCCGATTCCAAAAAGGTGAAAGTATCACCTAATGGTAATGAAATATTAGTAAACCCACCGACTTCTTCCTGTTCATTACTATTGCTCATGTCCACAAATGAGTCTCAAATAACATACACTACCATTCAAAAGTTTGCGGTCACCCAGACAATTTTGTGTTTTACATGAAAACTGACTTTTATTTGTCAAATGAGTTGCAAAATGAATATAACTTATAGTCAAGACATTGACAAGGTTAGAAATAATGATTTTTATTTGAAATAATAATTTTGTCCTTCAAACTTTGTTTTCGTCAAAGAATGCTCCTTTTGCAGCAATTACAGTATTGCAGACCTTTGGCATTCTAGCTGTTAATTTGTTGAGGTAATTTGAAGAAATTTCACCCCACACTTCCTGAAGCACCTCCCACAAGTTGGATTGGCTTGATGGGCACTTCTTCAGTACCATAAGGTCAAGGTGCTCCCACAGCAAAAAAAAAAAAAAACAGAAAAAAAGATACCTGGCGCTGTTCTAGATAAATCACTTATACTGAGACTGCAGCTCTCTAGAAGGAAATCTACTCACGATCTCCTAATCTGACACATAGAAAAAAAAATATATAAAAGAGAGCGCTGAGACAGCTGATAAAATTAAAAAATGAATTTATTTTAAATCCCTTTACTTCAATAAATATAATTAAACCATATACCAGATATGACCGGCAATACTGTAACCAATTGTCTATCGTAAATCACACAATTGGATATATAAAAGCAAAAATATTAAAACACAATAGTGACCTATACATCATATAACATCAGATAACATACATGTGGGAATGCTCTGTGATGGTACCTATAATTGCTGTAATTAGCTGGAAGAAGCAATAGTTTCTATAGTATTACACATACAGTATTATAGACTTGTATTTCAATTGCATATAAATACAGTTAGTAGTATTTGTATTCAAGATAATGTATTACCAATGCAAATAATTGCAATTATTAAAAACATATATTAATGGTAAATGCATAATATTTAATCTAGTTGTACATAATGATTCTCAGCCAGTGGATGTAGATTACTTCAAAAATTGTAAAACATACATTGAAGCTGAAACAACCCAGACAACATATAGCAATATGTACATAGATCTAGGATGATATCTGTAAATATTTGAAACGACGGCTTCTGTAATAATCCAGAAATAAATATTGCAGTTTATGTGCTGCAGATGCAGATTATCACAGTGTGTCCACTTGCCTCCCCTCTACTGCCTTAATTGGTTTTCGGCAGTGAATGTCTGGATTGTTTATATAAATCCTTGTGTAGCATTCAAAGTAATCAGACTTTCTCTATAGCAATCATTGGTTTCTATAAACGGTGCTTGTTTTCCCCGCTCACATGGGTATAATTAAACAATTCACAAACTCCTTTTATCGGCTTTTGAATTATATATTCTCACAAGGAATTCCTTTAATTAATTTTAGAGCATATGCTTAAAAATACTGTTCACCATGGTCACACAAATCGGTATATAGAGGCCACAGTCTCTGTGGATCTTTCAAACAGAGCTACTGTGGCTGCATTCCATTATTGATACAATTATATCACCTGTGTAGCAGCAAGAAGTCAATCCACACCAACAGTAAAAATCCTCCTGGCACTTAGCCTATAGCTGTTACCATCAGTGTATCACTCAGCTCTCAGGGTACTCTGTATATTGGCAGTCAATCAAAGCAGAGCAGTATTTAGCCAGCGTCTCTGGATGATGCAGAATCAGTCCGTGCAAAGCAGTATTAGCCAGCGTCTCCGGGTATTGAAAAAATGCGTTTCTCCGCCTAACTATTCAGCGGCTTCCTCAGTCGGTAGTCTCCACATTGAATGAGACTCTCCTTTTATCGGTCTCACAGAGTTCATGCATGCGCTCTTTGGTTATCACTCAAAGTATTCATACTTTGGTTATATACCATATACGCATAAGTATTTGCATATATATTCAGTTTAGTATATATTCTTACCATTCTCATATTTAGGTTCCTTAACTATGATGAATATCAAAACTACATCACCGCAAGTGTCTACACGGTGAGTTGATGAAAGTATGCTGTAGGCATATGACAAATTTCTTTCTCTCCTTATCTTGATTTTTTTATATATATATTTTTTTTTTATGTACTATTCTTTATGTCTTATGTCTTATGTATTTGGTCGGTTTATACGACAGAATTATATCTTATTTCATTGGCTTAATGCTGAATAGTAAATGTAATTTATGCACATTATGATTTCCTGTTAAAAATAATGCTATAGATAAAATAAAATCCTGGATCTGACTTCATTACTTGGAGTGACATAATGGAGAGTTAATTTGCTGAATAAACAGATCAGCTTATGCACACTTATGAACTGTGATACACAGGTGAGGCTCAAATGAGTCCTGAGTGATAACCAAAGCGCGCATGCGCGAACTCCGTGAGACCGATAAAAGGAGAGTCTCATTCAATGTGGAGACTACCGACTGAGGAAGCCGCTGAATAGTTAGGCGGAGAAACGCATTTTTTCAATACCCGGAGACGCTGGCTAATACTGCTTTGCACGGACTGATTCTGCATCATCCAGAGACGCCAGCTAAATACTGCTCTGCTTTGATTGACTGCCAATATACAGAGTACCCTGAGAGCTGAGTGATACACTGATGGTAACAGCTATAGGCTAAGTGCCAGGAGGATTTTTACTGTTGGTGTGGATTGACTTCTTGCTGCTACACAGGTGATATAATTGTATCAATAATGGAATGTAGCCACAGTAGCTCTGTTTGAAAGATCCACAGAGACTGTGGCCTCTGTATACCGATTTGTGTGGCCATGGTGAACAGTATTTTTAAGCATATGCTCTAAAATTAATTAAAGGAATTCCTTGTGAGAATATACAATTCAAAAGCCGATAAAAGGAGTTTGTGAATTGTTTAATTATACCCATGTGAGCGGGGAAAACAAGCACCGTTTATAGAAACCAATGATTGCTATAGAGAAAGTCTGATGACTTTGAATGCTACACAAGGATTTATATAAACAATCCAGACATTCACTGCCGAAAACCAATTAAGGCAGTAGAGGGGAGGCAAGTGGACACACTGTGATAATCTGCATCTGCAGCACATAAACTGCTATATTTATTTCCGGATTATTACAGAAGCCGTCGTTTCAAATATTTACGGATATCATCCTAGATCTATGTACATATTGCTATATGTTGTCTGGGTTGTTTCAGCTTCAATGTATGTTTTACAATTTTTGAAGTAATCTACATCCATTGGCTGAGAATCATTATGTACAACTAGATTAAATATTATGCATTTACCATTAATATATGTTTTTAATAATTGCAATTATTTGCATTGGTAATACATTATCTTGAATACAAATACTACTAACTGTATTTATATGCAATTGAAATACAAGTCTATAATACTGTATGTGTAATACTATAGAAACTATTGCTTCTTAATGATAATTACAGCAATTATAGGTACCATCACAGAGCATTCCCACATGTATGTTATCTGATGTTATATGATGTATAGGTCTGATTAGTCACTATTGTGTTTTAAATATTATTGCTTTTATATGCTCCCACAGCAGCTCAATGGGGTTGAGACCTGGTGACTATGCTGGCCACTCCATTACAGACAGAATACCAGCTGCCTGCTTCTTCCTTAAATAGTTCTTGCATAATTTGGAGGTGTGCTTTGGGTCATTGTCCTGTTGGAGGAGGAAATTGGCTCCAATCAAGCGCTGTCCACAGGGTATGGCATGGTGTTGCAAAATTGAGTGATATCCTTCCTTATTCAAAATCCCTTTTACCTTGTACAAATCTCCCACTTTGTCAGCTTCGTCCAGAATGAGCTTGCCTTAAACACAATCCATTGCCTGAAGGGTGAAGTTAAAAGTTTAACTTTTTTTGTATGGATCAACCCCTGTCCTTGCAAGCAGCAGAACTGCACGGGACCCCACAGTTCCCAAATGTGTAACCAGCAGGGCTTGCTGGGGGAAATAGTTCTATTACATGTGAATGCTATGCATTTAATGTTGGAGCTGGTTTCATGTAGGGATACCTAATTATTATATGGGGGCATTATAGAGTTAACTTTAGGACTGGCTGGGGAAAAGAAGGCCTAAAAGGCTACCACATTGCTAGACTGTCCATAATTTGTGTACCTGTTCCCTTGTACTGTGTATGGCATAATGCAGTGGTCTCAAACCTGTCACGCTTGGCGCTGGGGAAGTGGAAACTCTGGGTCCGGGTTGCGGGAGGAAACGACGGTGAGGGGCCTGGATATATGTTCTCATCATCCACAGCTCTCGAGTGTTGATGAGACCTGGGCAATGGTGCGGAGTCTAACCCACAGGATGGTGTTCGCCAGTGACCCCTCCAATCGGGATTTGGGCTTAGCTGCACCCTGTGAGCAGGTCGCGGTCCTTTGACCAGGTACCCGAGCTCAGTGGGAATTGGAGACACAAATAACCGTGGCCCTAATAAGAGATGCCTATGATTTAAGGCACTGAGGAGTGATCCACAAACAACGTAAAGAAGTCTGGCAATACTGTAGCACAAAGTTCACTAGTGACACGTTTAGCACACAGGCAGATATGGTAATTCACTGTTGTATGAAGTTCACTAGAGGCTCATTTAGCACACAGGCAGATGGTAATTAACTGTTGCACCCGGTTCACTAGAGACTTGTTTAGCACACAGGCAGATGGTAATTAACTGTTGCATGAAGTTCACTAGAGACACGTTTAGCACACAGGCAGATGGTAATTCACTGTTGCACAAGGTTCACTAGAGACACGTTTAGCACACAGGCAGATGGTAATACACTGTTGCAAGAAGTTCACTAGAGACACGTTTAGCACACAGGCAGATGGTAATTCACTGTTGCACAAGGTTCACTAGAGACACATTTAGCACACAGGCAGATGGTAACTCACTGTTGCACAGGGATCACAGTAACGTCTTGGCACACAGGCAGAGATAGAACACACTGTAGAGGAAATAGAACGCCAGGAACCTGGACCGGAACTCAACTAGGGACTAGGAGACAACCGTTGTTCAGGCAGTGTGCAGAAAGGTGGATGCAGGCTATATACCCCACAGAACCCTTTGATAGGTGCACAGCGATCAGCTGACGCTCACCTATCCCAGGCCGGTAGTACAGTCACATGGCGGGAACCCCGATTCCAGACACCGGACCGCCCGCAGTCCCCTATGCACGGGGAGAATGCTCAGTGTCCTCTCAGCCGCCACGCCAGCTGCCCGACCGCCCGGGAGATCAAAGGAAGCCGGCGAGGAGGTAAGGCCGCGCTGATCCCTGGCAGAGCCCTGACAAAACCTTAATTGGTGTGGGAGCTACTTGAGAAATATGAGACGTCTTGAAGAGCCACATTTTAATTTTGAAAGCTAAAATCTGGCTAATAACCAAACTTGTCATAGAAAAATAACAATGCATTTATTAATACAGTGATAAAGAGGTCTATTTACTTAGCTTTGAATGGAGATAAAGTGCCAGCCAACCAGCTCCTAACTGCGATTTTGCAAACACAGTTTGCGACCTGGCAGTTGGGAGCTGGTTGGCTGGAACTTTATCTCCATCCAAAGCTTAATAAATAGACCCCTGTATTAATAAATGCATTGTTATTTTTCTATGACAAATTTGGCTATTAGCCAGATTTTAGCTTTCAAAAATATTGTGGCAGGCAGAACACAGTGAATGAACAAGTCCCACAACCCCCTTTCAAAGTGCCCGATCTGTACAGTACCTCTGATGCCTGTTGAAAGCTGTCAGTGGGGACCAAGGTGCTGCTGGATAGATTATGCAGATGTGACAGTGGATAGCCTGGTCCCACATCCCCTTTTCAAAGTGCCCAATCTGTACCTGTTGAGAACTGGGAGCAGGGTGCTGCTGGATGTAATATGGCTGCAGGTGGGACAGTGGATGGCCTGGTCCCACACTCCCACCAAACAAGTGTCCGGTCAGCGCTGCTCTAAAGAACACTAGCAGCGCTGTCCTAACTCTGTCAGGGCTGCTCTGTCGGTGCTGCTATAGACACGGTCAGCAGAGTGCCTGCTCGCAGTGACTGTCATGCACTGCTGCCGGCCGCCTATGACGTCCTATGCGCGGCTTGCACGCCTTGCCATAAGGTGAGCTTCCGTCACACTGCCCCACTCACCGTAAGGCGAGCTCCAGTCGCGCAGCTCCATTTGGTGTAAGGCACACCTCAGCGGCGCTGCCTCCGCGAGCTACCTGGATTGCAGCCGCGAGCATTGCGTGAGTTAGCTGTGCATGGTAAAATGTGAATGGGCTCTGTGTGGCATGATGTGAATGGGCTCTCTGTGGTGTAACGTGAATAGTCTCTGTGTGGCAAAACGTTACTAAGGGGCACTACTGTGTAGCACAATTTGAATTGGATATAAATAATCTAGGTGTGCTGTCACATAGCAGCCGGTGTGAGGTTGTCAGATTTAATTGCTCAAACAGTAGGAAAATTAGGAAAACAGCACTTAAATGGTTAAAATTACTCACATTTCACAATCAATCAATCACATTTATTACAATAAAATAATTGAAATTAAAAATATTACTATTTCATAGTTGTATTAAAAATGATCATAATACCATTATATTGTAATATCATAAATTAAAACAATACTGTAGTAGAATAAAGGGTCTATTTACTAAGCAGTGTTAGGAGACAGAGTGAAAAGTGATAAGAAAGTGATAAGGTGCCAGCCAATCAGCTCCCAACTATCATTTTTCAAACACAGCCTGTGAGATGACAGTTGGGATCTGACTGGCTGGCACCTTATCACTTTCTTATCACTTTTCACTATGTCTCCTAACACTGATTAGTAAATAGACCCCTAAGAATGTTACCCTCTTTTCCCACCTTCTGTTGCCTACCTAAGATCCACAAGTCACTCTCCTCACCCCCGGGATGTCTTATTGTTTCTGGTGTCAATTCCCTCAAATCTAACCTTTCCTTCTATGTAGACTCTTTTCTACAACCACGAGTGTGTTCGCTGAGGTCACATCTGAAGGACACTACACATTTCTGAATCAGGTAAAATCCATTGAGTGGAAGGATTCCTATGCCTTCCTCACACTGTACGTGGCTGCATTGTATACACACATCCCTCATCAAAAGGATTGTGATGTAATTTTCAGACAATTACTTGCAGATAAAGACCTCAGTGACACACACCGTTCTTTTCTTCTTGATTCTATTTTTTTTATTTTATCACATAACTATTTTCTTTTTCTAGACACTTAGGGGTAAATTTACTAAAGTGAGAGTTTTTAGAAGTGGAGATGTTGCCCTTAGCAACCAATCAGATTCTAGCTATTATCTTCTAGAAGGTTCTAGTTAAATGTTAAGAAGAATCTGATTGGTTGCTATGGGCAACATCTCAACTTCTAAAAACACACTTTAGTAAATATACCCCTTATTATCTACAGGTAATGGGGATGGCCATGGGGACCAGATTTTCACCCAGCTATGCAAACATATATGGATGAATTCGAGGAGGCCCATGTTTGGGGGGGCAGGTGGGGCACATCTCTGGTATTCTATGGCCATTACACAGAAAATATTTTTATTATTTGGGATGGGGATCTATCATTTGCCACTTCTATTGTCACTTCACTTAATTCCAATTCTTATGATTAATCCTTCACTATCTACTATCACAAAGCCCACATGAACTTCCTGGATGTGACTCTCAAGATTATTGACAATCAAATTGTCACATCAAATTTTGTGAAGAATGTAACCTTAGACACAACTGCACACATATTGATACCTTTTCAGTACAGGCACAAGATATGCTAGATTCTAGAAATGTGGATACCCAGAGGACCTGCTAAAACAGACCTATAATTAAGTGAAAATGAAGTGAAAATGATGGAGAGAAATACTCTACTTCAACCCAAAACATCTAAACAGGTAGATAACATTGACAAATTGACCTAAATGAACAATAAACATCTAGCGTTTGTCTGCAAATATAACAGTCGAGCAACAGATATTAAGAAGATTATAAAATGAAATTATCAAATTTTAAAGCAAGACCATGTCCTTGGTGGACTCTTGCCTAGTAATCCTCAGATTGTATATAGAAATAACAGGTGTATTAAGACCATCTTGGCACCTAGTCATTTAAAAACACTGAAGACAGATAATAAAGATGGGGGTACAAATTGGTTAGTACAAAGACCATCATGTTTTTATAAATGTGATAAGTCCAGATGTAACATGTGTACCCACATGGACAGGAGGACTACTACTATTCTTATACCTTTACATAATGAGAAATATACTTTGAAAAGTTTTATGAACTGTGACACACAATTTATTATATATATACTTACTTGTGGGCGTGGCTTACATTATGTTGCCGCACCACTAGAACCTTACGGGTAGGCTTATGAAACATAGGCACAGTATTTTAAATAAAGAAACTAAACACAGTGTTTCATGCCATTATAATATGGTTCACAATGGGGACCCAGGTTGTTTTCTATTGTAAGTATTAAAACAATACCCTGTACAGCATGGGGATGAGACAGATTCAATAGACTTTGTTGACAAGAGATCTATTAGATATTGCAATTTAATTCACTCCATCCAACTGGACTAAACAAGACCATAGAATTAAATTTGGTGTTATGAAAACTGTATTGTATAGTATATTACTGTGTCATATAATGTAGAATCCAACATGTACTAGCACATAAAATGATGAGCACTGTACTCTATGGCTGAGATAGAACTGTTCATAGTACAGGATCTCTGGAAGTTGCTATCTAATTTTATAGTTTAAAGACTAAACATACATATATATATATATATATATATATATATATATATATATATATAAATCACAGGGGCTCTGCACTCACCGTAATAACTGATAATAATAATAAACATAATAAACAGTGGGGTTTTGGTTCGTGAATTGATCAATGCATTTAAGCTTGCAGCCCATCGTCACGGGACCCCACTTTACTGCAAGTCCCCACTCTATTGCTCAGAATTATAACATGGACATAGCCATCACATTAGTGTTAAACTCAGGGTATGCTATCCAGGTTTAAAGCTCACAGCAACTTTGCTTTTAAATGTGAGACAGTTACCAAGCACACCTGTTGCAAAGCACCTAGGAAAACAGCTGACACAAGTTAGATAACTAGTTAATAGGGGTGCATGGGGAATTTTTTTTTATATATATATATATATATTAGAGGTGAGCGGGTTCGGATTTACTCGGTTCTTATCGCCACTTTACCGCAAGTTCGGATTAGTTCGGATTTATTTTATTGGCTATCCAAAACACGTGATAGCCGATAGACAATAAAATGCCATGCTGAGAACCGAGTAAAACCGAGTAAATCCGAACCAGCTCATCCCTAATATATATACTGTATATATATATATATATATATATATGTATATATGTATGTGTATATATATATATATATATATATATAAAATGTGGGGGTAGCACTCACCAGTCTTCTTAAAAGCGTATCTTTATTACATCTCAGTGAAAATGTTACTGTATGGCGCTGTGCATTAGTTCCTTGATTGTTTTATGACAGTGTAGATTATTTTGCTACATGTGACTGAGATTAGTCACACTGTTGCAGTTGCTTATCATGACGTTAGGCTCCTGATAAGAAGAGCGTCTTTGTCACTGACTCAGTGGGCTGGTATGGGGGAAGTTGTGCTTTGGCTACCTTGACAATCAGATACAGTGCGTTCCAAACCACAGGAAGAGGAAGGAATGTTAGAATCATGCCAGCAGAGTTATAAATCATTGTTTAGATGTAAGAGGTTAGTATTCCTTACTTTGACTTTATTGATCTCACACGATAGTTATCTATATTGGCAATATATTTGGCTGCTTTGATTATGTAGTTAGATCTATATGCTGTTTTCAACAAATATATTTAGTGATTGGGGGAGGAGTTCATTGATTAGCTACATGGGTATATATATATGTGCTGTACATCAATTGATTTTTAACCTTGACAAAGGTCCATGCACAGGACTGAAACGTCGGTCTTTCAAATGCTGTGACATTTTTACTGAGATGTAATAAAGATATGCTTTTAAGAAGACTGGTGAGTGCTACAACCACTTTTTCTATTTTTGTATCAAGAGGATTGTCGTGATCTGTTATGGGTTTGCCACCACAGCAATTTATATTGAAGACGAGAGTTGGACTCATTTAGACTATATATACTATATATATATATAAATACATATATATATATGGAAGAGAAGGGGTACCTTTGGTGCGCTACAACTTTGAGTATTAATTGAATAGAAGAAAATTCTGCCACTTAGGTGGAAATTTCTTCTATTCAATTAATACTCAAAGTTGTAGCACACCAAAGGTACTATTTTTCTATTTTTAGGTCCTCTACTAGCAGAGGTCCACCTAATTGGTGCAGCTGAACCAGTGTACGCGTGATATAAGGGTTCATTTTATATATATATATATATATATATATATATACTACTGTTCAAAAGTTTGGGGTCACTTAGAAATGTCCTTATTTTTGAAAGAAAAGCACTGTTTTTTTCAATGAAGATAACATTAAATTAATCAGAAATACACTCTATACATTTTTAATGTAGTAAATGACTATACTAGCTGCAAACGTCTGGTTTTTAAAGGAATATCTACATAGATGTATAGAAGTCCATATACAGCAACCACCACTCCAGTGTTCTAATGGTACATTGTGTTTCCAAAGCACATTGGAAGACTAATAGATGATTAGAAAACCCTTGAAAATCCTTGTGCAGTTATGTTAGCACAGCTTAAAATGGGTTTGCTCATTAGAGAAGCTATAAAACTGGCCTTCCTTTGAGCTAGTTGAGTATCTGGAGCATCAGATTTGTG
Source organism: Taudactylus pleione (assembly GCA_031769625.1). Lineage (NCBI taxonomy): Eukaryota > Metazoa > Chordata > Amphibia > Anura > Myobatrachidae > Taudactylus > Taudactylus pleione. Next base: position 1,256,536 of record JAUIMM010000512.1, on the reverse strand, counting down.
GGTTCGATTATACTCTCCAAATGGGCAGAAAAAGAGAACTTTCATGTGAAACTCGACAGTCTATTCTTGTTCTTAGAAATGAAGGTTATTCCATGTGAGAAATTGCCAAGAAACTGAACATTTCCTACAATGGTGTGTACTACTCCCTTCAGAGAACAGTACAAATAGGTTCTAACCAGAGTAGAAAGAGAAGTGGGAGGCCCCGGTGCACAAATGTGCAAGAAGACAAGTACATTTGAGTCTTTAGTTTGAGAAATAGATGCCTCACATGTCCTCAACTTGCAGCTTCATTAAATGCCAGTGTCAACATCTACAGTGAAGAGGCGACTATGGCATGCTGGCCTTCTAGGCAGATTGGCAAAGAAAAAGCCATATCTGAGACTAGACAATAAAAGGAAAAGATTAATATGAACACAGACATTCTACAGAAGAAGATTGGAAAAAAATGTTATGGACAGATGAATGGAAGTTTGAGGTGTTTGGATCACACAGAAGAACATGTGTGAGATGCAGAATAAGTGAAAAGATGCTGGAAGAGTGCCTGACACCATCTGTAAAGCATAGTAGAGGTAATGTGATGGTCTGGGGCTGCTTTGGTGCTGGTCAAGTGGGAGATTTGTACAAGGTAAACGGGATTTTGAAAAAGAAAGGCTATCACTCCATTTTGCAAAGCCATGCCATACCTGGTGGACAGCGCTTGATTGGAGCCAATTTCCTCCTACAACAGGACAATAACCCAAAGCACACCTCCAAATTATGCAAGAACTATTTAGGGAAGAAGCAGGCAGCTGATATTCTGTCTGTAATGTAGTGGCCAGCGCAGTCACCAGATCTCAACTCCATTGAGCTGTTGTGAGAGCAGCTTGACCATATGGTATGCAAGAAGTGCCCATCAAGCCAATCCAACTTGTGGGAGGTGCTTCAGGAAGCGTGGGGTGAAATTTCTTCAGATTACCTCAACAATTAACAGCTAGAATGCCAAAGTTCTGCAATGCTGTAATTGCTGCAAAAGGAGCATTCTTTGACAAAAGCAAAGTTTGAAGGACAAAACTATTATTTCAAATAAAAATCATTATTTCTTACCTTGCCAATGTCTTGACTATATGCTCTATTCATTTTGCAACTCATTTGATAAATAAAAGTCAGTTTTCATGTAAAACACGAAATTGTCTGGGTAACTCCAAACTTTTGAATGGTAGTGTACTTGGTAAAGTAGTAAAGTTGGTAAAGTAGTGTCTTTTTAATGGTAGCAAACACTATGCCTTAGCATATGTGAGCATAGGCCTGGATACACACAGGCACATAACAGAAAATAAGCAAACAATATGAAAGTAAATGTCCCAGCACTCCTTGTGCTAATCCGTCAATTTGGGCATTGTAGCAAAAAAGCTAATTTTGCATCAACATGGGCATAACTGCACATGATAATGTGTCAGCATAAACATGTACCTTTCCTTGTAAATGTATATGTAATGTCATTTGTATGTGGATAGGTGACAAAACCCCTCTAGACTAATTCCCTTTTGAAGATGAACAGGAGAGATCGTCGGAAGTTCTGTCTTCCTGCCTCAGCCATAAATATGTTAATTTGTATGTGGCTTATAAGAAAGATGTCCGGAGAAATTACAGGACATCTGGCTAGGCCCTTGATAACCAGGTCTCAAGAACCCTGTGTTCAGTTTAGGGTCAGAGATCAAAGAATGGTTGCTTATACCAGAGACAGTCTACAGATGTGAGTATTCCCTCACCTAATCAGTGGGTATGTTTATTGACATAAGCCTATGTAAAAAAAGTGAAAGAACCCCTGCTCAGGTGGTCGGGAAACCCAGAGGCTTTAACCAGCTGGACAACACTCTGTGAGCTGACAAGGGTTAAAATCACCCCACGGAGGGGGGTCGGGGAAATGCCTGGAGAAAGCAACCATAAATATGTGATTCGACCCTAGTTTGTTGTTCATTCTATGTGAGGCTCTCGAAAAGTACAGATGATCCAGAAATCATCATTGGGATGGCCTCATCTCAAAAACTAGTCAATCCAACTGATTGGTTTGTTATTCAATTTATTATTTTAGTTTAGTTTGGAAAATGTAAGTAAATTGTGCGGTACCTTTAAAATGATTATATTCTTGCAACTTTTTGTAACTAAGCTTTGAAGATATTCTTGAATTAAACATTAATTCTAGTTCTGGATCTGTGTTTTTATGACCCAAGGCCTCATATGGTTCATGTTACTTATTTTTCTAAGTATTGATAATTGTGTGTGCAGGTGGGAGCAGAAGCCCACCTTATGCTTTTACCCGGTTAATTTAACCACACGTGACCCATAAAAGTCACGGGCGGCGATTCTCAGATTAGCGTATCTGGAGGGTCGGTCTGGAGGGTCGGTCTGCAGGATCCGTGACAATTGGTTCGCAGTGGTGGGATAATAATTGTTTTTTTATGAAAACTTAAGTGAAGAAGGGAATACTCTGAGAGAGGAACCCAATTTCACCAGATACCAGAACTCAAAGCTTATACTAGTAAAAGGTCACACTGTGAAAGCAATTTATGTTCCCCTACCCTGTTATTTTATTTTTGCAATGATGGCCGCAAAGTACAAAAGCTCAAGAAGGAAGAGCTGGTGGCACGGTGTGTGCAGAAAGGTCTAATCTGGATGGACCATTCTAAGAAGAGATTGATCTGTGATCTAGTGGAATTTAACACAGAGCATCAGAATGTCAGCGAGTCGGTACTGGAACAGTGTGCATCGACTGGGGCTAATGCAGTAGCCTGGGGTGTACCCTGTACTGGACTTTTACTTACTGCGGAAAGTAATAGGGTAAAGTTGGACTATAATGTGAACTCTGTTATCAATGTGAGGCCCATGGAAGCTGCATCAAATTTGCACCTTTTCCATCCATCTGTGGAGCTGGCCAGAGTTGAGCACCTGGCAGAAAGAGAGCGTTCCATGGCAGAGAGGAGTTCTGCAAAACACCAAGGTAGAGAGTGCATTGGCTGGGGCTACTGCAGAAGCCTGGGATGTACCCTGTACTGGAATTTTACTTGCTGTGGAAAGTAATAGCGTAATGTCGGACTCTGATGTGGACTCTGTTATCAAACAGGTGAGGGCTATGGAATATGCCTCAAAGCTGGATCAATATCTACAGTCGGCTCCTAAGTATTTGAAAGAGCCACACTCTGAGATGGTGCTGCAGCTTGTACAGCAGCTCAACACTGTGGAAGCGGCCTCCATGGCCAGAGAGGCTGCGCAGCATAAGGCAGCCATGGACCTGGTGGCTGCACAGTGTAAACTGGCTCTGGACTGAGAGGAAAAAGAGGCTGACCGCAGGCTCCAGTTGGAGTTAGCCAAACTCAAGCATAAGCCTGTGACCAGAGACACAAATCCCAACAGACTCTGTGGGAATCGGATGGAGAAAGCCCAGCAAACACTAGCTGTGGTTTGGGCAAACAGATGGCCCTGGACATTACCACAGACACTCAACAGAAGTCTGACCCCTCTGCTAGTTCCAGTGAAACTGCAGGATGCATGGCAGCTAGGGAGGCTGCAGAGAGCCAATCCATTGCAGCACCAGAGGTTCAACTGGGGTGTACTTTCCCAGGCCAGAGGACCTCATTACCATGATGAGTATGGAGGAACTAACTTAAGAATGTCAACTGCAAGGTGTATCCTGTAGTGACAATACCTACAGTGAGATGATCAGGCAGCTCATGTGGGTACAGGATGACATTTACAATGCCTTCAGCCTGTATTGCGAGGCAATTCTGAATCCGGCTTATAATATGAGTTGTGTGGAACTGCTGGACCACCTGGAGGAGTGTTTTGAATTTGCTTAGGAAAAGACAGATCATTGGAGGCAGCTCAATACCCCATTCTGGCAAGATCAGTGTTGCTGGGTGGATGCTGTACGGTATTTCCTGCAACAACTTCTTTCACCAGCTGAGGAAGCAACAACTCAGCCTACCGGGGTGTCCCATGAGGAATATGTAACCCCACCAGCAACAGCCACTGTGGAATATGATACACAGATATCGCATCCCAAGGTGCAGTGTACCCTGCTGGGAAAGGCTGTTGGTGCAAGCAACATACTACCTCAGGCTGCGCAGAAATGGTGACTGGAGGAGGCTGATTGCATGGAGACTTTGTCTGTGAGAAAAGTGGGAGTGTCAGAGAATATTCCCACAAATGTGTTCGTGAGGACTGACTTTGGACAATCAACATCACACTGTTGATGTTGAGCGCTCGCAACCGGGTTGATGTTAAGGCCCTGCGCATGCACATTGGCCACACTGTGCGTGTGCAACCCCTGGAGCGAGAGAGAATTTCTCTCGCTCCGGAGCTCACTACAAAAGGGGCGGCTGTCGATGTTGATCAACAGCTCGCCCTGTTTTGTAGGCGGGGAGGGGGGGTAGCTACACAAACAGAGGCATTCCCAAGCGAATACCTGCCATTTTGTGAGCGGCCGCACTGACATCAGCAGTGGTGTCAGTGGGGAGCTTCCTGCTCGATCAGAGCAGGAAGCTCCCAGGGGCTTGCGGTTGCCGAGACCCAACCTTAGGGTCTCGTCGCAAGCCCCGATGGTCGCGATGGTCTCTGAATGAGGGCCTGTGTGCCTGCTATCTCTAAGTCTGTTGAACTATGTGACTCATCTCAAGTATTATGTGATGGTTCTAAATCTTGCAATGATATGACTTTGTGTAAAGCACCTGAAATGCCCGATGACCATTGTGCATATTCTAATGTAATAGGAGTATGTGGGGGTGAGAAGCGGATAGGTGCCAGAGTTGACTCTCACAATTATGTGGACTTATGCAAGGAACCAGATGAAGCTAATACAATGTTGCCAGTTTCTCCCACTATCCTCCTTTCTCCTCACGTGGCAAGTGATCCCAACAAATTACCAATGTCTATGTGTAAGAGGGGGGCAATGATGCCATGTAAGGATGAAAATGCTTGTGTTGATTTGCAGGTACACAAGGACTAATCACCAGGTTGGGTTAATGTGGTTAATGCTGATAATGTATTGTCTTGTGCCACTGTAGCCAGTAATTCTGCCAATGCATGCATCACTGTTGGGGAAAATATGCCTATGTGTGGGAGTGACCAGGTGAAGGCTTGTGAGGGAGACTTGTGTCTTTCCAGATTCCCCCCTGACTCCCCCCTCTTGCCATCATCTCACTCACACACAAAAGCAGATCTCCGCCCACCTCTTGAGCCCTCTGTGCAAATCTTAGCTATTCAGATGGAACAGGTAGCTGACCACCCCCTCCGGACTTCCTAAGCATACAAACTGATCAGCCTCTCATTGCAGACATTTATGACAAGCTGTACTGGGAGGAAGATTATTTGTGTAGGGAAGGGCTGGTGCCAACCCAGCACAGGGACAGGATAGGATTAGGTGTGGAAGGGAGGTTGTTGTATGTCCCACTGTACTGTGTGATAATACTGAACCTTCTTTCACCTGTGTTGCAGCCATCCTTAGAGGCATGAACAGGGATTTGTTAGCAGCCATGGGTATATGCAAAATTTGTGGCAACTGACAAACTGCAGGTAGCATCCCTGTCCCCAAGAGTGGAGCTCATTTGACTGGTTACCGTGGGCACTGTGAGGCCTGGTATGGTAAGTCATGTGTTAGAATCTACTCTTGATGGTATGGAGATTACTAGTCCAAAAATAGGGACAGAGGAGTCTGGTCCCCAAGACATAATGTCTAACCTTATGGTGAACAAGCCATGTTCTCCATGTGTGTCTGATGGGGCATGTAGGATTTCTGGAGTATCAGAAAGAGCAGGTTGGCAAATTTTGATGGTTCTGGAGAGGGGAGACTAGTCCAGCCCCCTGGAGCTGCTAGAACAGGGCATGAAGGTCATGCTAGATGATAATGCCTTAGCTAACAAAGCAAAGAAGAAGGGTGTGCCAGAGTCTCAGCCTGTACTTCTGAAACCCCTATCACCTGAGCCAGCAACCCAACAGAGCGATAACCACATTTTTAAAAATATGGTGTCTGGGTGTGCTCTCTATCCTGACATAGGTCCCAGGGGACTAGACAGGGACAACTTTTGTTCTCAGGTGCTAGGGAGGGAAGCAGTGAGCCTCAGTCCTGTGGAGACAGGACAGAGAGACAAAGGCACCAGGTTCTGGGTAGGCTACAGGAGACCAAGTAAGTCCACCTTGTGTGATGCCTACCCCTTGCCCATGATGGATGAACTGCTAGATCAGCCCATCCAGGCAGGGTAATGACAGCCATCACAGTACAGCATGGGAGACTGCAGCATGAGGTGCCACTGGTCCTGTGCTGAACTGGAAGGGGGAGGTGTAGTGAAAAAACTAATTTCACATCAACATGGGCATAACTGCACATGATATTGTGTCAGCATAAACATGTACCTTTCCTTGTAAATTTATATGTAACATTGTTTGTATGTGTATAGTTGACAAAACCCATCTGGACTAATTCCCTTTTGAAGATGAGCAGGAGAAATTGTAGGAAGTTCTGTCTTCATGCCTCAGCCATAAATACGTTCAATTGTATGTGGCTTATAAGAAAGATGTCCAGGGAAATTACAGGACATCTGGCCAGGACCTTGATAACCAGTCCTCAAGAGCCCTGTGTTCAGTTTAGGGTTAGTGATCAAAGAATTGTTGCTTATACCAGAGATATTCAGTCTACAGATGTGTGTATTCCCTCACCTAATCAGTGGGTATGTTTATTGACATACGCCTATGTTCCCAAAGTGAAAGAACCCCTGCTCAGGTAGTCAGGAAACCCCAAGGCTTTAGCCAGCTGGACAACCCTCTCTAAGCTGACAAGGGTTAAAATCACCCCTGGGAGGGGGTCGGGGGAATGCCTGGAGAAAGCAAGCATAAATACAGTATGTGATTCGACCCTAGTTTGTGGTTCATTCTGTGTGAGACTATCGAAAGGTACAGATGATCCAGAAATCATCATTGGGACAGCCTCATCCCAAAAACTAGTCAATCCAACTGATTGGTTTGTTATCCAATTTATTATTTTATTTTAGTTTGGAAATTGAAAGTAAACTGTGTGATTCCTTTAAAATTATTATATTCTTGTAACTTTTTGTAACTAAGCTTTGAAGATATTCTTGAATTAAACATTAATTCTAGTTCTGGATCTGTGTTTTTATGACCCAAGGCCTCATATGGCTCATGTTACCTATTTTTCTAAGTATTGATAATTGTGTGTGCAGGTGGAAGCAGAAGCCCACCTTATGCTTTAGCATTATAGTTTTCTTCTACTGGTGGCAGTTACCCGGTTTATTTAACCACATTTGCTGAGGTAACCTGTAAAAGTCATGGGTGGTGATTCTCAGATTAGCGTATCTAGAGGGTCGGTCTGCAGGATCCATGACAGGCATGCTCTCCCAGCATAGCCCATGGACCCTGGCACTACAACACTGTGTTCCTATTCCTGGCTGCTACTCTGCATCAGGGCAACGAGCATCAGGTGTGTGAGAGTTTTAAACCCTTTCTGTGCTCCAGTGATTATTCCAGCTGGGTCTGTGTAAATGTAAAAACCTGGAATTCCTCACCTCCACTGCTAATACAGAACACACAGGTTACACTCCAGTCTCCCTTGGAAAAAGCTGATTTCACCAGAATGTGGGCAATTCAGGTGAGAGACAACCCATCTCACCACAATATATATGTTTTTGAGGATTGGCTAAGTTCTATTGATATTCACTATACTATTAAAGTGTCAGAATCAAATTTATGTACAGTAGTGTTATAATAACAAATTGTTCTTTAGATAGATTGGGGACTATTTTTTTTTTATTACTGTAACGAAAGATACTATGGATTGTATACAGTAGTTACTTCGCAACTACCGAGTTACGAACGAGCTAGTCCGGTCATATGTCCGGAAGAATATAAGAAGTCCCTTTTCATATGAATAAATCATGCCTGTCATGTGGTTATGTGACTGTAACTTTCTAGGAATTTTCTCTACAGAAACAAAGTGGGCTGGTCACGTGTCCAGAAGCATATAATATTACATACAGCTGGAGTAGTGATCAATTCCCATCAATATTATAAACATAATATAATTGGTCTAATACCTCAATGTGACCATGTATTATGTCATGTGACTGGGAGACCACATGATTACAGCCAAGTTGCCGTTTTTTCTATACATTTAACCTAATATTAAGGTATGTTAGGATTGTTATCATTGTTATTTTAACCTCATCATATATCTACAGCAAAGTAAGATTGCCTTCTTAATGTCAGCTGCGAGAAATGGATGTATTTTAAAAATTTTTAGTGTAATGAGATATGCATACAGGTGATTACTATTCCCTCTAATGACAAGGATATGTAAGGTGCTACAATGGGACATTTGGCATATGCTTCTGAAGAAGCTGGATACTGTTTATCCAGTGAAACACGTTAAGAAGTTTATGCACATACTATTGCTGCCTATATTCTGGATAGGACTTCTGAACTATATGGACATTTTTGGATGCTATTGCTTCAATCGGGAAACAACTAAAACAGCTTCAAGTGGCCTGCCAACACAGCCTAGACAACTGCGGACGCTTCGCTAAAGAGGACTGTCAATATCTCAAACCACTTGGTAAATATTTGCTGGTATGAACTGGAAAGACCTTTTGAAAAGCAAATCCTAAAGATAATCTCAAGGAGCCTATATAGCAGTTTAAAGATAAATTAATACGGCATGACGATGCTTTTTATTCTACTACAGTATTGTTTTAATTTATGATATTGCAATATAATGGTATTATGAGCATTTTTTATTCAACTATGAAATAGTAATATTTTTAACTTCAATTATTTTATTGTAATAAATGTGATTGATTATTTGATATACATCCATTTCTCAGTGAGTAATTTTAACCATTTAAGCACTGGTTTCCAATGTTCCTATCATTTGAATTGGGGCTACTATTGTGTGGTCACGCCCCTTCCCAGTGAGACCACACCTGTTCTCTTTCGACTCACGCTCCCCCTGCTTTGGCTGTGGATGGGGCACCAATGCTCTTTATGTACACAGGGCACCAAAATATGGCTTTGCTTTGGTGTGCACAGATATGTCGTCCACTGTGTTCAGCACCCCTGCCCTAAATATTCCTACAGTCAATGCTATCTAATCCTCTACAACTGTTAAGCCAGGGCTTGGTCAATTGGGAAAATGCCTTCCCTTTTCTTTGTGTGTGACCTACACCAATGAAGTGCCAGGTTGTAGTTAAAAAGCCAGCGGACAGGATCCCGGCCGCTTATATACCGACACTGGAATCCCGACCAACGGCAAAATGCCGACGCCACTATCCCGAATGAGATCAGGAATTCCGCACATCCAGATGTCGGGTAAGTATCAATGTCCCCGGGGATGGGGAGGTTAGTTTTAAGCACCCCCGGGGGGGAGATTAGGGTAAAGGCACCCCTCCAGGGAGGGTTAGGCTACAAGGAGGGCAGTTAGGCACCCCCGGGAGGAGGTTAGGGTTAGACACTCCGGTGGGAGGGTTAGCTTTAGGATGTAAGAAGGGGGGGTTAGTGTTAAGTACCAACAGGGGGAGGTTAGGGTTAGGCACCACTAAGGGAGGGTTAGGTGAGGGTTAGGCTACTTACCACCCCTGTAGGGATCTTCAGTCAACGAGATGCCGCTGTCGGGATTTTAACTGGCAGCTATTGAGCCTCTGGTATTTCATACCAAATCCCTCTGGTATTACTCCAGTAGCTAGTGACTGGTTGAATAATTCTGTTAATGGTGTTACCAGTACCTCTTTAAACTCTTTTAGTATCTTTAGATTTATCTCATCTGTCCCCAACGATTTCTCCACTTTCAGTTTCTGTTAGGACTTTCTCCTCTGTAAATGTACTTGTTTCATTTTCATGAATGTCCACACAACTTAAATGTGGCCCCTTCCCCTCTCTTTCTGTAATGAATACTGAGAAAATAATTATTTAAATAATCTGCTATGGCCTAGTCTCCTTCGTCCAGAGTCTCACTGTCTGTTTTTAGTCTTATTATTCCTAAAAGAAGTTTTGCTCCCTTTACCTACTGACTGGGCCATTTTCAAATCAACTTGTGCCTTTTCACGTCTGATTACCTTCTTAACCTTCTTCCGCCTGACAATTTGGTTCCTGTTGGTCCCTGTCTTTATAGTAAGTCATGCTACTTTATGGTCATTGAGTATTCTGTTGCACCTTTGCGAGTGGGCTCCCTCACCAATTGCTTGAGGGATGCTCCCTGCAGGGAATATAGAAAGTCCTTACTTCTAGTGGAGCTTACAAAAGAACCCTCCAAGTTTACATCAAGTAGATTAAAGACTTCCATTACTATTACCTCCCATTTAAAGCCATTTTAGTGATGTTCTGCAACAGTATCCTATCCAGTTCCCCCCTGGACTTATGGTCTATAGATCATCCCAGAGTGAATAATGTCCTTCTCCTAGGTGCTCCTGGCATCATCATGTCTTCACCCAAAGGGGCTTAGGGCCTGATTCAAACCCGCTCGCGAGCGCTATGCGCTCACAAGGGGGTCGATGGTGGCCCAGTGCGCATGCGCATGACAGAGCCGGCTCCGTCGTGCGCATGCGTGAGACCCGGATAGCGACGGGCAAACCATCGCTCCGGGTCTCGTACCAAAGTGGGCGTGCTGCCGATGTTGAGTGACAGCACGCCCCCTTCGTTGGGCGGGCTGGGGGCATGGCTGCCCAGACAGAAGCTTTCCCATGGGAATGCCTACCGTCTGGGGCCGGCCCCACTGACATCACAAGTGATGTCAGTGGGAGTGCTTTCGGCTCTGGTAGAGCCGAAAGCACTCTAGGGCTTGCGGCAATAAGACCCTACCACAAGGGTCTCCTCGCAAGTCCAATGGTCGCGATGGTCTTGACCATCGCGACCATCCTCCTGGCCGCTCGCTATAGCTGTGGGTGGTCACCCACTGCTATGCGAGCAGCCAGGAGGCCGCTCTGAAAAACAAGAAGGACGGCCCTGATTCAGAGTGAGTGCTCTGTCAGAGCGTCCGGATCTGAATCAGGCCCTTAGTTTTTTGTCAATATTTTGTATTAAACTAGCATTTACACTCTTTTTCACATACGTTGCTACCCCTCCTATGATCTTTCCTATAGCTATACCAGGTTACACTTTCTGAATAAAGTGTAACCCAGTATAGCATTGTCCCAGTCATGTTTTTCATTGTACCAAGACTCTGTAATTGCCACAATATCCAAATCATCCCTTATCACTATTACAATTAGTTCTGAAATTGTATCTCCCAAGCCCCTAGCATTTGCACACATAGGTCTAAGAGTTTTGTTTGTGCATCTCCCATTCCTAGCCATGGACACTTAGGTCAGTACATAAGAAAATATCAATGTTTATGTTGTTATTACCTGGTGTCAAATGTTGTTCAATGTTTGACGTACTTTTCCAAATATGAATATTCACTTTGCGATTTCCATAACAGCTGCACCCCCCTAGACTGAAGTTAAGTTTTTGAAAGTCTGAGCCAATTGGCTTGCCTGCTCAAGAAGAGCAGCTTGTACTGTGTTTGAGTAAACACCAGGCAGTATGCCATAACTATGCTTAACTAAACAACTTCATTTAGTTTTGGCTGCTGTTCAGAAGGCTTCTTTTGAGCCATTAGAACAGTAGAATTAAGGTGGTAGACTTAGAAGGTAGATTTTCTTTTGGCTATATCCTCAGCTTGCAGGGTTTCTGAGTTGGCAGCCACTTCCCCCTTTTATTTTCCATGCGGACCTGGCGGTTCTCCGTACTCGGGCTGTCCTTTATTCAGAAGGTGGTTTCACATTTTCACCTGAATCAGGAAATTGTTGTTACAGCCTTGTATCCATCTGATCCAGAGAGTCCCTTCGATTTCTGGATGTGGTTCAAGCACTCCATATATATATATACATTGTTAGAACTGCTGCTTTTCAAAAGACAGATTGTCTTTTAGTGCTTTATGATGTCTATAAAAGAGGTTGGGCAGTGTCAAAGCATTCCATTGCTCATTGGATTACTGCAACCATCAAAGCAGGCTTACAGTATATAGCTGTGGGTGAGTCTTTTCCGGATCCCATTTGAGCACACTTGATTCAGGCCGCGAGTGCTTCTTGGGCAATTCGACAGGGTGCCTCAGTTGAAAAGCTGTGTAAGAGTGCCTGGTCCTTGGTACACACATTTACCAAATTTTATCAGTTCGACACATTTGTGGCCAAGAATTCAAGTTTTGCTCACAAGGTTTTGCCAACAAAGCTGCCTGTGAGTTATCCCTCTCCATCTTGTAGCTTGCTTTAGGAAGTCCCAGCATCAGTGTTCCCCAGATCCGATGAAAGAAGAAAAATTATTTTCTTACCATACATTCAAATTATTCTGAGTCCAATCTGAGGAACACAGTTTTCTCCCTGGTGTGTGATGTGATTTAGATGTTGTTGTTTCCTTCACTAATTTGTCCTTTTGGCTTTGCTAGTCAGATAACTGAGGATCTATGGGAGGGTATATAAAGGGAGTTTCAGCCATTAACTATTGTAGTGCCTACTCTATGTCCTCTCCCCCATATCCCAGCCAGTGACATGCGGTGAAGTAGGTGGCTGGGGAGGCATTGGCTAGTATCAGAGCCAGATTTACGCATACATATATGAACGAGAGGGTTCATGTGGGCATTATATAAGGGTGCAGCAGTATATAGTGCTGGAAATTAGTTTTTTCTCCTACATAAGTATAATTCTTTTAAAACTGTAAACTGCACTATTGAAGCAGCAGGAAACTAATACTGGCCGTTTTTACCTCAGCCAGACATGGTGCACTCCAGACTTGAATTTGTTTCAGGAAAAATTATTTTTCGGTTGTTTGAACTCTAGCTACAGGCGGAATGCAACACAGAGACATTTTTGGAGGTGTGGGAAAGGTTTATTCAAGTTATATAATCACATATTAAAGTAAAGATTTGGCAATGTTACCAACATATCGAATAGTGTAAAAATTTTATTTTTACCAGAATCCTACTATCTACTTGTGTTTGATACTCCTCTCTGTGCTTTGTGCTTTCTGGATGCTCCATCATGTAGGGATATGACATTGTTGGAATTTCAGACATGCAGTTTTGTGACCTTATTCCACTAGTTATGGTTTTGCTTAGTATATCTTACATTTGATGTTGTCTTACTGTATGAGCCTCATATCATTGCATGGTCTGTAACTGTTTGTCTAAATATTTACATTACATTGACCATAAATAATTTGATTTGGTGCTGAACCACCAACCTGAGGCACCCCTGCAAGTATCCTGAGGCACCCCAGGTTAAAGAATGCATTTTCATGGTATATTATCTTAGCTGTAGTTTCATTTAGAGATCAGTAAATATTTGAGTATTTTCATTTTGCAGTATCAATATACAAATGATAAAAAAAGTATTTTTTTTATTATTTTTTTATATTTTATACCTTTTGGTGCATATCCTTTGATCTAAAATTCAGTGATGGGTGCTTTACAAAAGGTTAATCTGTTAAACAGCTGGAAAACTCAATACAATTTGGAATTATACTGTTAACATTAAAGTCGTTGTGTATGCTTTTGAAAATTATTATTTTTGTGTATCCAAGAGTAATTGATGGCATGCTTTACAAAATATGTTCATTTAAAAAGCAGTATGTGCGCTTGCTGGAGTTACTGATGCTACACTGCATTAAAGAGCTGATGATATTCTGTTCTCAATTGTTCAAAAGCCAATGCAACTGGATCATTTTCATCATCACACAGTTCTTTCATGGAAGTACTGAAGGAAAACAATAAGTAAACAGAGGATAAATAGTTGTACAATTTATTATTTTATTAGAAAATGACTAAATTGGAAAATAAAAAGTTTGTACATTTTTAATCAAATTTGTTAATATTGGTTAATAAAATTATTGCATATTCGTTTTTATGAGAATTCTTCCTTGTTAAAGTTAAATAAAATGTAGTTTTTTTAGTTAAGGAAACAGGGGAAGAGACGTAAATTCTATATACAGTATGCCTTTACCTGATGCCAAAGACTAGTAGTTTATACAGTATACTTAAATGTATATGCAGAGATAAAATCATGATCAGATGATTAAACATCTATGTGACACTTGACTCTTAAGATGTAGACTGAACATATTGTTTCATTTTATCTATTGGTCCTAAGGATGTATCTAGCATAAAATATTTTTATCTTGCACAGGACTGTTCAATTATTTATGAGATAGAATGAGTATGCGTGATACCAAAGGTAACAAAAGACACAAAAGAAGAAAACACCCTTTTTGGAGGCACTGTTAATTTAATTAAACTTATAGTTAAAACATAGCTTTTAATAATATTATGTTAAGAATAAAGATGAGGAATCAAATAAATATACATACATACTATTATCTATATCTATCTATCTATCTATCTATCTATCTATCTATCTATCTATCTATCTATCTATCTATCTATCTATCTATCTACACATATAAAGATACAATTCTTAGTTTAGGTATTTAACTAACAATCTTACCTTTATACATGTACAATATAATATATCTATATATATACAAAAATATATACAGTATATACAGTATAGATAGAGATATTAGTCAGGCTTGCCAACCTTTTGGCAGCCAGGGGTCGGGGCTCAATGGGGATGGGAGGATCTGGAGGCAACCGGGGTGGAGGTAGGAGGGTCTGGGAGCATAACGACGCAATCTCATCATCGTAGCACCACCCCCACTATGCAATGCCGAGACTGCTGGCATTGTGGAGTGGGGGCCGAAGCCACGATGATGATATTCAACGTGAATTGCATCATCGGCCGCTTTTGCCACCCACTTTGCTGAGTAAGGGCACTTCTGCCCATTTCAGAAGTGTAGGCAAGTATGATATTAGTATGGATCTTTTTTTTCTGTGTGTATATTTGATTGGTTATCTTTATTCTTAACATTATATTATTCAAAAATAATATGTTTTAACTTTAATGGGTCAATCCAATTAGGTGTGAGCTGGTGTGAATTAGGTACGATTTATTCATGGCATGGTTATGCGAATAACTCACGTTACTCGCACGATCCATTTCCCTCTGCAATGTATGCAAATTTCACATACTTGTATCCTACTACATTTGCACACTTATTACACTGCAATCCAAATTGAAGGAACTTACATTCACAAATGTAAGTTTGACTTGTAATTTGTGTAAAAGTGTGCACAGCTACCCGGGGGTGCAAAATGTTGTTAAATGGGTTTTTTTTATAAATAATTTCATTGCCTGAAGTTATTTTGTGTATAGTAAACCACTTTTTATTATGATATTATGCTTTTTTTCCTATGGGTTGTAGGGTTGTTGAGGGGGAAATGTGACACCGGAGCAATTCATCATTGCTCTGGTGAGAGGACATCTGCTCCGAAAGGCAGTTGTCTCCACGGTTATTATCAAAGCTACTTCTGTAGCTGCATTACTTACCTGCTCCCCATTGTCCCGGCTACGCATGTGCCAGGGAGGTAGTGAGGAGGCGGCAAAGGAATCCGAGCTCGGATCCCTCTTCGCATCCCCAAAACTCCTTCCCATAGGAAGGAGCGGGTCTATGACAGCAAGCGCCATCTGAAAATTATGCTTGTTTTCTGCAGCAAACTCCGAAAACTTTCAGTTTTCAGAGTTTGCTGAATACTAAGGGGGTCCTATCAGACCCCTGATGATGAATGACCTGGTAACTTAAATATGCGGAAACTAGCATTTCCGCATGGTTAGCAGGCCATTTATCATTTGATAAATAGGCCCCTATGTCTTGTACCACTGCCTGTGCATCTGCTTAAAGATAGTAACTGAAACTGTAAGATGTTCTTAATTTACTTAGCCAATTAAATGCATTAGATTATGTTTATATCCAAATATGTCAGGGGTATGCGGGTATTGTTCTTTGAACTATATAAACTGAGAGGCTGCACTGCTGCATTGAATTTCACACTCGGGTGGTCTGCAGCTGTGCCAGTGATTTGTAACCTGTCAACCGATACTTGAATCCTGGTCCAGCCCACGGTTTGAGAGGCCATAGTCAGGTATCCCCTGGATACCACTGTAATTGGAAGCATTGTGTAAAGGACAAGATGTGTACCTAAATATTAAGAATCATTATTTATTGTATGCTTATCTGAATTGAGTGGGGAGCAAGTACCCATTTCTATACAGAGTGGATTGTGTGTATTTCTGTATAGCCTTGGCTCTAGCTTGATTTCTGTAAATAATCATTTGATTTGAGTGTCATCAATGTCATTATGTATTCATGTTTTTCAAGTTGAATATAAATAAATGTTAAATGTATACACTTGTGTGTGTCTCTTTGCTTTTAACACCGCATATCCAAAGAATCTGCTTTCACAACCCGTGGTTTCTTTTTCAAAACTACCGGCAACACTTATAAAGCCACTTTTTTTGTTTTTTGAACAAAGTAACAACTGTGGAAAAAGAGCCCTTTCATCAGATGGTGTGACAGTACATTGCTTTGTGTATGCATGGAGGAGAGCAGTGCGGAATTGTCAGCAGCACAACAATATATGCCACCTGCTTGTGCTCATGTGTGTGTTTGTGTCTGGGGATGAGGTGTGGTGAATGTGTGTGAGATGTGCCACTGCTGATGTTGAAAGAATGCCATATTCTTGGAAGCATTGTGCTGAAATCCTCAGGCCATGTCTTTAACCTAGAAGGCATTTATTTGATGGGATTCAAAAGGGTCAGGTGATACTGTAAAATGTTGTTGCCTATCCTTTCATGACATTTACCAAACGTATAGTTTTCTACAGCAGAACCTGGTACCCCACATCCCCATTAACTGAGCAGTTCCCGGGTTAGAAAACCCGCTCGGTACCTTGCATTTCCTTCCGTCGGGCACTTTTCAACCCACATTAGCACATATTGATAGTTTGCCCATTCATTTTTTTCCCGTTTTTTATCCCAGGTCCTTCTTGCTATACGGAGACATGTGGCTGAGTTAATTTACTTTCCTCACACATATGCTGAGTGAATGGCAGACAACTTTGTTTTTTTTTGCTGTGGAATGAATCTCCAATATTTTGGGTGCAATTGCTTGCACCCATGTCACTCTCACATACCCACGCAGAAAGGAAAAGTTGTTTTGGAACCAAAAACACTTCCATTCTCTGAATATTCAAATTGTCTATGCCTCCAATATGCGTCTCATGAAAGTTTTTGCTAGGATGCCAGAGTCAGTACATGACTCCTATATTTTGCAGCAGTCCATGGCTGGCTGATTGGTAAGTTTTTTTTGCTGTGTGGAAGACAAATTTTTTTTGTTTTTGTTTTTTAATTTAGGAGATTCTCCTGTCTCCAGCTGTGGTCCATGAGGCTGACCGTGGGAGCAGCCTAAAGTGATAGCTGATCAACAATTGTTTTCATGTAAGTGGTTTTTTGTGTTGCTTCACTAGTCTTCCACTTTTTTTGTCAAACTATTTTTTTTATTTATTTATTTTTCTCCTGAACTTGGTTGTCATCACAGATCAAATTTCTACACTGACAGTTGTCCTGTATTTTTTTGCTTTGGTTATAAAAAATAATTAAGTTTGCAAAGTTCAGGTTTGTTAATTACAATTTTAGCCTTAACCCTGTTTAGATGCTGCATTCGAAAAAGGTACGTATAAAGAAATAATTAATTGCTATATGCTGCTTTCAATGATGTTAGAATCCTTTGCAAAATCTATTTTTTTAAATGAATCTACAATCTAAAAAAAATATCAAGTGGCAAGGCCCCACAACCTTTCTACTTCTAGGGCAGCTGCTGTTCGGAATGATGACATTTTATTGTGTAATAACCTAGATGTGGGGTTCTTTACAAGGAAGTAGAAGAAAGGATGCTGATTCCTTTGTGGGGATACTGTTATATGTTTATTCTTTTTTATATTTTCATTTGATAAAATCTAACTTTCAATGATACTGTTTAAAAAATGTAAATTGCAGCAAGGTACCTTGATTATAGATAAAATAATAAACGATTAAAAAAATTATACTTATTCAGTGTTTGAGTGATATAATTCATCCGTGGCTCAAAGTGCATATTTTGAACACTCAATGGTGTTAAAATGCAATAGGGGTGAATATAAACAATCAATAATATATTACATTAGGCACAATAGAATTACTCCTCAATCATTGTTCTTTAAATAGATTCATTCAGTAGGCT
Source organism: Taudactylus pleione (assembly GCA_031769625.1). Lineage (NCBI taxonomy): Eukaryota > Metazoa > Chordata > Amphibia > Anura > Myobatrachidae > Taudactylus > Taudactylus pleione. Next base: position 1,238,356 of record JAUIMM010000512.1, on the reverse strand, counting down.
GAACAACAGGCAAACATATTCAGGGTAAATCAGTGACACATTTGTAAAATGCTAGGCAATAGCATCATCTTTCAGTTTCAATGTGCAATCCACAAACTGATCAGTATGGTTTACCAACCCAAAAATTGGCAGAAAGTTTTATAATCGCAGATAATGATTACTCATCACTTTACCTTATCTCACTAGTCTATGTACAAACATCTCTTAGTGGCAATTTGAAACCATAAAGTTACACAATGCTATTATTTTAATTGTACTCTTGTACCCATGACTAATGTGATAAGACACCTTACATAAAAGCAGTCTCCTATTACTTAGTGTGTAATGTCTCAAGTATGCTGCATAACCCAAATGTCTGCAGTAAGGTAGGATTATCCTGTACTGAGCCGCTAAGGATTTCTACTTTCCAAACATTTGTCACTCAGACAGTGAATGATGGATGAGAGGATCATAGACAGGTGTTTCCAGGACAAGAAGGATAGTAAAAAGGAGAGACACCTCTGCTGTCTGTATAAGGAGTTAACCCCTAGAGTCTCCTGATGCTATAGCATTGCAGGGTAACTTCAGGGGGCCAGATGAGAGGGTGTCTTGAAATACCAAATTGTTCAGTAGAAGTGCCTAAGTGTGCAGTCCTGTTTGCGCAAACCCGGTACTTCAGCCGAGTCTGATGTGGGTTTCACCTGTATAGGGCTTGTTAACTGATAAACCATGTCTAATAGTGTCCCAAAACAGTCTTCATAACAAGCGTTATTTAAGCTAATCACATATCCTAATTGGTGATTGGCACCTCTCATAACCATTGAATGTGTAGATTGGATACTGTCACGTGACAGCCATTCAGACCAACCACACTGGAATAATAAGATTGGTATGTAAAATCCCCTATCCAGAACGTCGGGCAGGTGGTCACGTGGTCAGCTGGGGATGCATAGTCTTAATGATATCCATAGCGCCGCATGTGTAGTGTGTGGCTGCGATCATATGATCAGTCACGTGATCCCTCTGCCGGAAAGTTATGATCCTTAAAGAGATCTATTACATTGTAAGTGTAGTCTACGGCAATTGACATGAGTGTACAGATATGTCACATGGTCCACTGATTCCACTACCGGAAGTCTGTCATCTCTAATGCCATCTATATTCACTGATATGATTTACACCCAGGAATGTCGAGTGGAAAATATCATTACATAAAGACAAATGGTTACAATGTCTATTCCGCCAATATAGATATCAATAAATAGATTATCAGAAAAGAGGGTTTTTTATACAAAAATAGTATTTCTAAAAAAATTTTTTTACAACATATTATTATTTATTACCTGAAATCCTAGTCACACATTATGTAATGCCTAGTTGTGTTGAAATCATAGGTTTATATAGGGATAAAGTAGTCATTCTTCTTCAAGGTGCTCAGTATAAAACCTAATGTAAGAGTGATAGTATAGTGTAAAGGTATATTGTTAAAGTGGAAATACTTTATAATACCTCTACTTCATTGTAGAGAACCCCACATCTGCGTTTGATGCTTATCTAATTCAGGGGAGCACTACCAACATTTACAATACTATCAGTATTTAACAATGAATTTCCTCTTTTTATTGTTGGTTAAACATGTGTATATTTTCAACTTTAAGCTAATTTTCTTTCTCCTGTGCAGAGGGGTTTGTTTCAAAAACCCATCGTATTATTATTATGAGTTTTTCTTAGTTTCAACTTCTAGCACACACTTGAATTTTCAGTTTTCTTTGAAACTCTTTTTAGTCTTTCGTTTGCAGCATTGGTTACACCTCTCTCTTTCTTAAAAATGTACTAAGACAATTAGTGTCCTAACAGAATTTCTACATTTAACCTTAAACAAGTGCTCATTTCTAAATGAAGAATAGATGATCTGGATAATATTTTTCCCACCTCATCAATAAATTCGGAAATAAATTTAAATTGGGATGATGATCTCAGAAAATTAAAAACCTTTTGACAAAACAAACAAGAATTAACTGGGACATAACAAGCCTGGAAAATTATAATAAAAGGAAAATTGTACCGCAGGGACTCCGCCCAAAAATATTTCCGACATTTGAATTAGCATCAGCTAATTTGAAAAAAGAGTGGAAGGACTGTCTTTGAAATGCTCATACAATCTCATTGGTACTGTACCAACCATCTACTTTTTGTGAGAAGGAGATAGATTCTTTAGGGGAAAAAAATGGAAACATTTGAAAAAGACATAGCCTTTCAAAAATAATATAAAAAGGATTTGGAAAATTTTGAATCCACAATTATTGAGAAGAAAAAATCTAAGTTTATTAGGGACCAGAGAGATTTCAATATGGGAAGAATTTTCAAATGGAAGGGCAAAACATCTAGGATTCAACTAAAGGACACCAGTGACCAATATATGTCCCCTGAGATTGAATCTTCAGGAACAGAAGCTATCCCTTAAGAAATAAACCAGGAACTATCGCTATACGACTCAAGAGGTGACAACAGCTACCCTATCATTTTTATATGCACAGAGGGGGACAAGAGGATGCCCCAGAAGAGGAAACCAAGGAGGGGCATCAAGAAGAAGAAGGGAAATAGAAACATGGGAATATCCTTCTCCCACCAGATATTGGACACGGACAATGAACAAATGAAAGATGTAGATGATGACTCTTTGAAAGTCATCAATTTAACAAACCATATACTTTCTAAAGACATATTAAAGTCCTTACAAAAGGCCTTTCTTTTTCACCTACTAAAAGATTTGACAGGTTTGAATGGGAGAAAAAATCTTCACATTTTTGGAAGGAATTTATTTCTATTAAAATGTTTTCCAACAAAGAGCCAACTCATGATCCCATTGACCCCTTTATGGATAAGTCTTCTTTTCCCTTAGATATAGAAGAACAAGAAGCAATCAAAATACTGGAAGAATTACAGGATGAGTCACAAATAACCACATCACAGAACGTGAAACAGAGACCTGCTGTTAAGAAATCACAATTCTATCCCCAGGAGAACATATGCCCGGAAGTAGGTGTCTTCATGAAACTGATATCCAGTGATCTGGATATATTAAACAAAACCTCTTCTTGCAAAATTGATAACCTTAATAAACAGGAGAGAAGAGCCTTTAATGACATCAATAAGTGGGACGATGTTGTCAAAAAGCCTTCTGACAAAGGAGGGAATATAAAAAACTATCCTTTGGCCAAAGGACTTATACATCAAGGAGGCATTAAGACAACTAGATGATACAAATTGTTATAAAAGTGTTGTTTAATCCAGGAAATAACATAACAATCAAATACAATCACCTGATTGATGGAGCCCTAAGACAAGGAGCAATTACCACCAAAGAACATGACTATTTGAAGGTCATTAATCTATCTACTGCCGAAAGTACATAAGAACCTACAGAAACCACCTGGGAAACCCTTTGTCTCTGGCATTGGAGGAGCATCAGAAAATGCTAGTACTTTCATTGATCTACACATTAGACATCATGTCCAGGGACTTCCATCGTATATACTGTACAAGACATTTTTCTTGATGTGAATCAACTTCTGGTGAGTCTGGAGTCACTGTATACTAATATAGGCCACCAAGAAGGAATTAATGCAGTGAGATATTTTCTAAAAATGGAAAACTTTGGCATTTTCCATGACTTCACTCTTGATCTACTGGAGTTTGTCCTCTTTAATAATTACTTCACCTTTGATGACAATTACTACATCCAAGTAAGGGGAACTGCGATGTGTGCAGCTTGTGCACCATCATATGCTAACCTCTTTCTTGGATGGTGGGAGATGGAAAAGGTATTTAATGAGACCAATGAAGAACACTCTCGCAATATTGCAACAAAATGTACATATTATGACCAACTGTTAGGATGTTGCATGAGGCGGGAAACTACAGACCACCAGTTGTTAGAGGCTGGTTTGTGTCTATTTGAATCAACCTGTTAAATGCTATGTAACAGATGCATCCCCCTTGGGAACCAATGACATCAGCAACAAACTTCTCTATTGTGTTGTCTATTTCTGGGGGTATAAATATGTGTGTTCCAACCCTGGGTCTTAGTCTTCTTGCTGAATGCTGATTGACGAGGGTTTCGTGCTGATGCCTACATCTGGTCCACAAGCGCTGCGTATGTATACTGTATTTGGGTCTGTATAATTCCTTTAGCTGAATTGTATTTGGATCAATAGCATGTAACTGACTGTACTTTTACTTGAATAATACTTTGTGCTTTGGAACCACAAGTTCTAGATCTGGAGTCTTTATTTACTGTATGACTGCGTACGCAAATTAGCGTCATCCTTAGAAGGTATAGGCAGGATATTAGAAGGTATAGGAAGGAGTGTATAGAGGTTCAAATTCAGTATCGTTACCATAGACTACACTTACAATGTAATAGACCCCTTTCAGAATCATAACTTTCCAGCTGAGGGATCACGTGACTGATCATATGATCGCAGTCGTAGACTACACATGGGGCGCTATGGCTATGCATCCCCAGCTGAGATCACATGACTGACCATGTGACCACCTGCCTAACCTTGCGGATAGGGGATTTTACATGCCAATCTTATTATTCCAGTGTGGTTGGTCTGAATGGCTGTCACGTGACAGTATCCAATCTACACATTCATTCGTTATGAGATGTGCCAAGCACCAATTAGGATATATGATTGTCTTAAATAATGCTTGTTATGAAGACTGTTTTGGGACACTATCAGACATGGTTTATTTGTTAACAAGCCCTATACAGGTGAAACGCGCGTCAGACTCGGCTGCAGTACCTGGTTTGCGGAAACAGACTGCACACTTAGGCACTTCTACTGAACAAACAGGTATTTCAATACACCTCTCATCTAGCCCCCTGAAGATACTCTGCAATGCTATAGCATCAGGGGACTCTAGGGGTTAACTCCTTATACAGGCAGCAGAGGTGTCTCTCCTTTTTTCTATCCTTCTTGTTCTGGAAACACCTCTCATCCATCAGTCACTGTCTGAGTGACAAATGTTTGGAAAGTAGAAACCCTTAGTGGCTCAGTATAGGATAATCTTACCTTACTGCAGACATTTAGGGTATGCAGCAAACTTGAGACATTACACACCATTAAGTAATAGGAAACTGCCTTTATGTAAGGTGTCTTATCACATGAGTCATGAGTACAAAAATACAATTAAAATAATAACATTGTGTAACTTTTTGGTTTCAAATTGCCACTAAGAGATGTTTGTACATAGACTAGTGAGATAAGATACATTGATGTGTAATCATTATCTGCAATTATAAAGCTTTCTGCCAATTTTTGGATTGGTAATCCATACTGATAATTTTGTGGATTTATAATCTTGCACATTGAAACTGAAAGATGATGCTATTGCCTAGCATTTTACAAATTTGTCACTGATTTACCCTTAATATGATTGCCTGTTGAGGAGTAATTCTATTGTGCCTAATGTAATATATTATTGATTGTTTATATTCACCCCTATTGCATTTTAACACCATTGAGTGTTCAAAATATGCACTTTGAGCCACGGATGAATTATATCACTCAAACACTGAATAAGTATAATTTTTTTAATCGTTTATTATTTTATCTATAATCAAGGTACCTTGCTGCAATTTACATTTTTTAAACAGTATCATTGAAAGTTAGATTTTATCAAATAAAAATATATAAAAGAATAAACATATAACAGTATCCCCACAAAGGAATCAGCATCCTTTCTTCTACTTCCTTGTAAAGAACCCCACATCTAGGTTATTACACAGTAAAATGTCATCATTCCGAACAGCAGCTGCCCTAGAAGTAGAAGGGAAAAAAAGGTTGTGGGGCCTTGCCACTTGATATATTTTTTCAGATTGTTGATTCATTTAAAAAAAATAAATTTTGCAAAGGATTCTAACATCATTGAAAGCAGCATATAGCAATTACTTATTTCTTTATACGTACCTTTTTTGAATGCAGCATCTAAACAGGGTTAAGGCTAAAATTTAAATTAACAAACCTGAACTTTGCAAAATTAATTATTGCATTTTTACATCGTTGCGTGTTCAAATTATGCACTTTGAGCCACGGCTTAATTATATCACTCAGTATAATTTTTTTAATCGATTATAATTTTTTTAATTGTTTATTATTTTTCCTATAATCAAGGTACCTTGCTGCAATTTATAATTTTTAAACAGTATAATTAAGTTATATTTAATTAAATCTAAATACATAAAAGAATAAACATATAAGAGTGCCCCCACAAAGGAATCAGCTTTCTTTCCCCTACTTCCTTGTAGAGAACCCCACATCTGAGTTTGATGCATATCTGATACAGGGGAGCTCCACCAACATTTACTATACTATCGGTATTTAACAATTAATTTCCTCTTTTTATTGATTTTTGGAAATACAGGACACAACAAACTCATTATTTAACAACTTACATGGCACAATGGCCAAGTTTCACCCAGACCCCAGTTCCACTCATCAATGTTGGAGGACAGCTGGAAACCAGAACACCTGTAGCAACACATTTGCTTCCCAATACAAGACCAGAAAGAATGACCAGTATGTAAGCGATCCAACCAACATAGACTTCAGGATCACAATATTCCACTTGCCTAAGAAGAAGATTGCTGTTGCAATGACTAAAAAGAAGATTAATGTCGGACCAGACCAGACTCCAGAAACTTCAGATCATAATGGTCATTAGATGGAGAATGATGTAAATATTTACTGAAAAATGTCATCGATCCATGCAGGCTCCATATGGGCTCCCCCTTTCTGGCTGAGCTGTATACTCTGGTTGGCAAGGCACATGCAACTGGTACCCGGAGACTTTTATACTGTGCATGCACAGAACTCTTGGAAAATATATGCATAGCCATCTTCATGTTGGTTTTTGTTTGCCGCCATCTTTGTACTCCAGAGGGGTAGTCATGATTATTTGGGTGCAAGGTGTGTTGTGTGGACCCCCCTAGATTCATATCAACCCAATATACTGAAGATATGCCAAAGTCTCAAGCTTATCAAAAGGTATCTCTCCTGTCTGGAACTATAAAACAAACTATAAAATGTTTAATGAAATTTAAATAGATTTAGTGAGCATTGTACTTCAAGTACTTCATAAAACATAACTTGAAAGGTTGTAGAATCCATGATGTCAATGGTTCCTTCAATTTTCAATTAATGTCCTCCTCCAGTACCTAATTGATGGTTTGAAATCTTCCCCATTTTCTTCTTAGTAAATAATTTTACAGTCACAAAATATTTTTTTACAGTTTGATTGTAAGCAATTGGTTGCTGTTAGAGCTGCATTCACCTGAAATATTTTGCCGAATTGCATTTTTTTCTTCTTGCAGTTGTACACTGGCCCTGCGAACCAACCAGCACATCATAGTGTTCAATGACCCTATTAACCAAAAGGTTTTGGACCACACTTATTCCTTATTCAGCATCTGAACTATCCCTCTGTTATGGATCATCTTGGGTATTCACGCTCTGGTGACTCATTCCAATTCTTCTTGATAGTTTAAAATTTTATAATTCGAAGATGTGAAAATAAATTATATTAAGTTTTGTTAAAATTTCAAAGTAATAAGATTAATCAGGCAAATGTAGGATAGCATATTTGTATTAGCTTATTTAGACATAATTATATTATAAATAACAAAATTAAAAAACAAGAACATTAAATAGCAAGTGCACTTCAGCCTGGCTTATACACAATTTAAAAAACAATGTTAAAACTTAAAGAAAATACTAAGCTGGTTTAGGATGTGTCATCATCAGTCCTGGGCAATGTTACATGGTGACATATATATCTGCCATGTAACACTGACCACCATTGCACCAGTTACACCCAAAGACAGCATTGAAGAAACTATGAAAAAAAAATTACACAGATACATTTACATCTGAGTAAAATTATAAAAAAAAATTTTTTAATTAGCAGGTTTATGTCAGCCAGACCTATACATAAATCAAACAACACCTTTAAAACATAAACAAATAGGGCATGCTGGCTTAGAATGTGTCATCGCCAGTCCGGGAGGGGGCAGCCAGGTCCGCACTGCGGGGGCGTTAAGCAGCTGAACTGGGCGGTGCTGGCTGCATGGTGATGAAATTAAGTGAACTGTCCCTCGGCCCCCTGCTAGACTATTTCGAGATTGCCTGCATTTTAAAGCATGGTATGGGGCCAAGATGATGTGATTCACATCGAGTCACATCATTGGCCACCTGTACTGCCCACTTCACTTGGGAAGGGGGCGGCCATAGCAGCAGCTGGCACCAGGAAACTTGGCTTCTTTTCTAAGAGGCCAGGAGTGCCACCCAATTTTTGGATGCCTCCTGGCATTCTGGGAGAATGGGCATGTCTGCATCTTCTACAACCAACAACAAAAGCAAAATCACAACATTGCACTAACAAAACCAAACAGGATGAAGACGGCATCCCGATGGTCAGGATGCAGATGGTCAGAATCCTGACTCCCAGCTCCAAAATCCCAACCACTGACAACCTGATGATGAATATTAGGGTTAGCGTTAGGTTTAGGGTTAGGGGTTAGGCACTATGGGGAATGTTAGGGTTTGGCTGTGGGAGGGAAGGGTTAAGCTTAGACTGTGGGAAAGAGGGTTAGGGTTAGGCTGCAGAGGGTTAGGCTGCGGAAGGGGAGAGTTAGGCTGCGGGAAAGGTGGGTTAGTTGAAGGATTAGGATAAGGTAATAATACTTTTTCAAAATCTGTCAGGATTCTGACTGTTGGGATGCCATTGTTGGTATTCTGACCGTCGGCATCCTTACTGCCAGGATCCCGTACCTAACCCAACCAATCTACTTGTCTAGGCTAAATACAAAACCAGTATTACAACTTCCACAATCAGATACAATGAAAAATAAATACATATAAAAGCCACTGAATACTTTAATGGTCAAGAAACTTTTGTATTCCTCATATTCATCTATTCCAGATGTATATGGATTCTTCTGCTCTTCAGTTGGTACCTGTGGAAAAATATCCATAATCTGCCTATCCATTTCTCCAGGTAGTTGGTTAGTGTGTGAATGTGTGTATGTTGTGTTATCTAGTGTGTGAGTGTAGTAGTCAGTAGTATAGTTAGTTATGTCTGGGAAACAGTTGAGTGTATTATATCACCAAGGCAAAGCAAGACTGGATGCCAGGAGCCAGTGACAGCATCAGATAAGCAAATGGCAAGCAATTTTACAGCAGATAAAAAGCGCAAGTTTTTCCTGGACACTAGCTTCATACAATTCCCACCACTCGCCCCAGCCAATAAAAAGTGCATGATTTTGGTGCTGGTGGTCTCCTAATTGGATTGCAACATTTTTGTATACAATTTTAGCTACGAACGGCGTGAGTTCATGTGTGAATGACTTGAGTACGCAACTTTATGAATGGGAGTATGAAACTCGCACCTAATTGGATTGCCTCCTAAATTTTAGTTAATTAACAGTGCCTCCAAAAAGTTTTTTTTTTTCTTCATTTTTTGTCTCCTTTGTTGTTGTAGAATAAAAACACATTTGGCATCTCCTAAGAATGTACAGTATGTCAGTATCTTTTAGCACAAAATATTTATTAAACTTTTGGGCCTGTAATTGATATAGTAATAATAATACTTTACCTTATAGATGCAATTGTAAGAAAAAAGTCTTTCAAAGATACATAGGCATCTCCTATGTTAAATCTACAAGAAAAAAAATATTTATTCTAAAAATTAAACTTATTAAATGCTTTACATTGTTCTACAATTTACAGTTTACTTTTATAAGAAGGAGGCAATAAAAAACAGGGTGGAACTACAACATGAGGTAGTAGTTAATGTTCCGCGCTAGACTAGGAACCCCCAGAAGATTATATGATAGATGTATTATATACCCCCCCAAAAAAACTGTGAAATATAAATAATTGAGTGCTCTAGTTTCAGGGTATTTCTAATAAACAATACATCAAAATAGGAGATCCACTAATTACTCATTTTCATGACAATAAGTCAACAATAGGTAGACAGTGTTAATCTCTTCACTCTCATAAATATGAATAATATTTGCCAATAAATAACCTTCAAGTAAAAATGTATAATAAATGAATATAAAAGTAAAGAAAAAAACCTCCAAACAACAACAAAGTGTTCTCAACAAAAAAACATTTCTAATCCAATAAAACATATTTAGCAACACTGAATTTAAAACATAAAAATAACATAGATAAAAATAATCCATAAAAAATGAAAAGATGCAATTTTCTCTTAAAGGGCTCTTGCTACATGATTCACATACAACTGACTGATTCCTCAGTCAATGAAGTTGTGAATGAGGGCTTTTGTATTCATTACTGAGAGTAATACTCTCTACATGATGAAACCTGGTAGCATTATAACTTTATTCTGGGAGTGAGGAATTGAACACTCCAGTTACTGTATAAAGTTACACTATATTCTAAATAATATATTATTTTAATATTGGATGATCTGTAGATACAAGTTGTAAGCTAATACAAGCACAGTATCTGTAACCTGGCATCAGGGCCCTGGTGTGATCATTACTAGGACATCTGAGAAATACAGTGAACCGTTGAGTTTGAAAAGCTCTGCCAAGTAATGAACTGCTTAAATGTTTTGAATGTAAAAACAATAGTACCCTCAGATATTACAATGGAAGCTATTTTTTTAAATTACCATTTACTAAATACATTTTATTGTGGCATTTCAAATTATGCAAATCTCCACAAAGGTAAGAACTTTATTTATTCCCACAATATTTTGTTTATTTCAGGTACATAAGATCTTGGAATAATACATACCCATTGTCATTTGAAATAGCTGTTAAGGAGCCATGTTTGAAAAAATCAAGAGCATAGGAGTTACGGAACAGTTTTCTTCCACAAGCATCAGTTTTCTCCATGTGTAACATTGGAATGTGCTTGTCAGGAATATAAGCTGTTTGCAACATAAGCTGTGGATATATATCATAGATAAATGTTTTATTTATTCCTAACAATGATGTTAAACATGCTGTATTTAAAGAAAAAATTATCTTGCTTTCTGCTAAAGCAGGTAAAGGTTGTTGATAGTCAATTTCCTTATGAAAATATTTGGTCAATGGATGATTTATACCTTTATCAAATAACAACTTAATTGGAAGTAACAGACATATGTACTAAAGCTGAGCAGAGATTAGAGCATTCTATTTGCAGAATTCAAATACAAAAGAATTGATGCTTATGCTGAGTGATTAAACTGACATAAATATAATACATGTAGGACTAACATATAAATGTACCACTTAGATTTCAACTATGTTCTTTGGTTATATTTTTACTTACATTGCTCACATTTGTTACAGTCATCAGGTCATGATCTGTATTTCCTGACAGACAGGCAAAAGGGGAGACAGCGCCTCTCCCTTCAGTGCAAGACATCAGATGGTCCACCAGCCCTGAATCCATACACTCTTTACCTGAAAAGTCTGATTGTGAACAGTGTATTACAAACTATTGTTTAAATGAAAATTAGAGAAAGGAAAAATACTTGAATATAAACTATATCTGAAAGACCTGAAGAAGTAGTACTTTAAGACACTTTAAGAAATTGTGGTTGTATTAAATATATCCACAGTTGTAATCATGTGTGTCTATTGTTGTCATGCGTCTCAGTGGTTTTAAAATATCTCACATCCTGTAACTTGTAGGTATATATCACTTGAGGCACCAGCATGACATCTATACGCATCATTAAAATATTTAACAAAAAGAGTTTAATCTTTTGACGCAGTCTGTCAGCCAGGGGATTTGAATAGTTTGTGTACAGTATATCAATACTGAGGATCTCAATTTCTCATTATATGCACATACTGTATAAAAAGTAGGAGAAATAAGAAAGATAAACATTCATGGTTTTGATCAGTTAAACAAAGCTCTGCTTAGTGATAACGTGCAAATTATTTATCAGTGTGCGTAAAGTGATATCTTAATTCCACCAGACAGTTCCGTTACCTACCACACGGATCGCCTATTATGTGATTACTAAAAATTGGCTTTATACAGATGTGTCCTCATACATCTAGTCTCAAACTGCCACATGGCGTGAGATGAGCTGCCAGGTCCTGTACAACTGTGCTAGCACCAGGCATCTTTTTGGCTTCTTTTAGCCGAAAAAGCGTCTTACTTTAGGACATCTGCAGGGGCGCCGAGAGGGGGGGTGGAACGGGTACAGATTACCCGGGCCCGGGCTTCCTGAAGGCCGCCCCCCCCTCCCTCACAGCAGCCCAGCACACAGCATGTGCTGAGCTGCAGTGGAGACTGCTCGTGGCTGCCGAGCAGCAGCAACAGCAGTCTCCTATGCCTGTGGGGGGGCAATGATCACACTGATTGCACCCCCCCTGGCATTGCGCCGGGCTGAGGGGGCTCAGATTGCCCCCCTACCCAGCGCTCAGCGCTGCTATGCGGCGCTACAAAACTATTTTTTTCCCGGAAAGGGGGCGTGGCCATGCCTACCGCAATTAGGCCACACCCCCTACTACCTGGGCCCGTGGCGGCTCTCGGTGGGCCTGGACATCTGGAGACTATGCTGATTAATTTCATATGCAACACTTGTATATCTATGTGCAACTGAGTCAGTATACGAAGCTCAACAGAACTTAGTGTGGAAAAAGCCACGGCCACTGCATCATAGCACTTTGTATATAGATTCAGATTCTCACTCGCACACAGATATACAAGTATTGCATTTAAAATTAATCAGGACAGTCCCCTGGTGCGTCCTAATTGCATTACATTATGAAAAGGATTAATTTTTAGCAAAAAAAAGGTGCAAAAACAATGCCCGGCTCTAGCAGAGTAGCACAGGACATGGTGAACCGAGAGATGTTTGGCACGACTGCAGCAATGATGCATGAGGACACATCTGTATCTGGCCACCTTCTTGCCCCTTCTTCCTATTTTTATATGCATATGTTGCAAGAAAATTGGGGTCTTAAGTATTGCTATACACCAACTATTTTGATCCTGTGTCTGTCCTTATATAACCCACTGTTTTATGAATCTGGGTAGGGGTACAACCTTAAATATTTCTTTGTATTGGAATTTTTTTTCATTCAGTTCAGCATCAAATGTATTTATGAAAGAATGGGATAATATCTGCAACTGTACTCTTTCACTAATGGACTTTAATCTTAAGGATTGAAGAGGAGATTTGACAGAGATAAATGAAGAAATTGAGATCTTTCACACTTTGGTAAATACTTTTAAAGATTTAAAGGATTTTAAAATGTTAGAAACTAAGATCAAGATTAAAAGCAACAAAAACCCATAAAGAGCCAATCAATAAAAAGCAGAAAAAGTTCAGTAGAGATAAGAAATATTATAAAACAGGGAGAGAAAGAAACCCTACAAATGAACAAAAATAACAAGAACAAATCTTCTAGTGTGGAAGAGGATATATAAATTACTACAAAAGAACCTAGTAATAGAGATTTTAATTAACAGGAGGATATTGCTGATAATTTCTCAGATGAAAATAAAAACTGTTCCACTACAGAAAATAAAAATTATAGAGCACAAAGTCCACAAATCATTGAATGGAAAACAAGTGGAAGCCCAGTGAGAGAAACTTACCATAAAAATAGGTGGGACAAAACCATAAAAATAGCAAATCCTCTCCCTGTCTCAAATATATTTGAGAGACTGAGGGAGAAATGGGACAAACCTTCTAAAGAGGACAAGTGGAGAAGTTGCCAATAGCAACCAAACATCTTTTGGCTATTATTTTATAGAATGTACTAGATAAAGATATAGAATCTGATTGGTTGCTATGGGCAACTTCTCCACTTATCCTGTCAACAAATTGTGATACGTCTCTCTCTAGGGGGTAAATTTACTAAGATGGGAGTTCTATTAAGAAGTGATGTTGCCCATAGCAACCAATCAGATTCCAGGTATTATCATCTAGAAGGTTCTAGATAAATGAGAAGTAGAATCTGATTGGTTGCTATGGGCAACATCACTTCTTAACAGAACTCCCATCTTAGTAAATTTACCCCTAAGAGAGAAGTGCCAGTCTTTTTTTTAGCACAACAGAGGAATTTTCTCTGACAATAAAAGCAAGAAAACATATACAGAGAAAAGGAATAGGATTTAACACAAACAGAAACATGAATAAAAAGAAAAGTAATACCAGGGAAAATTAAAGTCCTCCCAATGAAAACCACATACAATAGAAAATATTTTTCATTGAAGCTCTAGGATATTAAATACAGAAGAAGAAACTGTGTTATTAGGGAAGGGACTAAAAGTTGCACCATTTATGGATATAAATCTCTAACACCTATATTTATTTATTTAGTTATTTATATGCATTCTATAAATTGGCAATATAAAAAATTATGATGATGAAAAATGAAGAAAATGGAGATCCATAACGCCTTTTGATAATACTGGTAAACCATTTTTTTTTTAAAGTCTACCTTTTCTCCCTACCCAGAGCAAAGGCAATTTTGAAGATAATTTTACAAAATGATAATGGATGACATAAATCAACTGGAAAATTGTATATTAAAAAATACAATTTGAGTAAATGGGGGAAGAATGCATTGAAATTCTTACAGGAAAATAATTATATAACCATTAGACCTACAGACAATGTGGGTAATGTTGTTATTTTTAATAGAAACAAGTATTTTAAAGAATTCATTAGACAGTTAAAAGAAAGTTAAATATATGAGGAACTCAGAAAAACTATATCAAATATGATTAAAACAAATTCCCTCAAGTTGGTAGAAATTTTGCATAAAATTAGTGTTACTACAATGGAAATATTTGATTTCGTGTATATGAAAGAGCCCTCTACTGTACACTGGTCATTTATGTACAGTACTCCCTAAAGTTCACTAAAAGTATAGAAAAGCAGACCAATCACTGTGGAGACTAACAGCATTACAATGAAAATGTATTCCACTAAAGATACCCAATATATAGATTCCTGTATGTCATTAAAAATGGGTCATAGCAGAAGAATACAGGAGATGTTTAAAAACATGCACTAAGGTAAATCATTAGTATTTAAAATATTTCAGATATTAGTTCATTACATATTATAATTTAATCTGTCAGGTTTAGTAGCTGTTTTTTTATATTTTTTTAATTTGGAGGAAAATGTTAAATTATCTATAAAAGAGGGTATTGACATTATATTTTAACAGGTAGATTTTTTCCCCAAAAGTTCAGTACAGTGATGGACAGAAAGTTCCCCAACAGTTATGAAAATGTTTTTATGGCATATTTAGAGGAAAACAAAATTTTAAAAAAATATTCTCAATGGGGCAAACTTGGTGTTCTAGGGGCCTATTCATCAACACTAAAATAATGTTTTTAAGGACATTTTCCTTAAATAACGTTATTTTAGTATACATGAAGAGACTTAACACAGGAGATAACACTGATATCTCCTTGTCCCCCTGCGTTAATTTCCACACTCCCCATACATTAGTATAGGGATATGGAAATTATGGTAATCATCAAATTCCGAAAATTATGTATTTTCGGAATTTGATGGAGGTACTATCCGCCACTGTGAGGTGGCAAATAGCAGGTAACACTTACCTGTGTCAGCGTGGGCAGGTCCCCCGCAGTCTTCCTCTGGTGCTCTGGTCTCTCCTCTGGCTCAGTCTGCTATGCTGTCATGTGTTCTCCCAGCAGAACACAATAAAGATTAGAAAAAAAAAAGTTTTTTTTTTTCCTAAACAGTACTGTGTGCTGTTGGGAGACCACATGACAGCAAAGCAGATGGAGCCGGAGGATGCTGCACGGGCAGGTAAGTGCTGGACGGGGGGGAGGGGGGGGGCAGGTGAGTGGAGGGGGGACACAAAGTTACCGCATCTGTAGGCAGTGCTGCGCATGCGCTGGTTTTACAGATGTAACATCGCATGCGCAGCACTGCTTCCAGCTGCAATAAGTTAGTGTAGAGAGGGATAACTATCTATTTCCTGAAAAGCTGTCATCGCAAAAATGGCAGCTTTTCAGAATAGATAGTTATAGGGAGGAAGAATGATGAATTCCTCCTGTAATTAGGTAGAACTCCATGCGAGTTCTAAACCTAATTACCTCCAGAGAAAGTTTAGTTATGATGAATAGGCCCCCTAGTCTGCTATATTGATTATATTATTTTTCTATGCAAGGTGGACAGGATATCACCAGACTGTCTTTGCAAATCCTTAAACTAAAAAAAAATAATATTGTGCTTATGTTTGACATCAGTAAAACATTTATACTTTTTGTACATTTGAACATAAATAGAAAGGAAGGAAAATGCAGATTCAATGCAATCAAAAGACAACTGATTTTAATAATTATACTGTATTTAGGATATTAATATGCACCACAAATATGGCACAACAGGGTGCCTCTAGACCAATTTAAGTGGTTCAAATGCAAATGCACTGATGAGATAGTTTTCTATATGCAAATGATAGAAATTGTGATTTATTTTTTTTGTGAGTAAAGAAAAAAATTAGTTTGCCAAAGAAAAGGTAGCCAAGGTTAATAGAGAATCCTTTTTATACTAAATAGTTAGGTCATAGAACCAAAACTAATTTCATATATTATTAGGCATTTATCACTCAATAATGCTACCACCATAGGAAGATAGGATCATGTATACTGTACTAAGTAATTCACTACCAAATATATTTTAATATACAGTATAGTAGAACCCCAAATCTTAAAAGTATCGTCTGAAGAGCTCTAAGTGAAAAGGAGAAATAATACACAAAATCTGTCAGTTTTCTACAGTGTGGTCAAAATCAATGTAAATAATATGGTTTATGAAATCAAATATTTTGTAGCTTGTCATTCAACAAATGCAATTTACTTAATGGAATGTGAGTGTGGCTTCATAAACTTTTTATGCGCCTCAAGACTTTTAAAAGTGAGGATTGAGAGATTCATCTGTAATGTTAGATTGGTGTAGTTAGCCACACTTCTGGACCATTATAAGATAAAACATAATTGTATAGAAAAATTATAAACAGATTTTTGGGCAATCAAATAGCTACGGGTAACTGGAGACATAGAGATTTTGCTACTATATTAGTACAACAAAAGATGAAACTGATCTATAAATTAAAACTATGGGTCTGATTCAGAGATGTATGTTCATCTGAGGATTAATGCATATCTCCAATGTTTTAGGTTCTGCGTCTGTGCAGGACAGAGCTGGCCCTAGCTAATTTGGTGCCCTAGGCAAGATTTTGGCTGGTGCCCCCTAGCAGATATATAACTATATCTGGAGATATATATACATTATAGATAGATAGACAGCGTGATGGGCGTATAATAAATAATAATATAATAAATTAAATAAATTGGAAGTTCTCAGTCCTCTCCCCAACGTTTCAATCTATTCAAGCCACTGCAACCAGGCTGCATATCATTATGTGTATATATATATATATATATATATATATATACACACCTAGTCCCTCTCAGGGTCAGCAGAACACTGCCAGCACCCCTCTCTGCCCAGTTCCTAGTCAGTGCCCACTTGCCACCCCTGCCCTGTCTACAAGCCTCAGCCTGAGCTAGCTAACCAGGGGCAGTTTGGGAAATTTCTGAAGCAGCCCTAAATGGGGGTGGAGGGGCGGGATCTGATGGCATATCTAGATGGGTCTGATGGTATATAGTGGGCATGTGGAAGAGTCTGATCTGACATATAGGCAATGCAGACTGCTTGTCACTGCTGAGATGACAGGATGTAGGCACAGCTCAGAAAGCAACAGTGCTCTGAGCATGGCTGCAGTGCTGGTACTTTGTGACAGCGGCTGCCAATCCTATCAGTGGAAGGAACGGGGCACTGGTAAGAGAGGGGTTCAGCCCAGCAGAAAGTGCCCCGTTCTCCCAGGGGCCCAATCTGCCTGGTAACAATCCAACAGGAGGCTAAACGTGTCTACAGGTTATTGTGGACAGGAGATTCAAAGACTGGCAGCACAAAAAGGGTAAATCATTCTAAAATGGAAAGGAGAATAGCTGAACCATCATTTTCTACAAAGCCAACTTAGCTAAATCATCACTTTCCACAGCATGGTCCATGTTTATATGCAATATAATATATATAAGAAGTAGGGGTGAGCGGGTTCGGATTTCTGAAATCCGAACCCCCCCGAGCCCCCCCGATCCGAGTCCGATCCGAGTCAGGCTCGACTTTTCCCGCCTGACTCGGATCTGAAATCGAGGCAAAACGTCATCATCCCGCCTTCCGAGTCTCGCGGGTTTTGGATCCTATATAAGGTACCCGCGTCGGCGCCATTTTCTCACTCGGCTGTGGACAGTGAAGAGGGAGGGTGGGAGTTAGGGCTGTGTAGTGTAGTGTAGTGTAGTGCTGCTGTTGTCCACTACTTCAAAGTCCATAGGGGCTGGCTGTGTTGTGCTGTGCTGCTGTTGTTAATAGGGGCTGTGTCCACTACTTCAAAGTCCATAGGGGCTGGCTGGACTGTGTTGTGCAGTCAGTTCTCCATAGGGGCTGTGTCCACTCCAAAGTCCTGTGCAGTGTCCCAGTCCTAAAGGAGTGCTGTAGTGTTGTCCAGGGGGTGCTCTGTCCATCAGGGGTGCTCCCCCCAAGTGCTAAAAAAATAATATATTTTCTGTGTTTGTGAATTGTGTGCGCAGTAGCCGCACGTGCATCAACAAAGTAGTGCCAAGCGTGCGCCTGTGTCATAAGTAAAGGGCCGGCTGGCTTGACCGTTAAAGGGTGCTGTAACCCCCGAAAGTACACTCCAGTCCAAACCAAAAAAAAATTATTTTCTGTGTTTGTGAATTGTGTGCGCAGTAGCCGCACGTGCATCAACAAAGTAGTGCCAAGCGTGCGCCTGTGTCATAAGTAAAGGGCCGGCTGGCTTGACCGTTAAGGGTGCTGTAACCCCCGAAAGTACACTCCAGTCCAAACCAAAAAAAAAATTATTTTCTGTGTTTGTGAATTGTGTGCGCAGTAGCCGCACGTGCATCAACAAAGTAGTGCCAAGCGTGCGCCTGTGTCATAAGTAAAGGGCCGGCTGGCTTGACCGTTAAGGGTGCTGTAACCCCCGAAAGTACACTCCAGTCCAAACCAAAAAAAAAATTATTTTCTGTGTTTGTGAATTGTGTGCGCAGTAGCCGCACGTGCATCAACAAAGTAGTGCCAAGCGTGCGCCTGTGTCATAAGTAAAGGGCCGGCTGGCTTGACCGTTAAGGGTGCTGTAACCCCCGAAAGTACACTCCAGTCCAAACCAAAAAAAAAATTATTTTCTGTGTTTGTGAATTGTGTGCGCAGTAGCCGCACGTGCATCAACAAAGTAGTGCCAAGCGTGCGCCTGTGTCATAAGTAAAGGGCCGGCTGGCTTGACCGTTAAGGGTGCTGTAACCCCCGAAAGTACACTCCAGTCCAAACCAAAAAAAAAATTATTTTCTGTGTTTGTGAATTGTGTGCGCAGTAGCCGCACGTGCATCAACAAAGTAGTGCCAAGCGTGCACCTGTGTCATAAGTAAAGGGCCGGCTGGCTTGACCGTTAAGGGTGCTGTAACCCCCGAAAGTACACTCCAGTCCAAACCAAAAAAAAAATTATTTTCTGTGTTTGTGAATTGTGTGCGCAGTAGCCGCACGTGCATCAACAAAGTAGTGCCAAGCGTGCGCCTGTGTCATAAGTAAAGGGCCGGCTGGCTTGACCGTTAAAGGGTGCTGTAACCCACAAAGTACACTCCAGTCCAAACCAAAAAAAAAATTATTTTCTGTGTTTAGCCGCACGTATATATCAAATCGATATAACATAAATGGAGGACCAAACTTTCTCCGATAAAAATAAAATAGAGAAAGATCAAGAACCACTTCCTCCTAGTGCTGAAGCTGCTGCCACTAGTCATGACATAGATGATAACATGCCATCAACGTCGTCTGCCAAGGCCGATGCCCAATGTCATAGTAGAGGGCACATACAATCCCAAATGGCAAAGTTCAGGAAAATGACCTTGAAAAAGACATTTAAATCAGCTGAAGAGAAACGTAAACTTGCCAATATGCCATTTACGACACGGAGTGGCAAGGAACGGCTAAGGTCGATCCCTAGTATGTTCATGACTAGTGGTTCAGCTTCACATGACGATGGAAGCCCTCCTCCCACTAAAAAAATCAAAAGAGTTAAGCTGGCAAAAGCACAGCGAAGAACTGTGCTTTCTAAGAAGATATCACAAATCCCCAAGGAGAGTCCAAGTGTGGTGGTGGTTGCGATGCCTGACCTTCCCAGCACTGGACGGGAAGAGGTGGCTCTTTCCACCATTTGCACGCCCCCTGCAAGTGCTGAAAGGAGCACCCACAGTCCACTTGCTGATATGCAAATTGAAGATGTCACTGTTGAAGTACAACAGGATGAGGATACTGGTGTAGCTGGCGCTGAGGAGGAAGTTGGCGAGGAGGATTCTGATGGTGATGTGGTTTGTTTAAATCAGGCTCCGGGGGAGACAGTTGTTGTCCGTGGGATGAAAAAGCCCATCACGGTCATGCCTGGGCAGAAGACCAAACATTCCACCTCTTTGGTCTGGCAATATTTCTATCCAAATCCGGACAACAACTGTCTTGCCATATGTACCATATGTAAAGGTGAAATAAGTAGGGGTAGGGACGTCAACCACCTAGGAACATCCTCCCTTATACGGCACCTGCAGCGCGTTCATAAAAAGTTACTGTCAAGTTCAGAAACTTTGGCTAAGACCGTAAGCAGTCCAGGGACACCTAAATCCCGTTGTCCTGTTGTATCCAAGCGCCTGCAAACCACACCGTCAACTCCCTCCTCGTCAATTTCCTCCTTAGTCAGGATCGGAAGTAGTCCTGCAGGCCATGTCACTGGCATGACTGACTCTCCTATCCGGGATTCCTCTGGAGGATCCTGCATTGCTACGCCTACTGCTGCCGCTGCTGCTGTTGCTGCTGCTGGGAGTCGTTCATCATCCCAGAGAGGAAGTAGGAACACCACTACTTTTACTAAACAATTGACCCTCCAACAGTCCTTAGCGAGGAGGATGAAGTACGACAGCAGTCATCCTGAAGCAAAACGTATAACTGAGGCCTTGACTGCTATGTTGGTGTTAGACGTGCGTCCGGTATCCGCCATTAGTGCAGTGGGATTTAGACAATTGATGGAGGTAGTGTGTCCCCGGTTCCAAATCCCGTCTAGATTCCACTTCACTAGGCAGGCGATACCGAGACTGTACAGAAACGTCAGAAAAAGTGTCCTCAGTGTCCTGAAAAATGCCGTTGTACACAATGTCCACTTAACCACGGACATGTGGACAAGTGGAACAGGGCAGACTAAGGACTATATGACTGTGACAGCCCACTGGGTAGATGTATCACCTTACGCAGCAACAGCAGCAGCGTCACCAGTAGCAGCATCTCAGAAATGCCAGCTCGTTACAAGGCAGGCTACGCTGTGTATCACCGGTTTCAGTAAGAGGCACACCGCCGACAACCTCTTAGAGAAACTGAGGGAAATCATCGCCCAGTGGCTTACCCCACTTAGACTCTCCTGGGGATTTGTGATATCTGACAACGCCACCAATATTGTGCGGGCATTACATCTGGGCAAATTCCAGCACGTCCCATGTTTTGCTCACACAATAAACTTGGTGGTGCAGAATTTTCTGAAAAGCGACAGGGGCGTGCAGGAGACGCTTTGGGTGGCCCGAAAAATTTCTGGCCACTTTCGCCATTCAGCGACTGCGTGCCGAAGACTGGAGCGCCAGCAAACACTCTTGAACCTGCCCCGCCATCACCTGAAGCAAGAGGTTGTGACGCGGTGGAACTCAACCCTCTATATGCTTCAGAGGATGGAGGAGCAGCAAAAGGCCATACAAGCCTATACATCCACCTATGACATAGGCAAAGGAGGGGGTATGCACCTGACTCAAGCGCAGTGGAGAATGATTTCCGTGTTGTGCAAGGTTCTCCAGCCCTTTGAACTTGCCATACGTGAAGTCAGTTCAGACACTGCCAGCTTGAGTCAGGTCATTCCCCTCATCAGGCTTTTGCAGAAGCAGCTGGAGAAAGTGAAGGAGGAGCTAAGACGGAGCGATTCCGCTCGGCATGTGGGACTTGTGGATGAAGCCCTTCATTCGCTTTGCCAGGATTCCAGGGTGGTCAATCTGTTGAAATCAGACCACTACGTTTTGGCCACCGTGCTCGATCCTAGGTTTAAAGCCTATGTGGTGTCTCTCTTTCCGGCCGACACAAGCCTGCAGAGGTGCAAAGACCTGCTGGTGAACACACTGTCAGCTGAAGCGGAACGTGACACGTCAACGGCTCCTTCTTCATTTTCTCCTGCAACTGGGGCTGCCAGGAAAAAACTTAGGTATCCTAAGCAACCCGCTGGCGGTGATGCAGGGCAGGCAGGACCAAGTTTGGACATCTGGTCCGGACTGAAGGACCTGGCAACAATTTCTGACATGTCTACTGTCACTGCATATGATACTGTCACCATTGACAGAATGGTGGAGGATTACATCGGTGACAGCATCCAAGTAGGCATGGCAGACAGTCCATACCTGTACTGGCAGGAAAAAGAGGCAATTTGGAGGCCCCTGTACAAACTGGCTCTATTTTACCTGAGTTGCCCCCCCTCCAGTGTGTACTCCGAAAGAGTGTTTAGTGCAGCCGGGAACCTTGTCAGCGAAAGGCGTAGGAGGTTGCTTCCACAGAATGTGGAGAAGATGATGTTCATCAAAATGAATTATCAGCTCTTCCAGGGAGACCAGCCTCCAGAAGGTACAGAGGGACCTGTGGTGGTGGATTCAAGTGGGGACGAGTTAATACTTTGTGAGGATGAGGATGTACACACTGAAGAGGGTGAGGAATCGGTGGATGAGGAGGATGAGGATGACATCTTGCCTCCATAGAGCCAGTTTGTGCAGGGACACATTAATTGCCAGCTTGTTTTGTGGGGGCCCAAACGAACCAATCATTTCAGCCACAGTTGTGTGGCAGACCCTGGCGCTGAAATGATTGGTTTGTTAAAGTGTGCACGTCCTGTTTATACAACATAAGGGTGGGTGGGAGGGCCCAAGGACAATTCCATCTTGCACCTCTTTTTTTTCTTTGCATTATGTACAGTTTGGGGCCTAGTTTTTCAAACTGCCATCCTGTCTGCCACTGCAGTTTCACGCCTAGATGGGTCACGTGTTTGTGCCGCCCACTCGTGTCGCTTAGCATAGTCATCCAGCTACCTCGGTGCAACGTTTTGGACATAAAAACACTATTGTGAGGTGTGAGGTGTTCAGAATAGACTGGAAATGAGTGGAAATTAAGGTTATTGAGGTTAATAATAGCATAGGAGCAGAAAAACCTACAAATTCTGTGATTTTAGCTGTTTTTATGCTTTTTTTTAAAAAAATACAGATCCAAAACACAAAACCCAGAACCCAAAACACGGAAGGGTGGTTTTGGCAAAACCAATCCAGATCCAAAACACGAAGAAAGATCCAGATCCAAAACCAAAACACAAAACACGAAAAGTGGCCGGTGCACACCCCTAATAAGAAGAATACAGTATGAAAAGAGAATAAAGATGGCATGAAATACATATTCTGTGCCTATTTAGTTTAATGCTAAATTAATCCCAGGATAAACCAGTTTATTTTTAATCATATTTAAATTCCTCTAGCCATCCAGTCAGCTCCAAATGGTGAACACAATTTAGCATCGATAGCATTTGTACTTACTTCATGCAGCATTGGCTCTCACATCTAAAAGATGGCGAGAGTGATGCTGTACAAACAGCGATCTAAGATTATCGCTGTTTACTAAATACAGAAACCTGGGATAACCCCTTTAGCAAGCCCTAAAGGGGTTATTTTTCGTTGGTAAATGGGGCCCTAAATCCAAATTTTGGGGGTGGAAGGTTAGGGTTAGGCACCGCTAGGGGGGGTTAGGGTTAGGCAACACTGGGGCGGGTTAGGCACTAAGGGTGTAGGGCTAGGTTTAGGCACAAAAGGGGGAGACTTAGGTTTAGGCACTAACGGGGAGGGTTAGGGTGCAGGATGGGGAGGGTTAGGGTACAAGCAGGGAGGGTTAGGGGGAAAAGGGGGTAGGGTAAGTATACTTACCTGACCCCTGTCGGGATACCAACCATCAGGATGCTGCGGTCGGTATTTTGACAGGAGGCATCAAGACAGCCGGCATTACATACCCATTCCCTCCTAAGTATATTAGATAAATTCCCCACAGTGATCATAACTGCTGTCAGACCACCTTACCCACCAATGACTCCCTCCCTTGTGGTACAGAAAGCAATTGCTATAGTATTGCCGCACAAGATACTATGTTAGGACATTTAAAATGTGTGACGTCTCTATTTGTTTAATGTCACAGTACATACACATGCTCCATAATACACATGCCGTGACACAGTACATACATATGTATCCTTAACTGAGAACAGGGACATTCTTGGTGCTGGAGAAGCCTCTGAGAATGGGGACCAGATCAGTCCTTGCAGCAGTCCAACAGGACCAGGAAAAGTCATATGTGCAGAATCTCATGGCTCATTGTCCTGCAGCTGGCACTAAAGGCTCTGCACCTACCATACAGCAAACACAGTGCACATTATTATAAAAGCACATGACAGAGAGCCCTCCTCTGCACCCTGGCATAGGACTACAGTAATGTCAGCCATAGTAGTACAACAAACTGGGAATTCAGGCAGCTTTTGGAACTTTGTGCATGTGTAGGTGAGTGTCCCTTCCTTGCAGCATTCTCTTATCTCCCCCCCCTGCCCATATATTGGGCTGTCACTGTCAAGAAGATCTGACAGTTCTGCTACAATACATTTAACCCCCTCTGCACCCTTAGTGCAGTTCTATTAACCCACCTTGCAATGTGTGGTCTTTCCAGACCAACACACATAACAGACCTCTGACATTATGCACACAGCCTCCTATTCTTATACAGGACAATATAAGTTGTTTCTGTATAATGTAAGTTGTTGCTGGTTGCAACAGCTGGCGCAGTGACTGAAATGCATGCCCATTGCCCCAGGTAGTGAAGGGGTAAATGGGGGCAGATGGAGCAGCAGCATTCCTCTTCATAGGAAGTTTCCCCAGCACACAGTTTGTTTAGCCGGGAAGCTGTAACCAGACACTGCTGGTGCTGGGGGGCCATAAAGGGGAGTGCTGAAGGACAATGCACTTCCTTGTATATTGCATGAATCCTGAAGAGTACAGGAGGAATTACACTCAACACCCCCCTCCACTGGCCTGATCAGAGAGCTGAGCTCTGATAAATCACTGCAGCTGTGGAATGCCCCCAGGCATTTGCTTAGAATGCCTATGCCTAGATCCGGCTCTGGTGCAGGACTCGCTCTCTGCATGTGCAATATTGCTCGCAGACCCCCCCAAGCAGCAGCATGATTAAAATGCCATGGCATTTAGCGGTGGAGCAAGAGCCTGCATGGGCACTGTTCCCAGAACTAAGGCATATCGCCTCCATTTTCTGGGAGAGATGAGGCCAAGGTCTGCGTCAACAGACGCAGATTCCTGGCCTCTTACATGACCAGGCACCAGCCAGGCTGCAGTAATCTTTAGCTCCAGGAGCCTGGCCAAAGGGACAACAATCATGACCGATGGTCGTGATTGTTTCAATTGTGATCTCAGGCTGCGACCTAGGTTGCAGCACTGGGATCACGCAAATACAGCAAGGAGGTGTCTGACAACTCCTGCATTTGCAGCTGAGATGGACAGATTTACACAGCCACTTGTGTGTGGCTATCAAATCCATCCATCTCTGAATAAGGCCCTATAGTTCCCAAAAGGTCTTAATTAAGATTTCAATTTGAAATGGTTTTTGTGATATTTAGGTTTTAACTATTTATACCCTGTCCATGAATTAATATTATAAAGCTTTATTACTGTAAAGATATATATAAAATCTTGTGTGTGGCTCTGCAAATCGTTCCATCTCTGAATCAGGTTAGCAGCAATGATTTTATGAACATCCCACAGTATTCGGCTGCACATACATCTGCCAATTATAGTAGGCTCAACAATGATACTGTTCCTGCTCCCCTCCATAGGGAGCAAAGAAAAAGCAGCAATGTAGCTGTACACTATGTGATGTTTAGGAGTCACTAATTAAATTGCCAATAATAGAAAAAGCAAACTCTGCAATTCTCAGAAAACAGAATTTGTTGGTAAATTAATAAAGAAGATTAAATGTCAATTGTCATAGTCATAGTGCAAAACAGATGCATACCATAACACAATCATTGATGTTCAACTTGTTGTGTCTGTGTATTTGCTCATTCATACAAACAGACATGAAGATCAGGAGCTGTGGTCAGCATGATTTCAACACCTTTACTGAAGTAACATAGGAACAAACATAAAGCAACACATTATACAGCAGCTGTAAAGCAATACAGTAAAATAACATAGTGGTGAGACATGGTACTGCAGGTGTGAAACTACAATGTGAATCTAGCAGAGCCAGATTCCAATATATAACAATTCCTTCCCCATGTAGATAGTTTCCTCTACCCCCCTACTTACAAGTCCAGTTTTTGATGTGCTTGTCTTACCCAAGGAGGGTAACGGCGTTCCTCATGTAGGACCTGTGAACTTGGAGCAGGAGCGTTTATGGTATCTGCGGACTCCACCAGATCGGTGTTCACTCCAACAGTATCATGGGGTTGAAAAAATTGTGCTTCCCCAGACAAGTCACCTGCACATTCCTCTGTATCTACTGGTGCAGGCATTGATACCAAAGCTTCTGTAGCAGATTTTTCTTCACACAGGTAATCCGTTATGCTCCCGTAGTTCATCCAGGTATCTGAGCCACAGTACACCAGGCACAATTTCCACTATGTATGACACTGGCCCTCTACATTGTGTAACCTTTACGATTACCCACTTCTGCTCTCCGCTGTAGTTATGTGGCACACAGTCTGTCCTACTGACAAAGCCCAAATTGTGGTGCCACTGGTAACTTGATACTGCTTTAGTTGCCGGTCATGAATCAGTCCATGAGTATCCGGTTTGGTCAAATCCAGTCTAGGCCCGAGGTTCCTTCCCAGGAACAACATAGTTTAGGTTTGGTTGGTTCTGGCATGAACTGATTTCCTGTATACAAACAAGAAATTGGAAAGCCTGTGCTGTAATGTAGCCTTCTCTGCGTTCATGGCGCGGCAAGCTTACCTTTAAAGTTTGTATGAAATGTTTAATCAACCCACTTTCACCGTGTGTGCAGCTGTATTAAAAGTCACTGTAAAAACTTCAGGCCATTTAAAACAGGCATCCACCACCACCAGAAACATGGATCCCAGAAATGGTCATGCAAAGTCCATGTGAATCCACTACAATGAGGTGGATGGCCACTCCCAGGGATGAAATGGTACTGGTGCGGGCATATTTTGGATGGATTGGCACTTGGAACACTCTCTGGCCATATTCTCCTATAGCTGATCCAACCCTGGCCACCATACAAAACTCCTGGTCAGTGCCTTAATTTTGGCTACCTCTAAGTGGTCCACATGTACAGTAGTTGCTCCAAGACTCTCATTTGCAGTTTAACAGGCATAATGATCTGCAACCCCCAGAGGAGGTAGCCAGAATCAACTGTTAACTCAAGCCTCCAATGAAAGTAAGGGACCAGCTGCTGGCACAGTTGTGAAACCCACCGTTTTAGTGTCACTGTGGGTACTTGAGCCATGATGGGTTCTCAAGCAGACTCACATCTGATAAAACTGGCAGTTATGGGAAGAGATTCTACTTGCATCATTGTAAAAACATCCCTAGGATCCTCGGTATTCTGTGTCAATAAGGCGGTATGTAAAGCAAATCGTGACAAACCATCTGCATTAGCATGTTGTGCAGTCCACTTAAATTCTATAGAATAGCAATGACCATCTAAGAACAGGGCTCACCACTGCACCCTTGCTGCTGCAGTGACTGGAATACCCTTCCAAGGGTTAAATATGGACAAAAGCAGTTGGTGGGCAGTTATAAGCATGAATTCCATATAAATACTTTATTGAACAGTTTTATACCTTAAACCAGGCTTAAGGCTTTCCTGACAATCTGTGCATTGTTACGTTTAGCCTTGGATAATGCCCGAGATGTGAAGATGATTGTCCATTCAGCATAGTATGTGACATGACAGCTCCAATGCCATAAGCTGAGGCATCATAGGCCACACTAACAGGAATCGAGGGGTCATAGTGGGTTAATACTGTATCTGAGGTAATAAAGTCCTTTGCCTGTGTAAAAGCACATTCACAGTATTTTGACCATAGTCATTTTTGATCCTGCTGCAGCAACTGATGTATTAGATACAGAACTGTTACTAAGTTAGGCAAGAATCTGTGGTAATAGTTAATGAACCTCAATAAGGAGCAAAGCTGGGACACGTCTTTTTGCAGGGGAGCCTTTAACACAGCTTCCGTCTTTCCTAACATTTGTGCAGTCCATTGGCATCAATAGTGTGCCCACAGTGTGTAACAGAGGCCATGAGGAACTCACACTTGTCTCTTCTGGCTTTGAGCCCATATTGTTCAAGCCACTGCAACACCAGCTTAAGGTTTTGAAGGTGTTCTGTGTCAGAGGAGCCTGTCACAATAATGTCATCTAGATAGCATTGGGTACCAGGATCCCCTTATCACACTTGCTCCATGGCTTGTTGCCAAATGGCAGGGGCAGAAGCAATGCCAAACACCAAACGATTGTACCTGTAAAGTCCTATGTGTGTCTTAATGGTTAGGAACACCTTCGAATCATCCTTTATCTCCATTTGTAGGTAGGCATCAGCTAGATCAATCTTACTAAACCTTTGTCCTCCTTCCAGATTTGCAAAGATATCTTCAATTCTTGGTAATGGGTAGTGATCTGTTTGTAGTACTGGATTTATGGTGACCTTAAAATCCCTGCGTAGCCATACCATGACATTTTACTATTGGGATGACAGTAGTTGCCCAAGGGCTCCAATCCATCTTGGATAAGATTTTCACACTTTCCAGCCTGTCCACCTCCACCTTTCACCATATAGCATAAGGTACAGAGCGAGCCTTAAGGAACTGGGGAACAGCTCCATCCATTAGCACTAGCTTCCCTTTTATGTGTTGCAGAGTCCCAACGCCTGGTTGGAAAACAACTGTAGCTTGGTTAAGGACTGACTTAATGGACAAAGGTGAGGCATGTGCTATATGACCCTCATGCTTTTGATGGCCAATCAGTCTAACTGAATTTTTCTTAGCCATTCCCAGCCCCACAATGCTGGGCCACCATGTTGTATGATGCATAAGTCATAGTCTCCTACTGGCCATTATATTGTATGAGTACATGCAAACCCTGCATGGAATGACTTTCTCTCTAGTATATGTTTTAAGCAGCATCAAAGTTTTGTTTAATTTGACATTTTTATAATAACATTGGTTCTCTTGCTGTAACAATACAGAGACTGCCGATCCTGTGTCCAGTTCCATTTTAAAAGGTTGGCCATTTACTTGTGGAGTGACCTAAATTGCTTGCTTGTCACCACCTTTTACTGCAAACACTTCCAAACTGCCCAGATCATTGCCACTGTCTGAGTCCAACTTGTGGGCTTCCAAAGCCTATGAAATACATACTTTGGTGTGATTCATTTTGTGAACTTGAGATGCTGACTTGCCTTCTATCTGAAGTTCCATAACATCTTTAGCTGTAGTTTCTATGGACAGTGCCACCTCTACTGAATGATAAGATCTGTCTCTGTTAGTAAACATTTTTGCATACTCTCGCAAATCCCATACACCAGACTATCTCTCAGGGCATCGTCCAGGCCACCTCCAAAATTACAGTGATATGACAGTTTTTTTTATTCTGCCACATATGCAGCCACTGCCTGCCCCTCCTCCTGGTTTCATTTATGGAATCTTAAGTGTTCTGCTATCAGAAGAAGATAAGGGGACAGATAACCTTGTAAAATCATAACAATATCTGAGAACTAAGAACAACACATTTTTCAGCAGCTGTGAAGCAATACAGTAAAATAACAGTGGTGAGACATTGTACTGCAGGCATGAAACAACAATGTGAATCTAGCAGAGCCAGATTCCAATATATAACACAACTCTCCCCAACAGACATCTGCATGCCAAATGGACGGAGTCCAGATTCCTGGTAGAAATTATATATCCTAAATTCATAATGAATTATGAGGAGAATGCACCAAACCAATATAATATTGCACATTTAAAAATAACCATTCTTTCTGTGAAAGCAAGACAGGATGCCTTAGCACCATCACCATACATAACAATCTATCCAACTCTAGGCTAAACCTAAATCCAAAAACACCAAAAGATCATAGCTACAGAGAATCAGGAAGGACAAATTTAACAAGATGCAAAGCCTTGCAATAGTAACATGGCAGTAACTAAACATCATATGAATCATATATATCGTGGGACATGACACTCCCTGTCTGAAATCTTTAGATTTCACAATAAATCAAACATATAATAATGTCCTTAGACAAAGTCCAGAATTGGTCTTGGGACCTGTAATCTACTTTATAACAGTAAGGAAATGTAGATCAAGTTCCAAGTAATAACCCATCTTCGGATTGAGGAAGTTGCAACTTGCAAACACTTCCACCAACCCACAGTATATTCCAAATAATAAAGTGTCGATGGTATATCATAGCTGGAAGTTTGTGATAGAATACTCCCATTATGAGCTGAATCTGGTGGCCAAGTCCTTCTTTACGTGATATCTTCTTTTGGAAGAAGAAGCACTAGTTCAGTGACTGGACGGAGGAAAACTCGGGCACAGCCTCTTTTGGCCACTTTGACCTCCACCTTATGAATCTTTCCATCATCACTGGGAACAACCTTGGTGATAAGTCCCACTGGCCATTCATTGCGATGGGCCTCCTTATCCTTCAAAAGAACAAGGTCCCCAATCTGGAGGTTGAGTTTTGACATCTGCTATTTGTGACAACTTTGAAGCATGTGTAAATACTCTGTCTTCCAGCAATGCCATAACAACCTGTTTCCACTGAAGCCTGTAAATCTCACTGTGGTCTAAGATTTCAGGAGGCATTGAAGCAGCTCCAAACTTCTGGGTAAGAAGAGTGGCTGGAGTAAGAATGTTTTGAGAATCAGGGTCTGAGGATACCGGGACAAGTGGTGTTGCATTGATTATAGCAGATACTTCTGCAAGAAAGGTAACTAAAACTTCATGGGTGAGAGATGATTTGTGGTCCAGCAACATCTTGCCATGGATGGTGACTGGGGCTACAAACCCAAGAGGATCATAGATACTGTTTATGACAGATAAAACTCCTTGTTTGGTGAAAGGTTTGTCA
Organism: Taudactylus pleione; assembly: GCA_031769625.1. Classification (NCBI taxonomy): domain Eukaryota; kingdom Metazoa; phylum Chordata; class Amphibia; order Anura; family Myobatrachidae; genus Taudactylus; species Taudactylus pleione. The sequence goes on along the minus strand of JAUIMM010000512.1, from coordinate 1,206,997 downwards.
TAGGCTGATAAATGAAATGTAAATATGTCCTGTTTGATGTCCAGAGTAAGCCTAGGCTACGTTGTATGGGAGGAACATAAGAATCAAGATAAGATCCTTTAAGTTGGTGGCATGATCATCAGAGGGAAATGTTTCCATTACCTTCTGGCTGTTGGAGATAATCTTGTGGAGCCTGAGGTTTGCTACAGAAAGCATTTCTTGTGTTCTGGTGAGGAGATCAATTGCCTCTTCACTTGTGGGTAAGGAGTTTAGTCCATCATCAACATAGAAGTTCTTTTCAGCACAATGACGGGTGTCAGATCCATAGTCCTACTCACCTTCCTGGGCTGTTCTCCTTAGTCCATAGATTGCTACCGCAGGAGAGGGACTATTGCCAAATACATGCACCTTAATCCAATAGTCTATGACTTCATTGTTGACATTGTTATCTTTATGCCACAGGGACCTCAGGTAGTTCTGATTGTCTTCCCTGACTATAAAGCAATGGAACATTTGCTGGATGTCAGCTACTACTGCAATGGGTTCTTGTCTAAAACAAAATAGCACTCCTATGAGGCTGTTGTTAGGTTTGGCCCAGTAAGGAGCAGGTTGTTGAGGGAGACACCATCATACTGAGCGCTGGAATCAAAAACCACTCTAATTTGGTTGGATTTCCATGGAGGATACACTCCAAAGGATGGAAGATACCAGCATTCTTCCTCATCCTTTACTGGTGGTGCAGGTTCTGCGTGATCTCTGTCAATATGTTTTGCATGAAATCCACAAAATGTTTCTCCATCTCTGGTTTACTCTTTAGGGTTCGTTTTAAAGAGGAAAATCTAGCAACTACTTGCTGTAGATTGTTTGGTAGTTTCACTCTTGGAAAGTGAAAGGATAAAGGTGCTACCCAGCTGCTGGAATCATCCTGAGTGAAATCTTTGTCCATTATCTTGATAAATTCTTTATCTTCTCTTGGAGATGCTAACTTGTTGTCCTCACTTGTTGAATCGAACACTGTCAATCCAAACTGTCATCCCAAGACAGTACCATGTTCATGTTATCTTGATGGTCATGCTGCAATTTACTGCTGCCCAGTTTTTCCTTCACCCAGTAATGGTTTGGGCATGGTTGAAAATGAGTGCTGCGACCATTAGACAAGATGTTTATGTAAAATGAGGAAATCCTGGTAGGCTTCTTCATCCTGTCTATACAGACATTGCCTTTGATAACCCAGCCTAGATCAAGACGTTGGGCAAATGGAGCATCATTTGGTCCATTGATCTTCTGGTGTACTTTATGAACCCTGAGGATGTCTCTACCTAGCAGAAGTAAAATCTCTGCTTTTTTTTCAAGGGCTGGTATTTCATTGGATATAGGCCTTAGGTGAGTGTGATGAAGAGCGACTTCTGATGTAGGAATCTCCTCTTTGTTGGATGGCATCTGGTTACACTCAACAAGCGTGGGTAAGGGTATCTCAAGATCGTCCTTGAGAGAAGCTACAACCAGTCCACTGGCTCTTCTTCCTGAGACCTCTGTAATTTCACTACAGGTACCCAAGGTGTAAGGGTAAGCATCTCCCTTTAACTTTAACAGATCAAAGAGTTCTGGTCTTGCTAGTGATTGGTTGCTCTGGTCGTCCAACATGGAGTACACCTTTAGAATCTTTTCTGGCTGTCCCTTGGGATATACATTGACTAGACATATATTTGCACAAGACTTGTCACAAAGCTCTTCCCCACAGACTTTAGTGCATGAAGAATATACAGTAGTAGGACTTGCTGTTTGACCTGCATTCTCCCCGCCATGCTTTGGTGCAGGAGGGAAATGTATGGGCGGTGTAGGATTGGATTGAGATGGATTAAGTGCCTGCACGTGGTCCTCACAGCCACACTCTATGCACGTAATAGTGGTTTTACAGTCCTTAGCAAAATTTTCAGTAGAGGCACAACATCTAAAATATATCCCAAATTTCTTTAGAAACTCCCTGTGTTCCTCGAGTGGTTTCTTTCTGAAGCCAATGCATTTCTTGAGGGGATGAGTTTTCTTATGAATGGGACACAGGCGATTGGGGTTTTCAATCCTTTAACCTTGGTTCCTCTTGTCAGGAGCTGATGTTGGTGTGGGAAGGATTTCAATCTTTTTCACTGACACTGGACCTCTGTGGTTCTGGTAGTTAGAGTGTGGACTGTCATACTTGGGAGTAGGTGAACCAGGATGACTTGACTCACTGTAGGAGAAGCTTGGGTCATTTTTGGATTCTGCGATGTTCCTGACAAACTCACAGAAGTAGAAAAAGGGAGGAAAGGAGATTCGATTTTCCCTTTTGTATCTTGACCCAAGTGTAGCCCACTTTTTATGAATACCATATGGCAGCTTGGAAACTGTTGGGTTTACCCCATAAGCTGTGTCCAGGTAACTGAGGCCAGGTAAGTGAGTATCTGTTTAGGCCAGCTGGAGCTCAAAGAGTAGGTCACTGAGTTCTTGGAACTTCTCATTGTCCTAGCCAGATATTTTTGGAGAATCTTGCAGCCATTTGAACAGAGCATTCTCTATGGCTTCAGGACCTCCAAGCTTCGTTCTAACCTTTCCCAAGCAGCAATGAGGCCTGCCGCAGGATTATCAATGTGAACATATCTGAGTCTCTTGACACGTTCTGTAGACTGTGGGCCAAGCCACGTTATCAGCAGATTTAGTTCTTCAGCAGCAGTAATGCCAAGATCACTAATTGCGGTTCTGAAGGCACATTTCTAACCTCTGTAGTTCTCAGGGTGGTCGTCAAACCTAGTGAGACCATTCTTAATAAGTTCACGGTGAACCATGTATCTTGAAAAGTCTGACATGTCTGTTTTCTCTGACTTCGGGCAAGAAATTGCTGGCTGAGTAGTGCTGTTCATATTATTTGTGGTGTTCTGGGTAAGAGACATAGGGAGATATGGGGCTGCATAGGCATTCAGCCTAAGAGCTGGTTTAAAGTCCACAGGTCTTGCTGCATGTGGAATGGTGTGGTTGCCAGGGACCTGGAGACTTACTGACATATTAGTTTGCGACCAGGCATTTGAATATTGGGCTTGTTGAGGTGTTGGGCCTTGGTGCACTATAGTGTGTGAAAATGGGTCAGGATGATGAGTGGTTGTGCATTGTACTGACCTTGGATGTGGCGTGTTGCATAGGGATCTGAGTCTCTTTGTTCTCGAAAAATGTCTGCACTGTCAGGAATGTTTTTCAGCAACCAGGGGTTCACTGTTTTGGCTTAGGATGTAGTCTCTTGTGCACTTAAGAGACTCCTCTGCATCCACTTCACTAAAACTGATGCTGTCCCTTTCGCTTCCACTGGCAGCTTGTTCCAAAACCTTTAACTGTACCATTGCTGTGGCATGCTCACATTGTTTCTCTAAAGCTTCTATTTCCAACCTTTCACGTGCTGCTTCCAATTCTGCCTTTTTTTGCGCACAGTCGGCTTGTATTTTGGTAGTCTCTGCTTCTGCACGTGCCTTTATAAGTTGCTCGCTGAGCATGGATTATTTTGAACATCATGACTTTGATGATCGTTTTGAACGCCTGGTCGACACAGAAATATGAGATGATGTTTCCAATAATTGTGCAATTCTTACCGCTGTCCTGGACTTAACTTCATATAATAAACTGTCTTGATCCAAATTAAGATCATTAAAGCTTTACAATTCTTCTAAGTATTAAGTTTCTTCATAATGCTTACATATTCCTGGCTTTTCATTGTGTAAAGTTCATATACTGAACAAAGCTGTCCAATGGCTCCCTCTAGCTGTGACATGTCACAAACAGGAGAAATTGTGGACATATGACTTAGCAATTTTTGCCATAAGTTTAGGATATTGGAAGAAAGTTCATGCTTCCTATCTTCGAGATTTTCTTTAACCTTCCACGTAGGCTTAGCAGGGCCTGCAGGTTGAGATCCATAACTTCTCCTTGTTCATCTTGAACAGGCAGCACAGTATTCCCTTCAGCCACGATAGCACACAGGTAGAGTGGATTTGAATAATACTGGAGTGAATTTGCAGCTTGCTAGGAGAATGAATGCTGCAACTGGCTTACTGCTGTATCTAGCAGTTTTTATCAAGCATCTTTTCACTATTCTGACTCAATAACCAGGCTGTAAGTGTAAGGCCCCTGAGATAATTCCTCTGTGTATATATGTATTGAACCAGTACTTACACCAAGAGACTTTGTCAGACAGTGTCAACTCAACTAGTAAGGCACGTATGAAGAATCCAGATGAGGGTTTATTTCAAGCTGATATTCTTGTAATTATGCACAAAATAGTAGGTGAAAAGATGATAATGTGCCAGAACTCAACAAGAAGCAACTGAAAGCTAAAATGACAGACACACAATGAGCTAGAGACCAGAAGAAAGGAGGGCTGATGACATCAGGTCCTAGCTCCAGAGAATCAGGAAGGACAAATTTAACAAGATGCAAAGCCTTGCAATAGTAACTTGGCAGTAAATAAACAGCATATGAAACATATATATCATGGGACATGACAGGTATAGATCCTCACATTAGCCCTACAGATACTCTCAATAATATAAGGTAATAAATTTGACTCCATGACATTCCTGAAAACAGACAATATGTCCCAGACTTATCAACAAGTGATATTGTTGTTATCACTTACTACTAATCCTAAATGATACACCAACCAATCAGCTCCTGTCACTTTTTAAACACATGACAGTTAGGAGATGGTTGGTTAAAGCACTATTTTAGATAAGTAACAAGTGATAACAAGAATATCACTTGTTGATAAATCTAGTCCATGTCTAGAAGTGAAAGTCTCTTTTCCCAAGAGGAAAAAATTAAACTAAACTGGGAAAGATACCCTTCTGTTATAGCTCAATTTCCAGTTATATAAATGGTTTACAAGGATTAAAAAAAACATAAAAATCAGTAATTTGTTTCAAACTAGTTCCTCTTAAAGGGTTGTGCAGAACATGGCTGGATTAAGGTTTGTGGGCACAAAGGCAACTAACTTGTGGGCGCCCTTATTAGTAAATTTGTCAAATTGATATAGTGGCAATATTATTAAAAAGTATAATATGTAAATACTCCCAGCACCGCAAATGTGTTGAACACAATGTAGTGCCCATAGTTCACATTATCCCACCCAGAGTCTCCATTTCACATTATGCCACAGTACCTACCACACTGATGATGTAGCTATGCGTGGGCATAACCTGTGTGTGTGTGAGAGGGTTTGCAGGAAATATATCAAATGACTTGGCTCACAGGATATCCAGTCAGCCTCTCAGATCCTGCAGATGGTAATTTCCAAAAAATCCAGCACAGAATTAAAAAATAAAACCATCCCCACTCCTGCCAATGCATGTCAACACAAATGTGCTTAGGAAAAATGCCTGAATTTTCATTTCTAGACAAGAGCATACTCTGAATTTAATACACCATATATTTGTTTTTCTATGTTTTTTTTATATCACAGAAATTAAGAATATTAATTTAATATTATTAATATAGCCTCTGGATATAAAGAGCTACATTTACTAAGTGGTGGGTATGGTGTAATTTAGAAACTTTCAGGGACCAGGGATTGACAGCAGTTTTTATGATAAATTGCTAGTATTTAATAAAGGTCGGTTTTGATGTCTAAACAAATTCCAGCCTCGATCCTGGCCGGCTTATAAATGACAACCGACCATGACGTGTTCTATATGGCGGCAGTTTCTATTGCAACCACTGTGGATTAGAAGCTATTCTATTCATATTAATTGACTTGTGCTACTCTACCTGATATAGAAAGCACCATTTAATTGGTATCATAGAAACAGATAGCAGTCTACTTTAATTTTAAGTGGAGAAGGAGGACAAAGTTACAGGAAAGTAGTAATTGAGTGATTGCTAATTATGGTGAGTTTAAAAAAAAAAAAAGTTGTCTTGTTTCTTGTTCTGTACTGTAGGTACTGGAGGTGTGTTTTATATATACAGTATACAGTATATGGGTTTATGATATAGGGTGCAAGCTTGTGCCACTGCGGTAATTAATATATGTGAGAGTTCTCGTATTTTTAAAGCACCAATCATTTTAAAGCAAAACCAGGTTGGTTTTGCTTTTAAAATGATTGCCGCTTTATAAATACAGGAACACTTGCATTCCCGTAGTGGCACAAGCTCGCACCCAGTTACATAAGCCCCACAGTTTGTGTGTGTTTTTGTGTGTGTGTGTGTGTGTGTGTGTGTGTGTGTGTTTGTGGTTTGATTGTGTGATGTGTTTTATTTATTTTATATATTTTTTTGTTTATTTCAGTATAAGTCCATTGATGTCTGATGAGAGACCAGTCATGTCTGGTGAGAACATCATAGTACTCCATAGACTAATTGAATGATATTTCAGTCAATAAATATTGCCTATTAAAATCAATTAATTTACCTTCTGTGCCAGCAATCAAGCCTGTCTAAGCCTAGTTACAGTAGCTTTCAAAATCGCTGCTTGATAAATCCGAGGCTTCTATTATATACTTCCAATGGTCTAAAACATTGATGATGCTTTGATATTCCATTCTAAAAAGCCTTAGTAAATCGAAGGATTGCAAAACCATTTGGATTTAGAGACCACCGAAATTTAGTACAAGGAGTGAATATTTGTATTGCAAATTTGACATTTGCAAATTGTGTATATTTGTATGTTTAATATATGCTACTAAAGAGGACGCAAAAGTAAGTAATCATTGTTGTGTATATTACTATTTATTTGGTGTAGATGGAAACCAATTTTTCACCTGGGAAGACATTAATGTATTCATTCTTGTATTAATTTGCTATTTATATGTTTGTATTTATAATGATTGTATGCAGAGGTGTCAATATTTTCAAATATGCAACAAGGGGACTTTAATACTGTATTAGTGTTTCGAAATTGGTTACTGGCCAACTTTGTGCAATATACTTCTCATCAGGTTTATATCTAATGTTTTGATTATTTCACTCTTTTTTAATATCTAATGCTTCTTTTCAACAAATCTTGACTTACAAAGTCTATAGAATAGTAAGCATTTAATCTAACATTACAAATGTTGTTGTGCAGTTGGTCAATATTGAAAAACAGAGACATTTTAACTTACAGACTTTTAGCAAGGATAAATATTTTAAAACTTAGAACACTTTCTTGAAGTTAGCTGTAGTTGGTATGGATGTTTATACTTACCACTTGTTTGCCAATACATCCTCTATGCTGCGGCAAGACTGACCTTCTTCTTTCACTGCTACACATCAGCTATGGCACTATGTAAATGCCTGATTGTTTCCCTATTTCCTCCAAAATTAAATTCAAGCTTCTCATCCTTATCTTCACTCCATCTCAACCTCAGTGACCAGCTTCTGGTATGCTGCTCCTACTCTCACTCACACCCAGAGGCATATTATCAATTAATGCAAGTTATACAGTGTAAACGGCATAGGCATATTTATAATGAATGCAGGTTGTGTGGTGCACATGGGCCCCTGGGTCCAAGGGGGACCCTCATCACACACCCTGCTCCCATTATATACTTACCTTGTGCCAGCAAGCAGGTCTCTCCTCCTCCACAGTGCCTTCTTCCCAGTGACATCTTTGGTAATATGGTGAATGCAAAACTCTGGCACAGTGCCTTCTTCCCAATGACACCTTTGGTAAGATGGTGACACTTAGTAAAAGCAAAACTCTTGCCAGAGCCTTTGTTCTCTTGTGGGAATGGTCCAGCTACTCAAATATCTCTGGGAAGGTGGCCTCTCGGAGGATGAGGGACCCACTTGGGAACGACCTGCTGCTCAGAAGAGGGGGCACACTGCACATGGGCCTCTCGGGTGGTAATGCACTCCTGGTATACGGGTTCTCAGCCTTTTGTTTGGATCCAGAAGGCATAATGCAGAGGATAAGTACAGTAAATTAGAACAGTTGTTTATAGTCCCATTATACCATAATGCATCGGCTTTTGGCTCTGCTTCCATGCTTGAAAGACTACAACTCTCTCTTCATGGATAAACTGTATCGCCATGACTTAATATTTTTACAGTAACTGAGTGAAACAAAATGGCTTAAAATCAGCAACGGACACCCCGCAGAGCCATTGAGCTTACAATGATATGCTGGTAAGAGCTGTCAATTGTTGGCAGGTAATGCACAGTTTATGTGGCACACAGCACTATGCTATGTGGCACAGCAGCTACAGATGTAAATTTACTGTTAACAATTGACAGATCAGACTTAAGCTGGGCATCCACTACACAATTTTCTGTCAGATATCTGTCCAATCTGGCTGGTTGGAATGAAAACCTGGTAATGTATGGGAGCCAATGACAGTTGATCATATGGTCTTAAACACTGGAAAATGGACAAAAAACAATTGTTCAAATGGGTTTAATTTGTGTGTTTTATTCAGTTTGTCGACCATTTTTTTCTGTTTTCCAGTGTTTGTGAGCAAATTATGTATGTCATTTGCTCCCAAATATTACCAAGCTTTCATTCCAACCAGCCAGATTGGACAGATATAAACAAAGTACTTGCGTTCTGTGGGCACCCTCCGGGATATAGAAATCAGTTCCTCAGCACTCGTTCCAGGCAGATTATTTTATGAAAGGAGATGTTTTTTTCTTTTATCACAATTTCCCATTCCAGGATTTTTCTTGATAATGAAATAATTTTGGTCAGATATCTGACAGAAAATTGTATAGTGGATGCCCAGCTTAAGAGCCAGCTTATGAATGTACTGTAGTTTGTTGCACTTCTGCCTCTGGGCAGTACAGGCTTCACTTCTTCATTGAAGATTCCTTTGTCCAACCTGTCCTCTGTACCATCCCTTTCTGGATCAGCTATGTTACATGCATAATGGGTGTCAACATCTGGTATGCATTTTAGTCTGGGAAGGGGAGGGGCACAACTGGGCCTGGCATACAGGCCTACTCATTTTATTAAAATGCCCCTGCTTCCACCTCCTGGATTTTTCACATGCAGTTATCTACTTATAGATCAGAAAAAATCCCTCCCCCAAAAAATCTGTGTTACAGAAGTCCATGGCATTCTGAAGCTTGGAAATCCGACAGTTTAGAAGCCCCCATACAGACTTATGGGATCGGAAATAGAGGGACTGTGATGGAGATGTCTGCTGCGGTCCCTCATTGCTACATTAAGTGGATCCTTAATATTTGCGGGTACCCCCTGAAAACATGTGTTTTCAGGTATCCCATAAATATTTTATTATAAAATATGCCCATTTATTTTATATGATAAATATTAATTTATGTTTTTTCTAAAACAAACAAAATAACCATAGCCACAACTCCCAGTGCAAATAAATGTATGAGGGTGGCTTCTGTGTAATAGCATTACTTAAATGTAGAGGTTAATACATGGTGGGCAGGAGATTTCTCAAATATCCCCCTTGTGTTCATGACCTGGACATTTCCCCCAAAAGACAAAGTATTGAGATTTGGTTGGAGGCACTGAAATATGTTAAGGTGAGAACACTGTGCATATTACCACACACACACACACACACCATTTCCCAGAAAACCCTGGAAAAGGGGTATGGCATAGGAATGGCATCATAATTTCAATTCTATTAAACAGATCATATCACACAAGTTATATGTTAGGAAACACTTACTTATATCTGAAAGTGGAAGTTGATATTCCTTTTCCATATCTGCCAACTTGGAGGCTGTAAGGATAAAATGTCCAAATACAGTTACAACTGTTCTATTGTATTCTTCAACAGCTGCAGCAAAATCCTCAGGTAGTTTTTCAAGGAAGACCTGGACAATAAAAAACAATCTTTTAGTGCATAATATGCATGCTATACAATACTTAAAGTGTATGCATAACTCATTTATGACTAACTTTATCCTGTATTCAAGTACAAATGGGTTATTTTATGAAAGAAAAGGGAGGTTTCTGTCCTCTATGAGCTCACCTTCTGTGTTTATTAGTAAAAAGTGGATGTGATTTACCTAAAAACCCAATAAAACATATCTTTTATTAAATTGATGTTATTTAGTTGTTTGTTTTTATATTTTAAGCTGGATAAATATATAGTTTTTTTTTACAAATGAAAAAGGATACACATCTTAAAAATACAAATTGATGTACAACGCTCTTATCAATATTACCACTGGAGACACCCTGTACCACGGACTTACTAAAGATGACCTAGTGCTTTAAAATAAGCTTGAGCACACATAAAAGCAGAGGAAAAGATATAGTTCTATATATTAAGGTGTAAATTTTGGACATTGCATTGATTGACGGCTTGTGGTTGAGTAGCAGGCTGTCAAGGTAGGTTGGGGAAGCGTTTGCAGAATTCATAAAGTCATTTTATGGAAGGGAACTTTCTTTTTTCTCTGGGATTTCCCTACCCTCCCTTTCCTTGTTTGCAGGCGGCAAAATGTGGGCATGTGTTGCTGTGTGGTTTTGTTATTTTCTGTTGTTTTGTTACTGTTTGTTGGGAATGTATTGCTCTTCAGTGGCAGTCTTACAATTGTAGGCTTGTGTGGGCCACTGCTCCCATTTGAAGAAAGGCACCACCACTCTTGAGTGAAGACCGAAAGGTGTCCTTATGAAACGTTTCTATTTAGCAAAGTAAGGAGTGGTGGCTTTACCTTGCAATATGTTCCTGTGTTAAATTCTCTTTTCCTGCCTGATAGTTAACAATGCTTTCTCAGTCACCCTTCATTCTTTAAGTCATCTTTAATAAATGAATTCATGATATTTATCCTCCCATCATATGTTGTGTCGCTATTTCAATAGGGGGTAAGAAATGTAATGCCTTTTGTTAATGTTACTGGTTTAGTAAGTTAAAACTGTTCAGAGCTTGTCAGCCCATATGCTGCTTAACAGAAACTTTTATGCGAGGTGGAACCTTTGTTACAGCAATTTGTTTCAATCAAACTAGCTGCCATCTTATTAGTATCTGAATTTAGAACACCTGCAATTTTTGGGTGGTATATTTTGCTATCCAAATGCAAAGTGCTGTCAAATTAAAGATTTGATTTGCTGATACAGTACTTCAATTTTAAGAACACACTTTCATAGACAAAGACATGAAAATTGTAATGGTTTCATTTAAACAAGATCCAGTAAATGTTCATATGCCATTTTGAAATCAAGTTGGTCATACTAACTAATTCTCAAAGTGTAAACATAACTATTTTAATAGTAAACTGTAAAGTTAATTCGTATTAAAGATGTTTTGGGTTTTGGTTCTAATTTGTCAGGTTTTGGTTTTTCCCAAAACCACCCTCACATGTGTTGGTTTTAGATCTGTTTTTTTTCCTGGTAATTGGTAAAAACAGCTAAAATCACATAATTTGGGTCTGCTTTTGTTATTACAGCGTTATTAACCTCAATAACATTAATTTCCATTCATTTTAAATCAATTTTGACCACCTCACAGTTCACAATATTGTTTTCATTACATTTCTCCAATATAGGCCAAAGGCTGCAGCGAGCTAGCTGGTTAAAGTAAGCGACAGAGCAGCAGCACAAATACACGGCAATTGAAAACAATATAGGATATCTATGAAACATTGCCACACAGCAGTGGCAGACAGGATGGCAATTTAATAAACTTTAAAAATGTCAATCAGCAATGTCCCAAACAGAGCATAATGCAAAGAAAAGAGCTGCAAGATGGAATTGTCCTTGGGCTCTCCCACCTACCGTTATGTTGTATATTAAACAAGAAATGCACAGTTTAACAAACCAATCACTTCAGCAACAGGGACTGCCACTTGTGGCTGAAGTGATTGGTGTGTTAGGGCAACCAATGGAATCTAGATGGGACTTGGTAGCGGGGACAATTAAATATCTAAAACCCACTGCATTAATGGCAGATATTGGTCCCAGATCTAATACTAGAATAGCTGTTATGGTATCAGTGATCTGCTGTGCAACTGCGTGACAGCAGTCATAATCACTTCCTCTATCATTTTTTTGAAATTACTACTAGTAGTAGTCTTCTGGTTCCCTAGAGGATAAAGATCCACTGGCAACAGCAGTAGCAGGCAGGCCTAGTGCTCAAGGATTATTCTGAGAAATCCTGGATAGGGGAGGACTCAGTAAGCCTTATCAAATTGGATGCAGGACTACTTACGATTCTGATTGAGGATATTGAGGATGAAGGTGTTGATGATGGAGTTTGCATGTGCTTGAATCTAGCAGAGAGAAGAGAGCTAACTGATGCTGGCCTGCTCTTCGTTACTTTTTTAGCACAAGTTTCTGATTTTGCCAATAATTATGCTGGAGAGGAGGTACCTACCTCAGCTTACCATGGCTTTACAAATGCTACAGATGGCAAGAATATTGTTGACTGGATTTGGGTAAAAATAATTCTATACATAAGAGGTGGATTTTTTCATCTTATGCTCGGGCATGACAAAGGCCATCTTCTTACAACAGGTAAGAACTGCTTTCACTGTTGCCTCACTTACACAAACAACATCCTCATCATCAACATTCTTATTAACACTGGCGTCAGCTACACAAATATCCCCCTCATCCTGTTGCACTTACACTGTGCAATTTCTAGGTCACAAGCTATACTTGTGCTGCTCATCCCCACATTTGCAGAGGGTGCAGAATAGAGGAAGGATGCTTCTCTATGAGTACAGAACCAGAAAGGTCGGGCTCATACATTGCACTCGTGGACACACTTAGACTCTCCTCTGGGATTTGTGACTTTATTTTAAAACAGTTTCTTCTACTGCCTTAGTTGTTTTTTTCAGCACTGATTTTACAGTTTCATTTGTTTGACACTTCTACACTCTGAGTGAGAAGGTATTGCATCAGCATGAGAGGCAGAAGAAGATGCCTTACTCACAATTGCAGAACCAGCACTCATAAATAAAGGCCAAGGCCTGAGTCTTTCCTTGTGTTATGAAACCTGTTGAACTCCTGCACTGTCAAAACCTAAACAAAGTGCCCTTCACCAATAACAACTCCTTTTCCAGGAACACACACTTGTTCATAGGTACTTGGCTGCCACCTGGACTTTGCACTTAAAGTAATAACAGTGCAGGAAGCACAGATATCAAAATATAGACATATGAAATGAATGTGACTGTAAGAACTTATATAGGGAACTACACCTAGATTCTAAGGAGGTCTCCCATCCAGGAATAAACCCAAGCCATACTGCTTAGCTTCCCAAACTAGACAGAAGAACTCTGTCTAAAGCTCCTAAAGAGTGATTACCAGAATACTCTCCTGCAGTAATGTCACTGCAAGCTAGTAACAAACAAGGGTTCAATTTAGCTATTTAAAGTTAAGCAGCTAACAAAAGGGTATTCAGTTATATTTTCACTACATTAATAATATATACATTCTTAAGCAATAGTAATAATTCCAGAATGATAATTCAACATGAGAGTAATTGCAAACTGCAGGATAAGACATTTCAAAACACATGGACTATCCAGAGTAGTATATTAGCCAAGTTTACATCTGCTAACAATAATATGTAATAGAATGTATCCAGGATACTTAGCAGATGAAGAAATCAGCAATCCTTCCTAGGCAGCTTGCAAACAGCTAGAACCAGGGATCAGGCAAGACATGGAATCCTGTGGGAGACTCAGCCAAAGCAGATCAACCCACACAGGCCCAAGATCCAGCACCTGATTAAAACTGCTGGAAAACCAATCACAGTTGTCCAGGCCAATGCCTAGGCCGACATCATCATAACAGGTGAACAAATCAGCAACCATTCCAATGATTCAGTCCAGACTCGACCAGTCAAGTACAGGTATTACACCTTGCTACTCCATATGGAGAAAGGTATGTTGGCAATTTTATGTTTTTCTGCACTAAACTTTCCATTTGTTAGAGGTGTTTTTTTCTTTACCACTGTAAAATATATATATTTTTTTCATTTCAGATGCCCTGATCTAAATTCTATACTCTTGAGTATCAGCATGAGTAGATGATGTTGAAGAACTAGTATCATCATGACTGGTGGCAGCAGTGCTAGTATTTGGTTTCTGCTCCTGCTCTTCTCTCGACTGATCGTCATGATCTATATCGATGAACACACAAGTCATACAAAAACAACTACAGTATAAAAGTATTATTTATTTAATTTAACTTTTTTTAAATCACCGCTCACTTCAGAGTCACCGTACTTCTATATTATGTGAACAAGGTGAGGTATAGCCTGCAAATACACAGTACTTAAATATTAAGTGAGGTATGGCCTGTGGAGTCACAGTACTTATGTGAACACAGTGGGGTACGGCCTTTGGAGTCAGAGTACTTATACATTATGTAAACACAGTGGGGTATGGCCTGTGGAGTCACATTACTTAAGTGAACACAGTGGGGTATGGCCTCCGGAGTCACAGTACTTGTATATTATGTGAACACTGTGGGGTATAGCACACACAACAAGTTGTACAAAAAAACACAATTTATTTTAAAACAAATAACTTTTTCTACTATTTATTAACTTTTTTTTTGCAAATGTCAGCAACACTGGAGTGGATGGACACTGGACAGATATGTCAGCTCAGCACAGGAGTAGATAGACACAGGACAGACATATCAGCTCAGCATTGGAGTGTATGGACACTGGACAGATATGTCAGAAGCACTGGAGTGGATGGACACTGGACAAATACTGTCAGCTCATCACTGGAGTGGATGGACACTGGAGAGATACATTAGCAGCACTGGAGTGGATGGACACTGGACACATACATCAGTAGCACTGGAGTGGATGGACACTGGAAAGATATGTCAGCTCAGCACTGGAGTGGATGGACACTGGAGAGATACATCAGCAGCATTGGAATGGATGGGTCAGCTTAGCACTGGAATGGATGGACACAGCATAGCAGCCACAGGAGTGGATAGAAACACCATAGCACAGCAGCCACTGGAGTGGATGGACACAGCAGAACACAGCAGTCACTGGAATGGATGGACAGGACACAGCACAGAAAAACAGCCAGTACAGTGTGAAATGATGCCCGAAATACTGCTGCAGGGACTTAAATAGAATCCAAAACTTGTGAAAATCCGAAACCAGATGATTACATTTTGCCCATTTTTTAAGTCTGGGATTGGCAGGGAGATCTGAGTGGCGGGTCCGGATTCCCTTGGATTGGGTAAGTACAGATTGGTTCAGTTCTCTGAGAACCAATCCCACTCATCTCTAATTCCTATGTATCTATTTTATTTTTTACAAATATATACACTAATATAATGGAACTGTTAGTCACTGGGTCGCTAGTTATTGGATCCACTCCTTCCAATCTCTGTCCCTAACAACCTCTCTCTGACCCTTCTCTCTCTCTCTCTCTCTCTCTCTCTCTCTCTCTCTATCATCTGTCTTTCTCTGCTTCCACCCTGTCTGACTCTTTCATTTCTGATTCTCCCCACTGTTTGTCCTCTCATCTCTTTTATCTCTTCTGCATTTTCTTTCCCCCTCTCATATCTGCTCCTCCTCCCACATCTCTTTCTCTCATCTGTTCCTCAGCCCCCATCTTCCTCTATCCTCTGTCTCCCTACCCCTCAATACAGTGTTTCTTATCTCTGTAGCCCTACCCTCCTCCAGAAGGCTAGAGGTCCCATCCTTATGCTTACATGCACTGAGGACAGGGTTTCAGGAGCAGTCAAAGCAGAATACAGTTAACCCCTGTCAGGATCCCTCCTATGTGGACTGCCCTCTGCTTTCTGTGTTTCACCAAGTGCTAGCAAGGGCTGCCAACTTATAATGTTAGATGTAACAAGGCTAAATGGTTCCTGTAGTGTGCCATTGTGGAAATATATTAAACTATTATACATTATTAACCCCACACCTACCACTACATGGGTGAGGTGAATAGCCCCAGTGCCATCAGTTAAATAGTAGTATTAGCATTATTACCTTTTACAAATGTAGAAGCCTGCACAGATCCATACAACATGATTATCAGAAGCGGGATGTAGTTAGCAGACCAGCGGATGGCATGCAGCTGGTCTGAATCCCGACGCTGGAAGTCCGACATAAGACTTAACATAGGCATCGAAATACCGACGCCTATCTAATTCCCGATGCTGGAACACAGATAGACGCCAGCTCAAATCAGGTAAGTCCTGGGCGCCCTTAGATGTTAGCCGCGGAGGAGGGGGGAGGGTTAGGTTTAGGTACCATAGTGGGTTTTTTTTTAGACAGGGGGCGGGTTAGGGTTAGGCACTACTGGAGGGGAGTTAAGGTTAGGAACTAAGGAGGGAGGGTTAGATTTAGGCGGTGGGAGACAGCTTTAGGGAGTAACGGGGAGGGTTAGAGTGCAGTATAGGGAGGGTTAGGGTTAGGCTACAAGAAGGGAGGTTTAGGGAAGGGTTGGGATACCAAACATCGGGATGCCGCTGTCAGTATTTTGACAGGAGGCATCCCGACAGCTGGCATTACATACTGATTCCACCAGAAGCAGGTCATTTTTGGGGTGGGTATGTTTCGTGGGTTTGTAGTGGGTTCTAAACCCACCGCATAGTGAATCTAGAGTTTCTATAGTTTTATTGGGGGAAAATCAAGATAGCATTTTCAGTTCTAAAGTGTGGTTTCTCTGTGTGAGTTTTTGAGTTTATTAAATTGGCATGATGCAATTGCACCAGGAAACTGCAACAGTCACACTAGGATTTCAAACCTGTCTCTTAGTAAATATATAACAACTGGTTTGAAATAATTTCTGTACATTAGTTTTGTTACCTTTCCCTGTGACACCCATGGTATAAAGGATTATTGGCACTTGTCTTTTCCTTACCTTTGACTGGGAAAATGTATCCTCAGGTGTAAAACTATTTGGTGGTAAATAGCGTCCCCCAAAAAGATTTGCTAATATCAGTACTAAGTCTTCCATCACAGATTTAGGAAACTTTCTTGGATCTATAGGTAACAAAATGCACAAAACAGTTGTGATTAAAGTGATAGATTCATCTGAATAAGATCCTAATATGGAATATAATATACATCTAAAACAGATTTAATTGACTGAGTAAAAACTTTTTCTGTATTATAGAGAAAATTTAGTAAACGGGTTCATTTAAAAATTACTAAATTATGTTGTGAATAACTGTTTGTACATATTTCTTTTTTCTTCATTTTTATTTTATGCTTGTGCAGCAATACTGAGAGGGCCATTTACATCCAAAAGACACTACACATTTCAGTGCAAAAGTAGTTTTTTCCTGTTCTGACTAGCCAGAGCCGTAACTAGACTTTTTGGTGCCCTGTGCCAGAAAGAGCATTGGCGCCCCCCTCATTTTTCAAAGGGACATAATGCACCCAAAAAAGGGCCATGGCTTCATGGGGAAGGGCCAAGGAAGAGATAGGAGAGGTCAGGAGATGCTGGGGATGAAATAAGAGGAAGCTACAAGCAAGAATGATAATAAACAGACATTTGACAGGCCCAAACAGCGCCCCCTGACCTGTGGTGCCCTGTGCGATGGCACCGGCCGCACTACCCTAGCTACGGCCCTGTGACTTGCTATAAGGTTGTGGAACTAGAACAAACTGCCAGTCATTGATTATAACATAATATCAGGGGTGGAACAAATAAATAAATATGTTTGAAATATACATTCTACAAATATACCTGCTTATATAAAGGTAGCCCTTAAAGCATCCTCTTTCCTGAGTTAGAAAAACAACTGAATGAGGAATAAAATAGCAGTAATGCAAATTTTAATAAAATAAAGTAGCAATTTAAATGAACACAACGTGTGGTTATGGTTAATTATCCTTATTAGAATTCTGCCTCAGGCACAAGAGTGGATTGGGCCACTGGGACATAGGGCCAGTTCCCGCTGGGCCAGCTCAGATGTGCTCCGCCCCCTTCAGGGCAAGGGGAGGGGGGGGCAGTGCCTCTGCTGCATGAAAGCCAGCACAGGCTGAGTGTCTAACACTGGCTATGCTGGCTGTAGGGAAAGAGGGGCAGGCTAAGTGAGAACAGTGGGGATCCATTGCCATCAAGCACTGCAGAGACCAGAGTCACAGGACCAGAATAAGGATCCCCAGGGAGTGCAGGTGCAGACTGTGGAGGCCAGCTGTCCAACATGAGAATGCTGACAGGAGAGGAGACAGCATCAAAGTGTGCAGGTTAGTGTGCTGGAGATGTAAGGGGAGCAGGGGGTGGGTGTGAGGGAGTTTTGGGCAGTTTGATCTGGAAGGGACAGTGAGCTGTGAGTGGGGGCAGTGACTGAGGTCAGTGTATGGAGGGCAGTGTGAGAGGTGAGGAGGAGCAATGTGAGCTATGTGAGTAGGGGGATTATGAGGGGGAGCAGTGTGGGCTGTGAGGGGGGGACAGCTGTGTGAGATACAATAGAGAAGTGTTGCCCTCAAGTGCAGAAAAGCAGGCTGTACAGAAATGAGCTAAGTGTTATCAACACTCAACAATAATGAAACATAGAAAATATGCAAATCTCTATACTGGCGCCCGTCAATGACAATAAATAAATGAATACATTTGGATGGTTCTTTATCTTATAGTGTCCTGCTTTAATGCTTCTCATATTTTAAATGTAACCTCAGAAGTAGGAGGAAATAAGCATAAATAAGATCATCATAACTAGGGATGTGCAGGCTCGGATAGGTTCGAGTTTGCACGTGGAGTTCGGATTTTTCCCTCCAAAAAAACGGAACTCAGAACGAGGCAAACCGTCATCTTACATGGACGAACATCATCATTCCTGGACAAAAGTCCGATTAATCATTTTGCTGCCGCGCTGTCTCGTACAGGTCTGATATACGCCTTGTAGCTGTTGGACCTCCACCTGCCCAATGCCTTGATATCATCCACTGGACGCCCCTCGCTGGCCGCTGAGGTTGCTGCCCCTATCCTAAAAGAGTGGGTACCAAATCTGCGCGTATCCCAACCCAGTTTTCCTACGCATTTCTTAAATACCGCTGAGAACTGAAACCTAGTTAGCGGGGATGCATCCGCATGGATGAGAAAACTGTCACCCTCCCTGGGTCTACTAACCAGAAATTCCCTGACCGCCGTCACCGGACAAACCCTTGCGTCCGGCTGTGCTCTTAACTGGACCCATCTGCCCCTGCCGGCTTGGTCGGTCTTTGACCTCTGTATCTTGCACAGTACTGTGTCGTCAGCTAGCGTCACGTCCGTGCTCTGCAGACCTGAGTCGCGAGAACTTTTGGACTCTGCCACCAGTTCGCTCACCCTAAACGCTCCCCTGAATGCCATGATGAAAGCTGTCCTAAATAATGTGGCCTCGCCTGCGTCTCTGCATACCACTGGCACCATGCTCACTAGTTTTGTCAGCCTCTCACTCGTCACTGGTTCCCTACTGTCCGGCCTCCACCCCTCTGCTCTGGCCCACCCTTTCATTATTGTGCGGACCATGAAATCTTTGGTCGCGTCCCTTTCCCCTGTCAACTTTGCAAAAAATGATATGCCGGCCAACGTCGTATTTGCCCTTGCCCTGGAAAACTTCTCCCTTCTCAGCCTGCCTAGGAAACTCAACATTTTCTGGTGAGGGTCCTTACCCTCTAGTCCTTGTGCACTCGCAAACTGCTGCCACTTCTCCCAGGCGGCTCTGTATGCTGTCTATGTCCTAGATGCCAGGGACCGCTCAATGAGGGTGCTCAGACCGTGATCGGCTCGACTATCTGCCAAAGATTGGAGGGGCATGTTAAACCTGTCAACTGTGCCTGCGGCGCCGCTGCCCTAAACGCCTTCCACTTCTGTCTAGACAACGCGTCTGCTATGACGTTCTGTTCCCCCGGCACATGCTTGGCTCTGAATGTAATGTTGTGCCGCAGGCAGGCCGCCACTAATCTCCTCACTAACCTGATAACCGGTGGAGATGATGCCCGCTGGTTGTTTACAATCTGCACCACCCCCATATTGTCACACCAAAATTGTATACGTCTGTTGGCCAGCCTGTGGCCCCAGATGACCACTGCTACCACTATCGGGAACAATTCCAACGCTGCCAGGTTCTTGGTCAACCCAGTGGCCACCCACCTGGCCGGCCACTGCTGGGCACACCATTCACCCTGCAGGTAGGCCCCAAAGCCTATTGCACCAACCGCATCTGTGAATAATTGCAACGCATGGTTGCCCGCTGCTGGCGCTTGCCAGATACAAACGCCATTGAAATGCCGGATGAATTCCTCCCACATTGTCAGGTCGTCTCGGAGGTCTTTGGAGATGCGAATAAAATGGTGCTTCTTCTTAATACCTGCCGTGGCCTGCTCCAGCCGCCTTTTAAAAATCCTGCCCATGGGTATTACCAGGCATGCAAAGTTGAGCCTCCCTAACAAGGACTGCATCTGGCCTAGCGTGACCTTTTTTGCCCTTGCGCAAAAACCAATCTCGCGACCTAGTTTTACCACCTTCTCTGCTGGGAGCCTGCACTCTAGTTTCTCTGAATCGATCTCTATGCCCAAATATGCCATTACGGTCTTCGGCCCCTCTGTCTTTTCTCGTGCAATAGGGACGCCAAATTCCTTTAGCATGCTCTGGAGCTCCTGCAGGAGTTGGCCGCAAACTTCTGACCTCGGGGGGCCTGCTAGCATGAAGTCGTCTAAGTAATGTGCTATGGCCTTGGAACCTGTGCGCTCCTGAAAACACCACTGCAAGAAGGAGCTGAAGACCTCAAAGGAAGCGCAAGAAATAGCGCAACCCATGGGCAAGCACTTGTCTATGAAAAAATATCCGTCGTAACGGAAACCCATGAGTCTAAAGCTCTCGGGATGCAGGGGCGGCAATTTAAAAGCGGATTCAATATCCAGCTTCGCCATGAGTGCTCCCCTGCCCTGGCTTTTCACAATCTGCACCGCTCTGTCAAATGACTGGTACTGCACTGAACACTGGTCCCTGTCTAGGGCATCGTTCACTGATGCCCCCTCTGGATACGATAGGTGCTGAATGAGCCTAAATTTTCCCGGCACCTTCTTCGGGACCAGCCCGAGAGGTGAAATCACTAACTCTGGCACCAGTGGGGCACTGAACGGACCCGCCATCCTGCCTAGTGCCAGTTCCTTTACAATCTTGCCCTGCACCACCAGCGGCTGCTCCGCGATGGATTTCAAATTCCTGCTGCTAACCGCTCTCGCCACCGGAATCCTGAAACCATCCCTAAACCCCGCCCTTAACAGCTCAGCTTCATCTGGCTTTGGGTACCTGGACAGCCACTCCAGGATCCTACCTAATTTTACCGAACTAATTGTCTTTGCTAAGCCCTGCCGCTGCGGTTAGCTTCTGTGCGTGACTAGCCCTTTTTTTTCTGCAGTCCCTGGCGGAGTGGTTCGCACTGCAGAATGTGCAGGCGTGCTTAAACTTGCACTGTGCCCGTGCGCACTGCGACTCATTGAAAGCCCAGCATTTGAGATCCTGCTTCTGCGTGCCAGGCCTCCCGGCCCAGGACTTTTGCCCTGACGGGCCCTTTTCCACCAACCCGCTAGATTGCGCCCTGAGCCACTCGTCCACATCTCTGACTCCGAAGTCGATCGGCGTTCCCCCCTGTACTTTGTGCCTGAACACCTCATCGTACCTGCGCCATACAGAACCTCCGTATTCCTTGTACACAGAATAAATTAAATCTGTATACTTTAGCAAGCCCGCTCCTGCGTCTGGGTAGGCCTCTGTATAACAGCCTGTGTAGGCAAACATGCCACTGAGCCAGTGCTCAATGGTCTTGTATGCCTCAGACTGCCCTCCCCTAACCGCAGCTCTTTCCTTGTCCTTCAAGCCCGCCTCCGTCAACGAACAAATGTCCACAAATGCGCCTTTCACAATCTCCTTCCTAGTTTGCTTTGGCAAGTGCCTCGCCACTGACCCCAGGACGCAGCCTACTGACACCCCTTCTTGTATGAACCCTCCTAACTTCTTTTGCTGCACCTGCCCCATCTGGTCTCTAACTGCGTCCGCACCTGGGATGGCCGCTTTCTCTTTTTTCTTGTATGCCCTTGCTAGCTTCAGCTGCTCCTTCAACACCCTACACGCATCGTCCTCGTCTGACTCTGACGAACTACCTTCCTGTGTGTGCGTTGTACTGCTGCCTCACCGCTAGTCACTCCCGTAAATGTTACAATGGCAGTGCTAACATCCTGCGTAACCCCTGCCTTAGCATTTTCCTTATGAGCATCGCAAACCTTATTGCTCTCACTAACCTGCACAATCCCTGGATAAACATTTACGTTATGAGAATTGCCAGTATTATTGCCTTCGCTAACACCCTGCACAATCCCTGCATTAACATTCAAATTATGAGCATTGCAAGTACTATTGATGTTCTCACCCTTCCTGTGCGGAGCAGGATCGTCGGCCCCGCTGGCAATGGCGGTGGCTGGATTTGTTGCGGCCTGTTCGGCCTGCAGCGCTGGTACTGGAGTCCCGTTGAATGAGGCGTGGACCGTGTCGATGTCTCCTTGCGCTGTCCTGTTGGGCGCGGCGAAGGTTGCGGTGCCATGAAAAACCGCCTGGGTGGGATCATGGCTGCGCGCCTGTCCTGATGCTGTAGGAGCCCCGTCGTGTGTGCCGTGGGCCGTGTTGTAAATACGCTCCGCTGCTAGTGCTCCCTGGTGCTTCTCCCTTTGTGCTGGCTCGGCCCTGCCATGCCGCTGTGGACTGCTGCGGTGGTTGTCTCTGCTACTTTGTACAAACAGCTGAACGTCCTTCTGCATTCCTTGTGTTAAACGCATGTCTGAATGCCTGCCGCAGCATCGGCAGCCTTGGTCCTGCGCACTGCTCCCTTGTGGTGATGCGCACTGCTGGTGGGCTGACCTTGCGGGCGATAATTGACTCCTTAGGCTCCCATGGGGGGATGGGAAATGGTGCCTGCTCCTGGGGGGGGAGAGGTATTGCAGGGAGACATGATATTGATATTGGGTACTGCTCAACTGGCTCTCCCGCTGGCTGCGGTGGGTCACACTCTGCCGCCCCCTGCTTCTCGGGGTGAAACAAGGTGGCTGCGCTGCCCTTTGAAATAACTGTGTATTGGCGAGGTATACCCCAGCCCCCTGTGAGCCTGCTGTGGCATCCTGCTCACCATCTGCGTCTTCAAACCTTTGCGCTTGCCCCTCTGACCCTCTTGGTGAATTGTCTCTGTGTTCTGGATATACTGTGGGGATTTGCCTCGCCGGCACTATGGGAGAGCTGGGGGTGATCCACGGTTGAGGGCGCAGGTAACAGTCCTGCTCTTCCCCTCCCGACTCGGAGCCATCTGACTCTGTAGCCGCCGGAACATCATCTGACATTGCCGGCCATCCACTCACCCCTTGCGAAAGCTCCTGGCTGGGAAGTACTCCCCCTCGCCCTTTGATTTTAGAAGCTCCGTCTGGCTGCTTGATGCTTGGTCTCCTTTTATTTCGTGCAGCCGCTTTTGCACCTCTCCGGCCACCAGAGGGAGCTCCGACCACGTGCTGCCTGCTTCTTCCTCTGGGCACTGCTCTGGGCTGCAAGTCTCGCTGCTCGGATGCCTCCCGAAAATGCTGGGGCAAGGCCCTCTTCCTCGCCGCACGTGCCTGCTGTACTTCCATGCCGCTGAAGGTAAGTGGGAAATGCTCTGTGCGCTGCTACCCGCGAATGCCTTGGCCCCCCGCCCTCCTCCCGATTTAAACCCTTGTGCGCTGCGCCGGCCCCCGATGGCCTCTACTGGCTGCCCTTCGCCCCAGGTGTGAGAAAGGGGAGGACGGGCATACCTGCCCGTCCTCCCATTTTCCCGCCACTGGCCCGCGGGCCGCAGGGCGCCCCTCCTCCCTTAAATTGCTCCGGCGCCATCTTCGCGGCACCTCGGCTCCCGTAAGATGACGTTTTGCCTCTTTCTGAGTTCCGTTTTTTTGGAGGGAAAAATCCGAACTCCACGTGCAAACTCGAACCTATCCGAGCCTGCACATCCCTAATCATAACATGAAACACAATATTTTTGCCTTAATGTACCATTACTTAGTCACAGAGACGGGGATTCCAATAAGAGCCCATGGGTCCTGGCAATCAGTAAGAAGTAAAGTTATTGCATATGTGATCATTTTACTTCCTAGTCTTGACTTTAGGTGTTGTACTGCGCATGTCCACTAGCACATATGTAAGCAGGCAGCAGCAGGAAGGGATCCTTCGGATCCCTCCACTGTAAAATAGGTAATAAAATAGCCAGTAGGCTACTGTGGAATAAAGCCATATTTATTTAGCATTAGCTGCCGGAGCCAAGCTTCGGAACACCTTGTAAATCTAACAAATAAGCTGCCCCCATAGAACGCTATGGGGACTGCTGTTGATGTCAGAAATGGAGGGACCGTGGCAAATATCATAGGCCCTCATTCAGAGCCGCTCGTTAGCGGCAGTACGCTCGTTCCGAGCGATGTTTGCACATCTGCGCATGCGTACGGTTTTTAGTACGCATGCGCGAACCAGTCAGTGCGGCCGAAAATCGTTGGTACGCAATATAGCGAGGGCCTGCTATTTTGAGTGACAGAATGAGGCGTATGTGGGTGGTAACAGGGGAAGGAGCTTGAAAATGGGGAGTGGAGATCCGAACGCAGGCGTGCTTAAAGGTCAAAACGGGCGTTTTATGGGTGTGTATATTTAAAACAGCAGCGTCATTGACCACGTCACTGGGTTATTTTATAGCCAGAACTGCTCGCAAATTTGTGGTAGCAAACACCAACCACAAGAATAGCGAGCAGTTCATACGCTGGTCGATGTACTCGATTAATCTAATAAATAGCGGACATGACGTATGGTGCGAGCGGCCAGGGGGCGTTTTTAACAAATAAACGAGCGTATGTTTTGCTCGCTCGTTCAGACTTAGAGGTGTGAACAGACTGCAATGTGCGTACGGATCATTTGAATAGCCACCCCTTGTTTTTAAACGAACGACCACAAATAGCGAACGGCTCTGAATCAGGCCCATAGATAGCTACTGCGGGCCCTCCTTCTTACATCCCGGGCATACTTAATATTTGTGGGTATGTCATAAAAATTTGTTTTTCAGGGGATATACCACAAATGTTTTTTTAAATATGCCCGTAAATGAGCAGTAGCTTAGTTTATAATTTGAGCTGTAGGTTTTAAAATTACAGATTTTTGTCGATGTTTTTAATATTGAAATGGTAATAAAAGCAGATGTTACCTTTAATAACTTTGATTAATTGATTTTGAAAGCCCACAACTCAATGCATTTACCTCTAGATCTAGAATTGTATTGAGGATGCTGGGTAGTTTCCTATTTAATTCCTAAACTGAAAAAGTCAATTATTGCAGTTTATATGATAATAAAAAATAATGGTCCTGATTCAGATTTGAGAATAGAGCAAGTAACTGTGTACCTGGAAAAATCATGTTGCAATGCAAAGGGTGCAAATACATAATTTATTTCTCATGTGGGGTAAATACTGGCTGCTTTTGCGTGTAGTCCACAAATGCTGGACAGCTTTATTTTATTTATTTACACTGCTAGTTAAATTTCACTTTGAACACACCCCTCCCATTCTAAATCTCTCTGCAAATTTTACATCTGCCCCACCTGCAGTGCAGCATAGTTTTACCAAGATGCACAGTTAAGGCCCCCATACATCTATGATGGATCATCGCGATGTAGCAATCCTGCAACACGGCATCGCAGGATCGCTGAAATCCAACATGTTGGATTTCACAGATATGCCGCTGACGATCAAAAAATTATCGTTATTGGCAGATCGGTGAAATTTAACATGTAGACTTTCACCGATTCTGCAACGGATCGCAGAACATCAATAGCTGCCGGTCGGCATTTCAGACCGGCGGATCGGGGGTTTCTGATCCCATCGCTACATCACGACAATGCGTCGCAGATGTATGGGGGCCTTTATTTGCTCTTTCTTAAGCTGACCTTACACTTAACCAAGTTTTATCCAATCATCCAACTAGTTGGCCCATTATGTCTAATTTTAGATATATGGTGATAGATCGTGTTTCTGATGATGGCAGAAGAGGAGATCGAAATAAAAAACTTTTACATCTGGAGTCTAAGTGGATCCACATCCTGGATACTGTAAAACCCGAGGGACTGGGAATTACAGTGTATAGGCTACTAATATCAATGCTACACAGATAACTGCCTTCTGGTATCTGAGGTAAATCATAGATCTTATTTAGAAATGTAGTAGTGTCCAGGAGAAATCTTAGATGTTCCTTAATATACTGTATGGTTGCAGTAAGGTATCCAAATGCACATATACAGCCTGGAACAATGAACCCATGGCTGATATGATGGGTCGACCAGGGGGATTGTCCAGGTGTTTGTGTATTTTAGGTAAAGTATACAACAAAGCCGTAATAGAACTTCTTGAGATCAAAGCCTTGCTTAAATTGTTAGGGATTACCCTTTCAGCAACTGCAAGGCTGAGCCTCTCCTGAAGCTGTTTGGTAAACACATCTGCGGGATCACTATCCAATACCGCTGAATCTGCCAATTGTCTTTCTAGACATATATGCGGAAAGATCCTGTATCACAATTGCCCCGTCTTTGTCCATGGGGCGAAGCACTATGGGCCTTATTCAGACCCGGTCGCAAGCGCTAAGCTCTTGCAACCGGGTCGATGTTTGCCCACTGGGCATGCGCACGTTGGAGCCGGCTCCGACGTGCGCATGCGCGAGACCCGGCTAGCGATGGGCGCTCTGTCGCTACGGGTCTCACACAAAAGGGGGTGAGCTGTTGATGGTGATTGACAGCTTGCCCCGTTTGGGAGGTGGGCAGGGAGGGTGGCCGGCCAAACGGAGGCATTCCCGACGGAACGCTTGCCATTTGGAGGTGGCCCCACTGACATCAGCAATGATGTCAGTGTGGAGCTTCCTGCTCGATCAGAGCAGGAAGCTCCCTGGGGCTTGCACTTGTCGAGACCCAACCTTAGGGTCTTGTCGCAAGCCCTGATGGTCGCGATGGTCCTTACCATTGCGACCATCAACCTGGTCACTCGCTAGAGCTGTGGGTGGTAACCCACAGCTTAGCTAGCGACCAGGAGGCCGCACTTCACACCACAAGTGGCCGCCCTCATTCAGAGCGACTGCTTGTATCTAGCGATCGACTCTGAATGAGGGCCTATGTCTTTATAACTAGATCGTAGCCTTGGACTGGACAATCTCCCTGGTCGACTCATCATATCAGCCAGGGGGTTATTGTCCCAGGCTGTATCCATGTATTTGGATCCCTTACTGCAGCCATGTATTAAGGAACATCCAAGATTTCTCCTGGGCACTACTATGATTCTAAATAAGATCTATGATTTACATGAGATACCAGAAAGCAGTTATCTGTGTAGCATTGACATTAGTAGCTATACACTGTAATTCCCAATGAGGAGGATTTATTGGCGGTGAGAAAATTGATTTCAGAAAGCACCGTATATATAGATCAGCGAGTGTATCTATTCTCACTCCTTTTTATCCTATAGGGTCTTTTCATTAACAGTTACATTTTATTAACCCCCTTTCTTCATCCATCCTATGATCACATTATAAGACTTATATATTTATTAGTTTAAGAGTGCCCCAAAAGAGAGATTTTGTCTTTTGAACCTCTTTGCATAGTGTTGTTATGTGCTCAACACAAATTCTTTGGGAGCACCACCAACATAGGATCATCTAATATTAATTTATTGGTAGACGGTCATGTTGGTTTTTTCAAAAAAACATTCTTCTGCTTTATACTATTAAACATCCTCAACTGGTGCGGACTCACACATATATATCACTGTGGTTTTTAAACTTGTATGTGCAAGGGCACCCTTTAAACCTTTGACTTAAAAAAGGTGGACATTAACAACATAATGAGATTGATGGAGGAAGCCCAAAGAGAGGTGGACATAAGAGTGAGGACATCTACTCCACAGAAACACAGGTGAGAACTGTTCAAGAGAAGCGCTAGGTGTGGTCTCTCTTATGAGCTGCGAGGCACTAGGACACCAAGCTGCAGCTGGAGGCATAATCTCTGGCCTGTGCTACTATGCATGTGCAGCTCCCTGCTACATCTTTCCCCTGATCCCTCCTAAGTAACGGACATGCCCTTGAGAGTGTCCCTACATAACAGAGGATATATAAATCTATACAGACCCCAATTTCCGCTGGTAAGAAGCTTCTGTGTGTATTTAAATTCTGCTGCCACCACTGCATATCGGCACCCATGAGTGTGTCACGCACTGGGGTATTAGCCGTAGTTACCGGATCAGATGGAGTTGTGTAATTACCATCCATGCCTTACCTGGTCGCGCCTGGTGTTCCTGAGACCTTGGCTGGTACAGTACATCTTCATATAGGCCTGGCAAATCCTTCCTGATACTACCTGCGGCGGCAGAGCATAAGCTCCGCCATCCTATATTTATTATTGTGACTAAATTGGCCTACTAGATTCCTGCAGCCACTCTTAAGATGCCTACACACTTACCGATTTTTTACACGATCTGACCAATTCTGATGCATTGGAATGACAGATCGTATAAAAAATGGGCAAATCGTGAGTCCCAACTCACGATGCGATGCGCACCCCGCTGGTCGCACATCGCATCATCAGAGCTGCCGTGCTGTATGGCAGATCTGCCAATCTGGGACACAAATGCACTGGAAAAAGTCTGGATACACGATAGATCGTTTGTAAATTGGACACTTTAAACTAGGGGTGAGCGGGTTCGGATTTCTGAAATCCGAACCCCCCCGAGCCCCCTGATCCGAGGCCGATCCGAGTCAGGCTCGACTTTTCCCGCCTGACTCGGATCTGAAATCGAGGCAAAACGTCATCATCCCGCCTTCCGGGTCTCGCGGGTTTTGGATCCTACATAAGGTACCCACGTCGGCGCCATTTTCTCACTCGGCTGTGGACAGTGAAGAGGGAGGGTGGGAGTTAGGGCTGGTTGGGCTGTGTAGTGTAGTGTAGTGCAGAGTAGTGTTGTGCTGTGCTGTGCTGCGCTGTGCTGCTGTTGTCCATAGGGGCTGTGTCCACTACTTCAAAGTCCATAGGGGCTGGCTGTGTTGTGCTGTGCTGCTGTTGTCCATAGGGGCTGTGTCCACTACTTCAAAGTCCATAGGGGCTGGCTGGACTGTGTTGTGCAGTCAGTTGTCCATAGGGGCTGTGTCCACTCCAAAGTCCTGTGCAGTGTACCAGTCCTAAAGGGGTTCTGTAGTGTTGTCCAGGGGGTGCTCTGTCCATCAGGGGTGCTCCCCCCAAGTGCTAAAAAAATCGCAGACAAGTGTGCGCCTGTGTCCTATTAGTAAAGGGCCGGCTGGCTTGTCCGTTAAAGGGTGCTGTAACCCCCAAAGTACACTCCAAACAAAAAAAATATATATTTTCTGTGTTTGTGAATTGTGTGTGCAGTAGCCGCACGTGCATCAACAAAGTAGTGCCAAGCGTGCGCCTGTGTCATAAGTAAAGGGCCGGCTGGCTTGACCGTTAAAGGGTGCTGTAACCCCCAAAGTACACTAAAAAGCAAATAAAAATATATTTTCTGTGTTTGTGAATTGTGTGCGCAGTAGCCGCACGTGCATCAACAAAGTAGTGCCAAGCGTGCGCCTGTGTCATAAGTAAAGGGCCGGCTGGCTTGACCATTAAAGGGTGCTGTAACCCCCAAAGTACACTCCAAACAAAATAAAAAAATATTTTCTGTGTTTGTGAATTGTGTGCGCAGTAGCCGCACGTGCATCAACAAAGGAGCAGCGCCAAGCGTGCACCTGTGTCATAAGTAAAGGGCCAGCTGGCTTGACCGTTAAATGGTGCTGTAACCCCCAAAGTACACTCCAAACCAAATAAAAAAATATTTTCTGTGTTTGTGAATTGTGTGCGCAGTAGCCGCACGTGCATCAACAAAGTAGTGCCAAGCGTGCGCCTGTGTCATAAGTAAAGGGCCGGCTGGCTTGACCGTTAAAGGGTGCTGTAACCCCCAAAGTACACTCCAAACAAAATAAAAATATATTTTCTGTGTTTGTGAATTGTGTGCACTGTGGCTGCACGTGCATCAACAAAGGAGCAGCGCCAAGCGTGCGCCTGTGTCCCATAAGTAAAGAGCCGGCTGGCTCATTTCTTAAAGGGTGGTGTAACCCACAAAGTGCACTACTCTCGAGCAAAAATAAAAAAATATTTTCTGTGTTTGTGTGCGCCTTAGCCGCACGTATATATCAATATAACATAAATGGAGGACCAAACTTTCTCTGATAAAAATAAAATAGGGAAAGATCAAGACCCACTTCCTCCTAGTGCTTTTGCTGCTGCTGGGAGTTGTTCATCATCCCAGAGAGGAAGTAGGAACACCACTACTTTTACTAAACAATTGACCCTTCTTCTTTTTTTTCTGTCTTTGTGAAATGTGTGGGCTGTAGCCACACCTGCATCCTCAAAGCAGCAGCGACAAGCGTGCGTCTGTCTGTTAAAGGATTACATCAGTGACAGCATCCAAGTAGGCATGTCAGACAGTCCGTACATGTACTGGCAGGAAAATGAGGCAATTTGGAGGCCCTTGTACAAACTGGCTCTATTTTACCTCCAGTGTGCACTCCGAAAGAGTGTTTAGTGCAGCCGGGAACCTTGTCAGCAAAAGGCGTAGGAGGTTGCTTCCACAAAATGTGGAGAAGATGATGTTCATAAAAATGAATTATCAACTTTTCCAGGGAGACCAGCCTCCAGAACGTACAGAGGGACCTGTGGTGGTGGATTCCAGCGGGGACGAATTAATACTCTGTGAGGATGAGGATGTACACAACACTGAAGAGCGTGAGGAATCGGTGAATGAGGAGGATGAGGACGACATCTTGCCTCCGTAGAGCCAGTTTGTGCAGGGCCAGATTAATTGCCAGCTTGTTTTGTGGGGGCCCAAATGAACCAATCATTTCAGCCACAGTCGTGTGGCAGACCCTGGCGCTGAAATGATTGGTTTGTTAAAGTGTGCATGTCCTGTTTATACAACATAAGGGTGGGTGGGAGGGCCCAAGGACAATTCCATCTTGCACCTCTTTTTTTTCTTTGCATTATGTACTGTTTGTGGCCTAGTTTTTCAAACTGCCATCCTGTCTGCCACTGCAGTGTCACTCCTAGATGGGCCACGTGTTTGTGCCGCCCACTCGTGTCGCTTAGCATAGTCATCCATCTACCTCGGTGCAACCTTTTGGACATAAAAACACTATTGTGAGGTGTGAGGTGTTCAGAATAAACTGGAAATGAGTGGAAATTAAGGTTTTTGAGGTTAATAATAGCATAGGAGCAGAAAAATCAACACATTCTGTGATTTTAGCTGTTTTTATGCTTATTTTAAAAAAAATACAGATCCAAAACACAAAACCCAGAACCCAAAACACCGAAGGGTGGTTTAGGCAAAACCAATCCAGATCCAAAACATGAAGAAAGATCCAGATCCAAAACCAAAACACAAAACACGAAAAGTGGCCGGTGCACACCCCTACTTTAAACACCAAATCGTGTGCAGAGCTGCCAGGGAGGAGTTTCAAGGGAAATCGTACACGATGTCGGATCATGTGCAGATCGGTAAGTGTGTAGGCACCTTCAGATTATCTGCATGATCAATAGATGCTGGGAGCCCCCTATTTAAACTTCTTCTGCTGGCATATTTATTACCAGAGAAACACTCACCTCCATTAAATCAGTATCCTGGCTGCACTAGCTTCCAACTTCTGTACATTTTCTGTTACTTGTGATTACCAAGTGTATTCTGGTGCTCTTTGCAGCTGACCACTATCAGCACCCAGCATGCATAACTGTGTCAGTATCCTGTATTCTCAGTGTGCGCTGCATCATACCAGTCTCCAGATTGCCTGCATTAGCAGTAAATATGCGCCTACACCATTTACAGGCTGCCATAAGTACTACAGGCTCTTTGTTGCATATCATCTCCAGCCTACCTCTGCTATATTACCACTCTAAAACCTGCACTAATCAAAGACTACTCATTGTGCTTCCCACACTTCATTCAATACATCTGCAGACTATACCTGTGCTTAGCCTCTACCGTGGGTATCACTATATCATATCTATTAATTTGCTATATTCCATACATACCATTGAAGTTTTGGTTCCTATGTCTAAAGACTTAACCAAGGACTCAAGCTTCTTATACTCTTCTACCAACATAGTTAACTCTAAGTATCCTGATCAAAGTCTACAAAAACATATTACCATGACAGTGTGCATCCTAGGTGCACTACAAGCAGCAGCATACTCTGTACTCTCCAGGATGCAACTGGATAACTCTGCATTTGTGCCTGGTGTTGTATACTGCTATGCCTGTGTTTTCCTGCACCTGCTTCTATGAGTTAATAAACCATTCCCTGTCTAAGTTTATCTGCCATGTGGACTGCCCTCCATCGCACATCGCTGGTGCCTACTACTACTGTGTTATCTGCCAATAGGTCATAGGCCCAGGCACCAGTGTTTCAAGATACACAACACCAAAAAAGGCATCAACATGGAATAAGAGGATCTGAGTAAGTAAAGAAAAGTCACATCCACAAATTCGCACGCACGATGATTGAATTGAAATTACGGTTACAGTAAGGACTCACAAGTGATTGACAGAAAGTGATCATTTTGTGGGCGGCAATGGGGAGTGACGGCTAAAACCGAGGTGTATTCTGGATATTTTTGGGGTGTGTTTCTGATTGTGTCTGCGATTCAGTATACAGAGAACCTGGCTCCGGCGTCTCAGTTGTGACGGCCATGCTTGGTGACAATATACTCATTAAGGGAGTCAATGTTTACATGATTTGCATCTGATGCTGTGTATTAATCAGGTCCAAAGACAAGACACCATCATTATTATTATTATTTATTTATATGGCGCCACAAGTGTTCCGCAGCGCTTTACAAATTACATAACCAAAAAAGTGACTTACAGTACAATACAATACACTACAAGTACATGGACAATATACATTGATACATTGGTGGCTATAACACCCAAATAAGCAACCAAGTGTTAGGTGCCCTAGTGGTGAGTAAGAAGTAGATGAAAATAAAGTAAGGAGAAGCACAATAGGGTAGAGGGCCCTGCTCACAAGAGCTTACATTCTCAAGGGGAGGGGCAGACAGACAGGCATGATACAGATGGGGAAGAAAGGGAACCAGGAGCATGTAGCAGCAAGTTAGGTTGGGAACTGGAAAGCATTGATGAAGTAGTGGGTCTTGAGAGCCCATTTGAAGGATTGTAGAGAGGTGGAGAGTCTGATGAGGAGAGAGAGAGAGAGTTCCAAAGGTGGGGAGCAGCACGGGCAAAATCTTGGAGGCAGGAGTGAGAGGAAGTAATCAGTTGGCATGAGAGGTGGCGTGCATTTGTTGAACGAAGAGGGCGGACAGGAGAGTGAAGGGAGATAAGGTCAGAGATGTAAATGGGAGAGGAGTGTGTGAGGGCTTTGTAAGTGAGTGTGAGAACCTTGAATTGGGTTCTGAAGGGAAAGGATAACCAGTGGAGAGCTTGTAAGAGAGGGGAGGCAGATGTAGAGCATTTAGACAGAAAGATGAGTCGAGCGGCAACATTGAGGACAGGACTGGAAAGGAGAGAGATGGGAGTTGGGGAGGCCAGATATGAGGAGGTTACAGTAAGCCAATCTGGAGATGACCAGTGAGTGTGATAGGGTCTTAGTAGCATCCTGGATGATAAAGGGTCTGATCCTGGAAATAATTTTTAGATGGAAATGATAGGACTGTGAGAGGTTCTGGGTATGTGGTTTGAAGGAGCGGTAGGAGTCTAGAATAACTCCAAGACAGCGCACTTTGGAGCTAGGTTATGTGGGAGGGTGGGAAGATGATCATCTCAGTCTTAGACATATTAAGTTTAACAAATCGCTGGGACATCCAGGAAGATATACTGTAGCAGAGAGACAGTTGGACATATGAGAGAGGAGAGAGGTCAGGGGAGGAAAGGTAGATCTGAGTGTCATCAGCATAGAGATGACAATGGACGTCAAAAGAGCTGATGAGTTCACCTAGAGAGGACATACAGTATAGAGGGAGAAAAGGAGAGGTCCAAGAACAGAACCTTGGGGAACACATACTGTGAGAGGATGTGGGGGAGGGGAGATAAGCCATGAGAATAGACAGAGAAGGATTGGTCATAGAAGTAGGAGGATAGCCAGGAGAAGGCAGTGTCACATAGACCAAGGGAGTGAAACATTTGCAGCAGGAGAGGGTGGTCCACAGTGCCAAAAGCAGCAGAGAGGTCAAGGAGAATGAGCAGAGAGTAGTGGCCTTTGGATGTGGCAGCAAGGAGGTCGCACATTGCCTACCTCAAGCCGGAGACCACACACAGAAGCGCAACTTTGTTCCTACAGCCACCGGGACTCTACATCTTCTCTGGGCTCTATCTCCCACTCTAGCCCAAGACGGAGGCCTATCATAGCACCCAGCACTAGAAGCAATAAGACGGACGAAGCACCGCTGTACTTAGCCGGGACACCGGCAGACAGCATGACAACAAATAGGTGATGAGTAGCCTGTATACAATAACACTGCTGCTATTATCCATGTTTATATATCCATTTATTTTGCTTACTATTTCATTCCACCATTCGACTGGGTTAATTGCATAGAATGTGTATGGTGCTTTATTTGTGTTGACACACAGTCACACATCAACACAGGCTGTGTGAGGATTTCAGGACTCAGAGGTGCTTTTTGGGCTGATTGTGCTGCTATCTACTGTCCAGTGCTTAAATATACTACCTAATTGGCTCAACTATGGAGAGTGTGTATGGTGCTTTAATTCGTGTTGACACACATGTTAATACAGGCTGTGTGAGAATTTCTAAGACGTCCCTGGGCTGACTGTACTATCGCTATTACTAACATTAACGATTTACTGCTTACTAAAGGACTGGCTGCTCCGGGTATAACCAATTGATATCAGTGTATTTAATTACCACAATATTTACTGGTCTGATTTATCCTGGATTGATGTTTTTATTTATATTTTTTTGCTTACATGTATTTTTCGATTCATTAGTATTTCTGATTTTTTTTTTAGTGATTAATAAATTACCATTGTCCAGCGCTCTCCTCCTATATATATATATATTTTTTTGTTTCATTTTAAAATTCTTGTCTCGGGTTCAGCATTCCCAGGTCTTTGGGCCTGATTCAGACCCACTCGCGAGCGGCTGTCCGCTCGCAAGTGGGTCGATGTTATGCACTGAGCATGCGCACGACGGAGGGAGCTCTGTCGTACGCATGCGCCAGACGCGACGAGCGAAGGAAAGTCCTTCGCTCATTGTGTCCGATCAAAGGGGGCGTGCTGTCAATGTTGATTGACAGCACGCCCCCTTTGGTGGGCGTGCCGGGGGCATGCCTCCCTGATGGGGGCGTTCCCACGGGAACGCCTCCCGTCAGAAGCCGGCCCACTGACATCACTAGTGATGTCAGTGGGAGTGATTTTGGCTCTGATAGAGCCAAAATCACTCCGGAGCTTGCGGTTGAAAACCTCAACCGCAGGCTCCGGCTCGCAATTTCGATGGTCGCGATGGTCTCGACCATCGCGGCCATCAAAGAGCACGCTCGTATAGCCTGTGGGTGGTGACCCACAGCTATACGAGCGTCCAGGAGGACGCTCTATGAAAATGGAGCCCGGCCCTCATTCAGAGCGTGCGCTCTGCTCAGAGAGTATGGCTCTGAATGAGGGCCCTTGATCAGAGCAGCAGGACATAGGTGATTATATATCTGTACTTATTTTGGAGTTTGACATGTGTACACTTTAGCACTAGTGTTTAATTGTTTTCTTTTATCACAGTGTCAAAAGCAGCAGAAAGGTCAAGGAGAATGAGCAGAGAGTAGTGGCCTTTGGATTTGGCAGCAAGGAGGTCGTTGCTGACTTTTGTGAGGGCAGTTTCAGTGGAGTGGAGAGAACGATAGCCAGACTGAAAAGGTCAAGGAGGGAGTGGGAGGAAAGAAAGGTGGTAAGGCGGTTGTAAAAAATATGCTCAAGGAGTTTGGATGCAAAAGGGAGGAGAGAGATGGGTCAGTAGTTGGCGAGAGTGTTAGAATCAAGGGTAGGTTTTTTAAGAATGGGGGAGACAAGGGCATGTTTGAATGCAGAAGGGACAGTGCCTTATGAGAGGGAGAGATTGAGGAGGTGGGCAAGAAGGGAACAGGCACAAGGATAGAGGTAGCAGAGGAGACGTGAAGTGATCAAGGGGCTATGACTTCCTCTCCAGATAGAGGGGAGAAAGATGTCAGTGTAGGTAAAATGGAAGGGAAGGGATGATCCAGGAAAGGAGGAGGTGTAGTGCTGGGGGACTGGTGGAATATGATATCCTGAAGTAAGGAGTCAATTTTAGATGTAAAGTAGGTAGCAAAGTCAAGGGCAGAGAGCAAGGAGGGAAGGTGAGGAGGGGGTGGGCAGAAGAGAGAGTTCAGGGAGGTGAAGAGACACTGGGGATTTGAGGACTGGGAGGAGATGAGGTGCTTGAAATATGACTGTCCAGAGAGGGAGAGGGCAGCACTGTAGGATGAGAGCATAAATTTGAAATGGAGAAAATCTGCCTTAAAATGTGACATTCTCCACTGTTGTTCGGCGGTTCGTGAAGACTTTTGCAGATATGTGATGCATTTGGAATGCCAGGGTTGAAGTGTAGATCTGCGATGGTGAGTAGTGATTACCGGAGCAACAGAGTCAAGAGCAGAAGTAAGGGAGGCATTGTATAGGGAAGCAGTTTGTTCAGGGCTGGAGAGAGAGAGCAAAGGGGAGAGAAGTGAGTCAAGTAGGAAAGAAAAAGACACTGTGTCGATAGACTCAATGTTACGCCTAGTGATAGTGACCTTAGGAGGTAGAGAAGGGGAAGGAGAGAGGGATAAGTTAAAAGAGAGAAGGTGATGGTCAGAGAGGGGGAATGGGGAATTGGAAGAATCACAAATATTACAATGGTGAGTGAAGACCAGATCAAGCGAATGCCCACTCACATATGAGGGTGAGGAGGTCCATTGGGAGAGACCAAAAGAGGATGTGAGGGTGAGGAGTTTGGAAGCAGAGGATTCAGTGGGGATATCAATTGGAATATTGAAGTTACCTAGGATAATGGAGGGAAGGTCTGAGGAGAGAAAGTGAAGGAGCCAGGAAGCAAAGTTGTCAAGGAATTTGAAGGTAGGGTCAGGGGGATGGTAAATGATAGCTACTTGCAGGTGTAATGGTTGGAAGAGGCGTATAGCATGAACCTCAAATGTAGAGAATGTAAGGGATGGTTCAGGTGGTATAAGTTGGTAGGTGTAACCAGGGGAAAGAAGGACCCCCACACCACCACCATGGCGACCTCCAGGCCGAGGGGTGTGAGAGAAGGTGAGGCCCCCAGAGGAGAGAGCTGCAGCAGAAGTGGTGTCAGAAGGTGAAATACAGGTTTCAGTAATGGCTAGGAGATTCAAGTTGTTGGAGATTAAAAAGTCATGGGTGGGAACCAGTTTATTACAGACCAATCTAGAGGACCATTAGAGGTGTGGTCTGGGATAAGGCCAAGTATCAGTCATGTACATGCATAGCTAATGCCCATATCCCTAAAGAAAGGAGGAGCAAATTAAAATCTAATGCCATCTTGTGTATCATGCTGGCATACTGTCAACAAAGCAAAGTATACAGATTATGGGACATTAACAACAAAAGGCTCTTGAAGTCACATGACCAATTCAACTAAAGAAAAGCAGGATATTGTAAAACTACAAAAAACTTGTAATGCTAGATATGCCCACAGCTGTAAGCCTTTAAGAAACTGAAACCACAAATATAAGTGTTCAGCCACAGAGCAGGAGTACTATGGAGAGAAACAAAGGAAAACCTCATAAAAGGTACAGCGAAGAATATGAAAACTTTGTATGCTATGAACCTCAAACCCTCCAAGAAGCAAAGTCAAGCAGCGACTGGCAAGAGTGGATATCAACCATAGATAAAAAAATATGTCGATCTTCTGCAAAAAAACTCAACCCCGGCACAGATGGAAGTCTTGCTTGCTACAAATCTGACTTGTTGCCAAGGGTTACACTCAAAGATCCGGCAATGACTATGGGGAGATATTCTCGCCTGTTGCAAGGTATAGTATGCTATGCATGGTCATTACTACATTTTCTGGTTATGATTTGCTACTTTACCAGCTAGATTTTGATTCAGCCTGCTTGAACAGTGATATAATGAAAGAAATTTAAAAAGAGCCACCGGAGAATTACAATGCAGATACATTCCCAGAGGGAAAGGTATGTCTTTTGAAGATATTGCTGTATATTGTAAGCAGTGGTCCCGGCTGGTACGGTACATCAAGTTAGAGAGTGTACAGTTAAATATAAACAACTGATCATTTTCTATATTACAAGTGAAGAGAGAAAAGCTAATTCATCATACTTGTCTTTGTAGATGAGCTACTGCGTGTAGGGCAAGAGACCCAAATAGCTGATGTCAAGCTGTTACTTAAGCTGAGCATACACGCTACAATTATCGGGGCGATCCACCCGATATCCGCGGATCGCCCCGATAACTGTGGCATGTGAGCGGGCGACCGAGGGTAAAATATTGCTCGGTTGGGCATGCCGGATTGTCCAGCATGCCCGTCCGGTGCAATATTTATGGGGTAAACTTTCGGCCGCATCGGGCAGTGTATGCCCTGCCGCGGCCGACAGTTTGTTGGTCTGACAGGCATTTTATCGTGCCGTGTATGCCCAACATAAGCGACAAATTCAAACTCTAAGACCTTGGGCTGGCGCACGAATTGCTGAGTTTGAGGATCATTTAAAACTTAAGTGCTGGGGCTGTTACTATAGACCAACAAGACTACATTGTGGCAATCTCTATTAATACAATTCAGGTGCTGATATATCCTGTATTGAACAGCTATGCTCAATTTGCATTTAAAACAGCTGCAAATAATTTAGTATGCTTGTGATCGCATACTTAAACAAAATAAATTACCATATAGGAACTTACATCTAATCATGAACAACATTTTTAAGTGTTACGCTAATGAAATTTTCACATATATTATATTAATATATTTGTCTTGGCTGAAAGAAACTATTAAACACGCATATATAGAATTGTACATATATAGGTATGGATAATTCCATTATATAATTACACAATAAAAAGCAGCTGCAATTGATTACATAAGAAATTAAATAAAAATACAATCCAATAATATTATAAAACAAAAATTTGATCTTTAAATACTTCCCAAACTAATACAATAATATAAAATAGGGTATTGGGTACACAGATGGACCTCACTATTACATATCTAGTCAGAACTAATGGAGTCTTTACCAGAATGTCTGGTATTATCTTGCAATGCTCCTCTGGTCAATTGATCAATAAATATATTTCTTAATTCTGCACGATACTGCCCAATTATGAGTCCTTAATATTCAATGGAATTATGTACTCCATATCTCAGATTGGCCGGCTCCTGCAGAGATGATTTGCCTGTGATTGCAGTAGTTACATGTACAGGTCCATGGTGTGCAGCTATAGTCATTCATAGCCGCATTGCTTGCTAGTCCACTCCAGAGGTTAAGGTGGTTACCTGCAGGCACTGAACCACACACCTGGTGTGTTGGTTTGTGGTAGCATGCAGTATTGTGTTACTCCACCAGACTCAAGTGAACCTGGATCTGGTGGAACAATACAATATCGCATGCTACTGCACACCATTGCACCAGGTGTTTGATCTGGTGCCTGCAGGTAACCACCTGCAAGCACCAGCATACCCGGTATA
The DNA here is from genome assembly GCA_031769625.1 of Taudactylus pleione. NCBI lineage: Eukaryota > Metazoa > Chordata > Amphibia > Anura > Myobatrachidae > Taudactylus > Taudactylus pleione. Next base: position 1,167,352 of record JAUIMM010000512.1, on the reverse strand, counting down.
CTCCAGGCTGCAATTGGAAATCTGTACATCCTGTACCTGATGTTGTATACTGTTTACCCTCTGTCATCCTGCACCAACTTCTACTAGTTAACAAAACATTCCCTGGTTCAGTTTATTTGTCATGTGGACTGACCTTTAATGCACAACAATGCAATCTATTAGCATTGTAGGATCTACCAATAAGAACAGGGCTACATTAACCTTACATTACAATGCAGATTAACGGAGAGCTGTTTTTCTTTCCTACCCACAGCGACTCACCAGTGCCTGCTCCTAAATGCTATGATGTATTGCCCTACCTTTGCCAATGTAATCCTCTCTCCCTGTCTGTGGTTTTACACCAATACCTTGTAATTATGCTATGTACAGTATTTATGCCTTGGTTTTCTACTGTATTTTAGTTACACTGTGCTATTATATATATATATATAATATTTACTATATGCATGGTGCTGTATGCTTAATCAAATATAATAGTAATTACAATTTCTGTAATACATCAAATTTGCTGAACTTGCATAGTCATTCATTTTAATTATTAGTATAATTGATGTTGAATTCTCTACTCTTCATGGCTATAGATTTATGCCTTCAAGAAGCATTATATGCAATACACTACAAATACAGTACTACACATCTGTTGAGCTGTCCCATCCTGCAATTATTTTATTAATAAAGGTTGTAATGTACAATGTACCTTGAGAGCTTGGTTTACACAGCTGGTGAAATAAACCTTTTTCAAGAAAGCTGACAAAAACAAAATTTGATGGTTCATGGTAATGCAAATGGGTAACAAATCCAGTAAATGCAGTAGGATTGCAGTCTTTATCCAAGTATCCCTAAAAGAAGATGATATTCTATTAAACCTAGTGTAACATCTTAAAAAATACTTTAAAAAAAAAAAATTAAAAAATTGTTACATCATTTTCAGACTATATTGAAGCACTATATACAGTACATATGATAAATGCTATGCATTCCTATGTGTTGAAATTATTACAGTGAGCCCCATATTAAAAGTATATTAAAAGTATACAATTGGGTAAATGGAATAGTGTGCGACTTGAAGGCATCGGTGAGTCCAGGGGAAGTTTAAGAGATAAGAGCTTCCATGTGAAGGCTTCAAGTAGGCCACCTCCTCTCTGGCAGTGTAGTCTACTGCATGTGCACAGGTCTCCAGGAATATGGCACCCACGCCATGTTCCCAGAGACTTCACTATTGTGCATGCATAAATCTCTGGGAAAATTGCTGCACCATTTCACAACTTATTTCTTCTGCTCTGCAGTGCCGCCTGACACAGTACTTTAGAGAGGTAATAATTAGTATATAAGTGCAGGGTATGCAATGTGGGCTCACCCGGCACTCGTTATGGAAACACCAAAGAATATGTGGTCTCCAGGAAACAAAGTCCAGCTTTTATCTCCATCAACTTAAAAAGAAACAGGTAAACCTAGGACAGAAATACTTGCAGTCTTATTTGTGTTAGAGGTCTTCCTGTACCTGTTCTCCATGTACCATGCTTCTCCATCCAGTCTCTATAACAGCTATAACAGCAGTTACAGTATAATAAGTCTTGGCATTCATCAGTCAAGCAGAGAAACAGAATGAATGGTCTGCATTCTGATCCTTCCCATATTGTCTCTATACAGAAGGTAATGAACATCAGGAGGACAGGTAAGATATACTCAGGCTATGATAGGATGTCCAAAACGGAACACAGTCAAATAATGTCTGAATGTGTTTGTATATAGATATATATATATATATATATATATATATATACACATTACTTGCATCTTATATATATATATATATATATACAGACAAGGAGAATCCAGCACTCAGGTATATAAATAACGTGGTCAGGTGCCTTTCCCAGAAAAATATGTCCAGAACAAAGTGGATGGCACTCTGACATAAATATATCCAATAAAGACGCTGGCAACACAGCCATTGTGGGCATAGCCTAGCCATGTAAATTAAGGCAAACTTTCTATTATCCTTGACTAGCTGCGAGCAGATAGGGGAAAAAGCTTTGCGTGCCCATGTGAGCTCCACGGAAAAGTCTTGAAATTTAAAAAGATGTTTATCTTCCTATGTAATGGAGCGCTGCTTTCTTAAAGCCATACAGAAGGCCATCTTGTGCAAATAATTTAAGCATTAGAAGAGTAGGACCCATGGGCGAGCATTGGGGGATCATGGAGAAGGTCCTACTCTGTGAACCCTCTTGATTACTACATCTCTATTATTATTATTATTACATTTTATTTGTGGTCTGCAGTGCCGTACATACAGTAAAGGGTACACAGAACATTACATTACAATACAGTAACCAAAATATAAACAGAACCCAAGTAACAATTAGCAACACAATTCTCCATACACAATACAGCTCTGAAGGTGAAGGCTGTTATAGAAGTGCTAGAGAAGAAGGCTGTGAGACAGTGGGGAGGAGGACCTTGCTCCTAGGAGCTTACAATCTATGGGATTGGGGAGACAGACAGATGACATGAGGCATGAGTGTGTAGAGGGGGACCTGAGTGCAGGAAGTAAGCAAGGTAGAGATGGCTGAGGCAGGAGGGGCAGAGACCTGGTAACATGGTTATGTGGTGGAAGGGTATGCTTTGGTGAACAGGTGGGTTTTCAGTGCACGTTTGAAGCTCTGCAAGGTTGGGGAGAGCCTGATCGAGTGAGGAAGCTCATTCCAGTGGAGGGGGCTGCACGGGCAAAATTTTGGACACGAGCATGAGATGAAGTAACCAGGGTGGAGGAGAGGTAACAGTCATTGGCAGACCGGAGTGAGCGGGAGGGAGTGTGTAAGGAGATGAGGTTGGAGATGTAGGGAGCAGTAGAGTTAGAGAGGGCCTTGTATGTGAAGGTGAGGAGTTTGAAAAGGATTCTGTAGGGGAATGGGAGCCAGTGAAGGTTTTGGCAGAGGGGAGTAGCAGAAGTGGAATGGTGGGAGAGGAAGATAAGTCTAGCTGCAGCATTGAGAACAGACTGGAGGGGAGCAAGATGGCTATGTGGGAGGCCAGTAAGGAGAAGGTTGCAGCAGTCAAGCCGAGAAATGATTAATGCATGAATAATCAGTTTGGTAGCATTCTGGGAGAGGAAAGGCTTAATGCGAGCGATGTTGCGTAGCTGGAAATGACAGGATTGTGCCAGAGATTGAATGTGGGGGAAGAAGGAGAGTGTGGAGTCAAGGGTGAAACCCAAACAGCAAAGTTGGGGGACAGGGGAGATGATGGTGTTGTCAACAGTGATAGCGAGATTGGTTCGAGTTGAGACTCTATTAGGGGGAAAGATGATGAGTTCGGTTTTGTCCATGATGAGCTTCAGAGAGTGCTCGGACATCCAGGAAGAGATGGCAGAGAGGTAGCTGGATACCTGATAGAGGACAGAAGAGGAGAGCTCAGGAGAGGAGAGTTACAGTTGCATGTCATCGGCATAGAGGTGGTATTGGAGGCCGAAGGAGCTGATGAGTTCTCCTAGTGTAGAGGTGTACAGGGAGAAGAGCAGCGGGCCCAGGACAGAACTCTGTGGGACACCAATGGGAAGGGTGGAAGGGAGGTGGAGCCAGAGGCAGACACAGAAGGAGTGGTTGGTGAGGTAAGAGGTGAATCAGGCATGGATGGTGTTAGAGATGCCAAAGGTCTGAAGGGTGTGGAGGAGGAGAGTATGATCCACGGTGTCGAAGGCTGCAGAGAGGTCCAGGAGGATGAGCAGAGAGAAGTGACCCCTGGATTTGGCTGCAAGCAGGTCATTGGTGACTTTGGCCAGGGCAGTTTCAGTGGAGTGAAGTGGGCGAAAGCCAGATTGAAGAGGATCAAGGATGGAGTTGTCAGAGAGATAGCTGGTGATGCGGCTGTAGACAAGCCACTCAAGTAGTTTGGTGGCAAAAGGGAGAAGAGAAATGGGGTTGTAATTGGCGGATGAGGATGGGTCGAGGTTGGGTTTTGTAAGGATAGGTGTGACAAGAGCATGTTTGAATGAGGAGGGAAAGATGCTGGTGGAGAGAGATAAGTTGAAAAGGTGAGCAAGGTGGGAGCAGGCGGTGGAGGAGAGGGAGAGTAGAAGCGAGAAGGGAGGAGGTTAAGGGGGCAGGTGGAAGGGGGAGAGGAAAAGATGAGGGAGTGGACCTCATCACCCGTGGTGGGGCTGAAGGATCACAAGGTGGGGTGGCCAGGAGGTATGGATGGTGGGGGAGGTAGGGTTGCAACAAAGAGATTGAAGGAAATACTGTGATGAATTGCCTCAATTTTGGAAGAGAAGAAGGAGGCAAAGTCAAATGCAGTGACAGAGGATGGGAGGGGTGGGGGGAGGGGGACGAAGGAGAGTGTTGAAAGTACCAAAAAGGCAGTGGGGATTGAAGGACTGAGAGGTGATGAGCAACTGGAAGGATTGCTTGGCGAGGGAAAGGGCTGAGCTGTAAGAAGAGAGGACACACTTGAAGTGAAGGAAGTCCGCCAGAGAGCGAGATTTCCTTCAGAGGCGCTCGGCTGTGCGCAAGCACTTTTGGAGAAACCAGGTCAGTTTGGAGTGCCAGGGTTGGGGTTTGGACTGATGGAGGGGGACAGAGGAGGTGGGGCAACAGAGTCAAGTGCAGAAGTGAGGGTGATGTTGTAGAGGCTGCCTGGTTAGGGCAGGCCATGGTTGATAGAGGAGAGAGGAGAGTATCAAGTGATGAGGACAAGACAGCAGGGTCAAGAGTCTCAAGATTGCATCTGGTGATGGTGGCTTTGGGTGAGAGGAGGAGTGGAGGAGTTGAGAGAGTAAAGGAAAGCAGACGGTGGTCAGAGAGGGGGAGGGGAGGGTTGGAGAAGTCAGAGAGAGCACACAGATGGGTGAAGACAAGGTCAAGGGAGTGGCCGAGACAGTGGGTAGCGGTGGAGGTCAATTGAGAAAGTCCAAAGGAGGAGGAGAGGGCAAGAAGATTGGTGGATGCAGGATTAGTGATGTCAATAGGGATGTTAAAGTCACCAAGGATTATAGAGGGAAGGTCAGCAGAGAGGAAGTGGGGAAACCAGGCAGCAAAGTTGTCAAGGAATTGGGTGGGGGAGCCAGGGGGATGGTAGATGACTGCAACATGGAGATGAATGGGGTAGAAGAGATGGATAGAGTGTACCTCAAAGGTGGAGAAAGAAAGGGAGGGCTCAGGTGGGATAATGCGAAAGGTGCAGTTGGGGGATAAGAGAATGCCCAATCTGCCGCCTTGGTGGTTGTCAGGACTGACAGAGTGGGTGAAGGCGAGGCCCCCATAGGTGAGCGCAGTGGGGGAGGCAGTGTTATAGGATGAGAGCCAGGTTTCGGTGATGGCAAGAAGATTTAGAGAGTGTGAAATAAAAAGGTCGTGAATAGCAGGCAGTTTATTGCAGACAGATCTGGTGTTCCAGAGAGCACAGGAGAATGGGAGGGAGGGGACGGGGGATATATGGATGAGATTGTCTGGGTTGTGGGTGAGGGCATGTGGGCTAGATCTAAGGGGAAGGTGTAAGCCAGTGGATATGGTTGGTATGGGACAGGGGCGAGGAGGCATGGTGGCTGACTCAGGGTGGAGGGAGAGTGAAGGATGACAAGAGAGCAAGTAGGAGGTGGGCAGGAAAGCACAACAGAGGATGCAGCTAATTAGAGGGGAGGCAGACAATTAGGAAGTATGATATGGTGGTGAGGTAGTGGAAGAGACTAGGTAAATAGTGTTGGAGGAATAAAAGTAAAATAGTGAGTTGGAAATAATACACTGGTAAGAAGTAGATTTAGACAGGGTATTCATGTGTATATAAAGCAAAATTACATTATTTGGGATGTGCATTCAGAGCTTATTCAAAATCTGAAATTTCAATGCAAGAAGCTGCAGCTGAGGAGAAAGGTTTTGCAGTGTCCAAACCAGGGAGATCAGTGTAGCGTGTGCAGGTTATGCAGACAGCAGAAGTTTGTTTTGGTGATTTTTGGTGACTCACTGTGTAGCTTGAGTGAAGTCCATCAGTGTTAGTGTTGGCTTGCAGTGTGTTTGTCATCTGTTTTCCTTCGGTTTAACGCTGGTCTAATGCTAATATTGATTTTAAATGCTCAAAACACTTTAGAACTGAACACTTCAGAAGCTGGATGCCCGAACAGCCTAACAGCCTACACTGAACTGCAAAATATAAGGCAACAAACATGTGTGCATCCTGATTACCCCCACCCCCTTGCAAACAGCCCTCCACCACCAGCAGAAGGTGCTAATCAAATCTGTGTATAGTGTAGGTCTGTATACAACTCTAATTCCCTTTAATATAAAAACATAGTACAAGTTTAAAACAACTTACAGCAACTAATATCAATTTACCTATGCAATGTAATAGCTGAAATGCTATAAAAAACATCGATTTGTTGCATTTGGTTTGAGTAGTTACAGCAACTAATATCAATTTACCTATGCAATGTAATCTCTAAATTCCTCTTCAATGCCTAAGAGTGAAGGCAGGGTGATTCAGACAAATTTGCCAGTATAGGACCTTTGATGGATTCAGGGAGCCCTACAAGCCTAATATTATTTCTGTAGGATCTATTCTCAATGTTATCCAGTTTATTCAAAATCTGGAATTTTTTTTTCAAGCTTTCTGACCATGCATTGTAAATCTGCCATGTCTTGACAAATCTCTCCTATGCTGGATTCAGTTTTAGTAACCCAGTGTTGTAATTGGGAGGTGATGTCAGCTACTGCCTATGACAATATTGGATTTATGGTAAATGTAATAGCATCCACATCATAACTAAGTAATAGGAGAGTCTGGGGTGCGAAGCACCTGAGGAGTATCTCTGTCCTCCTGTACAGAAGCTGCCATCATTTCAGTGCCTGACGCCATATTGGAATCTGCTCTGTACTTCTCCTGCCTTGGCAGTAGTGGTTTTGTTGAGGTTCCTGGATCAGGAACTTATCCATGTGTAAGGGAGACTTTTGTGGTAGGGATCCTTTCCTGTGTGGAGGCTGAATAACAGTTTTTAAAAGATTAAGTAGCCGGCGCTACTCCAGAGCTGAGCAGAGGAGCTGCTCAAACCATGCAGCCAGAACCGGAAGTCATTGGGCCAAAGTTTTTTTTTGTTCTCCTGTAGGGGCAATGCTTTTTTTCCTGTGAGGTCCAATGTGTTATTGTATTATTGTTATTTTTGTGTTATTTTCTTTTAAATTTGTGCATGTATCTGAGTTACACCGCCGATGCTTCCTGGTGGTGTTCATACAGAGTTGCACTACAGATTTAGATGATGCACACACCAAGAAGTATATTAGAAATGTTTTGGGGGCGGTTACAGGGGGCTGGCTAATCAGATGCAGATGTAGCGTAGTATAGGCATATTATTGGAGGGACACGGCATGTTGCTGAAAGTGTTTACAGAGATGAATTACTCACATTGGAGGCCATACTAAGATGGACGATCTGCAATTAGCATAGAGCTTGTGCAAGTTTCAATGGTGCCAGTGATGGTGGCATTTAAAGACGTACAAAGCTTGATTGCATTTCAGTCCTTGCACATTGGGACGCATGGACGTATACCATGGAGGGACTGTCAAATGTCTGGTTATTTTGTAGATCTGGCTTGGGACCTCTGGGCCTAGCTGACATGCATATGAGACAAGATGGCTTGATCCAACTCTTGCTCATGAGTAAAAACATGAGGCTAGATACTAATGCTAGTGTAGGAACATAGGAAATCATTTGATATGCAAGGATGTTAATCTGGAACCGATGCGATTACCCAGTCCACTGGGCACTCCATTGCCTAGTGACCTAAGGAGGCCAACCAGACCAGGGATATGCTCCAAAAACTAGAGTGACTACAGTGACTAGAGTTACGGGGTGTAACTCAGAATAGCATAGCACTGGCAGATAGGAACTCAGAACTTAGGACAGGAATCAGAGTCTTATGTATCCAGAGTACAACTTGAGAAAGTTGAAACCCTGGTACAGCTCTGACGCAAGACCTGGAACTGAAACCAGTGCAGAACTCAATATCTGAGTGTTAGGAAAAGTAACACAGTTACTGAACACCGCAATGCACAAACTGTATACCTTACACTGAACCACAGCCCTGGAACCAGCACCCGTCTCTGAAACAGCCCAAGACAACACCACACAGTGCAGGAAAACCAATACCACTTAGCAGAATGTATACCTGGATAACTGCTGAGCACAGAGTAGAACAGCAAAACAAGTAACATTCAATGTTCCAGTGGAATGATGGCATAGACCACAGATGAACACAGTTGGCAGGTAAATAGAGATGGTATACTTGCAGGCTGGAGTGCAATGATAAGCTGACTTGTATGCAGTATGGGAACTGCAGGCCTAGCAGGTAACAGAGCACATCGGTGGATGTGTCCAATATGGTGAATAGTGGGAACGGTGTAATGCTGGCAAAGTGAAAACACAGCTGCAGATGAGCAGCAGGTCCGTGTGTAGCGTGGAAGCTACAATGCTAACAGAACTGGAACAAAGTGACAGGTGGAATACAGAAGGCTAGCGTGGATGCTGCGGTGCTGATAGTTGGTAATATCCCAGAAACAGCAAGTCTGTAACAGCGAGGATGCTGTGTTGCTGCAGATGAGCGATACTCAGTGAATGATGATAATTGTAGGTAGATCCGACTGCACTAATCACTGAGGGAATTCCTCCAAGTGACTATAATCTATTAACTGGGGTCCCCCCAATTTTGGATAAGTGTAGATAGGATGTAGGTGGATCTGACAGCACTAATCACTGAGGGAATTCCTCCAAGTGACTATAATCTATTGATAGTTTGTAGGTGTAAGCGATTACAATATATTTATAATGATGATAACTAGCTGGAATCAATGAAGTAGCAAAGAAGTCATGGAGGACACAACACAGGATACAAGGTACTCCTGGAGCCTTGAACTATCCGGGGTAGGAACACCTTGTTCAGACAATGGGTTGCACACAGGAGTTAGTTTAAATAGTGAGTGGTCTCTAGCCATTGGCCTAGCAGACCAGATTATCACAAAAGGTGCAGCAATAATTATAGTGAGGAGTCCATGTGATGCTTTGAATGTTAAGACCCTGATGCGTGACAGTACGCCCCCCCCCTTTTCACAAGTGGTCACCGGACACTTAAGATGGGGCTTAGGAGGATATTTGAGATGAAACTTCTTGATCAGATCTGGTGCATGAAAGTCAGAAGCTTTAATCCAAGATATTTCCTCAGATCCACCAAATAGTGCAACTTATTTTTCCTAAAATGGGAATCAACAATCTCTTTTACTTTATAGTCTTCACCTTGTTCCATCTGCACCGCAGGAGACTATGGCCCTCATTCAGAGCCGGACGCTCTGAGCAGAGCGCACGCTCTGAATGAGGGCCGTCCTCCATAAAAATGGAGCGTCCTCCTGGACGCTCGTATAGCTGTGGGTCACCACCCACAGCCTATATGAGCGTGCAGGTTGATGGCCGCGATGGTCTTGACCATCGCGACCATCGCCACTGCGAGCCGGAGCCTGCGGTTGACTTTCTCAACTGCAAGGCCCGGAGTGATTTTGGCTCTATCAGAGCCAAAATCACTCCTACTGACATCACTAGTGATGTCAGTGGGCCGGCTTCTGATGATAGGCGTTCCCTTGGGTACACCCCCGTCTGGGAGGCACGCCCCCGGCACACCCACCAAAGGGGGCGTGCTGTCAATCAACATCGACAGCACGCCCCCTTTGATCAGACACAACGAGCGAAGGAAAGTCCTTCGCTCGCCGCGTCTGGCGCATGCGCACGACGGAGCTCCCGCCGTCGTGCGCAGTGCACACCATCGACCCACTTGTGAGCGGACAGCCGCTTGCGAGTGGGTCTGAATCAGGCCCAATGGTCGTAGAGAATAAAATTGATTTAGAATCAAGGACTTGAGCAGAGAGACATGAAAGGAGTTCAATACTTTGAGATATCCTGGTAAATGTAGTTTGTAGGAAACAAGGTTGATGACTTGAACAATAGGAAATGGACCAATGAATCAAGGTGCAAACTTCATTGTGGGTACTCTTAAACGGAGGTTACGGGTAGACAACCAACAAATATTTACTAAAGTTCAGATTTTTAGAAGTGGAGATGTTGCGCATAGCAACCAATCAGATTATAGGTATCTTCTAGAAGGTGCTAGATAAATGTTAAGAAGAATATGATTGGTTGCTATGGACAACAACTCCACTTCTAAAAACCCACACTTTAGTAAATAAAGTGTCCTTGTCTCCAACTTTCATGCTGGGAATAACTTTTTTTGTCGGCTTGAATCTTGTATCTTTTGGAAAACTTGAGCAAAGCTTCTCTTACACAACGCCAGTTATCCGCAAAGTTTCTGACAAATTGTCCTGAGGCAGGAATGGTTTCCGCTGGAAGTGGTGTGAACAATGGCACTGTATAAAATGGAGTAGAAGATGAAGATTCATGATAATGTTGATTATAAGGTAGTAATTGGAACCAGTCATCCTGTGAAGCATAAATAAACATTCGTAAAAAGATATCTAGATCCTGATTAATTATCTCTGTTTGTCCATTAGACTGTGGGTGGTATGTAGATGAGAAATTGAGTTTGATTTGAAGACTTTGACATAATGAATGCCAGAATTTGACCACAAATTGTACACCGCTATATCTGACACGATATCCTCAGGACATCCATGTAGTCTGAAAATGTCCTTAACAAACAACTGTCACAACCAGGGGTTCATTACCGGTAAATCCGCGGTCTTTGCCCATTAGGGCACTCTGGCATGGGCCATCCGGTTGGCGGTGCTGGAGTATGGAGACTGGTGCAGGGTGCATCTAGTGGTTCCTTGTTGATGGGCTGTGCCAGCATGGGAGTGTTGCACAGTGTTCCCAAGCTGCAGTTCTATGGGTGCCGCTATCTTGCATTGGGCCATGTGGCCTAGAGAACCAATCCCCTATAGGTAAGCTGATCTGTCTGGCCAATCATGCTCTGCTGTTGGGAATTTGAGGGAGTTCACAGCTTCCCTACTTTGCCAGTGCAACGTGTATCAGCCGAGTCTGGTCACACCTATCTGAGCTCCTCTACGCAGCTGACTTCGGGTCTGCCTAGCTCCATGATGGTTTCAGGTACCCTCAGGATTCCCAGCACCTACCAGCAACTCCTCCTCCCGCTACTGTTGTAATCCCACTCACCAGCCAGACTACCATCTTACCGCATTGACCCCTGTCTACAGTTTGTTTACCCCTGGACATACCTAAACATTATCACTCCACTCCTGTTGTCTTCATTCCGGATTTTATTATTTGCTGCTGGACTTATTTTTTGGCTCTGACCCATCTCCACTTTTTCCCTGGACTTGTTTTTTTTCATGTCTACCATTCCATTGATTAAACAACCCAAGTTTTTCTACAGTTCTGATTCTGTGTCCCCTCTTGTATCCACCCTGGGTCCACAAAAAAAAACAACCCCTGACAGTTTGCACTGGCCAAATGGATTCGGCCAATGGACAGGAGTCCAGAACAGTTCTGCTTCAGGACATAGCTACCTGACTGGGTAACATGGAGACATTACATCAACAAATGGCCCAGTTCCTACAGGAAGTAGCCCACCGGCAACATACCCTGCAGGCCTCACTGATCTCCACTAGATCCCCTGTGGTTACAACTGTACCCACCAGTGGTTTCAGCTTCAGGAGCAATTCCTCATCTACATCTACCTACCCCAAGTAGATTCGACGGGAACACCAAGCTATGCCGTGGATTTATAAATCAGTGTGATGTACATTTCAACCTACAGACCTCCAACTTCCCTACCTCTAAAACTAAAGTGGCATATATTGTGTCTTTGTTATCCAGCCCAGTCTTGGACTGGGTTTCCCCACTCTGGGAATGCTCTGACCCCATTCTGGATGACTATTCAGTGTTTCTGACCTCTTTTAGGAGGATATTTGATGAACCAGGGAGAACTACTTCTGCAGCATCTGCTATTATGTGCTTGACTCAAGGCACGCATTCTGTCAGCCAGTACGTCATTCAATTTCAAACATTAGCATCTGAGCTAATGTGGAATGAGGAGGCCATAACATCAGCCTACTGGCATGGACTTTCTGATCGTAATAAAGACAACCTTGCCACTCGAGACCGCCCTACCAAGTTAAATGATCTTATCTCCCTGTGTAACAAAGTGGATCTTTGTTTTAGGGAACGTCAAGCCGAGAAGCTCAAAACCGACCGTTCTAGGTCTTATCTGGCTACACCATCTGCTCCTATCACTCCTGCACCTACCGATGAAGAGCCTTGCAGGTCAACCATACCCATCTCTCCAGAGAAGAATGCCTGAGGCGTCGCAGAGAGAATCTCTGCTTGTACTGTGGAGAAGCAGAACATCTTGTGGCTTCTTGTACCCGCAGGCCGGAAAACTCCCGCTCCTAACTAACTCCGGGGACACCCAGTTAGGAGTTATATTTCCATCCCCTATAAAAAGAAAAGACTCTGAGCTATCCTTAGCCATAGACTATAAACATTTTTGTGTCAGCTTTTCTGGATTCTGGTGCCACAGAAAATTTCCTGACCTCCCAGATGGCTGATCAACTTAAGGTACCCTGTGAGAATTTAAGTCTTCCCATCACTTTGACCTCCATTGATGGGGGACCCATTTCTAATGGAATTGTGACCAGGAAGTCTCTACCTCTATTGGTTGGCAATGGAGCCTTACACTCTGAGAAAATCTGCTTTCTGATTATACCCAAAGGATCTCATGACATTACACTTGGCTTTCCCTGGCTTCACAAACATAACCCAAGGATCGATTGGAATACCATGCAAGTAATGACCTGGAATGACCTCGAGTGAGGAGTGTCGGAGGTCTTGCCTACCCAAGATTCAACCTGTGAGAGAGATAAAAATCTCTGAAGAGTCATGGATTCCTGTGGAGTATTGATCCTTGGTGGATGTGTTCTCTGAGAGAAAGGGCAATATTTTGCCTCCACATCAGGACTGGGACTGTCCTACAGTTAATTCCAGGTTAAAGTCCACGAGGGCGAACCTATCCCTTATCGGTACCAGAGACCAGTGCCATGTCAGAATACAATTCAGAAAACTTGAGAAAAGGCTTTATAAGACCTTCTACATCACCTGCTGGCACACAATTCTTCTTTGTTTCCAAAAAGGGTGGGTCTCTCAGACCTTGCATTAACTATAGAGGACTGAATGATGTTACAAAGAAGAACAGATATCCTCTACCTCTCATTACTGAGCTCTTTGATAGAGTTAAAGGATCCACCATTTTTTCTAAATTAGACCTGAGAGGAGCCTACAATCTTATTAGAATCCGGGCCGGAGACAAATGGAAAACCGCATTCAAAACGCGTGATGGGCACTTCAAATACCCAGTTATGCCCTTCGGGCTCTGCCATGCACCTGCCGTTTTTCAAGGGTTCGTGAACAAGATTTTTAGAGATCTGTTGTATGTTTCGGTGGTGGTTTATCTGGACAACATTTTCATTTTTTCATCCTCTCTTCAGGAACATCACAGTCATGTCAAAGAAGTCTTGTGGCGACTGAGATAGAATCATCTTTACAGTAAACTGGAGAAATGTGTCTTCAGTGTATCCTGTATTATTTTTTTGGGATATATTATTTCTGGTTCTGGTTTGGAGATGGACCCTCAAAAGGTCCAGGCAATCCTGGATTTGTCCCGACCTACCTCCTTGAAAGCCATCCAGAGACTCCTCGGGTTTTAAAACTATTACTGATGCTTCATCAAGAGATTCTCCTCATTGGTTGCTCCAATTACCCCTTTGACACGCAAAGGTGCTGATCCATCCCAATGGCCTCCCGAGGCTGAGTCTGCATTCCAGCTTCTGAAACAAGATTTTGTATGCACTTCGGTTTTGAGACAACCTGACTCTGACAGACCATTTCTTTTGGAGGTTTATGCCTCATCAGAGGCCGTTTGGTGCTGTTCTCTCCCAGAGACTTGAAGATGGTAAGATCCACCCATGTGAGTTTTTCTCAAAGAAATTTTCACCTGCAGAGAGAAACTACGCCATCGGAGAGCAAGAGTTGCTGGCAGTCATATTGGCACTTGAAGAGTGGCGATACTTATTAGAAGGTGCCAAACATCCCTTCATTGTCTTCACAGACCATCAAAATCTACTCTTCCTGAAGAATATACAGTGCATTAGCCCTTGCTTGGCTCATTGGGTATTCTTCTTTGCCCACTTCAAGTTTACCCTTACCTATCATTCTGGATCCCTCAACCAGAAAGCAGACGCACTCTCCCATTACTTTCCTACAGACAATAATCTGGATCTACTCTGGGAGACCCCATTCTGAATTCTAAAGTTTTTGCCACAATTAAATTGCAGCCTCCTACCGGGAAAACATACGTAGCTCCTGAGCTGCGAATACAGCTTCTAACCTGGGCATATTCATCTCGTTTTGCCGGACATTCGGGGACTCATAAGACTCTGGAGTTCTTGTAACTATCCTACTGGTGGCCTTCTATGAGATCTGAAGTGGCAGAGTTCATCGCTTCATGTACCCAGTGTGCCCAGCACAAGACTCCTCATCAAGCACCTGCTGGAGAATTGATACCTCTTCCGGTTTCCTCCTGTCCTTGGTCTCACCTATCCATGGAATTTGTGACAGACTTGCCTCCTTCCAATGGGTATACTACCATCTGGGTGGTAGTTGACCAGTTCTCTAAAATGGTCCATTATATACCACTCAAGAAGTTGCCTTTGGCTCTGGAGCTGGCTCGTCTTTTCATCCTCCACATCTTCCGTTTGCATGGGCTCTCATCGGAGATAGTGTCTAACTGTGGGGTACAGTTCGTAGCAAAGCTCTAGAGAGATTTATGTTCCACCATGCAAATCAAGCTGAACTTTTCTACGGCCTATCATCCTCAGAGCTACGGTTCCACTGAGAGGGTGAACCAGGACCTTGAAACATTCCTCCGCATATTTATGTCATCTTCACAAGACAACTGGTCAGAGTACCTTCCGTGGGCCGAGTTTGCTCACAATTCCTCATACCATTCGTCCTCCAGTCAGTCTCCTTTCTTTGTTGTTTTTGGTCATCACCCAAGGATTCCGGAATTCCTAAATCTGCCTGTCTATGATGTTCCAGCCGTTAATTCCACCATACAAGATTTTCAATCCATTTGGTCTCAGGTCCATGCTGCCCTGCTGAAAGCTTCTTCCAGGTACAAGAAGGGAGCTGACAAGAAGCGCAGGGTGGTTCCCAGAATGGCAGTCAGTGACCAGGTGTGGCTTTCTACCCGTAACCCTCACCTTTGTGTTCCCTCTATGAAATTTGCACCGCACTTCATCGGACCTTTTGCCATTATTGAGGTGATCAACCCCGTTGCCTACAGACTACAGCTTCCCTCCTAACTCCAAGTTCTTAATACCTTCCATATATCTCTCCTCAAACCTCTCATCCTCAACAGATACCAAAAGGTCCTGCCTACTCATCCCAGGGTACAGACTGAAAAGGGAGTTGAGTTTGAGGTCAGCCGGGTCCTGGACTCTCACTTCCGGCACAGACATTTGCAGTACCTTCTGGATTGGAAGGGTTATGACCCAGAGGAGCGCAGCTGGATCCAATCAGATGACGTCCATGCTCCTGCTCTTGTGTGCAGTTTTCACCGGGACCATCCCGACAAGCCCAGAAGGTGTCCTGAGGCCACCCAAAACGAGGGGGTACTGTCACGACCAGGGGTTCCTTACCGATAAGTCTGCGGTCTTTGCCCGTCAGGGTACTCTGGTGTGGGCCATCCAGTGGTGGTGCTGGAGTATGGAGACTGGCGTGGGGTGCAACTGGTGGTTCCTTGTTGGTGGGCCATGCCAGCATGGGAGTGTTGCACAGTGTTCCCAAGCTGCAGTTCTATGGGTACCGCCATCTTGCATTGGGCCATGTGACCTAGGGAATCAATCCCCTAAAGGTCAGCTGATCTGTCTGGCCAATCACGCTCTGCTGTTGGGGATTTGAGGGAGTTCACAGTTTCCTTACTTTGCCAGTGCAATGTGTATTATCCCAGTCTGGTCACACCTATCTGAGCTCCTCTACGCAGATGACTTTGGTTCTGCCTAGCTCCCTGCTGGTTTCCGGTAGCCTCAGGATTCCCAGCACCTACCAGCAACTCCTCCTCCCGGTACTGTTGTAATCCCACTCACCAGCCAGACTACCTTCTTACCGCATCAACCCCTGTAAACAGTTGGTTTCCCTACTATTATTTGCTGCTGGACTTATTTTTTGACTCTGACCCATCTCCATTTTTTCCCTGGACTTGGTTTTTGCATGTCTACCATTCCATTCATTAAACAACCCAAGTTTTTCTACAGTTCTCATTCTGTGTCCCCTCCTGTATCCACAAAAAAAACAACCCCTGACAACAACTGTGCAAGAACGGGAGTGGATGAAAGAACATGAAGTGGAATGAATTGTGCCATTTTGGAAAATCTATCTACCACTACCCAAATAGTAGTGAAACCATCAGAGCTGGGTAGATACATAATAAAATCCATAGAGACATGAGTCCAAGTCTGTGCAGAACAGGCAGAGGCAAAAGTTCCCCAGCAGAACCCAGTCTTGAACTGTTGTGTCAAGCGCAGATTGTATAAGCTGATATGAATTGTTGAACATCTTGTAGAGGTGAGGGCCACCAATAACTTCTGGAAATAAAAGCGTAGGTTTTACGGTACGTAATGTCCAACAAATTTTGAGCAATTAGCCCACCGTAACAACTTTTTTCTCAAGTTCTCAGCCACAAAAGTTTGACCTAAAGGAGGAGTGACCTCTGGTTTACTGGCTGCAATGTTCATAGGACTTAGAATGGGCTCTGTAGATTCAGGAGTTTCTTCCTCAATCATGGACCGTGATAAAGCATCAGCTATACATTTCTTATTCTCTGGACGCAATGTAACTTGTATATCAAAACGAGAGAAAAACAGTGCCTATCTGGCCTGCTGAGGATTCATACATTGTGCTGACTTAAACTATAATAATTTTTTGCGGTCAGTAACAACAGTCACTTGGTACCAAACTTTTTCTAGAAGATGATGCCACTGTAATGGATTGTTTTGATGGTCTGCGGTTATCGCTAGAGACTGATGATCTTTGGTTATCGGTAAGGACCAATGATCTGTGGTTATCGGTAGGGACCGATGGTCTGTTGTCATCGGTGAAGACCGATGAGTTGTGCCTCTTGGTATGAACCGATGAGCTGTGATTATCGGTAAGGACCAATGATCGATGGTTGTTGGCAAGGACCGATGAGCAGAAGTTATTGGTTAGAATCGATGAGCTGTGGTGATTGGTAAGGACTGATTAGCTGTAAATATTGTCTGGAACCGATGGACTGTGGTTATCAGCTGGAACCCATGAACTGTGAAGATCGGCTAGAAATTATGAATTGTGAATATCGTCTGGAACCGATGGACTGTGAATATCGGCTGGTACCGATGGACTGTGGTTATCGGCTAGAACCAATGAACTGTGAATATTGTCCGGAACCGATGAACTGTGAATATCGGCTGAAACCGATGAACTGTGAATATCGGCCAGAACCAATGGACTATGAATATCAGCCAGAACCGATGGACTATGAATATCGGCTGGAACTGATGAACTATGAATATAGGGCCTGCTTCAGAGCCGCTTGTAAGCGGCCGCTCGTTCGCTCCGAGCGATGTTTGCACAACTGCGCATGTGTATGGGTCGTAATTAGGGATGTGCAGGCTCGGATAGGTTTTGCCTCGTTCTGAGTTCCGTTTTCTTGGAGGGAAAAATCCGAACTCGGCGTGCAATCCGAGCCTGCACATCTCTAGTCGTAATGCGCATGCGCAAACCAGTCATTGCGGTCGGAAATTGTGCGCTCGTAAAACAGCGAGGGGCTGCTAATTTGAGTGACAGAATGTGGCGTTTGTGGGTGGTAACAGGGGAAGGTGCTTGAAAACGGGGGAGTGGAGATTCGAACGCAGGCGTGCCAAATGGTCAAAATGGCGTTTTTTATGGGTGTGCATAATTAACAAAGCAGCGTCATCGGCCACGTCACTTGGTTGTCTTTTAGCCTGAACTGCTCGCAGTGATAGCGGCAAGTAAATCCTACCACAAGCACTGCGAGCAGTTCAGATGCCTTTCGATGTTCCCAATTAATCTAATAAATAGCGGAGATGACGTATGATCGGAGAACGGCAAAGGGGCGTTTTTACAAAAAAAGCGAGCACATTTTTCGGTCGCTCGCTCAGACATAGAGCCGTCCACAGACCGCAAAGAGCGAGCGCTTCATTTAAATATCCGGACCCTTTTTCAGAATGACCGTCTGCAAGTAGCGTCCGGCTCTGAATCAGGCCCATAGTCTGGTACCGATGGACTATGAATATTGTCTGGTACCGATGGACTGTGGTTATCTGCTGGTACCGATGGAATGTGGTTATCGGCTTGCACCGATGGACCGGGGTTATCGGCTTGCACCGATGGACCGTGGTTATCGACTAGAATCGATGAACTGTGAATATCGGCTGGAACCAATGAACTTTGAATATCGGCTGGAACCGATGAACTGTAAATATCGGCTGGAACCAATGAACTGTGAATATCGGCTGGAACCGATCAACTGCGACTATCGGCTGGTACCGATGGACTGTGGTTATCACCTGGTACGGATGGACTGTGGTTATCGGTTAATACCAATGGTCTGTGGTTATTGGCTGGTACCAATGGACTGTGGTTATCGGCTGGTACCAATGGACTGTGGTTATCGGCTGGTACCAATGGACTGTGGTTATCGGTTGGTACCAATGGACTGTGGTTATCGGCTGGTACCGATGGAGCCAGAAGTGCAAGATGAAATAGCACATGAGTCAATCTGAGGACCTAACACAGGAGCACTCTCTCCTCATGCAGCAAGGGCAAGACTGGCAACTTGAGACTATGCGCTCGCAAGCGGGTCGATGGCCGGGCAGTGCGCACACTCGAGCCCCGGAGCAAGTGAGAAATCACTCACTCCGGCGCTCGCATCCAAAAGGGGTGGCTGTCGATGTTGATCGACAGCTTGCCCTGTTTGGTAGGTGGGTCAGAGGGGTGGCTGGCCAACGGAGGTGTTCCCGAAGGAACGCCTGCCATTTGGGGCAGCCCCACTGACATCACAAGTGATGTCAGTGGTGAGCTTCCAGCTCTATTAGAGCCAGAGGCTCACTGGGGCTTGCAGGAATGAGAACCTACCACAAAGGTCTCGTCGCAAGCCTGATGGTTGCGATGGTCGCAACCATAGCGACCATCACCTGGCTGCTTGCAAAAGTTGTGGGTGGTGACCCACAGCTATGCGAGTGGCCAGGAGGCCTTTTTTTAAAAAAAAGTGGCCACCCTGATTCAGAGCGAGCGCTCGCTTTTTGTGAGCGGCTCTGAATCAGGCCCTCAGTGTCAGCTCTGGATTGGCAGTGATCCGATCAGCTGATCCTGGGGAAGATGGTGGCGCCCTGTCTCCTGAGCACATGGAGAACACCGGACACTGGCACCTCAGAGAAGACCATGCTTCCTCTGATAACACTGCACACTGGAGCCATGCAGAGAGAATGATCAGCATTAAAGGAATGGAACAGTACATCCACATGATTTCTGCAGCTAAGGTCTAACTCATCAGCTGGATTGCCAAATTCTGCCTGTAGTCAGGAGTTTGCAGCTCTCACAGGTGCGCAATCAGTCCAGGAGAGGAATCCAGCTGCTAGCAAACACAGTCATACTGCAGACTGCAGGCAAATCTGCACATCCCAACCTGCAGAGGTAAGTCACAGGACAATTCGTAAAGTATGTCAGGATTGTGACAGTCACTCTTCCAAGGTTAATTTTATGGCAAGCAGTTCTTGGTCACCAATGACATCATTTCTTTCAGCAGGAAGGAATTTGTGAAAAAAAAATCCACAAAGATGCCATAGGTCATCAGAGTATTTTTGTGAGAGAACAGCTCCTACTCATACAGATAATGCAAAAATTTCCAGAAAAAAAGGACTGTCAATCTCAGGCTGTTTCAGAATAGGAGCTGAAATAAAGGCATGTTTCATCTGTTATAAAGCCAATTGAGCCTCTTCAGGCCATTTAGCAGGTTTGCCCCTTTTTAGTTAATGCTGTGATGGGAGCAACAACCGTGGAGTAGCCCTGAATACATATTCGGTAGTAGTTAGCGAAACCCAAAAAACCTTGTATTGCTTGTAAAGTAGATTGCTGTGGCCAATTCAGAATGGCTTGTGCTTTCTCAGGACCCATGGCCAGACCAGTACTTGAAATAATATATCCTAAGAATGGAATGGATGTGATTTCATAGGTGCATTTTTCCATTTTGCAATACCATTGATTTTGAAGCACTTCCTTCTCCTGGCACCGATGACTTTGAATATTAGAAGAAAAAAATAATATATCATCCAGATATACTATAACAGTTTTGTATAACAAATCACGAAAAATGTAATTCACAAAGTTCTGAAAAACTGCAGGTGCATTACCAATTGGCATCATGAGATATCCATAATGACTGTCTCTAGTATTGACTGCAGTCTTCCATTCATCACCTTGCTGGATACGTATCAAATTATTTGCACCTCACAAGTCCAGTTTCATAAAGATCGTGGCTCTTTTGATTCCTTTATAAGTGGCAAAGGGTATCTGTTTTTCACAGTTATTTCATTGAGACCTCGATAATCGATGCATGGACGCAATCCTCAATCTTTTTTCTTTATAAAAATTAACCCAACACCAGCTGGAGAGGATGAAGGATGAATGAATCTACTTTCCAAGTTTTCTTTAATGTACTCGGACAGGAACAGATAATGGATAATTCCGGCCACAAGGAGGAATTTTTCCCAGAATGAGATCAATTGGACAGTCCCATGGCCTGTGAGATGGCAATTTTACTAAAGACGTCCATGAACTGTCTATAGGGAGCAGGCAGTCCAGAATTCACATCTTCAGAAGTAGAATGATGAGGTAACACTGATTGGAAACAGGATTTAACACAGTTGATACCTTAGGACAGAATGTGTGGAGAGGACCAATCAAAATGTGGGTTATTATAATGCAACCACGGATAACACAGAACAATCGGACCAGTAGACTTAGGAATCACCATGAAGGAAATAGTCTCTGAATGTAGAACTCCAACCAAAACAGTCACAGGAACAGTACGGTATGACCTCCAGGTATCTGGCTACCATCTACAGCTGTGAAAGAAACATGAACAGGTATAGAAAGCTCTTTAGCCAGTTTGGTAGACATAAAATATTCGGCAGCTCCGCAATCATCCAAAGCTGTGATGAAGTGAGAACCTTGTAGGTACCTCGATTGAACAGATAATGCACATTCTTTATTTCTTGGAGAGCGAATAGATACTACTAGAATAATCTCTCCAACATTATCTAGGAGGGAGCTTTTCCCGACTTATGGGGACAATTCTTCAATGAATGATCAGAAGCTGCACAATAAAAACACAATTTCTCATTAATACGCAATTCTCATTCCTTTGTGGAAAGACAAGCCCTTCCAAGCTGCATGGGTTCATCCACAGGAGGTGACATCAACTTCTTCTGAGAAGTAGTCTGAACCCTAGGAATCTCTGCTTGGCTCTTCTCCAACTGTCTCTCCCTGAATCTGATATCCACACAGTTCATTTTTAACCCGATCAGATAGACCTTACCAAAAACTGCTACTAGAACCTCATTATTCTAAGGATAATTTCCCTGAATTACATTGCCCCACAGTTTGATTACCTTGTTTCAGACGCAAGGTTTGGTGGTGGTTTGGCGGTCGGTTCTAAACCCCGGCGGTTTAGTGGCAGTTTGACGGCTGTTTCTAAATGACACCAAACCCGCTGACTAGTAATTTTATCCCTAGCCCTGTTCTATTCTATTCTAAAATGTGTTTTGACTGTGGATTTTTAAAGGTTTTACAGCAGATTTTAAGCGGTTTTGGCCTTAGTAAATCTGCGGAGAGCAAAACCGCCAGGTTTAGAACTGTCACAAGCCATGGCAGCGGCTTGTTTCCCACCGGCTCAGGACCTACACTGACTCACAATATTCAGAATCCGGTTCCGCTGATTACCAAGAATCGGGGATGCTGCAGTGACACATACTCCCATATGCTGCTGATTGGCTGCCCCTCCTATTTGTAGCTTCCAGATTCATTCCCCCTCGCTGGTTATAGAGTTTCCTCCTACAGCTCGGTCTGGTTGTTCCAGCTATCCTCCTTGATTGTCTACACTTCAGCCGCTGCTTCTGTTTCCCACTCTCCGTCTCCCTCCACGCTGCCTTCCAGGCTTCAGCAGGTAGCTCAGTTATTCAGACTGTTGTTTCACTCTGCTCTGATTGCCGCTAGCTTGCTGTCTGTTTTCACCATCCACATGCTGTGCCCAGTGTATGCAGGCTCAAGCCTTTGGGTCCGTGCTTCCTCTGTGTAATCAGCAGCTACAGCTTTCTCAGCCCTACTGTGTGTAATCAAACTGTACATTTACACCTGTACTATTTTCAGCCTGTTATATCCTGCCCTCGCAGCAGGCAACTCATCTAGCCAAGTTATCCTGCCCTCCTGGCAGTCAACTCATCTAGCCAAGTTATCCTGTCTTTTCTGGTGAGACACTTTTCCATTCATTAAGACACTCTCATAACATTATAACCAGACAACTTTGTATTTAAGTCTGTGCGCTCCGTGTCCTTCATTAAGGAGCAGGCTCAAAACCCTGCACAAATCCTTGCCGCACAGATCCAAGTGCTTACACAAAAAGTTCAGGAGCTTTCTATAAGATTTTAGGATGTTTGGGCATCCACTCTTGGAGCCGTTCCCAAGGAACCTAAAATGAATCTCCCCGATAGGTTTTCTGGAGACTGTACTCAGTTCCTGAACTTCCGTGATAGCTGTAAACTCTATTTTCATCTCCGACCTTTATCTAATGGATCTGAGACTCAGTGGGTAGGATTAGTGTTCTCGCTTTTACAAGGAGATCCACAGACATGGGCATATGGTCTCGCTTCAACACATTCTGCGCTTTTATCAGTAGATGCCTTTTTTAATGCTCTTGGATTATTGTATGCAGATCCTGACCATAGTTATTTGGCCGAATGCAAGCTGCAGGCCCTTCAGCAGGGAAAGAATCCCGCAGAGGAGTATTCTTCAGAGTTTCGGAGATGGGTGGTGGATTCAGGATGGAACGACCCGGCATTGCATAGCCAATTCCGCTTGGGTCTTTCGGATGCCAACATACAAAAAAAAGATTTACAGATGGACAACTCCAACATTACTCATTATGTATAATACATTTTGCAATAGCATTTTGCAAATAATAAGAGGTTTTGGCATAATCATGGCCATGGTTATGGGCCCACCCACCGCGCCCAGGTAACCTCTGAGGGTGGGTCCCTAACATACTGGGGTTGAAATCCAGAGCGCAGGACACCCCCAAACCAGCCCAGCTGAGCCTTTCGGATGCCGTCAAGGACATTTTGGTCCAAAATCCATCACCTGAGTCCCGTGACGACTTAATCTCTTCAGCCATCTGTATTGACCGTCGTCTCTGAGAATGCAAACGAGAATGCAGTCTTTCTGTACAGTTGCCTCAGTCACCTTCCTGGCTGCTGGTGGAGGACTCTGAGGAACCCATGCAACTGGGAGCTTTCCGGCTATCGCCCAGGGAGAGACAAAGACGATGATCTCAAGGCCTCTGTCTATATTGTGGAGCTAGAGGTCATCCGCTGAAATCTTGCCCACATAGGCCAGTAAAAGATCGGGTCTGAATGTAAGGGAGGAGTTACATTTAGGCCTGGAATCTGTTTCCTCAAAAATTTGTTGCTAGTTCCTGCGGTGGTACATCTGTCGCAATCCGTCCATTCCGTATCGGCGTTTGTGGACAGCAGTGCTGCTGGGAACTTCATGGACTTATCATTTTTTAATTCCTTAGGTTTAGCTGCTTAGCTTAGCTGCAGTTCCTTTACCTCAAGAAGTTCCTATTTGTGGGTTAGATGGTGGTCTGGTGGCTAATGGTCTTATCAAATTCAAGACACCACCTCTTCGTCTCTGTTGGAATTTTGCATTCGGAGATGATGTCTTTTATGCTACTCCAGTGTCCTTTTGCTCCCGTCATTTTGGGTTTCCCATGGTTAATGACCCATAATCCCGTCATTGATTGGATTATGGTGGATATTGTCAAATGGAGTCCAGCGTGTCTAAATTGCTGTTTATCTACACCCATCCGGACGGCTATCTCTGCTGTCTCATAGTCTCTTCCAGGACTTCCTGCTCAATACCATCTTTTTGCAGATGTTTTTTCTAAATCAAAGGCCAATTCTCTACCACCTCATCATCCATATGATTGCGCCATACAGCTGTTACCAGGAACCAAGTTACCCAAGGGTCATCACTATTCTCTTTCAATTCCAGAGAATAAGGCCACAGAGGAGTATATTACGGATGCCTTGGCTAAAGGATTCATCCGTCCTAAATCTCCGGTTGGGGCTGTTTTCTTCTTCGTCCAGAAGAAGATGGGTCATTATGTCCTTGCATTGACTTTAGGGCATTGAATGAAATTACCATCAAAAACTCGTACCCTTTGCCTTGATCTCGGTACTTTTTGATCAGCTGCGGCAAGCTTCCATTTTTTCCAAGATCGATCTCCGTGGAGCTTATAATTTGATCTGGATCAAGACCGGAGATGAATGGAAAATGGCGTTCAATACGCATACAGGGCACTATGAAAATTTTGTTATACCGTTTGGATTGGCTAATGCTCCAGCAGTCTTTCAAGACTTTATCAATGATGTACTCCGGGAGTTTCTTGGCATTTTTGTGGTTGTTTATTTCGATGACATCCTCATTTACTCTCACTCCATGCATCAGCATGTCCAGCATGTCAGTCAGGTCCTATATAAATTGAGAGAGAATTCGTTATTTGCCAAGTTGGAGAAGTGTGAGTTTCATGTGGAGCAAGTATCTTTTCTTGGATATATTATTTCTCCTCATGGCTTCTCCATGGACCCTGGAAAGGTGAAAGCAGTATTGGACTGGGTTCAGCCTATTACATTGAAAGGCATTCAACGTTTCCTTGGTTTTTCCAATTACTATCAGAGATTTATTGGCTCTTTTTCCTCTATTGTTGCCCCCATAGTAGAGTTAACCAAGAAAGGTGCGGATGCTTCTAACTGGCCTAGTCAGGCAGTTCGGGCCTTTGAACATCTCAAGTTTGCTTTCACCAGTGCCCTGGTTCTCAAACATCCGGATCCAGATCTGCCTTTTGTGGTTGAGGTGGATGCCTCTGAGATTGGGGCTGGAGCTATTCTCTCTATAATCCATTGGATGGCAAACTTCATCTGTGTGCATTTTTTTCACGGAAATTTTCTTCAGCCGAGTGTAATTATGAAGTTAGGAACAGGGAGCTGCTTGCCATTAAGTTAACTTTTGAGGATTGGAGACATTGGCTTGAAGGAGCCAAACACCGGATCTCTGTCCTCACTGACCACAAAAATTTGGCATACATTGAATTGGCCAAGAGGCTTAACTCCAGGCAAGCACGATGGGCACGATTTTTTACCAGATTTAATTTTCTCATTTCTTTTCGACCTGGATCTACTAACATCAAGGCTGATGCATTGTCCAGGAGTTTCACTTCTGTCCAACAGGATACTGTGATCAAAGAATCCATCATTCTCAGATCTTGTATCCAGGTGGCTTTATCTCAAAATTTGGCTGAGGATCTGTCTGTGTTTCAAGTGGATTCGCCTCCTGGTAGACCGTCCAATCACCTGTTTGTTCCTGTAAATTTGAGAAAAGCTGTCCTACAGGACTTCCATGTAAGATGGGCTTTTGGACATCCAGGCATCAATAAGACCATTGAATTAATGTCTCGTGCGGTTTGGTGGCCGTCTTTGGCTTTGGACGTTCAGGAGTTTGTTTTGGCATGTGAGGTTTGTGCTCGTAACAAGACTCCTCGTACCCCACATCAGGATTACTGCTTCCTCTTTCCACACCAAAATGACCCTGGACACACATTGCGATGGACTTCATTGTGGACCTTCCTCGCTCTGCTGGCTGTTCAGTTATTTGGACTATCGTGGACCACTTTAGCAAAATGACGCACTTTGTTCCTCTGCCCAAATTGCCATCTGCCAAAGAACTTTCTGTCCTCTTCTTGGAACATATTTTTTGTTTGCATGGTCTTCCCTGTGACATTGTTTCTGACTGTGGGACGCAATTTGTTGCACGGTTTTGGAGATGTTTTTGCACTGCACTGGGTATCAGTCTCAGCTTGTCTTCAGGATATCACCCACAGTCTAATGGGCAGACAGAACGTGCTAATCAAACCCTGGAGCAATATTTACGGTGTTACGTCTCAAAATTCCAGAATGATTGGGTGTCTCATCTTCCCATGGCTGAATTTGCTTTTAACAATTCCTGTCACTCTGTATCTTTCGCCATTCTGTTGTGTGACTGGGCAACATCCTCAGGCCAAATCATTTGATTTATCTTTCTCCAGATCCTCTGATTCAGGGACTGTTTCCAGACTCCGTGGTATTTGGTCCAAGGTGCATCATATTCTCCTCAAGGCATCTCTTCATTCTAGTGATGTCAGTGGAGAGCTTCCGGCTCTGACAGAGCCAGAAGCTTACAACAAGTGAGACCCTACCCTAGGGTCTCGTCGTAAGCCCCGATGGTCGATATGGTCAATGACCATCACGACCATCACCCGAGTGGTCGTTAGAGCTGTGGGTGGTCAGGATGCAAGTGGCCGCCCAGTTTCTGAGCGACCGCTTGCATCCTCCGACTACCTCTGAATGAGGCCCTTAGTGTGGCTGTCCACTAGAAATATCAAACTCCGGCAACCCACTCATAAATTGGGTCTTCGGTTTATTGGTCCTTTCCGGATCATTTCTCAAGTTAACCCAGTTGCTTTCAAACTCCAACTACCAAATTTGTTAAAGATTAACAACACTTTTCATGCCTCTTTATTAAAGCCAGTCCATAAGTCAGATAGATTTGGGAACTGAAGTTCTTTCAGGCCTGCTCCGATGGTGGTCCACGATCAACAGGAGTTTGTGGTTGAGAAAGTGCTGGATTTTAGAGTATCTGGAGGTCGGTTGCAGTTTCTGGTCCATTGGAAGGGCTACGGTCCGGAAGAATGTTCCTGGATTCCAGAAGATGCCTTACATGCTCCCAGGTTGAAGAGGATGTTTTTTTTCAGGAATTTCCCTTTAAACCAGGCTCTGGGGGTTCTTCAACCCCGCGTCAAGAGGGGGGTGCTGTCACAAGCCGTGGCAGCGGCTTGTTTCCCACCGGCTTGGGACCTACACTGACTCACAATATTCAGAATCCAGTTCTGCTGATTACCAAGCACCGGGGATGCTGCAGAGAGTGACTCATACTCCCATATGCTGCTGATTGGCTGCCCCTCCTATTTGTAGCTTCCAGATTCATTCCCCCTCGCCAGTTATAGAGTTTCCTCCTACAGCTCGGTCTGGTTGTTCCAGCTATCCTCCGTGATTGTCTACACTTCAGCTGCTGCTTCTGTTTCCCATTCTCCGTCTCCCTCCACGCTGCCTTCCAGGCTTCAGCAGGTAGCTCAGTTATTGAGACTGTTGTTCCACTCTGCTCTGATTGCCATTAGCTTGCTGTCTGTTTTCACCATCCACATGCTGTGCTCAGTGTATGCAGGCTCAAGCCTTTGGGTCCGTGCTTCCTCTGTGTAATCAGCAGCTACAGCTTTCTCAGCCCTACTGTGTGTAATCAAACTGTACATTTACACCTGTACTATTTTCAGCCTGTTGTATCCTGCTCTCCTGCCTGGCAACTCATCTAACCATGTTATCCTGCCCTCCTGGCAGGCAACTCATCTAGCCAAGTTATCCTGCCCTCCTGGCAGGCTACTCATCTAGCCAAGTTATCCTGCCCTCCCAGCAGGCAACTCATCTAGCCAAGTTATCCTGCCCTCCCGGCAGGCAACTCATCTAGCCAAGTGATCCTGCCCTCCTGGCAGGCAACTCATCTAGCCAAGTTATCCTGCCCTCCTGGCAGGCAACTCATTTAACCAAGTTATCCTGCCCTCCTGGCAGGCAACTCATCTTGTCAAGTTATCCTGCCCTCATGGCAGGCAAATCATCTAGCCAAGTTATCCTGCCCTCCTGGCAGGCTTCTCTACAAGCCACGTTTTCCTGCCTTTTCTGGTGAGACACTTTTCCATTCATTAAGACACTCTCATGACAAGAACCTGCCACTTACAAAAGTTTGCCCAAAATGTCAAATGCCACTGAAGAGGATCTGACTACAGGCACAGCACCATGACATCTCAAAAAAAAAGGCTATTATAAGGGAATCCCACTGGTATTATTCCCCATTCTTTTTGCTTTTGGTCTTCATTTGAGTGAGCTGAACAAATACAATAAATTTACACAAAATAGAGAAATAGGGAGGGTGGGACGTGAACCAGATCAGAGAGGTACTAAATATGCCTAGAATCATCTAAGACTCCACAAACTCCTCCCCTAACAATCCTATATGACAGGAGAAAACCATAACTAACATTCTCAATCTTAAACAACTCCAACACATTAAAGAGCTAATACACATAGAAACATATCATGGTTTAATTTCGTTCATGTATATTTCAATTCAAAACCTTCAGTTCTACTGAGATGAGTGGAAGGAAGAAAGACTTAGGGCCTGATTCAGAGCCGGATGCTCTGACCAGAGCGCTCGCTCTGAATCTGGGCCCTCCTCCATTAAAATGGAGCGTCCTCCTGGACGCTCGTATAGCTGTGGGTCACCACCCACAGCATATACGAGCATCCAAAAAGATGGTCGCGATGGTCTCGACCATCGCAACCATCGGACTTGTGAGGGAAACCCTGCGGTAGGGTTTCCCAGCAACAAGCCCTGGAGTGATTTTGGCTCTATCAGAGCCAAAATCACTCCCACTGCCATCACTAGTGATGTCAGTGGGGCCAGCTTCAGACGGTAGGCGTTCCCATGGGAACGCCTCCGTCTGGCAGGCACGCCCCCGCCATGCCCACCAAAGGGGGCGTGCTGTCAGTCACCATCGACAGCACGCCCCCTTTGGTGCGAGACCCGGAGCGACAGCTTGGTTGTCGCAGTCCGGGTCTCGCGCATGCGCACGACGGAGCTCCCTCCGTCGTGCGCATGCGCAGTGGGGAACATCGACCCACTTGCGAGCGTACTGCTGCTTGCAAGTGGGTCTGAATGACCCCCTTAGGGCCAAATGTAATAGGGTGAGAGTTTAGAAAAAGTGAGAGTTTTCTCACACTTTTAAACTCGGCCAATGTAATGTCCAAAAACAAAGCAACAGAGCAAACTTGCATGTTTTCCAGGCTGAAAAAACTCTCACGATTTAAAATGTCATTCAGATCTTTTCCCATTTTGATGATAAAATTTGACCAATATGAGAGGTTACTGCTAAACTCTCACCTTTTCTAAACTCTCACCCTATTACATTTGGCCCTTAGTCTGGCACTCTTTTGATTAGATAAAATCCTAATAACTTTGGATTGTTAATGTTAGAATGCATTAAAACATAGTTGATCAATACATAGCAATGTTTCTAATATACAGTATAACAATGTTTTACAGTATTAATATAATATGCAGGATTCATTTTTTATTAAAACATTAATGCAAAGAAAAATTGATTTAAACCTAAAAAAAAACATTTTTTTTTCCAACTTTATTTAGAGATATGGCATAACCAAGATATAACAAAACTGCAAAGCAGTTACTTTTTTCCTTTCAGATTTCAGCTGGTGCCCCTCCCCCCATTCCATTGGAAATAGATGCTACTTCAAAGCAGTGTGAGAGGGACATATTTTAGATGGAGCACATTAAACTGCAGCCAGTCTTACAGCCAACCATTGTATTCAAATGCTCAAACAGAAACTGTTACGTACAGTAGCTTTATGTCTTTGAGATATGAGAACAGAAACACAAATGTGCCTCATAGTGACTCAAGGTTCTCTGGGCCTGATTCAGAGCCGCTCGTAATTGGCCGCTCATTCGTTCCGAGCGATGTTCGCACAACTGCGCATGCGTACGGTTCGTAATACGCATGCGCGAACCAGTCAGTGCGGTCGAAATTCATGTGCTCGCAAAATAGCGAAAGCCTGCTAATTTGAATGACAGATTGAGGCATTTGTGGGTGGTAACAGGGGAAGGTGCTTGAAAACGGGGGAGTGGAAATCTGAACGCAGGCGTGCCAAACGGCCAAAACGGGCGTTTAATGGAAGTGCATAATTAACAAAGCAGCGTCATCGACCACGTCACTTGGTTGTCTTTTAGCCAGAACTGCTCGCATGATTGCGGTAGAAAGATGCTACCACAAGAATAGCGAGCAGTTCAGACGCCGTTCGATGTACTCGATTAATCTAATAAATACCGGAGATGACGTATGATGCGAGCGGCCAGGGGGCGTTTTTCTCAAAATAGGGGCCGCAGGTTTTGTTCGCTCGTTCAGACATAGAGGTGTCAACAGACCGCAAAGAGCGAGCACTTCATTTAAATAGCCAGACCCTTTTTCAGAACGACTGTCCGCAAATAGCGTACGGCTCTGAATCAGGCCCTCTGTCCTCATCAACATGCTGCTGAAACTTCACCTCGGAGGAGCTCTTTCCATACAATGTTTTTTCAATTCGGCTGGAAACTAGGTAACTGCGCAATACACACAAAGCAGTGACGGGAGGCGGGCGGCGAGACATAAGATTCACCTTTGAGGTTTGTGGACCACTAGGGGGTCACATCAAGCAGTGTGTGGTGAGTTTCTCCAATCAGGGCTCAGCACAGGCTGTGATGGATGGATGGACAGACTTGCCTGGTGCTGTGGTACTGCTCCTGCTCTGTTAGCGTAGCAGCTTCTGTCTTATACACAACCTCGGTTCCAGGCTCCCAGCTGTCTTTATGCACACTGGGAATGAGTGACTGAAAGCATTTGGGGGGCAATCCAACTGAGATGGAGTCCGGATGTCTACAGTCACTATGTTGACAACAACTCTGTAGATACAAGACAGCTGGCACCAGGATCACAACATGGTTAAAATGCCACAGAATTTAAACACTGCAAACATTGTAACTTCAAACATGCCGCTTTAGGAGCTTGTTTAAAGTTATAAAGCCTACATGGTTAAAATTCTATTTATAGGGTTTGAAATATGTCAGGATCTAAGCACCGGTTTTCTCGTGTCTACAGAGTCACTGTCGACACAGTGAATGCAGATGAGCCATACTAGACCCAACCAATGAGGGATGAAGTGCAGTTGATGCCCGCGATGTGCCATTCCAACATCAGCAAAAGCACTCTAAATAGTATATTTTAGTTTGTAGCCTCATAGGGGTGCATATTAAAATATTCGATTTCGGGGCTACAATACGTAGGACCTCTCTAATTTGTGGCCATTGACACAAAATGTATGGACTCCTAAGTTTTCAAGTACGGATGTGTCCTCATACAGTACATCTAGCCTCAATATGCCACACAGCACAAGATGTTTGGTGTGAGTGAGCCCACAGGTCCCGTGCAACTCGTCTAGCAACGGTCATCTTTGTTTCTGAAATGCATCTTAGTCACTACAAAAGGAATTTGTCCAGAGCAGACAATTAAAATCAATAACATATAAATTGACTCAATTGTAATAATTTCTAAATGACTTGAACTATTCTAATGTAAGAAAATTAGAAATGAGCAGCTTCGGTTTCCTGGAAACGTACCAGTTTCGAATAGATCTGGGTCTCAGCTTGGATCTTCTCTCCAGCTCTGGATCTAAAAACGGGATAAAACATCATCCTCGTGGTGTTGGATCTCCCGTGTTTGGAATCCATGCAGACTGTCAGATCCAACCAGTGGCCGCTACCATGGTAACAGTCCGTTGGTTTGTTGAGAATGGCTCTCTCTCAGCCAATCAACGCATCCCCATACTTCAATGGGGCAATTGAAGTCTATAGGGAAGCGCTGGCTGAGTGACAGCCATTCTAAGCCAACCAGTGACCTGTTACCATGGTAACAGCTGCTGATTGGCTGGCTGCCATAGAAAGGACAAAACACATGTGTGCTCTGTCATTTGAAGGGAGAAGCGCTATATGTGTATACACAAATAGCACTTTCCAGTCCAAATGGATCGGGAGCTGTAGTTTGTTTTTTATACCCCTCGGATGGCTACATGGAGAAGAGGACAAATCTTTTTTTAATATTTATTTTACAGGAGGACTACAGGTGCCAGCAGGCCCATAATGCCCATGCTTGCTGGTACGTGTGTTTCTCCAAGGACTGGCAAGCAGGGCAGGCTTTCTGAGATCTAAAGTCCCGCTGTAAAAGACAATATTTGTAATTCTAATTTTGACCACTTTTTAACATTACACCCACTGCCACCAGGGATGTGGGCAATAGCCCTGGGCTATCAGCCTAGGCATGCAATGTTCCCACATTGGGGGACTCCTCTATTGGCTGATTAGAAGAGGGTACTGAATGCTTTAGCAGGGGGAACCAGTGAAGAGTCTCCCCCTGCTGTGGCATTACAGAGCCCGGTGCTAGTTGTGTAAAATAGAGGAATCTCTATGTCATTTTCCCCCATATTTTTACAACTAGGACCAGCTCAAGAGCCCGGTGCTGGTTGTGTAAAATACAGATGAACCCTACATTTTTTCCCTCATACTTTCTCAACCAGGACTGGCTCAGGAGCCTCGTGCTGGTTGTGTAAAATACGGAGGACCCCTACTTTTTCTCCTCGTATTTTCACAACCAGGATCAGCTCAAAAAAGCCCGGTGCTGGTTGTGCTTTGGGCGGGGGACACAATGCATTTTTTTCCAATTTTTAACACTATATTTACTTTTACACATACAGAAACACTGAACAAATCACACTGATCTGTGCAGGCTTCTGCAAACATGCTGTGAAGTGATCAAAAATTACCAGAAATGACTGGAAATTATTGCTATTGAGGTTAATAAAACAGATCCAAAATCAATACACGCAAGAGTGGTTTTGGGAAAACCAAAACACGATGATGAATTAGAACCAAAACAAAAACACTGGGGTCGGTGTACATCTCTAAAGAAAATATATTTTGAGAATATTAGATGGGGTTCAAAGAGAATATCTGGTGATTGATCAGGAATACAAATAAAATTGTAAAATATATACAAAAGCATTGTAGCACCTTGATTTTAGAAAACATTAGAATCTTTTTCTTTCAAGCTAATACTATTAATTTTAACATAGTTATAGTGAAATTAAATTAACTAAAAATAACCAAGTCAAATAAATTACTAAAATCTAAAATACATACCTCATGCAGAAGGAATTGCAGTGAAAACACACAGTACAGCTTTAACATCTGTGTTTCACGTGGCTGTTTGTATGACATAAGTGAGTGCTTCAAAGCTGATAAAACCTAATAAATAATTAAAATAAAATTAATTAAAATTAGCATTTCAAAAGTAAACTCAGCACTTTATAGTATAACTTGCTTTCATTACCTGATGTCAAAAACAGTTACCCAATATTTATTTTCTTCAAAGTATAAGCATAACACACATGGAGCAAGTTTATTCAAGACAGACAAAGAGTTCCTGATTCAGAGTGTGAAGCAAAAGCACACACACCAGTACCTATTGGCGGTCGCTCAACTGTGACTTATATGCCACCAGCAACCAGCAGGCGCACCATCCAAAATATGGCAGGTACAGTTTCTTCATCTGAGTATGGCCTCCTGTACCTGCGGTTGTGCGTCTGTGTATGCTGGTGTTTTCACACCCGTGACACTCCCATAACACGCCTACTTAGCAGACCATGTTTCTGTGCATTTCTCCCAGACACTGCCCATCACTTTTCTGCCCATCAACATTTCTGACGCCATTCAACTCGATCGCAAGAGCGCCTTTGGGTGTACACTCTGTGTAATGCATGCGCTGTATGAGTTTTTACAAAATTTGGTGCCTGCGCAGCTGCAAAAAAATCACGCAACTATGTGAACAGCGGCATCACATGCAGTTTGCTTGCAGCTCTGATCAGGCACAGAGTTTTTTGCATAGTGCACATTCAGCATAAAATCCACAGAAACATACAACATCCATAAACACAATATTAAGTGTGTTGACCTAATGTGACAAGACACTAAAATTTTCTTCATGTTAACATATGTGCACTGTTCTAAATTCAGAGTTATGTAATCCAAAATAATGATAACATATGTAAATTGCCTTTTCATGCAGTCAAGTCAGACTTGACCGATGCAGTCTAAGGGGTATATTTACTAAAGTGGGGGTTTTTAGAAGTTAAGATGTTGCCCATAGCAACCAATCAGATTCTACTTAACATTTATCTAGCACCTTCTAGAAGACAATAGCTAGAGGCTGATTAGATGGGCAACAACTCCACTTTTAAAAACCTGCACTTTAGTAAATATACCCCTTAGACGTTGTTGCCCACCTAGTCCACTTCACATGGCTGAGGTATGTGGGCAAGACCTGTACCAATTCCATCTTATTTTTAATGCAGCCAGAGGCAACAGAGCTAAGCATTGGAGGACGTGATAGAGTGAAAGTCTGGTTGATACACGAAACAACAGAAATAAATTCAGAACTCTGGTCAATATTGATAAAGTGAAGAATCATGTTAAAGCATTACTCCATTTTGTGTTCAAATGCGAAGAAGAAATGATATTCTGTGTGTGACATTGTGCCTGAGAAGGGCCTCATTCCTTATCTATCTATTCTAGCTTTTAGGAATGTATTCATATAGAATAGCTTATGTTGGCCAATTAAGGTTATAGTAGAGTGTATTCATCCTTTGTATTCAATTCTGATTTATATGACAAGAAATATAAGAGATTCTATGGTCCTATTGAGAACAATGGTTTAAGTTGTCAAGAGAATGCCTTATACCAACGATGTATTGTCTCTAAGACTACACATAGCTAATAAATCCCTTGAGAGATGTCATATAGATTTATAGCTATAGATAGTAGTACTAATATTCATTTATTGATAAGTTAGGCAATACTGCCATCTACTGACAATGTATGTAATGCTTGGAATATGCTAAATATATTCATATATATTTTAATTAGGTAGATAAGAAAATTTGTTGCACATGTGCAGACTAGATTTCTTTGTCTCTATGTTAATTTGAGTGCTATAAAATAATCTGTCTGTCCAAAATAAAGGCAGAGTGGTTTTGGATACACACAGGTCTTGTTGTTTCCCCTCATTCTCTGGCCATAAAATGCATTGTGTTAACTGGTGGCTGACAGCTGTATGTGAGCTGTGGAGGATAAAGGGTCTATTAAGATCAGCGTTTTGGACGTCATTCCACCGAGATCCCCAGATTGTACCTGTTGACGGACATCTAGATACGAGGACACGGGGACACAGACTCTAAAACTGTGCCGTGAGTTACTTTTGCTCTGACTCTGCGAATGATTGTGCAAATGAAATTGTGACTGAATAAGCTACTGTAAATTGTTTTAAAAGTAATTCAATGGATGGTATAGAGACTGATCCAGTGCAGCTGTTGTGACTAATGCTGGGCAGCAAGATTAGGAAGCTTGTCTATACATATTGTACTTGTTTAGCTGCTAGTAGTATTCAGTCATGTTAGAGTTATGATATAGATCTGTTATAAGTGTATGATAATAGTTACGCTGGTCAGATCAGGAGGTATTAGAGGATATTTTCTTAATCCTGTAATGTGACATAATCTGTGATTATACCAACCTAACTCACAGTGATGCAGCCAGGCAAAAGTATGAAGTACAGTATAACCTAAATGTGTATCATCAGTGTATATTGTTCAGCTGTATTAGCAAGCAGACAAGGAGGTCATTGTGTTGTCCAATATATATATTTCAGAGAAGTAACAGGTAGCATATTTCTCAGTAGCAAAGGTAGTGTTATTGTCATTGTAGGTTGCTATTTTCCTCTCAGTAAACACCTTGTGGTAGACTCTGGTCAGAAGTATTAGATCTAGTAAATTAAACTTACGGGGTCAGATTTGTTCCAGGTTAAAAACCTAGGTGCCCATACACGGTAAGATTTTTTACCTGATATGAACAGTTTCAACAGGTTGTACAGACCAATCTTATGAAAATAGGTGTTTTTTGTGTCTTCTGCGACCCGATGCGTGTCCCCGTTGTCCTCTAGTTGGATCGCAGATCAGATGGTTTTGCAGAGAGATCTACAATCTTTTGAGTACAATGTGTTACACTTCTATGCATCTTATCCTATGATCATAATGATCAATCTTACACCATTTGACCACATCTTATGAAAAATTTCAAGGAAAGAATTTCAAGGGCAATCGTACAACACTTTTTACCAACTTTGAATCACACCATGTATGGGGGCCTATACTTAAAGGTACTTAAGTATGAGGAACACAAAAAGTCATCCCTCGGGTGTGGAGATTCTCAGGACAGCCATGGGCATAATAAAGTATGTCCATGGTGAGGAATATTTGAAGGGAATGCGGATATCATTTCAGTAAGCGGGTATCTTTAATAAGAGCACCATTGACTCGGTAAGCTGAATGATATAAATTATTTCAGTGAGCGGGTATCTCTAAAGAGGGCACCCTTGACTCGGTTAAGCTGAATAATTTAAAATTAAAGCATCACGGGTATGTGATGTGCAAAGGACTGACCCAGAGGCTTGATTTGTAGATTGATACAAGGAATTGCTAGAGTATAGGAAAGTTAGAGAAAATGGCAGAACAAAGATCAAGTATAGGATTTTAATGTCACTTACAATACTGAGACTACCTTCAAAAGGAAAAGTTGGAACTCCTAATACCAACACTGGGATTGCAAAAATTCACCAGATGATACTCTCTGTACAGTGTGCAAAGCCCCTTGGTCAGTAGAATGACTGTAGATCACAGAGACTTAGAAAGGCTATTAATGATTGGCGATATCTATATTGCGTATTTTGTAATGTGTCAGGAGATACCATATGTCAGAGTTGTGGTTTACCATGATCTGAGGTTAAAAGCAGTGACTGTTCTAAGATAATTATATCAAAATATTAGACAGACTTAGGGGGTTCCAACCAGTTAAAATACACCTGGAGATGCAGGTGTAACAGCAAATCTGTGCACTGGTAAACTTGTGTTTTTATGAAAATGTATTACCATATTTCTTATAATAGGGGAATGTTGGGTTTCATATAAAGAAGTGTTTTCTTTTCAAAATGTATTTTCATAAGTACTGCCACTACTAAACCATTTGCATACTGTACATCTATTTACAATTTCAGATTTTTTTTAATAGTAGTATTGTATTAATTTGTTTTGGTTTTTGGAATGCATCTTGTACTTCTTTTGTTTTTGTTTTTAGAGTGGATGAATGCATTATGGATGGCTATAATAATTTTTTTTTATTCTAGTAAAAATATATAGAGAATTTCTATTAAGCTAATTTGTGCTTGCTGATAATAATGGAATGTCTGAAATGGCTGATGTTACAGAGGCAACTAGCTGTAAGAATATGCATTTGTACTGAAGAAAAAAAAATTATGTACTGTGTAATGGTATTGTTGTATGTATGTGAGAATGCTTATATTTGTGAAGAGTATGTTATGAAATCTCAGTTTAATCTGACATGTTCGGGAATGGCTTTACAAAGTTGTGATGATTTTTTTTAATTTATTTTTATTGATGATGACATTTTGCTATTGTGTGTTTCTGAGAATTCTGACAGTCTAACTTTAGGAAATTCTGAAGGGAGGGGTACTGAGCTTTCACAAGTAAAAAGTTGAAATGTCAAGTGGTGATTTACACATGGTAGTCGGTAAAGAAATTAATGAACTTGAAATACAGAGAAGTGTGTGAAGTTACACAGGGCCTGATTCAGACCCGGTCGCAAGCGCTGAGCGCTCGCAACCGGGTCAATGGTGGCGCACAGCGCATGCGCGATACCCGGCTAGCGATGGGCACGCCGTCGCTCTGGGTCTCGCACCAAAGGGGGTGAGCTGTCGATGTTGAGTGACAGCTCGCCCCTTTTGGTGGGTGGGCCAGGGGGGTGGCTGCCCAAACGGAGGCGTTCCCATGAGAACGCCTATCGTTTGGGGGTGGCCCCACTGACATCACAAGTGATGTCAGTGGAGAGCTTCTGGCTCTGTTAGAGTCAAAAGCTCTCTGGGGCTTGCGATGGGTGAGACCCTACCACAAGGGTCTCGTCGCAAGCCTGATGGTCGCGATGGTCTTGACCATCGCGACCATCAACCTGGCCGCTCGCAATAGCTGTGGGTGGTCACCCACAGCTATGCGAGCAGCCAGGAGGCCGCTCCAAAAAAAAAAACCCGGCCCTGATTCAGAGCGAGCGCTCTGTCAGAGCAAGCGGCTCTGAATTTGACACTGAGATTAAGCAATAAAATCACATTACAGAATATGTGTGTGATTGTTTAATGAAAATGTCTGATGATTTAAGAAAAAAAAATAGTAACATGTTGAAACTAGGGGTGTGCACCGGCCACTTTTCGTGTTTTGTGGTTTGGTTTTGGATCTGGATCTTTCCTCGTGTTTTGGATCTGGATTGGTTTTGCCAAAACCACCCTTCCGAGTTTTGGGTTCTGGGTTTTGTGTTTTGGATCTGTATTTTTTTGAAAAAAAGCATAAAAACAGCTAAAATCACAGAATTTGTAGGTTTTTCTGCTCCTATGCTGTTATTAACCTCAATAACCTTAATTTCCACTCATTTCCAGTCTATTCTGAACACCTCACACCTCACAATAGTGTTTTTATGTCCAAAAGGTTGCACCGAGGTAGCTGGATGACTATGCTAAGCGACACGAGTGGGCGGCACAAACACGTGACCCATCTAGGTGTGATACTGCAGTGGCAGACAGGATGGCAGTTTGAAAAACTAGGTCCCAAACTGTACATAATGCAAAGAAAAAAAAGAGGTGCAAGATGGAATTGTCCTTGGGCCCTCCCACCCACCCTTATGTTGTATAAACAGGACATGCACACTTTAACAAACCAATCATTTCAGCGCCAGGGTCTGCCACACAACTGTGGCTGAAATGATTGGTTCGTTTGGGCCCCCACAAAACAGTGTGTACATCCTCATCCTCACAGAGTATTAACTCGTCCCCACTGGAATCCACCACCACAGGTCCCTCTGTACGTTCTGGAGGCTGGTCTCCCTGGAAGAGCTGATAATTCATTTTGATGAACATCATCTTCTCCACATTCTGTGGAAGCAACCTCCTACGCCTTTCGCTGACAAGGTTCCCGGCTGCACTAAACACTCTTTCGGAGTACACACTGGAGGGGGGGCAACTCAGGTAAAATAGAGCCAGTTTGTACAGGGGCCTCCAAATTGCCTCTTTTTCCTGCCAGTACAGGTATGGACTGTCTGACATGCCTACTTGGATGCTGTCACCGATGTAATCCTCCACCATTCTGTCAATGGTGACAGTATCATATGCAGTGACAGTAGACATGTCAGAAATTGTTGCCAGGTCCTTCAGTCCAGACCAGATGTCCAAACTTGGTCCTGCCTGCCCTGCATCACCGCCAGCGGGTTGCTTAGGATAGCTAAGTTTTTTCCTGGCAGCCCCAGTTGCGGGAGAAAATGAAGAAGGAGCTGTTGATGTTCCACTTCAGCTGACAGTGTGTTCACCAGCAGATCTTTGCACCTCTGCAGGCTTGTGTCAGCCGGAAAGAGAGACACCACATAGGCTTTAAACCTAGGATCGAGCACGGTGGCCAAAATGTAGTGGTCTGATTTCAACAGATTGACCACCCTGGAATCCTGGCAAAGCGAATGAAGGGCTTCATCCACAAGTCCCACATGCCGAGCGGAATCACTCCATCTTAGCTCCTCCTTCACTTTCTCCAGCTGCTTCTGCAAAAGCCTGATGAGGGGAATGACCTGACAAGCTGGCAGTGTCTGAACTGACTTCACGTGTGGCAAGTTCGAAGGGCTGGAGAACCTTGCACAACACGGAAATCATTCTCATCTGCGCTTGAGTCAGGTGCATACCCCCTCCTTTGCCTATGTCATAGGTTTGATGTATAGGCTTGTATGGCCTTTTGCTGCTCCTCCATCCTCTGAAGCATATAGAGGGTTGAGTTCCACCGCGTCACAACCTCTTGCTTCAGGTGATGGCGGGGCAGGTTCAAGAGTGTTTGCTGGCGCTCCAGTCTTTGGCACGCAGTCGCTGAATGGCGAAAGTGGCCAGAAATTTTTTGGGCCACCCAAAGCGTCTCCTGCACCCCCCTGTCGCTTTTCAGAAAATTCTGCACCACCAAGTTTATTGTGTGAGCAAAACATGGGACGTGCTGGAATTTGCCCAGATGTAATGCCCGCACAATATTGGTGGCGTTGTCAGATATCACAAATCCCCAGGAGAGTCTAAGTGGGGTAAGCCACTGGGCGATGATTTCCCTCAGTTTCTCTAAGAGGTTGTCGGCGGTGTGCCTCTTACTGAAACCGGTGATACACAGCGTAGCCTGCCTTGGAACGAGCTGGCGTTTCTGAGATGCTGCTACTGGTGACGCTGCTGCTGTTGCTGCGTAAGGTGATACATCTACCCAGTGGGCTGTCACAGTCATATAGTCCTTAGTCTGCCCTGTTCCACTTGTCCACATGTCCGTGGTTAAGTGGACATTGGGTACAACGGCAATTTTCAGGACACTGAGGACACTTT
The DNA here is from genome assembly GCA_031769625.1 of Taudactylus pleione. Lineage (NCBI taxonomy): Eukaryota > Metazoa > Chordata > Amphibia > Anura > Myobatrachidae > Taudactylus > Taudactylus pleione. The sequence continues at coordinate 1,126,710 of JAUIMM010000512.1, read as the reverse complement.
TTCTGACGTTTCTGTACAGTCTCGGAATCGCTTGCCTAGTGAAGTGGAATCTAGATGGGATTTGGAACCGGGGACACACTACCTCCATCAATTGTCTAAATCCCACTGCACTAATGGCGGATAACGGACGCACGTCTAACACCAACATAGCAGTCAAGGCCTCAGTTATACGTTTTGCTTCAGGATGACTGCTGTCGTACTTCATCCTCCTCGCTAAGGACTGTTGGAGGGTCAATTGTTTAGTAAAAGTAGTGGTGTTCCTACTTCCTCTCTGGGATGATGAACGACTCCCAGCAGCAGCAACAGCAGCAGCGGCAGCAGGAGGCGTAGCAATGCAGGATCCTCCGGAAGAATCCCGGATAGGAGAGTCAGTCATGCCAGTGACATGGCCTGCAGGACTACTTCCGATCCTGACTAAGGAGGAAATTGACAAAGAGGGAGTTGACGGTGTGGTTTGCAGGCGCTTGGATACAACAGGACAACGGGATTTAGGTGTCCCTGGACTGCTTACGGTCTTAGCCAAAGTTTCTGAACTTGACAGTAACTTATTATGAACACGCTGCAGGTGCTGTATAAGGGAGGATGTTCCTAGGTGGTTAAATTCCCTACGCCTACTTATTCCACCTTTACATATGGTACATATGGCAAGACAGTTGTTGTCCGGATTTGGATAGAAATATTGCCAGACCAAAGAGGTGGAATGTTTGGTCTTCTGCCCAGGCATGACCGTGATGGGCTTTTTCATCCCACGCACAACAACTGTCTCCCCCGGAGCCTGATTTAAACAAACCACATCACCATTAGAATCCTCCTCGCCAACTTCCTCCTCAGCGCCAGCTACACCAGTATCCTCATCCAGTTGTACTTCAACAGTGACATCTTCAATTTGCTTATCAGCAAGTGGACTGTGGGTGCTCCTTTCAGCACTTGCAGGGGGTGTGCAAATGGTGGAAAGAGCCACCTCTTCCCGTCCAGTGCTGGGAAGGTCAGGCATCGCAACCACCACCACACTTGGACTCTCCTTGGGGATTTGTGATATCTTCTTAGAAAGCACAGTTCTTCGCTGTGCTTTTGCCAGCTTAACTCTTTTGATTTTTTTAGTGGGAGGAGGGCTTCCATCGTCATGTGAAGCTGCACCACTAGTCTTGAACATACTAGGGATCGACCTTAGCCGTTCCTTGCCACTCCGTGTCGTAAATGGCATATTGGCAAGTTTACGTTTCTCTTCAGATGATTTAAATGTTTTTTTCAAGGTCATTTTCCTGAACTTTGTCATTTGGGATTGTATGTGCCCTCTACTATGACATTGGGCATCGGCCTTGGCAGACGACGTTGATGGCATGTTATCGTCTATGTCATGACTAGTGGCAGCAGCTTCAGCACTAGGAGGAAGTGGTTCTTGATCTTTCTCTATTTTATTTTTATCGGAGAAAGTTTGGTCCTCCATTTATGTTATATCGATTTGATATATACGTGCGGCTAAACACAGAAAATATTTTTTTATTTTTGCTGGAGAGTAGTGCACTTTGTGGGTTACACCACCCTTTAAGAAATGAGCCAGCTGGCTCTTTACTTATGGGACACAGGCGCACGCTTGATGCTGCTCCTTTGTTGATGCACGTGTGGCTACTGCGCACACAATTCACAAACACAGAAAAAATATTTTGTTATTTGGTTTGGAGTGTACTTTGGGGGTTACATCACCCTTTAACGGTCAAGCCAGCCGGCCCTTTACTTATGACACAGGCGCATGCTCGGCACTACTTTGTTGATGCACGTGCGGCTACTGCGCACACAATTCACAAACACAGAAAAATATTATTTTTTTAGCACTTGGGGGGAGCACCCCTGATGGACAGAGCACCCCCTGGACAACACTACAGCACCCCTTTAGGACTGGGACACTGCACAGGACTTTGGAGTGGACACAGCCCCTATGGAGAACTGACTGCACAACACAGTCCAGCCAGCCCCTATGGACTTTGAAGTAGTGGACACAGCCCCTATTAACAACAGCAGCACAGCACAACACAGCCAGCCCCTATGGACTTTGAAGTAGTGGACAAAAGCAGCACAGAACAGTACAACACTACTCTGCACTACACTACACTACACAGTGTATAACTACCAGCCATAACTACCACCCTCCCTCTTCACTGTCCACAGCCGAGTGAGAAAATGGCACCGACGCGGGTACCTTTTATAGGATCCAAAACCCGCGAGTCCCGGAAGGCGGGATGATGACGTTTTGCCTCGATTTCAGATCCGAGTCAGGCGGGAAAAGTCGAGCCTGACTCGGATCTGCCTCGGATCGGGGGGGTTCGGATTTCAGAAATCCGAACCTGCTCACCCCTAGTTGAAACCCATGAATGCAGAGAATATATCCAAAAATGTAAGTAAAAATTGAATGCAAGTGGGGTTTCTGTCAAAATGCCATTGGTTTTTGTTACTCCTGAGTTGGTATGTCTGAATTAGAATTACCAAGGATTGTCCAGCTTGCAATATGTGGTTGACTGAATGAAAAATCAGCAAGTATTTGGTACCCATTAGAAGGGGTGGAGTTAAGAGAAGGGGTGGAATTGATGTCTATCTCATTGCTCAATGAGACATGGGAGTTGCCAAAGCTGGAGGTGGTAGGTAGGCAGGATTGCAGTCATAGACCATGCCCCTGAGACAGGTGATGATGCCTGTGAGAAAATTCCATTTACATGGTGTGGGACACAAGCTGTAATTATAGATTTAATGTAACATAAGAAGAAAAGAAAAAAAAAATTGGAAGTGGTGATTTTCAGTCATCCAAAAGAGGGGTCAGTGAAAAGCACACTGACACTGATGAAAAACAATGGGTCATCCCACATAGTGCTGTTCAGTTTTACAAACTGACTAGTAATTAGATAACATAGGTTTTGTGAAATAGGAATGAAATTCAGAGTCCAATGTACTCCCTGACAATACCTTATCAGTTAATGTTTTATGTTTGTTTGTTTTTTGAAGCAGCTGAAAGATGTACACTAAGATGTTACTTGCTTGTTATCAGCAGAATAAAATGTTCCTGCACATATAGAACATCAAAACAAATAAAATTCAGGTGCATATATGATAAAACTCTTAATATAAAATTGGTCTGCAATTAAGTTATAATGACAGTGACAATGACATATAGAACATAGGCAGGAGAAGGGTTAATCAGGAGCGCCAAGAAGGGGGGGGGCGGTACAGATTACCTGGGCCCGGGTTTCCTGAGGGGCCTGGCGGGGGCCCGGGTCCGATGCTGCCCCCCCTCCCTCCCTCACAGCAGCCCAGCAGGCTTTGCTCCGGGCTGAGGGGGCTCAGAGCGCCCACTCCTCAGCGCGCGGTGCTGCAAATCTTTTTTTCCCAGGAAGGGGTTGTGGCCACATCTCCAGCGATTAGACCATGCCCCCTATTATACGGGCCCGCCGCGGCTCTCGGTGGGCCTGGGGATAATCAGTACAGGTCTACTATGACTTAATACTCTGCTGACATAAAGATTAAGGGTTTGGGTTAGTAGAGCCCAAAGAGTTAAGATTTTTTTTAACAGTATTTATTATTCTAAATTTACTCTTTAGTGTGTCTATATTATACACACGGACAACAAAAACAATATAGATACCACTTAACTGCCAGATTCACCAAGTATGGAGTAACATTAATTTAATATCACTATCAAAGGATGTATAGGTTTGAACACAGCTATTCTATTACAGCTGTGTCCAAAAAGAGGGGAAAAATAATGATGCAGATGATAATGCAGGAGATAGCTATGGGATAGGAAAATAAAACAACCTTACTTTTTAATTTTTTTCACTCATGCCAATGATTGTTTTGAATCTATGCAACATGATAGGTTATGTTATTATGTAAAGAGTGAGTTGCAGGGGCGTGACTTGGATGTGGACGGAGGAAGACGCTGGGTGATCAGCTCTCCTCCGGGTGACTGGTAGAAGGCAGGAGGGAGAGGCAAAAAACAGCCTGTGCGCAATCATCCTGGGCTGTGATTGTTGCCCGGAGCCTGCTGCACAGAATGAGCCGTCTCCCGAGGCTCCCGCCCGCCATTACCGTTTGCGGCCTAGCCTTGATGGTGAAGCCGCGGCCTCGATTTTTGGCCTGAACGAGCGTGGCCATGCACAGAAATCTAGAAACGCCGCTCTGCACCGCCGGTGCTGGTAGTGCAACACCGCTGGGCTGGGGAGACAGGTAGAGGCATCTCTATCACAGGAGGGACTACCCTGATAAAAGAGGTACTGATAAGGTGCAGCTAAACACCATTGAAAGTGCCACCCACCATTTTGTTATTCTGACAAAAATTCACATCCAGATCCAAAGAGCTACTTTCACCTTGCTATCCCCCCACAACCACTGGATAAGATCCCAACATTTACAGTCTATTTATTTTTGGGACACTACTGGCCAGGTCTTAATAAATACCTGCTGATATTATATATTACACGACTGTTCTCTAATTCTTGTGGTGTTCAAATTAAATTACACTCCACAACCTGAATATAATTCTGATGTAGTAACTATTACCCACACAGGGATCCGTTGCTAGCCCGCAACTCTATCTTTTCTAAAGATTCATTGATTGTTATTACTATAAGATACTATTACATGCCTAATTCCTATGGAAAAGTATTTTCCTTCATGTGCCCCGCTGAAGCCGCAACAACAGAGGCAAGAAAAACGCCGAGCTGAATGTCTTCAGGCATCGGTAAAGATCCTGCATCAACTGCAGCCAAGAAAGCAATATTACCTCAAGACTCATTGTCTTCCAAACAAAGCCGTAATGTATTGGATACTCCTATTACTTATAATGATGTTGTGGAAGCAATCAAAGCAACAATGGGCCCACTCCTATCCCAAGCTGTTTCTGATATTACGTCGCAGTTAAAGGATTTAACTCACAGGGTCACAGTGACGGAGCAGAGAATGGGAGAAGCTTTCCAAGATGTCTTGAAACTAAAGCATACAGTGAAGAATCTGGAACAAGATAACTATCATTTATGGAATAAAATTGATGACCTAGAAAACAGGTCTCGTCGAAATAACATTAGACTGGTTGGTCTTCCGGAAATGATCAAAGGTTCAGCACTGGCTCATTTTGTCCGCAATACATTGCCGAACATACTTGGTATAGAAGAGGAATGCCGTGACTTAGTAGTGGAGAGAGTTCATAGACTGGGCCAAACTACTGATTCAACTAATACGCGACCAAGAGTCGTACTTTTTCGATGTCTTAATTACCTTCACAAACAGGCATTTTGGGCGGTTTCAAAGAAGAAGACAATGCCAATCATTTGGGAGAACAAGAAGCTCTATCTTTTTCAAGATTATTCTGTGGAATTGTCTAGAGCTCGGAAGGCATTTTCCCCAGTATGCTCACAATTACCTGCGGACAAACGTAAATTTGCTCTTATCTATCCAGCCAGACTTCGATTGTTTGAAGGTTCCTCTTACAAGGATTTTACAAATCCATCAGATGAGAGGGTCTATATTCGAGAAGAAAGAGAGGCTACTTCTCAGGATATATCTGATATTCCTGCTACAACAAGTTGATCTCATTTTATCCGTATCACATCTTAACCAATTCTCTCGACTTGTTTTGAATGATAAAGAACCTGATAGGTTCAATACGACTAAGTTCTTTAGGTGTTGAAGTCCTAGAAGATTTATCACAAACTTATTCAAGTCAATGGCTGAGTATATTCTAATTGTTGAATGCTTTTTTACTTCTATGTAATTTCACTAGAAAAGTTTCTACTTCGATATAGGAAAATTACATCTACTCACTTTAGTAGAATGAATACATCTAGATCGATTCATATTATTTGTTTGTCTTATATATAAAAAAAAAAGGAAAATATATATATATATATATATATATCAGAGGGTTATAGCACGGAGCTCTGTGGAGCCCTATTGAATATCAATAAGTTATGATTTTTGATGCTTTGCTGAGAATATTGATTAGTTTGATATTTCTAAACCTAATACATCTCATTTCATTATCAAAGTGGAGTATAATATGCTTTGTCTTTCCCCTGTCTATGTTTGTCTGTTTTTCTTTCCCTATGGACTTTCCTTCCCCATCACTCTATATTGTATTAGGATGTATATCAAGTAATGGCTCCTTATATAAAAGATTTATTCTTACTGATTATTATGTGCTAATATGGCGCTTAAGATTGGTAAGTGGAATGTAGGAGGGATAAACTCCCCGATGAAGAGACTTAAAATCCTTATGTATCTATCCAAGCAGCAAATTGATATTGCTTGTCTTCAAGAGACTCACTTAACGATAGAGGAGACGACTAAATTGCAACATTAAGTGGGCAATAATAGCAGCGGCTCCCTTTAATTCTAAATCACGAGGGGTTGTTATTCTGGCCAAACGCTCTATTCCTCTTTCTGTAGTCTCTGTGGATGCAGACCTGGATGGGCATTATGTTATAATCGAGCTGTGTATTAACAAAACCAATTATATAATCTGTAATGTCTATGCTTCAAATGTATATAAGAAAGAAGTCCTTTTTTCAAAAACTTTTAACCAAACTACTAATGTATAATTCTGATGTAATGATAGTCTGTGGTGATTTCAATCTAATCTCATCCCCATTCCTGGACCGATCATAGAGTGCCTCTTCTTCAATATCACTACCAAAATTAGGAGTACCTACTCTAGCGTCTAGACTACAATTAATAGATGCTTGGAGGGCAATTAATCCCATAGAAAAAGAATATACTTGTCTTTCTGCAGCCCATCAAACTCTCTCATGAATAGATTATATCTTATTATCCTGTTCCCTTTTCCCACAAGTTTTGAAAACAAACATTGAATCTTAAGTTTTATCTGACCATGCATTGGTTTGGATAGTAATCCAGACAACTCTAGATAGAGGACCATACCGACATTGGAGATTCCCAACATATCTCTCGCAGTCAATTTCTTTTCACAATAAATTAGAGACAGCATGGATGGATTATAAACACTCTAATCTCTCTCATGCAGATTCTAATCCTTCATTATTCTGGCAAGCGGAAAAATCAGTTCTTGGAGGTAATATTATCTCCTATATTTCTGCAGAGAATAAGAGATTAGCAAAGGCATATTTGGATATTCAAACTAAGCTTACTGATGCTTTTCAAATATTTAGTACTAACCCAACTCCTTGATCTAAAATAATATATAATGAGGCAAAAATTCATTTTGATGAATACATGACAAATAAAGGAGATAGACATCTGTTTTTACTTAACTATAAATTCATAAATTTGGCAATAAAACTGGGAATTTGTTAACCAATTTATTGCAGGGAACAAGAAAACCAATGGTAGTCAACCCATTACAGACAGATAATGGTTCTCTAACCAACTCTAGTAGTCAGATTACGGAAGTTATGAAATCATTCTATTCCAACCTCTAATCATACACTGATACCCCAATTGAATCTAATGATTTTGCCCCTTCTTGGTGGGATAATCTCTCATTCCCACAGATCATGTCAGATTTAGAGAATACTATAATAGAACCAATTACATTAGAAGAGGTCAACAGAGTTGTACAGCAGCTGAAATCTTCTAAAGCCCCTGGCCCAGATGGATTATCGACTGAATTCTATAAAATTCTTTTACCAAAAATTGGGGACACTCTAATCTCATTTTATAATCATATTATTAGTATGAAATCTGCTCCACTCTACTTTAATATTTATCACTCCCGGAATCTTATAGACCAATATCATTGCTTAATGTCGATTACAAGATCTTAACAAAAAATTTATGCAGAGAAATTGAAACATATCCTCCCACAACTCATACATATGGACCAATCTGGGTTTATTATGGGACGCCATTCGGTGGTAAATGTTAGGAGAGTATTGGCTGCAATACAACATCTACGATCTTTCCAATGTGTTATTCCTCACATGATAGTTTCTTTTGATGCGGAAAAGGCATTTGACCTTGTAATTTGGAAACATCTCTACTCAACATTGATCAGATTTGGCTTTCCTTCGTCTTTTATTGACATATTAAAAACATTATATATGAACCCAATTTCACAGGTTTCTTGCAATGGATATATATCCTCACCATTCGAGATTTATAGAGGAACAAGACAAGGCTGCCCCGTCTCTCCACTCCTATTTGCTGTAGCGATCGAACTGTTAGCTATAGCATTAAGAGCATCCCCACAAGTGGAGGGAATCTCAATTGGAGATGCCACTTTGAAAATTGCGCTTTTCGCGGATGATATGTTGCTCTTCATGTCTAATCCTTGTAATTCATTCCCAGTAGTCATAGATCTCATATCTTTCTTTGGGTCTATATCGGGATATAAGATTAATTTAGATAAAACTGAAGTAATGCCTATTTGCAGATCAAAGACTTATTTTGACTGTTTACCATTTATACAATCTTTTCGAGGTGTCTCAGATACTCTTAAATATTTAGGTGTTCACATTACTTCAGATTTATCACAACTTTATAATGCAAATTATATACCTATGATAACTAAATCTAAGTCTCTATTAGATAATTGGAAAGCATTACCTCTTTCATTATTAGGTAGATTGGCAGTTATAAAGTCTATAATCTTCCCAAAGTTGTTTTATTTGATGCAAATGCTACCGATTCATTTTTCCCTAAAAGATATTAAAATACTCACCAATAGTTTTTCGTATTTCATATGGCAAGGTAAACGACCACGAATAGTACGGGCTAGAATGACAAGTACTTGAACCAAGGGAGGATTTGGTCTCCCTGATCTTAAGAGCTATTCTCTTTCTATATTTTTTATATATATTAATGATTGGATATTAGAAAAAGGAAATTACACAGATAAACGATTAGATTTAGCATTGTTCTCACCATACTCCCCTAGTGCGTTATTACACTCCAACATTAAAGATATCCCTTCTTCTATTTTACAAAACATCCTCTTCAAAGACACTTTTTACTTGTGGATTTCTATTAATAAGAAATTAAGAAGTAATCATTTACATTCACCATACATTCCTTTATGGGGAAACCCAGCCTTCATTCCTTCACTGACTAATAGTAATTATCTTCAATGGCGAGAGAAAGGCCTATCAAACATTACTAAGGTCTTTGACCCTGGAGGATCTCTCCTGTCCTTTGTGGATTTACAGCAAAAATATCAATTACCAAGGCAACATTTTTATATGTATTTGCAAACGAGACATTACATAGCTACTATTCCTGCGACTTCAGATGATGAGACTGAAACTCTCTCTCTTCGATCACTTTTAAAGATATTAAATAATATCCCCTACAAAATGAATATGTTATATGCACATTTGGTTAATAATCATTCCGCTGCTTAGTGGGTTTCATTACATAATACATGGAAGAAGGACATATCATCAGTGTCTTCTCTCTCTGATTTAACAAATTATATAGATCCTACTTTAAAAAAATTACAATAATCGTATTTACAGGAAGTGCATCTTTGGACAATTCATAGGTCATATATTTCTCCAGCACAGCGTAAACACATGGTGGAATCGGAAACAGGTTTTTGTCCTAAATGTTATAAGGTTGATGCTAATTTTATCCATTCCATGTGGGAATGCGGTAAAATACGAAAATTTTGGAACAAGGTAGTTCAAATGATTAATAATCTATTTGCACTTACTCTAACACCCAATCCATTAGCTTGTTTATGTGCTAATTTTCAATTATGGGATCTAGGTACATATAAAAATTTTAAAATTCCCTTAAATGTTAATCTGGTCATGGTAGCAAAAAAAGTGATTTTAGTACACTGGAGCAATAGATCATCCCCGACTCTTGCAGAAGTAAAAAATAAAATGTTACAATTGTTATACTATGACAGAAGGTCGACCATGCCGGATATAAATAAGGGAGTGGAAAAATTTTATGAAAAATGGGAACCATATATCAATACTCTAGATAAAGCTACTCAAGATCATATTATCAAATTATTTGAGAACATGGACTGGATTTTACTCAGACGTTTATCTTCATCTTAGTTGAATTATTAAAGATACCAATATATATGTCTCTCTTACTAATTCCACTGACTTTTAGTGGACTCCAATAATATTACAATTGGCGGAGCCAATTCTATTCTATTCTGTTAAATTCATTAAGATATATGCCCCCTCCTCTTTCTTTCCTTAAGTGTAATGTGTTTTATGTTTGTTTGTCCTTGATGTTATTTGCTGAAACTAAGTCCATAAATGGTCTTAAGTAATATTACTGAATGTTAGACTGAATTATTAAAATATAATTTTGACTATGTTGACTGTTCAATTGTAGTTCTGTCATTTTCTTTCAACATGTTGACAGTTATATTATAACTATATATATCACTTATATTGTTTTATAATATACTAGAAACTATATTGTTATTTATATATTTCATGTATATTTTATGGCTGAAACTCTGGAAAAATCAATAAAGAATACTTTAAAAAAAAAAAAGGGTGAGTTGCATACAGATTATTCAGATTGTATTGGAGTTTTGTTTGCTGCTTTTCAATTGCCTAAAAATTTATTTTTAAATAAGGTCGAAGCACACACCAGAGAAATTACTCCAGAGGTAAAAGGGAATGCCTTAGTACCAAGCCGCCAAGTAGGCCACAGTAAAACCCCTACCTGATCATTTAATACTGGTGGCCATAAGACCAGAGACATTGGACCTGGAACTTTTTAAAAAGTTGCAGGCTCAGGCTCCACGGACAGAAGTAGAAACTTGGAAAAGACTAGGTGCATGACTTCAGGGTGATGGATGGATGGTTGAGCACCATCTCTGTCTGCCACGTGCACTGTTCCCAGTCTTAGCCCAAACACTTCATGGAAACACTCACCAGTCTAGAGATGCCATGGTGAGAATAGCAAAGAAGCGCTGGATAGCCCCAGGCTTCAGTCAGGCCACGCTGGCCTATGTTGCAGGATGTGTAAACAGTGATTTGCACAAACCAGGAAAGGTGGTCAAGGTACCAGTAAGAAGGTACCCCACAGACATGTTATCCCTTCCAGAGATTATAGATTGATTTCTTCAAGTTACTTAAGTGTTCTGGGTATGCGTATGTTCTGGCATGTACGACTCTGTTTTCAAATTGACCATGGCCTTGTAGGGCAGCAAATGCTAAGACAATTGTAAAGAAACTGTTACAAAAAGTTGTATGCAGATTTAAGATACCAGAAGTAAATTTAAAATGACAGAGGTATCCATTTCATAGGGGAGATACTAGGATGTATACTATCTGACCTAGGGATTTTCAGTCAGACATAGTTCTATTCTAGTTAGAACAGAATGTTATTTTCCTCAGTAATTGCAGCATGAACTTGCAGATTTGACACAGTATGTCATTCACTTGCAGTAAGAACTAACCAAAATATACCACCAGGTGTCTGCCTCTATTCTAGATTCCAATTTCTTAGAAAAAAACCTGTAATCTGGAGCCTGGGGACTGAGTGGTCATAAGGAAACACTGAGGAAAAGATTAGACCCACGATTCGAAGGTCCTTACCAAGTCATGTTGACTACAGTAACCTCAGTAAAATTAGCTGGCAAGGATTTGTGGATTCATGCTTCCCATTTGCAAGAAAGTTACAAAGGAAGTATTATCCAGTAATCATTCATTATTATGTACAGCTATAACCTCATAGGCACAAAGACTGACAAAGGCCTTCGGGGATGTATAATGTGTTATTCTATGCTAATGGTGGTTATTGTGACTTTTATTTGGTCACTGATAATTAATCCTATGAGATATGATGGGTGTCAAAATTGTACATGTGAGATAAATACTGACAGTAGAGCTAAGAGGGAGCTTACTGAGCCTTGGGCAAATTCTTTTATGCAGTCACATTACAAAACAGCCCAAAGTCTAAGACTAAAGAACTGTTGGATTTGCACACATTCACCAATAGCAGCAACATCCATGAATTGGGTAGAAATCACTCATAATATGACTGAATTATTAGGCCTTGATTTTGGAAAAGAAGAACAGTTCAGTAAGGCATTTGCTCAGCAGTCTGTGCCTCTTATGATGATTGCTATGGCACAAGATCCAGACTTTTGTTTTGAAACACCCATAACTAAAAACACTTACATAATCACAGAGTGGGGTAATGGTAATATAGATGAAGAGACTGTAAGTTTAAAAGTAACCCCCTTATGACTGGGACAAGTAAATTGTGCCGATACTAATTTAAACTTTACTCAGACCCAAGGCTATAAAGTTTTTAGTTGTGATTATAATAATGATGGTAGTAGGAATTTCATCACTAACTGGGATGCGAATACAGATAGCAGAGACAGCCAGGAATGGTGGAATTGGCTAAATGTAACTCACAAATGTGAACAATCCCAAGGCCAAACAGGTATAACCCCAGACCCACAAGTAGGGAAACATGCATTGAAAAACTTTCAAACAGCAGTGCATAATATTCCATACATGTTACTGGGAAATATAAAGTATCTATATGAACGAAAGGTATATAAGTGGCTTCTATGTGGTGGGAATGGTAACTGTACTTTAGGCCAGTTAATACCTATAGTATAACTTTTTATACAGATTCTATCACCTAGTGATATACAGAAGCTACAACCGAGGAGAAGGAGAGCGGTTCCAAGGAACCTAATAGATATATCATGGGTCAATAGGTGATGCATAAAAAAGAAAGTATTTTCACTTGTTATACTGTAGATTTAGCCAAATTGTTAGATAACATTGCTCAATTGTATGATTGTAAAAGCCGCCTGTTGTAATTATATGAATAATACATATGAAGTGGATGAGGCAATTGAAGACCACTTTTCCCAATTTAAAGAGTTAAAGAATCAGTTTGCCAAAGATCATCATGAAGATGAATAGTTCTCTAGGTGGTTCTCATGGCTGAAACCAGGACACTGGTTTAAGGGCATAGGTGGCTGTTTTATGGGAATATTACAGTTAATTGGGAAAGGACTGTTATTGCTACTAGCCATTTAATGAAGTTTTAATTTGACTGATTAAGAAAATACTTACACTGAAATGTTGTTCTTTTTAAGATAAAAAGTTTTATAAAGAACCTGCAACAGTTGGATTGGCTCTGAACAGTACCAAACAAATACTTACTATTATGAAAAGTGCCATACAAGACAACCAGAGAAACTACTACATGTCTTGATTGTGACCAAACAGTGTTCAACTTTTAACATGGACTCTAAGATATATTTTGCTTCTTATGATTAGTATCTTATTTTATATTCATGTGTGGTTCTATTAGAGATTAACAATGTGTGTGTAATCATAGATATATATAGTTCTTCTTTTTTATATATATCAGTAGACATGATGTAGATAGGATTGGCTAATGGGGTGGTGACACTAAAAGATTATTGATCCCATTGCCTGGGCCCAGTAGGGTTCCTAGGCCGTGAAATATGGGGGGCCAATCAATGTGAAAGACAGGCAGGTTATACAGGATATAGAATTGAACAAAAGACTGTGTATATTTGAACAAAGAAAAGGGAATTGATAAAGTGAAGAATCATGTTAAAGCATGACTCCATTTTGTGTTCAAATGCTAAGAAGAAATGATATTCTGTGTGAGACATTGTGCCTGAGAAGGGCCTCATTCCTTATCTATCTATTCTAGCTCTTAGGAATGTATTCATATAGAATAGCTTATGTTGGCCAATTAAGGCTATAGTAGAGTGTATTCATCCTTTGTATTCAATTCTGATTTATATGACAGGAAAGATAAGAGATTCTATGGACCTATTGAGAACAATGGTGTAAGTTGTCAAGAGAATGCCTTATACCAACGATGTATTGTCTCTAAGACTACACATAGCTAATAAATCACTTGAGTGATGTCATATAGATTTATAGCTATAGATAGTAGTACTAATATTCATTTATTGATAAGTTAGGCAATACTGCCATCTACCGATGATGTATGTACTGCTTGGAATATGCTAAATATTTTCATATATATTTTAATTAGGTAGATAAGTAAATTTGTTGCACATGTGCAGACTAGATTTCTTTGTCTCTATGTTAATTTGAGTGCTATAAAATTATCTGTCTGTCCAAAATAAAGGCAGAGTGGTTTTGGAAACACACAGGTCTTGTTGTTTCCTATCATTCTCCGGCTGTAAAATGCATTGTGTTAACTGGTGGCTGACAGCTGTATGTGAGCTGTGGAGGAAAAAGGGTCTATTAAGATCAGCGTTATCAATATACAGTAGTGTTGATTAAAAAGGGTAAAAGAGTACAACTTGATGCACAGTAACTGTAATTATCCACTTTGTAGTGAGAATTGAGCACAATTTAAGAGTGAGGACTCCAAAGGCCTACAGTAGGAGTGCACTAATATCAATATTGTAAGTAAGTAACTAACCTATATAGTCATGAATAATATGATCAACCAGGTACAGTATGGTCTGCAAGAAAGGGAATCAGATAAGTAAAGGTGTTAACACATAATGATTTTTATAATGGCAATATATGTAAATTGGTAAATTCTCTAAGTTCTAAGTTTAGTAGTGGAGGGTGGACTTTAGATTACTATGGTGAAGGTTCTATAATTGCACCAGAGCCACAGTAAGGGGGATAGGAGCCCATGTGGACAGAAAGAGGGTTGGGCAGGCATGGCCATCCTAACTTTAGCATCTCAGCAATACCATCAGCCATTCAGTGGCAGTAGGGCTGATCAATTCTGAGGGGGGTTAAAACAAGAAGGGCAAGAGGAAGGCAGCTGGCTGGTCAGGTTTCCCAACCAACCAAGTTGTGGTATGTGGCAAGGGGCTGGTTTCCAGGTGGTGTGGGTCGAATAAGAGAAAAATGTGATGACTAAATAAGGGGAGCTTTTCTATTACTTTATTTCACGGGCTCTGTTGTTTTTTGAAAGTAAAGCTGTGATATTTATTTGCCCAATTCATGTGTCTTAGTTGTTTATGGCTAGACAAGTGGGGCACCACCTGGTTGTCCTATGCCTCTGACAGGGCATCACTTACTGGACCTAAAATTGATCTGCTGCTGTTTTCTTTCCACCATGTCCCAGTGTCCATAGACAGTCCAGTGTAAAGTTCAACAAAAAAAAATCAATACATGCAGTTTTAAAATAAGTCCAGAAAATACCATTGTCATAAATAATAAGTGCTAGTCATTTCCTCACACTTAATGCAGCAGCAATCTACTTTATATTGATTCATTACTAAGCAGTATGAGCAAAACGAAGCAGGACTATGCAAAACTAGTTTAGCACAACACTAGCAATTCATCATTGATTATAGAGCGATAGAAGTTATAGTCATATTAAGTACTAATTAGCAGCCTAAATGACAGGACATTGTCACGCATGCAAAAAGTCATGTTTGAGCACTGAAAGTTGTCAGTTTTAGGTGAATTCTGCTCGGTTGCTGGGGGGGGGGGGCTGCTAGCAGAAATGTCAGCGCCGGCGGCTGTGTGTCCGAACGGAGCAACATTGAATTGCTCTGTCAGGCTCCATCTAGTGGTTGCTGGTGAGCAACATACTTCCCCCCCAAAGTGGTGAGTAGCAGTGTTAGCCTTATATAGATTATTTATGAGAATGCACCTAATTACACAGCAACTTTTATGAAAATGAAATACGTTTGCCTATAATTTTATCCATTATCTTGCCAAAATACATATGTTACTCTCACTTTTGCATCAGTTTGCCTCTCATACAACTTCCTGCCATACAGATGTATCCACATACAACTATCCTCCATGCACTACAAGTCGCATTACACAAAATGAGTGAGTGCCGTGCGTCTCGGTAGCACTGAGCATCTTTTTGTGCAACTTATTCCCTTAAAATGCATCTTATTCATAAAGCAAATAGGACACACAAGCAGCTTATGCTGATTACAATGATATGCAGCATGCCTATATTCTGTGTGAGACTGTAGGTGTATCTGCAAGCGCAATGCTACGTTACAGTGGCAGCAGCTGTGACACTGTATTATAGCATTTTGCATGCAGATACAGCTGCAAATAGCATTTACCACCCAACCCCACATTAGTACATGGGGAGAAGCACACGTTATATGTGCTGATAACCACTCCTCCCCAATATCGCCAGTTAATACATCTCTCTCTATGTTATTCATTTTACAATTGTGCTGCATTCCAGTGTCTCTGATCTTATGGGAAGTTAGCAATACACCTGGATTCTTACATAGAAAGTCTTACCTTGGCCTTGGCATCCTCTTTGTCATCTGCTTTTGTAGCCAGTAGCATTAATCGTAGTATAAAAGAAATGTTTAGAGGAAATTGGCCTCTTAGCTGAGGAACATTGGCCTTCATGAGCCTTTTCACTTTTGGCATTGGGATATTGAAAAAGTATATACTTCCCAGTAGGTCTTGGCCCCGTCTTCCAGCACGTCCTGACATCTTGAAGTGGAGAAGAAGCAATGTAAACATTTTTAATAACTTCTACTGACATATTACATCATTACATAATTTTAGCAAATTGAGGAGTTTTATATTCTAAGAAAATGACTCTCTAAGCAAGACCTAAATGATCACTTACTTAGTGAAGAAGCAGGATGGGAATCTTTAACTGTGAATTGAAGGTGTCGGAATTTAAATATCTTGATCAAAATCAGCCTAGATTTAGGAATATAAATGAAATTGGAAACACTACTGTATACGGTTATTTGATTGTTTCTGAGGTGACTCATGGTCCTGAAGAAAGTACCTTAGATATAGAAACGTGTTGAGCTCATGCCTCTGAGCACCTGCTGCTTTTATTCTAAAACTGCAGACCCACTACTGTGTCCAGCACAGCTTACAGTTACTCACCCACATTTGGACACTAGCGAGACAGTAAAGCCCGCCATGGAGTTGCGTTTAACTAGAAGCTGCTGTCACTGACATGGGTTTACTCTCAAGCCCCCCATAGCCCAGTGTCGGCTACACTGTTTTGCTGCTTGGACATCACTTGAGTTCAACAGTCTGATACCGCGGCACCAATTTACGCTACACTGAGCCAATAATACCACTTACCCCTTTGCAGCTAGGTTACCTCTACAGTCTGCAAATCTTTTACCACTACAGTACCTGTTTGGCACCACCAGAACTGGGACACATGATGGGACCCCACAGTCTGTCCATCAGCTGCTGCACACAGAGACCCACTCATAGCCATCATTTACATACAAGGTCTGGGAACTTTACTTACTTTCTCCAATCTGATAACATTACAGGCATTGTGCTGCGTATTACCCGCTGGACAGTTCACTATCTTTAGTCTAGTTCAATCTGCCAGGCAACTCGGCATTAATCACAGGAAACCTAATCTACACCACTTTCTTGTGTGCTACTCTCACCTGAACATTGCAATTTAGGCCGGATACGCACAAGACGATATACTGTTCGATCCTGCCTGATTAGATGACATATCGGGCACATCATCCAGTGTGTACCCACTATGTTGCTGATGATTCACGCTCCTACGCGTCATCAGCGACATCGCCTGTCAGACCTGGCAATAGTGTCAGTGGGAGCCACCATTGCGCCATCGCTGCTGGAATCAGCAGGGTCCCGTCGCTGACGATGTCGGTACACTGTAGACATCGTCTAGTGTGTACCAGCCTTTACTCATCTATTACAGAACTACTGGCATATCATCCATAACTTGCTCTTAGATAACATCTAAGATGGAAATTGACTCATCTTCAATGTGGCAGCGGCACTATACATACCGGGGCCGGCTCTAGGGGTGTTCGACCAGTGCAGTCGCACAGGGGCGCCACCCGTAGAGGGCGCACCCATCCCCAGCATCCCGATTTCAGCGGGACAGTACTGTCCTGCTGTTCCACCCACGGGCCGAAGTGGGCTGTGCGGCAGTGCCGGACCCCCGGAGTGTGAATGGATGCATGCGCGCGGCAACCATTCACTGACAGGACAGGGCTGGGGGAAGCCCAGCCAGTGACGGAGTGCTGGGCTTTACCCCCAGCCTGAAGTTATTTCTAGGCGTGCCATGCGGGCCCCCAAATTTGTTCACTTGCGGCTTTGCCGCGCGCAATGTAAGGGCGCCTTCTCAGGGGCCGGCACAGGGTGCTCCGACCCCTGGAGCCGCCCTGATACATACCTTTACTCTGCTGCAGCTAATTTACACATATGACGGTTTAATATATTCATTGTACGCACTAGATATATTGGTGTAATAGTATATTATTTTAACTGATAATACATTATTGTCTATTGTGTGCAATTACACAATTTTCCTTTTCCTCCCCTCCCAAACCCCCCTTCCCATTTTTTATGTAATAAATGCTGCTTGTATTAATTGAATATTTGAGACATCACTATAATTTGTGCTGTGGGTGGATTTTTTGCGCAGTCATAGTGGTTTATGTTTTTGAGATTTAGCACATTTCTCTTGTTTGGCAGTTACATTGTCCCCCGTCTTAGACTTTTTTAATTTAGCACCACATCTGTTAAAACACTTTTTATATTGAGTTTGGAAGAAGCACTGCACAAATCACTATGACCTGTGTAGGCTTCATTATGTTTAAAATGACAAAAACAAAATGTGTGGGTTCCCCCTGAAATCCATAACCATCCCTGGAGCTCTGAGCTTGGTATGGCACCAGAAAATAGGGGGTAAAAATGGTATGAGTTTCCCCCTATTTTCCAATAACCAGCACCAGGCTGAACAAGCCAAGGGTAATGCTATAGCTGGGAGACACAAGGCATGGGGTCCCCCAGCCACACTGTTAATTAGTCCCAAACTGGTCAGCCAAGGGTTGTAATCCTTCAGCAAGTCAGGATCCTCTAATGAAATAGGGTCTCCCTTCCTGAGAGACAACCAGCTTGAGCTGAAAGCTCTACCACATCCCTGATCGCGGTTGGTGCAGGGGTAATGTTAATAAATAGTTAATATTATTGTTCTTTACTTTTGGACTACAAGTCCCAGGAAGCCTGCCCCATTTAGAATTAAAGTGCCAGCATGGCCAGACATCTTTAAAAAAAACTATGAAAATTAAGACAATACATGGACACAGTATTTTAGTATTTTAGACCCACAAGTGCCAGCATCATCAGATATTAAGGGCCTGCTGGTGCTTGCAGTCTGTCATTAAATAATTTATAGAAACAAACTCCTTCACACAGACTTCGTTCTCCACTTTAATACTTACAAAAGCAATGAAGCAGGTACTCTTGGATCCATGTAGCATCCAGGGTCCCTAGCAAAAAAATAAATCTGACAAAACTGTCACCCTTTGTAGGGTTCAT
The DNA here is from genome assembly GCA_031769625.1 of Taudactylus pleione. Lineage (NCBI taxonomy): Eukaryota > Metazoa > Chordata > Amphibia > Anura > Myobatrachidae > Taudactylus > Taudactylus pleione. The sequence goes on along the minus strand of JAUIMM010000512.1, from coordinate 1,107,442 downwards.
AGAACTGAAAGGGGACAAGCTAATCTGCTGACAGCTCCAACACTTTGAGCCAATCAGTGCACCCCCTTTCAGCTCTATGGAGTGACCAGCAGTAACGTGTCACTCTGTGCCAAGCCCCTGCCAAGGTGGACCTGCTTCATTGCATTTTTAAAGTATTAAAGTGGAGAACGAGGTCTGTGTGAGGGAGGTTTTTTTTAATAAAATATTTAATGACAGACTACAAGCACCTGCAGGCCCTTAATATCCGACGATGCTGGCACTTGTGGGTCTACAAGTGCCATCATGTTGCTGGGACATGTAGTTCACCTGTAAAAGCAATGAAGCAGGTTCTCTTGGGTCCATGTTGCATCCAGGGTCCTTTGCAAAAAAATAAATCTAACAAAACTGTCACCCTTTGTAGGGTTCATAGAGCTGAAAGGGGACAAGCTAATTTGCTGACAGCTCCAACATTTTGAGCCAATCAGTGCATCCCCTTTCAGCTCTATGGAGTGACCAGCAGTAACGTGTCACTCTGTGCCAAGCCCCTGCCAAGGTGACAGTTTCGTCAGGTTTGTTTTTTTGCAAAGATCCCTGGATGCTAAATGAACCCAAGAGGACCTGCTTCTTTGCATTTTTTAAGTATTAAAGTGGAGAACGAAGTCTGTGTGAGGGAGTTTGGTTTCTATAAATTATTTAATGACAGACTGCAAGCACCAGCAGGCCCTTAATATCTGATGATGCTGGCACTTGTGGGTCTACAAGTGCCATCATGTTGCTGGGACTTGTAGTTTACCTGTAAAGAACAATATTAGTAAGCATTTACAAACATTACCTACACACCCATCACCACCAGGAGTGCGGGGAAGAGCCCTGGGCTTTAAGCTGCTTGTCCTCAGGACGGTGGAACTTACTTTCCGAGAGATTCCAGCCTTGGGGGCTTATGTACAGTAATAGGTAGCAACTTGCAGCCTCTGTGAGAACTCTTGCAAGTCTTCTGTATTTTTAAAGCCACAATTATTTTCAAGCCAGCTTGGTTTCACCTTTAAAATGATTGCCGCTTTAAAATACAGGAATACTTGCAGGAGTTCCCACAGCAGGTGCAAGTGGCTACCTATTACATAAACCCCTTGAACTGACCAGTTTGGGGCTGGTTAATGGTATGGTAGGAGGACCCCATACTGTGTGTCACCCTGCTATAGCGTGATCAGCCTCGTGCTGATTATTGGAAATAAAAGGAACCCCACATAGTTTTTACTTCCTATTTTAAAATAACAGACCAGGCTCTGAGGTCCAGGGCTGGTTATGGATTTGGTGTTGGGACCGCACACATTATTTTACTTAATTTTTTAAACAAATCTATCATTTTACACATACTGTAACTAGTCATGCACAGATCATTGTGATCTGTGCAGTGCTTGTATATTGCTTAGCTTCTATTTTACAGTTGTTCAATAAAAAACACTTCCAAATAGAACACTCCAATGCGGTTTGTCATGAAACAGCAGATAATTGAAGAGAGAGGCAGTTTAGACATCAATGCAAACTGAGTAAATGCTGTTAGTTAGACCAGGGCCGAAACTAGGATATCTGTCACCCGATGCAAGGCAGCAATTTTGAGCCCCCCTCCCTTCCCGTACCTGGATTTTGTCCTTGCTCCTCCATAAGGCAGTACACTAGTCAAACGTCCCTGGTATAGCGACTTACATCATTCCACACACCATAATGCCCATTGCAAATTATGCCACACACTGTAATGCCTATTACCAAAGTGCCACTTACATATTTGCCCGACACCATTTTATGCCCCACAATAAGACTTGTAATTACTTAAAAATTACCTGCTCGTTGTCAGGGGTTTTATGCTCATTGCCAGGGGGTTTCACGCTCGTTGCCAGTGGGTTTCATGCTCGTTGCCAGTGGGTTTCACGCTCGTTGCCAGGGGGTTTCACGCTTGTTGCTATGGGGTTTATGCTCGTTGCCATGGGTTACATGCTTGTTGCCAGGGGTTACATGCTCGTTTTCATGGGGTTTATGCTCGTTGCCAGGGGGTTCCACGGGAGAAGATGCAGCTTTCAGCATCTTCTCCCGGCACTTGCGCTGGCCTAATAGACACTAGAGGTCCAGTAGGACCTCTAGTGTCTGTCTACTCCTTTTTTGGATGGCCGCCTTCAGCAGAGTCCATGCGGATGGCTAGTCCACATAGAATCGGCTGAAAATGGCCATCCAAAAATGGCCACCACCAAGGAGGAGACAGACACTAGAGGATCAGTAAGGACCTCTAGCATCTGTCTCCTTCTCGGCGGCGGCCATTTTTGGATGGCCGTTTCTTAATCTGCAGCTCCCAAGCCACCGTAAGTCTGCCTTTTTTCACCCCCTGCATTCCAGCACCCGGTGCACGTGCACCTCTAGCCCCCCCCTAGTTGTTGCCCTGGTTAGACATAGAAACCACCGTCAATTAACGTCAGTTTCTTATGGGTTTTAAATGACATCTAAACACCGCTTAATAATTTAGAGCCTGATTCAGATATGGGAATAGAGTAATATAGAGCAATGGGAATAGAGTAATATAGAGCAAATAACTGTACCTGGACAAACCAGGTTGCTCTGCAAGAGGTGCAAATACATACATCATATTTTTTTAATGTGGGTTAAATACTGGCTGCTTTGCATGTAGCCCACAAATGCTGGACAGCTTTATTTTACACTGCAATTTCGATCTTAGTTTGGACACACCCCTCCCTAATCTATATCTCTCTGAACATTTAAAATCTGCCCCTCCTGCATGGTATTAACAAGATGCACAGCTCTTTCTTACTGTGTTCCTAAATCTGAGCCCCTAGCTCAGAGATGGGGAACCTCCATCCCGGGGACCGTATAAGGCCCTCGGTATCATTTGGTCTGGCCCTCTGAGCTTTTTTCTGCTAACCTCATCTGGCTAGCAGGGTACCTAGAATGGCACCCTGCAGGAAGAATCTATGCAGCAGTGCTGTCTGTTGAGTCCTTAGGGCACTTCAGATGATCACACTGCTGCCCTAACAGCTCCCCGGAGCATCCTCACCGGCAATTGTTGCCCTGCCCTCGTGTGTCATCACATGGAGGGGGCGTGGCCTGCACCGGCCCGCAATAATGTTACATATATCTAAATGGCCCTCGGCACAAAAAAGGTACCCCACCCCTGCCCTAGCCCTCATGAGCAAGACTTGTTACCCTCATTTACAGATATGCCTAGCTATAATGCTGGCAACGGTGCAGCAAATCGTGTTACACATAGCGCTAAATGTGCGTACACGAGCAGATACACGCACTGCGTACGCAACCGCGCCTTCATAGCGATACATGGTGCGGTCGCAGTGCGCATCATAGCAAAGTGTGGCATATGCAGTCATGGGGAATCGTATGTCGCGATGCGTGCGCTCGTTTGTGGCACAATCAGTTACAATGTAACTGGGCGCATCTGTACTTCTTCTAGCAGTATTCATATCACCATTTCTCCTGTATCTCTTTTCTCCAACAGCAATCCTGATTCTGTCTGCCCATTTGTGCCTACCGCCTCATTGAATGCTGTTTTACTATCTATTCCCCTCCACTTCACCTGCGTAACTTATCACTGCTTGCTTGTACAAGCCATAGGTAGTCACTCTCTATTAGTTATCACTTTATGATGCTATGGACACCTTGTGGCACCTTATAAACAACCTACAGTATAATGATAATAATAAATACCACATAATTTAACGGGAAGCAGTCAGCATCCCGGCGTGCGGGATGCCGTCAGTCTAAATACCAGCGACAAAATTCCAACAGGTCGGGATCCCGGCACCAGTATCCCGACCATCGGCATCCCGAAGGTAAGTATCAGGGTGTTAGGGGGAGAGTACAGTTAGCTAGCGGGGTTGGGGTTAGGCTCTAGGGGGAGAGTTAGGCTTAGGCACCAGGGAGGGAGGGTTAGAATTAGGGTGCGGGGAGGGGGAGGTTAGGTTTAGGCACTAGTGGGGGAGGTTAGGTTTAGGCACCGGGTAGGGGGTGTTAGGATTAGGGTGCGGGGAGGTTAGGTTTAGGCACTAGAGGGGTAGGTTAGGGGTAGGAACCGGGGGGGAGGGTTAGAGTTAGGGTAGGGGTTAGGGCAGGGGGTAGGAAAATACTTACCATTAGTTGCTATGGGTGTCGGGATTGTGGCTGTCGGGAAGCCACCGTCGGTATTCTGACCAGCGGCATCCCGACAGCCGGGATATCATACCCATTCCCATTTAACAATGATGCTACTAAATGCTCATAATAACTTAATCCCTCTATCACCACTGCTATCCTGTAGCAAAAGATTTTACTCAATATTTATTAATGTCGTGAATGAGGGTTTAGAAGAGGTTTTTTTTTTAACCAATTAAAGCTTTTTAGAAAATGTTGCATATACCTGTATATTTATTTTTTCTCTCATTTACTTCATTCACTTCATATCAACTGATTCATTTTAATTTATTTTTACCTTCGGTTTCCCAATTTTTTTATTAAACTTTATTGTATACTAAATAGCACTTCAAAACAGTAAAAAAATCTTGAATTTTATACTTTTATAATATGTAGTTATTATATCAGTTTTTTAATTACTGTATAAGGGTTTGAAAATTTTAAATTCACAAATGTTAGCACTTGCGAGCATACACAAATCTACATTTCTCAGGACAGATTAAAATATTTTCAAAAGGAATAAACATAATAGGTTTGAATATAGCTTACAAGTGGACTAGGTTTAAATTAGGGGTGAGCGGGTTCGGATTTCTGAAATCCGAGCCCCCCCGATCCGAAGCCGATCCGAGTCAGGCTCGACTTTTCCCGCCTGACTCGGATCTGAATCGAGGCAAAACGTCATCATCCCGCCTTCCGGGTCTCGCGGGTTTTGGATCCTATATAAGGTACCCGCGTCGGCGCCATTTTCTCACTCGACAGTGGACAGTGAAGAGGGAGGGTGGGAGTTAGGGCTGGCTGGGCTGTGTAGTGTAGCGTAGTGCAGTGTAGTGTTGTGCTGTGCTGTGCTGCGCTGCTGTTGTCCATAGAGGCTGTGTCCACTACTTCAAAGTCCATAGGGGCTGGCTGGACTGTGTTGTGCAGTCAGTTGTCCATAGGGGCTGTGTCCACTCCAAAGTCCTGTGCAGTGTACCAGCCCTAAAGGGGTGCTGTAATGTTGTCCAGGCGGTGCTCTGTCCATCAGGGGTGCTCCCCCCAAGTGCTAAAAAAAAAAAAAAAAAATTCAGTGTTTGTGAATTGTGTGCACTGTGGCTGCACGTGCATCAACAAAGGAGCAGCGCCAAGCGTGTGCCTGTGTCCTATAAGTAAAGGGCCGGCTGGCTTGTCCGTTAAAGGGTGCTGTAACCCCCAAAGTACACTCCAAACAAAATAAAAAAATATTTTCTGTGTTTGTGAATTGTGTGCGCAGTAGCCGCACGTGCATCAACAAAGTAGTGCCAAGCGTGCGCCTGTGTCATAAGTAAAGGGCCGGCTGGCTTGACCGTTAAAGGGTGCTGTAACCCCCAAAGTACACTCCAAACCAAATAAAAAAATATTTTCTGTGTTTGTGAATTGTGTGCGCAGTAGCCGCACATGCATCAACAAAGTAGTGCCAAGCGTGCGCCTGTGTCCCATAAATAAAGGGCCGGCTCGATTGACCGCTAAAGGGTGCTGTAACCCCCAAAGTGCACTCCAAACAAAATAAAAAAATATATTTTTTTGTGTTTGTGAATTGTGTGTGCAGTAGCCGCACGTGCATCAACAAAGTAGTGCCAAGCGTGCGCCTGTGTCATAAGTAAAGGTCCGGCTGGCTTGACCATTAAAGGGTGCTGTAACCCCCAAAGTACACTCCAAACCAAATAAAAAAATATTTTCTGTGTTTGTGAATTGTGTGCACAGTAGCCGCACATGCATCAACAAAGTAGTGCCAAACGTGCTCCTGTGTCATAAGTAAAGGGCCAGCTGGCTTGACCGTTAAAGGGTGCCGTAACCCCCAAAGTACACTCCAAACCAAATAAAAGAATATTTTCTGTGTTTGTGAATTGTGTGCGCAGTAGCCGCACATGCATCAACAAAGTAGTGCCAAACGTGCGCCTGTGTCATAAGTAAAGGGCCGGCTGGCTTGACCGTTAAAGGGTGCTGTAACCCCCAAAGTACACTCCAAACCAAATAAAAAAATATTTTCTTTGTTTGTGAATTGTGTGCGCAGTAGCCGCACGTGCATCAACAAAGTAGTGCCAAGCGTGCGCCTGTGTCATAAGTAAAGGGCCGGCTGGCTTGACCGTTAAAGGGTGCCGTAACCCCCAAAGTACACTCCAAACCAAATAAAAAAATATTTTCTGTGTTTGTGAATTGTGTGCGCGGTAGCCGCACGTGCATCAACAAAGTAGTGCCAAGCGTGCGCCTGTGTCATAAGTAAAGGGCCGGCTGGCTTGACCGCTAAAGGGTGCTGTAACCCCCAAAGTACACTCCAAACAAAATAAAAAAATAAATTTTTTTTTTTTGTTTGTGATTTGTGTGCGCAGTAGCTGCATGTGCATCAACAAAGTAGTGCCAAGGGTGCGCCTGTGTCCCATAAATAAAGGTCCGGCTGGATTGACCACTAAAGGGTGCTGTAACCCCCAAAGGGCACTCCAAACAAAATAAAAATATATATTTTTTTGTGTTTGTGAATTGTGTGCGCAGTAGCCGCATGTGCATCAACAAAGTAGTGGCAAGCGTGCGCCTGTGTCCCATAAATAAAGGACCAGCTGGATTGACCACTAAAGGGTGCTGTAACCCCCAAAGGGCACTCCAAACAAAATTAAAAAAATATATTTTTTTGTGTTTGTGAATTGTGTGCGCAGTAGCCGCACGTGCATCAACAAAGTAGTGCCAAGCGTGCGCCTGGGTCCCATAAATAAAGGGCCGGCTGGATTGACCGCTAAAGGGTGCTGTAACCCCCAAAGGGCACTCCAAACAAAATAAAAAAATATTTTTTTTGTGTTTGTGAATTGTGTGCGCAGTAGCCGCACGTGCATCAGCAAAGTAGTGCCAAGCGTGCGCCTGTGTCCCATAAATAAAGGGCCGGCTGGATTGACTGCTAAAGGGTGCTGTAACCCCCAAAGGGCACTCCAAACAAAATAAAAAAATATTTTTTTTGTGTTTGTGAATTGTGTGCGCAGTAGCTGCACGTTCATCAACAAAGTAGTGCCAAGCGTGCGCCTGTGTCCCATAAATAAAGGGCCAGCTGGATTGACCGCTAAAGGGTGCTGTAACCCCAAAGGGCACTCCAAACAAAATAAAAAAAAAATTTCTGTGTTTGTGAATTGTGTGCACTGTGGCTGCACGTGCATCAACAAAGGAGCAGCGTCAATCGTGCGCCTGTGTCCCATAAGTAAAGGGCCGGCTGGCTCATTTCTTAAAGGGTAGTGTAACCCACAAAGTGCACTAGTCTCCAACAAAAATAAAAAATTATTTTCTGTGTTTGTGTGCGCCTTAGCCGCACATATATATATAAAACATAAATGGAGGACCAATCTTTCTCCGATAAAAATAAAATAGGGAAAGATCAAGAAACACTTCCTCCTAGTGCTGAAGCTGCTGCCACTAGTCATGACATAGACGATAACATGCCATCAACGTCGTCTGCCAAGGCCGATGCCCAATGTCATAGTAGAGGGCACATACAATCCCAAATGACAAAGTTCAGGAAAATGACGTTGAAAAAAACATTTAAATCATCTGAAAAGAAACATAAACTTGCCAATATGCCATTTACGACACGGAGTGGCAATAAATGGCTAAGGTCTTTCCCTATGTTCATGACTAGTGGTTCAGCTTCACATGACGATGGAAGCCCTCCTCCCACTAAAAAAATCAAAAGAGTTAAGCTGGCAAAAGCACAGCGAAGAACTGTGAGTTCTAAGAAGATATCACAAATCCCCAAGGAGAGTCCAAGTGTGGTGGTGGTTGCGATGTCTGACCTTCCCAGCACTGGACGGGAAGAGGTGGCTCTTTCCACCATTTGCACGCCCCCTGCAAGTGCTGAAAGGAGCACCCACAGTCCACTTGCTGATATGCAAATTGAAGATGTCACTGTTGAAGTACAACTGGATGAGGATACTGGTGTAGCTGGCACTGAGGAGGAAGTTGGCGAGGAGGATTCTGATGGTGATGTGGTTTGTTTAAATCAGGCTCCGGGGGAGACAGTTGTTGTCCGTGGGATGAAAAAGCCCATCACGGTCATGCCTGGGCAGAAGACCAGACATTCCACTTCTTTGGTCTGGCACTATTTCTATCCAAATCCGAACAAAACTGTCTTGCCGTATGTACCATATGTAAAGGTGGAATAAGTAGGGGTAGGGACGTTAACCACCTAGGAACATCCTCCCTTAGACGGCACCTGCAGCGCGTTCATAAAAAGTTACTGTCAAGTTCAGAAACTTTGGCTAAGACCGTAAGCAGTCCAGGGACACCAAAATCCCGTTGTCCTGTTGTATCCAAGCACCTGCAAACCACACCGTCAACTCCCTCCTCGTCAATTTCCTCCTTAGTCAGGATCGGAAGTAGTCCTGCAGGCAATGTCACTGGCATGACTGACTCTCCTATCCGGGATTCCTCCGGAGGATCCTGCATTGCTACGCCTCCTGCTGCCGCTGCTGCTGTTGCTGCTGCTGGGAGTCGTTCATCATCCCAGAGAGGAAGTAGGAACACCACTACTTTTACTAAACAATTGACCCTCCAACAGTCCTTAGCGAGGAGGATGAAGTACGACAGCAGTCATCCTGAAGCAAAACGTACAACTGAGGCCTTGACTGCTATGTTGGTGTTAGACGTGCGTCCGGTATCCGCCATTAGTGCAGTGGGATTTACACAATTGATGGAGGTAGTGTGTCCCCGGTTCCAAATCCCGTCTAGATTCCACTTCACTAGGCAGACTTTACAGAAACATCAGAAAAAGTGTCCTCAGTGTCCTGAAAAATGCCGTTGTACCCAAAGTCCACTTAACCACGGACATGTGGACAAGTGGAACAGGGCAGACTAAGGACTATATGACTGTGACAGCCCACTGGGTAGATGTATCACCTTACGCAGCAACAGCAGCAGCGTCACCAGTAGCAGCATCTCAGAAACACCAGCTCATTCCAAGGTAGGCTACGCTGTGTATCACCAGTTTCAGTAAGAGGCACACCGCCGACAACCTCTTAGAGAAACTGAGGGAAATCATCGCCCAGTGGCTTACCCCACTTAGACTCTCCTGGGGATTTGTGATATCTGACAACGCCACCAATATTGTGCGGGCATTACATCTGGGCAAATTCCAGCACGTCCCATGTTTTGCTCACACAATAAACTTGGTGGTGCAGAATTTTCTGAAAAGCGACAGGGGCGTGCAGGAGACGCTTTGGGTGGCCCGAAAAATTTCTGGCCACTTTTGCCATTCAGCGACTGCGTGCCGAAGACTGGAGCACCAGCAAACACTCTTGAACCTGCCCCGCCATCACCTGAAGCAAGAGGTTGTGACGCGGTGGAACTCAACCCTCTATATGCTTCAGAGGATGGAGGAGCAGCAAAAGGCCATTCAAGCCTATACATCCACCTATGACATAGGCAAAGGAGGGGGTATGCACCTGACTCAAGCGCAGTGGAGAATGATTTCCGTGTTGTGCAAGGTTCTCCAGCCCTTCGAACTTGCCACACGTGAAGTCAGTTCAGACACTGCCAGCTTGAGTCAGGTCATTCCCCTCTTCAGGCTTTTGCAGAAGCAGCTGGAGAAAGTGAAGGAGGAGCTAAGACGGAGCGATTCCGCTCGGCATGTGGGACTTGTGGATGAAGCCCTTCATTCGCTTTGCCAGGATTCCAGGGTGGTCAATCTGTTGAAATCAGACCACTACATTTTGGCCACCGTGCTCGATCCTAGGTTTAAAGCCTATATGGTGTCTCTCTTTCCAGCCGTCACAAGCCTGCAGAGGTGCAAAGACCTGCTGGTGAAAACACTGTCAGCTGAAGCAGAATGTGACACGTCAACAGCTCCTTCTTCATTTTCTCCCGCAACTGGGGCTGCCAGGAAAAAACTTAGGTATCCTAAGCAACCCGCTGGCGGTGATGCAGGGCAGGCAGGACCAAGTTTGGACATCTGGTCCGGACTGAAGGACCTGGCAACAATTTCTGACATGTCTACTGTCACTACATATGATACTGTCACCATTGACAGAATGGTGGAGGATTACATCGGTGACAGCATCCAAGTAGGCATGTCAGACAGTCCATACCTGTACTGGCAGGAAAAAGAGGCAATTTGGAGGCCCCTGTACAAACTGGCTCTATTTTACCTGAGTTGCCCCCCCTCCAGTGTGTACTCCGAAAGAGTGTTTAGTGCAGCCAGGAACTTTGTCAGCGAAAGGCGTAGGAGGTTGCTTCCACAAAATGTGGAGAAGATGATGTCCATAAAAATGAATTATCAACTCTTCCAGGTAGACCAGCCTCCAGAACGTACAGAGGGACCTGTGGTGGTGGATTCCAGTGGGGACGAGTTAATACTCTGTACACAACACTGAAGAGGGTGAGGAATCGGTGGATGAGGAGGATGAGGACGACATCTTGCCTCCGTAGAGCCAGTTTGTGCAGGGACAGATTAATTGCCAGCTTGTTTTGTGGGGGCCCAAACGAACCAATCATTTCAGCCACAGTTGTGTGGCAGACCCTGGCGCTGAAATGATTGCTTTGTTAAAGTGTGCATGTCCTGTTTATACAACATAAGGGTGGGTGGGAGGGCCCAAGGATAATTCCATCTTGCACCTCTTTTTTTTCTATGCATTATGTACAGTTTGGGGCCTAGTTTTTCAAACTGCCATCCTGTCTGCCACTGCAGTATCACTCCTAGATGGGTCACGTGTTTGTGCCGCCCACTCGTGTCGCTTAGCATAGTCATCCAGCTACCTCGGTGCAACCTTTTGGACATAAAAACACTATTGTGAGGTGTGAGGTGTTCAGAATAGATTGGAAATTAGTGGAAATTAAGGTTATTGAGGTTAATAATAGCATAGGAGCAGAAAAACCAAAACATTCTGTGATTTTAGCTGTTTTTATGCTTTTTTTTTAAAAAATACAGATCCAAAACACAAAACCCAGAACCCAAAACACGGAAGGGTGGTTTTGGCAAAACCAATCCAGATCCAAAACACGAAGAAAGATCCAGATCCAAAACCAAAACACAAAACACGAAAAGTGGCCGGTGCACACCCCTAGTTTAAATAAGTCAACATGTCAGTGTCACAGACATTTAACAATGTATTTAACCTAAAATATGTTTTGCATTTTTTAAAAAATCATTAAAATGTGTCTATACCAGAGGTTCCCAAATGTTGTCCTCGAGGCTCCCCAACAGTTCAGGTTTTAGAGATATCCATGGTTGAGCACAGGTGGGTAAATCAAATTGACTGAGGCACTAATTAAGGACCTGATTCAGCAAGGAACGCACGGATGCACTTGCATGCACCCGGCTGCTGCGAGAATATGCTAATCAATGCATACGCACGGCACGCGCAGCACAAGATGGAGAAGCCCAGCACTACATAATGCCACCCACCTTTACCCTGATTGACAGCGTAAACATCGGTAAAATTGAGAACCATTGACACATTTGCATAATAGTGGTTGACCTGAGCTCACTCAGGATCTTGGACGCTAATTAAGGCTTCCGCACAGCCTTAATTATGCACGCCCCTGTAACAGCATTCAATTTCAAATGCACAGGCACGCCTGTGTTCGCCCCACCAACTCCCCCCGTCACCACCCACAAATGACACTTCCTGTCAGTCAACATCGGAGGGGTCTCCATGCCGTTCGAACCCTTACCCGGCCGCACTGACAGGTTCGTGCACACGCAGTGCGATGCGTACGCATGCACAGAATGAAAACATTGGCCCGCTGCATGTGATCTCACACTTGTATTCCTTGCTAAATCGCCCTAAGTCACCTGTGCTCAACCATATATACCTCTAAAACCTGAACTGTTGGGGAGCCTTGAGGACCGTGTTTGGCAAATTCTGGTCTATAGTCTATACCAAATTTCAAGTTGAGATCTCAGTGGGATCTTATATTTTTAGTAATTTATGTTTATAGTATTTTCTTGGGCTTACTTTCTTGACATCATTTATATTTTCTTAGAAAATTGGTTTCATTAATTGGCTTGTGCCTTGAGGACAGCAACATTTAGTGCATTATAAGTTGAGACATTTTTTCTCTGAAATTTAAAAAAAAATAAATAAAAAATCTGAAAATTTGGGTAATATTATAAATCATCGGATTTAATATTTTTGTCAGATTTAAAAACAGGAATATGCAGTGTCTTGTTGCTGTTGCTAGGGACTTGCCCTTGAATGCAGTGACAATTCAGTGATTTGGAAAGGTGGAGGTGTTAATCATATCAGATTTTAACTATAATTTCTCTAGTATAGAAGTTTCAGACTGGGGCATTAAGGGCCCAACAGGGAAATGCAATGGCAGGGGCTCACTGGTTTAACCAGCCATTGGGCAGGTGTGGTCGTCAACTGGAGGGGCCACGGCATAATGTTATGCAGCCTCTGATTCAATGCCCAGTTTAGTCTAATACATTTTATCTGTGCCCTATTTAGTCTAATAACAATAATCTGTGACCACTTTCATAGAATAAAATAATTTAAGATAATAATAATAACAATAATATACTGTAATCTGTACCCCCTTTAGTAAAATTATATGTGCCCCTTTCAATAGAATAATAGTAATAATGTGTGCTGTATTATTAGAATAGCTTAGTCGTTGATGTGTCCCCATCAGTATAATATATACAAGAATTGAATGTTCTCTTTAGTATATATTTAATATTACAAACCATACATATAGTATAACACATTATACATGTAGTAATTCATAAATATGATGTAATACATCATACAGCACACAGTACAGTGTATCACGAGTACAGTGCTGCAAGACATTAATACCAGCATATTACGGGCTCTATTTACTACAATCCGCATTTTGAATGCAGATTGTAGTGTGATATTACCGACTGAATTCGCATTGCGAATTCAGGCAATATCACAGGGATTTACTAAAAATCCCTTGCAGGGACAGAGCTTGTGATAAAGCTTTGTCCCTGCGAATCCCCTCCGCACACTAATCACGGTAATTTTGCAAAAAATACCGTGACAAAGTGCCCACGCATGCACCGACCGGCCATCACTAAGCCCCACCCCCATAGCTAAGCCCACCCCCACGATCGCAACCCCCCCTCACTTAATTGCACTTACCTTCAGTGATCAAGGCTTCGGTGATGTCCTCCATGGCTCCGGTCAGCTGACATCCCATCCTGAACTGGAACCCGGTCACCTGATGACCGGGCCCCAGTGCAGGATGGGAGACCCCGGTATTTTTTTCACAATTTATTTTTAGTTACTACCAGGCAGATTGCATTTCCCATTACAGTGATGGGATGAGGACACCATGCAACCCAACCCTCTGTAGCATGTCACCCTAATGAGAGGCAGCCTGCAGGCATCTGTCAGAGACCCACAGTAACTCAGGAGCTCTGAGCTATTGACATCACAAGAACCGGCTGTTCTCTTGCGAGTCAGAGCTCTTGCCTCCTCCAGTCCCCACCCAGTCAGAACTGCGTTACCACAGACAGCATAGCGGCAGAGCAATCAGCATCTGGGTGCCTTTTCTGGGTAAGTGCTGCAGCATGCAGAGAAGTAGCTGATGCTGGGAATAGGGTAGTGTCTAGGTGACCTTTGTGGAGAGGACCTCGACGCCATCAGCTACTGTCCAACATCATTCCCTACCATCCATGTGGACATAGAGGGGAAATATAATCTTGCCCGAAGCGTATTGAGCGAATAAGTTTCTTCTCTAGGTGGATTTTATGGGCAAGGAACTGCACTTCTGCCCTCATTGCACATAATTTCTAGGTTCTTAATGCGAAGGGGAAATAAGCTCAACCCTGGGAATAGGGTGAGGTGCTCCTGCTGTAGTAACCCTGGGCCGTGCTGAGTATCCAGGACTCCACGGCAGTGAGGACACCAGGGCAGGTAGACTTAATGTGTAAGGCTGCTGATGCTTCCTCCGCCAGGGTGCCATATATCAGCCATCCAATTATGGGCAGAGCACCTGCTGAGCAGAGCCTGAAGCACATACAGAGATCAGTGTCTCCAGACAGTAATCATGTTGTGGGCAGGGTGATGCTTGTAGCTTAGCCCACACCACGCCCCAGTATGGAGGCACTTATACCTGTATGTGCTTCAGGCTCAGCTCAGCAGTAGGTGGTTTGCCCCCCATAGGATGGCTTATCTATGGATCCCTGCAACAGTGAGGAGGGAGGGGGGGAGAGAGAGATCTGAGTAAGGGGGAGTAAGGGGGAGATATGTGTGTCTGAAGAAAGGGGAGCTATGTTAAGGGGAAGAGTTGTGTATGAGTGTCTTTGAGGGGGAGATCTGTGTGTATGTGAACGAGAATCTGAGTGAGAGGGGAGAGAGCTGTGTGGGTGGATTTTAGTGAGGAAAGCTGTGTGTGTGAGGGGGTAGCTAAGTGAAGAAAACTGTGTGAGGGGAGAGAGCTGTTTGTGTGAGGGGGTGGCTGAGTGGAGGAGAGAAGCTAAGGGAGGAAGATTCTGTGTGGGGATTTCTGAGTGAGGTGGGGGTGCTGTGTATGCAGGGGTGCCGAGAGGGGGAGCTTGTACTATTTACCCAGGCCCTGGCCTGTTGAAGGGGCTCTGCGGGGGTCCAGGTCCTGCAGCCCACCCCCTACCCCCCCTGCTGCTGCCATCTAGTTCGGCAGCAGGTTAGAGAGGACTGACTGCTTCTGCAGCAGTCTCTCTCCCCAGCCTAGCACACATGCTGTCACGCTGTGTGCCAGGCTAGGAAGAGAGACTGCTGCAGCAGCAGTCAGATCTTTCTTCCTTCCCCCCTGACACCTGTGCGGCTGCGAACATAGTAATTTTTTTTCTTTTCAGAAGGAGGGGGTCTGGCCACACCTCTCCCATTGTCCATACCCCCTCCCTGTACCTGGGCCCGGCAGAGCTGTCAGCAGCCCATTGTGTAGGTGTGAGGGGGGAGGGAGCTGTAAAAGGTGATGTGAGCTGAGTGAGGAAAAGAGCTGTGGGGGGGAGCATTGTGTGTGTTTGAGGGGAGGAGAGCTGAGTGAGGAGGAATAGCTGTGTGTGTGATTGGGAGATCTGAGTGAGGGGGGACAACTGTGTGAGAATTTTATATACTGTATTACTATTTATATACATTAATATGGAGCCCTGAGGTGGTATTTTGCATAGGATCCTGTGGGGTCTTAGGGCCTGATTCAGACTTGGGACTAGAATGAGATATCTCTCTCAACTGATCATCTTGGTGAAACCATGCTGCACTGCAGGTGGGGCAGATGTAAACTGTGCAGATAAACTTAGATTTGGGAGGAGTGTTTCCAAACTGACATCTAAATTGTAGAGTAATAATAAAGCTGTGCAGTATTTGTGGGCTACATGCAAAATCAGCCAGTATTTACCCCACATGTAAAAAAATTTTGTATTTACACCCCTTGCATTGCAATATGGTTTGTTCAGGTTCACAGTTGAGAGAGATATCTCACTCTATTCCCAACTCTGAATCAGGCCCTTAATCCGGCTCTGAGACTGAGCATAAGGGGGGAGGGGTGGAGCCATGGGCAATAACAAATAGGGAGTAGGAGGTGGTCCCTCCCATCATTACCCCTGGCTTCTCCTCTGTTTTCCCACCTACAACCCTGGCCCTGGCATCAGCCAACCTGTTTCATGAGGAGAGAACATGGCGGCTGTGTCTCCACTGCTGAGGGGAGGCCTGAGCTGTGTGCTGAGGCTGAGAGGCTGGGTCGCGGCATTCTTGACTGGGAGGAGCCTGATCGGTTAGTCTGGTGATGTCACACCTGACTGCTCTGACACCACATTCCAATAAGGGTCACTACTATGGCAGGTGTATAAGGGTCACTACTATGGCAGGTGTATAAGGGTCACTACTATGACAGGTGTATAAGGGTCACTACTATGGCATAACATGAATAAGGGGCACTATTGTTAGGCATAATTTGAATAAGGGGCACTACTGTGGCATAATGTGAAAAAATAGCCCAAACTATTGCATAACATGAATTAATGGGCACTACTACTGTGTGGCATAATGTGCATTGTGGGCATTACTGTGTAGCATAATGTGAATTGTGGGCACTACTGTGGCATAACGTGAATAACAGTTACTACTGTATGCTATAACGTGAATTGTGAGTACTACTGTGTGGTTTATGTTTTATTGGTGGAATTACTTTAGTGGGTTGGAATATATCTAGCCCTCTATGTCCCAGTTTGATACTGCCCCTAATGTTTATTTTTATTTCCCTTTAATTTGCCCATACATGCTGGACATGCCCCATACCTCGCACAATTGAAGTGGGGGCGGTAGCACAAATACTGTATGCTCGAGGCACCATTGCTACATGCTACACCTCCTGCCTGCTGCTGCTGCTGCCTCAGTGCCTGCTGGAAGGATCTAGGTGTTATGGGAAGACTGGAAGCGGATCCTGAGGGAATGAGCCTGCTGGAGCTGGAGGTCTCCTTCCTAACACTGCTTCTCCTGTGTCTGCCAGGTGAGTGCCATGTAGCACTCTGCCAGTGGCATGCTACCAGGGGCAGATTGGGATGGAAAACCAGCCCGGGAAATTTCTGGAAGCAGCCCTTATGGGGGCGGGTCTGTTGTGGGGGTGGGGTCTGTGGAGGAGGGCAGGATACTTCCTACTCTTGGGGCCTGGAGGGGCTTTTGTAAGCCACTGAGGGGAGAAGGGTCAGCAACAGAAATCTTGGTGAATGATACACCGTCCATCCCTCTGCACTAGGTACAGGCCAGTGAGTTTGGAAGTCTTTTTTCTTACCTATATGGTGGGTTCTCTGCAACAGGGAGCATCTGAAGAATTTGAGCCTCACTGGGCAACATCTTCAGCCGGTATTCACTATTCATGTAGATCACACTGTCTGGAAGATGCCTGTTTACGTACAAATATAACCAATGACCTGAACAGTGTGTTCGGGTCATTCCCCCCAGCCCCAGTGTGTGTCAGCCCCATTCCCCCCAGCCCCAGTGTGCGTCTCAACCCTATTCCACAGCCCCAGTGTTTGCCTCAGCCCCAGTGTGTGTCAGCCCCAGCGGGTGCTTGGCCTCCCAGCCCCAGTGTGTGTCTCAACCCCATTACCCAGTGTGTCTCAGCCCCATTGTGTGTCTCAACCCCACTCCCCAGCCAGAGTGTGTGTCTCAGCCCCAGTGTGTGTCCGCCTCATTCTCCCCAGCCCCAGTGTGTGTCTCAGCCCCAGTGTCTGTCCGCATCATTCCCTTCAGCCCCAGTGTGTGTCTCAACCCCACTCCCCAGCCAGAGTGTGTGTCTCAGCCCCAGTGTGTGTCCGCCTCATTCTCCCCAGCCCCAGTGTGTGTCTCAGCCCCAGTGTCTGTCCGCATCATTCCCTTCAGCCCCAGTGTGTGTCTCAGCCCCATTCCCCAGCCCCAGTGTGTCTGCCCCATTCCCACCAGCCTCAGTGTGTGTCTCAACCCCATTCCCCAGCCAGAGTGTGTGTCTCAGCCCCAGTGTGTGTCCGCCTCATTCTCCCCAGCCCCAGTGTGTGTCTCAGCCCCAGTGTCTGTCCGCATCATTCCCTTCAGCCCCAGTGTGTGTCTCAGCCCCATTACCCAGCCCCAGTGTGTCTGCCCCATTCCCCCGAGCCCCAGTGTGTGTCTCAACCCCATTCCCCAGCCAGAGCATGTGTCTCAGCCCCAGTGTGTGTCCGCCTCATTCTCCCAAGCCCCAGTGTGTGTCTCAGCCCCAGTGTCTGTCCGCATCATTCCCTTCAGCCCCAGTGTGTGTCTCAACCCCATTCCCCAGCCAGAGTGTGTGTCTCAGCCCCAGTGTGTGTCCGCCTCATTCTCCCCAACCCCAGTGTGTGTCTCAGCCCAATTCTTCAGCCCCTGCGTGTGTCAGCTCCATTCCCCAGCCCCTGCATGTGTCAGCCTCATACTCCCCAGCCCCAGTGTGTGCAAGCCCCATTCTCCCCAGCCCCAGTGTGTGTATCAACCCCATTGTCCAGCCCCAGTGTGTGTCTCAACCCCACTGTGTGTTCGGGTCATTCCCCCCAGCCCCAGTGTGTCAGCCCCATTCCCCCCAGCCCCAGTGTGCATCTCAACCCCATTCCACAGCCCCAGTGTTTGCCTCAGCCCCAGTGTGTGTCAGCCCCAGTGGGTGGGTGGCCTCCCAGCCCCAGTGTGTGTCTCACCCCCATTACCCAGTGTGTCTCAGCCCCATTGTGTGTCTCAACCCCACTCCCCAGCCAGAGTGTGTGTCTCAGCCCCAGTGTGTGTCCGCCTCATTCTCCCCAGCCCCAGTGTGTGTCTCAGCCCCAGTGTCTGTCCGCATCATTCCCTTCTGCCCCAGTGTGTGTCTCAGCCCCATTCCCCAGCCCCAGTGTGTCTGCCCCATTCCCCCCAGCCCCAGTGTGTGTCTCAACCCCATTCCACAGCCCCAGTGTTTGCCTCAACCCCAGTGTGTGTCTCACCCCCATTCCCCAGTGTGTCTCAGCCACAGTGTGTGTCTCAGCTGCAGTGTGTGTCTCAGCCTCAGTGTGTGTCTCAGCTGCAGTGTGTGTCTCAACCTCAGTGTGTGTCTCAGCCCCTTGTCCCCGAGCCCCAGTGTGTGTCTCACCCCCATTCCCCAGTGTGTCTCAGCCCCAGTGTGTTTTCTTTTCTCACCAGTAGCTGTGTAGAGCTGCCTGATCGGAGCTGTGCTGCGATCACGGAATCGGGGGGTGAGTAAGTGTTGGGTGGCCACCGGCCACTGTAGGGACCGGCCCGGTGTCCCGGTGGCCCAATCCGCACCTGCATTTACTGTGCTTCTATTAGTAACTTTCACTTCTATGCCTAGTTCTGACTATACATTGTTACATAATAGTGGTGCCTTTTAATCAGGACTATGCATCACTGTGTCAATCTCTTCCATTCTGTAGCTAATGTGTTTAAAGGCATTTTCTACTATTGTATTCTGTGTGTAGGGCATCTTCACTATTTTGGCTGTTTTTCACTATTGTGTCCAATGTGTCTGCAAGGGTCTGCCCACTGTGTCTGTATCTCCTCACTAAAGTGTCTGGTGTGTCTTTATCAGATCTCCTCACTAATTTGCCCACTGTGTCTGCAGCATGTTTTTGAAGATTCAAGTGTTGCATTTAAATACTTACTGTAAAATAAACCCAGGGGTGGATTGGCCATAGGGCTTATCGGGAAGAGTGGAGTTTGAGAGGGAGCTTGGGAGGTCCCCTGTTTAGCAGAGCAAGTGGTTAATACATGCCATGCACAGGGCATCTATTCACTGGAGAGAGGGACTGGGGGCTTGGCCAGCAGCTCCCAGAGTGATAGGCATACCCCCAGCGTGACAAAAACAGAGCGGAGTGGCATTTCACTTGAGGCCATGCTACATTTTCCAGGCAGGTGAAACGTCCCAGTCTCCACTACTAAAAAGTTGGGTAGTATGTTGTATGGCGTTCACTGGGGTGCTGCCAGTACTAGCGCTAGTGGTCTGCTAATGTCACCCAACATTTGCTTTTGGCCATGCAGCCTACATAGGGCCACTTTTGGAAATGTTTCCAGTGCCACTTTAAATTCCTATTCCGCCCATGGTAACATCACTACTTTTCCCTTTTCACTAGTTTTGATAAGTGCTGGAGTGCTTTACTTCAGTCTTTATCAGTCATGCCCAGAATTGACTAAATCTGGAAGCAAGTAACTTGGGTTTTCAAAATTTGTCTCCAAATATTTGTGTAAATGGTACTCATTCCGGGCCTGATTTTGAGGTGGGAATAAAGCAAGAAAGAACAAGTACTGTACTGTAACTGTGTACCTGGACAAACCATATAGCAATGCAAGGAGCACAAATACATAAATTTTTTGCATGTGTGGTAAATACTGACTGCTGTTGCATATAGTCTACAAATGGTGACAGCTTTATGTTTACACTGCAATTTATATTTTAGTTTAGACACTCCTCTCACTAATCTAAATCTCTGCACATTTTAAACTGCCCCACCAGTAGTGCAACAATATTTTACCAAGGTTTACAGTTACTTGTACTTTCTTACTCCCAGCTCAGACCCTCACTTCATATATGTACTCATCAGAATGTAAAATTATTGAGGAAAGTGGTATTTGATGACGGATCATGAAGTATATTTACATAATGTGCACGTCGCCTGCAACTACAGAGTGCCATGTACATGAATGTAATAACTGTTTATGTACTGATTAGTTAAAATAATAGTTGTTGAACACATTGCAAGTGGAGATTGTTATCTGGTAAGCAGGTCAACAGGCAATATGTATACATCACCAGAATGTCGACATGTTCACAATGTTTAACAAAATAAGGCAAGAATGGACTCTGCGCTTATTGCCTAATAGTAATCTGAAATGGTAGAATCAATTTGACACAACTCGATCTTATATGTGTAAATGTATAGTTTTATTCATAAAACACTTGTGTTATCTATTACATAAAAATACCATAATAGTACTAATTATGCTTCATAAATATTAAATCCAATTGGCATCTCACAAAGATAAAAAACCTTATTGGTACATAAAAAACTTCAATAGCATGAAAATCACCACACATATAAATTATGCTAATAGACCACTTTAAATGGTTTGTATAATCAGAAATCACCCGTGCAGAGATTCCTCCTAGGGTTAAATCCTGTGTTAGAACAGTTTTTGTGTGTCTAAACAAATAGATAGGCAGTCAAATATGGGTAGTTTAATCCTTTTCCAAACCAGATAGTAAAGTGCCACCATGAATAAACGGAAATGCCGGACTTAGAGCCCAAATCCACACTATGAACACTGAACAATGTCAAGTATTTAGAGCACACAAATGTATCGATCACTCCTTAATTGGAGGAACAATTATCCGGCTAAGAATGTAAGAAGCATGATTAGGTTTTCTAGGTGACCACAAATACAATAGTTCCATACACTGCTCGGGGCACCAGCAGCACAGCGTACGAATAGCTTTCTCAGAGAGTGTAACTGAACAGCCGGAGGGCTGACTTACATCAGAGCCACGTCGCTTATCATGGGTAGGTTTAATGTCGCAGGATCTTTTTTTTTTTTTTATCAAAACAATTCATGATGATTTATAATATTACCCAAATATCAGATCTTTTGTTTTTCAATTTTAGAGACAATAATTCTCAATTTATAATTTAAGTCACCCTTAAATGTTACTACAATTTCTCCAAGGTATAAGATAGTCCATGAAACCAATGCATGAAAAAAGTACTGCCAACAATAAAGAAGCCTTTTTTTTTAATTAATATATATATATATATATATATATATAAATACAGTAAATTCAGTGCGCAAATCAATCAATCAATCAATACATAAACACATATAATACTGTGAAAAGTTTTTTAGAATCCAATAAATAGATGGATTTTTGGAACAAAGTAAATCTGTGTCACAGATGCCAGACATAGCACAGGCGACAGGTACCACACAGGCCGGCGTCTTCCCCACGTTAAAACCCGGATCCAAGCGGGTATTGGTTTATCTGGAATTGAGAGCAAGAAAGAAGGGGCGCCACATAGTGCATGAAACTATAAAACAGATTTTATTGCAGACAGCGGACATAAAACTCGTTCAATGAATATGCGTACCACAATCAGCGGTCAGATACCATCGCAAGTAATAAAAATGAAGAAGCCTGAATATCACCCGAACGTCTCCGGGGACTCCGTCGGCTATTCGACCAGTAATGGAAAGCAACGCCAAACCACACCCCAACGCGTTTCGTCATCGACTTCGTCAGGCGAAAGTCGATGACGAAACGTGTTGGGGCGTGGTTTGGCGTTGCTTTCCATTACTGGTCGAATAGCCGACGGAGTCCCAGGAGACGTTCGGGTGATATTCAGGCTTCTTCATTTTTATTACTTGCGATGGTATCTGACCGCTGATTGTGGTACGCATATTCATTGAACGAGTTTTATGTCCGCTGTCTGCAATAAAATCTGTTTTATAGTTTCATGCACTATGTGGCGCCCCTTCTTTCTTGCTCTCAATTCCAGATATATATATATATATTTATATATATATATATATATATTAGGGGTGAGCGGGTTCGGATTTCTGAAATCCGAACCCCCCCGAGCCCCCCCGATCCGAGTCCGATCCGAGTCAGGCTCGACTTTTCCCGCCTGACTCGGATCTGACATCGAGGCAAAACGTCATCATCCCGCCTTCCGAGTCTCGCGGGTTTTGGATCCTATATAAGGTACCCGCGTCGGCGCCATTTTCTCACTCGGCTGTGGACAGTGAAGAGGGAGGGTGGGAGTTAGTGCTGTGTAGTGTAGTGTAGTGTAGTGCTGCTGTTGTCCACTACTTCAAAGTCCATAGGGGCTGGCTGTGTTGTGCTGTGCTGCTGTTGTTAATAGGGGCTGTGTCCACTACTTCAAAGTCCATAGGGGCTGGCTGGACTGTGTTGTGCAGTCAGTTCTCCATAGGGGCTGTGTCCACTCCAAAGTCCTGTGCAGTGTCCCAGTCCTAAAGGGGTGCTGTAGTGTTGTCCAGGGGGTGCTCTGTCCATCAGGGGTGCTCCCCCCAAGTGCTAAAAAAATAATATATTTTCTGTGTTTGTGAATTGTGTGCGCAGTAGCCGCACGTGCATCAACAAAGTAGTGCCAAGCGTGCGCCTGTGTCATAAGTAAAGGGCCGGCTGGCTTGACCGTTAAAGGGTGCTGTAACCCCCGAAAGTACACTCCAGTCCAAACCAAAAAAAATTTATTTTCTGTGTTTGTGAATTGTGTGCGCAGTAGCCGCACGTGCATCAACAAAGTAGTGCCAAGCGTGCGCCTGTGTCATAAGTAAAGGGCCGGCTGGCTTGACCGTTAAGGGTGCTGTAACCCCCGAAAGTACACTCCAGTCCAAACCTAAAAA
The DNA here is from genome assembly GCA_031769625.1 of Taudactylus pleione. Classification (NCBI taxonomy): domain Eukaryota; kingdom Metazoa; phylum Chordata; class Amphibia; order Anura; family Myobatrachidae; genus Taudactylus; species Taudactylus pleione. The sequence continues at coordinate 1,084,460 of JAUIMM010000512.1, read as the reverse complement.
AAAATTATTTTCTGTGTTTGTGAATTGTGTGCGCAGTAGCCGCACGTGCATCAACAAAGTAGTGCCAAGAGTGCGCCTGTGTCATAAGTAAAGGGCCGGCTGGCTTGACCGTTAAAGGGTGCTGTAACCCCCGAAAGTACACTCCAGTCCAAACCAAAAAAAAATTATTTTCTGTGTTTGTGAATTGTGTGCGCAGTAGCCGCACGTGCATCAACAAAGTAGTGCCAAGCGTGCGCCTGTGTCATAAGTAAAGGGCCGGCTGGCTTGACCGTTAAAGGGTGCTGTAACCCCCGAAAGTACACTCCAGTCCAAACCAAAAAAAAATTATTTTCTGTGTTTGTGAATTGTGTGCGCAGTAGCCGCACGTGCATCAACAAAGTAGTGCCAAGCGTGCGCCTGTGTCATAAGTAAAGGGCCGGCTGGCTTGACCGTTAAAGGGTGCTGTAACCCCCGAAAGTACACTCCAGTCCAAACCAAAAAAAAATTATTTTCTGTGTTTGTGAATTGTGTGCGCAGTAGCCGCACGTGCATCAACAAAGTAGTGCCAAGCGTGCGCCTGTGTCATAAGTAAAGGGCCGGCTGGCTTGACCGTTAAAGGGTGCTGTAACCCCCGAAAGTACACTCCAGTCCAAACCAAAAAAAAAATTATTTTCTGTGTTTGTGAATTGTGTGCGCAGTAGCCGCACGTGCATCAACAAAGTAGTGCCAAGCGTGCGCCTGTGTCATAAGTAAAGGGCCGGCTGGCTTGACCGTTAAGGGTGCTGTAACCCCCGAAAGTACACTCCAGTCCAAACCTAAAAAAAAATTATTTTCTGTGTTTGTGAATTGTGTGCGCAGTAGCCGCACGTGCATCAACAAAGTAGTGCCAAGCGTGCGCCTGTGTCATAAGTAAAGGGCCGGCTGGCTTGACCGTTAAAGGGTGCTGTAACCCCCGAAAGTACACTCCAGTCCAAACCAAAAAAAAATTATTTTCTGTGTTTGTGAATTGTGTGCGCAGTAGCCGCACGTGCATCAACAAAGTAGTGCCAAGCGTGCGCCTGTGTCATAAGTAAAGGGCCGGCTGGCTTGACCGTTAAAGGGTGCTGTAACCCCCGAAAGTACACTCCAGTCCAAACCAAAAAAAAATTATTTTCTGTGTTTGTGAATTGTGTGCGCAGTAGCCGCACGTGCATCAACAAAGTAGTGCCAAGCGTGCGCCTGTGTCATAAGTAAAGGGCCGGCTGGCTTGACCGTTAAAGGGTGCTGTAACCCCCAAAGTACACTCCAGTCCAAACCAAAAAAAAATTATTTTCTGTGTTTGTGAATTGTGTGCGCAGTAGCCGCACGTGCATCAACAAAGTAGTGCCAAGAGTGCGCCTGTGTCATAAGTAAAGGGCCGGCTGGCTTGACCGTTAAAGGGTGCTGTAACCCACAAAGTACACTCCAGTCCAAACCAAAAAAAAAAATATTTTCTGTGTTTAGCCGCACGTATATATCAAATCGATATAACATAAATGGAGGACCAAACTTTCTCCGATAAAAATAAAATAGAGAAAGATCAAGAACCACTTCCTCCTAGTGCTGAAGCTGCTGCCACTAGTCATGACATAGACGATAACATGCCATCAACGTCGTCTGCCAAGGCCGATGCCCAATGTCATAGTAGAGGGCACATACAATCCCAAATGGCAAAGTTCAGGAAAATGACCTTGAAAAAGACATTTAAATCAGCTGAAGAGAAACGTAAACTTGCCAATATGCCATTTACGACACGGAGTGGCAAGGAACGGCTAAGGTCGATCCCTAGTATGTTCATGACTAGTGGTTCAGCTTCACATGACGATGGAAGCACTCCTCCCACTAAAAAAATCAAAAGAGTTAAGCTGGCAAAAGCACAGCGAAGAACTGTGCTTTCTAAGAAGATATCACAAATCCCCAAGGAGAGTCCAAGTGTGGTGGTGGTTGCGATGCCTGACCTTCCCAGCACTGGACGGGAAGAGGTGGCTCTTTCCACCATTTGCACGCCCCCTGCAAGTGCTGAAAGGAGCACCCACAGTCCACTTGCTGATATGCAAATTGAAGATGTCACTGTTGAAGTACAACAGGATGAGGATACTGGTGTAGCTGGCGCTGAGGAGGAAGTTGGCGAGGAGGATTCTGATGGTGATGTGGTTTGTTTAAATCAGGCTCCGGGGGAGACAGTTGTTGTCCGTGGGATGAAAAAGCCCATCACGGTCATGCCTGGGCAGAAGACCAAACATTCCACCTCTTTGGTCTGGCAATATTTCTATCCAAATCCGGACAACAACTGTCTTGCCATATGTACCATATGTAAAGGTGAAATAAGTAGGGGTAGGGACGTCAACCACCTAGGAACATCCTCCCTTATACGGCACCTGCAGCGCGTTCATAAAAAGTTACTGTCAAGTTCAGAAACTTTGGCTCAGACCGTAAGCAGTCCAGGGACACCTAAATCCCGTTGTCCTGTTGTATCCAAGCGCCTGCAAACCACACCGTCTACTCCCTCCTCGTCAATTTCCTCCTTAGTCAGGATCGGAAGTAGTCCTGCAGGCCATATCACTGGCATGACTGACTCTCCTATCCGGGATTCCTCCGGAGGATCCTGCATTGCTACGCCTACTGCTGCCGCTGCTGCTGTTGCTGCTGCTGCTGGGAGTCGTTCATCATCCCAGAGAGGAAGTAGGAACACCACTACTTTTACTAAACAATTGACCCTCCAACAGTCCTTAGCGAGGAGGATGAAGTACGACAGCAGTCATCCTGAAGCAAAACGTATAACTGAGGCCTTGACTGCTATGTTGGTGTTAGACGTGCGTCCGGTATCCGCCATTAGTGCAGTGGGATTTAGACAATTGATGGAGGTAGTGTGTCCCCGGTTCCAAATCCCGTCTAGATTCCACTTCACTAGGCAGGCGATACCGAGACTGTACAGAAACGTCAGAAAAAGTGTCCTCAGTGTCCTGAAAAATGCCGTTGTACACAATGTCCACTTAACCACGGACATGTGGACAAGTGGAACAGGGCAGACTAAGGACTATATGACTGTGACAGCCCACTGGGTAGATGTATCACCTTACGCAGCAACAGCAGCAGCGTCACCAGTAGCAGCATCTCAGAAACGCCAGCTCGTTACAAGGCAGGCTACGCTGTGTATCACCGGTTTCAGTAAGAGGCACACCGCCGACAACCTCTTAGAGAAACTGAGGGAAATCATCGCCCAGTGGCTTACCCCACTTAGACTCTCCTGGGGATTTGTGATATCTGACAACGCCACCAATATTGTGCGGGCATTACATCTGGGCAAATTCCAGCACGTCCCATGTTTTGCTCACACAATAAACTTGGTGGTGCAGAATTTTCTGAAAAGCGACAGGGGCGTGCAGGAGACGCTTTGGGTGGCCCGAAAAATTTCTGGCCACTTTCGCCATTCAGCGACTGCGTGCCGAAGACTGGAGCGCCAGCAAACACTCTTGAACCTGCCCCGCCATCACCTGAAGCAAGAGGTTGTGACGCGGTGGAACTCAACCCTCTATATGCTTCAGAGGATGGAGGAGCAGCAAAAGGCCATACAAGCCTATACATCCACCTATGACATAGGCAAAGGAGGGGGTATGCACCTGACTCAAGCGCAGTGGAGAATGATTTCCGTGTTGTGCAAGGTTCTTCAGCCCTTCGAACTTGCCACACGTGAAGTCAGTTCAGACACTGCCAGCTTGAGTCAGGTCATTCCCCTCATCAGGCTTTTGCAGAAGCAGCTGGAGAAAGTGAAGGAGGAGCTAAGACGGAGCGATTCCGCTCGGCATGTGGGACTTGTGGATGAAGCCCTTCATTCGCTTTGCCAGGATTCCAGGGTGGTCAATCTGTTGAAATCAGACCACTACATTTTGGCCACCGTGCTCGATCCTAGGTTTAAAGCCTATGTGGTGTCTCTCTTTCCGGCCGACACAAGCCTGCAGAGGTGCAAAGACCTGCTGGTGAACACACTGTCAGCTGAAGCGGAACGTGACACGTCAACGGCTCCTTCTTCATTTTCTCCCGCAACTGGGGCTGCCAGGAAAAAACTTAGGTATCCTAAGCAACCCGCTGGCGGTGATGCAGGGCAGGCAGGACCAAGTTTGGACATCTGGTCCGGACTGAAGGACCTGGCAACAATTTCTGACATGTCTACTGTCACTGCATATGATACTGTCACCATTGACAGAATGGTGGAGGATTACATCGGTGACAGCATCCAAGTAGGCATGTCAGACAGTCCATACCTGTACTGGCAGGAAAAAGAGGCAATTTGGAGGCCCCTGTACAAACTGGCTCTATTTTACCTGAGTTGCCCCCCCTCCAGTGTGTACTCCGAAAGAGTGTTTAGTGCAGCCGGGAACCTTGTCAGCGAAAGGCGTAGGAGGTTGCTTCCACAGAATGTGGAGAAGATGATGTTCATCAAAATGAATTATCAGCTCTTCCAGGGAGACCAGCCTCCAGAACGTACAGAGGGACCTGTGGTGGTGGATTCAAGTGGGGACGAGTTAATACTTTGTGAGGATGAGGATGTACACACTGAAGAGGGTGAGGAATCGGTGGATGAGGAGGATGAGGATGACATCTTGCCTCCGTAGAGCCAGTTTGTGCAGGGACACATTAATTGCCAGCTTGTTTTGTGGGGGCCCAAACGAACCAATCATTTCAGCCACAGTTGTGTGGCAGACCCTGGCGCTGAAATGATTGATTTGTTAAAGTGTGCATGTCCTGTTTATACAACATAAGGGTGGGTGGGAGGGCCCAAGGACAATTCCATCTTGCACCTCTTTTTTTCTTTGCATTATGTACAGTTTGGGGCCTAGTTTTTCTAACTGCCATCCTGTCTGCCACTGCAGTGTCACTCCTAGATGGGTCACGTGTTTGTGCCGCCCACTCGTGTCGCTTAGCATAGTCATCCAGCTACCTCGGTGCAACCTTTTGGACATAAAAACACTATTGTGAGGTGTGAGGTGTTCAGAATAGACTGGAAATGAGTGGAAATTAAGGTTATTGAGGTTAATAATAGCATAGGAGCAGAAAAACCTACAAATTCTGTGATTTTAGCTGTTTTTATGCTTTTTTTCAAAAAAATACAGATCCAAAACACAAAACCCAGAACCCAAAACACGGAAGGGTGGTTTTGGCAAAACCAATCCAGATCCAAAACACGAAGAAAGATCCAGATCCAAAACCAAAACACAAAACACGAAAAGTGGCCGGTGCACACCCCTAATATATATATATATTTGTCTGCAATATAGTGGGCAAATCAGATATATTCACATTGCTATAAACAAAAAATTACTAAAACTACATATGCTCCTCTGAGATCAACTTTTGGTATGTGCAATCTTAAAATCTCATGGATTAAACACAGTTTTGGAAAATGTTAAACCAAATTTTGTTTAGAAATCGGTTTTCAAATGTTTGGGAAATATTTGCAACCTTAAAGCTAGTCATCTGGTACAGTATATTGGTATGCAGTCGGGAAGCCGGCGGACCTAACCCCGACAACTGGCTTCCCGACTGTTATATCTCGGCAAAGGTCTAAAGACAGGCATCGATATGCCGATGCCTGTCATTAGACATATGCTGGGAGCCCGATGCCCGGCATCCCGATCGAAGGGACGCCGGGCGCCGAGCGCGTATAGCCGTGGGGGGGAGGGTTAGGTTTAGGGTTAGGCACCCCCCCGGGAGGTTAGGTTTAGGCTAGGGGAAGGGGGGTTTAGATTTAGGTATTTAGAGGGGGGATTAGGGTTAGGCACTGGGGAGGGGGTTAGGGTTAGGTACCCCCCCGGGGGACTTAGGTGTAGGCGGCGGGGAAGGGGGTTTAGATTTAGGTATTTAGAGGGGGGATTAGGGTTAGGCACTGGGGAGGGGGTTAGGGTTAGGTACCCCTAAGGGAGGGTTAGGGTTAGGGGGTAGAAATAGTTTAATATATACTTACCTTTGACGATCGGGATTTCCTCCTCTGCTGGGATGCCGCTGTCAGGATTCCAACAGCCGGCATGGGTCCGGCAGTAAATCACAACGATTCCCAGTATATAACATAAGTCAGTTATCTTAGGAAAAAAAATGTTTTTTTTGGTTTCTGAAAATAATACTGGACTGGAAAAATTAGGTTTCTGTATGCTCACAAATGCCAACATTTTAGGATTTTTGCCATTTTCAAACCCTTATAACTCAAAAACAATATGAAGTTTAAAAAAACGCAGTCACTCTCTTATAGCGCTAAATGTGCGCAGAGAACAAAAGTAAATGGTAACGTAATTTGCATAGGATCACTTGACAGAGGTCCTATGGACAGGCATCTTTTGGACTTATGTCCATTATGCCAGAACTGTTTGGGTGGCAAAGCTTCCTTACCCTACCGACAGTCCAGGTTAGTTCAGTATAGAGATAGTAGCCACCAACGCTCTCCATAGAAACTCCAGTCCTGTAATGGGGCTAGTTTTCATTATATCTAGGTGAGTCCAGGCTTATTGTCTCCCCACTATAGTAGAAATGAGTCCAGGATATCTAGGGCTGGTGCTGGTTAAGTAATTGTAGGTAAATGTTCTGTCACAGTTTTTATTTACAACACTACATATGTAGAACTGGAATAGAGTAATGACAGGGGATACATTCAGTATCCCGACAAAAAGGATGCCACTTAAAATACCGGTACCAGAATCCCGACACCTGTTAGAATGCTGATGCCAGCATGCCAACCACCGGCATCCCGAAGGTAAGTGGTGGGGTTAGGGAGGGGGTTAGGGTAAGGCACTAGGGGGAGGGTTATGTTTAGGCACCAGGGAGGGGGAGATTAGGTTTAGGCACTAGGGAGGGAGGTTAGCTTTAGGCACCAGGGAGAGAGGGATAGGATACTGACCAACAGGTGTTGGTATCCTAGCCCTGTCGAGATGCTGCCGTTAGGATTTTGACCACCGGTATCCCGAATGCCGGCATCCGTACCCATCCAATTGTCAGAACCTTGCAAAACAACAGTGTAAATTTCTAATATCTGACGTTTATTTACTTTATTATTTAATTTAATTCAAACTCCTGATGTGCTCAAGTTAACATTGTGGTTGTTATTTTTTATGAAGTGCCAGGTTGCAAATTTGACACTTGTGTTCATGTTTATGCGCATTATTTAAAAGGACAATGTTTTTACTGCCCACTGAAATATTGGGCATAAACACAAAAGAAGTGTCAGATTTTACAACCCAACACTTGTGTAAATAAACCCCTATATGTAAAAAAAAGGTTCCTATACCAATTTTATTTTATTTGGAACCAAAAAGTAGCAGTAGCACATAGGGGTCAGAGGTAGGGCTGTGACACAACTTTGGGACTATAGGGTTCTGGCAGCTACAAATGAGAGAACAGCACAGAGCGCTCTCCTCTAACAATATCAATTATTATTATTGATTTATTCTGTAGGTAAACTATTTCATGCCTTCTATACTATTATACAGTATCTATAGAAAATATAAATGTATATTTATTTGGCTTGTAACTCTGTAAATTGCTCATGTGGATGGTGGGAAAAACAGCAAATGGGTTGAGATCATTTATAAGGCTGGATAAAAAATCTAGTACTGCACATGTGAGCTTTCCAATGCTTAATATTTCTACTTGTGCTGACCAAATACATAGCATTACATGCTGAAATCTGCCTAGATGCAATAGATTGTTTTACATGCATAGTGTGACCATATATGAAATACCTGTCGGTAGTTCAGAGCATCCAGGTAAACTGAATCTTTTAAGAAAACCACTGATTTACATGGCATGTTGATCCCTAGAGCAAGTGTACCGGTGGCTGTGACAACCTGAGAAGAAACAAATATAAACTTAATGTAAATATGTAACAATATTTTTTAGCATTGTTATCATCAATGAAAGAGGTCACAAGATTTCAACACTCACTGGTCTAGTAAATATAACTGGTTGGGTACGGGATTTAACTACATCCCGATATACTTAACATGCATAATACAGATACATTATTATAGCAATCAGTGCTATGAATTGTATAGTTTTCAGTTTGCAAACAATAATTTTGTACCATAATCCTGTGGCCACAATTTATGTACAGTATGTTGATGATTAATATTCAAGCTGTTGCTCATGAGTGTCAGAGCTTCAGGCATCTGTGAAGTGCACGAAAAATGTCACTGAAATTGGAAGAGGTTGTATTACAGTGGTGAAGCTCCTGTGATCCAATCTTCAAGTCCTGCCTCTATTCACAACTCAATGGAATAGTACATTCACATTATTTTTGAATATTGATATATTAGGTATGCTTTTCTCTGAATTTATAGCTATAAATAGGACTGGGCTGATAATGGACAATTCACACTGTGGTGTGCTGGGATACCGCTAGGAACACACAAGAGAAAATTCTGACTGCACAATTTAGTGGGAAATTATGGAAAGAGATGAATATTCTGTAGACTTCTGTGCTAATTTCTAATGATTATATTTGGATTGGGATCACCATTGTATGTTACTTTGCCCAACTCCAATTCACTTTACATAACAATGAATTAAAAGAGATAATGTGGACATCTCCTTGAGCATCTTTTTAATTATATGCATTTTTTTAACAATTGCATCATAAATTTTCATCACTTGTACAATTAAATTATAACTATGATCACAATTGGAAAAAATCCTGTGAAATACCATCAGGAGAAATGTAATGGAGTGCAATTTGTGCAGTGACTTCAAATCCAAATGCAATACCCAGTGATTTGGTGTATGAAAGCTAGTGTATTAAAAAACAACACATCACTCACAGTTTAAGCTATTGCATCATGTTTTAAAAATAGTAAAAACAAACAAATCATAGTTTTCCTCCCAAATTCTAACAGGCCTATGCTATTCAACATTGTGTCAGCCCTCTGGGAGGAAAGGGGGGGAAGAAACATGCACCCTTTTACCTAAAGATAACTGTCCCACTACTGTGTTATAGGTACTGTACCATGACAATAATAACTATAATGTTGCTCCCTTATAAAACTAATACTATGTTCTGGTCCTCTTATGATATGCTTAATAATAAAATAGTCCTCCCTTAAAAAAATGCCCCTTATTAAAATAATTAGTAAAATATATAGTAAAATAAATAAAATATTTCTAGCATAACAATAAATAAAAAATAGTCTCAACACACACTTGCCTACTTTTGAAAAAGCTTTTCAGGGAGATTGTGAAAGTAACACCTATGAGCACGGCGGTAAAGTGGGCATGTACTGCTACATCTGAGAGGCGTGTCATAACACTGACTTACATCCAATGTAAACGAGCCCCAAAGCAGTCAGTAAGATCTGTTTGTTGATTTAAAAAAAACACTGATACTTTTCAGAAAATGTATGTAGCCATAGGGATCACTGTGCCTTATACCCTATATAGGGAAATTATACTAATGATCCCATTTGAATGTACATAGATCTGTTTTTTGTTATATATATATATATATATATATATATATATAACAGCTTCATAATGGGGGTAAGGTGCAATCAGGGAGATTGCTACACTCTTCAGGGAGAGAGGGAGATTGCTACTATTTCAGGCAGTCTCCCAGACAATGAGGGAGAGTTCGCAAGTATGTCCCAACATTTTTAAAAAAAATTGCTCCCAGAAGTAAAAATAAAATAAAAAAAATTGAACTTACTACTTTCCTGTTCCTTCATTTATGTCTTGATTCGAGATTAATGGGAATTGTAAAAAAAAAGTCCCGGATGCATCTTGGCTGCATAATTAAAATCAGACAGCCAGCTAATTAATAGCTGTACAGGTAATTGGAGACTTCCTAAAGACAGTTAACTATTGTTCACTGTAAAGGGCAGTCAGCTTGTAAAAAGGGAGAGAGAGGGAGGGAGACTCAAAAAAAATTATCTTGCACTAAAGATTAACAATATCACATCAAATTTTAGGCTTAAGTTTGGCAGCATCACAAGAAAGATCTTCTGACAGCATAAGATCTCTCTATAAAAACATAACCACAAATACACCAATAGGGTTTCTACAATGTGATATTTTGGACAAAACCAATTAAAGTATAGTCAATAAATTATGCAATTTTATATTATCCTAACTTGGATACATGGCGTTACCTGGGTTGAAGACTGGACCCTGAAATACACCATCAGCCTTTATTTGTTTACATTGTCCCTGCCAATAACCCCATTCCATTGATCCTGAAAAGGACCCCAATGTTTGCTAACATGCATGCAAACAGTGGATGCAAGGAGTGCGGCTACTATGGGGTCTGAGCTGCCACTGTGGACCGCCGCTCCCCCTACACCCAGTCATGCACACAAGGTGGACCTGTCCAGTCAGGGCTGCCGAGCATGGCCTGGGTGACTACGGTGTTGATTTGGTGCCGTCCTGACAGTTGATTACAGCTGGTGCATTGGCAGGTAGACTTGGAGAAACTGCGCCACCAGTCATGAGGCAATAAGAGCTTGCGGACTGAAAGCCAATCAGCAGTGACAGCTCTGGGGAGATATAATGTGTCATAATGTTAGAAGGGTGATTACTGTGTGGCATAATGTTTAAGATCACTACTGTGTGATATAATGTGTAAGGGGCATTAGTGTGTAGTGTAAGGAGCATTACTGTGTGTGGCATAATGTATAAGGGGCACTACTAAAGCATGGCATAATGTGTATAATGAGTACTACTGTGTGGCATAACCTGAATGGGCTCTGTGTGGCATAACATGAATGGATTCTGTGTGGAGGCAAATGTATGTATTTTTTTTACCTCTTTGGGGGGGTCTTTTAAGATCTTGCTATGTGGCCCACAACATGCTAGCTATGACCTTGCATGCAAACACAGAAGGCTGACTTAAGGTGCATACACACGTAAAGATTTTCTATCCAACCATCCAAGTAGTTGATTGGTTGGAATGAAAATCTGGTAAGGTATGAAAACAAATGACAATCAGCAATTTGCTCCCAAACGCCGGAAAATGGACAAAAACTGTTGTTTGAACAAATTGCTTAGATCAAACATTTAACAAACTTGTCTGACGACCATTTTCATCTGTTTTCTGGCATTTAGGAGCAAATTGCTGATCATCATTTACTCCCATACGTTACCAGATTTTCATTCCAACCAATCAACTAGTTGGATGGTTGGACAGAAAATCTTTACGTGTGTACCCAGCTCCATATACATGGTCACTTTAAAAAGGACTAACTCTGGCTTTAATATTAACTTGCATGAGTCAGGTTAAATGGATACTTTTGTAGCTTCACACAGGTTTTTGGCAGACTGCCAATTTCCACTGGAGCCAGCCCTGGAACCTGTGTAATGTAAGAGTGTCCCCATTTTTAGGGATAGTGTGACAGTGTGTGCAGTTCAAACCTAGGCAAAAACATAATCCTGGTCAAAGTACCCCACCATGCCAAGTTTGGTGGAGCTAGGTCCAAAACCTGGGCATAAAGGACAGACACTCTTTTGCGAGTTTTCTTGCATTGCAATGGCTTTCAGCTGAAATTAAGAAATGGATGGAAGGAAAAAACATTCCTCCTGTGACGGTACATTACCAACAACCTATTGAGAGTTTCCCTGGATCAACACATCTACAGGATAAATTAGAAAAGGTTGAACTTCATGGCCTTGTTTCTTTTTCAACATTTCTATTAACTACTTAACTGACAATTTTTTCTGGCAAAACCGGTCAGAAATTGCCGGGTTCACAGGAGAGTTCAGGAAAGTCAGAGGAAATCCATTCTGAACATTAGTATAACAGATTTCCTCTTAAAAAACACAATGGGGTGGTGCTGTTTCACCTTGTCAGCTGAAGCACAGTTGGCTGCATTTGCATCCCATGTGACCACGTCTAAGTGCTTAAATTTGTTTTGCAGTGATTGTGTTTATAAAATACTTTATTTATCAAAATATTATTACTACTTAGTACATTAATGCATTACTAACTCTGTATTTGCTGATTTCAGGAGTTTGGGTTTGAGATAAGTGGTTTGATTCTACTCTGTTCCTCTTGCCAAATTAGCGAACGTTTGAATTTATGTTATTGGCTATCCAAAACATGTGAGAGCTGGATAGCCAATAGGATGCCATCTTGCAGATCCGAACGTAATTGAGTAGAACCGAACCACTCATCGCTAATTTGTAGATCTCTTTCTCTCTCATAGTCAGTACTTGCAGATTTACCTTATTGAAAACATAATACAATATCTTCTTACAGTGTCAGAATTAACAGTGTTGAATCAAATGCCTCAACATTGGAAAGAAAAATGAAAATCCAATGTTTTCCAATTACATAGCTGTGGGTGCTTTAATATACTCACTCTTATGTAGCCCATCCTGAACAACATCTCGACAAACCGCCTTCCTTTAACATCCACTGAGCCATGGTGGTAGCCAATGCCTTTCTCTGACAGAGATCTAAGGGCTGCATGTCTTGAAAATTTTATGTCCCAACACATTTGTCTCCATGTCTGTAACATATATAGCATTTACACAGTAGTGTACAATTACTAAAATATTTCAATAAAGTAGAAGAGATGAAAAATAAAGTACAGTTTATAGTAATATGTTTGTTATGTGTCCAATACAGTTCAAAACAGTAGTTAATTCAGCATTTGAAGCAAGTAGTGTTTTTTGTGTGATATATGCATGATGCAGAGACGAGCATCTAAGGACAAATAATTCATCAGCAGCAATTTTAATGCAAATGTTATAACTATTTTGCCTAACTTTGCATTGCTTTGCCATGTTTCTCTTGCCAGGAGAGAGGTTCCGATTAGAGCCCAGGATGGCGAAGAGCTGGAAGCAGAGTGATAGCCCACACTATCACATCGTTTTCTGGTTTGGGTCCCCTACAGCCAATTCGCATGCATGACCAATGGCCTGGTGCAAACATAATCATGTGCAGACAAGGAGGGATCCGGAAGCTATAATAGGCTAATGCCATCTGCAGATGGTGTTAACTATCGGGGCCCAGCTCTGGAATGCATTCTGGAGCTAGGTAAATCTGGCTGCTTAGCAGCCCATGGAAACCTATGGGGGCTTCATCTTTGATGAGAAATGGAGGGACCACTGCAGATATTGGGGATATCTGCTGTGATACCTCCATGGTACATCTTGGGGATCATTAATGTTTTGCGGGTATCCCAAAAGTATTAATTAATAAATATGCCCCCTTATATTCTTGCATATCCTTGACTTGTCTGGAGAGAAGGAACTCAGGAAAGAAAAGCCAAGTTAGTAAGTACTGTGGGCCTGATTCAGAGCCGCTCGCTAGATATGATCGCTTGCACGATGTGTATGCAAATTGCGTAGGCACTGCTATCACACAGCAATGCATTATCAAGCCCAGTATTTCTTAGCGAGTGATCACATAGTGTATGCAGACACCCACCAGCCTGTTTTAAGATGCCCACTTGTGCACTTCATGTCCAGGAAGTGTATGCAACCGTCGGTACATCGGATGTAAACTGATCATGTGACAAGTTCAAAGACAGAATTGGCCAGACCTTTGAATTTGTCAGATGTTGATCCTGTCAGGCAACTTTCTATGTTTGGTGGTCATAGTAATTAACCTACATACATTTATTTTCTTTTGGTATAGTAAATCTGCAATAGGACACATGCAGAAGGTCCATTGCTTGATTAGCACATTGGAGTTCTAAATGGTCTTCCCTGGAAGACAGCTCTGGTGGAGAGTCAAGGGAATTAAAGATAGAATGGGCATATCAAGGCAAGAAAAATTAATTCTATCCTAATTACTAATGCACAGTATTTATTTCTTCAGTCCAAGGTGACAAAGTAGCTGATCTGTGAGATGAAGTTAGTTTCATCTGTCAACAAGGGCAGAAGGACAATATGCAACCACTGCAGGAACAGGTCTGCCAGAATATATGCTAACAAGGAGAGAGAGTTATTATCTATGCAGGGGAGTGGAACTAGTAAGCTTAGCTGACTGCTGGCAGTACATCTTATTTATAGAACCCTTTATGTTATTTGTGTTAGAATATGTGTGTACATTTGGCAATGGTATGGCAGAGTGTAGGTACACACCATCGGAACCCCTGAGTCAACAAACAGCCCAGTATATAACCAGTGGGGTAGTTTATTCTGCTTGAATGAGAAATGTACTGTACAGCCATACTGTGCTTGAGCGGAGCATACAGGTCACCAGCCGTTGACTGTATATGGGTAGTGGTGCAGGATACAAGCGGTACCAGCGTCTCTAGATGTTAGGGATCAGCTGTAAAATTAGAGCTCTTTGAGCTAAGTGGAAGATGTCCGTCTTCCACTGAGGTACTTTAACATAGAAGCAAGATGGTGCCCCAAATGCACAGAAGTAAGGTCAGCAGTCCTTCTGCTTAGCGAGGTGAACCATTCCTGTGGGAATCAATATGGAATATGCACAATAGCACTCTTCAGCTTCAACAATTTGCATCTTTATTGAGGCTAAAGAAAGCTTAAGCCTTTGTCATCGTTGTACCTCCATCTACGCAATTTCGCACCTACAAGTCCCTACAGTACCTCATAATTGAGACAGAGAGGATCTAAAACTATTCCTGATACAGGAGGCAGCAATTATATTCTTCTATCTGGACTATATAACTAACCAGTGGAGTTATATCATCATCTAAATTGTTATATCAATTATAACAAAACTGAGGAACCTAAATTCACTTATTTTATTCAGAACTTCATTACAGCAAACTGCATGCCAGTCATTACACAAATGTACTGCAACTGATATCACCCTAATGTACAGGATTGCACCACCAGCATCAAGGCAGAAACTTTTAAAGTATTAAACTTCAGTCAAGAAGTACTCTGGACCCACTAAGGGCCTGATTCAGAGCCGTACGCTATTTGCGGACGGTCGTTCTGATAAAGGGGCTGGCTATTTAAATGAAGTGCTCGCTCTTTGCGGTCGGTTGACGCCTCTAAGTCTGAACGAGCGAACAAAACCTGCGGCCGCTATTTTGAGAAAAACGCCCCCTGGCCGCTCGCATCATACATCATCTCCGGTATTTATTAGATTAATCGAGTACATCGAAAGGCGTATGAACTGCTCGCTATTCTTGTGGTAGCATTTTCCTACCGCAATCATGCGAGCAGTTCTGGCTAAAAGACAACCAAGTGACGTGGTCGATGACGCTGCTTTGTTAATTATGCACTCCCATTAAACGCCCGTTTTGACCGTTTGGCACGCCTGCGTTCAGATCTCCACTCCCCGTTTTCAAGCACCTTCCCCTGTTACCACCCACAAACGCCTCATCCTGTCACTCAAATTAGCAGGCATTCGCTATTTTGCGAGCACATGAATTTCGACCGCACTGACTGGTTCGCGCATGCGTATTACGACCCGTACGCATGCGCAGTTGTGCGAACATCGCTTGGAACGAACGAGCGGCCGCTTACGAGCGGCTCTGAATCAGGGCCTAAGTGCTTTATATGTGTACCACCAAAATTATGGCCATATACTTTTGACTTTGTTATAGCAAAACAAAGGTTCTATAACACCATAATTGGTTTTGTTACAGTGTGAGTGTGTTGTAGAATGTGACTGTTAAGATGGCCACACATGAAAATCTGGTAACGTATGGGAGTAAATGATGATCAGCAATTTGCTCCTAAATGCCAGAAAACAGATGAAAATGGTCGTTCAGACAAGTTTGTTAAATGTTTGATCTAAACAATTTGTTCAAACAACAGTTTTTGTCCATTTTCCGGCGTTTGGGAGCAAATTGCTGATTGTCATTTGCTTTCATACCTTACCAGGTTTTCATTCCAACCAATCAACTAGTTGGCTGGTTAGACAGATAATCTTTAGATGTATGACCAGCTTTAGTCTAGAGCAGTGGTTCTCAAACTTGGTCCTCAGAACCCCACACATGTTTTCCAGGTCACCCAGCAGGTGCACAGGTGAATTCATTACTCACCGACACAGGTGAAGCCAATGATTTGTGATTCTATGAGGACACCAGCAAAACATGAACTGTTTGGGGTCCTGAGGACCAAGTTTGAGAACCTGTGGTCTAGAGTTTAGGTAAAATACTACTACAATAAAAAAGGTTAATAAAGGGTAAGAGAGGTTGGTGTGTGTGTCCTGTGGTTCTTTAAAAAATTTATTTACACGCGGACTACAGGTGCCAGTGGGCCCTTAATGTCCAGGCATGCTGGCACTTGTTGTTCCATAAGTGTCATCATGCTGAGGCTGGCTGCCTGGGACTTTTAGTCCACCTGTAACAAACAATATTATTTACTCTTTTATGATCATTAAACCTGCACCCACAACCACCAGGGATGCCAGGAATAGCCCTGGATTTCAGCCCAGAACAGGTATTTTCTCAGGACTGGGCACCCCATTTTATTTTCGTGGTCCCCCTTTCCAAGGAATCCAGCCCTGCGCTGACTAATTTGGGGCTGGTAAATGTTATGGCAGGGGGACCTCATGCTGTGTGTTCCTTTGCTATGGCATTAGTCCCCAGTTGGTTCAGGCCGGTGCAAGTTATTGGAAAAATTCCCTGTTTTCCCGTACCAGTCCAGGCTGAGAGGACCGGGGCTGCTTATTGTAACAAAGTCTTGTAAAACCACAGTTATATAATACCTCCCAACATTGAGTGCGGCTTGATCGGGACAGGTGTGCTTGACTACAGATGTGCCCAGCTAGTTTGTTGCTCCATACGCTATGTAGCGTGCCACGCATGGCACACCACACACCACGCCATGAGTCGGGCAACACAGAAAGTTTCGTAATGTAGCCTAGTGTAGTGCTGGAAAAAAGTCAGAACATGTAATACAACTTTTTGTCCACCACTTTTCCCAAACTACATAGCGCATTCTTTTGATTTCCAATGCATGTTCTGTATCACCGCCCGATGATTGGCTGACAGAAGCGGTGATTCGGTACACTATTCTGTAGTACAGCGTTGTCCACATGGAATCAGGAATGTATAATAAAGCTGTAGAGGAATGTATAATAAAGTTTGAAATCATTAAGTGTGTGAGTCCTCTACTTTTATATAAAAATATTTCACATGCAAGCACAGCTCTGTATTACACACTGACTGTGCGGTTGAAGTTGCACACTTGCGGTATAGTAAGTACTGTCGGCACTGTCCCGGCCTTAGACATTGTAGTGATTTCATGACTTTAGGAACTACTGTAGTATCGGGTTGAGCCATGTGGGCTAGGGGGCTAATGCCTAGCCTCATTGCTTCTCCTGTTTTCTTGTCCCGCAGGTTCGAGACCTTGAAAATATAATTTATTTTTTTTTTTTAAATCTTCACTAATTCAGTATTCAATACATTATCCACAACTTCCCACCACCTGGCATTTCTATGCTACTTTATGCCACTGTGTGCTCTTAAAAGTGGTGTATGGCGCTCCAATACAGTACCCACATAGCACCTTGCTAGTCATGCTACAGTATGGCATTTCGAGTCTATTTCTACTGTGCATGCCCAGTGTGTCGGGAGTCACAAACTGCATCCCAGACTACTGTATAGTGATTTCATGACTTTAGAAATTAGTAGTACTGTAGGCTGTTTAAAAGTGAGGTCTCTATATTACAAATTGATTGTGCATTTAAAACGCAAACTTGCAGCAATGTCAGCACGTCAGCGCTGTGGTGGCTGTCAGCTCCGAGGGGTTACAGTGGGATCTCTGGCGCATGCACAGTGGAGGAGTTGCGATGGGATCTCTTGCATATGCCCAGTGGAGCCACTCCATACGCCATGTAGTGCTATGACATGGTGTATGGAAGATCATAGCACTGCGCATGCCCAGTGGGTCAGGAGTCACACAGCGAAAGTGGGCTGTATTACAGTACATACTGACTGTGGTTGAATTTGCACACTTGCACCACTGTCAGCGCTGTCCCAGACTTGGACACTATAGTGATTTCATGACTTCAGTAACTGGTAGTGGGCTCTCTTTGAGAGAGAGATCTCTATATTACAAACTGATTGTGCGTTTAAAGTGCAAACATTTGTCAATGTCAGCACGTTGGTGCTGTGGTGGCTGTCAGGTCCAAGGGGTTAAAATAGAATCTCTGGCGCATGCCCGGTGGAGGGGTTGCAATGGGATTTCTGGCCCATGCCCAGTGGAGGGGTTGCAATGGGATCTCTTGCATATGCCCAGTGGAGCCACTCCATAACCCATGTAGCGCTATGCCATGGTGTATGGAAGATCACAGCACTGTGCATGCCCAGTGGATCAGGAGTCCCACAGCGAAAGAGGGATGACTCTATTACAGTATATACTGACTGTGCTGTTGAATTTGCACACTTGCGCCACTGTCAGCGCTGTCCCAGATTTGGTCACTATAGTGATTTAATTACTTCAGTAACTGGTAGTGGGCTCTCTTTGAGAGAGCGGTCTCTATATTACAAACTGATTGTGCATTTAAAGTGCTAACTTGCGTCAATTTCAGCACGTTGGCGCTGTGATGGCTGTCAGCTCCAAGAGGTTACAATGGGATCTCTGGCGCATGCCCAGTGGAGGGGTTGCAATTGGATTTCTGGTGCATGCACAGTGGCGGGGTTGCAATGGGATCTCTTGCGCATGCCCAGTGGAGCCACTCCATACGCCATGTAGCACTATGCCATGGCGTATGGAAGATCACAGAACTGCGCATGCCCAGTGGATCGGGAGTCACACAGCAAAAGTGGGATGACTGTATTACAGTACACACTGACTGTGCGGTTTGCAAGGTGCTCATCTTAACCACTCACTCACACACAAGCCATGTTGAGACTTACACCTGTATGTGATGTGACATGTGCGATTTTACAGCAGGAAACGTGTACAATGTCAATAGTGGGCTCAGCATACGGCTGCATTGCATAAAAGTGAATTATGATGGGGGTGGTGGTAAGCCATACAATGAGCTCAGTGGGGTTGAATAGTAATGAGTGATAATGGAGGGAGGTGGTGAAGGGACTTGGGTGGCAAAACACAGAGAGTAAGGGAGGAGAGAAGTGCAGAGTACTGTATTTTAAAACTATTGACCCTGACATGATCTCGCTTTATGAAAAACATCCCGAGTGTCTTACAGGCCCTGTAATGTGTTCAATACAATGTCTACTGTATAGCAGATATGTCAGGTGGTGGAAAGTTGAGAGCAATGTATTGAGTTCAGTAGAGTTCCTTAAGAATATTGAACTTCAATTGCTCTGTCTTTATTTAATGCTGGTCAACACAGATACCTGTATGTATTTTTACAAAATTAAAGAACTCACACACCAAGTGATTTATTTTTAATCCTGACATGAAGATTTCTAAAAAAAAAAAAAAAGAAAGAAATTATTAATGTCCAAAATGCCATTGTCCTCTTCCGGGTCTTGAACCCAGGACACCCACTCTGCAAGGCGCTCATCTTAACCACCCACCTACACACAGGGCCTGATTCAGAGCCGGACGCTCTGAACGAGCGCCCGCTCTGAATCAGGGCGTTTTTATTTTTTCTTGCTGCGGCCTCTTGGCCGCTCGCATAGCTGTGGGTTACCACCCACAGCTTATGCGAGTGGCCATGATGATGGTCGCGATGGTCAAGACCATCGCAACCATCGGGCTTGCGACGAGACCCTTGCGGTAGGGTCTCGTTGCTGCAAGCCCAAGAGTGCTTTTGGCTCTAACAGAGCTGAAAGCACTCCCACTGACATCACTTGTGATGTCAGTGGGGCCGGCCCCAGACGGTAGGCATTCCCATGGGAACGCCTCCGTCTGGGCAGCCACGCCCCCGGCCTGCCCACCAAAGGGGGCGTGCTGTCACTCAACATTGACAGCACGCCCCCTTTGGTACGAGACTCGGAGCGACGGCTTGGCCGTCGCTATCCGGGTCTCGCGAATGCGCACGACGGAGCCGGCTCCGTCGTGTGCATGTGCACTGGGCCACCATCGACCCGCTTGCGAGCGGGTCTGAATCAGGCCCACAGTGACAGTACAGTGTGTGTACTGTCTTTTTTGATATTTCTCAATAGGAGGACTAAAGGTGCCAGTGGGCCCTTATTGCCCATGCTTTCTGATACTTGTGGTTCTCCAAGTACCGGTAAGCGGGACAGGCTTGCTGGGACCTGTAGTACACCTGTAAATGACAATATTTTTAATTATAATTTTTTACCACCTATTAACCCCACACCCATTACCACCAGGGGTGTGGGGAATATCCCCAGGATACCAACCTGGGCTTGGGGTGTCCCTGGGAGGGGGGACACCTTCATTAAGGGGGGCCCACTTCCCGAGGAATATCCAGCCTCGGTTTATTGGTAGGGGGTGCTGAATACTCTGGGAGGGGAACCCAGTGAAGCATGTCCCCCTGCTATGGCATTGCACCCATGCTAGACAATCCTAGTGCTGGTTGAGTAAAATATGGGGTAACCCTAAGTCATTATTCCCCTTGTATTTTCACATCCAGGACCAGCTCATGAGCCCACTGATGGTTGTGTAAAATACAGGGGACCCCTATGTAATTTTCCCCCCACATTTTGATAACCAGGACCAGCTCAAGGACCTGGTGCAGGTTGTGTAAAAATGGGGTTCCCTACGTCTTTTCCCCCTTGAATTTCCACAACCAGGATTGGCTCAAAAATGGCCGGTTATGGTTGGGAGGGGGACCCCACACATTTTTATTCCAATTTTTAACCCTAAATTTACTTTTACACACGCAGTAGCACTGCATAGATCACCCTGATCTTTGCAGGCTTCTGAAAACACGCTGTGAGTTGGTCAAAATTTACTGGGAATAAACGGGAAATTATCTTTATTGATGTTATTAATACTGTAGAAACAAACACAGGCCCAAATTATGTGATTTTAGCTGTTTTTGTCAATTTTAAAAAAAATATATAGATCCAAAACTAAAACACGCGAGGGTGGTTTTGGCAAAACCAAAACCTTAACACGACGATGAATTAGAACTAGAGATGTGCGCTGACCCTGGTGTTTTGGTTTTGTATCTGTATCTCCCCTGGTTTTAGATCTGGTGTTGGATCTTTATCCTTGGTTTTTTGTTTTTTGTTTTGGATCTGTATTTTTTTCCAAAAAACTATATAAAAAGCTAAAACCATATAATTTGGGCCTGTGTTTGTTCCTACAGTATTATAAACCTTAATAACAATCATTTTCAGGCATTTCCATGCATTTTTAACTACCTCACAGCTCACAATATTGGCCCTGATTCAGAGCCGGACTTTCAGACCAGAGAGCTCGCTCTGAATCAGGGCCCTCCTCCATTAAAATGGAGCGTCCTCCTGGGCACTCGTATAGCTGTGGGTCACCACCCACAGCATATACGAGCGTCCAAAAAGATGGTCACGATGGTCTTGACCATCACGACCATCGGACTTGCGAGGGAAACCCTGCGGTAGGGTTTCCCAGCCACAAGCCCTGGAGTGATTTTGGCTCTATCAGAGCCAAAATCACTCCCACTGACATCACTAGTGATGTCAGTGGGGCCGGCTTCAGATGGTAGGCGTTCCCATGGGAACGCCTCCGTCCGGCAGGCACGCCCCCGGCACGCCCACCAAAGGGGGCATGCTGTCAGTCACCATCGACAGCACGCCCCCTTTGGTGCGAGACCCGGAGCGACAGCTTGGCTGTCTCAGTCCGGGTCTCGCGCATGCGCACGACGGAGCACCCCCATCGTGCGAATGCGCAGTGGGGAACATCGACCCACTTGCGAGCGTACTGCCGCTTGCGAGTGGGTCTGAATGACCCCCATTTTTTTCACTATTTTCACCAATATAGGCCAAAGGCTGCAGCGAGCTGGCTGGCTAAAGTAAGCAACAGAGCAGCGGCACAAATGCACGGCAGTGTAAAAAAATATAGGACATCTATGAAACATTGTCACACAGCAGTGGCAGACAGGATGGCGTTTAATACACTATAATAATGTCAATAGGTAGTGGAGTCACAAGGAGGGTGCGGTGGGTGCGGGCCGCTTCGGGTGTCAGCACAGTCATGCCGCACCCCCCCTGCCGCTGTGTCACATTCCTGGCCGCACCCCACACATGTGCTGCTGCCACTGCTTGCATCCATCAGCCCGCTCCCTGCTACCACTCCTGCTGCAGGTGGAGTGGGGAGGGGGGGTTGCGGCCGGACCCTGCCAGCCTCGGGTGAAACTAAGGGGGGTGGTCCAGGTTAGCTGGGCATTCGGCTGGTAACTGGTCACATGCGCGGCGTGACGTGATGATGTCACGGCACGCGCACTCTTTGTGTGACTGTGTAGTGAAGAGCCAGAGTACCGAGCACCGAGGGGGAGCAGCACTTACTATCAGGAGGATGCCTCTGTGACGGACACTGAGAGATCAGCTGTGACACAGGCTGACAGCTGCCAACCGCTGATGAAGAGGAGAGCTGAGGGGATCAGACAGCTTTAAGCACTGATTAAAGCTATAAGGTAAGTTTTGCAGCTGCAGTATAGGGCAATGAAATAGACATGGTGGGAACGTATTTGTTTGTTGCAAGTTTCAGTGAACTTATTTGTTTGCTGTTTGCTTCAAAGGTCCATTTTTTATATATACTCTATATACACACATATACTTGCGAGTATCAAAATTGGTTACCTCAGTATGGGCCGGATTCTGAGTTAGACGCAGATGCTATCGCCGCTGTATCTTTTGCCACAGGCGTGCCTGCGTTTTCACGCAAATGGTGATACAAACTCACTGCTCTGTGTATTAGCGTGCATTTGAATGTGCATGGACTGAGATGCCCACTCGCAGCATCTATAGTTGCCACATTACCATCCTGTATGTCATTAGACACATTATTGATCGCACCATTGAAATTTGCAATAGCCCTATATCAGGTGCAGTTTCTCCATCTGAGTATTGTCTCCTTTGTGAGCGGGTGTGCTTCTCCTTATGTTGCCGCTTTCAGCGTCACACCTACCACACTCCCATAAGATGCAATATTAGAGGGCATCTTTTTTTGACACCTCTCTGTTACCTCCCAAGAATGCACACTCAAATTCTCATCCATATCTGCACTGCTTCTGACTTCAGGAACTATGGGCTTGATTCAGATATGTGCGTTCATCCAAGGAAGAACACGCATCTCCGATGTTGAAGGGTCTGCGCCTGCGCAGGACCCATTCTGTGCATTTTGTTGATCTTTCTCTTAGACCCCCCAAGCGACAGCATGATTGACATCTGCGGCATTTGGGGGGTGGAGCAGTGGGAGTGCCTGGACGCTGTCCAGGAAACAGGGTAGTGTCGCTTCCGTTATCCAGGAGGGACGAGGCCAGGGTTCCTGGTCTCTTGCATGACCAGGCACTGGCCAGGTTGCGGGAGACTACAGCTCCCACAGCCTGACCAAAAGAGCAACCATCACGACTATTGGTCTCGATGGTGATCCCAGCCTGCGACGGCTGTCACAGAGCTGGGATCGCAAATGCAGCAAGGAGGTGTCTGACACCTCCTTCTGTATTTGCATCTGAGATGGACGTATTTGCGCAGCCGCTTGTGTTCGGCTGTGTAAATCCATCCATCTCTGAATCAGGCCCTATGTTTTGACCACTGGCTATGAAGGTGATGATTAGACGGTGTTGAGAATATATCCGTACAACATGAGCAAGTTACTGTTAGTGTGCTTATATAATCTGATTTTGCCTTCAATAACAGGTTATGAGTTGAAAACAACGAGTTGAATAAAATAAAAGAATTGCTTGGGAAAAATGGTCCTTACTCCCCAAATTTCAAATGTGCAGGTAAGATAACATGCTTAAAGGCTTTATAAATGTAAAAAGGAACATATTTAAAAAAATGAAGTTACTACAAGGTATATCATAGATAATCTGTCACATATAAAAGGCAATATCAGAATATATAAACATACCGAAAGTGATTTACACATGGTGCACTGATATATTTGCAATAACTTCTCATCATCACCTTTACAACTAGTGATCAAAACTTACTACAGTAACCAAATGCAAAGAGAAAAATGGGAAATGTCTATATATACTATGTGTGTATGTGTATATATATTACAGTGATCACAAATACACAATATACAGTATACAGTAGTGGGCCTTTTAACCTGAAATTACTGCCTAGGACTCACTTTTAGGAAATGAGCGTGTCCCACCAGATGCGGTAGGATCTGGATTTGTGCGTCAACACCGCAGTCTCTACTTGTAGTGTTTCCTCCAGTGTCTTCCCAGCCAATTGCCATGCCACTTACAGTGTCGCTCTCCCTGCCATGTGCGCCAATCTACTATTTGAATCCAACTCTCCAGCATTGCCTCTGTATCTACCTCCTTTGTTTCTGCACACCTTCTCCATCACCCTCCCTGTGAGTCTCCCAGCTGCAGCAGCAGTGTTGTTGTCCACATCATAACCCTAACCCCCTGCTTGCCCCCAGTACTGCCCCAACTGCAATTTAACCTTACCCCCTCCCTGCCCACAGCACTGCCTGCCCCTAAACCCTCCTTGCCCCAGTGGTGCCTCATCTACTCTAACCTCCTCACTGCCCCAGCTGCTATATATCCTAACCCCATTCTTGCCTCCAGTACTCCCTCAACTGCTATCTACCCTTATTCCCCTTTCCTATCCCAACTACCACGCCCTTACCCCCATCTTGCCCCTCCCTGCCCCAGCTTTCTTAGCCAACACCGCTACTCCAACTGCTGCATACCCTTAACCACCTCTTTTTTTATTTTGGTGGAGAGGGGTGTCACCATGCGTTACAGCACCGGGTGACACCAACCCTAGTGACGCCTCTGTCAATAGGCAATGCCCCAAATTGTGCAAAATGTAAAGAAAAGAGGTGCAAGATGGAATTGTCCCTCCCTCTTAATGAAAAGGACATGCACAGTTTAACAAACCAAGCACTTTAGCAACTAGGACTGACACTTTCGTGGCTGAACTCCTTGGTTTGTATGGGCCCCCACAAAACATTTTTCAATGGACTACCTTCATTTATTTAGTAGGAATTTGATGATGAGGGTGTTGGTGGTGGAGATTGCATGTGCTGGTACAAACTGCTGGTAGCTGATACTGGACTGCTTGTTATTAATTTACAAATTATTATAATTTTGTTAAACAAATTGCATGAACTCGCTGCAAATGACGTAACAGGGAGGAGGTGCCTAGATGGTTAATGTCCCTTCCTCTGCTAACTATGGCTTTATAAATGGAACAGATGCCTTCACAACTGTTGTCTGAATTTAGATTAAAATAATTCCACACCCAAGATGTGGCTTTTCTGGCTTTCTTGTTATCATGATCAAGAACTGCTGCCACTGGTGGCTGATTTACACAAACAACATCCTCATCATCAACATCCTCATTAGCGTCAGATAGGACACAAATTTCACCCTCATCCTCCTTTTGCACTTCCTCCACACTATAAACCTCATTTTATTTTATTTCACCATCTAATACTAGCACAGCCGTCATGGCATCAGTGATCCACTGTGATACTGGGTGACAGCTGTTATACTTGCTTCCTTTATCAAAGGACTGTTTCATAGTCAATTGTTTTTTTAAATTACTACTAGTAGTAGTCTTCTTGGTCCCTTTCTGGGATGAAAATCCACCCCCATCAGGCGTAGCTCTCAAGGATCCTTCTGAGGAACCACAGATAGGAGAGGAGTCAGTTATTGTTATGGAATTGAATTCGGGACTACTTCAGATCATGAATGAGGATGTTGATGATGATACAGGTGTTGGTGGAGGAGATTGCAGGAACTTGGATCCAGATAGAAGGGAGCAGCTAGGTGACACTGGACTGATTATTGTTTGGATTTTTTACACCAAAGTTATTTGAAATACCCTTTCCAATTTGATGAATGAGCTGCAACTGACGTAACAGGGAGGTTCCTAGATGGATAAGGTCCTTACTTCTACTCACTGTTACATGGCAATGGTTACAAATGGCTTGGCAAAGGTTGTCTGGATTTGGGTTGAAATAATGCCACACATGAGAAGTTGATTTTTTGTTCCTTTGCCCAGGCATGGCAACAATGGGATTTTTCACACTATGGGCAACAACTGTTGCCTGATTTACAGTTTTTGTTTACACAAACATCCTTGGCATCAACATCTTCATCACCATCAACATCCTCATCATCCTTGTTGTTATCGCCAACTACGCAAATATCCTCCTCATCCTCCTGGTGCAATTCCACAGTAGCATCCTCAATTTCTATATCAGCATATTGACTTGTGCTGCTCATCCCCAAATTTGCAGAGTGCACACAAATGGTGGAAGGAGGATCCTCTTCAATTACAGTATTAGAAAGTTCAGGCTCACACATGGTAACCATGGACACATTTGGACTCTCCTCATGGATCTGTGACTTTTTGGTGACAGTTTACATTTTTTTGTACCTGTCCTACAAGCAGACGGGTTTAAATGAACCACCAGTCATAAATAAAGGCCAAGGCCTTATACTTTCCTTGCCACTTTGTGTAGTGAATGGCATATTGCCAATTTTTTGTTTCTCTAAAGCTGACTTAGCTTTAGATTATTTTTTCTTAACATGGTGAAAGTAGATTTTTTTACATTGCCTGACTTAACCCCTGGTACTGTACATCGGCCTTCATAGATGACGTTGACGGCCTTGCATCGTCATCATGACTGCTGCCGGCAGCTACAAGACTGGTATGTGGATCCTGCTCTCCTGTCATGTGAATGTCCTCCATACTCACTGCAGTCTTGTCACCAAGCAATTATAGCACAGCTAAATTGCAGCTAATGCACACAACTACACAAAAAAATAAATATTTTTTAAAAACTGGGGAAGAGCACCCCTGAATGAGGCAGCAGCCCCTTGATGAACGACAGATGCAGCAATCCTGTGCAACTACATTGCTGATAAGTGTGGCTAATGCGCACACACACACACACAGAAAAAAATACCTTTTTACATTTTTTTGCACTTAAGGGGGAGAGCACCTGTGAACGCAGGGGCGTTTCTAGAGAGGAGGGAGCCCATGTGCAGTCTCTGACATGGGACCCCTCCACTCCCTCCGTCGGCCGGCAGTGCATTGAGCTGTGCGTGGTCATCACCAGAGTTATAGACTCTGGGCACTAGAGTGCGCCCAGAGTCTATAGAGTATGCACAGGTCACCGGGAAAATGGCCACGGTGGCCATTTTTCAGTCGTTTTTAGAGCACCGGACCCCCACTCCAACGTGGGACTCCAGAGAGGTAAGTATGCTATGGGTGCAGGGTGTGCGGGGCCCCCCTGGACCCAGGGGCTTGTGTGCCCCGCACACCCTGCACCCATTATAGATACACCCCTGACGAGGCACCAGCCCCTTGATAAATGACAAATGCAGTAATCCTGCATAACTACATTGCTTATAAGTGTGGCTAACATGCACACACACACACACACAGAAAAAAATGCTTCTTTAAATTTTTTTGCACTTGGGCGGAGAGCACCCCTGAACAAGGCAGCAGCCCCTTGGTAAACAACAGATGCAGCAATTCTGCGCAACTATGTTGCTGAAAAGTGTGGCTAGCACACACACACAGAAAAAAATATTTTTTTTTTACTTGGGGAGGAGAGCACCCCTGAACGAGGCACCAGTCCCTTGATAAACGACAGATGTAGCAATCCTGTGCAACTATGTTGCTGATAAGTGTGGCTAATGCGTACACACAAACACACACAAAAATACTTAAAATTTTTTCACACTGGGGGTGAAGAGCACCCCTGATGGACAGAGCACCCACTGGACAACACAGCAGCACTATGGTCAGCAGCCAGCCCCTATGGACAAGACAACAGCCAGCCAGCCCGTATGGACAACAGCCAGCCCCTATGGACAGGACAACAGTCATCTAGCCCCTATGGACAACAGCCAGCCCATATGGACAGGACAACAGCCTGCCCCTATGGACAACAGCCAGCCCCTATGGACATTAAGCAGCCAGCCCCTGACAAGTGACAACAGTAGCCAGCCCCTATACCCAGCAACCACAGCTCCCTCCTTCCTCTTCACTCTCCACATCAGGAATGAAAATGGCGGCGATCGCAAGACCTTTTATACAATCAAAAACCTGCGAGAATCTGACAGCAGGATGATGATGTTTTGCCTTGTTTTGAGATCCGAGTCAGGCGGGAAAACCCGAGCTGATTCAGATCTCGGCTCGGATCGCTAACCTCGGGTGGGTTCGGATCTCTGAGATCTGAACCCGCTCATCTCTAATTAGAACCAAAACCAAAAAATTGGGGTTTGTGCACATCTCTAGTATAGACTAGGGGTGTGCACCGGCCACTTTTCGTGTTTTGTGTTTTGGTTTTGGATCTGGATCTTTCTTCGTGTTTTGGATCTGGATTGGTTTTGCCAAAACCACCCTTCCGTGTTTTGGGTTCTGGGTTTTGTGTTTTGGATCTGTATTTTTTTGAAAAAAAGCATAAAAACAGCTAAAATCACAGAATTTGTAGGTTTTTCTGCTCCTATGCTATTATTAACCTCAATAACCTTAATTTCCACTCATTTCCAGTCTATTCTGAACACCTCACACCTCACAATAGTGTTTTTATGTCCAAAAGGTTGCACCGAGGTAGCTGGATGACTATGCTAAGCGACACGAGTGGGCGGCACAAACACGTGACCCATCTAGGAGTGACACTGCAGTGGCAGGCAGGATGGCAGTTAGAAAAACTAGGCCCCAAACTGTACATAATGCAAAGAAAAAAAGAGGTGCAAGATGGAATTGTCCTTGGGCCCTCCCACCCACCCTTATGTTGTATAAACAGGACATGCACACTTTAACAAATCAATCATTTCAGCGCCAGGGTCTGCCACACAACTGTGGCTGAAATGATTGGTTCGTTTGGGCCCCCACAAAACAAGCTGGCAATTAATGTGTCCCTGCACAAACTGGCTCTACGGAGGCAAGATGTCATCCTCATCCTCCTCATCCACCGATTCCTCACCCTCTTCAGTGTGTACATCCTCATCCTCACAAAGTATTAACTCGTCCCCACTTGAATCCACCACCACAGGTCCCTCTGTACCTTCTGGAGGCTGGTCTCCCTGGAAGAGCTGATAATTCATTTTGATGAACATCATCTTCTCCACATTCTGTGGAAGCAACCTCCTACGCCTTTCGCTGACAAGGTTCCCGGCTGCACTAAACACTCTTTCGGAGTACACACTGGAGGGGGGGCAACTCAGGTAAAATAGAGCCAGTTTGTACAGGGGCCTCCAAATTGCCTCTTTTTCCTGCCAGTACAGGTATGGACTGTCTGACATGCCTACTTGGATGCTGTCACCGATGTAATCCTCCACCATTCTGTCAATGGTGACAGTATCATATGCAGTGACAGTAGACATGTCAGAAATTGTTGCCAGGTCCTTCAGTCCGGACCAGATGTCCAAACTTGGTCCTGCCTGCCCTGCATCACCGCCAGCGGGTTGCTTAGGATACCTAAGTTTTTTCCTGGCAGCCCCAGTTGCGGGAGAAAATGAAGAAGGAGCCGTTGACGTGTCACGTTCCGCTTCAGCTGACAGTGTGTTCACCAGCAGGTCTTTGCACCTCTGCAGGCTTGTGTCGGCCGGAAAGAGAGACACCACATAGGCTTTAAACCTAGGATCGAGCACGGTGGCCAAAATGTAGTGGTCTGATTTCAACAGATTGACCACCCTGGAATCCTGGCAAAGCGAATGAAGGGCTTCATCCACAAGTCCCACATGCCGAGCGGAATCGCTCCGTCTTAGCTCCTCCTTCACTTTCTCCAGCTGCTTCTGCAAAAGCCTGATGAGGGGAATGACCTGACTCAAGCTGGCAGTGTCTGAACTGACTTCACGTGTGGCAAGTTCGAAGGGCTGAAGAACCTTGCACAACACGGAAATCATTCTCCACTGCGCTTGAGTCAGGTGCATACCCCCTCCTTTGCCTATGTCATAGGTGGATGTATAGGCTTGTATGGCCTTTTGCTGCTCCTCCATCCTCTGAAGCATATAGAGGGTTGAGTTCCACCGCGTCACAACCTCTTGCTTCAGGTGATGGCGGGGCAGGTTCAAGAGTGTTTGCTGGCGCTCCAGTCTTCGGCACGCAGTCGCTGAATGGCGAAAGTGGCCAGAAATTTTTCGGGCCACCCAAAGCGTCTCCTGCACGCCCCTGTCGCTTTTCAGAAAATTCTGCACCACCAAGTTTATTGTGTGAGCAAAACATGGGACGTGCTGGAATTTGCCCAGATGTAATGCCCGCACAATATTGGTGGCGTTGTCAGATATCACAAATCCCCAGGAGAGTCTAAGTGGGGTAAGCCACTGGGCGATGATTTCCCTCAGTTTCTCTAAGAGGTTGTCGGCGGTGTGCCTCTTACTGAAACCGGTGATACACAGCGTAGCCTGCCTTGTAACGAGCTGGCGTTTCTGAGATGCTGCTACTGGTGACGCTGCTGCTGTTGCTGCGTAAGGTGATACATCTACCCAGTGGGCTGTCACAGTCATATAGTCCTTAGTCTGCCCTGTTCCACTTGTCCACATGTCCGTGGTTAAGTGGACATTGTGTACAACGGCATTTTTCAGGACACTGAGGACACTTTTTCTGACGTTTCTGTACAGTCTCGGTATCGCCTGCCTAGTGAAGTGGAATCTAGACGGGATTTGGAACCGGGGACACACTACCTCCATCAATTGTCTAAATCCCACTGCACTAATGGCGGATACCGGACGCACGTCTAACACCAACATAGCAGTCAAGGCCTCAGTTATACGTTTTGCTTCAGGATGACTGCTGTCGTACTTCATCCTCCTCGCTAAGGACTGTTGGAGGGTCAATTGTTTAGTAAAAGTAGTGGTGTTCCTACTTCCTCTCTGGGATGATGAACGACTCCCAGCAGCAGCAGCAACAGCAGCAGCGGCAGCAGTAGGCGTAGCAATGCAGGATCCTCCGGAGGAATCCCGGATAGGAGAGTCAGTCATGCCAGTGATATGGCCTGCAGGACTACTTCCGATCCTGACTAAGGAGGAAATTGACGAGGAGGGAGTTGACGGTGTGGTTTGCAGGCGCTTGGATACAACAGGACAACGGGATTTAGGTGTCCCTGGACTGCTTACGGTCTGAGCCAAAGTTTCTGAACTTGACAGTAACTTTTTATGAACGCGCTGCAGGTGCCGTATAAGGGAGGATGTTCCTAGGTGGTTGACGTCCCTACCCCTACTTATTTCACCTTTACATATGGTACATATGGCAAGACAGTTGTTGTCCGGATTTGGATAGAAATATTGCCAGACCAAAGAGGTGGAATGTTTGGTCTTCTGCCCAGGCATGACCGTGATGGGCTTTTTCATCCCACGGACAACAACTGTCTCCCCCGGAGCCTGATTTAAACAAACCACATCACCATCAGAATCCTCCTCGCCAACTTCCTCCTCAGCGCCAGCTACACCAGTATCCTCATCCTGTTGTACTTCAACAGTGACATCTTCAATTTGCATATCAGCAAGTGGACTGTGGGTGCTCCTTTCAGCACTTGCAGGGGGCGTGCAAATGGTGGAAAGAGCCACCTCTTCCCGTCCAGTGCTGGGAAGGTCAGGCATCGCAACCACCACCACACTTGGACTCTCTTTGGGGATTTGTGATATCTTCTTAGAAAGCACAGTTCTTCGCTGTGCTTTTGCCAGCTTAACTCTTTTGATTTTTTTAGTGGGAGGAGTGCTTCCATCGTCATGTGAAGCTGAACCACTAGTCATGAACATACTAGGGATCGACCTTAGCCGTTCCTTGCCACTCCGTGTCGTAAATGGCATATTGGCAAGTTTACGTTTCTCTTCAGCTGATTTAAATGTCTTTTTCAAGGTCATTTTCCTGAACTTTGCCATTTGGGATTGTATGTGCCCTCTACTATGACATTGGGCATCGGCCTTGGCAGACGACGTTGATGGCATGTTATCGTCTATGTCATGACTAGTGGCAGCAGCTTCAGCACTAGGAGGAAGTGGTTCTTGATCTTTCTCTATTTTATTTTTATCGGAGAAAGTTTGGTCCTCCATTTATGTTATATCGATTTGATATATACGTGCGGCTAAACACAGAAAATAAATTTTTTTTTGGTTCGGACTGGAGTGTACTTTGTGGGTTACAGCACCCTTTAACGGTCAAGCCAGCCGGCCCTTTACTTATGACACAGGCGCACTCTTGGCACTACTTTGTTGATGCACGTGCGGCTACTGCGCACACAATTCACAAACACAGAAAATAATTTTTTTTTGGTTTGGACTGGAGTGTACTTTGGGGGTTACAGCACCCTTTAACGGTCAAGCCAGCCGGCCCTTTACTTATGACACAGGCGCACGCTTGGCACTACTTTGTTGATGCACGTGCGGCTACTGCGCACACAATTCACAAACACAGAAAATAATTTTTTTTTGGTTTGGACTGGAGTGTACTTTCGGGGGTTACAGCACCCTTTAACGGTCAAGCCAGCCGGCCCTTTACTTATGACACAGGCGCACGCTTGGCACTACTTTGTTGATGCACGTGCGGCTACTGCGCACACAATTCACAAACACAGAAAATAATTTTTTTTTAGGTTTGGACTGGAGTGTACTTTCGGGGGTTACAGCACCCTTAACGGTCAAGCCAGCCGGCCCTTTACTTATGACACAGGCGCACGCTTGGCACTACTTTGTTGATGCACGTGCGGCTACTGCGCACACAATTCACAAACACAGAAAATATATTATTTTTTTAGCACTTGGGGGGAGCACCCCTGATGGACAGAGCACCCCCTGGACAACACTACAGCACCCCTTTAGGACTGGGACACTGCACAGGACTTTGGAACTGACTGCACAACACAGTCCAGCCAGCCCCTATGGACTTTGAAGTAGTGGACACAGCCCCTATTAACAACAGCAGCACAGCACAACACAGCCAGCCCCTATGGACTTTGAAGTAGTGGACAACAGCAGCACTACACTACACTACACTACACAGCACTAACTCCCACCCTCCCTCTTCACTGTCCACAGCCGAGTGAGAAAATGGCGCCGACGCGGGTACCTTATATAGGATCCAAAACCCGCGAGACTCGGAAGGCGGGATGATGACGTTTTGCCTCGATGTCAGATCCGAGTCAGGCGGGAAAAGTCGAGCCTGACTCGGATCGGACTCGGATCGGGGGGGCTCGGGGGGGTTCGGATTTCAGAAATCCGAACCCGCTCACCCCTAGTATAGACATGTCTTGACGTCATTTAGCCACTACCAGCTGCTACTGATGCACTCACTTCTCTTTACCTCTCTATAATATCTGCCAAAAAATGTGGTTCAAATTACAGTATATACAGGACTGAACCATACACAGGATCACTATACTAATATATTACATGTGATCACTATTCAAGAACAATATTTGAGTGTCACTTCTGGTATAATGTGTAGTATCACTGCTGAGATTTGTATGTAGAGGCACTATTAGTTAACATATGTCTACTAAAGGTTCATAAGGCTTTCTCAAACAGACGTGGGACATATTTTCTTACTTTGTCTTGGGTTCCAAAACAGTCCTGTCAGTAACCAAATATAATCCAAAATATTTAATATTGTATTTTTCAAATGTAATTGATCAGTTTACAGAGCAACTATACTGAGCCATTTAACATTGTTATTGTTAAAGTTGTATAAGGGCTGTAACTAGGGTGGTGTGGTCAGTGTCAACGCACAGGGTGCAGAACGACCTGTGGGCTCAACCAGCCGCCACTGCTGTGTTTAATGGTTGGGCTGCTAACAGCTCCAGCAAGCAAGTGTGGTGCCTATTAACAATTTGTTGCCATCCGCGAGCCTATCACCGCCCATCACCGCCCACGGTGCAGCAGCCAATCACAAGCAGCCGCAGAGAGCCAATCATGGCTCGCCACATCATAGCTCCACCCGGTCATGGCATATAAAGTCAGACGCCACTGAGCAGAGCTTTCAGTTCAGCAGCGGTGGTGACCAGGAGCTGAGGAAGAGTTGCGGTCACTGCGGAAGAGGCGAGTAGACAGCACTGCAGCCAAGATGGGCCAGCAGCAGGGGAAAGATGAGGTCAAGAGAGTGCTGCAGCTGGTGGGAAGCAAAGAGCTAAACAAAGCTCCCCACAGCAGCCTCTTCCAGCTTATCCATAGGTGTCCTTGTTCATCAGTAATTTACACCCCCTCCCTAGACCACCAGGTGTCACGCACTAGGCATGTGGGTGCAAGCAAGCCTCAGGCCTGTGGGGAATGCTAGGCGGGCAGGGGGCCTGTGCAACAAGTATAAGTCACTTTATGTGCCCAAAGGTTGGCAGGATATAGTCTGAGCCCCTGGTGAGTAGCTGGGTATCAGGCCCAGGCCACTCATTACTAACGAATAGGATCAGGGGGCCCCTACGGTATGGAATAATGTGTATAGGGGCTATACTGTATAAGGGACCTGGCAGGGGGCCGAGGTCTGATGCCACCCCCTTCTTCCTTCCTCTTCTCTCCCTGCCTCCCTCTTACCTGTTAGCAGCAAACTGCTGTGTGATGGGCTGCAATGGGAGACCAGGGAGACTGCTTGCTGCTCACTCGCAGCAGCAGTCTCCTCTGCCTGTGGGGGGAACAATCACAATGATGGTGCTCCCCCCCCATAGATTTGCACCGAGATGAGGGTCTCACAGCACCCCCCCTCCCCAGCATGGGCACTGCAAATAGGTTTTTTCTTGTTTTTTTCCTAAGAGGGTTGCCCCTCACCCCCAGGCCTGGGCAAGCTCTCTAAGGGCCTGTGAGGGTCTATACTGTGAAGTCTATAAGTGGATATACTGTGTGGTCTATAAGTGGCTATACTGTGTGGTCTATAAGGGGCTATACTGTGTAGTCTATAAGGTTGCTATACTGTGTGGCATAATGTGCACTAAGGGGCTATACTCTGTTGCATAATGTGCTATAAGGGTACTAATGTGTGGCAAAATACAGTATGACTAAGTGGCTATTGTCAGAACCCGAACTGTATTCCTGTTTAAAGTTAACTAAACTTACCAAGTTTCCGTTGTGGTCACTGGAGTATCCTTCTGGACTGCTGGCGTGTATCGCATGCAGTATACAGAGAGTTAAAGTGATCCTCTATTCCTTGGGCGTAGTCTGCTTGCTGGGGTCTGTGATTGCTTGGTTTTCTAAACCTGGTTCTGTCTGGGTCACATGCTTTAACATTTCCAATGGATTTCATGCATCTGGTATAAAAGTCTGTTACTAACTGAGCATTGTTGTCTGTGCAACGTTACCTTCAGGTTCTTCCTTGGACTCCTGCCAGATCCTCGCTGTACTTGATATATGCTGTGGACTCTCTTTGCCCGGTTCTGCTACAGATGCTTAACGGCACTACAGATCCCAGCGCTGCTACTGAACTCTCTGCTGCAATACTAAACCTAACTCTGCTGGTAGTCTCCACTGTACTACTAGCCTAGCTTTGCTGCTGTTCCATGGTCTCTTCATGTTTACCTTCAACTAACAGTTGTCAACTGCATCATAAAAGTTTCTTCACTCCAGACCTCAGCCTCATCTCAGGGCTCAACACTGCACCCCTTCACTCTGGACCTCTGCTTCATTTCAGGGCTCAACCCTGCACCTCTTCACTCCGGACCTCTGCCTCATCTCAGGGCTCAACCCTGCACCTCTTCACAACCAGACCTCCATCACGTCTTGGGGCTCAACCCCATACCGGATCTTCACTGCACTTCAGGGCTTAACCCTGCACCTTTCCACACTGGACCTCCGTCACGTTTTGGGGCTCAACCCCAGCACCTCCTCATATTGGATCTCTTTTGCACCTTGGGGCTCAATTCCATACTGGATTTCAGTCACGTCCCGGGGCTCAACCCCACACCACTTCATACCGGATTTTCAGTTACGTCTCGGGGCTCAACCCCGTACTACTTCATACCGGATCTTCGTCAACTCACGGAGTTCAACTCTGCACCTGTTAGTTGGTATGATATGAACTTTGTGTTATATGAACTTTAGTTCTTGCGTGACTATCCTGACACCTGCTTGTTGTGATAATCTGAACTTTGCTTTATGGAGACTTCATGCTTAAGTATCTAGAACTTTTCAGCACAGTCTTGTCTTTGAATAAATCTTGTTTACTTTTAACATTGCGTGCCGGTGCTATTTCATGAGATGGTCATTCCTTAAACCCCCTCAGTTTGTACCACCTATTAAGCCTGTTTCTCCTCAGGAGTCTCAAGAGTCTGTAGCCATGACAGCTATACTGAGTAGTATAATGTGCAATAAGGGGCATTACTGTGTGGCACAGTGTGAATAAGGGGATTTACTGTGTGTCATAATGTGCAATAAGGGCTACTACTGTGGTATAATGTGAATAAGGGGCTATACCCTGTGGCATAATTTGTAATAAGGGATATAACTGTGTGGCATAATGTGTATAAGGAGTACTACTGTGTGGTATAATATTGTGTGTGTCACGTTTGGGCTACGGAGATCCTTAGCAGAGGGACTGGAAGGTCGGGGTCCCAGGTTGGGAAAGGAACTGGAGGCGAGGGGCCTGGATGTATGCCTCCCTCATCCATAAGTACCGGATGTTGGCTAGACCTGACCAAAGGCACGGAGTCTAACTTAATGGGAGGTGTTCACCAGTGACCCCTCCAAGCGGGATTAGGGTTTAACCTGCACCCAGCAAGCAGGTCGCAGCCCTTTGGTCAGGTATCCAGCACTAGTGGGAAATGAAAGAACATAATCACAGGGAAAACACAGGAGAAGACACTAGAAATATTGTACATGGGTGACGTACTGAGTATACACCAAGATGCAGGGCTCGTATAGGAGAATGGCACCCGGAGATTGTACTTGGATGACGTACTAAGTACACACACACTGTGGCTCCAAATGCAGAACTGGTATAAGAGAATGGCACTCAGAGATTGTACTTGGATGACTTACTAAGTACACATACTGTGGCTCCAGACGCAGAACAGGCACAGGAGGATGACACTAGGAAATCGCACTTGCAAGAGTACACACTCACCATGGATGAACACTAGGATATATCACTAGAAGAAAGGAGCATGGAACCAGGAACGCTGCAATAGCAAGTCTTCACTGGTCAACTTCCTGTTGTCCACAGCCCGGCTAAATACCCTAAGTTAGCAGTCCATTGGAGGATAGTGTCAGCTGACAGCAACCAATGCTACCATTGGGTAAAGGGCTAATTAGGTGATGTAGACTCTCATGGCTGCACCCATGACGGTAACCGCAGGAACCAAATCACAGAGAGAGCACATGGATGTCCTAACAGGTTTAATCCTCAGCACGTCACTTGCCGCTGCACCTGACGTCTGACCACTCAAGAAGTCAGGGGAAGCCAGTGCTAAGGTAAGTGGACCCTAGGCCGCAACCTGACAGTGTGGCCACACACCATCCCTGTGAGGCCAAGCCCCTATTTTTGACTTGCATTTGACGACACTGTCCATAATTAAATGGGGGAGGGCACCAATGCTATTTCTGGCACAGGGCACCAAAATGTCTAGTTACGGCTCTATGTATAAAACAGCAAAAAAAAATAAAAACAGTGACAAGTAATTATGACTTGAAAGTAAAAGACCTGTTAATGTTTAACTTGAATATTGAACAAACTGATAAAGTCTACAGAGCTTTGTGAAAAGTTGCAAAAATGAAATCAGACACAATATAAAAGTAGAATTATTACAGCTAGGCAAGTATTATATGGACATGTTTTTCTTTCCAAATTTATGGATGCAGCTGACATCATGTGCATGCTTAACAAATTAATTGGCAAAAAAAATTTTGTTTTACAAAACTTTATCAAAAATTTTCATTTTGTGTATTAATTAGGTTAATAACATCTATTTATAATTTTTTTAATTATTTTTAATAAGAAAATGTATGCCTAATGCTGGGCATACACTCTACAATTATCTGTCAAATATCTGTCCAATCTGGCTGGTTGGATGAAAATATGGTAATGTATGGGAGCCAATGACAATGGACCATATGGTCTTAAACACTGGAAAATGGGCAAACATTATTGGTCAAATTGGTTAAATTAATTTGATTTAACAAATTTGTCTGGATGACAATTTTTTGTCTGTTTTCCAGTGTTTGTGAGCAAATGGTCGATTGTCATTGGCTCCCATACATTACCAGATTTTCATTCCAACCAGCCAGATTGGAAAGATATCTGACAGATAATTGCATAGTGTATGCCCATCATAATTTGAGCACTACCCTGTGCTATACCAGACCCTGATAGCATCTCATGCAACCATGCCAGTTAAGAAGTAAATAAACCTTATGTTATAATTGACTATTGTCTACTTAATTGTTAACCCACAAATGTTTCAACAAATGTTCTAAGCCAGAGGTTCTCAAGCTCAGTCCTCAGGACCCCCACACGTCATATTTTGCAGGTAACCTAGCAGGTGCACAGGTGTATTCATTACTCACTTACACATTTTAAAAGATCCACAGGTGGAGCTAATTATTTCACCTGTGATTCTGTGAGGAGACCTGGAAAACGTGCACTCTTTGGGGTCCTGAGGACCAAGTTTGAGAACCTCTGTTCTAAGCAACTAAATTCATAATTTTTGCAAATTAAATATTCTATGCCTTGGAAAAAGGGAGATTTTGGTAATGCAAAAGCCTAAACTTTCAAATTGTATTTTCCTTATTTTGTAAGGTACAGCCCAAAACTGAGTTAGTCTTTTTTTTTATAGTATGACCTCACTGTCAACCTTAATATGTCATTGAAAATGGTCAATAAATATTGAGAACAATTAAACCAAAGAAAAAAAAAAGAAAATGAACGTGCTACTTGCTTGAAAGGCATTCCACTTCTCTGAATGGAGCATGTTGACTCACCTTTTCATCCACTGCTGTGTCATCAGCGTATGTACAGTCCGGTGGATATGCAGACAGCTTCTTAATTTTTAGCTGTAAACTTTCATAATTGGCTTTCTGGATCAACTGTGACTCAATTTTGCTTGAATTTCTGTTGGTAATGTAATGAGCAGACATTCATTGATTAAGTAGGTTATTTGTTTTGAGTGCTCAGTACCTAATAACAAATTGGCTTGTTCAGATGACAGATTTTAAATAATTTGTTCATGTGACAAACTACTGTACAGTACCTTACTATATTACTGTTCTAACTGACCAGGGGCATTTCTAGAGAGGAGGGGGCCTGTGTGCAGTCTCCTACACGGGCCCCTCCTCTCCGCTTGGCGGCCGGCAGTGCACTGAGCTGTGCACGGCCAGCGCCGGAGTTATAGTCTCTGGGCACTAGAGTGTACCCATTGTCTATAGTGTATGCACAGATCACCGGGAAAATAGCTGCGGCGGCCATTTTCCCTGTACTGCGCATGCGCAAACGATGGGAAAAAGGCCGCTGTGGCCATTTTCCAGTTGTTTTACAGCGCCGGACCCCTGCACCGACGTGGAACTCCGGAGAGGTAAGTAATATTATGGGTGCAGGACAGTAAATCAGAGCAAATCTCTGCAAATTATAAATGTATACATTTCTGATTAATGCACACATTATTTTCATGGTGGTTTGTTCTTGTTGCATTCCATTTCAAACATTGAAAAGATCTCAATTGCACTGGCAACCAGCACCTGCCATCAAATGGATCAAGAAGAACACTCCATTGACCCGCTGGTGTTCATTTGCTGTGATTGTCTGTAAATGGTGCATGCTGTGCTGCCATAGCTTCCAATGTCAAATGCAAAGGGGTATGAGGTCATTGTGAACCATGAGTTTCATAACCCGTACTTTTTTTTTTTAAATGGTAGTAAAAACATGATTTTTAATGCTAGTGGGAAATGAGTCTGAGACAAAAAAAAAACATTAATAGAAAACTTACATACAATATTTGATGTGCGCTTCAGACTCAAACATCTTAATTTCATACACTATGCAAATGCTACTTTTGTTATAAGTCTTTTGTTTTAGTGCTGTGAGCCCATAATGCTATGAGCATTACTGTCTCGGAGCCAGTGGCGTATCTATAATGGGTGCAGGGTCCAGGGGGGCCCCGCACCGCACACCCATAGTTTTACTTACCTCTCCGGATTCTCACGTTGGCCCGGGGTCTGGCGCTGCAAAACGACTGGAAATGGTTGCCATGGCCATTTTCCCGTCGTTTGCGCATGCGCACTACAGGGAAAATGGCTGCCACAGCCATTTTCACAGTGACTTGCGCATACTTTAGAGACTCTAGGTGCACTCTAGTGCCCAGAGTCTATAACTCCGGCGCTGGCCGCGCACAGCTCAGTGTGCGGCCAGCCACTGGATAGAGAGGATGGGGCCCGTGTCGGAGACTGCACATGGTGCCCCTCCTTTCTAGAAATGCCCCTGCTCAGAGCACTGAGGTCTTGACTGCGACTCCCACCAAGATACTAAAGGGTAAACTTTCTAATATTTGTTTTTGGTCAAGAATAAACACACCCTGGTTTGCAAGAACATGCTCAAGTTTGTTTAGACTAAAGGTGCCCACACACATAGCGATATTTTACACGATGTGGCCGATTCCGACACATTGGAATGACAGATCGTGTAAAATATGGCCAAATCGTGAGGAAATCGTAAGTTCCCACTCACGATCACGATGCGATGCGCGTCCCCGCTGGTCGCACATCGCATCTTCAGATCTGCCGTGCAGTAGGACAGATCTGACAATCTAGTAGG
The DNA here is from genome assembly GCA_031769625.1 of Taudactylus pleione. NCBI lineage: Eukaryota > Metazoa > Chordata > Amphibia > Anura > Myobatrachidae > Taudactylus > Taudactylus pleione. Next base: position 1,043,829 of record JAUIMM010000512.1, on the reverse strand, counting down.
CGATACACTGTAAAAAGTCTGATTGCAGGAGAGATCGTTTGAAGATTAGACACCAAATCGTGTGCAAATCGTGTGGAGATCGTGTGCAGAGCTGCCGGGGAGAGTTTCAAGGGAAATTGTAAACAAATCATACACATCGGCTGATCGTGGGCAGATCGGTATGTGTGTGGGCACCCTAAGTGCCTGATTCAGCATTGTCAATTATCGGGAATCTGAGAGCGCGGAGGACCCATTCTGCAAGTGTGCAGAATGGGTCCTGCGTGATCTCAAGCAGACCCTTCTATGCCTCTGTCTGATTGACAGTGTCAGCCCCGTTTTCCGGTAGTGGCAAGGCCAGGGACTGGCACATTCCACCTCGGTCATAGTGCTGGGATCCCAAATGCAGCAGGGGGTGTCATACACCTCCTGCTGCATCTGCATATTAGCAAGGACGCAATATTATTATTATTTTTTTTAATATCTTTATTGCACATATATTTTTCTGTATTACATCACATTCACAATTATAAAAAATAAGAAGATCAACAAGGAACCTATTTTGTTTGACAATTATTCCTTAATACATTAAAATTTACATATTGGCAATAATCTTGTTACCCTATACAGTGCTCTGTTTAGAGTATCCAATGACATACCTGGGAATTTATCCTTCCATTTACCTATTCCTGTCGTAGTCTCTTTTGTATCTGCCAAGTCTCTTATAAAAGAGTAATCCCAAGATATCACCTTTCGCTCTGGGCCAGATTGTAATAATAATTTATCTAATTTGTTATTCCATCTCCCTCTTCCAGTATTTGAGTTACACTTCTGGTATAGTGCTGTGCCTGGGTAAATGCAAGATTGTGCGCTATAATCCCTTTGAATTCCTCTCTAACCTGTGTATAAGTTTTTAGTTTTTTATTCTATATGTCCATTAATTGTCCTACCCTCACCAACCCTTCCGTCTTCCACCATGTAAATGGGTAGGAGGCTAACCCCCCTTGAAAGTTTGAGTTTCCTAGGAATGGTAGGTGTAAATACACTTTGGATTGTAGTTTTGCTTTATATCGTATCATATACCAGGCTCTCCTAGTGGACATTAGTAAAGGGTTTTTAGAAGTTTTTTGATCAATCTCTTCCTCCCTCGCATGCAGAAATTCACGTAACCCCATGTGTGCAATAAGTGAACCCTCCAGAGATGTATGTGCATATTTATCCCTGTCTAACAGCCAGTCTTTGATGTATCGTATCTGTGCCGAAAGTCTGTACCATTATAGATTTGGCAATTTCCTCCCTCCCCTGTCCATCGGTTGTTGTAATTTGGTAATACTGATCCTTGCTTCTTTCCTTCCCAAATAAATCTAAAAAACAATCTATTAATATCGTCTGTGTCTTTTTTTAATATTACCATCGGCAATGACTGTATTGGATATAACAGACACACGAAAGAGACCATTTTAATAAGGTTGATGCGTCCCAAAAAGTAGATTTATAAATTTTTCCATCCCGCAAGTTCTTTTTCACACATCTTGATAGCTAATTTTATGTTGATATTATACAAAGAATCTAAGTCCTTTGGGATTCTTGCCCCCAGGTATGTAATATATTTAGGGGATCACCTTATCAGCAAGTCTCCTGCCCATGCTGGTTTTCTACACCCCAGCTTCTAGGTTTATCGTGAATCCTGATGTTTTGTTAAATTTTAATAATTGCTCCATCAATGGCTTTAAGGAGTCTCTTGGGTTGGTTATATAACACAATAGGTCATCTGCCAAGGCAGATATTTTGATCTCTCTCGATCCGACTCCTATACCCCTCAGAACTGAACAATCCTGTAGATACCATAGCATAGGATCCGTAGCATAGGTTGAACATTAGTGCTGAGAGGGGACATCCCTGTCGGGTCTCCCTACACATCATTACTCTTTCACTTATATTACTATTTATGAGAAGGGATGTATAGGGGAATTCATATATAAATTGGATTAGATTTATGAATTTCTCTCCAAATTCTCTTATATTCAGCACTTTATATAGATACGATCATGATATAGTATCGAACACTTTATTTGCATCGAGGCTCAATAAAATACCAGGTTCAGATGTCCCTTCTTTTGCCTGTACTATGGCTGCTATAGCTGTTCTTATTCCCTTCACTGCATACCTACCAGAGACAAACCCCAGCTGATGATCCGTCAATAAATCAGAACACATTGTCTGCAGCCTATTTGCCATAATTTTGGCCATAAGCTTACAGTCCACGTTCAACAAGGATATTGGTCGGTAAGATGACTCCATATGTGGATCCTTGCAGGTTTCAATATCAATGTTGTGTATGCTGCATTAAATGAAGGATAGCTGGGACTATCTCTGTGTATGTACTGGAAGAGGTCAGTTAATGTTGGAGCGATCTCATTCTGGAGTAATTTAAAATACTCTGATGACAGACCATCAGGTCCTGGGGATTTCCTTAGTTTTAAAGAAGAAAGCTCCCTTATCTCTTCCTGTGTAATCTCAGAATTAAGTTTTTCTTTCTGTGCCTGGGTTAGTTTTGGCAAATTGGCTTTCTTTATTAAATGGATCATTAATGGGACGTCTTCGGGTATAGCTGTATAAAGATGTGAATAATAATAGTGGAAAATCTGCATTATTTTTTCACTTTTAGGGCTCTATTTATTAACATTATTTTTACTAAAATAAAGTGAAAAGGGATGTTTTCACACCCTTTTCACATTATTTTAGTTTCAGCTACAGTTACTATAGGGCAATTGGAGTAGAATTTGTAAACTTCTACTCCAACCCCTAAGTATCACTTATTTTTCGTAAGCAGATCGCATTTCCCATAATTGTTATGGGAAATGTGATCCGACCAGAGTTACTAAAAATAAATTGTAAAAAAATACAGAGGAATGCCCTGTGCTAATAATGCCACCTTGAGGTGGCGTTATCCAGGGTCTCCCCCAGTTACCGGGCTCCTACTCTGCTCTAAAAGGCAGAGCAGAGCCCGGAGCTGGTCCCAGTGACCAGCTGTGTGGTCTAAACAGACCGCAAGCTGATAAACTGCAAAAATAGTAAAAAAAAAAATTCGCTTACCTGACTCCATGGACCGGTGGTCGGGGCTCCGGTGATGACTCCCCTCCAGTCAGCTAGTCTCCCATGCTGCACTGCAGCCCGGTCATCAGGATGATCGGGTCCCAGTGCAGTATGGGATGTCAGCTGACCGGAGGCATGGAGGATATCACCGGAGCACCGATGATTGCAGGTAAGTGCTATTAAGGGAGGGGGGTCGCGCGGGGGGCGCAATTGCGGGGGGTTGGGCTTAGCGCTGTGGGGGGGTTAGCAGCGGCGGCCAGTTGGCACATGCGCAGGGCACTAGTCACGATATTTTTTGGCGAAAATACCGTGACTAGGGTGTGGAGGGGATTCACAGGGACAGAGCTTTCTCGCAAGCTCTGTCCCTGCAAGGGATTTGTAGTAAATCCCTGTGATATTGCCTGAATTCGCAATGCAAATTCTGTCGGTAATATCACACTACAATCTGCATTACAAATGCGGATTGCAGTAAATAGAGCCCTTAGGGTACATTCTTCCTTTCTGTGAGTCCTTTATTGCTGTTATATTATTCTTCATTTTACGAGGGTTAGACAGATTTGCCAGCAGCCTCCCTGACCGATTACCCCACCTATAGTATCGATTCTTGGAATAATCCAGTGCTGCCTTCGCCTGAGCTAACAAATAACTTTCAAGCAGTTGTCTATTTTATTTATATGTTTTAAAGGTGTTATCCGATGGGCTGGCTATATACTCCAAAACTTTTTGATACACTCTCCCTCAGACTCTCATATTTCTGCTTGTTTTTTTTCTTATAATTATGTACATAGGCAATAATATGACTTCTAGTTACTCCTTTTGATGTTTCCCAGAACAATATAGGGTCTTTTTTATGTTCCGCATTATCTTTTTGAAATTCTGACCATTTGGTCCTAAGATATTTACCGAAGTCTTCAGAAGTATAGAAATATGCCGGGAATCTCCAAGAACAAGTCCCTATCTTCTGGTCTAACAATTTTAACACGTGGGGCCAAATGTAATAGGGTGAGAGTTTAGAAAAGTGAGAGTTTCTGATACTTTTTAAACTTTGCCAATGTAATAGAGTCCTAAAGCAAAGTAACAGAGCGAACTCGCATGTTTTTTAGGACTTAAAAAACTCTCAAGATTTAAAATCTCATTCGGATGTTTTCCCATTTTGAAGATAAAACTCAACCAATGTGAGAGTTTACTGCTAAACTCTCACATTTTCTAAACTCTCACCCTATTACATTTGGCCCTATATATATTAGAGTGTGATCTGATACGGCTAATTCAGTTATTCCTGCATCAATCGTCTCTGTTACTAATCCTTCTCATATTAATACATAATCTATTCTTGAGAAGGTCTTATAAACCCCAGAATAGCATGTATACATTCTACCTGAAGGATTTTTGAGCCTCCAATAATCTGCTACTGCTAGTGTGTTTTTCATTTTAAATATAGGATTATTGCAGTTTTCTATCCTTAGTTTAAGGGGTGATGATTTATCTAACTCTGTATTATCCACCCAATTAAATCACCTCCTATAATAAGCTATAATGAGTTATTTTAGTAAAAAATTTATCTTGGGCAGTATTTGGAGCGTATATATATTAAAAAGAGTATACCTTTTTGCATATAGTTGGATTATCAACAATAGGAATTGCCCCTCAGGGTCCTCAACTTTCTCTAACACTGTATAGGGTAGATGGCAGGCCAATAATATTGCCACTCCTCTAGTTTTAGATTTATAATCCGATGAAATACACTCTCCTATCCAATTCACACTAATTTAGATTCTCTCCCCTTTTCCAAATGTGTCTCCTGAATGAAGGCTATCTCAGTTTTATTTCTTTTCAAATGTTCTAATACTTTTTGCGTTTAACCGGGGTATTCATACCCCCCACATTCCATGAGATCAATTTCACCGTCTGTGGCATTATCTACTCATTAAGAGATAGAGTAGGAACATCCCTTAATCCAATACTTTCTACCTGATAATACATTTGTCTCCAATCTATCAAGAATATATAAAAAATAAACATGCTTAAATCTTCAAAGAATACTACGTTTGCGTGCCTCCCATCCATATTACAATTTTCCTTACCCTTTCTATCTATAAATTCATTTTTTTTTCTTTTACCACCCGTTGTCGTGCCTACTTTCCTCCCCATCCCCCAATCCGTACCTATCTTGCGCAAAGGCCATACCTTCGCCTTTGATGATCAGTGAAACCATAAAGTGCAATATCACCATATTCCTTCCATTTACAGGCATTCCATAAAAAATTTCCCTCATCATTTCTATATATAATTTCTATTTTTTTCCACAGAATCTCATGTACCTTTTATCCCCTCCCACACAGCTATACTGCGTAGAAGGTGTGTCTTTATCTTTAGTGACCAATAATACAATAAATATCAATATAAACATATACAACATTGTGCAATTCCTCCTTTTCCTATTTTCCTTTTTCCAACTTATTAATAAATAAATTAACCATAAATACATTTCAACCCTCACAGTGTTCATAATATATTCAAAAATACATTCTCATTATTGTTCTTATCATATTTTACCCCTTTTTTTATTTTCCTTACCCCTCTCATCTCCTATCTCCTTCCTCTAAGTTATCAGGGTAATTTGTAGACCCCTCTCTTGTCCTTTCAGAGTATAAATAAGCTTTTGCTGCTTCCGGAGTATCAAAAACCAAAGTCCGTCCATTCTCCATGAGTGCAAAACAATGCAAAACGCTTGCCACTCTCTATTAAAGATTTACATATTGGTTGGAATGCTTTACGCTTCTGTAAAGCTACTGAATAATCTTGGAAAATCAAAATATTAGCCCCATCTAATTTTAATGGGGTACATTTCCTAGATGCTCTCCATATTTTATCCTTTGTGGCATAATCCAAAAATTTTACTATTACTGGTCTTGATCTATCAATGGGGCTCTCCCTCACTGGTCCTAAATGATGGGCCCTTTCTATTCTAGGGTCTACTGCACCATCCTGTATATTTAATGCAGTCATTATATATGTAATGATATAACTCGAGAGTGCTTGATCTGATACCATATGTGGAATCCCTATAAACCGTAAGTTTTTGCTACGATCCCTATTCTCTAGATCGTCAATTGTTTCAAGCAACCATTGAATTTGTTTAGAATGTATTTCTGTTGTTTTTTGCACCGAGACCAGCATCATCCTCCAAGTCGCTTACCCTTCTTTCCAGGGTTTCTATTCTTGCTACATTTTCCTCAATTGTAGCCAGGGCTGAGTCAAGGGAAGCCTGGATTAAATCCAACTTTTTATCTATTTTTGGAAGTAGTATATTAGCCTCCTCATTTATTTGAGGGACACTCTTCTCCCCCTCTTGTCCCTCCCTAACTTGGGGAGGGGTACTGGCCAGTATGGGATCTCGTCTTTGTTCCATAACCGGTGACCCCTGAGCTGACTTCGCCCCACGCTGCCTTTGTTTACCCATTTCCTTGTTTTGCGACTTCAAATCACAAAGTCTTGCATAAACCTTATTACCACTTATTTGCTATTCGTTTTTAATAAGGGGCGTGTTATAGCATTCTTTTCTTTATATTTTTATAGGGCTTCTTTCACATATAAGCCTTTTATCTCTCTTCACTGTATTAAAAGTTCACAGTGCAGTGGCCCCAGATATCCTATGCAGCCATGCCTGGGCCGTTCTTCTCACAGTCCAAGTCCTGGAAATCCACTTTCACCTTACGCCTGATTTCGAATATTCAGATGGGTTTTTTCAAGTAGCTCTGTTGTTATCTCTGCTCTTATTGAACTAGTAGGTAATAGACATAAAGTTCTCCCGTAAGGAGAAAAATCAATAAATCCTTTCACAGGCTAAGCCAGATTCTCTACTGGGTCAGTTCAAGCAGACTTTTCCCTATGTGACAGTCTAACCACAATCCTGTGTCTTTATGTTCTAAACATTGTCTCTCCCATCAAGCCATTACCAAACTGACTTTCAGTGCTCTCTTTTTTTTTGAGGGCATTAATATGTTACTTGCGTTTTCTGAGAGTCATTTGTAATCTGCCAACCACCGTTATCTCCCTGGGCTGCCAGCTCGCGGCGTCCTCCCTTCTCCTGTCTCTCCACATGTATGCATCTCTTTCACTAGGCTCAGTTTTTCACCTCCATTCTTATCCACCTTGGTATTTGCTGCACGAGCAGCTCTGTTCTGTGAAGACTCAGCTTATGCTCTCTCCCAAAATGGATGGCCTGCTTTCCCCGTCCCTCTTGTTGCCTTGTCAGACTCTCTGCCGAGATCTTTATCTCACTGCGATCTCACTCCAGAGAGCTTGTATCCAGGACAATCTGCTGACCCCTGATTGGGTCCGACTCCGGGGTACTGACTTTTCTGGTTCCGGTTCTTACGGACCTTTTCGCGCTGCCTGCTGCCTGCTTTCAATATCCGGAGCACGGGGTGTAATTCCCAGCTCCCGCAGTCCTCTCAGTGCCGATATAGTCCATCCAGCGCTGGTCCTTCCTGGAGCTTACTAAAAACGTGGCCGGTCCATGCGTACGGCCCACCGGAAGTCCAGTCGCAATATTATTTTAAAAGAATATTGTTTCACCGAATCGTGTTTTCCGATGGTGGAAGGGAACATCATTTTCTACCCTGTGTCTGACCGCAGCCAAACACACACCAACACATGCAGCCTGCACACATCAGTGAGATACGTGCAAGCTGCATATATGTATTATGAAAAGGTGTAAAAGATATGGAAAAAAATGGCATGCGGCCCCCCTAAAAGCATAATCAGGTCCTGGTTCAACAAATATGGGAACAAAATGTGTAAGGGTGCCCCATATTTAATAAACCAGCACCAGGCTCTGTGAGACAGTCCTGGTTCTAAAAATATGAGGAAAAATGGCGTTGGGGACCCTTGTATTTTTAGAACCAGCACCAGGCTCCACTAGCAGGGGTGCAATGCTGCAACTGGGCTCCTCCGGCCAAAGTATTCTCACCATTAACTAGTAAGCCCAGGCTGGGGATCCTTGGAGAGGAGGGGATTCCACAATAAAGGGGTACCCACTCTCCAGGGTACTCCAGGCCAGGACTGAAGCCCGGGACTCTCCCCTGCATTCCTGGCCAATGGATGCAGAGTATATAGTGTTAATTTTGTCTTTTACAGTGGGAGTAAAGGTTTCAGCAAACCTCTCCCACATGCCATTACTTGTAGAACCACAAGTACCAGCATACAAAGCTTTAAGGGCCACTGGTACCTCTAGTCTTCCTTTAAAATAAATATTAAAATATAACAGGACAAACACTGTAGGTTGTTATATTTTATTACACATACACTCACTGAATCCCTCTCTCATACTCACCCACAGCACATACTTAATGTTACAATTCGCGGTCACAACTTGTATCCTTTGAGCAGTTTACCCAGTCAGGACAGGGTTTCTCCAGTTTCTCCTGTCACTAGGCGATCGGCATGCCTCAGGAAGTGACATGTCATCCACAGTGCTGCATGATTGGTGCTTCCCTCTATTTGTACACACTGGACTTTTACCGCCTTGCCAACTGTAGCGTGTCTGTGAGTTCCATAGGCATGGCTGCATAGTCAGCATTCTGTTCCTCCTCATGGTGCAGATTTTGATCTTCCCATAGTAGCTCCAGCTCTCCAGCTTCCTGACGGCTTCCAAGCATCATCTACATCACCATGCTGCCATTGGCGCTCCAAGCCGCAGCACCGACTACTTATTCTCCTACCATCGTCTCTTGCCGCATCTTCAGGATATTTGCTGCACCAATAGCTTCTGTGCTGTTCCCAGCTCGCCAGCTTCTTCTACGGTTTCCAAGCCGCATCTACACCTCCGTGCTGCCATCGGCTCTCCAAGCTGCAGCACTGACTACCTACAGTACTCTCCTACCATCGACTCTTGCTGCATCTTTGCCACATTTGCTGTACCAACAGCTTCCGTGCTATTCCCAGTTCTCCAGCTTCTACTACGGCTTCCACACCGCACCTATACCTCCATGCTGCCATCGGCTCTCCAAGCTGTAGCATTTTGAACTATCTACTAATGGCTATTACCGCTCCATCGGCACACAAGCTGCACCATCAGCTCTCAAAGCCACAGCATTACCATTTGACTGTCTACTAACGGCTATCGCCGCACCATCGGCACATTTGCTGCACCATCGGCTTCCAAAGCCACAGCATAATTGTTGACCTTTAACCTACAGTTATTCCCACACTATCGGCACAGTTGTCGCTCAATTTAAATACCACACCATCGGCTCCCAAGCTGCACCTCTCCATCTGTAGAATCATCTCTCTTTGTACAAGGCTCTTTCCTATCACCTCAGGATTCCAGTTGACACTCCCGTGAGCTGCTACTACTCTGAACAGTAAGTCCAGGTGGCTGTCTAAGTACCGGTGTTCTCTAAGGGAACAAATTGCGGTTGTTAGTGGTGGAAGACCTCGCAGTCTGAAGTTCTAGATGGCTCATGAGGAGCTGTCACTGGTAACCGTAACACTTACCTTGTCTCTTGTGCCGCTCTGTCCCCTTTTCCAATAGAATCCACGATCACACCTGTAAAGAAAAACATACTCACCACTTGGTTCAAGTCCTCTTTGTTCCATATATAAATCCACGGACTTGGAAAAAAGATGGAAATGCTGAAAGCCCACCAGACAGTGTACTGTCCTCAAAGGACAATACTAACTGAATGTCGGTTCAGCCGTTGCATTTCACATAGATATGCACTAGCTAAATGCTCATTCACTGATATAGGTGAACCTATGCCTCTCAGCCAATGAGTGATTCCCTCACAGACTTCAATTATGGGAATCACAGGGTTATTAAAGTGCATTCCCACCATTGAAGTCTATGAGGGAACCACTCACTTGCTGAGATGCAGAGACTCGCCTCTCTCAGCCAATGAGCATTCAGAAAAGCATTTCTAAGGGAAATGCGGTGGCTGCGCTGGCATTCCTTAAGTACTGTCCTTAGGAGTGGGTGAGTATGTGTTTCTTTTTTACAGGTATGATCGTGGATTGTACTGGACAAGGGGACAGAGCAGTGCAAAGGACAGGTGAGTATGTAGTGAGAGTGTAAGTGAGTATTTCAGTGAGTGTATGTTTAATAACAAATTATAACCTACCTGTCTTTTTTTAATATTTATTTTTCAGGACTAGAGGTACCAACGGGCCACTTAATGAAGGAGGAGGTTTGCTGGGACCTCTAGTTCCCCTGTAAAAGACAATACTGGTTTTAAACAATTAATTAACACTATCAACCCCACAACAACTGTCAAGGGGTGTCACCTTGGCTTCAGCTCAAGCCTGGGGTGACCTGGAGAGGGAGGATCTCTTTTTGGGGTCTCCACCTCCCCAGGGATTCCCAGCCTGGACTAACTAGTTGGGGTTGAGAATTATTTGGCTGGGGGACCTTGTAAAGTGTGTCTCCTGGCTGCAGAATTACACCTCTGCTAGTGTAGCCCTGTACTGGTTCTAAAAGCCCTAACCCACCTTTCCCGAAACCTAACCCTCCCCTCCCCTCCCACAGTATAACCCTAATCCTCCCCTCCCGCATCCTAACCCTAACTCTTCACCTAGTCCCTAACCATAACTCCTAACCTCATCCTAATACTTACTGTCAGGATGTCAGTGGTCAGGATTCTGGAGCTGGAATTCAGACTCCTGTCTGGATTCCGGCACCGGGATTCTGACCACCGGCATCCTGACCATGGGGATCCTGATTAGACATGTCTGACTGTTTAGAGCTGCAAAGAGTAGAGGAGCCTTGCAAATAAACTGTGATGGCATTTTGATTACTCATATGGAGAAATAGTGTTGATGTGTCTTTTAAACAATATATATATGTGTTGGGTAGTGAAGCTTACTGTATAAGTATGGGTAAAATTGAGGTACAGATATGTCCACACATGGCACAAGGCGTGCGCCCGCGGAGCATATGCACGCTCCTGGTTCACACCCGTGACTCCATAGGATTGCATGGTGCAATCGCAGTGCGCGCCATAACGTGCCGTAGCATACACTGCTGAGGGTAATCACATGGCGTGATATATGTGCACGTTTGTAGCACATTCGGCAAAGATGTAAGAGGACACATCTGTATTAACAGATTCACACAGATGCTCATGGACCACATTTAAGTTTCATTTTTAAAAGTAAATTATTTAAAAATCATAAGTTTGTCTGATTAAATACAAGATGCTGAAGTTTCTTATGGTTGACACATATTGTTGTATTACTTGTATAGAAATAAAACCACCGTCACACGGCCAGCTGTGGCGGAAAACCCCGCCCTCAACCCTCCCGCTGGCCTTACTGGGTAAACACTCAGGGGGAGGCCCTGTGAGGAACATCTTAACTGGATTTGCAAACTTAAATGCACATCCAGTTGTGACATCAATTCCAGCACATTCAGCAGACAATTGGTAACTGTGTATGCACTTACCAATCATCAGCTAGGTTGGTGGGTCAATCTAGTATGAACCCAGCTTTATGCTCTTCTAACTTTTTAAAATAAACTGTGCAGTAGAGCAGATACAGCATGCTCTGAATACTGATAAAATATCAGTGCATACAGCATCCTGGAGAGTAATATTTAAACCAGTGGTTCTCAACCCTCTAGTTTTCCTAACAGGTCATGTTTTGAGGATTTCTGTCTGTGAAAGCAGATGGGATGAATACTTACCCATAACAAAATAAATTAACTCACCTGTGCATGATTAAAGAAATTCACAAAACATGACTGTTGGTGGTACTTGAGTACTGAAGTTGAGAACCCCTGATTTAAACAATTTTTGCCAGCTCTCCTCATACTTGAGAAGCTCTCACAGATCCCAGGAGAGAAGATCATACTCTCAGATCCCATCCACTTCCCCAGTCAAATGAGTGCCTAAAGCCTAGGGGGTAAATTTACTAAGAATCAAGATAGGTCGAAATGACCATCTCGGGTGATTTATTAATGTTTTTCCTGCTTGCAAATTTACTAAAGGTAAAGTCGGGTGAGTTAGAGAGAGATTTCTCTCATCTCACTTGTAAAACTCGGGTGAGATAGCAAACTCGAATCAAATCACCATCGGGCCAAATCGGAAGTACTTTTCACCTAAAACATACATCTCTCAAATTTACCAAGAATCGGGATGACAAGCTCGGGTGAGATAGAAGCAAACTGTCTGTCAAAATCACTTTTCAAATTCTCAACCCCTTGAGCAGCGAGATGGTCAGAAACATACACAAATCATTACCTGTTAAAAAAGATCCAATACTCACCTTTATGTCCCACGATGTTTTCCACAGAAATTCAATATGGGCTCCGGATACACTGTTGCAACATGTTTCTGCATGCTGTTACAGTGCAGTGTACAGGAAAGAGTTTACATTAGTCCCGGGCTGCCAGCCAATCAGCGGCGGCTAACATTAGCGGCCGCTCATTGGCTAAGCCCGTTGACAATGGGACGGGAACATCTGGAAACAGGTGAGTATGTGTAAGTGTGCTTATGGATGCAATAAAGCTTTGTTTTCACGGTATGTTGTGTGTTTTATTAACCATTTATTTACAGGTGAACTACAGGTACCAGTAGGCCCTTAAGGCCCCGCATGCTGGTACTTGTGGTCCTCCAAGTACCAGCATGAGGGGGATGCTTGCTGGGACCTGTAGTTCCACTGTAAAGACAATTATGAAAATTCAAATTTTTACACTACACCTAACACTATCAACCCGCCACCCACCGCCCAAGGGTAGCGGGGATAGCCCCGACCTATCAGCCCAGGCCAGGGGTGCCCTAGAGAGGGACACCCCTTTATTGGAGGCATCCCCAACTCCCCAGGGATTCCTGGCCTTGGCTGACTAGCGGTCAGGGCTGATGCTGCGGCTGGGGGGCCCGGTGAAAGGGCACCCCTGGCTGTGGCATCAGTCCCCCGTTAGAATGGGTCCAGAGCTGGTTTTACATATACAGGGTACCTCACCTAAATTTTTTTCATCGTATATTTAAAACCATCCCTGTCCCTGCTGCCTGGTGCTGGTTCTTAAATTACAGTGGAACCCTACACATTTTTTCCCTGTAATGTTAAGAACCAGGACTGGCTGGCAAGTCCGGGGCTGGTTAGTGTTTTGGAAGGGGACCTCACGTCATTTTTTTGTTACAATTAACCCGTTTATTATAGGCACAATACAAGCAGCTTACACATGCAGGCTGCTTGCTAGGGAGAGTGGTGATGAGAGAAATCACTGCAATCTTGGGTGATATAACTCACTCGAGCTTGCTTTAAAAACACCTGAGAACCTCGAATTTACATCACCATCAGCAAACTCGTTTTTCAACAAATCGCCTGTTGGTAAATTTGGTTAAAATAAAGTGAAAAAATCACCCAAGTTCAGGCGAGTTATGACGAGATGAATCACTTTGAAAATCGGGTCAATCCCGATTCTTAGTAAATTTACCCCTAGGAGACCATTATTCAATTTTCCATGAAAAAAATCTGAATTATTTGAGATAAATTACGGTAGGAAAGCATTATAAATATTAGGGTTTTTTTGTTTGAAGGCTTTCATCCGAAAAGATCCACTAATTTTCTTTCAGTTTACCCATGACTTTAGAGGGTATATTTACTAAGTTGCAAGTTCTCACAACCACTATGTTTTGTTGGTTTTGCCCATGGGATTTAAAGGGGCAATAATATGCAATAACTGGCACCTTTTGCAATAAATATTATTGCTGTTTAAATCCTTTGTGCAAAACACCACTTAGTAAATATACCTACAAGATGCATTTTTTATGAAATATAGATTCCAAAGTAAATACTTGAGTTATCTATTGATGTCATACATTTTAGCTTGGTTTTTGGGGGAGTTAAACTTAAGCCAGTGATACTAATTATATTAAATAAAAAACTAAGTATATTTTAAGCATCCATCTAACTTTCTTAGAATCCTCCTATAAATCATTATCTCCTTTTAATCTCTGGTGGGAAAGTATAGAATTATGTCTGACAGTGCCACTCACAGACTCTCAACAAGTCAAGTGATGGCAAAAGGAGTAGAAAAAAATGGAGAATTTCAAAATGCAGACTGAGCTACGGTTGGTGTTCTATGTGACTATGGTTGTCTGAATAATCAGATTACACTGTACTGAACATCCTGCATAACTATAAAGCATTAATAGCAGCCTGAAGAAACAAACCAGGAAAAAAAATAAAAATAATAAAAAAAAAATAATAATAATAATAATAATAATAACATACTTCTTATAGCCTGCCACAATGATTTTTGTTAAAAATAAAAAATGCTTATTATTTTCATTGTATTTCTGCTTTAAATATAAAAAGATCCTGGAATATGTTAACCATAGTGTATTTAGGTAAAAAAAACATTGATCTTGCAAGATCCAGCTTTACTCTTCTTTTCATCATACTTCTGTTATTCATTGGGATTTTCCACAGGTTAATTGTATGCTTGCTATTACTGTGTGCATTTATATGTTTGTTCGACATCAATACTTCTTGAATTTATAGCAGAACAAAACTGAAGGTGTAATTATCTTTTAGGTGAACATTAAGCATATAGTTAAAATACTGACAACTTCATTAGTGTTGTTTGTAAGAAAGATTTGATTGAAGTTTCGCGATTACCTTGAGAGACTTGTCATGGATTGAGAAGAATTTGCCCTGAAATAAAAGACAATTACATTAACTACAGTATATTCATTGATAAACTTGCCTTTTATATTATGATACTACACTAGACAATATTTCACGTGTGCAACATTTACAGCAATATAGAAAAACAGATTTTGATAGCAGATAAGAACCACATACTGTAGATTAGGGGCAGGGGCTGATTGGCCATAGTCATTGGGAGTTTCCCCAGTGTGCTGAACCATGTTGGAGTTGCTGAATATTTTTTTTCTGTTCTATTTTTTTCCTGCCAGCGCTGATTGGGAGCCGGCCCTTAAAGACTGAGAGCTGGAAAGATGCCCTTTCTCCAATCCTTGCAGCTCAGCCTTTCACTGGTGGCAGATGCTTGAGACTGATGACTGGACTGGAAGCAACAGCAGTCTCTTATCTTCCAACCAAACCGGCTACCATGGAAAAGGTTCCCAACCCCCACTCAGCTCATGGAGGCTTCCTAGGCTTTGGCCATAGGCCAGGTGAGGCACTGATAGCTGGCAGCCACCTCAGATCCAGTCTCCCAGATCCTAGCAGCAGCCGAAGCTGAAGGGCTGTTCAGGAGGAGGCTGTGTGCAGTGCTGCAGTGAGTGTGTGAGGCCAGGCTTGCCAGACATGGAACAGCAACAACCCCAGGTCAGTGATCCCATCCCAGTGTCTCCCCCTTCTTTAGCCCAGTGTCCCCACATCTCATTGACCCCTCCCTATCACATTGTCTCCCACCCTGCCAGCCCAGTGTTCCTCCTTCCCTCCACAGCCAGACAACTGCACCATTCTCACTGCCACACCACCTAGAACCCCCCTGCCAGCCCAGTAACAGTGCCCCCAATTTAGCTCAGTGTGCTCCCTTCCCACCCCCAATCTCACTGCCATCCCTTCCCATTCAGCCTAGTGCACCTCCATCTCATTGCCACTTCATCTAGCCCCAGTGTCCCTCTCATATATCACTCTTTCCCTCCCCCAGCCCCCGAATCCAGCCCAGTGTCCTTACTCCCTATGTATGAACAATACAGCCACCACTTTATCCTCCTCCCATCATTAAGGCAGCACTCTCCTCTGACACTCCAGGATTCTCCCTATTCATCTGCTCTTTGCTCTGCACCCTCTTCTCCTGTACCATTTCTTAGGTCTCAGCTTTTAATGAGAAGTGCTGTAGAGAAACATGGAGCTGGTGCTGGTGAGAGAGACAGTGGGATAGTGGTGGAGAGAGACATGGGGTTGGTGCTGGAGAGACTCAGGGAGATGACACTAGGGACACAGAAGAGATGTTGCTGAAGGGACACATTGGGATGGTGCTAGAGAGACACAGGGGGATGACACTGGAGAGACCAGGGAGATTGTACTGGGGACACATAAGCAATGGTGCTCTCGAGAAACATGGGGGATGGTGCTGGAGATACACACACGAGGATTGAACTGGAGAGACATGGGGGTATGTTGCTGTAGACAAACAGGGGTATAGTGCTGGAGACACACAGGTAGGACCACCAGTAGGATGAGAAGAAAAGGCTGGGGGACAGTAATCTTTGAACACCAGTTCTATAGAAACCATATTATTTATACAAATGGTACCAACATAGCAAATATATTTTATTCATGCAATCAGACTGTTTCCGGACTATACTATCTCCTACTTGTGAATACTGACTGAAGACACTGCCCAGAGAGAATGTTTCCCCATTGCAGAGAAACCACAATATAGGTAAGGTGCATTTTTTAGTACATACAAAAAACAATATAGATTTTTTTTATGTGGAGCGCCAATGAGACATTTCATCCTGGGCTCTACTTGGTCTAGACCCGGCCATGCAAGTAGTGACACACTTAAATGACCAGCAGCATGGTCATAGCAAGCAGAGTGGCCTGCGGATGGTCTCTTAACACAAGATGAGACTGTCCTTATGAGACAGAACTCCCTTTTAGGTTTGGTGGCCCCCTCTCACCCACTGCTATGCTTAATAGAGCAAGTGGTGAAAAGATGTGGGCATGCGCAGGGTGTCTGTTCACTGGAGAGAGGCACTGGGCAAGTGTAACAAAAATGAAGGAGTGGCTCAAAGACTTGAGGGCACAACCCATCTAACAAGACCACACTCCTTTTATGGGTACGTGACTTTGGCACCACTTTAAATTACTATTCTGCCCCTGATTAGGGGTGTTAAAATATAGCTAATGGGCTTCCTGTGTAGCGATAGCATCTAGAAGGATGAGTGTTACTTGCCAACAATTGAGCTGCTTCAGGTGGGGGCAGCCATGTTAGAGGTGCAGCGGGTGTCCTGCTTTGATTACTGTATATCTACATGGTCCCACCCCTGTACATACTATACAAGATTATGCAATTTGTGTGGACTTGAGTCATCATGTGGGAGACTGTATTCAACTCACCACATTCTGGGAGTGCCACCCAATAAGCAAGAGTCTACCAGATGTTCCAGGATAATATGTAAGTATGGTGCTAGAGAGTGGGACAGAGAAGCATTTTATCCACTTAACTGCTGTGGTCACATGTGATGCGACCACAGCCTGCTGTGCTTCAGCTGTCAAGGTCGCATTGTGTGCGACTATGACGCCCTGCAGTGTCCCCTGACTTTTTGAAGAGGAGATCCATTCTGCATGAGTTGGGGATCAAAGTGTGAGGAGGGGTACTTCACCCCTGAGCACTATTTGGCTGATCTCTGCAAGTGAAGGCATCAGCTGCAGCATTGGGGACTGATCAACAGTCCCCCCTGACACATGCTCAGCTGTGCTCTGCATGTGGGGGACAGGTAAGTGATCCTTGAAGGTGAGGGGGTAATTCCCATGGGAGGCTCTATTTGCACTGGGGGTGTGGGGAAGGGAGTATAATGCCCCAAATAAAAAATGGGGGATGGCGGGATTTTAAATTAGCAAGTGACACTGGTCTTTCGGGGAGGAGGGAGGCATATGCAAAATGGTGACCTATTACCCTGGGGCAGGGGACCTTGGTTGGCCTTTGCTTTCCATATAATTTTTTTCAGTTGTGACTGAGCTAAAACTGGATCTGGTGGTTTGGGAAACCTTTCCTCTGGACTACAATGGTATAGATTTCTGGACTTTGAATCTCCATCTAAACCAAAAATTTTTATTTCTGGAGAGTATTTTTCTGTGTTGTGGGGTTTAGTTAGCTAGTTTAATATGAAGGTGGGCTTAGTTCTTTTCTGAGAACCATGCCTGGTGGTAAAGACTGGCAATATGGTGTCCATCTTGCTGCAGTATGGGGGGTGCACTCCCCTTCAATGCACTGGCTTGATTTATTTCACTGTACTGAGGTCAGTTGCAGCTCTCAACCGAGCAGACCTGCATAATACATTGGTATGGGTGTTGGATACTTCCTCACTTGCTTAGAAAGGGATAGTTGGCCCTTGTAAGATATAATACCACACTTACTCTTGATATTGGGATACCTGGCACTCTCAAATTGTGATGTCCTTTGCCTAGGACAAGTGGTTGCTGATTGCTTGCTGTTCTTTCTTGTGCCACCATGCTTCTAATGTAATAAATAATGCTGACCAGTATTTTTTAATGACATACAACAGGGGTGGCCAACCCGCAGCTCTCGTGCCAACATGCGGCTCTCTCTTTGTTGTGATATGGCTCCACATGAGCATAACAACATCCCCCGCAGACCCCGCAGTGGCTAGGGGGTGCCAGGGCCAAATTAAGGAGGGCGGTGGGGACGTTGCTACACCACTGCAACTGTGAATGCTGGTCTCTGCAGCAATCAGTTCCCAGCATTCCCAGTGATGTGAGGAGCCTGTGCATCTGCTGGATCCAGTTAGATCCAGTCAGCAGGAGCCCTAACAGCATCAGTCAGCGATGCCCAGCGTGGTCAGGTATGTACTGGGGGCAGTGCATAAGGGGCACTACTTTAGGGGGCACAGCATAAGGGGCACTATCACAGAAAGC
The DNA here is from genome assembly GCA_031769625.1 of Taudactylus pleione. Lineage (NCBI taxonomy): Eukaryota > Metazoa > Chordata > Amphibia > Anura > Myobatrachidae > Taudactylus > Taudactylus pleione. Next base: position 1,025,178 of record JAUIMM010000512.1, on the reverse strand, counting down.
ACTGCATAAGGGGCACAACTACAGGGGGCACTGCATATGGAGCACAACTGCAGAGGACACTGTATAATGAGCATTACTACAGGGAGCATTGCATAAAGGGCACTACTACAGGAAGCACTACATATGGGGCACTACTACAGGAAGCACTGCATAAGGGGTACTACTACAGGCACATTGCACAATGGGCACTACTACAGGGTCATTGCATAAGGGGCACTACTACAGGAAGCACTGCATATTGGGCATTACTACAGAGGGAATTGCATAAAGGGCACTACTACAGGAAGCACTGCATAAGGGGCAGTACTACAGGGGACATTGCACAATGGGCACTACTACAGGAGGCATTGCATAAGAGGCACTACTACAGGGGTGTGACACAAGGTCATGCTCTTGAATATGTCATACCAAAGGTGTGTGCACAAAAATGGCCTTGTGACATATGGGGCATGATATTGTCTCTTTAACTTGACTACATATATTTTTTGGCTCTTTGCCTCTGACTGGTTGGTCACCCCTGGCATACAGTATCTTGGTCTCATGTCTTTTAGTTAAGTCTTAGTTACGAACTTTATCTGTCATCTGATGATAGAGAGTTTATGACCTTAATAGTGGTATCACCACCTCTTTCTGCTACTAAAGCCATTTCTTATGCATCAGAATAGCATTCCCTTCACTTTGTTACACTCTCTGCCTACTTTTATGTCATCTGAAATAGTGACGCCTAGAACCCTTTCCTCCTCAGATATGGCCATTTTGTCATTAATGCTCTATGCATCTTAGGATTTTTATGATCAAAGTACAGATGATTTTGTATGTTTATCCATTGTAGAGACTATAGATATTAGATATGGTGAGTTATGTTTTCTTGTTGCTTTACTGCTAAAAATCTCCCTCAAAAAGAGGACATGCAATAGATATGTTCTGCTGATTTTTTTTTTTTTTTGATAATTGTAATCTCTGCCCACACAAATCAATGGAATGTTTGAGCAGTTCTGGGGTGGTCACAGATCTATTAAACTAATCAACCAGATAGCAGAGACTTGGTTTTGACACCCCAAGGGTGGGGGCACAGGGGATAATAGGTATTGGAGTTTTTTGTTCTGGTTTCAGTCTGGGAGATCAATATCTACATTGAAATCTGTAACCTGCAGTTCCTGCATTCTCCTTCCGTTCTTCCCAAACAGATTAGCACTGTAAGTTTATTTCCTTTTTATTTGAAATTGCATTACATGTACAGTATGTAACTTTGTAACCATTTTCTTTGTAATATAGTTATTTCTTTTAAATATAGTATTCTTTATTAGTCTAATTCATATTTGCTACAGAATCCAGTCTTAGAGGAGACTATTAGGCCGCTAATATTACACTAAAACTGTTAATGCTTGCAAGAAGTAGGGGGAGACCAGCTAACTGCTTGGTAGTCTGTATCGCCAACCCTGTGCAATCGTGATAGAGGGTAGGCTATAACTACTGTACATTGATTTCTAGAATAAAAGGGAAGATCAATTAACTGCATGAGAGTTTTGTTGCTGAGCCTAGAGAAAAGGGACCTGTGACTCCTTTAATTGTCTCAGGTAGTGGTAGTAAAAGTAATCCTGATACTGTCTAGGTCAGAGGTTCCCAAACGCGGTCCTCAATGCTCCCCAACAGTTCAGGTTCTATAGATATCCATGGCTGAGCAGAGGTAGCTTAATTAGTTCCTTAATTAATTTTCAATTAACCACCTGTGCTCAACCATGGATATCTCTAAAACCTGAACTGTTGGGGAGCCTTGAGGACCGTGTTTGGGAACCTCTGGTCTAGGTATTCAAATTTCTTCACTCTGCCCATAGTCAGAGTGCAACCTTTCAGGGATACTTACTATGTATATATATACAGTACTGTGCAAAAGTTTTAGGCAGGTGTGGAAAAAATGCTGAAAAGTATGAATGCTTTCAAAAATAGAAGTGTTAATAGCTTTTTTATCAGTTAACAAAATGCAAGGTAAATGAACAGTAGAGAAGTATAAAACAAATCAATATTTGGTGTGAGCACCCTTATAATATGATATTTTGGCAGAAAACACATAAGATCTGGGATAAGTTTGAGTTTGCAGAAGCGAAAAACATGGCACTTTTCACTAATTATTTCTTTCCGTGACACATCAGGTCCCAAAATAAAAGACCCACGATAATTGCCAGCATCGAGCGGTACTTTGGGGCTTGGATAGCCCCGGGGGGATCTAATAGCACCTGAACAATGTTCGGGGCTATTTGGATACTGCCCATAATATCTACACTCTTATAGTCTCCTTACTCTACTACTTCTCCTCTTGAACCTATACCTTCATAAACCAGTAGAGCTCTGTCTCCTGTGCTCATCTCAACCTTAACTAAAATCTGTAATATCTCTCTTTATTGGTATATTTCCATCAGTATTTAAGCCTACAATCCAGACCCTAACTCTCTCTCAAAGTACCGTCCCACCTTTCAGCTCCAAGCTATGTGAAAGACTTGCCTATATCCACCTCACACACTTTCTTCACTTGCACAACTTATTGGACCCACTTCAGTCAGGTTTCAATTGCCAACAATCAAGAGACAGCACTGACTAAGGTAGTGAATGATCTGATCACTGCTAAGTCTAAAGGCCATTGCTCACTTCTTGATCTTCTAGATCTCTCTGCTGCACGTGACACTGTTGGCCACTCTATTCTCATACAAACCCTACAATCCCTAGGCCTAATTTTATTCTCATTCTACTAAATTGCTTTTTCAGAGTTCATTTAGCTGAATCCACTTCTTCTTTGCTACCTCTGTCAGTTGGAATACTGCAAGGCTCAGTCTTGAGTCCTCTGCTTTTCTCAGTGTACAGTATACCACATGTCTTGGCAAACCTTCAGCTCTTTTGGATTTCAGTATCATTTGCACTGTACATGGGTGATACTCAAATCTACCTATTCTCCCCAGATGTGTTACCATCTGTACTGGTCCATGTTACTGCATTACTGAATTTCTTTTCACCATTTCATCTTGGATGTCATCTTGTCACTCAAACTTAATCTTTCCAAAACAGAATTAACAATATCTTCAACCGACGATAGTAGTTACCAACCTGATATCTCTATCACTGTTGAAAACTTGACAATAAACCTTAGCCCACAAGCTAGATGCCTAGGTGATATCATTGACTTTGAAATGTCATATGTTCAGTCTGTTTCAAAATTATGTTACATACATATAAAAAACAAATCCAGTATGAATGATACAGATTTGTCCACATTTTGATCGCATCAGGGAGATGGGCTCCCCTCAAGATGCATACACAATTCTGATTACAAGTGAATGTATGCATTGTTTCCTTAAACACAGTCAGGGGCAACATGCACCCAATTTCTGTCAAACTCTGCATTGGCCCTATTATACAGGTTTATGGTTGCTCTATATAATATACTGCCTTTATTGTGTTGTATAATAAAATTGTTCCTAGAGTTACATACATGATATATTGCACTACGAAGATGACAATCATCTTTTCTGGAGACCATGGGAATTGATGAGCTGCTATTTATTTTTGGTATTGCCGTGGTGACTGCTACTTATTTTCATTAAGGACTTTTTTCCTTTGGAATTTGCTATAACTGTATCCTATATATTTTCGCCAGGGGATAGTATTGCATTATTTTTAAACAAATTGATTATTTTTGCATACACCTTGGTTGGCTATATAAAGTTTTCCAACTGTTTCCGATTAGATTTAACATGATTCTTATCACACACATAAATCTGTGGTTATTTAAAGTATACATCTGATGAGTCTGAACCATATACTGTATGTATTATTTCAACAATTATGGGACCAAAAAATTCTTCTTAATGATATACCACTGATTTGTGCCATTATTTGTTTGTGTGTTGTTGTTCTATTGTAATATATGTGAGCTCTTTATTTTTATCTTTGATATATTTCATTAAAAGTAGAGTTTTAGCATATATTGAAACTTACTGATTTCATGTGTTGGATTAGTGCCCCACAAAGGTGAGTACTGTCTCTTTCTCCTTATTCTGTATACTCTATTTTACTCTCATGGGAGCACCTCTGTGTACTAATTTTGAACTAATATTGGGTTAATTTTTTATCTCGGTAGCATATCCACCACTACTATCTCTGAACATACCTTTTACTAATTAAGAGGTTTCATACCAGTGCTCAGGACTTATCGCCATTATCCTTTCTATCATACTCCTCACTCCACGGGCAGTCATGTCACACTTTCCCCATGGGTTCCTTCTAGGCAGCTGCACTTGCTGGGCATAGCAATGTTTTCAATCAGGTGACTTACTCACAGCCAATGGATCACAATCTGCCATCACCTGACTCCACAATCCAATACCTGGCTATCCCAGGGTATTTAAGGAAATTCCCAGCACTAAGCAAATTGCCAGTGCAATGTTGTCTTCAGCCTAGCTGTTGGATACTGTTTGAGCTCTTGCACAATTCTTTGTTACACAGTGCAGATTCCCATCTTGCTGCACCACTGGCTCCAGTTGCTAACCGGTTTCATTCTGGTGAATCCTGTCTTGTTCCATCCCATTCCTGTGAATCCTGTCTGGTTCCATTCCGGAATATCATATCTGGTCCTATTCCGGTTCTGACATAGCCATCCCTTTCCAGAGAGTTTCTTATTGTGCCAGGCAACTACCAGTATAGGGGAACCCAAGCAGGGGACTGCGATCTGTTCGTTGGGCACAGCTAAGCTCAAATTCACCTGTCACCCCTTGCAGGGGTGACAGGTGAAAACCACCCATGGGTTAGATTCCGCATCTCAGCCAACTTCCCAGATAATGGGAAGTGAAAGACTGCATCTGATCACACTGCACTTAATCAGACAACCAGCTGGTTTAAATATATTTTTTGCATCTTCCGGAAGAACGGTGAACTGTGAGTACAAGCTCATTTTTTTGAGCTGAGGATTGGATTTGGCTGGTCCTAAAACTTCCGCAGAGGTGGATTTAAACCTGTGATGTATGTGGCTAAATAAGTCCTACTGCAACGCTGTCTGAAGTATTTGCTGGCATTAATCATGCTTGCTGCTACTAACAAATAACCGCACATCTAATAGGATCTATATCCAAACCATCCATCTGTTCACTTGCTGGAGCTCTGCTATAAGATATAAAGTATATATGGTTGCTTGGATGATTGATGATTTGTTATATGACTAACACGAATAGTTGATTTAAATAAGCTATATAACTGCTGTTTATGCTTAACTAACCAACTAAACAATCACCATGTGCCAAACTGTGCTTGATTACTAATACAAGCTACGTTGTAGCCATCATTGAAGCCTCATCCATATTACACTCTCAATTGAAGGAATTTATTATTTTTTCACTGACCGACCATTTTTTTTGATCTTGTATTTATTGATTTTTTTATTTTGTCATGGTATTTATGTAATATTTTAATTATATGTATTAAATTGTTGCTATCTGTGAGCGCTGTCTATCCTTTGCTATTTCTTTTTATATAGGTGTTAGAGCATATACCTATACTTGGACAGCAGCTATAGTTTAGGGTTTTTGTTATTGTTATTGTCCTTGTTAATATCATTATTGGGAATTGAGCGCTTTTATCCTTTTTGCTTGTGTTCCCAGATAATGGTCTATCCTCAACCAATCAGTATTCATTCCATAATTGGAATTATATCAACCCTCTCAGTTTCACTATTCGTACTCCTGAACCTATCATGAGTCTGAAGTGGAATCAACACTGAGTTGTAGGATTATGCAAAGATGATGGTTGGGGTACCGCTTGTAGAAAGATGACAGATGCAGCCTCAGGGCTGTGCAACAGTCTTGAGGACTGGTGGTAGATGCAGCCCTGGACTGTGTAGCAGCCTTGAGGGCAGGTAGCAGATGCAGCCTCTGGGCTGCGTAGCAGCCTTGAGGGCTGGAAGAGGATGCAGCCAATGGGCTGTGTGGCAGCCTTGAGGGCTGGAAGAGGATACAGCCAATGGGCTGTGTGGCAACCTTGAGGGCTGGAAGCAGATACAGTTTCTGGGCAATGTAGCAGCCTTGAGGGCTGATGGAAGATGCAGCCACTAGGCTGTGTAGTTGTCACAAGCTGCCACACTGCGAATGCAGGGCAAGGCGAATGCCAGGTGATTGTTTGCTGAACTCCTCCCCATCGAGTTGTCAATCATTTCTGGTTTGGGTCAGATTGGATCCTGTGACTATTTCCTGTAGGTGCCAGAGCTGCACGATGCCGGTGATAGCATTGTTTCATGCTTCTGGTTCTGGCTTAGTTTCCTGTTTGTTCAGTCGAGTACCCAGTTCTCTTGTCTAGCTTTGATTACCTGCCATTTGTGTCATCCAGGCGGCACGGTCTGCAAACATACTACCTGCCGTTTGTGTCATCCAGGCGGCATGGATTACACTCCTGAGTTCTGAGTGCACTGTCTAGCGTCTAGCTGCCCTTGTCAACCCGGCACCCAGATTATGCAGTCCTGTATATCATCACTTGTGTCAACCTAGCGGCACAGCCCCCACTCCAGCATCCAAAGTACGCAAACTTGTGTACCTCTGCTTATGTCAACCCAGCAGCACAGGCCGCACTCCAGCATCCAAAGTACGCAATCTCATGTTCCGCCGCTTGTGTCAACCCGGCAGCACAGGCCGCACTTCAGTGTCCAAGTATACAATCTTGTGTACCACCGCTTGTGTTAACCCGGCGACATAGGCACATCTCAGCGACTACCAGCCCTCAAGGCTGCTTCACAGCCCAAAGGCTGAATCATGTTCTATGGCCCACAGGCCCCTTTGTAGCCAAGAGTTACCAGCCCTCAAGGCTGCTCCACAGCCCAATGGCTGCATCTTGTTCTATCACTCACAGGCCACCTAGCCAAGAGTTACCAGCCCTCAAGGCTGCTTCACGGCCCAAAGGCCGAATCTTGTCCTTTGTCCCACAGGCCACTACCAGCCAAGGCCTTCCAGTCCACAAGGCTGCTACATGGCCCAGAGGCCGCAACTTATTCTATGGCCCACTGGCTACTACCTGCCAGGAATTATCAGCCCTCAAGGCTGCTACATGGCCACAGCAAGCCAAGATTTTCCAGGCCCCAAGGCTGTAGCTCGACTGAGTAAAAGAGGTACCACTATCCTTAACATTATCACTGGCCAGTGTTTACGGGTAGAAAACTTTCTTCTTGTGTGATATAGGAACTCTTCTTCATTTCTTCATGGAGACCGCGCAGAGCCATGCACAGATTCTGGCAGCCCAGATTCAGGTGCTCACCCAAAGGGTGCAAGAACTGTCTCTCCAAGTTGAGGGGACTCAATCTGCACCTTCCATTGCTCTGAAACCAAAGTTAAATATGCCTGACCGGTTTACTTGGAACTGAAAGGACTTCTTTAACTTTAGATAAAGCTGTAAGCTCTATTTTAAGCTCAGACCCACGTCCTCTGGTTCAGAAATCTAACAAGTAGGGATTGTGATTTCCCTCTTACAGGGAGACCCCCAAACCTGGGCTTTCGACCTTCCATCTCAGCTGCACTACAGACCATGGATTTGTTTTACTCTGCGCTAGGTCAGCTTTATGACAAAAAGCAGCTCTGGATGAGGCTAACCTTCAGTCTCTAAAGCAGGAAAACAGAGCTGTTGAAGATTTTTTTATGGAATTCCGTAAATGGGCCATAGTTTCTGGGTGTAATGACTTAGGCAGTTTAGATGGGGTCTGACTGACCAGATAAAGGACATCCTGGTTCAACATCCTTCTGCTGTGAGCCTGAATGATTAAGGATACTAACCATTCGTACCGACCGATGGCTCCAGAAATGCAGGATGGACAAGGACCTGCTGTTGCAGGCTCTGTGTTTGCCTATTAGGATGCCAACTTCTGACTCAGGAGGGACCATGCAATTTGGGGCCTTTCCACCATCCGACTGAGGAGAAGCACAGGAGACGCGTGCTGGACCTTTGTCTCTACTGCGGCAGTAATGGACATATTGCCCAAACTCTGTCCTGAGAAGTCAGGAAAAGCCAAGGTCTAGGTGTAAATGGAGAGTTACATCTAGGCCTTGTGTCCATCTCTCCTCAAAATTCTGTCCTTGTTCCCACTGTCATCATATCTTCAGTTGCTCAAGTTTCCATTTCAGCCTTTGTGGATAGTGGAGAAGGGGACAACTTCATGGACCAGACATTTTTTGAAACCCTGGGACTCATTCCTGAGCCCTTATCTAGTCCCGTTTCAGTCATGGGCATGGATGGTAGAAACCTCTCTAGGATTCCCATAGCCTTCCGGTCTCCTTCTCAACAAGTGGCAATCGGAGCATTGCATCTTGAAGAATTATCATTTCTTCTATTTCATTGATCATTGTCCACTTGCTCCTGTGGTATTGGGACTGCCTTGGCTGAAAAGACATAACCCGGTGATCCAGTGGCGAACTGGTGAAATCCTCCAGTGGGGATCTTCTTGGTTTTTCTTGTTGTCTTTCCCGTCCTGTTCATCTTGCTGCACTTATTCCATCTGAGTCATTGTCCATGCCCTCTCCATATTGTGATTTGGCAGAAGTTTTCTCTAAGAAAAAATCCAACATCTTGCCGCCTCATCTACCCTTTGACTGCGCTATTGACCACCTACCAGGTACCAGACTTCTTAAAGGCAGGTTATATGCACTGACCGTTCCTGAGAATAAAGCCACACAGGAATATATCCAGGAGGCTCTGGAAAAGGGATTTATATGTCCATCTAAATCCCTGGTGGGGGCAGGTTTCTATTTCATTGAGAAAAAAGATGGTTCACTCCAACCATGCATCAATTTCCGAGGGCTAAATAAGATCACCATTAAGAACACCTACCCTCTGCCACTCATCTTAGTCCTCTTTGATTAGCTGTGGGAGGCCTCTATTTTTTCAAAGATCGACCTTCGGGGTGCTTATAATCTCATCCGTATTAGAGAAGGAGATGAATGAAAGACGGCTTTCAACATGCACTCGGGGCATTTCGAGTATCTTGTCATGCCTTTTGGCCTCTCTAAAGCCCCGGCCATCTTCCAAGACTTCATTAATGAGGTCTTAAGAGACTTTTTAGAATTTTTGCAGTCATCTACGTGGATGATATTCTTATTTTTTCTAAGTCGTTGGAGCAGCACTGACAACATGTGAGACTCGTGTTACAGAAAGTTCTTGATAACAGTCTTCAATCCAAGCTAGAAAAATGTGAAATTGAGGTGGAAGAGGTCTGCTTCCTGGGTTACATTATTTCTTCCTGCAAATTTTCTATGGATCCAAACAAGGTGAAGGCTGTTTTGGACTGGGAAAAACCTACTTCACTGAAGGCCATCCAGCATTTTCTTGGATTCATGAATTATTATTGCCGCTTTGTTAAGTCCTTCTTTGCTATTGTCTCGCCCATCGTGGAACTAACGAAGAAGGGGGCAGATGTTGCTAATTGGTCCTCCAGCGACATTCAAGCCTTCAAATGCTTGTTCTTCGACATCCCAAACCAGACCTCCAATTCGTGGTTGTTTTGGATGCTTCCCAGATCGGAGTTGGTGCTATTCTCTCCCAGAAGAATAGTAAGGATGGCAAGTTGCATCCGTGTGCTTTCTTTTCTCAGAAGTTTGATTCTGCACAGAGGAATTATGATGTGGGCAACCAAGAGCTCTTGGCCATTAAATGGGCATTTGAGGATTGGAGACACTGGTTAGAGGGGGATAACCATGTGGTTTCCGTTCTAACAGACCACAAGAATCTCGTCTATATTGAATCTGCCAAGAGGCTGATTGCTAGGCCAGCACGATTGGCCCTGTTCTTCACCCACTTCAATTTTGTTATTTCTTTCCAACCAGGGTCAAAGAATTTGAAAGCAGATGCCCTGTCTCGTAGCTTTCCATTGCCCAGTCTCATAGTGTTACGGAAGAGACCTTCAATCTGACCTCTCGGATTCATCTTGCCTTGACTAGAACTTTGGCTAATTCTCTTAGGCAATATCAATCTGAAGCCCCTCCTGACAAGCCTCCAGGATTGCTGTTTGTTCCTGAGAAGTCTCGCAAGGCAGTCCTGAATGACTTCCACTCATCCAAAGCTATTGGTCATCCGGGCATCACCAGGACTTTTGAACTTCTGTCCCGTTCTGTTTGGTGGCCGTGTATGTCTCTGGATATTTGGGAATTTATAGCAGCTTGTGACATCCGTTCCAAGAACAAGACTTTCTGAACTACTCCATCTGGTGTCTGGTGTCCACTCCCTACTCCTTTCAAACCTTGGACCCATAATGCCATGGATTTCATGGTGGATCTTCCCTCATCTTCTCGCTGTTCGGTCATCTGGACCATTGTGGATCGATTCTCGAAATGGTACATTTTGTTCCTCTCTGCAAATTGCCTTCAGCTAAAGATTCATCTGTAGTCTTTATCCAACATGTGTTTAGACTCCATGGACTTCCATCAGACATTGTCTTGGAATTTGTTGCTCACTTTTGGAGGTGCTTTAGTGCAGATTTGGGTATCAATGTCAGTCTCTCATCTGGATACTATCCACAGTCCAATGTACAGACGAATTGGGCCAATCAGTCCCTGCAGCAGTACCTTCCTTGCTTCATCTCCAAATGCCAAAACAACTGGGCTACTCTTTTACTGTTTGCTGAATTCACATACAACAACTCCTGCCATTCTGCTTCTTCTGTGTCTCCTTTCTTCTGCAATTCTGGTGCTCATCCTAGGAGTAATTCCTTTGAAACAACATCAAATATGATTCCTTCATCCTCATCTGTTTCCAGGTTATGATCAGTCTGAAAGAAAGTGCACCATTCTCTTCTCCAAGCATCTGGTCGCTCTAAGGTCTGGGCTGACAAACATCACAGGCCCTGTCATTTCAAAGTTGGAGACTTAGTTTGGTTATCATTTAAAATTATTTATAAAGTTAATTCTGTGGCATTTTGACTAAAGCTACCCTGGTCTCTCAGGATCAACAATAGGTTCCATTGTTCTCTTCTGATGCTGGTTTTCTTTTCCTCTAGGTTTTCTCTGAGGTGTCCAGTCAGGCCTGCACCAGTGCTGGTTCAAGGTCACCAGGAATATTTTGTGGAAAGAATCCTTGACTCCAGAAGTTCATGAGGTTGCCTTCAATTCCTGGTCCACTGGAAGGGGTATGGACCAGAGGTGCAATCCTGAGGGATCTTTGCATGCTCCTGTTCTTAAAAAGAGATTCTTTGAGAACTTTCCAGACAAGCCAGGTTCTAGGGGTTCCTTAACCCCTCGTCAAGGAAGGAGTACTGTCACAAGGCGCTGCACTGTGAATGCAGGGTGAGGCAAATGCTGGGCAATCGTTCGCTGAACTTCTCCCCATCAAGTTGTCAATCATTCCTGGTTTGGTACGGATTGGATCCTGTGACTATTTCCTGTAGGTGCCAGAGCTACTCCGATGCTGGTGATAGCATTGTTTCCTGCTTCTAGTTCTGTTTAGTCTCCTGTATGTTCAGTCGAGTACCCAGTCCTCTGGTCTAGCTTTGATTACCTGCCATTTGTATCATCCAGGTGGCATGGATGGCATACATACTACCTGCCATTTGTGTCATCCAGGCGGCACAGATCACACTCTTGAGTGCGCTGTCTAGCGTCTAGCTGCTTGTGTCAACCCGGTGGCACAGGCCATACTGCAGCATCCAGAGTATGCAGTCCTGTGTACCCCTTCTTGAGTCAACCGGTGGCACAGGCCACACTCCAGCATCCAATGTATGCAATCTTGTGTACCTCTATGCTTGTGTCAACCCAGCAGCACAAGCTGCACTCCAGCATCCAGAGTACACAATCTTGTGTACCACCGCTTGTGTCAACTCAGCGCACAGGCCTCTCTCCAGCATCCAAAGTACACAAGCTTGTGTACCTCCACTTGTGTCAACCTGGCGGCACAGGCCACACTCCAAAATCCAAAGTACACAATCTTGTGTACCACCACTTGTGTCAACCCAGCAACATAGGCACATCTCAGCGACTCCCAGCCCTCAAGGCTGCTTCACAGCCCAAAGGCTGCATCTTGTTCTACAGCCCACAGGCTGCTTCTAGCCAAGTCTTACCAATCCTCAAGGTTGCTTCATGGCCCAAAGGCTGCATCTTGTCCTTCAGCCCTCAAGCCACTACCAGCCAAGGCCTTCCAGCCTACAAGGCTGCTACACAGCCCAGAGGTCGCAACTTATTCTATGGCCCACAGGCCAGTATCAGGAATTATCAGCCCTCAAGGCTGCTACATGGCCACAGCGAGCCAAGTTTTTCCGGCCCCCAAGGCTGTAGCTGGACTGAGTAAAAGAGGTACCTCTATCCTTAACAGTAGCAGCCATGAAAGCTGGTGGAAGATGCAGCCACTGGGCTGTGTAGCAACCTGGAGGGCTAGCAGAAGATGCAGCCACTGGACTGTGTAGAAGCCTTGATGGTTGGTGGAAGATGTGGCCACTGGGCTGTGTAGCAGCCTTGAGGGCTGGGTAACAGCCTGTGCCACCAAGATGACACAAGCAGCAGGAGATACTTATATGAGACCTGTGCTGCCGAGATGACACAAGCGGTGGATGTCGCTGGAGTGCGACTTGTGCCGCCAAGATGACACAAGCTGTGGATGTCGCGGGAGTGCAATCTGTGCTGCTGAGATGATACAAGCAGCAGGAGATACATAGATGAGGCCTGAGCTGCCGAGTTGACACAAGCGGTGGATGTCGCTGGAGTGCGACTTGTGCCGCCGAGATGACACAAGCAGTGGATGTCGCTGGAGTTCGACGAGTGCTGCCAAGATGACACAAGCAGCAGGGATTCTGGAAACAAGCAGGCTGAGGTTCAGGACACTTGACCAACACGAAGCAAACACACCGGGACCGGAAACACGTGGAATGCTATTACCGGCATCCAGGCAATGCACCAGCAGGGGAGAAAAAGGAAGAAACAGTAATCCCATTCCAGCAGGGATGATGTACTGCCTAAAGGGATGACTACATGAGCTGACAGTGTGACATCGTCCTCCCAGCAACAAGCCTGCCCACTCCAAATAAATTCCTTAACCAGTGTGATGTCCATTTTACCCTACAACCAGCATATTTTCCCACTGACAAGGCAAAAGTGGCATGCATTGTGTCATTGATTACTGGTTCAGCACTTGATTGGGCATCACCTTTCTGGGAGAAAACTGGCCAGCTACTCTTCAACTATACCAACTTTGTGACAACCTACTGTTGAATATTTTACAAGCCAGGGAGACCCACCTCTCCACCCTTGTATCGATTATCAGTTCCTAAATGATATTACAGTAAAGAATCATTATCCATTGCCCCTCAATACTGAGTTCTTTGACCGCATCAAGGGTTCATACATCTTTACAAAATTGGATCTCCAGGGAGATTATCTTTTAATCTGGATAAGAGAGGTGATGAATGGAAAACAGCATTCAACACAAGGGATGGGCATTACGAATATCTGGAGATTCCCTTTGGGTTGAGTAATGCCCCTGCTGTATTTCAACACTTCATCAAAAAAAATCTTCCAAGACCTTCTCTACAAATCAGTTGCCATATATCTAGAACAGTGGTGTCAAACTCGGGGCCTCCAGCTACTGTGGGACTACATATCTCAGCATGCCCTGCCACTGAGTTCTTTGACCGTATCAAGGGTTCATCCATCTTTACAAAATTGGATCTCCAGGGAGTTTATCTTTTAATCTGGATAAGAGAGGTGATGAATGGAAAACAGCATTCAGCACAAGGGATGGGCATTACGAATATCTGGAGATTCCCTTTGAGTTGAGTAATGCCCCTGCTGTATTTCAACACTTCATGAAAAAAAATCTTCCAAGATCTTCTCTACAAATCAGTTGCCATATATCTAGAACAGTGGTGTCAAACTCGGTCCTCCAGCTACTGTGAGACTACATATCTCAGCATGCCCTGCCACAGTTTTAGCATGCCCTAATAGCAAAACTCTGGCAGTGCATGCTGGGACATGTAGTTCCACTGCAGCTGAATGGCCCGAGTTTGACACCACTCATCGATGATATTCTTATATTCTCTCCAGATCTCTCCTCTCATTGAGAGCAAGTCAAGCCCCCAGTCATTTGTGCATCACCTCTCCTGTAAACTGGAAAATTGCTTCTTTGAGGTTCCATCAATTGCCTTTTTGGGATACATTATCTAAGGCTCCAACCTCCAAATGGACCCTGAAAAGGTCCAAGCCATTCTGGCATGAACTGAACCTACTTCCCTCAAAACTGCTCAAAGATTTCTTGGTTTTGCCAACTACTATTGCAAGTTTATTCATGGATTCTCCACTTTGGTTGCACTCATTACAGCTTTCACCCGCAAGGGTGCCAATTCTGCTAAATGGTCACCCGAGGCCAAGTCAGCTTTTCAGTTACTAAAACAATACTTCATCTCAGCCCCTGTCTTGAGACAACCAGAGATAGATCATCCCTTCATTCTAAAAGTAGATGCATCATCTGAAGTAGTTGGAGCAGTTCTTTCCCAAAAATCTAATGATAACAAAATCCATCCATGCGAGTTCTCCCCAGCTGAGAAAAACTCCCCTATTGGAGAAAAGGAGCTTCTCGCCATTAAGCTGGCCTTTGAGGAATGGTGCTTTTTACTGGAAGGAAAAAAAAATTTCCCATTTCATTTTACACTGATCATTGGAATGGGTTATTCTTAAAGACTGCTCAGTGTCTATCTCCTATTCAAGATCGTCAGGAATCGTTCTTCTACTGCTTCCACTTCAAGTTGATCTTCAGGCCTGGTTCTCAAGACAGGAAAGTTGATGCTCTGTCTCACTCAGTGTGCTCTGAAGAGGATCCAACTTAGGCAGCACGTTATCCATTGTTGAATCCTACTGTGTTTGCTGCTACTCGACTCTACAAGGATGCCCCACCAGGGAAAACCTTTGTGGATCCTGATCTATGACAGAAACTCCTTTCTTGGGCCCATGCTTCTCGATTTTCAGGTCATTCTGGGGTACAGAAAACCCTTGAGTTTATCAAAAGGTCCTATTGTGGCCATCCATGAAATCAGATGTACAAGCTTTTATTGTCTCCTGCGTAAAATGTGCACAACATAAAATTTCTCATCAACCTCCTGCAGGTTTGTTTCATCTGTTGTCCATTCCAACCTGTCCATGGACTCACATATCGATGGACTTCGTGATAGACTTCCCACCTTTCAAAGGGAACAATATGATCTGGTAAGTTATTGATAGGTTTTCCAAGATGGCCCATTTTGTACCCTTGGTAGGTTTATCTTCCTCTCCATGACGGGCTCAGCTGTTCATCTCCAAGATATTCTGGATTCATGGCCTTCCTTCTGAGTTAATCTCTGGCAGAGGGTTTCAGTGTGTGCTAACTTTTGGAGGTCCCTTTGCTCAGCACTTCAAATCAAATTAATGTTTTCCAGAGCTTATCATCCCCAGACCAATGGACAAACTGAACTTGTCAACTTGTCAAAGGTTTTGGAAGGATTCCTATGATTATATATCTCTTCATCTCAAAATGATTGGGTACTACCGTGGGCAGAGTTCGCACATAATAATATGTAACACTCGTTTTCTGATTCTACACCATTCTTCACAGTCTTTGGTCTTCATCCTTGGATACCAGAATCCAGTCCTTACCAGTATTTGAGGTCCCAGCTGCTAATACATCCCTCCAGGATTTTTCAAAGATTTGGAGTGGGATGCATTTTGCTCTAAAGAAGATTCTACATTATAAAATCTTCACAGACAAAAAGGGAGAGCTATCCCAAGTTTGGTTTTCCACTTGCAATCTCGGGTTGCAGGTCCCCTTTATAAAATTTGCACCCCGCTTTATCGGACCAAAGTGACATTTCGGCTTCAACTTCCATCTCTTTGCAGCCAAAATACCTTCTACAATTCTTTGCTGAAACCACTCGTCCTCAACTGGTTTCAGGCTTCTCTTCCCAGAAGTCCCAAGGTACAAACCCAACGGTGTATGTATTTGGAGATAGAGAAGATGCTGGACTCCCATTTATGATATGATCACCTCAAGTACCTCAAAGACTGGAGATGATATGGTCCTGAGGAGGGGTCTTGGGTCTTCTCTGAACATGTTCATGCTCCTCAGCTGGCATAAAACTTCCATATCAAGAAATCTCATAAAGCCAAAAAGAGTCCAGAGGCCTCTTGTAAGAGGGGGAGGGTACTGGAACAACCCTTGTCAAAGACTCCAGTACCAGAGCATGCCACTTGTTTGATAGGAAAATGTCCTGGCATGCCGGGGGATCTTGGTGTCTCCATTCATCATCTGCAGCCACAGTGAGTCCTGCTGTCCTGATTCACTGGTGGTCGGCTGCTAGTGTGGCGGTAGGTCTGAGTACTACTCTCCTGTCACCATCCTGCTTCACTCCATAGGCAGCCATGTCTCAGTTTCCCTGGTGTCCCATGTGGATTCCTTCCTACCAGCTCCACATGCTGGGCGCAGCCATATTTCCAATCAGGTGACTAACTCACAATCAATGGGATCCCAGTCTGCTATCACCTGAGATTACTATCCAAATCCTGACTAGCCCAGGGTATTTAAGAAAGTTCCCAGCACAGAACAAGTTGTCAGTGCAATGTTGTCTTCAGCCTAGCTGTTAGATACCGTTTGAGCTCCTGCAGAATTCTCTGTTGCTTAGTGCAGATTATCATCTCGCTACACTTCTGGCTCCAGTTGCTAACCAGTTCCATTCCTGTGAATCCTGTTTGGTTTCATTCCGGTGAATCCTGTCAAGTTCCATTCCGATGAGTCCTGTCCAGTTCCATTCTGATAAAGCTTGTCTGGTTGCATACCAGTGAATTCTGTTCGGTTCCATTCTGGTGAATCCTGCCTGTTTCCATTCCGGTGAATCCTGTCCGGTCCCAATCTGGAGTATTCTATCCAGTCCCATTCTGGTCCTGACATAGTCACCCTTATCCAGAGAGTTCCGCATTGTGCCAGTCACCTATCAGTATAGGGAAAGCCAAGCAGGGGACAGCGACCTGCTTGTCGGGTGCAGCTAAGCCCAAATCCCCTTGCGGGGGTCACTGGTGTGTCGAAACCAGATAATTGGCTAAGACAGAATCTGTTTACAATCGGAATCTGCACGACGACATCTTGCGAATGGCAAACTAGACGCCATTTTACAACTAGTCACAAAACGCCATTTTAGCTATAACTAAAATAAAATCCTTACATTAAACATTCAGGTTTGACAAGACGGGTTTTGTGGATTTGTCTGTGACAAGTGATTGAAGAATAAACGAAGATACAGTGAGCATTTGCTCTGCACACAGAACAGTATGCCTATGAAAATTGAACCACAATACAGACATTGATATACTCAGACAGAGTGAATTAGGAAACCATTGTTAGGCATTTAAGCTATCGATAACCATTGTATGCCGTTAGTATCTGATGTGGTTTAAGCTAAATAAACCAGTGTATTTATGTCTGAGGCTTAAACGAATTAGCCTTGCCTTTGTGATTTCATTAGACATCGTTTGATCATCTGTGTAAACCCCATTGCCTGTCATTTTTGTAAATCCAGACAAATAATGTCAAAACCAAGAAATTCATAGAGAGAGATATATATACAGTTGCTATTTCATACACACGAACGCATACCCGCACAGAGCTAACTAGCGTCCTTTCTTCATATTCCTAATGCTCACATATTACATAATTACATAAAAAAAGGTTCCGCATTATTAAAGGTTATTTACCAAAGTGTTATTTATATTTGCAATGATGTGAAGTGCATGTTATATGATATTTATGGTTTAGTACATAATAAGTAGATCATGTTTGGTGCCATTCTGATCCACTGTGTATTTGCAGATCTCTGGTACTATCGGTGAGGAAATCGCTACAAGCATCTGCAAGTTATGAACTATAGGGAATTAGGTGATAGAATGTACAATGTATGAAGTGTTCATTGCTTGGTAATGCGGCAGGAAAAAGTACACAAAGAGCCACTGGGAGGCTGAACTTCTCAAGTACAAACATCAAGTACAAACAGACCAATGAACTATGTCGTAACAGAAGACCAAAGAAGAAGAACCAATGAAACAATACCAGCTCATGTCCATTGTATTGCCAATTCCTGAAAGAGTGCGCTCTCTGACCCCAGTCTTGAGTCTTCTTGCTGTGTTGTTGACGGAGGTTTCTAATGCTGATGCCGGTATCTGGGCCCAGAGCGCGTGCATATATAACAACTGTACCTTGGGTCTGTATGATTTATTTGCACTTATTATATTAGATCACAGCGTGTAACTATCTGTACTTTTCTTGAATAATAACTTTTGTGCATTGGACCACAAGTGCCAAAGTCTAAGAGCATTTATTGGAGTGTGCGACTGGTCATAGTGCTACTTAGCGCCATCTATGTTTAGAGGTTTATAGGCAGGATTGTCTAGAGGTTTATAGGCAGGATTGTACCAAGGTTTAAAAAAGGTATAACAGGTGAAAACCACCGACGGGTTAAATTCTGTACTCTGACTTGGGTCTCAGCCATCTTTCCAGATACTGGTCTATCCTCATCCAATCAGTGTTCATTCCATGAGTAGGAATTATATCAGACCTCCCAGTTTCACTGTTCATACTCCTGAACCCTCACCTACAAATGTCTACAGCTCGTTTCTACAAACAAATCACACGAGTGTGACAGATCAAAGGTTATGGAAGTACAAGTGCAAAAATGTCATGTCACTTATGAGACATCTTTCTCACAAGATCAAAAGAAATATTCAGTTACACTGGCTAGGATATTCTCAGATATGTACTTTGATGCTCCAGAGAGAACCCACCTACTAAAGCATTACATTTGGTTGTTACCAGGAATTGAAGTTTACCAGAGACCCTATAGGTTTATCAAGGTAAAATGGGATTTGGTAAGAGTTTTTTAGAGGTATCTGGGCTCAGAGCGCATGCATATATAACAACTGTACCTTGGGTCTGTATGATTTATTTGCACTTATTATATTAGATCACAGCGTGCAACTATCTGTACTTTTCTTGAATAATAACTTTTGTGCATTGGACCACAAGTGCCAAAGTCTAAGAGCATTTATTGGAGTGTGCGACTGGTCATAGTGCTACTTAGCGCCATCTATGTTTAGAGGTTTATAGGCAGGATTGTCTAGAGGTTTATAGGCAGGATTGTACCAAGGTTTAAAAAAGGTATAACAGGTGAAAACCACCGACGGGTTAAATTCTGCACTCTGACTTGGGTCTCAGCCATCTTTCCAGATACTGGTCTATCCTCATCCAATCAGTGTTCATTCCATGAGTAGGAATTATATCAGACCTCCCAGTTTCACTGTTCATACTCCTGAACCCTCACCTACCAATGTCTACAGCTCGGGTCTACAAACAAATCACACGAGTGTGACAGATCAAAGGTTATGGAAGTACAAGTGCAAAAATGTCATGTCACTTATGAGACATCTTTCTCACAAGATCAAAAGAAATATTCAGTTACACTGGCTAGGATATTCTCAGATATGTACTTTGATGCTCCAGAGAGAACCCACCTACTAAAGCATTACATTTGGTTGTTACCAGGAATTGAAGTTTACCAGAGACCCTATATGTTTATCAAGGTAAAATGGGATTTGGTAAGAGTTTTCTAGAGGTATTAAGATTATTGGTCATTATAAAGTCCACATTTTAGTAGTCTTGTCCAGTGTCCTTATTTTCCAACGTATGGTGGAACCTCTTGTAACTTACTAGATTTAGAGAAAATAAACAGTATATCCAAGTTTTGTGCCTATCCTGTGCCTCTTGTGAACAAATGAAACAATATTTTTGTTTCCAATTAATTTTCTACTCTGGATATTATGAAGGGGTATTACTTTTGCCACACCATTTGTGCTATACTAGCTTGAAGCAATGAGGTTTGCCTGATATTTAGGCCCAAATAGGGAGGTATTTGAAAAAAAATAAAACTTGCCTTGTAAGGGTCTTGTGCTTTGATTCTCAGATTTTGGTGACAGTTTGTCTTGCAGGTTGATGGTTCAGACATGGTTTTTGGAGTAGACCTCAGCACCCTCTTCTTTATCTGTGTTGGAAGCTCTATGCTCATAAAGTGAAGTATGCTTTAGTGGCGGAGTGCCACTCTGTAAAATGAACAGATATTGCTGTTCAGCAAAGTACAGTTAGTGGTTCATACCACCAGTGCTCTCCTAGGTAGTTACTCAGTTTGAAGGTTGTTAGTCCTCATTTGACCAAGTGGTATCAAACTCTCCAGCCTAACTCTTTCAAGTTTTGCCATAGGCCAGGTAATTGCACCTTAATGCTGACTTTTTTTCTCATGCAGAGCTAGAGTGCACTGTAGTGCTCTTGATGTTTTTAATTAAATATAGAGACAGGTGTACATAACATCAATTCTAGAATTTGTCTCTTCATTCTACACAGAATATTTTCTGTTTTAAATTAGCCATACAGACATACATATGCATAATAGCTTGTTTGTGTTAGTTGCATTTGTGTGGATACGAACATATTGAACTTTGCCTACAACCAATCCTTGTTACACCTCTCCACTTGAAAGGATTGATAAATGTACAAGTCTGCAATGGTGTATTTGCACAGTGCAAAATCACACAAGATTTGCTTCTTAACTGTAAATACACACTAAATAGATGTGCGCAGACCCCAGTGTTTTAATGTTGGTTCTAAGTCGTCATCGTGTTTTGGTAAAACCAGACTCAAGTGTTTTGGTTTGGAATTCTGTCCAGTTTTGAATTACTTACAAATGTATAAAAATTGATAAAGAAATTAATAAAAGCAACTAAAGTCATGTAATTTAGACCTGTTTATATGCAATCCAAAACCCAAGTTTAGTTTAAAAATCCAAGTTCCGAACTGACAGCAGACCGGAGTTGGGACTCTGTTCCACTAAGAACCCCAAAGTAATTCCGAGACATGATTTGCCTTGGAACCCCTAAATTCGGGTGTGTTATTTCAGGAAAACCGAACTGTACATATATGCTCATGATATGTAGTTATGAACCTCAATACCGACAGTGTAATCCCAGCAAGGAATTTAACATAGGCGTCGAAATACCGACACCTATGTTAATCCCGACGCAGGAACCCTGACCCCCGCCATGCCGATCGTCGCTGACAGGGTAAGTGTTACACTTAGCCCGGGGGTAAAGAGGTTAGGTTTAGGGACCCACAGGGTGATTTAGGATTAGGCAATCCCTGGGGATGGTTAGAGTTAGACTTGGGGAAGGGGAGGTTAGGGTTAGGCACTAGGGGGGAGTTTAGGGTTAGGCACCCCCCGTGAGGGTTAGGTTTAGGGTGCGAAGAGGGGGGGTTAGGCACTAGGGAGGGAGGTTAGGGTTAGGCATCCCTAAGGGAGGGTTAGGGTTAGGAGGGGAGAGGGTTATGGATAGGGAACATACTGTACTTACCTCTGTCGGGATCTCCTCCATCGGCCATCTCCTGTCGGGATTTGAACTAGCTAAACAGTCGCCAGCATTTCAATCCCATTCCATACTCACTACATGCATTTATGGACATTAAATTTATTCATTTTCTTTTATTATTTTAGCAATGCTCATCCTCTATACTGAGGTTCAGAATGTTTTAAAGGAGATGCAAATGATGGCATGTAAAATAAGAGTTAAACGTTTTAGAACCACCATTCTTATACTTTTCATACCCAATTCATGTTCAGACTCAAACATTTTTGTATAAGTGTGTTTGTACTATTCATGGTACACCAAGTGGCCCACTTCTCCTCTCTTTGCACTGCTTCATACCGCTATGTCTGTAAGAGAGTTGTAGCTATAATGGGTAAGTCTGATTCTGCCTAGATTGAGCAAGCTTTTCCATTAGTGCTGTAAGTGAGAGTTCGTACACTGCATGGTAACCAGTCAAGGCATCTAGGAGAATATCGGGACTCGTTTGGAGGTACCAGCACAATGCCTTTCTAAACCCATCCACTCCTTTCAGGAAATCCAATGCATGGACCTGGTATCTATAGACAGTGTGGACATGCCACTGGCAGAGGGTCTGCAGATAGATTTGGAAGTAGGAGAAAAGAACATCCAATTGGAAATCTGAAGCTGAAGCACCATCCTGAAGGCTGGGAATGAGATACTGTTTAACTGTTACCTAAGGCTGGGGAGTTGTAAATTATAGTAAGCTGAATGGCATGGCTGGCAAGGACTTAGGGGTCATGTTGGACTTACCAAACGAAAAAAAGATGAGTTTCATTTAAAGCAAACCAACAAAAATCTATTTAAAGTACGATGACCTCAGAATAATGTTTTATTTTGTCAGATTTATAACACCTAGTGTAAAGTGGGATATCAATTTTTTATAATAATAATATTATTAAAACTTTATTTGGTTATATATTAAAAAAGATTGACCCACCTTCTAGTTGTTTAGCAAAATGTTTTAAGATATTGTTTATTTTAAACAAAAAGGTTGTTTCAGTAACTGAGGCAACCTGAACAACACTCCCCTGCACCTAACCCACTTGACCTGTGTTGACTAGTATTAAAGCACTGAAAACAAATATATGGCATCCTAATTTCTTTCTATACTTCACCATCTGAAGGTTAGTCATTTCTACACTAATTGTCATGTGTTCTGCTACATCTAGGAACCCAAGGATTGAGGAGGAAGATTTCACATACTGACTATCTAACATTGTCCACACATAAATTGTTTGTTAGGAAGAATGGTGCTTATGTATTAAAAGGACTACCTCATTGAACTACTTGCCAACTGTCTTTTCATCATGGCTAACTTACTGGTTATTTGACCAAAACATTAATATTGGATTTCTGGCACTGCAGATAGAATAGCTTCAAACAGGTCACAATTGCCTTAGGAACTCGGCGAAGCTTGACTTCAGGTGTCATACTTCCTACACAGTGTTCTTTATTATGCCACTCTACCGAACCCCACATTCTTTCCACATTTTGTGTGCAAACACCAGTTTAAGGGTCGATGAGATCATACCTATGATTCAATTTCAGGTATTGAAATGTTTCTTCATTCAAATCATATGTTTTGTAGGCCCGTATGGAGTAAGTATATTATACTTTAGAAATGTTTTGCTTTATAATATTCACTACAGTTTTGGCACTTCTACCTTGTACTTCCACCAGGTATGTCACACTTATGCGGCCCATACACAGTACAATTTTGTGCACACTATGGATGATTTTGTTGTTTTTGTACGTTTGCGATGCCGATGCGCGTCCCTGCCGTCGTATAGCTGGATCATAGATCTTACGAAAAAAATGTAAGATTGCGATCTATAGTGTAGGATGTGAAACATATGCATTTCAGGATCGTATGCTCATATGTACAATCGTATACACCATTTGACCACATCGTTTTGAGAATTTCATGGGAAGAATCTCAAGGGAAATTGTACAACACATCGTTACATTTCTAAATCGCACTGTGTAAGGCCGGCATTACCCTCAAACACCTTCCACAATGTGTAGACTTCCTTGATTTTCTGT
This sequence comes from Taudactylus pleione, assembly GCA_031769625.1. Lineage (NCBI taxonomy): Eukaryota > Metazoa > Chordata > Amphibia > Anura > Myobatrachidae > Taudactylus > Taudactylus pleione. The sequence continues at coordinate 1,001,701 of JAUIMM010000512.1, read as the reverse complement.
TGCAACAGGATCACTATAACTATGGCACAGACTTCTCTGAGGTCAGTAGCTGCTCCAGTCAATGACTAACTTATGGCTAAATTGAGTTGTCTCTGACATGACTTATTAGATTTCTCACACAATAGTAAATTTAAATTACAGCAGTTATGGAAGGAATGTGACTTCCTTCAAACCAATTACCTATCCACAAATTGATTTAAGCCCGACAGTTCTTCACTTTATATTTTCAAAGAACTTGATGCCAAAATATGATTGCAGAATGGCCATTTATAAACTTTAAGTCAACAAAATCCCTTTCTTCTGTAACAAAGCAACAGCTTTATTTTCCATTGAACGCAAATCCTGTATCTTTATCATGGTGATAATACTGGGGTCAGTTACCCAAACAGTAAAGCTGGGAACACACTGACAGAAATATTGATCGGCCAATATATCTGCTGCCCATCAGCCGGTGTGTACCAGTGATATGTCTGTGAACAACGTCGTTCACAGACATATCGCATTGGCTGTTCTGCGCAGCCAATGGACAGATATATCTGCAGACATATCTGTCCATTGGCAATTGTGTATAGGCGATCAGCCGATCGCCCTTACACATGCAGTGGCAGCCGCAGTACCTGCAGCTGCCTGGAAGATGATGGTCATGTATATATCTATCTATCTATCTATCTATCTATATATATATATATATATATATATATTAGGGGTGTGCACCGGCCACTTTTCGTGTTTTGTGTTTTGGTTTTGGATCTGGATCTTTCTTCGTGTTTTGGATCTGGATTGGTTTTGCCAAAACCACCTTTCCGTGTTTTGGGTTCTGGGTTTTGTGTTTTGGATCTGTATTTTTTTGAAAAAAAGCATAAAAACAGCTAAAATCACAGAATTTGTAGGTTTTTCTGCTCCTATGCTATTATTAACCTCAATAACCTTAATTTCCACTCATTTCCAGTCTATTCTGAACACCTCACACCTCACAATAGTGTTTTTATGTCCAAAAGGTTGCACCGAGGTAGCTGGATGACTATGCTAAGCGACACGAGTGGGCGGCACAAACACGTGACCCATCTAGGAGTGACACTGCAGTGGCAGGCAGGATGGCAGTTAGAAAAACTAGGCCCCAAACTGTACATAATGCAAAGAAAAAAAGAGGTGCAAGATGGAATTGTCCTTGGGCCCTCCCACCCACCCTTATGTTGTATAAACAGGACATGCACACTTTAACAAATCAATCATTTCAGCGCCAGGGTCTGCCACACAACTGTGGCTGAAATGATTGGTTCGTTTGGGCCCCCACAAAACAAGCTGGCAATTAATGTGTCCCTGCACAAACTGGCTCTACGGAGGCAAGATGTCATCCTCATCCTCCTCATCCACCGATTCCTCACCCTCTTCAGTGTGTACATCCTCATCCTCACAAAGTATTAACTCGTCCCCACTTGAATCCACCACCACAGGTCCCTCTGTACCTTCTGGAGGCTGGTCTCCCTGGAAGAGCTGATAATTCATTTTGATGAACATCATCTTCTCCACATTCTGTGGAAGCAACCTCCTACGCCTTTCGCTGACAAGGTTCCCGGCTGCACTAAACACTCTTTCGGAGTACACACTGGAGGGGGGGCAACTCAGGTAAAATAGAGCCAGTTTGTACAGGGGCCTCCAAATTGCCTCTTTTTCCTGCCAGTACAGGTATGGACTGTCTGACATGCCTACTTGGATGCTGTCACCGATGTAATCCTCCACCATTCTGTCAATGGTGACAGTATCATATGCAGTGACAGTAGACATGTCAGAAATTGTTGCCAGGTCCTTCAGTCCGGACCAGATGTCCAAACTTGGTCCTGCCTGCCCTGCATCACCGCCAGCGGGTTGCTTAGGATACCTAAGTTTTTTCCTGGCAGCCCCAGTTGCGGGAGAAAATGAAGAAGGAGCCGTTGACGTGTCACGTTCCGCTTCAGCTGACAGTGTGTTCACCAGCAGGTCTTTGCACCTCTGCAGGCTTGTGTCGGCCGGAAAGAGAGACACCACATAGGCTTTAAACCTAGGATCGAGCACGGTGGCCAAAATGTAGTGGTCTGATTTCAACAGATTGACCACCCTGGAATCCTGGCAAAGCGAATGAAGGGCTTCATCCACAAGTCCCACATGCCGAGCGGAATCGCTCCGTCTTAGCTCCTCCTTCACTTTCTCCAGCTGCTTCTGCAAAAGCCTGATGAGGGGAATGACCTGACTCAAGCTGGCAGTGTCTGAACTGACTTCACGTGTGGCAAGTTCGAAGGGCTGAAGAACCTTGCACAACACGGAAATCATTCTCCACTGCGCTTGAGTCAGGTGCATACCCCCTCCTTTGCCTATGTCATAGGTGGATGTATAGGCTTGTATGGCCTTTTGCTGCTCCTCCATCCTCTGAAGCATATAGAGGGTTGAGTTCCACCGCGTCACAACCTCTTGCTTCAGGTGATGGCGGGGCAGGTTCAAGAGTGTTTGCTGGCGCTCCAGTCTTCGGCACGCAGTCGCTGAATGGCGACAGTGGCCAGAAATTTTTCGGGCCACCCAAAGCGTCTCCTGCACGCCCCTGTCGCTTTTCAGAAAATTCTGCACCACCAAGTTTATTGTGTGAGCAAAACATGGGACGTGCTGGAATTTGCCCAGATGTAATGCCCGCACAATATTGGTGGCGTTGTCAGATATCACAAATCCCCAGGAGAGTCTAAGTGGGGTAAGCCACTGGGCGATGATTTCCCTCAGTTTCTCTAAGAGGTTGTCGGCGGTGTGCCTCTTACTGAAACCGGTGATACACAGCGTAGCCTGCCTTGTAACGAGCTGGCGTTTCTGAGATGCTGCTACTGGTGACGCTGCTGCTGTTGCTGCGTAAGGTGATACATCTACCCAGTGGGCTGTCACAGTCATATAGTCCTTAGTCTGCCCTGTTCCACTTGTCCACATGTCCGTGGTTAAGTGGACATTGTGTACAACGGCATTTTTCAGGACACTGAGGACACTTTTTCTGACGTTTCTGTACAGTCTCGGTATCGCCTGCCTAGTGAAGTGGAATCTAGACGGGATTTGGAACCGGGGACACACTACCTCCATCAATTGTCTAAATCCCACTGCACTAATGGCGGATACCGGACGCACGTCTAACACCAACATAGCAGTCAAGGCCTCAGTTATACGTTTTGCTTCAGGATGACTGCTGTCGTACTTCATCCTCCTCGCTAAGGACTGTTGGAGGGTCAATTGTTTAGTAAAAGTAGTGGTGTTCCTACTTCCTCTCTGGGATGATGAACGACTCCCAGCAGCAGCAGCAACAGCAGCAGCGGCAGCAGTAGGCGTAGCAATGCAGGATCCTCCGGAGGAATCCCGGATAGGAGAGTCAGTCATGCCAGTGATATGGCCTGCAGGACTACTTCCGATCCTGACTAAGGAGGAAATTGACGAGGAGGGAGTTGACGGTGTGGTTTGCAGGCGCTTGGATACAACAGGACAACGGGATTTAGGTGTCCCTGGACTGCTTACGGTCTGAGCCAAAGTTTCTGAACTTGACAGTAACTTTTTATGAACGCGCTGCAGGTGCCGTATAAGGGAGGATGTTCCTAGGTGGTTGACGTCCCTACCCCTACTTATTTCACCTTTACATATGGTACATATGGCAAGACAGTTGTTGTCCGGATTTGGATAGAAATATTGCCAGACCAAAGAGGTGGAATGTTTGGTCTTCTGCCCAGGCATGACCGTGATGGGCTTTTTCATCCCACGGACAACAACTGTCTCCCCCGGAGCCTGATTTAAACAAACCACATCACCATCAGAATCCTCCTCGCCAACTTCCTCCTCAGCGCCAGCTACACCAGTATCCTCATCCTGTTGTACTTCAACAGTGACATCTTCAATTTGCATATCAGCAAGTGGACTGTGGGTGCTCCTTTCAGCACTTGCAGGGGGCGTGCAAATGGTGGAAAGAGCCACCTCTTCCCGTCCAGTGCTGGGAAGGTCAGGCATCGCAACCACCACCACACTTGGACTCTCTTTGGGGATTTGTGATATCTTCTTAGAAAGCACAGTTCTTCGCTGTGCTTTTGCCAGCTTAACTCTTTTGATTTTTTTAGTGGGAGGAGTGCTTCCATCGTCATGTGAAGCTGAACCACTAGTCATGAACATACTAGGGATCGACCTTAGCCGTTCCTTGCCACTCCGTGTCGTAAATGGCATATTGGCAAGTTTACGTTTCTCTTCAGCTGATTTAAATGTCTTTTTCAAGGTCATTTTCCTGAACTTTGCCATTTGGGATTGTATGTGCCCTCTACTATGACATTGGGCATCGGCCTTGGCAGACGACGTTGATGGCATGTTATCGTCTATGTCATGACTAGTGGCAGCAGCTTCAGCACTAGGAGGAAGTGGTTCTTGATCTTTCTCTATTTTATTTTTATCGGAGAAAGTTTGGTCCTCCATTTATGTTATATCGATTTGATATATACGTGCGGCTAAACACAGAAAATAAATTTTTTTTTGGTTCGGACTGGAGTGTACTTTGTGGGTTACAGCACCCTTTAACGGTCAAGCCAGCCGGCCCTTTACTTATGACACAGGCGCACTCTTGGCACTACTTTGTTGATGCACGTGCGGCTACTGCGCACACAATTCACAAACACAGAAAATAATTTTTTTTTGGTTTGGACTGGAGTGTACTTTGGGGGTTACAGCACCCTTTAACGGTCAAGCCAGCCGGCCCTTTACTTATGACACAGGCGCACGCTTGGCACTACTTTGTTGATGCACGTGCGGCTACTGCGCACACAATTCACAAACACAGAAAATAATTTTTTTTTGGTTTGGACTGGAGTGTACTTTCGGGGGTTACAGCACCCTTAACGGTCAAGCCAGCCGGCCCTTTACTTATGACACAGGCGCACGCTTGGCACTACTTTGTTGATGCACGTGCGGCTACTGCGCACACAATTCACAAACACAGAAAATAATTTTTTTTTGGTTTGGACTGGAGTGTACTTTCGGGGGTTACAGCACCCTTTAACGGTCAAGCCAGCCGGCCCTTTACTTATGACACAGGCGCACGCTTGGCACTACTTTGTTGATGCACGTGCGGCTACTGCGCACACAATTCACAAACACAGAAAATAATTTTTTTTTAGGTTTGGACTGGAGTGTACTTTCGGGGGTTACAGCACCCTTAACGGTCAAGCCAGCCGGCCCTTTACTTATGACACAGGCGCACGCTTGGCACTACTTTGTTGATGCACGTGCGGCTACTGCGCACACAATTCACAAACACAGAAAATAATTTTTTTTTTGGTTTGGACTGGAGTGTACTTTCGGGGGTTACAGCACCCTTAACGGTCAAGCCAGCCGGCCCTTTACTTATGACACAGGCGCACGCTTGGCACTACTTTGTTGATGCACGTGCGGCTACTGCGCACACAATTCACAAACACAGAAAATAATTTTTTTTTTGGTTTGGACTGGAGTGTACTTTCGGGGGTTACAGCACCCTTAACGGTCAAGCCAGCCGGCCCTTTACTTATGACACAGGCGCACGCTTGACACTACTTTGTTGATGCACGTGCGGCTACTGCGCACACAATTCACAAACACAGAAAATAATTTTTTTTTGGTTTGGACTGGAGTGTACTTTCAGGGGTTACAGCACCCTTTAACGGTCAAGCCAGCCGGCCCTTTACTTATGACACAGGCGCACGCTTGGCACTACTTTGTTGATGCACGTGCGGCTACTGCGCACACAATTCACAAACCCAGAAAATAATTTTTTTTTGGTTTGGACTGGAGTGTACTTTCGGGGGTTACAGCACCCTTTAACGGTCAAGCCAGCCGGCCCTTTACTTATGACACAGGCGCACTCTTGGCACTACTTTGTTGATGCACGTGCGGCTACTGCGCACACAATTCACAAACACAGAAAATAATTTTTTTTTAGGTTTGGACTGGAGTGTACTTTCGGGGGTTACAGCACCCTTAACGGTCAAGCCAGCCGGCCCTTTACTTATGACACAGGCGCACGCTTGGCACTACTTTGTTGATGCACGTGCGGCTACTGCGCACACAATTCACAAACACAGAAAATAATTTTTTTTTGGTTTGGACTGGAGTGTACTTTCGGGGGTTACAGCACCCTTTAACGGTCAAGCCAGCCGGCCCTTTACTTATGACACAGGCGCACGCTTGGCACTACTTTGTTGATGCACGTGCGGCTACTGCGCACACAATTCACAAACACAGAAAATAATTTTTTTTTTGGTTTGGACTGGAGTGTACTTTCGGGGGTTACAGCACCCTTAACGGTCAAGCCAGCCGGCCCTTTACTTATGACACAGGCGCACGCTTGACACTACTTTGTTGATGCACGTGCGGCTACTGCGCACACAATTCACAAACACAGAAAATAATTTTTTTTTGGTTTGGACTGGAGTGTACTTTCAGGGGTTACAGCACCCTTTAACGGTCAAGCCAGCCGGCCCTTTACTTATGACACAGGCGCACGCTTGGCACTACTTTGTTGATGCACGTGCGGCTACTGCGCACACAATTCACAAACCCAGAAAATAATTTTTTTTTGGTTTGGACTGGAGTGTACTTTCGGGGGTTACAGCACCCTTTAACGGTCAAGCCAGCCGGCCCTTTACTTATGACACAGGCGCACTCTTGGCACTACTTTGTTGATGCACGTGCGGCTACTGCGCACACAATTCACAAACACAGAAAATAATTTTTTTTTGGTTTGGACTGGAGTGTACTTTCGGGGGTTACAGCACCCTTAACGGTCAAGCCAGCCGGCCCTTTACTTATGACACAGGCGCACGCTTGGCACTACTTTGTTGATGCACGTGCGGCTACTGCGCACACAATTCACAAACACAGAAAATAATTTTTTTTTGGTTTGGACTGGAGTGTACTTTCGGGGGTTACAGCACCCTTTAACGGTCAAGCCAGCCGGCCCTTTACTTATGACACAGGCGCACGCTTGGCACTACTTTGTTGATGCACGTGCGGCTACTGCGCACACAATTCACAAACACAGAAAATAATTTTTTTTTAGGTTTGGACTGGAGTGTACTTTCGGGGGTTACAGCACCCTTAACGGTCAAGCCAGCCGGCCCTTTACTTATGACACAGGCGCACGCTTGGCACTACTTTGTTGATGCACGTGCGGCTACTGCGCACACAATTCACAAACACAGAAAATAATTTTTTTTTTGGTTTGGACTGGAGTGTACTTTCGGGGGTTACAGCACCCTTAACGGTCAAGCCAGCCGGCCCTTTACTTATGACACAGGCGAACGCTTGACACTACTTTGTTGATGCACGTGCGGCTACTGCGCACACAATTCACAAACACAGAAAATAATTTTTTTTTGGTTTGGACTGGAGTGTACTTTCAGGGGTTACAGCACCCTTTAACGGTCAAGCCAGCCGGCCCTTTACTTATGACACAGGCGCACGCTTGGCACTACTTTGTTGATGCACGTGCGGCTACTGCGCACACAATTCACAAACACAGAAAATATTTTTTTTTTGGTTTGGACTGGAGTGTACTTTCGGGGGTTACAGCACCCTTTAACGGTCAAGCCAGCCGGCCCTTTACTTATGACACAGGGGCACTCTTGGCACTACTTTGTTGATGCACGTGCGGCTACTGCGCACACAATTCACAAACACAGAAAATAATTTTTTTTTAGGTTTGGACTGGAGTGTACTTTCGGGGGTTACAGCACCCTTAACGGTCAAGCCAGCCGGCCCTTTACTTATGACACAGGCGCACGCTTGGCACTACTTTGTTGATGCACGTGCGGCTACTGCGCACACAATTCACAAACACAGAAAATAATTTTTTTTTGGTTTGGACTGGAGTGTACTTTCGGGGGTTACAGCACCCTTTAACGGTCAAGCCAGCCGGCCCTTTACTTATGACACAGGCGCACGCTTGGCACTACTTTGTTGATGCACGTGCGGCTACTGCGCACACAATTCACAAACACAGAAAATAATTTTTTTTTAGGTTTGGACTGGAGTGTACTTTCGGGGGTTACAGCACCCTTAACGGTCAAGCCAGCCGGCCCTTTACTTATGACACAGGCGCACGCTTGGCACTACTTTGTTGATGCACGTGCGGCTACTGCGCACACAATTCACAAACACAGAAAATAATTTTTTTTTTGGTTTGGACTGGAGTGTACTTTCGGGGGTTACAGCACCCTTAACGGTCAAGCCAGCCGGCCCTTTACTTATGACACAGGCGCACGCTTGGCACTACTTTGTTGATGCACGTGCGGCTACTGCGCACACAATTCACAAACACAGAAAATAATTTTTTTTTGGTTTGGACTGGAGTGTACTTTCGGGGGTTACAGCACCCTTAACGGTCAAGCCAGCCGGCCCTTTACTTATGACACAGGCGCACGCTTGGCACTACTTAGTTGATGCACGTGCGGCTACTGCGCACACAATTCACAAACACAGAAAATATATTATTTTTTTAGCACTTGGGGGGAGCACCCCTGATGGACAGAGCACCCCCTGGACAACACTACAGCACCCCTTTAGGACTGGGACACTGCACAGGACTTTGGAGTGGACACAGCCCCTATGGAGAACTGACTGCACAACACAGTCCAGCCAGCCCCTATGGACTTTGAAGTAGTGGACACAGCCCCTATTAACAACAGCAGCACAGCACAACACAGCCAGCCCCTATGGACTTTGAAGTAGTGGACAACAGCAGCACTACACTACACTACACTACACAGCACTAACTCCCACCCTCCCTCTTCACTGTCCACAGCCGAGTGAGAAAATGGCGCCGACGCGGGTACCTTATATAGGATCCAAAACCCGCGAGACTCGGAAGGCGGGATGATGACGTTTTGCCTCGATGTCAGATCCGAGTCAGGCGGGAAAAGTCGAGCCTGACTCGGATCGGACTCGGATCGGGGGGGCTCGGGGGGGTTCGGATTTCAGAAATCCGGACCCGCTCACCCCTAATATATATATACATATATATATATATATATATATATATATTTATATATATATATATATATATATATATATATGGATATATACTGTAATTGTGACATCACTTTGTTTCTCAGTGATGTCACTAGCTCCTAATAAACTTACAGGCTGAATATTATTCTAGTTCACAAAAGGGCTGTGCCTATTCTGTGTAGATGGCAAGCTCATTTTAAAATGTATGTGCATAGTAAATACATTACATGGAATCCTTTATTATACAATACTTACCTAAGACTTTTTCCTAATTTGTCTGCTTTTTCATGAAGTTTCTGGATCTGTTTCTCATCATTTCCAGATATTTTGTCAGTTGCTTTATTTCTCCACTTTTCAAACAAATGCATTCCCAGCACTTTTGCCAATTTTTCCACTTCTTTTACATCAAATCTAAAATAGATTAGATTTTGAAGATAAAATCATATTAATAATTTTGGTAATCTCTTTAATGTTATAAATAGCAGTACAATAATGCATACTGTATGTGCCTATGTTGGTGGCCAGTGCAAGGGTGGGACAATTTGCATTACTTTGAGCCACAAAGCAATACTGTAATCCCTCAGTGGGGGCTATGATGATTCCATTCACTGAGAATAGCGTCATCATGAAACCCTAGAAAGTGGCTGGGATGTGGGATAGTTGTAGTATTAAACTTGTCCTTTAAAAAACCAAAACAATATATGCAAGTAAGGATGGGTATATATCCCGCAGCTCAGATCAACAAATTATAAGTAATATTTGGATACAAACTGGGTGTTCAATAATTAAATCTAAATTGAGAATAATGAAAAAAATATTGTTTTTCAAAAGCAGTATTTCTATTATATACACAGCAATTAATAAATGTTATAGGTGTATATTTATCACAATCCACATTTTTAATGCAGATGTGCTAAAAAAATTTACACCTAAATTAATAATGTGAAGAACATTTTCTCGAGAGTTTACCAAAACGCTCTGATAAAAGCCCATTCTGACAAAGAGCTGGAAGCAGAGAGATGGCTCACTGCATAACTGGGGGTCAACATAGGGATCTAGAGCATCACTCTCCGAAAAAATCTGTGGAATAAAGCCCATAGACTACTATAGGCTAATGCCATCTGCAGATGGCATTAGCCACTGATGCCAAGCTCTGAAATACTATGCATTCCTGAGCTTGGTATATAAGACAGCATAGCAGCCTTTATAGAAACCTGCTTTGTGGTTAGAAATGGAAGGGCCGGTGCCAATGTAGGAGATATCTAATGCGGTTCCTTCATGTTAACACCCTGGGATACTAAATATATGTGTGGGTTTCTCACAGATATTGTTTAATAATATATCACATAATGTTAGTCTACTAAATGAAAAGATAGGAAAATAACTGTGAATACAGAGAAATATCAGATCTTTTAAATATGTTACTTTTTCTCTGCTCACAATCAATGCAAAATACAGGTGATTATGAAACATGCTATACAGAAATATATTATAGAAATAACTTGGACATCATTTTTGAATACAGAATTTATTTATGAAAGTCTGAATGTGCTAAATAAATAGAATTAGTTGTTGAGAAATTAAGGGGTATATTTACTAAAGTGCAGGTATTTAGAAGTGGAGGTGTTGCCCATAGCAACCAGATGTACGCATGCGCAGTTCACAACAATTGGCCGATTGCGTACATCTTTGCTGAATCAGGCCCAGTGTTAGCAACAGAAAGAGGGAAAGGGTATACGTTCGGGAAGCCGGCGGACGCAATGCCGACCGCCGGCTTCCCGATTGCTTAATCCCGGCTAGGATTAAATGGCAGGCATCTAAATCTAGATGCCTGTCATTTTACTGATGCCGGGAGACCGGCGCCTGGTATATCGATCGAAGGGATGCCGGCACCGGGCGCGGACAGCCGTGGGGGGGGGTTAGGTTTAGGGCTCCCGGGGGGAACTTAGGGTTAGGCACCCCCCCGGGAGGTTAGGGTCAGGCTAGGGGAAGGGGGGGGTTAGAGTTAGGCACCCCCGGGGGAGGTTAGGGTTAGGCAACCCCCGGGGGACTTAGGTTTAGGCGGTGGGGAAGGGGGGGTTAGGTTTAGGCACTTAGGGAGGAGATTAGGGTTAGGCACAGGGGGAGGGAGGGTTAGGGTTAGGCACCCTAAAGGAGGATTAGGGTTAGGGGGTAGAATCAGGTTAGTTTATACTTACCTTTAGGACGATCGCTATTTCCTCCTCTGTCGGGCTGCCGCTGCCGGGATTTCAACCGCCAGCCATGTGGCCAGCAGTAAATCATACCGAACCCAGGAAAAGGAACCCTGGTTGGGGAGCTTGGATGCAATGCAGGTAATCTTAAACCACGTTCAGCACTATGATGGCCATTTATGAAGTCAAATGACACTTTGGCAACAACTCTTCAACATGCTGCCTGTGATTCTTACAACAGCCTGCTTTGGTACTAGAGTGGAGTTTAGTCAGTTAAAAGCTATGCCTCATTTTACTGTTCTGTTATATAAGGTAGGTCTGTAATAAAAAGGTTATTATATTAGAAAGATTTATTTTCTAAATTACACTATAATTAAAAGAAATCAACATTAGGCTGTAGAAAAAAAATGTGAAGGATAATATATTATTGGTAAATGAGCTTAACCAAATGAGTGAGATTTAAATTTCTCTTTCCTCCATCTGTTGTACTCTTGTGAACCATAGAGTGTAGTGAGGACCTAGCACTTAATATGTTAACTTTTTAGGGTACTGTATATAAGTTCACATGAATAAATAATTAGGGGTGTGCAGGCCACTTTTCGTGTTTCGTGTTTTGGTTTTGGATCTGGATCTTTCTTCGTGTTTTAAATCTGGATTGGTTTTGGATCTGGATTGGTTTTGCCAAAACCACCCTTCCGTGTTTTGGGTTCTGGGTTTTGTGTTTTGGATCTGTATTTTTTTTTTTAAAAGCATAAAAACAGCTAAAATCACAGAATTTGTGGGTTTTTCTGCTCCTATGCTATTATTAACCTCAAAAACATTAATTTCCACTAATTTCCAGTCTATTCTGAACACCTCACACCTCACAATATTGTTTTTAGGCCAAAAGGTTGCACCAAGGTAGCTGGATGACTATGCTAAGCGACACAAGTGGGTGGCACAAACACGTGGCCCATCTAGGAGTGACACTGCAGTGGCAGACAGGATGGCAGTTTCAAAAACTAGGCCCCAAAGAGTACATAATGCAGAGAAAAAAAAGAGGTGCAAGATGGAATTGTCCTTGGGCCCTCCGACCCACCCTTATGTTGTATAAACAGGACATGCACACTTTAACAAACCAATCATTTCAGCGCCAGGGTCTGCCACATGACTGTGGCTGAAATGATTGGTTTGTTTGGGCCCCCACAAAACAAGTTGGCAATTAATCTGTCCCTGCACAAAACTAGCTCTACGGAGGCAAGATGTCGTCCTCATCCTCCTCATCCACCGATTCCTCACCCTCTTCAGTGTTGTGTACATCCTCACAGAGTATTAATTCATCCCCGCTGGAATCCACCACCACAGGTCCCTCTGTTTGAGCCACAAAATTTTTGAAAATATTGTATCAAATTACCTGCAGGCAGTATAAGGTGTATATAACACATACATCCATTCTGTGTTTATATTTGGATCCTATTCCCAAGACATTTCATTATTAAATGCAAATATTCCAAAATATGGAATATTCCGTTATCCAAAATACCCCTGGTCCCAAGCATTTTGGATTTGGGAGAATCAATCTGTATATATATATATATATATATATATATATATATATATCATCTTTATTTTACCTTATATGGGGGTGTACTCATTTTCTACAAGTAAAAGTCTTTGCACTGTATGTATGAATAACACTACAGTAGTTTTACTGCTGAACGCATACTATACATACATAGCAGATCATTTCCCCATCTTATGTCACAAAAGGTGGAATAAAAAAGAGTTATTCATTTTGTGTGTCATTGAGTTTAGTACTGCAAACATTCTATACTAAGATAAGCAATTTTAAGGTAATAGTATGAATGATGTGGTACCTACTTGTTGGACACTGTCTTACTGTTTTGTTCAGAATAGGAATGTAGGCATTGAGCTAACAATAACTACTATTATTAGCTAATCACTGATTTTTTTTTCATCTGCAGTGAAATAAATAGCATGCATATAGACTGGAGTAAGGAAGCATTTGTTTGAAGATATCTTGCTCACTGAAAATGGAAATACACTACCTTTTGTACTAATGGCTACTATTCCTACATTCTGGACACAATTGACTATATATACTGTGGCAGCTAAATAGTACAGTGTTTAAAGATTCTCAGTAGCAGAACCGGTGAAATCACAACATCAAAAGAATAATCTCTCAGCTATTGAAATATATAATTAATTTTTAGGACACTGGACCTCATTCAGACCCGCTCGCTAGATGCAATCGCTCGCGTCCAGTGTATGCAAATTTGTCAAAGTGATGACATGGGAAACGATCGCTCGCCAAGGCATAAGCACACCCACTTTGGCTGTGCGAGCGATCGCTCTGTGTATGCAGACACCCATAAGCGTATGTTGAGATGCCCACTAGAGCACGTCATCTCCAGGAAGTGTATTAAAACATTGGTACATCGAGCACCATCTGTAGCAATCGCAGCGCTTGTGGTTGCCTTTGCCTGCCGCAAGCACTGCGAGGACTTCAGTGTAAAAAACAGGCATGTGACGTGTACTATGACGCTGCCTGTTCATTATACACGCCTTAAAAACGGCATTGAAACACAGAGACACGCCTGTGTTTGCACCTGCACACCCGCATTATTAGTGTCCTGCCCCTGTTACCACCCACAAATGGCCTCTCCTGTCACTCATTTCACTGGGCTGTCTTTGCTGGGTGAGCGAGCGGGATGCGATCGCACAGAGTAGTTTGCACACGTGCAGAACAAAGCATGCACATGCGTGTTCGCAAACCATCGGGCCGCTTGCGAGCGCACAGCGCTCGCGAGCAGGTCTGAATGAGGTCCCCTGTCCTCAAGGTGTAGGAGGTGGGTGAGATGCTTGTACTGTGGGTCAGATGCTTGTTGTGATGCTTGTGTGTAATAGTGAGTTCATACTTTACATTATCAAAACAGCAAGAAGCTAACACTGAACAGTATATTTTACCATCCTGGTTTAAATTTGAAGACTTGCATTTTTAGATATACTGTAGTAGACTTTCATTAAATTCCATTTACTTACAGAAAAAACAGCGCAGGTAACTTGTTGATTTTTTCCAGCTTTTCAACAATTAGAGGGAAGTATTTGTGACAGTTTTCCTCCCCATATGGTTCATATGTTTTGAGACTTTCCAGCAATTTTGCAACCTTAAAGAAAAATATTTTTAAAAATATATAGTTTAATAACTGTTTTGGAATGTTGTGCTTGTTTTTTGTTTTACAGTAATTCTGTTTCTGGGAAACAAATATTTTTCAGGGTGATCATCATTTGAATCAAAAATCAAGTTTACATTTGTCACTACAGCTTCCAATTGACAAAATGGGAAGTAACACTAAAGTAGCACATGTAGCAGTTATGGGAATGACATGCATAGAGGAGAATGATCCTGGAGGAGCCCTCTGTTCAGATTAGGGGTGAGCGGGTTCGGATTTCTGAAATCCGAAAACCCCTGAGCCCCCTCGATCCGAGGCCGATCCGAGTCAGGCTCGACTTTTCCCGCCTGACTCGGATCTGAAATCGAGGCAAAACGTATCATCCCGCCTTCCGGGTCTCGCGGGTTTTGGACCCTATATAAGGTACCCGCGTCGGCGCCATTTTCTCACTCGGCTGTGGACAGTGAAGAGGGAGGGTGGGAGTTAGGGCTGGCTGGGCTGTGTGGTGTAGTGTAGTGTAGTGTTGTAATGTAGTGTAGTGTAGTGCAGTGTGGTGTTCTGCTGTGCTGTACTGCGCTGTGCTGCTGTTGTCCAAAGGGGCTGTGTCCACTACTTCAAAGTCCATAGGGACTGGCTGGACTGTGTTGTACAGTCAGTTGTCCATAGGGGCTGTGTCCACTCCAAAGTCCTGTGCAGTGTCCCAGTCCTAAAGGGGTGCTGTAGTGTTGTCCAGGGGGTGCTCTGTCCATCAGGGGTGCTCCCCCCAAGTGCTAAAAAAATAATATTTTTTCTGTGTTTGTGAATTGTGTGCACTGTGGCTGCACGTGCATCAACAAAGGAGCAGCGCCAAGCTTGCGCCTGTGTCCCATAAGTAAAAGGCCGGCTGGCTTGTCCGCACTCCAAACAAAATAAAAAAATATTTTTTTTTTGTTTGTGAATTGTGTGCGCAGTAGCCGCACGTGCATCAACAAAGTAGTGGCAAGCGTGCGCCTGTGTCCCATAAATAAAGGGCCGGCTGGATTGACCGCTAATGGGTGCTGTAACCCCCAAAGGGCACTCCAAACAAAATAAAAAAATATATTTTTTTGTGTTTGTGAATTGTGTGCGCAGTAGCCGCACGTGCATCAACAACGTAGTGCCAAGCGTGCGCCTGTGTCCCAGAAATAAAGGGCTGGCTGGATTGACCACTAAAGGGTGCTGTAACCCCCAAAGGGCATTCCAAACAAAATAAAAAAAAATATTTTTTTGTGTTTGTGAATTGTGTGCGCAGTAGCCGCATGTGCATCAACAAAGTAGTGCCAAGCGTGCGCCTGTGTCCCATAAATAAAGGGCCGGCTGGATTGACCGCTAAAAGGTGCTGTAACCCCCAAAGGGCACTCCAAACAAAATAAAAAAAAATATTTTTTTGTGTTTGTGAATTGTGTGCGCAGTAGCCGCACGTGCATCAACAAAGTAGTGGCAAGCGTGCGCCTGTGTCCCATAAATAAAGGGCCGGCTGGATTGAACGTTAAAGGGTGCTGTAACCCCCAAAGGGCACTCCAAACAAAATAAAAATATATATTTTTTTGTGTTTGTGAATTGTGTGCGCATTAGCCGCACGTGCATCAACAAAGTAGTGCCAAGCGTGCGCCTGTGTCCCATAAATAAAGGGCCGGCTGGATTGACAGCCAAAGTACACTCCAAACAAAAAAATATATATTTTCTGTGTTTGTGAATTGTATGCACTGTAGCCGCACGTGCATCAACAAAGGAGCAGCGCCAAGCGTGCGCCTGTGTCCCATACGTAAAGGGCTGGCTGGCTTGTCCGTTAAAGGGTGCTGTAACCCCCAAAGTACACTCCAAACAAAATAAAAAAATATTTTCTGTGTTTGTGAATTGTGTGCACTGTGGCCGCACGTGCATCAACAAAGGAGCAGCGCCAAGCGTGCGCCTGTGTCCCATAAGTAAAGAGCCGGCTGGCTCATTTCTTAAAGGGTGGTGTAACCCACAAAGTGCACTACTCTCCAGCAAAAATAAAAAAATATTTTCTGTGTTTGTGTGCGCCTTAGCCGCACGTATATATCAATATAACATAAATGGAGGACCAAACTTTCTCCGATAAAAATAAAATAGGGAAAGATCAAGAACCACTTCCTCCTAGTGCTGTTGCTGCTGCTGGGAGTTCTTCATCATACCAGAGAGGAAGTAGGAACACCACTACTTTTACTAAACAATTGACCCTCCGCAAGTCCCTAGTGAGGAGGATGAAGTACGACAGCAGTCATCCTGAAGCAAAACGTACAACTGAGGCCTTGACTGCTATGTTGGTGTTAGACGTGCGCCCGGTATCCGCCATTAGTGCAGTGGGATTTAGACAATTGATGGAGGTAGTGTGTCCCCGGTTCCAAATCCCATCTAGATTCCACCTGCATCCTCAAAGCAGCAGCGACAAGCGTGCATCTGTCTGTTAAAGGGTGGTGACACCCTCAAAGTGTGCTCCACAAACAATAAAAAAATTCTTCTTTTTTTTTTTCTGTCTTTGTGAAATGTGTGGGCTGTAGCCACACCTGCATCCTTAAAGCAGCAGCAACAAGCGTGCATCTGTCTGTTAAAGGGTGGTGTTACCCTCAAAGTGCGCTCCACAACCAATAAAAAAAATAAAACATTTTTCTGTCTTTGTGAATTGTGTGGGCTGTAGCCGCACTTGCATCCTCAAAGCAGCAGCGACAAGCGTGCGTCTGTCTGTTAAAGGGTGGTGTAACCCTCAAAGTGCTCCAAAAAATAAAAAACTATTTTTGAAATGTGTTTGTGACTTGTGTGCGATGTAGCCGCACGTGCATCAACACAGTAGCAGCGCCAAGCGTGCGCCTGTGTCATAAGTCAAGGGCCGGTTTGGACATCTGGTCTGGACTGAAGGACGTGCCAACAATTTCTGACAAGTCTACTGTCACTGCATATGATACTGTCCTCAAAGCAGCAGCGACAAGCGTGCGTCTGTCTGTTAAAGGGTGGTGTAACCCTCAAAGTGCGCTCCACAAACAATAAAAAAATTCTTCTTTTTTTTTCTGTCAATGTGAAATGTGTGGGCTGTAGCCGCACCTGCATCCTTAAAGCAGCAGCGACAAGCGTGCGTCTGTCTGATAAAGGGTGGTGACACCCTCAAAGTGTGCTCCACAAACAATAAAAAAATTCTTCTTTTTTTTCCTGTCTTTGTGAAATGTGTGGGCTGTAGCCGCACCTGCATTCTTAAAGCAGCAGCGACAAGCGTGCGTCTGTCTGATAAAGGGTGGTGACACCCTCAAAGTGTGCTCCACAAACAATAAAAAAATTCTTCTTTTTTTTTCTGTCTTTGTGAAATGTGTGAGCTGTAGCCGCACCTGCATCCTTAAAGCAGCAGCGACAAGCGTGCGTCTGTCTGTTAAAGGGTGGTGCAACCCTCAAAGTGCGCTCCACAAACAATAAAAAAATTCTTCTTCTTTTTCTGTCTTTGTGAAATGTGTGGGCTGTAGCCGCACCTGCATCCTTAAAGCAGCAGCGACAAGCGTGCATCTGTCTTTTAAAGGGTGGTGACACCCTCAAAGTGTGCTACACAAACAATAATAAAATTCTTCTTCTTTTTCTGTCTTTGTGAAATGTGTGGGCTGTAGCCGCACCTGCATCCTTAAAGCAGCAGCGATAAGCGCGCGTCTTTCTGTTAAAGGGTGGTGTAACCCTCAAAGTGTGCTCCACAAACAATAAAAAAATTCTTCTTTTTTTCTCTTTGTGAAATGTGTGGGCTGTAGCCGCACCTGCATCCTTAAAGCAGCAGCGACAAGCGTGCGTCTGTCTGTTAAAGGGTGGTGTAACCCTCAAAGTGCGCTCCACAAACAATAAAAAAATTCTTTTTTTTCCTGTCTTTGTGAATTTTGTGGGCTGTAGCCGCACCTGCATCCTCAAAGCAGCAGCGACAAGCGTGCGTCTGTCTGTTAAAGGATTACATCGGTGACAGCATCCAAGTAGGCATGTCAGACAGTCCGTACATGTACTGGCAGGAAAAAGAGGCAATTTGGAGGCCCCTGTACAAACTGGCTCTATTTTACCTGAGTTGCCCCCCCCTCCAGTGTGCACTCCGAAAGAGTGTTTAGTGCAGCCGGGAACATTGTCAGCAAAAGGCGAAGGAGGTTGCTTCCACAAAATGTGGAGAAGATGATGTTCATAAAAATGAATTATCAACTTTTCCAGGGAGACCAGCCTCCAGAACGTACAGAGGGACCTGTGGTGGTGGATTCCAGCGGGGACGAATTAATACTCTGTGAGGATGAGGATGTACACAACACTGAAGAGGGTGAGGAATCTGTGAATGAGGAGGATGAGGACGACATCTTGCCTTCGTAGAGCCAGTTTGTGCAGGGCCAGATTAATTGCCAGCTTGTTTTGTGGGGGCCCAAACGAACCAATCATTTCAGCCACAGTCGTGTGGCAGACCCTGGCGCTGAAATGATTGGTTTGTTAAAGTGTGCATGTCCTGTTTATACAACATAAGGGTGGGTGGGAGGGCCCAAGGACAATTCCATCTTGCACCTCTTTTTTTTCTTCGCATTATGTACTGTTTGGGGCCTAGTTTTTCAAACTGCCAAACTGCCGCCCACTCGTGTCGCTTAGCATAGTCATCCATCTACCTCGGTGCAACCTTTTGGACATAAAAACATTATTGTGAGGTGTGAGGTGTTCAGAATAAACTGGAAATGAGTGGAAATTAAGGTTTTTGAGGTTAATAATAGCATAGGAGCAGAAAAATCAACACATTCTGTGAATTTAGCTGTTTTTATGCTTTTTTAAAAAAAAATACAGATCCAAAACACAAAACCCAGAACCCAAAACACCGAAGGGTGGTTTTGGCAAAACCAATGCAGATCCAAAACACGAAGAAAAATCCAGATCCAATACCAAAACACAAAACACGAAAAGTGGCCGGTGCACACCCCTAGTTCAGATACACATTCATTTACAAAATTAACAATTTTGACAACTACATAGAATAAGAGGAAAGTATACTTGTTACAGGAACCTGTGTATATTTGGTAAGAATGCTATTAGTATACTGTATTGCAGTTAGTGTAGATGAATGCAGCTTAGCAATGATATGGAGAAAAGGAGATTCCTTATAAATTCTTCTAGGTGTGGCACCTAATTATTAATTCCAATGTTAAAGAGCATACAATATACAGTTAGTATTTTCCATTTATATAAGTCAAAGGCTGTGTAATAATAATAATAATAATAATAATAATAATAAAAATATACATGTAATAAATCTTAAGATAATAAGCAGAATTTAGCACTAACTGCTGTCTCAAGGCTGCTTGCAGGATGATTGTGGGCCTAATTGAATAGCTCTGGACACTTTACATGGGAGTACAGACCACATAAATCAACCTGCCGCAAACTGAATCTGCCCCTTAGGGGCTGATGTTGAATTAGGTGTTACCCATTTTCTTCTAGTAAAATATGTAAGCTTATACTTCTGTACACATGCACATAAAAATACATATGCCAAATATCTGCATGCAGGCCTATCACTTGCACCTACTTACGCATGGAATCGGTATGTATTATGGCCGGCCGAATGACCGGCGGTTCAAATCCCGATACAAGAAGCCTGGAAGGGATGAAGATCCTGACAGGGGTTTTTGGTAAGTACTACTAACCCTGCTCCCCCCCTAACCCTAACCCTCCCTTAGGGGTGCTTAACTCTAACCTCCCTCCCTAGTGCCTAACCCCCCCCCCCAAGTGCCTAAACCTAACCCCCCCATCCTCACAGCCTAAACCTAAGTCTCCCGGGGGGTGCCTAACCCTATCTTCCCCCTGGGGGTGCCTAACCCTAACCCCCCCTTTCCCTAGACTAACCCTCCAGGGGGAGTGTCTAACCCTAAGTGCCCCCCAGGAGCCCTGACACCTAACCCTCTCCCCCCCGTGGCTGTCCACAACCACCGCCCGGCTTACCTTAGTTCGGTATACCGAGCGTAAAGCTCCCAGCGCAGGTCTAATGACAGGCATCAGGATTTTGACGCCTGTCATTAGTACCCTGCCGGGATTTGACAGTCAGGAAGCCGGCAGTTGGCATTTCTACCGTCTGCTTCCTGACTGCATCCCCTTACGCATGGAGAGTTGGAACAAAGAAAAAAAGTTTGTATAACTGAAATGAAGGCAGACCCACACAGAGATGCAGGTATGCTTGTCAGTAGCTCTATCACTTGTGGGTGCAAATATACATTAAGGGGTAAATTTACTAAGGATTTTATTCTGTCTGAGTTTTAAACATGCTTGACATTGCATGGTCATGAGTGAGTTTGTTTCAAAGAAACTCACACATTTATTAAGATTCGTGTTTGCCAGAATCGTGTTTTCTGATAATGTATGCAATCGTGTTTAGTCGTGTTCTAATTCAGTCATTTTGTAACCAAATAATTTTCTATTGAAAGTACTTCCAAATTTGGTCGATGATGTATTGAATAATTTTTTCATTTTTGAATGTGATTTACAGTTCGATTTGTGTTTTGTCACCCGTTTGCCTTTAGTAAAGCTCTGTGTTTAAAAAACAGGGCAAACACGCCCGTGAATGGCATCTCGGACAGACATATTTCTAAATAAATTTACCACTGAGGATCAAGAGAGTTGAAAGCACTAGCTGGTCACTATTGATTGGCTGATGACCTATGAAGCTGATACTGTGGATATATTATATGATTTTGTGGGTGTTGTTTAGGTTTACTTTTTTGCTACTTTCATTTGTACATGAGAAGAATGATTATAACTGACGCATTATAGAAGGTTTTTTATTTAAATCAATCCTAAAAGCAAAAGCAGTTTTCCCTTCCCTTCAACTAAGCATGATGCCCTAAGCATTCAATAATGAGTAGTGGCTTAAATGAAACTGATATTGAGATATAGAATCAGTATGAGCAGCTTCTAGTGAGATCCAACAAAATATTTATTTATTGGTAAATGCAAAATGGTTATAATTACCTCTTCATCATGTCCCTTATGAACCCAGTCAAGAAATTCTGTCTTCAATGCATCTTCATATTTAATTGCATCATTCTTTTTGATTATTTTGTCCTTTAGATGTACATACTCCTCAGGATCTAATGCCTTCAATTAAAAAAAAAACATTTATATATAAAATATACTGTAAAATATGGCCCTGATTCAGAGCCGGACGCTCTGACCAGAGCGCTCGCTCTGAATCAGGGCCCTCCTCCATTAAAATGGAGTGTCCTCCTGGACGCTCGTATAGCTGTGGGTCACCACCCACAGCATATACGAGCGTCTAACAAGATGGTCGCGATGGTCTTGACCATCGCGACCATCGGACTTGCGAGTGAAACCCTGTGGTCGGGTTTCTCAACCACAAGCCCAGGAGTGATTTTGGCTCTATCAAAGCCAAAATCACTCCCACTGACATCACTAGTGATGTCAGTGGGGCCGGCTTCAGATGGTAGGCGTTCCCATGGGAACGCCTCCGTCTGGCAGGCACGCCCCTGGCACGCCCACCAAAGGGGGCATGCTGTCAATCAACATCGACACTACGCCCCCTTTGGTGCGAGACCCGGAGCGATGGAAAGTCCTTCGCTCGCCGGGTCTCGCGCATGCGCACGACGGAGCTCCCTCCGTCGTGCGCATGCGCAGTGGGGACCATTGACCCACTTGCGAGCGTACTGCCGCTCGCCAGTGGGTCTGAATGACCCCCTATATTCCTAAAATGAAATCACCCCATTAAATATAAAATTGTATATGTTACATTAAAATACTTATGTTATAGTGTTCTGTAATGAAATGCTTAAATGTCAGTGGACCTTATATTGGAATACTGCAAAAGGCAGTAGTTCATTCTGATAAGGTATTTTGCTAATTTCTTTCATTTCTGTGTTGATCTATGATAACAATTCTAGCACTTAGGTGATTTTATGATCCTCAGACTTAGTAATTGGTGTGCAGGTCCAAGATCTTTTAGCTTGAAACTGTCACTTAGAAACACTTACTGTAGCTAGTAGTAGTTCATCCACATAAACAAGTATAATAAAAAGTTATCTCTCTTTACACTTGAAGTAAAGAGAGAGGAGTAGCATGTAGCCAGGGCGTCCAGAGCATGTGCGTGCTATGGCTCCCCCCCCCCACCCCCCTCAAGTGTTCCAGGGAGGAGGGGGGTCAATATGGGATTAAAGTAAAGAGAAGTAAAAATAAAGATTAGGGGCAGCCCTCTGTAGTGGTGCCCATATGCAGTGCCCCCTGTAGTAGTGCCCATATGCAATGTCCCCTGTAGTGGTGCCCATATGCAGTGCCCCCTGTAGTTGAGCCCATATGCAATGCCCCCTGTAGTGGTGCCCATATGCAGTGCCCCCTGTAGTGGTGCCCATATGCAATGCCCCCTATATGCAGTGCCCCCAGTTATTGTGCCCTTTAAAGTAGTGCCCATGTAGTTCTGCCCCTTAAAATAGTGCCCCCCCATGCAGTGCCCCCTGTAGTGGTGCCCATATGCAAGGCCCCATGTTGTGGTGGCCATATGCAGTGCCCCTTGTAGTGGTACCCATATGCAGTGCCCCCAGTAGTGGTGCCCCTTAAAGTAGTGCCCCTGAAGTTCTGCCCCTTAAAGTAGTGCCCCCCATACTGTGGCCCCTGTAGTACCCATATGTAGTGGTGCCCATATGCAGTGCCCCCTGTAGTGGTGCCCATATGCAGTGCCCCCATTAGTTGTGCACCTTAAAGTAGTGCACATGTAGTTCTGACCCCCCTGTAGTTCTGCCCCCCTGTAGTTCTGCCCCCCCTGTAGTTCTGCCGCTCCCCCTCTAACTAGATCCAGCAGGCATGGCCGTCCAGGCTCCTCAGTGCGCTGGTGATGTTATGACATCACCCGCGCACTGCATCACTGGGAACACTGGCCTCTGAAGTGATCGGAGGCTTCCTTAGCCTCCGATCACTTCAGAGGCCAGCGTTCACAGTTCAATGCTAGCACCCGGCAGGCTGTCAGCTTAGTCAGCTGCCAGGTGCACAGTGCGTTGCGCCTCCGGACACCTTCGGCACTTGGAGCTTGCACTCCGCTGGAACTGTCCTCCCTATACCCCTGAGTAGAGACAATGGTAAGTTTTGACCGAGTAAAGTACATCTCCAGCAGTACACTCTCTAACTTGTTGTATCATAATGGCCACTTTGTTTAAGACTATATTATATATTATATTATAGTAGTGTTCTGGTAGTACCATATACATTTCTTCTTCTAGTTCACTGTAAAAGTAGGATGAGTCAAAGTTCAACTACTATAGTAACAAATCATACATAGTAGATATGCCAATGACCATGCCTAGCATATTGTATCTTGTAACAGGAAAGAAGATCTCTCCATAGTAATTGCCAGAATTTTTAAGTGAAATCCTTGGCAACAAGTTGGACTTTGTATTGTGCAAGACTTCCACCCGTTAAGCTTCTTACTAAAGACCCACTTGTTCTTGACAGTTTTGCTCTCCACCATAGTACATGTGTCATTATTGTCTGAACTTGTAAGATCTTTATTTATAGCTGACTTTCAGTCTTGCCAGACACTACAGTACTTGACTCTGTTTCTTGGAGGGTTTGAGGTCTACAGCAGACAGTCTGTAAACTCTTTATTACAGTACACCTTCCAGAAATTTCCCTTTGTTGCTCCTCACAGAACTCCTGCTCCTTGACTAATCACTAATTACTACTGTTTCAGTCTCTGACAAGCTTTCAGCTGCAGGCAGGTCAAGCATCACAAATCTTTCTCGTGTGATGATGTGTTGCTTGTCTTTAGCTAAAGTGGTCTCGTGAAATGCTACATCTATAGGGACACTTGTTTGCTTACCCTTCATGCAACTTTCATACTCTGGTATTTTAAGATTGTTCACCAACATCCCAGTTGCCATGCCCTTTAGAAGTTTTTGTATATTGTCATTCCCTGGGTGACATAGTCTTCTATGCCATGGCGACTGGTTGGAGTTAGAAGCTGTTATCGCACAACATTCTTCAGTGTGCAGAATATACAGTTGTTGACACTGGATTGCTGTTGCAAATACAGTCCCTCTTTGGTTATACACAACACACTTTCCCTCTGCTAACTGGACTTTGTATCCTAGATCAAACACAAATAATATATCTTCTATGTCTGTAATAACTGGTTTGTACTTAATTCATAAGCATACAGTAATTTTGCAGACTTTAATGGCAATTAGGACTTTATATCCTCTTTCTTTGATGTTCACAGACATGGTTTAATGACTTGAACCAACTATCATTGCAGCTAAAGTGCCTCATGGCTCCTAAGTCCATATACCAACAATCTTTGCTACATTCAATGCTGGCTCATTTCTACTGTCACACTTATGTGATAAGGTACCACTTGGTTAACTCACTCTGCACTCTGATGCATTTTGTCTCAACTTATGATACTTGAAACATATGTACTTTGGATTTTTAGGTTTTTCGTGCTTTGACAGAACATAATTCTCAGCATTAGTTTCTACAGGTATGCACTCTTGAAACTGCAGTAGCTTGGCCCATACAGTCTCTGTTAATAGCTTAATATCACAAGACTCTGAAGCTACTACTAAGGAATCATACTCTGACATAAAGTTTTGCAGCATCACCATTGCAACCTACTTGTCATCTACTTAGACACTTGCTTAATTTAATTGCTGGGAAATAGACAACATGTTATATATTTGTTCCTATTTTTGCATTGATTTGTGCCATATAGAGAATGCCTAGAGTTAATTTGTCTCATTAGACCTTTGTCTTCATAAAAAAATCTGTAAAATCATCCACTTACATTGTGAGGTTATTTTCCATTAATGAAGGAGTTTACATGCTATCCACATTATGTGAGCTTGGATTATCACTGGGATTGCTAATAATCTTTCAGAATTTTTTCCATTTTAATTGCATCTCCATGGCAAAATTCCATGTGGAATAATTCTCTGAACCTGCTCACTTTTAAAAGCTCATACTGGTCCCTGCTGTACATTTTCATATAGGTGAATCAGGGATTTTCTGTACTAACTCAGATCCTCTTATTCCTTGTTATTGCACTTTGGGCCTTATTCAATACGGGGTTGCTATTCTGCTAATGTGCATGCAATGCAATTGCTAATATCAGCAGTGATACGTAAATGCATTGTGATCGCAGTATAGCATTGCAATCACAGCTTAACATAAGGACGCCCACTTTCCCTTAAACATTTCCGTAATACTTAGCAGAATAGCAAAATCATCTAGTTCCATCAGACCCATATGAACACTTGCACAAGCCCTGACCTTACTCAGAAATTGCTAAGAGCCACGTACGCTATCAGTGATATGGCTGCGTATGGCCATGCAGTGGATAATTTAAGCACATTTTGGAGATCATACTTCCATGAAGAGTCCTAGTGCCCAGTAGCTATTAACAGAGGCAGTGGAGAGAACACTCCCCCCTGAATCTCATTTTCATATCTATACTAACAATGTGTCAGTAATTATTATTACCCATGATAATGTATGGATCAGTGATGCAAGTTATATATCTGTACTCCTGCAAGGTTTTCTCAATGTAAATCTCAGCACATCAACTGGCCTCAGAGATTAACACCTCTATAACAAACACCTATCTCAGCTCACAATGTTTAACAAATTGTTTTTTTTTCTAGATTTTATTATGATAATTATAGATGGATGACAAATGTTGTGATGATGTGCATAAAAATAATTCCACACAATAGAGGTGGATTATTTAGAAATTTGCCTAGGCATGACAATAGCCTTTTTTTTATCATGGGCAAGAACTGCTTCCACTGGTGGCTTAGTTACTTTGATACATACAACATTCCCATCATTAACATCCTCAGCAGCCTCAGAAACACAAATATCCCATTCACACTTTTGCACTTCCACACTACTCACCATCGTTGCTTGTGCTGCATATCCCCACATTTGCTGAGGATGCATAAATGGTGGAAGGAGGCTTCTCTAAGAGTACAGTGGGCCTTATTCAGCACGGATCACAAATGCAACCATGTATGCAGATCGGCTGATGGTGCGATCATGCATGCACATAGGAATCCATCTCAGAGTGAGTGACAGGTCGTGAGCATTTTGGGGTGGTCATGGGGGAGTAGTTGGAGAAACACAAGTGTGCCTATCCATTTGAATGGTGCTGCATGGGTATGCATAAATTAGCCACTGTGACAGCAGTGGCAGCCTGTGTACTCACTATGTGTGATGAGACTTGCAATTTCTGAAACAGGTCAGAGCTGCTGTAATTGTGTGTGATGGGCCAATGTTACCAATGTGTATGCAGGACTGCAAGGTATTACGGGTGTGAGAAAGTGGTAGTGGGCATCTCTATGCTGGCTGAGTGGTGGTAGACATTAGCACATTTTCGCAGCAGCACTGTGTGTGATAATGGAGATGTAACGCAATTGTGAACCCTGTGCTAGAAATATCAGACTCACACATAGCTCTTGTAGCCAGGGGTAAATTTACTAAGAGTAATGTTTGGTTGAGATTGCGATCACGGGTGTGTTTGGGTATTTTATAACTCGGATATGAACTAACAATATGAAACTATCTTTAAAACACAGGTGAAAACACAAATAGAAATGAATACACCATAGTCTGAACACAGCAGTACTTTTCATAGCCAGGAATACAACTCGGGAAGTTACCAAGAATTGTGATTATAATCACGGCTGTAATTTGATCAAACTCGGTCCTGAAAAAAAGTTTCAAATAGACTACCTCCTGAGCTGCATGTTTTGCAGAAACATACACAGATCATTGTGATCTGTGTATGTTTCTGCCTTTATGCAGCCTGAAAATGGTTAAATAAATAAAAAAAAACAAAGTGGGGCTTCCCACCGCAAAAGCATAACCAGCCCCAGGCTTCTGAGCCAGTCCTGGTTTTAAAAATATGGGGAAAAAATTGGATGGGGGATCACTGTATTTTTAAAACCAGCACTGGACTCAAACTAGCCAGGGTGTAATGCAACAGCTAGGGGACCCTTTCATCAGAACACCACGGCCAAAGAATTAATCAGTCAGCCCAAGCGAGGGATCTCAGGAGAGGTAGGTCCCCCTTCTCCTGAGCACCCCAGGCTTAGGTTGAACCCGGGGCTCTTCCCTACACCAATGGCCGATGGGTGCAGGGGTAATTGTGTAATTAATATATGTCTACTATTGTTTTTTATAGTGGGAATACAGGTGCCAGTATGCCTGCCATTTGGCATTTGTGGTACTACAAGTAACAGCAGGTGGCTGACACCCATACCCCCACTGTAAAAAAAAATAGTAAAAGTAACAGTAATCACACACCATAGAAAGTCAAGTTTTATGTATGGGATGTTGCCCTTTCTTATTAGAGGTGATGTTTTGTTTGACATTGTGATATATTGCTTAAATATCAGGTCTCCTTTTTTAAACTTTATTTCCCCTGAAACACCTTTAGATGTTGAAGTACTACCATGACTGCTGGCAGCAGCCACAGCACTAGTACTGGGTTCTCTGCTCCTTCTTTTCTATCAAATGATCGACTCACAGTGCTCCTAATATAAGGGTGGCATCCAATGACATTATATTTTTACAAACAAAGTAAAAGAAAAAAAACCTGGTGGTATAAATTTATAAGTAAATAGTGTAAAAAAGAAAATCAATAAAAATAATATTTACTTATTTATAAAAATATATATATATTTTTAATTATTTATATAAAAATTCTCAGAGAGCTGCTAGTTCACGTGGATTAGTGAGATCCACATATAAATAAAAGAGACAAAGAGAAACCAACAGTTAAAGAATAGTGGTAATACAATAAAAATATTAAAAATATAAACCCCTGGTAGGGCAGAGATAATGATCAAAACACAGTAACACTAAAATATATTTATACAAATATTTGTATATTGCACTGATATTTTAAAAATAATATAGATATCAATAATACCATAAAATATCCAAGTTCATGAGTCCAGCTCTCAAATGAGCAATTGTATGGCTAATGTTTAGAGACCCATGTTATATCAGATCATTATGCACCCACTGTCTTGTTCTGCACTTCCCTGCTGGGAGTTCACTCACCTCTCCCATTCTCTGAGTGCACCTCAGCACATCTACACTGACAGCTGCTGTCCGCGGGTCATCACTTCTATCAGTGGCCACAGTGATTGGCGTCCCACGTGGAGCAGTACCTGGGCGCCGGCATCTTAGTCCTGAGTTACATGATCACAGTACTCCAATGGTGAGAGACAGGAGGCTGGAGGAAAGGGAACGCTCCATCACCGGAGACCCAGGAGTACAAAGGAAGTTCAACAGCGCTTCCTGATTGCCAGTGCTTTGTTGTCTTCAGATCTGCTGTATCCTGCTCTAGGAATCTCCCCTGCGAGTGATCTGCCTGTAGACTCCAGTGCTATTGTTACCTTCAGCACTTCCTGGCTCTAACCAGCAATCCTGCATAACTGGTAATGCAAATCCCAGTGTTCCTACATAACCGGTAATGCAAATCCCAGTGTTCCTACATAACTGATAATGCAAATCCCAGTGTTCCTACATAACTGGTAATGCAAATACCAGTGTTCCTGCATAACTAGTACTGCAAATCCCAGTGTTCCCGAATAACTGGTACTGCTCCACATCCCAGCAATCCTGCATAACTGGTACTGCAAATCCCAGTGTTCCTGAATAGCTGGTACTGTTCCTCAACCCAGCAAACCTGTATAACTGCTACTGCAAATCCCAGTGTTCCTGAATAGCTGGTACTGATCCGTAACCCAGCAACCATGTATAACTGCTATTGCAAATTGCAGTGTTCCTGAATAGCTGGTACTACTTGGCAGTCCAGCAATCCTAGTTCTATCCATAGTTTGCCATTCTCCTGCAGCTCTCTCCTGTATGAAGAAAGGCTATATCAAACCACCCAACTTCCAGCCCAGTGTTTCACGACCCACTCCCGTGGCAACCTCTAGTCCAAATCCACCAACAGATCCAAGCCTGACAGTCACTGTACCAATGTGAAAGCAGCATATATAGTTTAAGCCCTGGATGTTGGTAGAGACCTACAGGCATATAGGATAACGGATTTTTCACAGGTGTGGAAGTATAAAGTATCTTCAAATATTAGTGTGACAGATCTTCAAGTGTAAATATATCCTATCTTGGTACCGGCATTGTAATCTTCCATGAATGGTAAGTATCAATGAGTATACATGTGGTGTATATAGCTGAAAGGTTTTAAATATACCTTGGTCTGAGGCTCTGTAATGTTCTCTGGGCCTGATTCAGAGCCGGTCGCTCTGACAGAGCGCTCGCTCTGAATCAGGGCCGGTCTTTTTATTTTTTAGAACGGCCTCCTGGCCGCTCGCATAGCTGTGGGTGACCACCCACAGCTATAGCGAGCGGCCAGGAAGATGGTCGCTATGGTCAACACCATTGTGACCATCGGGCTTGCGATGAGACCCTTGTGGTAGGGTCTTGTTGCCGCAAGCCCCAGAGAGATTTTGGCTCTGACAGAGTGACATCACGAGTGATGTCAGTGGGGCCGCCCCCAAACGGAGGCGTTCACATGGGAACGCCTCCATTTGGGCAGTCACTCCCCCGGCCCGCCCACCAAAGGGTGCGTGCTGTCACTCAACATCGACAGCACGCCCCCTTTGTTGCAAAACTCGGAGCGACGGATTGCCTGTCGCTATCCGGGTCTCGCGCATGCGCACGATGGAGCCGGCTCCATCGTGCGCATGCGCTCTGAGTCACCATCGACCCGGTTGCGAGCGCTCATTGCTTGCGACCGGGTCTGAATCAGGCCCTCTGTCAGAAGGTAATTACCTGTGTGTAGAGAATCTGCACCGGAGATTTTCTCCGTATCTCTATTTCTCTGTTGGAGTTGTCTGGGTGATGCCGGCTGACTGCAACTCTCCACTGGGAAATAGGCTTAGCGCTGCCGATAGATCGCCTGGGTGCAGTGCAGGTCTTAATGTTGTTAGCCGTGTTGCAGATGCAGAAAAATCTGCAGTCAGAGTGTTTGTTAGAGATTATTGCAGGGAACCTCTGCATGCAGGACAGACACTATCATGCTTAATCATTCAGGCTTGGAGATTCATTAACCTCTTATTCTAAATAGAGGTTCAGGTAAACCAATTCTCCCCCCCTTTCCCCTCCCAATACACAAATGTTATTGTATTTTTAAAACCTTTAAAAACCTTAGGTTTAGGCACTAACGGGGAGGAGGGGGGGTAAGGTGCGCTCTCCCTGCTAGTAGTGGTGATGGTGATGACTTGTGTGTGTTTGTGAGTGGTGTTAATTGGAAGGTTTCTTCTGGTGGTGGTGGTGTTTTGGGAATGAAAAGGAGGGTGTGATTGGGTATGGAGTGTAGTTAGGAATAATGTGAAAAGGGGAATAATATAGGATCAAAATGAGGCCAGCGAGACACAGTAGTTTGGGGCAAAATCTTTTATTGAGTAGTCACAATGCTGCTCTGTTGAGATTCTGGGCAGGTGGGTAGGGTTCAGTGATGAGTAGTGATGAGACTGGGGAGGTAGGTGGACCCTTTCAGGGGGCTCCTTCCCATGCGGTTCAGTAACTTCAGGTCTCCTTTTTTAAACTTTATTTCCCCTGAAACACCTTTAGATGTTGAAGTACTACCATGACTGCTGGCAGCAGCCACAGCACTAGTACTGGGTTCTCTGCTCCTTCTTTTCTATCAAATGATCGACTCACAGTGCTCCTAATATAAGGGTGGCATCCAATGACATTATATTTTTACAAACAAAGTAAAAGAAAAAAAACCTGGTGGTATAAATTTATAAGTAAATAGTGTAAAAAAGAAAATCAATAAAAATAATATTTACTTATTTATAAAAATATATATATATTTTTAATTATTTATATAAAAATTCTCAGAGAGCTGCTAGTTCACGTGGATTAGTGAGATCCACATATAAATAAAAGAGACAAAGAGAAACCAACAGTTAAAGAATAGTGGTAATACAATAAAAATATTAAAAATATAAACCCCTGGTAGGGCAGAGATAATGATCAAAACACAGTAACACTAAAATATATTTATACAAATATTTGTATATTGCACTGATATTTTAAAAATAATATAGATATCAATAATACCATAAAATATCCAAGTTCATGAGTCCAGCTCTCAAATGAGCAATTGTATGGCTAATGTTTAGAGACCCATGTTATATCAGATCATTATGCGATGAGACCCTTGTGGTAGGGTCTTGTTGCCGCAAGCCCCAGAGAGATTTTGGCTCTGACAGAGTGACATCACGAGTGATGTCAGTGGGGCCGCCCCCAAACGGAGGCGTTCACATGGGAACGCCTCCATTTGGGCAGTCACTCCCCCGGCCCGCCCACCAAAGGGTGCGTGCTGTCACTCAACATCGACAGCATGCCCCCTTTGTTGCAAAACTCGGAGCGACGGATTGCCTGTCGCTATCCGGGTCTCGCGCATGCGCACGATGGAGCCGGCTTCATCGTGCGCATGCACTCTGAGTCACCATCGACCCGGTTGCGAGCGCTCATTGCTTGCGACCGGGTCTGAATCAGGCCCTCTGTCAGAAGGTAATTACCTGTGTGTAGAGAATCTGCACCGGAGATTTTCTCCGTATCTCTATTTCTCTGTTGGAGTTGTCTGGGTGATGCCGGCTGACTGCAACTCTCCACTGGGAAATAGGCTTAGCGCTGCCGATAGATCGCCTGGGTGCAGTGCAGGTCTTAATGTTGTTAGCCGTGTTGCAGATGCAGAAAATTCTGCAGTCAGAGTGTTTGTTAGAGATTATTGCAGGGAACCTCTGCATGCAGGACAGACACTATCATGCTTAATCATTCAGGCTTGGAGATTCATTAACCTCTTATTCTAAATAGAGGTTCAGGTAAACCAATTCTCCCCCCCTTTCCCCTCCCAATACACAAATGTTATTGTATTTTTAAAACCTTTAAAAACCTTAGGTTTAGGCACTAACGGGGAGGAGGGGGGGTAAGGTGCGCTCTCCCTGCTAGTAGTGGTGATGGTGATGACTTGTGTGTGTTTGTGAGTGGTGTTAATTGGAAGGTTTCTTCTGGTGGTGGTGGTGTTTTGGGAATGAAAAGGAGGGTGTGATTGGGTATGGAGTGTAGTTTGGAATAATGTGAAAAGGGGAATAATATAGGATCAAAATGAGGCCAGCGAGACACAGTAGTTTGGGGCAAAATCTTTTATTGAGTAGTCACAATGCTGCTCTGTTGAGATTCTGGGCAGGTGGGTAGGGTTCAGTGATGAGTAGTGATGAGACTGGGGAGGTAGGTGGACCCTTTCAGGGGGCTCCTTCCCATGCGGTTCAGTAACTTTGCACGCCACCACTGCTGGACCTATGTTCGACAGTCTAGGAAGTCTCAGGGGGTGGGGGGATGTGCAGAGTAGGTTGGAACACCTGTGCGGTGTCACAAGTATTGGTGCGAGTCTTGGCAGTACTTACCTACCAGTAGGTTTTTCGTTATAGTGATGTAGGTCGACGTTGCGGCCGTTGAAGATAGGTTGGAAGCTGCAGGTTTGTTGGTGAGCTGGATCAGCGTGTTGCTGGTGTGCTGCAGGTGCATGGCTGTTCTGATTGGTCTGAAGAGGTGAGCGACCGGAGTGTGCAGCTGAGGTTGGCTCTTGGTCGTGCCGTTGGTGGTGCAGAGCTAGAGGTGTGGCTGGGTGAGCCACTGGGAGGCTGGGTTGCAGCGTGTGTGCTAGGACCACGCCTGGGAGGGGGGGTGGTCTGCCCAGGATACTGATTGGATAAAAGCAAGGGAGGAGGGGGGGATATGGAAGGTGTGACCGGGATGGAGCTGGTCACTGGCGATGTTGGCTGTGTGGACTTGCGGTCGGATGTGTGGGGTGCTCTCTGCACTGACGGTCCCTCGTGGAAATGAGGATCTCCTGGCCAGGAGTCAGTTGTTGAGCATGCCTGGAAAGGGGGGGTAGAGAGGGTGGTCTGGGGTGGATCTGGTCACTGGAGGTGTGGTCCTAGCACACATGCTGCAACCCAACCTCCCAGCGGCTCACCCATCCACACCTCTGGCTCTGCACCACCAGCGGCATGACCAAGAGCCAACCTCAGCTACACACTCCGATCGCTGACCTCCGCAAACCAATCAGTACAGCCGTGCACCTGCAGCACACCAGCAACACGCTGATCAAGCTCACCAACAAACCTGCAGCTTCCAACCTATCTGCAACGGCCGCAACGTCGACCTACATCACCATAACAAAAAAACAACCGGTAGGTAAGTACTGCCGAGACTCGCACCAACACGTGGGACGCCGCATAGGTGTTACAACCCACTCTGCACATCCCCCCACCCCCTGAGACTTCCTAGCCTGTCGACCATAGGTCCAGCAGTGGTGACGTGCAAGGTCACTGAACCGCATAGGAAGAAGCCCCCTGAAAGGGTCCACCTACCTCCCCAGTCTCATCACCACTCATCACTGAACCCTACCCACCTGCCCGGGATCTCAACAGAGCAGCATTGTGACTACTCAATAAAAGATTTTGTGTCTCGCTGGCCTCATTTTGATCCTATCTTATTCCCCTTTCCACATTACTCCAAACTACACTCCATACCCAATCACACCCTCCTTCTCATTCATAAAACACCACCACCACCACCACCAGAAGAAACATTCCAATTAACACCACTCACAAACACACACAAGTCATCACCATCACCACTACTAGCAGGGAGAGCGCACCTTACCCCCCCTACCCCCATATGTATTCAGTGCAGGAAAGGTACCGCCCATCTTCATATGTACTAACGGGGAGGGTTAGGGTGCGGGTTGGTAAAGGGTTAGGGGGGAGGGTTAACATACTTACCCGACCCCTGTCAGGATACCGAGCATCGGGATGCCGCTGTTGGCATTTTGGCAGAAGGCATCCCGACTGCCAGTATTTCATACCGATTCCCCTCCACAGCGATATCCTTTTGCACACAGGGGACCCCCAGTTTCGCTGCTCCTATTGGGAACTTAATTGAATGTCACAGGTACCCAGGAGCTCATTCAGACCTGATCACAAGATGCGGCCGCTCGCTAGCAAAAAGGGGCTGGATATTTAAATGAAGCACTCGCTCTACGTCGCGTAAGGATGCCCTCTATGTCTTAGCGAGCTACGGCCATGTGCGCTCGCAAGTCTATGAAGATGCCCCCTTGCCACTCGCAACACACGTCATCTCCGGGAACTGTAGGATTAATTGGTAACATCGAGAGCAATCGTAGCTGCTCGCAGCCCTTGAGGTTGCCTTTCCCCGCCGCAAGCACTGTGATCAGTGCGGGCTGAAATACATGCAGGTGACATGTTCAGTGATGCTACTTTGCTAATTATGCATGCCCTTTAAACAGCGTTTTGGCGGCCTGACATGCCTGCGTCCGTCACACCACTCCCCCGTTTACAAGCATCTTCCCCTGTTACCACCCACAAATGGCACTATCCGTCACTCAAAGTAGTGACCTAATAGTGGCTTACGAGCAAGCAAAATCAGATCGCAAAGACTGGCTTGCGCACGCACACTGCGAATTACACGCATGTGCAGATGGGCAAAAATCGCTCAGAGCGAGCGAGCGCAACTTAGCGACTGGGTCTGAATCAGGTCCCCTGTCCCTTATCTCACCTCTCAACACTCTCATCAGTGTCTCCCCTTTTGAAGCAGTCCTGCAATGCATCTAAAGCATCAGCAGGAGTGTATCTATAATGAGTGTAGGGTGTGCGGTGCACACAGGCCCCTGAATCCAGGGTTTGGCCACACAGGACACCCTGCACCCATATTTTTAATATTTACCTCTCCGGAGTCTGGCAACGGTGATAGCCTCGCTGCACAAATTGCCTGGAAAATAGCCGCCATGGCCATTTTCCCAGTGTTTCGTGCATGTGCAGTAGACTCTGGGCACAGACTACACAGTCTACTGCTGCGCTCACCTGTGCTGCCGTCCACCGGGAAGAGGGGAGTGGGCCCCGGACGGAGCCCGCACACGTGTCTCCTCTTCTTTCAATATGCCCCTGAACATCAGGCTGCCAATACAGGGAGAGCGCTGACAGCAGTTGCTGCCTTTGTCTATGCTATTTGTGCCTGTGTGACTACAACTCTCATCCCTAGTCCAATGCCAGTGGCAAACTACGTTCAGTAGATTGTAGCCCACCTAAATGCACAAGCACTTGATTTATTCTGTAATTTTAAGCTATCTATGTACAAGTATATGCATTTATTACCAAATGTGGGTTGATTATTTATGACTAAAACTGTAATGATTTCAGGCTGCTTCACTGCTGATGACTGTATTTTTGAGTAATATACAGCATAGAGTTCCAACTTTGACTATATACTATATGATTTACAACTGGGACTTGATTATACTACTTCTTGATTATACTACTATATAGATACCTCTGAGTACAACATTATATCTAGCATGATTATTATGCTATACACTGTATAGATAAATATTTATGAGTCACATTGTTTTCTATGAATTGATACTGCAATAATTGCAAACTGTTTCATTGCTAACATTCAGTCCTCTGTACAATATGCAGTATACAGTTAGAATTGTATTTCCATGGGGTCACTCGTGATGATTGATAGTGCCTGAATTGAACTACGTAATTCATCAGATAGCATTGGCTCCAATAATATGTCTACTGATTGTATCACCTACTTTTGAGTTCAATAGTATACCTCATTTGTTATACACTGTATGGATAAACACTTGACCGTTTGACTGTTCCTCATGAAATAAGTTGATACTGAAATAACCCCAGGATGTTTTATTATTTGACAATTTATTTCTTATGCAATAGACAATGTACAGTTGCAGTTATGCTTTCAGTGATCATCGTTTAGATAATTTATTGTAACATGATTGCAGGCTTGGACTGGGCCGCCTTGTAGCTATGCCCCCTATCAAGGTAGGGTATAGTCAATGGCGCCATTCGTATAGCAGGCCAGGCAGTATAGCTGCAGTCATTAAGAATGTGACTGACTCGGCCGGCAGCTGCACACAGAGGACCGGAGGCCATTGTACACTGACTGCAGTCAGACTCAGAACTGTAGTGCACTACTGGGTAATGAATCCCAGTAGTCACTGCAGTGGGGTCAGAGGAGCATGTGCTGAGCTCAGATTGTAGGAGCCCATCACATGCACCTCTGAGGCTGTGACTGCTGCTGGGAAGTGTGAACTATCATGACTACTGCTCTGCCATCTGCCTGAGGCTGCTGTGGCTTCTGGTGAGTACATTATGTGGGCTTTACAGTGTGGCATAGTGTGTGGGCTCTACAGTGTGGCATAGTGTGTAGGCTCTACAGTGTGGCATAGTGTGTGTGCACTACAGGTGGCATAATGTGTGGGCACTAAAGTGGTGTAATGTGTGGGCTCTACAGTGTGACATAGTATGTGGGCTCGACAGTGTGGCATAATGTGTGGGCTCTACAGTGTGACATCGTGTGTGTGCACTACAGGTGGCATAATGTGTGGGCACTAGTGTAGCATAATGTGTGGGCACTACAGTGGTGTAATGTGTGGGTACTGCAGTGTGGCACAATGTGTGGGCACTATAGTGTGGCATAATGTGTGGATGCTACAGTGTGGTATAATGTGGGGGGAGCTATAGTGTGGCAAAAATGTGTGGGCACTAGAGTGTGGCATAATGTGTTGGCACTACATCTGGCATAATGTGTGGAGCACTACAGTATGGCATAATGTGTGGATAATACAGTATGGCATAATGTGGGTGCATTACAGTGTGGCATAATGTGTGGGCACTACAGGTGGCATAATGTGAGGATACTACAGTGGAATAATGTGGGGGGCACTATAGTGTGGCATAATGTGTGGGCACTATAGTGTGGCATTATGTGTGGGGCACTACAGTGTGGCATAATGTGTAGGGCACTACAGGTGGCATAATGTGTGAGGCACTACAGTATGGCATAATGTGGGGGCATTACAGTGTGGCATAATGTGTCAGGTGCTACAGTGTAGCATAATGTGTGGGTACTACAGTGGTATAATGTGTGGATAATACAGTATGGCATAATGTAGGTGCATTACAGTGTGGCATAATGTGTGGGGCACTACAGGTGACATTACCCCTCTATGCCCACCACAACATCCCTTGCTGTCATAACTAACTGCCATGCAAGAGTAGATCACTAACCTCTCCAACTAATGAGTTGTTAAAATACATGCATTTGAGCATTAATTTCGGACCTGTGATTGATCAGCGGTGCTAATTTTAATTCACTTTTTTTGTGCTACACACTTTTAGTTTATAGTTTTGCCTTACACTTTTTTCATCACAAGTGGCAGGTGATCACGTCTATTCATTATCACACATACATTCCACACACTTTTCTTACATTTCGTATGATTCTACTGTAATTGTAATATCTCAGTGGGTGTTGATACCTGTATGTTCATAGTCTAGTAGTTGTTATAGGCTTTTAAATTGCTCCAATGAAAGTATCTTTTATTTGCAAATCTTTTTTATTCAGAAGTGTGCCTCAACTATAGAGCATTCTTTTTCTTTTTCAGATGGCTTGACTTCAAAGACTTTAAAGGTCACCGGGCATATGATTCCCTCCTTACCTCTTAATCTTGTTTTTGCTTCTTTCTGGCCTGAGGTTCAGTTCCCTGAATGCAATTTGGGCATCACCTGTTCTCTGCACCGTGTTGGGGTTTGGATTAGTGCATTCCCGGCTTTTCATATCTAAGCTCTGTCTTACTTGGTTCCCCATTCCCTCCTCGGCTGTCTTCCCCATCTATCTCTCCTCACCTTTCCCATATTCTCTTTTCTTTTTCTATTCTTAACTCAAAAACTCAGTAATATGAGTAGGATTATATGATTGCTCATAAGGCATTTGCCTTTTTACGCATTGTTATTATCTATTCTGTGTCATGCATGTGATACCTTTAATTGTTCAATTACTCATCATTGTCTTTACCATAAATACATAGAACAGAAACCCTTTCTTATCATTGTGTATATGGATGATCTGTTACTACTGTATCATGCCAAGAGCAGCACATCACAGATGTCGAACTTGGGACAAAAGTTCATGATGAAGGATCTAGGCCCTGAACACGACTTGCTAGGCCAGATAATCAACCAAGATCTGGAAAAAGGGATCATATCCATTGATCAGCAAAGCTAAATAGAAAATATACTCACAAAGAATTGTATGTCAGATGCTAAGCCAATAAGCACTCTCATTGACAAAGGCGTGAAACTAACTAAAACAATGTCACCAATGAGCAAAGAGGAAACAGAAACCCTAAAGAAAGTTCCTTATCAAAACACTATTGAGCATTTAATGTACACAAGTGTTGGGTCTTTCCCTGACATCACACATGCAGTAAGCAGAGTAAGCCAATTTGCTATTAATACTGGAGGGTAAATTTACTAAGAATTGTGTTTGGTCAAGATTGCAATCTCATGTGTGTTTTGCCATTTTTTTACAACTCAAACTCTGGTGAGAATTCATGAAACTCTCAGCAAAACACGGGTGAGAACACAAATAGAAATAATGCATCATCGACCAAACTGCCAAGTACTTTTTATAGCCAGAAATACAACTTGGGAATTTATAAAGAATAGTGTCACGGGTGTAATTGTAGCAAACTCGGGCCCTAAATAAAAGTTTCTCCTGAGCTGCGAGTTTGGCAGAAACATACACAGATGAGTGTGATCTGTATATGTTTCTGCCTGTAATAACTGTCTTAAGGGTTAATGTTAAAAAAAAAAAATTACGTAGGGTTCCCTCGTGGTTTAGGAACCAGCACTGGGCTCCCAGAGCCAGCTCTGATTTTTAAAAATAGGGGGAAAAAATGCATGGGGTTCCCTCTATTTTTAAAACCAAGTGTAATGCCCCGGACAAAACATGAACACCCCAAGCTAGTCAGCCCAAGCCGGAGATCTCAGGGAGGTGGGGACTCCCCCCCATAAAGGGGGGTCCCCCTCTCTCGAACACCTAAGGTGTCACAGTGTGCTGGTCACCGTTTATCACATACCGGGTCTGGCAGCACTGGTTCCACGATGGGCAGCGGGCCGGGATATCCCGGCGCCCGCTGCTGATGAAGTTCCCTCTGACTCCCTGCCACGTCCTCTGGTGAGAGGCAGGCAGGGAGATCCTAGCACCCGCTGCGGGCTTTCTCTGTAAATGGTGTGTAGATGGTCGTGGCACCCCTTGGGGCGCATGCACTGTACTGCAGGCAAAATAGTTAGGTCAGGATTAGGGAGTTGCTGATTGGAGTTGGATTGAACCCTGACCTATATACGAAAGTTCCTGAGAGCACCTCAGTGCCAGAGTATAGGTTCCATTACCATACTCCAGCGTTCCTGTGCATATCCTGATTATTGGTTCTGACCTTGGCTTGTTCGTGACTCTGATTCTGCCTGATCCCTGGTTCTGTGTTGAAATCTGGTTCTGACCTCGGCTATTACTTGTGACCCGTTTACGTCTGCTCCCTGGTACCATTTTGTCTGTTTGGTTCTGATCCGGCTAGTCGACTACGCAAGCTTCCTGCACTCCAACCAAGTCTCCCAGCTCCTGTATAGGGAAACCTAACCTGATGACCGCGACCTGTGTGTTGGATGAAGCCAAGTCCATACCTTCTTGCGAGGGTCCCCGGTGAACACCGCCGGCACATTAGACTCTGTGCCTCAGGAATAGGTTTAGCCAATTCCCTGAATATGGGTTGCATCCACAATCCGCCCAAGAGTTGTGACATAAGGCTTACGTTGAACACCAGGGCTCTTCCCTGCACCCCTGGCCGGTGGGTGCAGGGGTAATAGTGTGAAAATTAGGGATGTGCAGGCTCGGATTAGTTTGGATTTTCCTGCCAAATTCAGATTTTAACTCCAAAAATCAGGTCTTACAAAGAGGCAAAACGTCATCTTTCATGGACAAACATCATCATTCCTGGACAAAAGTCATTGAAAGATGATGTTTGTCCATTAAAGATGATGTTTTGCCTCTTACTGATACCTAATTTTTGGCGGGAAAAATATGAATTTGGCGGGGAAATCCGAACTAATCTGAGCCTCCCCATCCCTAGTGAAAATTAGAATTATACTATTGTTTTTTACAGTGGAACTGCAGGTACTAGCATGTCTGCCCTTTGGCACTTGTGGTACTACAAGTGCCAGCAGGTGGCTGGCACTCATACCCCCATTGTAAAGAAAAACCTAAAAAACAGACAGTAAACACGCACCATAGAGTTTAAAAGTTTATTACACACCTAACACACTCACACATACCTTCTGCTAGATGTTTGGTCATCTTCTCCAAGTAGAATTCCCATGGGTTTACTTTGTGAAACATAAAAACAATACTCACCTACAGTAACTCCTGGTGCATGTCGGTCATCTTCTACAACAGATTCCCCCAGTCTTGGCAAAACAAAAAAAACAGTACCCGTACTATTGTGGAAATGTACAGATGAATGTGTTAAAACATATATCTGTACAGTGCAGAATGACATAGTCCAGCAGGATGCTGTCATTCTCAGCGACCGCCAGCCAATCAGAGGCCGCTCTACAGTTAGCGCACGCTGATTGTCTGTGACCCACGTGCTATTGACTGTCACACACGTGGGTCAAAGCAAAACTGCAGCCGCTAACTGTAGAGCGGCTGCTGAAACTTGTACAGCTGTATTTTTTTTATTCTGTTTATCTGTGATGGACTTTTGGTACATGAGGGTTTAGTGCATGTCCTGGTACAATGGTTGTGATTATACTTGGAAGAATCCTTCCTGAGTGTACTGAATGTATTGTTGCGTTCAATCTCTGGACTAAAGCTGGCCACACATCTAAAGATTATCTGTCCAACCAGCCAACTAGTTGATCGGTTGGAATGAAAATCTGGTAAGGTATGAAGCAAACAACAATCAGCAATTTGCTCCTAAATGCTGGAAAATGGACAAAAACTGTTGTTTGAACAAATAGTTTAGATCAAACATTTAACAAACATGTCTGACGACCATTATCAACTGTTTTCTGGCATTTAGGAGCTAATTGCTGATCATCATTTACTCCCATTCCTTACCAGATTTTCATTCCAACCAATCAACAAGTTGGCTGGTTGGATGTAAGTTGGTCTAGTGTGTGGCCAGCTTAAGTAACATGTACAGAGTCCCAAAGTGTCCAGTTTTCAAGGGACAGTAGACCTTTTCCCAGTAGAATTATTTAATTCCACAATGTGTATTTTCAAATACGTCAGACTCCTAATAACAGATTAACAACATAAATGTCATGGGGTTCTATAGCTGTTTTCATTTTTTGTCATCCACAAAAAGTATGGGGTGGTGGTGGTGTCCCAATCTTACATATCAAGGTTATGGGAGCCTTAAATAAGGAGGAAGAGGTGAATAACACATCATAGGTTTTATCAAAATCATAAAATCGCTGCTATAAGTGGATGTGATTGTATTCTTACCTTTACATTTGGCCATGTTGGCCATGCTGATACCATGCTGTCATACAGCTGTATGCTTTCCCTCGGAGATAATGAAAGATCTTGTGGGATGCCATAGTTCTTCATCTGATTTATATTGAATAAAGATTGTCAATATTTATCCAAAGACATTTAATATGTAATGAAAATTGTTCTATTATCCCATTATTGTGTCACAAATTTGATTGATTTAATAGATGTATACAATGTAAACACTGTATATATTTACATCTGATACTAATATGATAAATTGTTGTACATTGGTATACCTATTATGTGTTTGCTGTAAAATACATTTAAACCAAATACTGTACATTATAAAACCCAAGTGAAAATATTCCATACATTTCTTTTAGAAAACACGTGCACCCACATTTTTATTTGCAGAGGCAATCCTCACTGAGATGTATATCATGATCAAGCTCCAACCACTCAGCTCACTGTAACTAACCACAGTGCACTTTATCTAGTTATATGGATAGGTTTATTGAATCACAATATGGTGTATCCTCCTCCCTTGAGAAGCTCGTGCATTTCATTGTTTGTTAGGTCAATATGACTTCATTGGTGTGAATAAATTATATTGATAAATAGCATAAAAGAGTAAGAATTTTGTAAAGAAATGAGAAAGAAGTGTGACAAGGGCAAAATTAATCTTATATTAACATTGTTGCTTTGTGATTTAGTAAAATTCTAAACTATAACAAACAATTCGCACAACTGGAGTTCACTTAAATCTCTTTGGATTTACATGACTAAAAAGTAGTCTACCTAGAATGTTTAACTATCTAGTGTAATGTAGTTTACAATACAAGCCTGCATGGCACAGTTCCAGTAAAAAAAAGCCCTTTACAGCCGTATAAAAGTTACTTCTAAAGCGCAAGCTAGGGATCTGGCTGAGCAAAATTAAACCCCTAGGTAAGTCTGAGCATATGTAACTTCTCTCCCTTTTAAGACATTAGGGGGTAAATTTACTAAAGTGAGAGTTTTTAGAAGTGGAGATGTTGCCCATAGCAACCAATCATATTCTACTTAACATTTAACTAGCACCTTCTAGAAGATAATAGCTAGAATCTGATTGGTTGCTATGGGCAACATCTCCACTTCTAACAACTCTCACTTTAGTAAATTTACCCTTAGGATTGCTGCCTTAAGTGATAGTGTCAGATGTTCAATTAACAGTATTATTATATTAACCATTTAGCTTTGAGGGGGGGTCTGCTTTGTAATTTATAAGTAACTGCTGGTAGCTCCCCCTCTTTTCTTCTAGGAATCCCACTCTTACTGACAGTTTTTTGTTGATAGTTTTTGAGGTTTACCTGGTGGCAGTAGAATGGCTGCATGCTTTTGAATTGTTATGATGTCCAAACCAATGTCCCTACTGGGAATTTAACACAAGCCTGTCTGGGTGTATTAGTTGATTTTGGAGAGTAGAACACCAATGTTTTACTTGTATGAGTTGTTTTTGTTGTATTGTTTTGTTTACTGTTCATGGTCTGTCATCATGCTAACTTTAACCATTAATCACAAAAGCAATTAAAATGTAATTCAATTTGTTAAAATTAATATAATTGGAAATGGCAACTCCTGTGTTTGTGTATTTTTTTTAGTATAAGTTACCAGTTTTATGTATTAAAAGATGAGGCCTATGCAAATGAATATGTATTTGTGAGGTTAACAAAAAAAAACCTACACATTTCGGCAACATATAGTACTGTGTTTTATGACCGAGCTAAATATATTATACTTACATGATGCATTGTTAAGGCAGCACATGGATGGAAATGTTCAAAGTTGATGTTTGAGTCTTGCACAGAACAAATATGTGTTTCCAGGTCATTGTATCTCTTATCGTGTAGTACTATACAATGGAAACAAAAATGTAGCAACATTTGGTATATAGAACATTTTTCAGTATTTTAAAGACACACAAATCATGTTTTAATTTCCTATTTGTAGTAGGCACATTTTAAAATTATGAACTAACTGTGTAACAATATCCATATTAAGGTGTTAACATTCTATAAAGATGCAATTACCATACAGTTTACTTTCCAATAGAGCCCCATTAATGTTTTCTCTA
Organism: Taudactylus pleione; assembly: GCA_031769625.1. Taxonomy (NCBI): domain Eukaryota; kingdom Metazoa; phylum Chordata; class Amphibia; order Anura; family Myobatrachidae; genus Taudactylus; species Taudactylus pleione. The sequence goes on along the minus strand of JAUIMM010000512.1, from coordinate 957,758 downwards.
TTCACTAGTTCCCTTATATCCTTTCAAAGATATAGTTAGATTTACTCATATGTGATAATATTCGCAGAATAGGGGGCAACAGCTTTAGGTCATTGGCAAGTTCTGACATCATAGGGGGCAACAATAAATGGTCAAAAAGTCTCAATAAATTGCAGAGAGCAGGCAAAGGAAAAACTAGGGGACCACTCAGTCACCTGTCCACTTGTGATTGAAGAGTGGTAACATGCTTTCACCTGTAGGCTATATTTACTAAGGGCATGTTGATGGTAGATGGCTAGAAGGTAGATGGCTCTCTTGCACCGAGGATAGGGCTGTTGAAAGTGTACACTGATAATGAGGATGGATATGAAACCAAGCATACAAGTAAGAGCATAGCGGTCACATAAATGTGTACAACTCTTCAAATGAGTAATAATCACATTTAGTTCTGCGCATGCAATACAGATGCAAATGTGGCCGACTAGTGTGCAACTCTGCACTGGCCAGAAGGTGAGAAAACAGCTTAGATTTGATCATAGTCTGTATAGACAAAAAAAAATATGTATTGTCATTTACTGTACCAGAAATAATTAGCAAAGTAACATTTTGAGGCCACTGTTCCTATGTATATTCAATACTATACCTAGTCGAACTTTGTAAGTCCTCTTTTCTGTCTTTTTTGCTTTTTGCTTTCCTCCTTTTTGAGGTGGCTTTGACACATGGCTGGTTTCTTGCTCATCAGTTTGCCTCCAGTATTGTTTTACCGATTTTAGCCACCTAGAGAATAAAATATGTTTTGTCAATTCAAAATTATTACATGAAAGCTGTCATAAATAGAAACATCTTGTGATCACATTACACACATCTGCAAAGTCTTAATTGAATGATTACTTTTTGCAATATATTCTCTTTGATACATGATACAGGTTGAGTCTCCCATATCCAAAATGCTTGGGACCAAGGGTATTTTGGATATCGGAATATTCTGTATTTTGGAATATATGCATACCATATTGAAATGTCTTAGGGCCAAAATCTAAACACAGAATGCATTCATGTTTTATATACACCTTATACACACAGCCCGCAGGTAATTTTATACAATATTTTCACTCATTTTGTGGCTCAAACAAAGTTTGTGTACATATATGAAATTAATTTATGTTTCATATACACATTATACACAAAGCCTATAGGTAATTTTATAGTTTATTTTTAATAATTTTGTGCCTTAAACAAAGTTTGTGTACATTGAACCATAAAAAAGCAAAGGTTTCAATATCTCAGTCATGCTGAATCTATTCCATATTTCGGAATATTTGGATATGGGAGACTCAACCTGTATTGCTGATTTTTCTGAAGTCTGAAGCCTAAAATATTATCAAGCATACACAATTATAAAAATTACCTAATTTATTCATTTGTAAAAATGGAAAAAAAACTTTGCAATACCTATATGCTCCAGAACTTAACATTTTCATTAGTTAGAAGGGTTTCCACTCAACATCAATAACATAAGATAGTAATAGTGTTCACCCATATAAAATGAATACAAATATAATAGATCCATAAAATATGTTAGTGCACGGTTAATGACAGAATTTCTCCTAAAATTGGGACATTTTCACAATAGCCAGAACTTGTGTGAATTTAAAGGATGTCCATGTACACTAGAATGTAAAGCCATGTAACTGGTAACAACATGACCTGATCTCAAGGTAGGTAAATGTTTGACACCTCAAATAGCACTTGGAAGGCTAGATGTGAAGGGTTGAAAAAAAAAAGTGGTTTGAGGACAAATTTTCAAATGCATTCATTGTTTTACCCTAACTAATGTCTGCATACTGATATTTTGTCTTTAAAACTTTCAGCATATTGTCTCACCACATATGCATTGTTATCTTAATGACAACACAACCAAAGACTGCTCACTCGAACACTCAGGGTATTAAAAAAATGCTTTTATTTAATTTAACACCAATATTTTAGAATGTGTCAATACAAGTATGTGTCTCCTCACTCACTATAAATGTACCAAGTGCCAGGTATCAGTATAGTCTATATCTACCCATTCACCATCAATGACTTATCACTATTTCATGTAACAAGAATTAACCTTTTAATTTGTCTTCACATGTGGTCATCATCATAAAAGAGAAAATTAACCACCACACTTTTGATCCTGTTGATAGAGAAAAACTATTTCCTCTGATAAAAAAAAGGATGTTTTGATCTTTTCAAACTTAAGGCTAAAAAAACACAGTTAAATAATATGCCCATTTATTGCCTACAACCTCCGCTTTTGTATAACTTTCATCCATAACATGAAGCCACAAGTGACATCACTTCCACCTGGAACTGGAAGTCCAGTACCCATGACTTCAACACAGCTGGTTTCCCAACTTAAACAGAGTACTTTTATGCTGTTATTTAATTCCGTCATGGTTCCAGCCATACTCCTGGCTCTCTGCAATACAGTACATGACTTTATCATTCACTTCTGATTTTTAGCAAACAGAGTTGCATCACATCCAGTTACAGCCAGCGCTGAACCGGAAGTAACTAATTTTTTTTACATTTTTTCCATTCCTATATAAAGGAGCCCCTCAAACAGACACCTCCAAAGTCATGAGTTAGATACCTAAGTCTAAATTTACCAAGATTTGAGTTTGGTCAAGTTTTGCTGTTTTTAAAGTCAATTTAACTTGCTGAAACTCGGGTGATTTGAGGCTCCTGAAACTCACACATTTACTAAGAAGTGAGTTTAGCTGAGAGTGTGTTTTCTGATGGTGAAGCAGATCAAGATATCTCCCTCAAGTAGCAAGTTTAGATGATATTACTCACCCGAGATTGCAATGTTTTCTCTCTGCCAAATTCTCCCGAACAAGCAGCCTGCACATATCAGTGAGGTATGTGCTTGTGTTGTACCAGTTAAAAAAGGGTTAATTTTTTTTTTAAATGATGTAGGGTCCCTCCCAAAAGCATAACCAGCCCTGGGCTGCTCAGCCAGTCTTGGTTCCTAAAAATATGGGGGGGGAAATTAATCGGGTCCCCCCATATTTTAGGAACCGACACCTGTCTGCTGAGTCAGTTCTGGTTGTAAAAAAAGGGGGCGGGGATTGTGTAGGGTTCTTCCAATATTTAAAACAGCACCTGGCTCAAATCTGGCTGGGGTGTAATGCCACAGCCAGGGGACCCTATCACCGGGTTACCCCAGCAAAAGCATTTGCAACCTAAGCTGGTCTCCCCAAGCCGAGGATCTCAGGGGAGATGGACACTGCTCAATAAAGGGGTCCCCTTCTCCCAACACCCCAGGATTAGTCTGAGGGGTAATAGTATTGTAAATAGTAATAAACTATTGTTTTTTTACTGTGGAACTACAAGTGCCAACATGCCTGCCCTTTGGCACTTGTGGAACTACAAGTGCCAGCAGGTGGCCGGCACCCATACCCCCACTGTAAAAAAAAAGTAAAAACCACAACACACAAACACCAAAGCAAGTATAATTGTATTACATATGCCTACTTCAATCACACATACTTACCTGCTTCCAGCTGTTCTGTCCTCTTCTCTAGTAGAATCCAATGGGGGTACCTGAAAAGAAGATGTTAAACTCACCTCTCTCTTTGCACTGGTTTCCACAGAATCCACGGACTTGGCAAAACAAAAAAGCAAGTGACCTGATCCATGCCAGACAAGTATTGGCATGTGTTGTCACACATACCAATACTTCATGAATTACAGAAGATGGGCCTCTTCAGGATATCCCATGGCCCAGCAGCCAATCGGAAGTTGCTTTACATATAGCGGCCACTCATTGGCTGTGACCCATGTGTATCCAGCCAATGAGCTGCCGCTATATGTAAAGCTGCCTCTTATTTACTACTTAGGAATAGGTCCTTAGACAAACCACATTCAGCTAAATAAAGAAATAACAGGTATAAATAGTATATCAATATTCATTACCCTCAGAGTAGGACTAGTTGGAGACAACCGGAACACTATTCTGATTAAATATAAGAATAGATTTGAACCCTTGAGTGATAATGATGATTACCAGCACTGATGTGATACACCAGACTGGGCAATTCACTCCAGAACAAATAATGCTTATGAGGGTACCAGTCCAGCAGCAATTAAAGGTTATTTGGAGGCCACAGGTTCGGAGCCCATCCCAAAAGATACTTGGTACCCAACTGGGTTACAAAAAGAAGAAGAGAAAGAGAAGGAGAGAAACCAGGGGAGGGATGTAATATCCAACCAAAACAAAAGCTTCAGTAATGTGGAATAGTAAAGGTAAGAATTTTGCCCCTGCATCAAAACCCAATATGTTAAATCTCTTTGTAGACCTAAATAGATATATATGGACTCTGAGTAAAATTAATTTTTTTTGCGATTAAAACAATAAAGAAACAGAAGCTTGAAGGTTCCCCTATTATCTTAGATAGAAATGATGATGAGGTATATGGAATTCTCAAATCACTTGGATTAAAATCTAAGGCTCTAGATGAAAATAATGATTATGTGTGGGTATTTGAAGTAAATGGAGAACATAATACCAATTTAAAAAAATTCTAACAGAAATTAGATTTTTATCCCTTGTAGTATAGGAGCCCATATATTGAGAGCTTCTATCGGTCCACACTAGAGGATTTTACAGTACTTTGTGAGAAAAAAAGAGAAGGATCAAATCAGGAACAACATCTCTAGAGACAAATGGAAAGCTATGAAGAAACTTAAATCTGATCCAGTAATTATTATTAAACCAGGCAATAAGGGTGTTGGCATCGTCGTACTCAATACTACTGACTATATTCAGGAGGTTCATAGAAAATTACATAATAATATGCACTAAAGTGTTCTGCCTGGCAATCCCACCATACCTTTTCAAAATAAATTGAGGATGTTACTCAAGGTAGCCCTTGATGATGGTGCTATAGACAATGACAATTTAAGTTTTATTAACTGAACACCATTTGGTTCCCACATTTTATTATTTACCAAAAATTCACAGGACACTTCAATCTTCACTGGTAGCCTTATAATTTAAGATGTTGGGTCGTTGACAAATAATTTGTCATATTTAGTTGATAATGTAAAAATGCTGTGGTCATATATCAAAGTTATGTCAGATTTCTTGAGCCTTAATAAGGGAATTAAATGGAAAACAAGTTATCTTTTTGCCACATTTGATGTGGAATCGCTATATTCCAATATACCCCATGAAGGAGGATTGAGAGCAGTAGAATATTAGCTAAAGAAAGATCAGAGTACATTGGTAGCTTTGCAGGATTTCTGTTATCAAATTTATTTAATTTTAAAACACAATTATTTCACGATTGAAATTAGACACTTGGGACTGCCATGGGAACCAGGTACGTCCAAAGCTTTGTGAACTTATATATGGGGAGATTTGAGAATGTGCATATATGGAGTCATGAGCTTCATTGAACACCCTTTGGTTACCACATTTTATTTATTTACCAAAAATTCACAAGACACTTCAATGTCCACTGGGTAGACATACTATTTCAGTTGTTGGGTCATTGACAAATAATTTGTCATATTTTGTTGATTCATTTTTACAATGTGATGTAAATGTGCTGCGGTTATATAACAAAAATATAGAGACACTTGGGGCTGCCATGGGAACCAGGTTCACCCCAAGCTTTGTGATCCTATATATGGGGAAATATGTGGATGTACATACATGGAGTCAAGAGCTTGGGGCAAGCCTAGTTCTCTATGGCAGGTACATAGATGATTTCTTTTTCATTTGGGATGGGGATCAGTGTTCACTTTAATTACTTTTGCATAGTTTTAATCATAATTATTGTGGGTTACATTTTACCAGCACTATTAATTCCATTTCAAGAAATTATTTGGATATTGTATTGTCAGTGGGGGTGGATGATTATCTTATCACCCAGACTTATATTAAAAAAGTAGATCAAAATAGGTACCTCAACTTCACAAGTAACCATCTTAAAGTATGGAAAGAAAATATCCCTAAAGGGACAGTTCCTTAGAGTTAAAAGGAACTGTTCTTTACCAGAGGATTATGAATTATGAAATGCAGGTGATGGCCTTGTATACATCTTTTTTGGAACAGGGTTACCCAAAATCTATCTTTGATAAAGCATATAGAGAAGTAACTGTACTAGATAGAAATGCTCTGTTAGAGGGTAATAATAAGAGAAGAGAGAATAAAGATAGAACAATGGAATTTGTTACTATATTTAACTCTTTTGCCAATGATATATAAAAGATTATCGAGAAAAATATCCCACTGCTGAATTTAGATGCACATATTGGCTCTTCAGTCACTGCCATAATATCAGTGATTTTGCAGGAGATCAGAAAATCTTAAACTGAAATTAGCTTCAAGTAATTTCAAAAGATTAGTTACCATAAAAAGAAAGTTCCTTTACTTGGCTGCCCCCAAAACCACAAGGATTCTTTAGATGGGGAAAAATCAAAGTACAATGTGTGAGCATACTGAGAGGAGAACAACTAACTTCAGATTGTATAAATTAGGTGAATGTTTTGTGATAAAGGGTTTTCTTAATTGCAGGACATCATATGTGGTAGAATGTGGGTGCGGTATCCAGTACATGGGTCAAACGACTAGGCCACTACATGTGAGATTTTATGGAGCATCAGAAGAAGCTCAAAACACATACTTCATAAACATGTATTAAATTGTAAAGGTGAAACAATAAATAAAATCTCAGTGAAAGTGATCATGTCAAACTGACTAAAAGGGGAGTAGGTAGTAATAATACCTTATGCAGACTTGAACTGAATAAAATAGATGATAATGCTTGTACAATTTAAAATAATGCTCGTACAATGGCTGGCTTGATGTCTCCATTTTTAGATAAGCACAAACAGTTATTTTAAATTGTATGAGCATTATTATATATTTTATTGGTCTAATTGGTTGCTATATGGGATTACACTATATGTTTTTGTTTGTTTTTCATGTTTTTATGTTATATGACACCATAAATAAAATACTTATTTCTGAACATTTACGACATCTGTGGATTAATTCTGGACGTTCAGATAAAGACATATTTAATTTCTATTTGGTATGGGTATTTGGTATGGGTCCACCATATACATTTATGCACTATAGCACTATAGGTGGTTATGAGATTTATTACACTGGGAGGAGCACCTTGTCTTTTATGTATTTCATAAATTATATATATATATATATATATATATATATATACAAAGGATCCTTCTGGCATGGGTGTATACCCAGCACACAACAAAGGAAGGCGGCACTCCAATAGATGATATAAATCAACGTGTATTAATTCAACGACATATCAATATCCATGTGACACATGGATATTGATATGTCGTTGAATTAATACATGTTGATTTATATCATCTATTGGAGTGCCGCCTTCCTTTGTTGTGTGCTGGGTATACACCAATGCCAGAAGGATCCTTTTGTATATTTTTTTAGGAGGGCACCAATTTTGTTGCTCTTATTGTCCTGAGTGCCGGGCTCATTCCTGCATATATATATATATATATATATATATATATATATATATAATGTACACAGAAATCACATGACAGAATTGGTAAAACATCCCTGGTGCTCTCCGTAGGTGATCCTAAAACAAGATCCCAATATAAAATGTTGATTTGCGGTGCCACCGCAAATCGACATTTTATATATATATATATATATATTAGGCAGTAGAGCCTTTTTTCACTGTGTTTTTCATCTGATGATATATGTTTACATTTGTATGTTGAAGGTATTAACACTTACATGGACGTATACTGTAAGGTTAATTACATTCATGTGTCATTAACAATCTCCCCCTTTAATTAATATACACAGAAGCTATTAGAATAAGGTGTTGTCCACTAAATTGATGAGGGTCACTTGAATTGGGAAGGGGGGCTTATGAGATATTAGCACCCGTACTGGCTGGTGGTGTTTATATGTGATGTTCCCATAAAACTGTAACTATAGACTTTAATGAAAAATTGAGACTTTAAAACCAGGCCTCTACACAAAAGATGTTTAATTTTGATGAACGCAGACTGACAGTCCCTAGACCACTCAAGTTTATTTGGAGCAAAATTTTTCAAACGACCTGTTAAGGGAGCCACTAAAGTAAAAAATGTAGGCAAAAACCTCCTGAAATAGCCAGCTAAACCCAAGAAGGACCTTAACTTTTTCATAGTAGTCGGAACTGGGGCATCAGATAGTGCCTGTACCTTACTCAAAAGGGGCTTCAGATGCCCACTGCCCACCACATACCCTAAGTACTTGGTTTAATTTTTACCTAGTACACATTTCTTTAAATTAGCAGTTACACCTGCCTCTCTCAAAGACTGAAGAACAGCCCAAAGCCTATTAACATGGGCATTCCAATGCTGACTATATATGACAATATCATCAAAGTATGCTGCAGCATAAGTCTGATGAGGACAAAGCACCCGGTCCATTATACTCTGAAGAGAGGCCGGGGCACCATGCAAGCCAAAAGGCATTGTTTTCCCCTGAAAGAGGCCCAACGGAGTAGAAAAAGCCATTTTCTCCCAAGCTTCCTCTGTCAGCTCAATTTGACAATATCCCTTCGTAAGATCAAGGGTAAAAATATATCTGGCCGAACCTAACCTATCAAGCATGTCATTGACCCTTGGCATTGTGTAGGTATTAAATTTGGACATTGCATTAACTTTGCGGAAGTCTATGCAGAATCTTGTAGAACCATCTGGTTTTGGGACCAAGACAATGGGTCCACACCAGCGCTAGACGACTCCTCAATTACCCCTAACTTCAACATTTCTTGTATTTCCATGATTACCTGCGCTTGTTTTTTTCTTGGAAGCCTATATGGTCATTGTCAAACTAATTCTCCAGGTGGGTTTACAATGTCATGTAAGACTAAATTGGTCCACCCTGGTTTATCAGAGAAAAACATCTGAGAATTCATTAACAAGGGAGGCTTCAGCTTGACTGAATTCAAAAGTTCAAGGGGTGGAGACCCCATCGGACTATGGACCAAGGTCACTATGGCCATTACCAGGGTCTACAAAAAACACCTCTTGATGCTTTCAACAGGTTAACATTGTAAATCTCCCTACCTCTATGGCAGTCAGGTTGAGAGACTTCATAATTTACTTCACCAACCTTTCTAATTACTTCAAATGGTCCTTACCACTTTGCTAGTAATTTACTTCCTTGTATAGGTAAGTTCAGGCATTACGGAGACTCCTGTGCAGTTACTGAATTTTTTAGCTGGCCAATTGACATAGTAGGTCTATGCGATTACACATCTGGACCACATATTGAAGGATGCTTTCACCCTCTATTGGTTGTTCTTCCCATGCTTCCCACAGAAGGTCAAGAACACCCCATGGCTTCCTCCCATAAAGAAGCCTAAAGGGGCAAAGCCAGTAGAAGCTTGGGGAACTTCTCTGATCGCAAATAACAAATAGGGTAGAAGCTCATTACACCTTTTTCCTGTCTCTATAAACTTCTTTCACATAGACTTTAGTGTACGGTTGAATCTTTCAACTCAGCCATCCATTTGGGGATGATATACTGAGGTTCTGACATTTAATTATTAACAACTTTAACACCCCCTGCATTAACTTAAACATAAAGTTTGTCCCTTGGTTGGTAAGACTTTCTTTAAGTAATCCAACCCTCGAAAACAGTTCTAATAACTTAGTCGCTACCTGTTTGGCTGTAACAACCCTTAAGGGAAATGCCTCCGGATGACGGGTGGCACAGTCAATCATAACTAAAATGAATTTATAGCCTTTAGAAGGTGGTATAATTGGACCCACTAAATCAACCCCTATTTTTTCAAATGGGTCCCCTACAATTGGGAGAGGGATCAGCAGGGCAGTAGACAGTCAGTTTACCATTGTCTTTTGACACTCTGAACAAGCTGAACAGAACCGTGAGACCTCAGCATAAACATCTGGCCAATAGTACTGGGAGGTTTTTCTCTCCACCATCTTATCCTGTCCCAAATGACCACCCTAAGGAACTGCATGGGCTACAACCAGAACATGCTTTCAGGGCCCGGGACCATCAACTGTTATATCATCTCCCCCATTTGTTTGTGCTTGTCTAGTTGATATAAAACCTCTTTAAGCAACACAAAATGGGGATATTTTACTTCTGTTACATGTGACAAGAGGACACATCCACTGAAAGAACCTGCTCAAAGGTCATTTTTAAAGCAGGATCTTCCCTTTGGGCCTTTCTTAAATCAAGTTGAGGCGCAAGGGGATGTGTTAAGGTCTCTTCATTAATACTACTTAATTGAACATCAGCATTATTCCCTGTGCCACAAGGATTAGGCAGGCTGCTAGACACATCAGTATTCATAGACCTCTCAGCATTACCATGGACATCAGCATGTATAGGCACATTAGTAATGACAAGTTGATCAGAATTATCAGATTAACATGAACAGAAACATCAGCATTTACAGGCACATTGCAAGCAGTAGCAAAATGGGAAAAGACCATTTGTCCCAACAAAACATCACAAGCAAACCAGTCTCTATGATCCCTTCTCCTTTGTTTCTTAGATTTAGGAGCCTTTACCTGAGACAGAAACAAATCATGGGAAATGTCTCTCCAAGAGTTGCTGCAGGCACCTGTTCCTCCAGCAGAACAACAGTCCAGAAGTAAGGCGAGTCATGACCTATTAGCACAGGGGCTGGTAACCAAGGACACACACTCACACGTAGTTTGGCAGTCTTTCCCCTGATTATCAAAGGGACCATGGCAACAAAAAAGACCTGAACATCTCCATGCACACAACAGATGCGGACTAGTTCATGGGGCAACAACTCGGGGGACAAAAATTCCCTTTGTATCAGGGTAGTACCAGATTCAGAGTCCACCAAGCCCTTGACCAGTCAATTACTGACTTGCACATGTACTTGTACTTGTATTCTAGGTGGAAGAGGGCAGGTTTCTATGGTTCTAAAGACACCAGAAAAAGATCAATCCATCTGTGGACATGCCAATTCTTGATGCCCACCTTGGCCACATGAGGAACACATTGAGCTGGAGTTGTTGGCGAAGTCCTCAACTCAGGACATCTATCTTCTGGAAATCAGTCCACCATCACCTTCCCCATAGAATGACTGTTGGGCCAAAAAACCCTCTTCACGTAAAGAGAAGGGCGAAGCTGTGGGTCTCAATTTCCTCTGAGCTATCGTCTGTAAGCAAGACTGGTGCCTATCTGAATCCATACGTGGGGGCACCTTATCCCTAGTCAATGTCCGCTGTGGAGACAGACGGGGAGACTCCATCGTAATTAAAGAAGGAAGGTTCTCCATACCATCCTGCGAGAGCGAGGCATTTTTCACTAGCCAGACAGCAGAATCCAAATTCTCAACTCGATGCAGCTGGACCCATTGAGCAACTTTGGGAGGGAGAAGTGCAACAAACTGTTCGAGAGTGACCAACTCTACCAGCTAGGTGGAATTTTCTAGGTCCGGCTGCAGCCATTTAACTGCAAGGTCAGCCAGTTTCTGGGCCAGGATGTATGGCCTTCCATTAGGATCATAGAACACAGACCTGTATTTCCGGCGATACGCTTCTGGATAGAGGCCAAACCGATCTGCTATGGCAGCCTTTACTCGGTCATATATTTTTGCATCTTCCAAAAAGAGGGCAGAGTATGCAGCTTGGGTCTCTCCTATTAGCAGAGGGGCAATCCATATTGCCCAGGAATCTTTGGGCCATGCTTGCAAACGAGTAACCCTTTCAAAAGTAGTAAGAAAGGCCTCCACATCATCTGAGGCCTGCAAATTGGGAAGTACTGGAGCAGTTATCATGGCTTGCTGCTGTTTAACCACTTGCCTGGCATGGTCACAATTTTCTGACCACACCAGGCAGTTCTTTATCTGCTCTGTTCGCAAAATTTTGACCAGTTAGATAAACATGAGGGCGACTGCAGGAAGAGAATCTTCCTGCAGCTGCTGCTCTCAGACGGACCTTCCGGTCCCTCTGCTTGCCAGCACCCTCTCCCCCTGTGTCTGCTGTGCTGCTGATCACTGCTGATTGGTCAGCAAAGTAGGACCCCCCACCCACCGGCTCCAAAGATTAGCAGCCGCTAGGAAAAGGTAATCTAAACTCCCCCCTAACCCCCTTTAATATACCTGGTGCCTGAAACCGGTCTCAAATTGAAAGTCATGATGTTTCCGATGTTCTGACAATTTTTTTTTAACAAAAATCTTAAAAAAATATATATATACTGTATATATATATTTTTTTATTAACTCATTTTGAATAAGTTAAAATAGATGTTCCTTACCTAATTCACTCATAAAAAAAACCTGACAATTTCGGAGCGGTTTTTAGAAAAAAGAATCGTCAGTTAAGTGGTTAAAGAAGTCCAACATTTGTTGCAAAATGGCTTCCATGGTGGTCTCTTTAGGATCCTTGGCACAGGACCAACTTTATCACACTTCTGACACCACAATGTAGCGGTTAAGTTCATACGACCAATGGGAGACTGAGATGATGCAAACAGGTAAGCTTTTTATTTCAGGCTTGAAAAGGCACAGTCAGTGTAATGACTTCTTACATAAGGCAAACACAGTTCAGGAACAATATTACAGCTTACATGAGACAGCAGTTCAAACAAGCAGAGTATTCCCAGCACAGTCATGGTTCAGATTGTCCGGCATAGGGAGAGCTGCTAAAGGTGCAATCTCTCCCTCACATTTTCCACTGACTAATACAATTTTCTGTCAGATATCTGTCCAACCTGGCTGGTTGGAATGAAAACCTGATAATGTATGGGAGCAATGACAATCGTCCATTTGCTCACAAACACTGGAAAATAGCCAAAAATTGTTGTTCAGACAAATTGGTTAAAACACACAAATGTAACCAATTTGAACAATTTTTTGGTCCTTTTTTCAGTTTTTAAAACCATATGATTGACTGTCATTTGCTCCCATACATTACCAGGTTTTCATTCCAACCAGCCAGATTGGACAGATATCTGACAGAAAATTGTATAGTGGATGGCCAGCTTAAAGAATACCCGGTGGGAAAAAGTGCAAAATTGGGGTTTTAGGTGCAGAGGTGCGGAAACCACTCTGTACCCTTTGTACATCCCCTTTGATGCAAACTGCATCAAAAAATGCATAAAAAAACACAAAGGACACCCCAAAAAAGCACTTTGAAAATGTGGGCAAAACATTTCAAAGTGGGGGTACAAATAAAAAAAAGCAAAATAGCAATTGGGGGGGTCTGCAAGTATGGGTGAGGTGTATTTTTGATTGCATGTGCTTGCTGAAGGTGTGTTTTTTTGTGCACTTGAAAGCTTGATTTTAATGATTTTGAACTTTGCTTGCACCCATTTTCATGTACCCCAAATTTGATGGGACTACTTATTTTTCCCAAAAAGTAGCAAAATGCTATTCACCACTTGCTCAAAGACGCTAAATAGCACCTATTGAGACCATTTTATAAACCCAAATACCTTTAGCAGGGCTATTCGGGGGTACGGGCAGCGTCTTAAGCTAGACGGCTTGTTATTGCCGGGGTGAAGATGCTCCCAGGGCCAGGCCAGGAATCGCGGGGAGCACAGGGAGGGGGGGTTGATGAAGAGGTGCACTGCAGAGCATGGGGGTGCCCAGCAATTAGGGACAAGGTCTGCAGGGCGGATGGTGGGGCTTACATTGCCAGGAGCGCTTGGAGGATGTAAGGAAAAGTAGTTAAAAGTAGCAGCGGGGGATGTGCTATTAGCGGGGCAGCATCTAGGATGTACTGTATATCTTTTTGCATTGTGTCTATCTGTAACGTGTCGATCATTTATTTGTCGATCTTTTAACTGTCGACCTATTTAGTTTTGATCTAGGACTCGTCGATCTTTGATATGTCGATCTATTGACTGTCAAACTATTTGGTGTCGAACTTGGATTTGTCAATATTTTACATGTCGATCTATTAACTGTCAACCTATTTCACCTCCGTGATCAAGCATACGGCGAAACGCGCATCGGGGGAGCAACGGGTGCCCACGGCTATACGGCACGAGGCATCCGCACCACTAGTTTGTGCCCAGCGGGGATTCTCCTGCACTTACCACAGGACATTCTACTGGAACCCGGGGATAGCAGCTCGTGAGCATTAGTCTCGCGCGGTGAGATAATCCGGACATCAAGGATAACATTTGCAGTGCACCCACGTATGACCTACATACCTGGTATTCACATAGGTGCCTCCTATATATTTTTCTTACATCGACAGAGCACTTATAATTAGGGATGAGCGGGTTCGGTTCCCTGAGAACCGAACCCACCCGAACTTCGGGGATCCGGGGCGATCCGAGCCCAAGCTCGGATCTCCCTGTCTGCCCCGGATCCCTCTCCCGAGGCAAAACCTCGAGATCTGCTGTCGGATCTCGAGGTTTTGCCTCGAGCGGCCATTTAAAAAAAAATGCCTTTGCCTTTAATGGGCAAAGTGCTGATTGGCTGACAGAGCCGTCTGTCACGGCTCTCAGCCAATCAGCATTATGGTGCTCATTTGCATGTAGCACGGACTCGTGAGATCCGTGCTACATGCATCTGTGTGATTGACAGTGACACAGAGCACAGATGGGTCAGTGAGACCCGTCTGTGCTGCTGTGTATTTCAATGACACAGATGCACGCACGGACCAGGAGATCCGTGCTACTTGCATCTGTGTCATTGACACAGAGCACTAACGGGTCCGTGAGACCCGTCTGTGCTGCTGTGGTAAATAAAAAAAAAAAAACCTGTGTAAAAAGAGAAAAAAATGGCGTCCTCCCCCCCAAAAAAAGAGCAACCAGCCCCGGGCATTAGTGACCCAGTGCTGGGTGTGCTTAAATACAGGGGACAAACGACATAGGGGTCCCCTGTACTTAAACACAACCAGCACCGGGCTAGTCAGAACCAGAGCTGGTTGCCAAAATACGGGGGACAAACGACGTAGGGGTCCCCCGTATTCTGCGCAACCAGCTCTGGGCTCTGATCCGGTCCTGGTTCTGGAAATACAGGGGAAAAAAATGAGTAGGGTTCCCCTGTATGTTCCAGAACCAGCACTGGACTTTTTCTAGCGGGGGGCTGATGCCACAGCCAGGGGAGCCCTTTCACCGGGCCCCCCAGCCGCAGCATCAGCCCTGACCGCTAGTCAGCCCAGGCCGGGGATCCCTGGAGAGCTGGGGACCCCCCCAATAAAGGGGTCACCCTCTCCAGGGCACCCCAGGCCCAGGCTGATAGCCCGGGGCTATCCCCGCCACCCCTGGTGGCGGTGGGTGGCGGGTTGATTGTGTGGTGTGGTGTAAATAAAGAATATCAAACATTGTCTTTACAAGTAGAACTGCAAGTCCCAGCAAGCCTGCCCCGCATGCTGGTACTTGGAGAACCACAAGTACCAGCATGCAGGGCATTAAGGGCCCACTAGTACCTGTAGTTCACCTGTAAAAAAATGTTTAAAAAAAACACAGGACACACACACCGTGACAGTATAAGTTTATTAAACATACATACACACACACACACACACACATGTACACATACTCACCTATGTAACCCTGTAGCATCGGTCCACTTGTCCGGTAAAGTATCCATAGGGGACCTGTGAAAAAAAACATACTCACCATCTCCTATGCGAGGTTCTGTCCTCTTCGTTCCAAAGTAGGCATCCCCGGACTTGGCAAAAAAAAAAAACGAAAACGCGATCCACGAACTTAGTACCGTTCTATAGAACGGTACTTCCCGAATGAGAGCTTAGCGACGGGGTATCACCATGGAAACCCCGCTGCTAAGCGTTCATTGGCTGAGAGAGGCCATCTCCCGTCTCTCTCAGCCAATGAACGGCTCCCTCCATTGTAGTCAATGCTGGGAGCCGCAAGGTTATTAAAGTTTACCCTGCGGTTCCCACCATTGACTACAATGGAGGGAGCCGTTCATTGGCTGAGAGACGGGAGATGACCTCTCTCAGCCAATGAACGCTTAGCAGCGGGGTTTCCATGGTGATACCCCGTCGCTAAGCTCTCATTCGGGAAGTACCGTTCTATAGAACGGTACTAAGTTCGTGGATCGCGTTTTCGTTTTTTTTTTTTTGCCAAGTCCGGGGATGCCTACTTTGGAACGAAGAGGACAGAACCTCGCATAGGAGATGGTGAGTATGTTTTTTTTCACAGGTCCCCTAGGGATACTTTACCGGACAAGTGGACCGATGCTACAGGTTACATAGGTGAGTATGTGTACATGTGTGTGTGTGTATGTATGTTTAATAAACTTATACTGTCACGGTGTGTGTGTCCTGTGTTTTTTTAAACATTTTTTTTACAGGTGAACTACAGGTACTAGTGGGCCCTTAATGCCCTGCATGCTGGTACTTGTGGTTCTCCAAGTACCAGCATGCGGGGCAGGCTAGCTGGGACTTGCAGTTCTACTTGTAAAGACAATGTTTGATATTCTTTATTTACACCACACCACACAATCAACCCGCCACCCACCGCCACCAGGGGTGGCGGGGATAGCCCCGGGCTATCAGCCTGGGCCTGGGGTGCCCTGGAGAGGGTGACCCCTTTATTGGGGGGGTCCCCAGCTCTCCAGGGATCCCCGGCCTGGGCTGACTGGCGGTCAGGGTTGATGCTGCGGCTGGGGGGACCGGTGAAAGGGCTCCCCTGGCTGTGGCATCAGCCCCCCGCTAGAAAAAGTCCAGTGCTGGTTCTGGAACATACAGGGGAACCCTACTCATTTTTTGTCCCCTATATTTCCAGAACCAGGACCGGATCAGAGCCCAGAGCTGGTTGCGCAGAATACAGGGGACCCCTACGTCGTTTGTCCCCCGTATTTTGGCAACCAGCGCTGGTTCTGACTAGCCCGGTGCTGGTTGTGCTTAAGTACAGGGGACCCCTACGTCGTTTGTCCCCTGTATTTAAGCACACCCAGCACTGGGTTACTAATGCCCGGGGCTGGTTGCTCTTTTTTGGGGGGGTGCACGCCATTTTTTTCTTTTTTTACACAGGTTTTTTTTTTTTTTTTTTACCACAGCAGCACAGACGGGTCTCACGGACCTGTCATTGCTCTGTGCCAATCACACAGATGCATGTTGCACGGATCTCCCGGGTTCGTGCTACATGCAAATGGGCACCATAACGCTGATTGGCTTCCTGTCTGCCACTGCAGTGCCACTCCTAGATGGGCCACGTGTTTGTGCCGCCCCCTTGTGTCGCTTAGCATAGTCATCCAGCTTCCTCGGTACAACCTTTTGGCCTAAAAACAATATTGTGAGGTGTGAGGTGTTCAGAATAGAGTGGAAATGAGTGGAAATTAATGTTATTGGGGTTATTAATAGCGTAGGAACAAAAAAAGGCCCATTTATGTGATTTTAGCGGGTTTTTTTTATTTTTTAAGAAAAAATCCAGATCCAAAACACAAAACCCAGAACCCAAAACACGGAAGGGTGGTTTTGGCAAAACCAATCCAGATCCAAAACACGAAGAAAGATCCAGATCCAAAACCAAAACACAAAACACGAAAAGTGTCCGGTGCACACCCCTACTTATAATATACTATATGATTTCACTACAATCGTGTTCAATGACTTTAATATGAGATCTATTAACTTATAGGCACTATTACATATGTTCCAGGGATACACATATAAGAGCCACTATGTAATAAAAACTTTTAGATCTTAGGACCTTGTCCCTTTAAAATAAGAGGCCATACCACGGCAAGAGATAATTATATGCCTTCTTGTCTTTTACCTTATTAGGGGGATGAATTATACAACACATATGCTCTTTCTGCGGCTGCTTAAATAGGTAGCTAGCAACATTGACAAATGAGTATTCAGAAAACGCATACTTAAGTGACAGAGATACGTACACACAGCATTTTCCATACTGTGTTTTGTAATTATCAGGGAGACCTGAGTACAATATAGGGTGTGTTAGTATATATTTTTATTGAATTTCATATATGTAATGTATGTTTTTGTCTCTATCACTTTGCTGTATGACCAATGATTTCATCTGAGTGGTCCACTGGTTTCTGTATGAGATCTATCAATCTATGGGTATAGCCACATATGTCTTGGTGATACGTAGGTAAAAGTTACTGTGTTATTATACTTCCAGCTATAAGGGTTTGTGCCATCAATTAAGTGGCCACATGACGGCAAAAGATAATTATATGCTGTCTGTTTTCTCACTCTGTTCGTGGGATTAATAATGTTATATACGTGCTTTTTCTGTGTTCATATATGACTGTACTAACCCGCAGAACTCATGCTCCAACACTACTGGCTGCCACAATAGGTAGTTATAGGAAAATATTTGGGCTCTTATTTTTTCTTAAAGGTATTACTCTGTATTTACAGGTGATCCATTATAAGATGTTTATATAAGTAACAGAGATGTATGGACAGCAATTCCCATAGTATGTTGAGCAATTAAACAGAGAGACCTGAGAACCATATAGAGTGTTCTATTTACTTTCTATTATTGAATTTTATATAAAAACATTACTGTTCATTACTGTTTCTTTCACTCTATTAAACTGTGGGCAATCTCATTAGAGTAGTTCTCTCATTGGGTGTCCAATGCGTTAGTATGACACCCAAAAGCAGAAATGAAATGTGAGTAAAGTCCCTGTTTATCTGTTGTTTCTAAGGGCAACCTGCTCTCCGGTAATCCCTCACTCTTCATAGATAGCTGTTAGCAGAGGTGAAGAGAAGTAGAATGAGGAGTAGCAGTCCTATGCTCTGACTTTTTCTACTCTGACTTCACATACAAAAGTCAGATGAATGATGTGATAAAAAGGGCACAAACTAATATGTGGTAGACTCACTTATTCTTTATTGAATAACTTACGGCATTACATTTCTTATATTTCGCCATTGAGGAGGATATTATACTTGCTTCTTTTTTCCATTTGAAAATATTACAATATTGATCTATACAAGTGGTATTGTGTTATATGTTGTATATGTCTGTGTATGTTATAAATTAAGTGTCTCTGTTGGGTTAGATATGGTCATCAACTTATAGATGACCTATCATTTTAATCGCTCTTATTAAAAGTTATGTTTTAGGGGCTAATATATATTCCTAGCTGCCCCTCTGTCTATATTTATCAAGAGTGCTCACAAAAAAGAGTTTCTTTTTCTTCTTTTTGTTTATACAACCTATTTATATGTCGATCTATTAACCGATGACCTATTTAGTTTTGATCTTTTATGTCTATCATGTGTATTGTCGATCTTAATATTGTCTGTATGCTATATGTAGCATCGATCTAATGTCCGTGTCGATCTCCCATTTGTCGATATAGAGGTGCAGTTGATCTATAGTTTGTCGACCTATAGTACCTGTCGACCTCGATGGAATCGATGTACGGTGGTCGATGTATGTATTGTCGAACTAACTGAGGTCGATCACGCAACCGGATCCTGGCCATGATATAGTAATAAAATGTAACAGTAATGGTCAGTAGGTAAAGATTTGCCTATACTATCTGTGCAGTGTGTCGCAGTCGGTGGGCAGTTTGTTTGTTTTTTTAAAAAAAACATCAGGCTGTGATACTGTGATATATAACAGTAATGGTCAGTAGGTCAAGGGCCACAACCTTAATACTATCTGCGCAGTGTGTCACAGTTGGTGGGCAGTTTGTTTGGGGTTTTTTGTTACTCTTTTGGTAAAAAAAAACTTCAGGTGTCGATATGGATTAATCAATAGACCAGAAGGAGCAGCAACCAAGCTGCTGCCATCACCAATTATAATGACAATACCAATTCAATGTCAGCTACTAAAGCAGATGTTCAAGGGTATAGAGGCTTTCAGACAGGGCAACTAAAATCCCCAAAAAATTTTACTATATTACTAAAGAAAAAAACACCTTTAATAGAGGGAACGTTTATTGCAGAAAAACATAAAATTGACATGCCCTACACCACATGCAGTGGCAAGGAAAGGCTCAGGCCTTGTCCTTTATATCTGAGTGGTGGTGCTGCTTTGTTGTCAGTTAGGCATCTTCTTCTGCCACACATGACGATGCAAGAGCATCTAGAAAAGGTGTTAAAAAAATGGAAACCGTAATATCAGTGGTGAATAAAACCACATTAAAAAAAATGTGTGTTGTTCGAAAATGTCACAAATCCCTGAGGAGACTCTAAGGCAGGGATGGGGAACCTCAGGACTGGGGGGCCATATAAGGCCACAAAAAAGAGAGAAGAAACCAACAAAAGTCCAGGAATGATGATGTTCGTCCATGTAAGATGACATTTTGCCTCTTTCTGAGTTCCGTTTTTTTGGAGGGAAAAATCCGAACTCAACGTGCAAACTCGAACCTATCCGAGCCTGCACATCCCTAATGAGGATGTTGTTTGTGTAAGTGAGGCACCATTGGAAGTAGTTCTTGCCTGTGATAAGAAGGCTATTGTCATGCTTGGGCATATGATTAGAAATCCAGCTCCTATGTGTGGAATAATTTTTACATAAATCCTGTCAACAATTATCTTGCCATCTGTGCATTTGTAAAGCCACAGTAAGTTAAGGTAGGGACTTTAACCATCTAGGAACTCCTCTCTGTTATGTAATTTGCAGTGCTTTCATGAAAAGGTTTTGTCAAAGTCAGAAACTTAAAAAAGTAGCAAAAAGCAGTCCAGTGTCAACTAGCTCCTTCTCTCTGCTAGAGTCAAACACCTTCAACCTCTAACACAACATCTTCATCATCAATATCCTCAATAATTATTGGTAGTCCTGCATCCAATTTCATAAAGCTAACTGACTCCTCCCATATCCAGGATTCCTCAGAAGAATCCTTGAGCTCTAGGCCTGCTGCTGGGGGTGGTTCTTCATTCCAGAAGGAACCAAGAAGACTACTAGTAGTAGTTTAAAACATGAATTGACTGGACAACAATTCTTTGCTAGAGGTAGCAAGTATGGTATGCAGTCGGCAAGCCAGCGGACCTAATCCCGACAGCCGGCTTCCTGACTGTCATATCCCGGCAAGGGTCTAAAGACAGACATCGATATGCTGATCCCTGTCACTAGACATATGCCAGAAGCCCGATGCTCGGCATCCTGATTGAAGGGACCCCGGGCGTCGAGTGCGGATAGCCACAGGGGGGAGGGTTAGGTTTAGGGTTCCCGGGGGGAACTTAGGGTTAGGCACCCCCCAGGAGGTTAGGTTTAGTCTAGGGGAAGGGGGGTTAGGTTTAGGCACTTGGAGGGGGTATTAGGGTTAGGTACTGGGGGGAGGTTAGGGTTAGGCACCGCTAAGGGAGGGTTAGGGGGTAGAATTAGGTTAGCTAATACTTACCTGAGAACGATCGGGATTTCCACTGCTGCCAGGATGCTGGTGTCAGGATTCCAACTGCCGGATATGCGTCCAGCAATAAATCATACTGATTCCGCAAGTATGACAACTATGACAGTTGCACAACAGATCACTGACACCAGGATGGCTATGCTAGTATTAGAGCTGCATCCAATATCTGCCATTAATGCAGTGAGTTCTAGACAGTTAATTGAGGTCCTGTGTCTCCACTACCAAATCCCATCTAGATTCCACTTCACTAGAAAATCAATTCCCTGCCTGTACGTGGATTTTAAAAAAACAACTTAATTAGTGGCATACAAAATGCAGTTGTACCCACTGTTCACTTAACCACAGGTACTATATGTGGACAAGTGGAACAGGGCAAATGAAAGATTACATGACTGTGGCAGCACACTGGGTGGGTGTATTACCCTTAGCAGCAGCATCCATAAAACAGCAGCTCATTCAGAGGCAGGCTACTCTCTGTATCAATGGCTTCACTAAGAGCATATCAGTGTCAACCTCTTACAAACTGGCTAACGCCGCTTGGACTTTGCAATTTCTTAGTCCTTTATTCGCTTTGCCAGAATCCAAGGGCTGTCAGCATCTCAAAATTGGAGCAATTAATTTTTGCCGACCGTGCTTGATTCTAGGTTTAAATTGTATGTTGTGTCTTTCCAACAGACATGACAGGACGACTTTTCCTCTACAATTTCTCCGGCAACTGTGACTGCCAGGAAAAAAACTCAGCTTTGCTAAGAAACCCACTGGTGATGCAGATAAGTCAACATAGAATTTTTACATTTTGTCACATCTAAAAGAATTGCCTAAATTTAGTGACACCTCTACCACGACTCTGTCTGATTCAAGGACTGGTAGAGAATTATTTAATTGACAGCATCCAAATAGGCATGTCAGACAGTCCCTCTGTCTACTGGCAGGAAAAAAGGCAATTTGGAGGCCTTTATACAAATTGGATTTGCTTTACTAAGCTGCCCACCTTCCAGTGTGTTCTCAGAAATAGTTTTCAGCACGTCTGGGAATCTGATTGGCGTAGGAAGCTGCTTCCTCAAAAGATCTAAGCACTTCATTTGATTCTGTTGGTGACAATAGGAAACTGTACAATACCTCAGATATATTTTAAAGATGATAGGACTAATATGCAGATATGTTTTGCAGATGATAAGACTAGTATACAGTAGAAAGAAAAAGAGGGGAGGAAGAGTGAATCAAGAAACCAACAGGTAAAGTGGAAAAACTTATTCAAAAGAGAGGACACAGTTAAACATAATTGGGCTCCTTTAGTCACACCAATGTGATTAACTACCTCTAAATCTAAGCACCGTATTTAATTCAGTTGGTAGTAATAGATAACCTTATAATACCTCATTGAGATCCAAAGTTTCATTCAGACCTTCTGGGTATAGACAATTGAATTCATGGATCCAAAAGACCTCCCGTTTACACAGTTGTCTGAAACGATCACCTCCCCTTTTAGTTATACTGATATGCTCTATTCCTGTGATTCTTAGGCTCTCTGGGTTGCTGTTGTGACACACTGCAAAGTGTTTGGAAACGCTGTGTGTCATAACCTTATTCAGGATGGTTCTCCTGTGTTCACCAAACCTTGCTCTAAGATTTCTGATAGGGGGACTGTCCAAAGGGTTCTGTAAGAATTCCTCACATTTTTACCCAAATATAGGGATTTTGCAAATTTTTTTCACCTGCTCAACGACGGCAAAAACGGACGATTTTGCCTCTAATTGAATGCCACCCTAAGTGTATCTCTTACAACTTTTATCTATAAGGATATCAATAATAATTTTTCTAAATTTTATTTACACACTTTCTTTGAATGTTTTTGCTGTTATTGGTAACACAAATTAGTATAAATAGATGAATAAATACCCCCAAATCTTCTATTTATAATTATTCACCATCATACAGATGTGTCCTAACACACCATTGTGGGAGTTGCACCAAACAGCTCCTCTTGGCACGCCGGGTCCCATGCGACTCAGCTGCACTGAGCTACAGTAGATCGCCAAGTTCAATTGTGCTTCATCTGAGACTTTGTACATGTTTAAAACTAATTCCTCTTTGGTTAAAGTCACAGCCCTGTGTCTCTAGTCCATTTTGAGTGGTGTTTTGCTGCATTTGTGAATAAGATGTAAATTTGAAAAAAAAAGTCGTTTTGCTGCACGGATCGGTGCGGCTCAGTCACACCAGTCATTTCATGCAATATGGCATATTGAGGCTTCGTATGAGGACACATCTGTATTATACATTCTCAAATTCTTTATATTAATGACTATCTGAAGTACCTGGCGTTGCTCAGATTTAAATCTTCAAGTTATTACGTTTATGTGATGTCGTCCAAATCCATCCAGTGGAAGGCCCAGAAAAGGCTCCCTGGGTCAAAGTTCTTCCCTGCGCACTCCGCCGTGAGGTCCGACCGGGACCCCAACCACTCCATTAGGCATCCCAGACCAATTGCTACCCCTCTCTAAATTTTTCATCCAAATAAATCCAGTGAAAGGCCCAGAACAGGCTCCCTGGGTCAAAGTTCTGTCCAGCATTCCCAGGTCACAGTTCTGCCCAGTGTACACCAATGAGTGGTTTAACCGGCACCTCAACCCCCTAGTATGACTTCTGGGATCCAATGTCACCATTTTGTGAAGTTTTCGACCAAATCCATCCAGTAAACAGGCTCCCCGGGTCAAAGTCCTGCCCAGTGTATACCAACTGGAGGTCCGACTGGGACCCTAACCCCCCCAAAACCTGGCCAGGATCCAACGGGATCACCTCACTTTGGTTTCATCCCAATTGATGCAGGGATGTCTGAATGCATAACCAGCCAAACAAACAAGCAGACCAATGAATTTTATATATAAGATTGGTCAAGAAACATGTATATTGCTATCCCCATTAAATGATCATAATAAGATGACACTATGTAGTATATAGTAAACTTAACACAGTGATACAATATTAACAATCTCCTTCCATTTATAATATTCACTATTCTCATCGTCCGTTACCAAATTTATAGTCTTTGGTAAACACTACTATTTTCCTAAAATATACACAATTGCAGCTGTTCTTCTATTTCTATTCAGTACTCCTGCTGCTTCTCAAGTTACTAGTATAAGCAAAAGCGGGTATGGGTAAAAGCATTCAGAGTCATGGGGAACACAGATGGATCTATTAAAAAAACATGATTAAAACCTAACTTTTATTAATAGTCAGTTAAAATCATAACTATGTAATACGAGAATAATAATCAATTATTATTAATAATTTATTATTGTCACATGGCCATAATTATGACTTTACTGTATATAACTATTAGCTTAATAAAAGTTAATTATTGGTTTTTCAATAAATAAATCAGTGTGCCCCACAACTTGTTTTCTATTACTGTATTAATTTTTGTAAATTATATTATACTCAAGCTTGTACCACCATCATTATTACAACAACTTAATTGATTTATATTCAGTGATTTGTTTTTATCAATTATCCACCTTGTATAATAGCTGTCTGATAATGTACAGAAACTTAATTTATTCTCTGTTCAAAGTAGCTAGTATAACTGACATAGGTATTACTAAAATTGCACCATGATATCTGATCATTTCTGTCTAAGGGGTAGTAAAAGGTAACAGTGGTGTATATTAGACTGTTTGGCAACCAAACTGCACATTCAATGCTTGTAGAGTTTTATAAAACCTTGACAGTTACAGTATATGCACAGATAATGATGATAACTATGAAACCAATTATACAAATAGCAGCAGTCCAACAACAGAGGTGAGTGAGTGCATCTGTGTCTATATTTACACATATAGGGCCAAATGTAATAGGGTGAGAGTTTAGAAAAGTGAGAGTTTCTGACACTTTTTAAACTTTGCCAATGTAATAGAGTCCAAAAACAAAGTTACAGAGCAAACTTGCATGTTTTTTTAGACTTAAAAAACTCTCACGATTTAAAATCTCATTCAGATGTTTTCCCATTTTGAAGATAAAACTCAACCAATGTGAGAGTTTACTGCTAAACTCTCACATTTTCTAAACTCTCACCCTATTACATTTGGCCCATAGTAATTACTTTTGACCTGTGATCAATTCAGCATCGGTTCCATAGTTGTTTTCTATTTCTGCTCATCTTCCCTATATAATGGCCTTAAAACAAAAATATATGCATTCCACTCATCTAACAAAATGAAGCTCTATTCGCTACAAAAAAATAAGTGATTAACTTATGAATGCTATGAAATAAAAAGTAATTCCCTGTGAAACAGACACATTACCAAAATGTTAAAACTTCTTTGGTCAAGGAGGGAAAAAAAAAGGAATACAGTCATAAAGTGGTAAAAGTTGTACTTATGTTATGACAATGTACTTACTCAGTTAGGTGTTTCGGGTTGCTAATTGTTGCAGACAAAGCCAGAAATGGACAGCGGATCATGGCTAGTATGTGCTCCCAAACTTCTGCTCCAATTTCTCCTCCCAAGCAGTGGACCTAGTATTATAATATATAATACTGAATTATAAAAGTCTTCAGATAACAGGGTTTAGAACCACTTAATAATTGTTTGTTTGTATTTTAATTTAACCTATACACCAGTCTAAACTTTGATTGGATCGTTGGTATACTAAATTATGCATGTATTGTAATAATATAGAAAAGGGTCCCTAATACGTTTAGCTAGAATCTGGAAGTGGTTAGTGTTCTCTAAGAATCTGCTGGCCAGCTCTTTTCCATCTCTCAGTTTAGCTCTGTGCGGTTCATTTCTAAGAATAAATTACTGCTCTTTTGTTTGTATTGACACATACATAAAATCAGTGCAAACTATATTAAACTTAAGAGGCCTATCCATTAGCAGATCTTTCTGAAAGGCAAAAGACAAAAGATTTATCTTTTAAAAATTCTTGGGGCTGCTGTGACAGATATCTGTCATGTTGTCTGATTTTTGCATGAACGATATTGCATGACATCACTCTGGGAGTGGATTTTTTTTTATGTTTCTATTCATTTTCATTAAAAAATCATTCATCGTTCGTCGTTCGTTGTTTACTGCAGCAGATATTTCTAATATCTGTCAGCGATAAACGATAATTGACCAACATGTTGGAGAGACAAAAGACCCAATCTGTCCATTAGCAGATAAATTGAACGACTGAACGTTAAATCATTCATCGCTCAAATTTATCTGCTAATGGATAGGCCCCTTTAGTGATCATAAACCAATCAAGGGTATTGCATAGCTTATTTGTTACAAAGGGTATTGTATTGCCAAAGAGTAGTCTGTGGTAGGAGAGTAGATCTTGCCTGTAAAGCACATGATAAGTTCACTCTGCTTCCTGCCAATGCCAAGAAGAACTGTCTAATCTGACAGTCAGTCTGGGCTTCCTGCCAATACTGAGGAATAGTTCAGACTCTGCAAATTAGGGACCAGCTGTTAGCGCACTTCTTGGTCAGTCTTTTAGGTTGTAACTGGATTCATTCTCACATGGTGGTCCGACTAGGTACGCTAAGACAAGAAGTGTACCCGTTCTGCTGATACTGCATCTAGCTTGGCTTTCACACAGGGACTAATGGATAGATCAGTTTTACCAAGTCTACAAAGGCAACTGGTCAGAAATTTAAGGCACATACAATATAAAACAATGCATTGTATAGTGCTCAGTTTAACAGCTAATAGATTAATTATTTCTTAATAGCTGAAATCTTAAAATTCTAAAAGGTTATCTTAATTTTGAGAACTGGGTTTTGACTGTTCTCATGTGTAAATATTGAAAAATGATTGATCATGTAAGGCCAAGCAATTGCAATGTTCCCTGCAAGATGTGTCTGAGTGGAAATTACAGTATGGTATTTCATTGTAGAGTTGGTTATTGTTTTTCACGGGACCAGATGGAGGCTGTTGTAATTTAAGAGTTTGTGTCTCCCAAAATATTCTAATGTTATTAAGGGGGAGATGTATTAAACCTTGTAGAGAGATCAAATACAAATCAACTTATATCTGGCATTTTACAGGCTGTGTTTGAAAAATGACAGTTAAAACCTGATTGGTTGGTACTTTGCGGTCTATGTACTAAGCCTTGAATAAAGTAGATGTAGATCAAATGCCTGGAATGGTTATGAAATATATCCCAACCATGGCATCCTGAAGATTCAACATCCCAATAGGGGCTCGTGAATATATTAACCCTCCCCTCTCCCTACCCTAACCCTCCCTTAGTGGTGCCTAACCCTAACCTCCCCCTGGTGGTGCCTAACCATAACCTCCCCCCAGTGGTGTCTAACCACAACCCTCCCTGCACGCACCCTAAACCTAACTCTCACGGGCAGGTGCCTAGCCCTAACCCCCTCCCCAGAGCCTAACCCTAAACCTCCCGGGGGGTGCCTATCCCTAATTTCCCTCCAGGGGTGCCTTAACCTAACCCTCCCCCCCTCTGTCGGTATTTCGACGCCTATCTTTAATCCCACGTCGGGATTCCGACGGCCGGCATCCTGGCAATCGGTAAATTCACTACATCCCGGCATGCCTATATTCTGTGTGAGAAAAAGTCACACAAAAAACGCTCTGCTTTACCGAGTCGCCCAGCATTCACGAGTTATGTGTAACTCAACTTTTAGCACACGGAGGACAGATACATGTAGATACATCTGTATTGTGCCATCATACCCCGGATTGTGCAGTGTCTATTTAACTGTGATTAGTACAATTTTGATGAATGTATATGCTCAGCAAATGCCCTCAGTATAAAGCCAATTTCTGACATCTGTGCCCTTGTTCCTCTGTGCCCTTCTTCTGGTCCAGGTAGGCTCATAGAAATACCTATGCTATAGTAAACACTGTCATTTTATCAGTGGAATTAAAATGTTAAACTAAGAAACATAAAAGTCAGATAGTGTTTTGTTAGCTAGGAATATATTTTTAATGGATAACAAATTATACATATATAGTTATTCTAGGTATTTAATATATCAAAAGAAAATGTAAAAGTGTGACATGCAACACTACATACCTCATCAAATATTATATACTTGATTCTTTTCACCCAGTCTTGCCGATGTGGACACAACAAAAGAATTTCCAAACATTGTGGTACAGTGACCAACACCTGTTTAAAATGCATGTAAAAAATGAGGAATCAGACAAAATTTGGGCAAATTAACACAAATAACAACTTGCTAGAACATTCAGCTTCATTGGACAATATAAAAAATGTATGTAAACAAGTTCCACTTTTATCAATAATGGCATATGTAAATTTCACACAGCATTTGCCGAAGTGACAACGTGTTTCTTATGACAAAACAATGACACATTTTTATTAACTACTGTATAGCAGGGGTAGGCAACTTATGGCATTCCAGCTGCTGTGGAACTACACATCCCATATGCCCTGCCACAGTTTTAGAATGCTCAACAGCAAAACTGTGGCAGGGCATGCTAGGATGTGTAGTTCTGCAGCAGCTGGCGTGCCAAAGGTTGTCTACTCCTAATCTATAAGATGATATGTGCTGCATTACCGATTGGCCATACATGTTTTTTTTAATTTTTTTAAATAAAAAATGAGTTTTTGAACTGTATATATTCAGACCAAATATGTAAATGCATATGTAAGTATATACTTTTGCGGGTTATTGACTTTTGTTAAAGCTGGTATAAATGACTTGGATATGCATAAGAAATATATAATAACAAAATGGATTCCAGATACCACTCAGAAATGTAGCCCCTCCTCTTTTACCCTTTCCTGCTTCACTCCCCAAGCATCCGCTAGGCAGATTGTGCTCGACAGCATTTTATTCCCTTACTTCTAAGTAAGTAAATGAAGGTATCTGTTGAAATTATTAGTGTAAGAATGCTGATTGAAGCTTAATTAAATATTATGCATTGCCAATGCAATAGCTATAAAAGAAGTGCTAGCTAGCGGGTCCGGCTTTCTCACCCGCGATCCCGTATGGTTTGCATGGTGCAATCCATGCAGTAGCATGGTGTACTGTAAAATGTGGGTGTGCGGCAATTCGCAAGCCGTGGCTCGCGGGCATGATTGGCGCTTGTTACAGGATGCGAGTGAGGTGTACTATAAAGAGACATCTTTAGCTTGTTACAGGATGTGAGTGAGGTGTGCTATGTGGTTAAGCTACTGTACATTTCCTCTTGAAGGTTACTCAGAAGAGCAAGGAACATGTGTATAGAATGAAAGTATATTTAGCATGGTAAAATATATCTCTATATGGTCAGTACTATGCGTCTGAAGTAGGGATGAGCGGGTTCGGATTTTCAAAATCCGAACCTCCCCCGAGCCCCCCCCCGAACCGAGCAGGAACCAAATCTGGCTCGGGTTTTCCCGCCAGACTTGGTTTCTCGGAACGAGGCAAAATGCCATCATCCCGCTGTCGGATTCTCTCAGGTTTTGATTTCTATAAAGGTCCCGTGATCACCGCCATTTTTCATTTTGGCTGTGGAGCGTGCAGAGGATGGGAGCTGGGAGCTGTTGGCTACTGTTGTTTCACTGTGTTAAACAAACTTATAATAAAGTACTTATATTATATATACATTATTACATACTGGGCTGGCTGGCTACTGTGAAGAGGGAGGCAGCTGAGCGCTGTTGCTTATGCTGACAATAGGGGCTGGCTGGCTGGCTACTGCTGTCCATATACATAGGGGCTGGCTGGCTACTGTTGTCCATATAGGGGCTGGCTGTTGTCCTGTCCATAGGGGCTGGCTAGCTATAGTGCTGTTGTCCAGGGGCTGCTCTGTCCTTCAGGGATCAGCTGAGTGACCGCAGGACTCCCATAGGGAGAGACTAGTCAGGTGATATGGACCAACATGGCTGCACTCATACCCACTACCACAGGAATCAGGACACACACATGGAAGCCCTAGCAGACCCTGGGGAGAATACTCAGTCACCACTCCCCTCCACTGCCAGCGACTGAACACCTAAGCCCAAGGACGCAGGCACGGAGGTGAGTAGCGGCCGATACCTCCTACACAGCGGTTTCAGTTTCAGTTAATGACTTTGTTTCAACCTGCATATGAAAATGATGATCATCATCACCTGTTTGATATAGTCATCATACACCTGACTATAATCCTACAAAATGCCTGACTTTGTGCAAGTGTACCTAGAAGAATTTATGCTTGTTTGAAGGCAAAGGGTTGTCACACCAAATATTGATTTGATTTAGATTTCTCTTCTGTTCTCTTTACATTTTGTTCATTATCTTTGCATGTTGATAATTGATAAAAAATAAACTATAAACACTTCTATTTTTCAAAGCATTCTTACTTTGCAGAATTTTCTCCACACCTGCCTAAAACTTTTGCACAGTATTGTAGTTCTTACACTTCTGAATTGATTCACATACTGATTGGTCTATCACCATTGTAATGGAGTTGACAATTATATTATTGGATGGTGAATCATAAGTATTAGTTTTCTTGAGAACAGGAACATTATCTATACCTATTTGATCCTGAAATTTTTCTTTAAGGCATAATTTACATACAACTTTGTAGTTGTCAATATTCCATCTTCTGGTGTTAAATTTTACACTGGGAATAAATAACAAAGCTTGTGATAGTATACTCTCTTGTGCAGAGTTCAATCTGAATGATGAAATATTTATAATCTTGTCCTAGGGGTTTTAATTTTTGTTTTTTGTTTTTATTCCTCCTTGGGTGGGGCCTGTGGTGTTTAATGGTGGGGGCTCTACTGTATCTGAGATCTTGTGGTTATGAGAGAAAAAGTCTTGTGTCATCCATCCTGTGAATCTAAGAAATCCCTGTCAGAGGATGAGGCAATGAAAAACTGTCATATTGATTAAGGTCTAGTTTTTAAGTTACAGAATCTACATGTAGAATTATCACTACCAACAAACCAACCATAGACTCTGTATTCCTTGTAGTCTCTATTCACTTTCTGAAGTTGAGAAATATAGGAATTAATTGATTAATTTCAAAAGTATGTATGTTGCTATTTGTATGTGTTTGTACATATGTACAGAGTATATATACTGTGAATGACTAAGTGTGTGACAGTACAGTATGTATGTATGTGAATAATTTTGTGACTTAATGTCAGTGTAACTGTATATGTGTGACTATGTTATGCTTATATATTTTGGCTCAGCAGGGGTGTATCACGATGGCAGTAGCACTACCCAATTTTTGGTAGCCTACCAGCCATTCAGGGAGAGTAGGCAAGTATGCTGTGTGTGACTGTACATATGTATATGTATGTGTGTGTGACTGTATGTATGTGTATAAGTGTGTGACTGTATGTTTGTGTGTGACTATATGTGTGACTGTACATACTGCATGAATATGTATTTGTGTGACAGTATGTATGTATAAGTGTGTGACTATGTGAGTGACTATATATGTATGTGTTTTTGTGTGTGACTGTATGTATGCATATATGTGTGTGACTAAGTATGTATGCATTTCACTCCAAACATCACACAATTTTTGTGGGTCAATCCTGATTTTCTGGTACTGTCCCATCCATGGGGTGGAGGAAAGGTAAGGAGATGCTCCTGCGTACAGCTCAGAATCAGACCAAATCTGTGATGTTCATCATAAGAGAGTTGCAGTGGAGGTTATGTATACTTGGGTATTAACATTTTAAAGATATTATTATCACATGTACTTTTTGCCCTTAACCAAACTCATAATTAATAACTATTCCGTTCTGCTGTTTTTAGTTTCTCATTAATAACATACTCATGAATAACTAAACAATGAAAAACACAAGGTTAACAATCACCAACTACCAGAAATATATAAAAATAACAGCAAAACAATATTTAAATCAAATACGTTAAAAGTAAAAAATACAAACCTGGCTATTTAATGCATCAGAGCGATAATCACGGGTGAAAACCCCACATAGTGCCATTCCGTTTGGTAGATCTTTATTGAACTGATTAGTTACAGTGGCCACCACTTGATTTACAAGAGCCTGTATAAAACAAATTCATTATATAATGAAGTTTCATATTGAACATACTTTCTGGTGGTTATATATACATACATACATACATACAGTATAAACTAAATATTTACTTGTTAACTGTAAATAGATGCCTCTTGCATGCTTTTGTGATCTGCTGCTGCATCCGAAGGCACAGTATCGGATCACTCTACAAAAACATCGGCCATCTGAACAACTCTCAGGTTACAACAGATGGCCGGTGTTTTCACTTTGCCAGGGCCAAGAAATCTGTGTCCAAATATGCAGACCCTGGCTTCTGCATACCTACAAAATGCACGCCCCCATTTTGTCAAATGCTCACCACTACCGCCCCTGTCCCATCCCCAAATGGCCACAGCATGTCAATCATTTTGCGTCCTGGGGGCACTGCAAACAATCTCACAGAATGAGACCTTCACATGCACAGTACTGATCCTGCGCATATCTCTCCCCATTGGTGTTGTATACAAAACCCCGGGTGACAGTGAGTAAAATGACAGTTAGGAGCTGATTGTTTGGTACTTTATCACACTCCACTTTATTGCTTTCCAAGGCTTAGTACATCCCTGCCCCATCTCCAATACCTAAACCAGTGGTTCCCAAACTTTTTTGAATCACGGCGCCCTAGAGTATCAGTATTGTTTTCACAGCACCCCTAGGCCAAAAGTTTGTTATTGAGAAATTCAGAAAATATTTAGTGAAGCAGTAAAGTGTAGTAAATTATGCTTACCTGTCATCCTTAGGATCAGTTATGTGGTGGGCAGATTTGTGCTTCTGTTTGTCCACATATTTACATTACATTGACCATAACGAATTTGATTTGGTGCTGGACCACCAACCTGAGTCACCCCTGCAAGTGTCCCGAGGCACTCCAGGGTGCCACGGCGCACAGTTTGGGAACCACTGACCTAAACCATATAATCTGGCTAATTTACTGAAGCAAATTGCACAAACTTTAAATGAATGTTCAGAATTTGCAACATATATTTCTGAGTGGACACATTTAAAGACATACAGTAATGCTGGCCATACACCTACACGAACTCGGGCTGATTCCCCGATTTTCGACGCGCCGTACGATGGATCATGTGGAAATCGTGTGCTTTGTTAGGTAGGATACGATGCGATGCGTGCTCCCACAGCCGTCAAAATGTATCGTGTGATCAAATGCGCAGTCCATCTTCTCCGTCGTGTTCGTATGCTGATCGTGCCATTTTTTCAGCGTGTGATGCGTCCGAGCACCTCCATTTGTTAAAAAAAATAAAAGACTGATGCACGCACGGGGAGATCCGTGATGCATGCATCTGTCTGTAATAAAATAAGCACAGATGCAGGGATGGTTCAGTGAGAACTATACATGCGTCTGTGAAAAAAAAAGTGTTTAAAAAAAAAAACAGTGTGCACCCCCCAAAGAGCAACCAGCCCCGGGCTTTTAGGGACCCAGTGGTGGTTGGTCAACATACGGGGGACAAACAACGTAGGGGTTCCCCATATGTAAGCACAACCAGCACCTGGGTAGTCAGAACCAGCTCTGGTTGCCAAAATACGGGGGACAAATGACATATGCTTGCACCCATTTCATGTACCCCAAATTTGCCAGGACTACTTATTTTTGCCAAAAAATACTGCTTAATGCCATTCTTCACCACTTGTGCAAAGACGCTAATTAGAGGTAATTGCACCAACTTAAGTACCCCAAACAGTTTTTTGGGGGCTATTCGGGCATACTACATTGATCCCCAATGTGTCTGCATCTATTTGGGGGGGTTCAGGCTGATTTCCCCAATTCTGACACCACTTTCCATCTGTTTTGACTTCGCGTGTCACCATTTTCGCGTCTTTTGGAATTGAATAGGGCGAATAGCGGGCACGCGCACAATAAGTTTGTGCAACCAAAATACGCAATGTAAGCGAAAAGCCCAGCATGCAAAACTTTATCGCGGGTATGAAACTAATTGAATACCGCCCATAGTTGGAAATTGAAGCTTTCACTTCATGCTTTGTAGTCCAACAGCTTACCAATTGAGCCTCCTGCTACTATAGAGAAAGTCTGTGAATTCTAACTATATCAAGCTACTACACATTCTTAGTAATCTAAAATATAGACATAGCTGGGAATTGAACTTAGCACCTTCATGCTTTGCAGCCAGTCACTTAACAATGGAGTCACCTGCTACTATAATGAAAGCCTGTGAATTCTAACTATATCAAGCTACTACACATAGTTATTAATCTAATATACAGTCAGTTAACAGATGGCAACGTCCATTTTCGATGTGCGCGCCGAAGGGGAGGGGGGCGCATTTTTTCATCTTGCCCTGGATGCCAAATACCCTAGTTATTAAGTTAGGACATGTCTTTGCCAACTATAAATATCTCTGCACACCACATTTGAAATCTTCAAAATATAGAGGGGGGAGAATGCAGACTGCTAGGCAAAAACTTCCAGACAAAAGCTTATAGTGCCATCATTAAAATAGCTAATAACTATAAGTAAGCAGATTTAATAACATTACATCACTCAGATCCTCCCAGGAACCACTGTAGACCATGACAAGTTTAAGGGGGCACTTAGCTTCCAAGTTTAGCCTTTGGGAATGAAAGATATGATATTCTTACAGGATGGGTACGGGATACCGGCACTCAGGATCCCAGTGATCAGAATCCTGATGCCGGCATCCCAGCAAGCGGTAGGATACCAACACCAGTCAGTAGGTATCCTAACCCCCCCTCTCCCTACCCTAACCCTAATCCTCCCTCACCGGTGCCTGAACCTAACCTCCCCCTTAGTGCCTAAACTTAACCTCCCCCTCCCCGTACACTAAACCTAACCCTCCCCCCTTAGTGCCTAACCTTAAACCTCCTCTTAATGCCTAACCCCTAAACCCAGTACTTACCTTTGGGATCCTGGCAGTCAGGATGCCAGCACCGGTATTCTGAGCAGTGTCAGGATTCTGGCGTTAGCATTCTGACTGCCGGAATCCCCACGGTTAGATATTGACCGCATCCCGATTCTTACTGCCGTCAGGGTTATCAGTGGTGGTAAGATTTGCTGGCTGTCTAGGGTAAAAATTATTCAATTTAGCAGATTGTTCTTACCTGCCATCCTCAAGTTTTTCCATATTGCTTCTGAAAAGAATGAGGATGGTAAGAAGTGTAGAGGCCTGCCTTGACTCTTCTAACTGCTCCTTCTGTGTCTGTACTTCCAATTCTCCCTTGGAGAACTCTTCAGCTCCTTCCACAATACCACCTTTATGCTGATGATACTCATATTTACTTCTCCTCCCCTGACCCACAACCATCCCCAGTTGTCTCTCATTCAACTCTCTCAACTATGAATATGCGCCCTCTTACAAATATGTGCTTTTTACATGTCTTTCCACAATATGTTATTTTTAATTGTGCAGTCTGACAATAAGGAATGGCTGGTGAGATAGAAAGATGATCAGACGTCCCTCTGCCACAAGACTCACACCCCTAGATTGTACATGGCTCCCTCAGAGAAATGGATTTTACAGCTTTCCCCAAAAAAGAAAAGCACAGTCCATAAATCTTACCAAAGCCCCCATATAGGGAGATATTAAACGATAAAGAAAGAGAGGCAAAAGTAGTTTAAATCACACACCATTTTGAATAAGGAGACTGCATTTTTTTATTTTTCTTTCTAATATATTTTTTTCATGATAATACTATATGCAAATCACTGTTTATTGATTTCTATATGTCAAGTTCAACTATACAGGAAAAAAGTGCAAACAATACATCAATTACAATCATGGTACATTGTGGGCATAATAATTTGCATATATGCAAATTATCTGATCTGTAATCCATTTTGTTTGATGTCATTTTTACACTTCACCACATAACTCGCAGTCACTCCTAGGTTGGAATGCATTCTTCAGTTATTCCCAGAAGGAGAGAGCATCAGAAGACTTGGGGGGAAAGCAGTACATAAGAGTCTTACCCAAACCCCCACATGGGGGAATTTAAAACATAAAAAACAAACTGACACTGGGGGTATTTTAAATCTCACACTATTTTGAAAAGGGAGACTGTAATTTTTTTTTCAAATATATTTTTCCTTTATAATACTTACTAGTATATGCAAATCACTATTTATTGATTTCTATATGTCACCTTCAAATACAGGAAAATACAGGGTACCCCTACTCATTTCGTCCCCTGTATTTCCACAACCAGGACTGGCTCACTTCTGACTGCCGGAATCCCCACGGTTGGGATATTGGCCTCATCCTGATTCTTACTGCCGTCAGGTTTATCAGTGGTGGTAAGATTTGCTGGCTGTCTTGGGCAAAAATTATTAAATTTAGCAGATTGTTCTTACCTTCCATCCTCAAGTTTTTCCATAGTGCTTCTGAAA
Organism: Taudactylus pleione; assembly: GCA_031769625.1. NCBI lineage: Eukaryota > Metazoa > Chordata > Amphibia > Anura > Myobatrachidae > Taudactylus > Taudactylus pleione. Next base: position 921,062 of record JAUIMM010000512.1, on the reverse strand, counting down.
AGAATGAGGATGGTAAGAAATGTAGAGGCCTATCTAGTCTCATCTGACTCTTCTAACTGCTCCTTTTCTGTCTTTACTTCCAATTCTCCCTTGGAGAACTCTTCAGCTCCTACCACATACCACCTTTATGTTGATGATACTCATATTTACTTCTCCTCCCCTGTAATTTTTTAATACTTTAGCAAATTGTTATTCATTGATTTCTATATGTCACATTAAAATACAGGAAAATACAGGGGACCCCTACTCATTTTGTACCCTGTATTTCCACAAACAGGACTGGCTCACTTAGCCCGGTGCTGGTTGTTGAACATACAGGGGAACCCTATATTTTTTTCCCTGTATTTTCACAACCAGGACCAGTTCAGAAAAGCCCAGTGCTGGTTGTATTTTTAGCATATTTTATGTATTGGATTGAATTGAAATTCTTCAAAAATAATCCACAGTAACAGTGCCACAAAAAGTTTATTAATAAGTGGGAGATCAGATTTGGCCCTGCTTTAAAAACACACTTTGGTATGAGACTTGTATATACAAGGATGACACACCAATCTCTTCTTAATTTATAATTTCTGTCATTTTTCGCGTTGTAATGGCTGCCTGACTCTCATTGCTTGAGCCATATATTATCTACGCGTTGCTCTCTCTTGTTGCCTATGATTATCCAATGTGTTTTATTGTGTTTTATTCTTGTTATTTGTGTTATGTTTAACTAATACAATTTAAGGAAAGCAACAAGCATGGTCAACAAAAGCAAATAATAAATATGTAAAATATATAAGATATGTAAGATGTTAAACCTCAAACTGTATCCTTTAAAATTACACATGACATTGAGACCCATACAGTAAATGTCAATATTGGTCAGCATGTCATGGAGGAAGGTCAATAACTACTGGGTTTCCTCTGATATTTATAGGTCTCACAGTCATGGATGACTTTAAAGGGATCCAATGATTTTGGGTTGGGTACATCATCCCGAAGGGTGTATATTAAAAGATCTATAGCAAAAAAGTTGACAGCATCTAGGTAGACACCAACTTTAGAAAGGCAATAGGTCGACAGGTACAAAAGGTCGATACACAAAAGGTCCATATGGATGAAGGTCAGCAGGTACAACAGGTTGACATGGTCAAAAGGTCAACACAAAAATTGTTGACACAAAATGGTTGACACATTTTTTTGTTTTCTAAACCTTATCTTCACCCTAACCGTTCCCTTGGTGTCTAACCAATACTCTCCCTCCTGATGCCTAACCCTAACTGTCAGGGTAAGTGAATAACCCTAACCATCCCTCCTAATGCCTAAACGTAACACCCCGGTAAGTAACCTTAACCATCCTTCCTAGTGTCTAACCATCAGTGTAAGTGCCTAACCCTAACCATCCCTTCTAAAGCCTAACTCTAACCCTCAAGTAAGTGTCGAACCCTAAAAACAAACATGTCGACCATTTTTTTGTATCAACCTTTTGACCATGTTGACATTTTGTACCTCTCAACTTTTATCCATGATGACTTTTTATGTGTCGACAGTTTGTACCTGTCAATCTATTGCCTGTCTTTCAGTTGGTCTCTACCTAATCACTGTCAACCTTTTTACTGTAGATCTATTAATTCGAACCCCATCCCAACGGTCAGGATCCCGACGGTCAGAGCACTAGCAGTGGAATCCCAATGGTAAAAATGTTGGCAATTTTTGGTAAGTAATCTAAGGCTAACCCTAACCCCAGCCCTAACCCTAGACCATCCCTCCTGCAACCTAAGCTTAACTGACCTCCCACAGCCAGACCCTAATTCACCCCTCCCACACCCAAGTCTTTCCCTCACATACCTTAACCCTCCCCTCTTGACAACGTAACCCTCCCACACCTTAACCCCTTCCGCAGCCTAAACCTAACCTTAATACTTACCATTTGATGTTGTAGGCATTTTGACCCATCGGGATCCCACAGCCGGTTTTGTGAGCATCCATATTCTGTTGTGATGCTGAGACCGACTACATTCCATTTTAAAGATTTATGCATATATTTACAGTACCATCAAGATCATCTCTTGCTGAATGTGGTTACTTGTGTTATCTATGTTAATGTGGTGGCCCTATTGTTAGCCATGTTATTATAAATCTTGCACTGCCAATCTTTGAGGTTCCTCCTTGTGAAACAGACCCTTGCCTTCATTAGAGATAGTACTGTATATTACATATTTCGCTAAATTATTGTTAATTCAACATATTTCATTATACTTTATATTAAATATAAAGATTCAGACATTTGAAACTGTAAATACCTTAGTCGGAGCAACATAAACCACAACTGCTTCATTGCTTTGTGTCAGAACTTTCTCCATACAGTAGTAAGATGCATATGTTTTCCCTGAAGATGTTGGAGCCACTATTACTGCAGATTCATTATTGTCAACCACATCGAGAAGCTCTCTCTGATAGAAAACATAGATGTTCAGTAAGTTAATATAATACACACAAATTCATAATAGTAGACAATATGTATCTTTATTTTTATGAGATTTGGAATATAAAACACTTAGCTTGAGATTATGGCTTGTTAAATAGTTTTGGTCAGTGTTATTTGTTTTCTTTATTGATGGTACTAAATGTTACACAGTAATGGTGCTTTCTGTTTTTTTATATGAATTTTAATTCTTATTACTAGTTTCAGAAGCAGGAAGAAACCATTAATATCATGGGGTTTATTTATGAAAGTTGCATTCGATTTTATGTGTAATTAACCCACCTGAAATCTAATCAAATCAACATTCTTTTTCACTGTCTAAATCCCACATTTACAAAGATTCAATTTTGAATTTGATTTCAAAAGCGAATTCGATGTGTGTCACTTTTTCACAGTGTTTTTTTGTTCAGTTTTGGATGTCCATTACAAAATCAAACATAAATTTACTCGGGATGTAGTTATGAGATTCCAACAGCGGAATCACAGCAAGGGATTTAACATAGGCGTCGAAATACCGACGTCTATGTTAATCCCGACGCTGGAACGCCGAGGACGCCAGCACGAACGAAGGTAAGTTCGGGCCGCCCTTAGCGTTAGCCGCAGGCGGGAAGGGTTAGGATTAGGGACTCTAGCGGGGTTAGGGTTGGGTTTTTGGGGGGAGACTAGGGTTAGGCACCCCTAAGGGGGAGGGTTAGGGTTAGGCACCACCGGGGGGAGGTTAGGCTTAGGCACCCCCCCAGGAGGGTTAGGTGTAGGGTGCAGGGAGGGAGGGTTAGGTTTAGGCACCCCTGGGGGGAGGTTAGGGTTAGGCACCACTAAGGGAGGGCTAGGGTTAGGGTGGGGCAGGGGAGGGTTAGTATACTTACCTGCCCCAGTAGTGATCTCCTCCTGTCGGGCATCCGCTGTCGGGATTTGAACCGGCTAAACAGTCACTGGCATTTCAATCCCATTCCAATTTACTCATAGAATCGAATATAAAATCAAATGAAATCAAATGAAAAATTCACACACACTTCCTTATGTATTTCTATTAGACAAAATATATCACATGCAAGAAGCTGCTGTGGTTCCTCTAATTTTGATTTACGTACATCTCCGATAGTGGTGCATGTGCAGTACGGGTGCCCCCTATGCCACAGCCTGTCATCGTTTGGGTGCGGGAAAGCCAAAGATGCAGGAGCGATGTGCACTGCGTCCATCTAATGATACCTATAATTCCTACAGCCACAGTGAACCACATGTTTGGATCCTTTTTTATTAGAGATGTGCGCAAATCCTCAAGTGTTTCTTGATTTATTTTGAAATCGATAAAAACATCTAAAGTCAAGAGCCTTTACAGCATTATTAATATCTGACCTGATTCATTAATGAATGTTATGGTTATTGCAGCTGCAATTGTGCATGTTGAGAATGTGTAAAATTATTAAAAATAAAGCAGCTCTGAAAAGTATACAGAAGCCCAGCGGAGCAATCACAAAGGCACAGCAACTGCTTACACATTCCCAGCGCACACACACATCCTTAATGGTCAGCTCAATAAAATTAATAGACACTCGGCATGGCAGTGTGAACAGAGACGCCAGAGGCACACTGAGTACGGATTCGCAGGCACACCCAGCAACACGCTCCAAAACCAGCCACGACATGTCTTCATTTTTGCCACCACTTACCTTTCAACAGCCAGAAATGGTGCCTGTCTGTCAGTCACTCTGATTAAAAGTAAGTGCAGGGAGTGGCATTGCTATTAGACATAGGCGCATGTGCAGTGCGAATAATATACATGCACAATTTACCAATAATTGCTCAATTGCAAAACATCGGCACAGCATCTGTCATCTCCCCCTGAGATCCCTGACTTGCTTTGACTAGCTTGGGGTGTTAATGCGTTGGCCAGGGAGACCCAGTGAAAGGGTCCCCTGGCTGTGGCATTACACCCCGGCTAGAAATGAGTCCAGTGCTGGTTTTAAAAATAGGGGGAACACCATGCATTATTTTCCCCTTTTTTAAAACCAGGACTGGCTCTGGAAGCCCAGTGCTTGTTCCTAAAATATGGGGGAACACTTGTAGTTTTTTTCCCCATATTTTCAGAACCAGGACTGGCTCAGGAGCCCGGGGCTGGGTATGCTTTGGGAGGGGGGGAACCCCACGTAATTTTTTTTTTACAATTACAATTTCAGTCACACTAAAACAGCAGAAACATACATAGATCACAGTGATCTGTGTATGTTTCTGCTAAACACGCTGCTCAGGAGGGGGTCTATTTGAAACTTCTATTTGCAAGCAGAGTTTGCCTTTATTACATCTGTGGTTATAATCATGATTTTTGGTAGATTCCTGTGTTGTATTCCTGTCTAGGGAAAGTTCTCAGAAAGAGTGTTGAGACGATAGTGTATTCATTTCTATTTGTATTTTCAGCTGCATTTTAACTGTGAAATTGGCCGTGATTAACTCTAAAGATATGGGAAATACTATGGTTTTTGCCATAGTAAATTCCCGTGTTAGAAAAAATTACTCAACACTCCCGTACAGCCAAATTTGGACCAACACGATTCATAATAAATTTACCCCTATATCTTGTTTCAACTTGCACATTTAGGTGGGAACTGCATACTTGTACATTTAGGTAGGAACTGCATACCTCCCAACATAAGAGGTGTCAGCTGTGGGACTCTAAGGCAGTAGACACACAGTGGGCATGGCCACACTCCTGGTGGGTTTTTTTGTTTTTGCTTTTTTAAACAAAAACACCTTTTTCATGCCATGCTTTGAGGCATAAAAAAAGCACTGGCAATGATCATCTATAAAGGTGCAGTTCAAACTATAACCATTACAAAGGCTAACGCTAATTTTATTGGACACATTCTTAAACACAATAGGACATATGCAGAGTTGAATGCAAATCAATTTTGAAAACGTATCTTGCATATTTTTACACTACGCATGCTCCAGAGCTGAACACATACAATAATGCAGTGTTGTAACTTCATTTGCAGCTGAAGGGATGTACCTGAGTGGGAACTGGGCATTTCTAATCATACAGTAAGTATGCCTGTTTTCAGATTGATGTCTTGCACTCAGGGCTGGCCCAAGCCTAAATTTTTTGGTAAGCGAATATATAGATTTTGGTGCCCCTTACATGATAATTGTGCATTTTAAATTTAGCTTAAATATTTGTCCCGTACTCCAGGCACACCTGATATTAATAATTGTATAGTTTGTAATAATCTAGTTCTATATGGAATAGAAATAGATGTATTTTTTTCATTTTATGAAGATTTCCAATAAAGCTAGATGTAGCCTTAGCCATTATGGGTGACAGACAGGTAAAGCAGAGAAAATTTTAAAATTTTACTTCATGTAAATGAGGTGAGGATAAATGATGTGGGGTCTGGCACTACATTCACCCTAAACCTAACATCCCCTCCCCTAGTGCCTAAATCTAACCTCCCCCTCCCCACACCCTAGCACACCCTCCCCGGTGCCTAAACCTAACCTCCTCCCCTAGTGCCTAAACCTAACCTCCCCCTCCCCGCACCCTAATCCTAACCCTCCCTCTCCGGGGCCTAACTCTAACCCTCCTCCTAGTGCCTAACCCCTCTAGCTAATGCTACCCTACCACTGCACCCCGACACTTACCTTTGGGATGCGGACGGTTGGGATTCTAGTGCCGGGATCCCAACCTGCTTAATGGGGGCAAGATATGTGGTAAATCATGAGATATTTACAATAGTTGGCATCATTATTGAATTGCCATCAATTGTTACTCTAGCTAAAAAAAATTCTGGTTTAGGTGACACTGAACTAGATGAGACTGTAGTGTCTTAACAGTCCAGTATTATGGCAGCTATTAACACAGAGCCAACTAATGTGGGTATTTAAAGTATATAGTTAGAGAACAATAATGCAATACAGTATAATGCAGGAGGTGTGCATAGGCTTTATGTTTTAACACAGATTTGTTCATTTTTATATATGATATACTGAGTAGTGGACAGAAATAGTTATAGATACCATAAGTATGGTTTGCACAAGTTTCTTAACACTATATGCACATGTGTTTAGCAATATATTATAGATTTTAGATTCACTATTGTGTATATGTTCAGATGAATAACATCTGTCTTAATAGTAGCAGGATATATTTTACTATCTATAGAGTTTAGTAATAGATTATGTGATGTATTTTGATTGGTGCGTTCACACTTTATGAACAGTTTTTCATTACACTGCAATGTTTTGGCACATATGATATGGAGTTGTTGTAGTAGTTACAGTGGTAATAATTTCTAATGTTTGAGAATATGTTTTTCTGTCGTTTACAGCATCCTTGGCTCGTATATGTGTGTTTGTGTATGTATCCGTCGCTATGGATACAGTGGCACCATGGAAACCCCTGTTCCCCGGGTCAGGCCTGGATGACGTCACTTCCGGTTGGACGTCAGTTCCGGGACCAGAGGCGCGGCAGCTGCAGGACACCGGAGACCCATGGGAGGTCGGGTGAGTCTTGATTTGTTATTGTATTGTATTTAATGTGCACTGTTGTTGTCACAGTTGTGTGTCCTAACAAAGGGGTGACTGACCCCGAAACGTTGATTCCATTACACGTTTTTTTCACAAGTCTTGGAGTGCCTCCTCATTTGTTTGGATATATATATATATATATATATATATATATACACACACACACAAACACATGCATAAATAGATAGAAATCAGGAGGCATTCAAGTATTTTTCAGATAAATTTAAAATGGTTCTTTATTAGGTTTCCAACGTTTTCAGAGTCACCCTGTCATTAGGGACGAGCAATGCATAAATATACACACACACACACATACATACATGCATATACACACACATACATACTGTACACAGTGTGTATATATATATATATATATACACAAATACATACGTACAGTACATATACAATATATATATATACATACATACATACATAAGTCCCAGACATTACACACCAACCTGTGGGAAGGTACTTTGGTTGTGCATGCATGCTGTTTTTTTCTTATGGCTGGTGGCAGTAGCTCAGCCTTTGTGCTCCACCCGCAGGGCTAAATTTTCTCATCATGTCTGTGCCCAAAACTCAGTTGCTGAGGGAGGCAGGTTGGGGCATTGGGGGATGATCCGGGGACCAAAGCTTCTGGGGAATTCACGGCCCTGGTATGCTTTAGCACTACATGGGGGCAGGGCTTGCATGCAGAGACTATTTGGCTGGCTATGGGATGGAGCTTCAGACAGTCTGGGGCGGAACTTCGCAAAGCCGATGTGTGTCAATGGTCGGTCCTCCAGATCCTTCAAGTGCAGTGCAGACAGTCTTGACAGGTAATTTTTTTTTTCCTGTCAACACTGTCTGCATTGCAGGGGATCCTGTGGGCCTAATTTCAAGGTGGGCCTGGAGCTGTAGCTCCACCCGCCTCATTATTAATCCGGGCCTGGGTTAATCATAAATATATGTAGGTAGCAAAGAACATCTATCAACGCTTATTGCAGTGATAGAACCTCTTCTATCCTCAAACAACATAGCCAAAAGGACTCGTCATGGCAGCCAAGCAATGCTGGCAGGTACAGTAAGGGCGGCTGAGCTTGCCACTTTGCCATACCAGTGTGAAGACATATGAACCCCCATGCATGAATGTGATATATATATATATATATATAATAATTCGGGTTGGTCCACACTCACGTCCTCATAGTTAAATTGCTGGGGTAGCTTACCCAAAAGGAAGTCCAAAAACCACCCATAAAGAACAAAAATATGCAAAAAATGGGGTGCACTCACCAGTCTTCCAATAAAATCCTTTATTTGAATATTACATAGCAGCAGGTATCATAATATGTCGACGTTTCGGTCCCAAGTGTGGACCTTTGTCAAGATCATATAGCTGTATATATATATATCTATATATAGGGCTTAAACATGCTAATGGTGTGGTTTTATAGATATACCGGTAGCTAACCTATGGCTCAATCTATAAAACCACACCATTACCATGTTTAAGCCCTATAGATAGATACAGCTTTATGTTATGATAGCCTAGGGGTCAAATTATTTTTGGAGATATATATGTTATAGATATATATCTATAAATCAACACCATATGCAGGTTTATGCCCTGCCTCATCCCAGGGCAGCACCTCATCACTTGATGTGAGTATTTGAGTGTGACACATACTGTCAGTCTGTCACAGTGTTATTCCAACTTACCAGCCAGGCAGCCCTGGGATAGCCTTCCCAAAGCCCGGTGACGGTGTCTGGTCTGGAGGCCCGGGTGGGCGGTTCAGCCGCTCCAGCCCACAAAACAATACTGATTACAGAAAGTTGGGCGCTGGCGCTGCAGTGCCAATATAACTACTCCGTTGGACTCCCAGTCCTTTCCAGGGGCAGGCCACGGCTTCCATCCCAGCCTTCACCTACCCACTCCCGCCCTAGCACGATGCCCCTGCGACCTTGCAGCGTGATGTCATGAAATCACGTCACCTCAGGCATCCGACGGCCGCCCATTAGAACCGTGGTGCAGCTGTGTCATAGTGACACAGCCTGCCCGCGGTCAGTCTCTACCTACGTGGCTGCGTACCATGCGTAATCATAGAACCGGCCCTGCTAGTTGCACTAGGGATAGGGCTGTGTGATTATGAACTGATAATAATGACAGCTGTGAAATCAAGCATGCAGACAGAGGCAGTCCAAGTACTCAGATGTGTACAACTCTGCATATAATTTAAGCAAATATACATATTTTGTTATGTACTGTACATACAATGTGGGAGAAATTATAAATTTGTGTTCTCTCTGCCTCAGCCCTAATGGACACAAATGCCTTATGGAAGTGTCGTGTGACTAAGCCACCACATAGATTTATTTTTTGTTGATGCCTTTAGCTCACAATTGGTTTTGGCAATGACAGGGCTGCAACTACGATTTTTGTCCCCCGGGGCAAGAAAGTAAAAATGGTGCCCCCCTGGTAATTCCCCCATAGTAATGCCCCCTGCAGCAGTGCCCCTATTGTAATGCCCCTTCAGCAGTGCACCTATAGTAATGCCCCTGAGGTAATGCCCCTGTAGTAGTGCCCATATAGTAATGCCCCTGTAGTAATGCCCCCTTCAGCAGTGCACTTATAGTTATGCCCCCTGAGGTAATGCCCCTGTAGTAGTGCCCATATAGTAATGTCCCCATAGTAATGCCCCTGTAGTAGTGCACATATGGTAATGCCCCCATAGTAATTCCCCTGTAGTAGTGCCCATATAGTAATGCTCCATTGTAATGCCACCATAGTAATGCCCCTGTAGTTGTGCCCATATAGTAATGCCCCCATAGTACAGATGGGCCCAGTAGTTTGTTGCTCATAGCGCACCATTCAGGCCTCCTGTGTCGCGCCATGGAATGTTACATGATGGCTGTACTGTGGTGTACCATTGTATTCTACAACAAAATATTAGCCATGGCTTGTAATACACTACTTAAACACTTGGTGGCGAGTGCTCCACTGATAAAATTTGTACTGTGGTGGGATGTTGAGAGAAATGCTTTGAATTCCATAGAGTACTTAAAAGTATTGAACCTGACATGATCTCTCTTTATGAAAAGTGTCTTTTATGCATCTTTTTACCCTAAATTAAAATGATATGCAGCATGCCTATGTTCTGTGAGCAAGTGCGGGTGTATCTGCAAGCAAATCACTATGTTACAGTGTTACAGTGGCTGTTAGTGTAATGTAGCGTTTCACGTGCAGATACACCAGCACTGGCTCACAGAACATAGGCATGCTGCATATCATTTTAATCAGCAGAAGCTGCTTGTGCTATCAATTCGATTCGCTGTATGATTCAGATGCATTTGGAGGTAAAAAGTTGCATAAAAGATCCTCACACTACCGGGTCATGCCTTATTAGTACAGTACATGTAAACACATTCATCATGTCTCAGTGAAAGCTGTGCATGCCTGTGGCCCATCTGAGCCCATGAGACAAAAATATATATATATATTTTTTTTTAACATTACAGAACTCACACACATACTGTACTGTTATTATTTAATACTTTATAACACATTCTTCTACAGCACTGATTCCATGACCAAAATGCTGTACTATAGTGTACCGAATCACAGCTTCTGTCAGTCAATCATCGGGCGGTAATACAGAAAATGCATTGGAAATCCAACGCATGTACTGTGTAGTTTAGGAAAAGTGACACCTGGTGGACAAAAAGTTGTATTACATGATGACTTTTTTCCAGTGCTACGATATGTTCCGTTATGAAATATTCTGTGTGGCGCGACTCAAGGCTACTGTGTGGCGCGAGATGCATGGCACGCTACATGGCTGTATGGAGCAACAAACTAGCTGGGCACATCTGTAATTCCCCTGTAGTAGTGCCCATAGAGTAATGCCCCATGTAGTAGTGCCCATATAGTAATGCCCATAGTAATGCCCCTATAGTAGTGCCCATATAGTAAAGCCCCCATAGTAATGCCCATAAGGTAATACCCCCCATAGTAATGCCCCTGTAGTAGTGCCAATATAGTAATGCCCCTGTAGTAGTGCCCATATGGTAATGCCCCCATAGTAATGCCCCTGGGTGCTGCTTCCACACAAAAAAAACCTTAAACCACGCTCTTAAGTCCGCCGCCATCCGGTCCACCCGGCTTCTCCTCGTAACTATGGGAGAGACATAATGACATCTCTCCCATAGTGTCCGTGGGGAGAGCCTTAAGCTGGAGTTCAGGAGAGAACGCCAACCTCCGGCTACCGCGGCCCTGCAGTGAAGGAGCCGGTTGCCCGCTTGTAATAAAATCTCAGCGGGCGTCCAGCTTGGAGCCCCCCAGCATCACCAGGCTGGAGGACACTGGCGGCGGGAGCAGCGGCGCACCCAGTGCACATGCACCTCCAGCTCCCTTAGTTGCGGCCCTGTTAATGAATGATACAATGTAGTAATATTTGTGGTGTAGTGTCCAATAGAGGGCAAAGTAGGAGACATAGCAGGTTCTAGAAATCTCCCTAGTCAAATAAAACACAGATTTGAAGAGAATCATCAGCATTCCTGTGTATCTCTTTTTAAAGTTACCAGATTCCTTAGACATTTGTCTGAACCCTGTAACACAAGCTGAATGTCTAAGTTTAATGTCTGTATAAGAGATGCTAGGAACTCACCTTATGAGGTTCACTGTGAAGTGATAGGTGGCCAAACATGTGCTAAGAACGTTGCTTAAAAAATTAAGTTAATTGTTAGAGTTTATTATAAATATTTTGATCATCAGAATTCTTTGTGCCTAGAGTGTGCACCTGCATTTAACTTTTTTTTATGCAATAGAACTACGGGTCTCAGTATGATTGCACCTCTTATTTATGTTTAAGACTAGGATGTGAATCCCAGCCCCCTTTTTTCCCAGGTTTAATGTCTGACCAACTAAACCCATATACCATGCATTGAACCTATTGCAGCCTCATTTTCAGCTTAAGCGAGTAGGTTTTCTATTGCTTTGTTACACCCAAGACATATTGGTACTCTTTACATACTAGGGGGCTATATAGCCTAGGGATCCAAAAAGGGGAAAGGAAGGAAGAAAACTCATGTCAATTAGGGTCACATCGAAAGCTGAAAACTACAATACAAAGTCAGCATGCAGAAAATGTAATAAAATGTATTCTCAGGTGTGATGGGCAGATGGTGTTCAGTCCAAACTAGAGATGAGCGGTTCGGATTCTGTGGAATCCGAACCGCTCCGAACATTGGGGATCCGAGTCCACCCGAACCCTGTTCGGGTGTTCACCGCCTGACTCGGATCCCCGTTCGGGGCCGAACGGCGGCCACCTGATGTCAGATTCTCACTAGAGAATCCGACATCAGGTCTCCTCGCGTGTAGGGCAGAGCGCAGTGATAGCGCTCTGCCCTACACAGACACAGACACACAGCCGCCAGCGGCAGCTGTGTGTTTGTTACAGCAGCCAATGAGAGTCACAGAGACTCTCATTGGCTGCTGCACAGAGGGAGCCGGCTGGAGCTCACACATGAGCTCCGTCTTCCGGCTCCCTCCTCAGCGTGTGACAGAGCGGACGGCGCGGGAGCGGGGATACAGGTAAGTTTTATTTTTTTTATTTTTTTACTTGTCAAAGGTCCGGGGGCGCTACTGGGGGGGGGGGGGTCTGCACTACTGGGGGGGTCTGCTACTGGGGGGGGGCTATACTACTGGGGGGGCCATACTACAGAGGGGCCTGCTACTGGGGGGGCTATACTACTGGGGGGGGGTCTGCACTACTGGGGGGGGGTCTGCTACTGGGGGAGGCAATACTACTGGGGGGGCCATACTACAGAGGGGCCTGCTACTGGGGGGGGCTATACTACTGGGGGGGGGTCTGCTACTGGGGGGGCCATACTACTGGGGGGGATCTGCACTATTGGGGGGCCATACTACAGAGGGGCCTGCTACTGGGGGGGCTATACTACTGGGGGGGTCTGCACTACTGGGGGGGGTCTGCTACTGGGCAGGGCTATACTACTGGGGGGGGCCATACTACAGAGGGGCCTGCTACTGGGGGGGGCTATACTACTGGGGGGGGTCTGCTACTGGGGGGGCCATACTACTGAGGGGCCTGCTACTGGGGGGGGCCATACTACTGGGGGGGCCTACTACAGGGGGGGCCATACTACAGGTGGGGGCCCATACTACAGGGGGGGCTACTACTGGAGCAGCCTACTACTGGGGGGGCCTGCTACTGGGGCAGCCTACTACTGGGGGAGCCATACTACTGGGGGGGCATACTACTGGGTGGCATGCTAATGGGGGGCATACTACTGGGGGGGCCTGCTAATGGGGGACATACTACTGGGGGGGCCTGCTAATGGGGGGCATACTACTGGGGAGCATTCAACTGGGGGCACTGCATAGTGGACCGTACTACTAAGGGGACTGCATAGGGGGCACCACTGCTGGGGGACATTGTGTAAGGGACACCGCTACTGTGGGCATTGTGTAAAAGGGTCACTACTGTGGGCATTGTGTAAAAGGGGCACTACTGTGTGTCGTAACATAAATAAGAGACACTACTTTATGGTGTAATGTGAATCAGGCCCTATGTGCGGTGTAATGCTAATAAGATTGTGCACTGTGACTCCTAGGGCCGTAGCCCACTTTGTAAACAAGTACTGTGACTCTGCTGGCCGTACCCCACTGGGTGGGTGCACTACTTTTCATTTCTGCCACTGCTGTGTGGCAATGTGTCATAGATGTGCTTTATACTGTGGTGTCTGTGTCGTTGTGCCGCTGCTTTGTCGCTTAGTAACCAGTCAGCTCACTGCAACCTTTGGCCAATAATGTTGAAAACAATATTATAAGCTGTGATATGGTCTAAATTGACTGGAAATTAATGTTATTGAGGTTAATAATACTCTAGGAAGAAAAAAAAGACCAATTTATGTGATTTTAGCTTTTTTTGTCAATTTTTGTAAAAAAATCCAAATCCAAATCCAAATCCAAAGCCAGTCACCGCAGTTTGGCAAATCCAAATCCAAATCCAAAGCCGGACGACGAATTAGAACCAAATCCAAATCCGGCAAAAATGGTCCGGCGCACATCCCTAGTCCAAACTAGCATAGTTGGTAGCACAGAATTCATTATACATTAAGCATACCCAAGGTAAACAAAACTAAATCTTCACACAGCAATGTAATGGTGCCAGGCCTCGTAGGTGTTTGCTAATCAGGGTGCACAACTCTATCAAGTTACCAAGCACAACAGTATGTGTGTACAATTACAATGCACAAGTGATCATGAAAACATACGTAAATCACAGATCAAATTCATGCACCTAAATGGCATATGAGTAGACATTTACATTTGGATATGGTATAGCATAATCCTCTGTAATATGAGTAGGCTTGTGAGTTTTTTTGAAAAGTCTTTCTAGGATTAGCATACTGTACTTTAGTACTTTCCTGTGGGATGCAGTTATTATGCCGGTGGACGGGTTGCCGGCAGTCGAAATACCGACGCCACAATCCCACCGTGCGGGCATAATGCCGACAGCCGAAATTCCGAATGTCCAGATGGTGGGTAAGTATGAAGGTAAGCCGGGGATGGGGGTGGTTAGAATTAGGCCCCCCCCGGTGGGTTAGTGTTAGCGTGTGGGGAGGGGAGTTAGGGTTAAGCACCCCTGGGGGCAGGTTAGGGTTAGGCACCCCCTGGGAGACTTAGGTTTAGGGTGCAGGAAGGGTTAGGGTTAAGCACCACTGGGAGGGACTTAGGGTTAGGCAACCCCCAGGAAGGTTAGGTTTAGGCACCACTAAGGGTGGGTTTGAGTTGGGTGGGCAGGGTAGAGTTAGATTACTTACCTAGATGCGTCGGGATCTCTTGCTGTCGGGCTTCCAGAGGTGGTATTTGAACCGGCGGCTACAGAGCCGTCGATACTCCAATACCATTCCTTTCCTGTATCCTGTTCCTCATGTCTTTAAAGTAGCTTTATCTTACCTACAGTCAAAGGTGTAGCATGGAGCCATCGAACCCAGAGAAAGTATATTCTATAGTGCCCTCCACTTCCATTTTGCTGCAGGTGATAGTGGTGACCCATAGTGGTACTAGCTTTTCTCAAATATTTTAAAGCATGCCCCCTGCACACCAACAGGCACACAAAATGCCCCTTCACATATTCTTCTCTGCACAACAATATGCCCTCCCTGCACAACAACTTGACCATCCCATGCACAACAACATGAATCTGGCCCCCCAGCACACTAACTTGCCCCCCCCTGCACAACAACATGCCCCCACTGCACACCAGAGTAGTTCACATATTTTTTTTAATTACCTGATTTATCTGGATTGCTGTCCGAAGTTGAACATGGATGGAACACCAGCAGCCAGCAGCCCCTCTATACAGTATGACTGCAGCTGTTGACAATCATGTCAGCCGGAAGTCTTCTGAATGGGAACTACTACATTAATTCCCTTCTCTGGTGGTCTATAAATAACTAGGGAGGTCAAGAATATGCAGACCAGATGGTGCACCCAGCTGGTCTTGGCGCCTGGTGCAAAAACAAATAAAAACTCACAAGGGGTGCCTACAGCCTCTTAGTCCCACACTGATCAGGAACTGCTACATTAGTTCCCTTCTCTGGTGATCTATTAATAGCTAGGGAAGTCAAAAATATGCACCTCAGATGGTGCACCCTGCTGGCCATAGCACCCAATGCACAAGCTACACCAATGCTACACCCTCGTCTACAGTAAAGACGATTACACTGTTTAGTTCACGTATATTTTCAAATATTAACCAACTTGTGGAGATGAGAAAATTTATGTTATTTTTATTCATTTAAGAGTTAAATATGTGCACATTAAATGATTAAACTACTGTAGCTCTTCCCAGATATCTACCTGTATTTCTTTTTTTTCTTTTTTTCATAATACATTTTACTAGTATTTCAAATTGTACAATAAACAAAAAAAAACTTGGTTAAGAAACCAGATATTGATATAATACTTTCGAAAGAGGTGAGCGAAAATAATACATATAAATCTTATATTGAGCATGAGACAAATTCCCGATATTAAAAATAAAAATATCCAGGAGAAGAGAAAATGTCCATTGACAACCTACAAAACACATAAGAAGGCAAAAACCTCCATCTCAATAGATGAAAACAAACTTAGTAATACAGATATCAATATGAATTGCTCATTCATTGTGGTATTTTCTAACCAAGTATAGTCAAAAGACTAATAGAGAGCAAAAAATTATGTGAAAGAAAGGAGAAAAACTATACAAAACATATAGACAAGACAAGAAGCTGTGGGAAGACACATGAGGAAAGCCGAAGGGGAGTGAAGAGCGAGTAAATAAAATAGATGGGATAGAGAAAGAGAGGTAATGAAAAGAGGTAACGAAATGAAAGGACTAGGTCGGTTAATATGTAAATAAAATGAAAGGAAAAAATAAATTAATAAAGCCCAGAACATTAGAGCATTATAATGATCTTTATAGATTATAAATCAAATTAGCATTGCAGCTGTCAAGTTGAAATGTAAAATCAATAAGTAAGAAATTATAAATATCCTTACGTAAATATTAGGACATACATTTATCAATCTTGCAAATTTCCCATTAAGTACCAGTTAGTTGATTCATAAAGTTTGTATATTTTGGTCTGAGGTGATTCATCTAAATTATCAATATAAAGACCCCATTTCCGGTGGAATTGTTCTACTCCAGAATAGATGTCAGGGATAGTAGAATTTTATAGTCCTGATTCAGTAAAGATATTGGTCTATAAGAGCCTGGTAGAGCCAAATCCCTCCCCGGTTTTGGTAAGACCTTAATTGTGGCCAAATTAAAATGCACGGGTATAGAGTTTTGTGATAGGATGTGATTGAAAAAGGAAGTCAAGGTGTCATGTATTCTGAGGCCTAGGATTTTATAAAACTCCCCACTAAGGCTATCTGGACCAGGAGCTTTTGCAGACTTAAGATGTTTAATCACAGTGGTTACCGCTGCTATAGAAATAGGGTTTGTTAGTAGAGCTTTTAGGTCAGGAGAAATTTGGGGATTTGGGAGCAAACCCCAATCAATGATTTCTGAAGGTAAATCAAAACCTAAGGGTTCAGCTTCAGGCACGGGAGA
Source organism: Taudactylus pleione (assembly GCA_031769625.1). Classification (NCBI taxonomy): domain Eukaryota; kingdom Metazoa; phylum Chordata; class Amphibia; order Anura; family Myobatrachidae; genus Taudactylus; species Taudactylus pleione. The sequence continues at coordinate 903,965 of JAUIMM010000512.1, read as the reverse complement.
ATATAATGATTTATAAAATTAGTGCATTATGTCTGCAATCTGAGAATTAGAGGATGTAAATTGACCACTCAAAGTTCAAAGGGGATGAACTACCATAGGGGGTCTTTGACTATTCAAAATATTGATCAAGAGACGACCAGTTTTGTTGGCGAATTTATGGAAGCAATAATTCACTGATAAATGTAGTCTATCACCCATAGCATGTAAGTATTCTCCAAAGTGAATTCTAGCTGTGGTATACTTCTGTATATTAATAAGAGAAGGTGATTGTTTATAATTTTGAAAAGAATCAAAAAAGTTCTTATTGTAATTTTATATAGTTGTCTGATTGTTGTTTACCATGGGAGGACACATATGAGATTATAAATCCTCTCAAGACAGCTTTCGCAGCTTGCCAGAACAGGGAAGGGTCAGACAAAGCGTGTGGGGCATTATTAATTTTGTATTCCTCCCATTCTGATTCTAGTTTATTACAAAAGGTGAGCAAGTTAGCTAGATGTGTGGGGAACCTCCATTGGCAGGTAGGGCCTCTGTCAGTAGATACATGCAGAGCGAACCAGACCAGAGCGTGATCTGATAGGGCTATAGGCTCCATATCAGATATACTAACTCTAAGAAGTTAAGAGTTGGAGATTAATATGTAATCAATCCTCGAGGAAATGTGATGAGCTAAAGACAGGCAGGAGAACTCTCTTTCTGTAGGGTGGAGAGCAGGACCGGATTAAAGGCAGGGCGACAGGGGCGGTCGTCCCAGGGTCCCCACACACTGTCCCCGATCCCCGGCCGCTTCTACTAACATTTAAAAGTTCCCTGCTGCTATCCGCAGAAGCCGCTATAAGAGAACAGCTGAGCTGCTGAGGACAGCAGCAGGGAACAGTAGACTCACTACAGTGACAGTCACATGAGATTATATGTCAAATCTCGTGAAACTGTGGCTAGTATCAGAGAGAACAGCCCAGGCTACCTGCCGGGCACTCAAGGAACCATTTCCCCGGGCAGTGGGCCGTGAAGCTGAGGGCTGAAGGAAAGGTAGCCTGCTGTCCCACCACCACACACATTATTATCATATATTATATGAGCGTATAAATATATATATATAAATAATATACACACACATATAGATACACAGTTTAAATGTATGTCTATGTATAGAGTATATATATATATATACACATGCACGTACATTTATGCTGTGTGTAGTATGTATTTGTGTGTGGTCATATATCTATACTGTGTGTGTGTATATATATATATATATACACACACACACATATAGAGGTTTCTTGGTTTGGCACTCAGATGATAAGGTAAATGGGTGGGTGCCTTCCTTGTAGAGTTGTAGATAAGGTATTTTGTCTTAGAAGCTAAGCAAGCCCCAAAGCAAAAGGAATAGGCAGCACTCAAGATAGTGAAAAAAAGGTTGTATTGAAACAGTTGCATAATACACATAGTGTGTCAACGTTTCAAGACCACGGTGGGTCTTTTCCTCAGGACTGAGGAAAAGACCCACTGTGGTCTTGAAACATTGTCGTGGAGGAGATCAAATGGAAGGAGGCATACAAGTGGGCCACAGTGGATGTATCATCTTTATATACATCTATAGTCCATGACAAAGGGATAGAGGCATGTAGAAGAATCTTGGAACAGGACTCCAAACTAAGTGGCTCTCATAAAGATTTTATCTGCATCTTAATAAGATTTTTTTAACCCATAATTATTTTAAGTACTTGGATCAATTTTACTTGCAGGTATGTGGGACTGCGATTGGCACAATTTTCACACCAAGTTATGCTAATATCTTTAAAATCTTTATGGGCATGTGGGAGGAGGAATATGTTTATAACAACAACCCACATAAGGACAAAATTTGGCTGTATAAGCGGTATATTGATGATATTATCATTATATGGGACGGAGATGAGGAAGATTTTAAGGATTTTATATCTTTTATACACCAAAATAATTTTAATCTAAAGTTTACATACAATTTTAATACTCACAATGCTGAATTCTTGGACTTGGTCCTTTCCAGTGAAGACAACAAGGTTATAACCAAAAACTTTATCAAAGAAGTAGACACAAATAGCTACCTTCACTACTAGAGCAATCATGCCCAAAATTGGAAAAATAACATCCCGTATTCACAACTGTACCGTATCAAAAGAAACTGCTAAAACAAGAGACCTATCATGAACAAGCCAAGATTTATGTGGACAGGTTCAGAGAGAGGGGTTACCCTGAGAATATCCTGAGAGAGGCACTATCCAAAGGGGACGAACTGAATAGGGAATTTCTCCAGACAGATAACCGTAAGAGGGATCAGTGGAATAATAGAAGCACAGAATTACATTACATACATTACACAGTATAACAATTAGAGATGTGCATCGACCCCCGTGTTTTGGTTTTGGATATGGATCTCCCCTGGTTTTGGATCTGGATTGGTTTTGCCAAAACCTCACCTCCGTGTTTTGTTTTCGGTTTGGGATCTGGATTTTTTCTTAAAAATGCAGCTAAAATCATATAAAATGGGCCTTTTTTTGTTCCTACAGTATTAATAACCTCAATAACATTTATTTCCACTCGTTTCCAGTCAATTTTGACCACCTCACAGCTCCTAATATTGATTTTTTTTTTCACCTAGTTATAGGGCCAAAGGTTGCATCCAGCTTGCTGGCTCAAAACTGATTGATATAATTATTAATAGAGTTGAGGACTGTGCAAAGATGATGGTTTGGGATACCCTTGAGGATTGACGAATTGATAGTTGGTGCAGCCCCTGGCTGTAAAATTGATAAAAAATGTATTAAAAAACAAATCATTGGGTGCAGCCGCTGGCTGTAAAATTAATAAATGTATTAAAAAACAATTAATTGGGTGCAGCTCCTGGCTGAATAATTAATAAAAAGCAATTCATTGGTACAGCTCCTGGCTGTTAAATTGATAATAAATTAATTAAAAAACAATTCATTGGGTGCAGCCCCTGCTCCTAAAATTGATAAAAATTAATTAAAAAACAATTCATTGGGTGCAGCCCCTGGCTGAATAATTAATAAAAAGCAATTAATTGGTACAGCCCCTGGCTGAAAAATTGATAATAAATTAATTTAAAAAGAAATCATTGGTTCCTAAACCATCCATAACATTAATTTAAAATGTCAGGCAGCAATGCCCCAACCAGCACATAATGGAAAGGAAAAAGGTGCAAGATGGAATAGTTATTGGGCCCTCCCACCCACCCTTATGTTGTATATGAAACAGGACAGTTAACAAACCAATCATTTCAGTGACAAGGACTGCCAATTGTGGCTGAAAATATTGGTTTGTTTGGACCCCCATAAAGCAAGCTGCCAATGTGATATGGACATGGAAATTAAAATGATCCCATACACAAACTGGCTTTACATTACTAGTTGTTGTCATCCTCGTCCTCGTCATCCCCATCAGTGTGTACATCCTCTTCTTCACACAATATTAATTTGTCCCCGCTGGAATCCACCATAGGCGCCTCTGTAATTTTTTCATGTAATTGTTGGTAGAGGTCTTCCTTGTGGAATTTGTAATTCATTTTAATGAACATCATCTTTTCCACATTTTGAGGAAGTAACCTCCTACGCCGATCACTGAAAAGGTTGCCAGCTGCACTGAAAACTGTTTCAGAGTACACACTGGAGGGTGGGCAACTTCAGTAATGCAAAGCTAGTTTGTGTATGGGACTCCAAATTGCCTCTTTTTCCTGCCAGTACTGAAAGGGACTGTCTGACATGCCTATTAGGATGTTACCTCTGAAATAGTCCTCCACCATTCTGTGAATGGAGACCGTATCACACATAGTCACGGTAGAAGACATGTCACTAGTAGACAGTTCTCTCTGGCACGACCAGATGTAATTTTTTGGTGAACGATCTGCATGACCAGCAGGCATTCTGTAAGGAAAATTGAGTCTTTTCCTGGCAGCTGCAGAAACTGAAGGAGGAGATGATGGTGTTTCACGTGCTGCTGCTGCAGCTGACAATTTTTTTACTAACATCTCTTTGCACAGTTTTAGATTTTTGTCTGTTGGAAAAAAACTCACATGGTAGGACATAAAACTAGGATCCAGAATGGTCGCCAAAATATATTTTTCAGATTTCAATAGATTGACGACTCTTGGATCCTGGTGAAGTGAATCAAGGGCTTGATCCACCAGTCCAACATACTTTGCGCAATCGCTCTGTTTCACCTCCTCCTTTAGTTTCTTCAGCTGTTTTTGCAAAAGCCTGATGAGGGGAATGACCTGACTCAAGCTGACAGTGTCTGAACTAACTTCACGTGTGGCAAGTTCAAAGGGTTTCAGAACATTGCACAACACAAAAATGATTCTCCACTGCGCTTGAGTAAGGTGCATTCCCCTCCACGGCCTATGTCATAGTCCATTGTTTAGGCCTGGATGGCCTTTTGCTGTTCCTCCATCCACTGAAGCATATATAGGGTAGAATTCCACCGAGTTACTACCTCTTGCTTCAGCTGATGGAAGGGCAAATTTAACAGTACCTGCTGGTCATGCAATCTTCGACAAGCGGTCGCCGAATGTCTAAAATGTCCAGATATTTTGCAGGCCACCGAGAGCATCTCCTGCATGACTGTGTCAGTTTTAAAAATATAATTGTGTGAGCAAAATATGGGACATGTTGGAATTCGCCCAGATGTAATGCTCTCACAATATTGGTGGCATTTTCCGAAATCACAAATCCCGAGGAGAGTCCAAGTGGGGTAAGCCATTTACCAATGATTTCCCTGAGTTTTTCTAAGAGGTTCTTAGTGGTATGCCTCTTAGTGAAACCAGTTATAGAAAGAGTAGCCTGCCTCTGCATCAGCTGTCTTTTGGTAGATGTTGCTGCTTCTGTTGCTGCTGTAGGCAATACACCTACCCAGTGGGCTGTCATAGTCATGTAATCCTTAGTTTGCCCTGTCCCACTTGTCCACATATCAGTGGTCAAGTGGACAGTGGGTACAATGGCATTTCTGAGGTTTTTTTAATGTCCATGTACAGACTTGGAATTGCTGTTCTGGTGAAGTGGAATCTAGAAGGGATCTGGTAGTGAGGACACAGGACCTTAATTAACTGTTGAAAAACCACTGCAGTAAATGTGGATACTGGACGCACATCTAATACCAGTATAGCTGTTATGGTGTCAGTAATCTGCTGTGCAAATGGGTGATTGCTGTCATACTTGTTTGTCCTTGCAAACAATTGTTTAACAGTTAATTGTTGTTTGGAGCATATGCTACAAGTAGTCTTCCTATTGGTCCTCTTCTGGGATGTAGATCTACTGAGAGCAACAGCAGCAGCAACAGGCCTAGTCATCAAGGATACTTCTGAGGAATCACGGATAGGAGATGAGCCAATCATGCTTCGAATAACAACATTGGATGCAGCAGGACTACTCCAGATGACGAATGAGGATGTTGATGATGCAGGTGTTGGTTGTTGGAGATCGAAGGTGCTTGGATCTCACAGAGAGAGAGCAGGTAGGTGACACTGGACTAATTACGTTTTGAGTTTTGGAACTTGGCGACGTACACTTTGATATTTTACGAATGCGCTCCAAGTGACGTAACAAGGAGGATGTTCCTAGGTGGTTTAGGTCCCTCCCTCTACTCACTCTTGCATGGCAATGGTCATATTTGGCTTGACAACTGTTGTCTGGATCGGGGTGGAAATAATTCCACACGTGAGAAGTAGATTTTTTTGTCTTTTGTCCCGGCATGACAACAATGGGCTTTGGCTTTTTCATTCCATGGGCAACAGCTGTTGCCTTACTTACACAAAGGACATCCTCGGCATCAACATCCTCATCACCAACATCTTCATCATCAACATCCTCATCATCCTTAGTGCCTTCAACTACCAAAATATCCTCCTCCTCCTCCATGTGCAATTCCACAGAAGCATCCTCAATGTCTGCAAGATGTTGACTGCCCTTCCCCACATTTACAGAAGGCACACAAATGTTGGAACTTGGAGGATCCTCCAGTACACTATTATTTAGGTCTGGCTCACACATGTCAACCGCGGACACACTTGCACTCTCCTCGGGGATTTGTGATTTCGATTTCTCGGAGCACACAGTTGTTTTTTCCAAAGGGCTATCAGAATCAGCAGTCTTGCTAAAGAAAGGCCAAGGCCTTATCTTTTCCTTGCCACTTCATGTAGTGAAGGGCATATTGCCAATTTTTTGTTTATCTAAAGGCAAATTTCCTTTCAATTTTTTTTCTTAACTTCAGTACAAGTAGCTTTACCATATTGATGGCGTGACTTAATCCCTGGGGCATGGGCCTTCATAGAGGATGAGGAAGTTGGCGGCCTTGCACTGCTGACGGCAGCTACAACATGTGGTTCTTGGACTTGCTCTCCTGTCATGTGATAGCCCTCCATATTTTCTGCGGTCTTGAAGCAGTGTCACAAGCACCAATAGTGTAGCCAAGTTGCGGTTACAAAATTCACACACGTGCAGTTGTGCACACACACAAAAATATTAGACAAAAAAGACAATTGATTTAAATTTTTTTTATGCTCAAGAACATGGGCCCAGACCAGTGATTGATCACGACTGGACTGGGGCAGCACTAGGTTGCAACTTGCGTTGCTGGCTGGATCTTGTGCAGTTAAGCCTAACATGCATGCACACACACAGACAGTAAAAAATCCAAAAAAAGACAACTGATTTAAAAAAAATGTATGCTCAAGAACTTGGGCACAGAGCAGTGATTAATCATGACTGGAGGGAAGCAGCACTAGGTTGCAACTTGCGTTACTAGCTGGATACATGCACACACACAGACAGTAAAAGATCCAAAAAAAGACAATTGATTTAAAAAAAAATTATGCTCAAGAACTTGGGCCCAGAGCAGCGATTCATCATGACTGGAGTCGGGCAGCACTAGGTTGCAACTTGCGTTGCTGGCTGGATCTTGTGCGGTTAAGCCTAACACGCACACACACACACAGAAAAATATTACTAAAAGACACTTTTTTTTTTTTTTTTACAATATACATACATTTTTTTGGGGGGGAGTCCAAAACTTGGGCCCAGATGGACGCAGCACCAGCCCAGATGTATTCTGCACCAGCCCAGATAGACACAGCAGACAGCAGAGCACCAGCCCAGAATGGATGAGCACTGCAGCACCCCAGGACACAGCAGACAGCAGAGCACCAGCCCAGAATGGATCAGCACTCAGCAGCACCAGCCCGGAATGGATCAGCAGTGCACCAGCCCAGGACACAGGACACAGCACCATTCTCCCAGCCCTACACTACCCACCATCCCTGTTCAGTCTCCACAGCCGGAGTGAAATGGCATCCGCCGCGTGGTCCTTATATACTACATTGATCATTGAGACGTAAGCTCATGAACGGCAAGATTTCAGACTCTATGGTTTTGCCTCGGTTTCGAGATCCGAGTCAGGCAGGAAACTCCGAGCCTGCTTAGATCCGACTCGGATCTGCAAAACTCAGGTGGGCTCGGTCAGCAGCGGATTGGGTCTGAAAACCAGCCCGGGAAATTTTTGGATGCAGCCCTAATGGGGGCAGGGTCTGTTGAGGGGCGGAGTCTAGTGATGGGGCAGGATGCTCTCCACCATTGCATAATATATTTAAATGTGTGTGTGTATATGCAACTTGTTGCTCGGCACTCAGGAAGAAGAGAATACCACCAGGTGCCCTCCTACAGTGTATATAAAGTTCATTCCTATAGTGTGGTGTAGCAACCACACACAAAAAGGAAAAGGCGGCACTCCTGGATTTTGTGAAGAATATTATATTGAAGTCATCAAATATACAAATAGTCTGGTCGACGTTTCAAGGTCTTACGACCTTTTCATCATACAAATAGTCTGATCGATGTTTCAAGGTCTTATGACATTTTCATCAGTCCTGATGAAAAGGTCGTAAGACCGTGAAACATCAACCAGACTATTTGTATATTTGATGACTTCAATATAATATTCTTCACAAAATCCAGGAGTGCCGCCTTTTCCTTTTTGTGTGTGGTTGCTACACCACACTATAGGAATGAACTTTGTATATATATATATATATATATATATATTTTATTTATTCTTTCGTTATATATAGATATATATATATATATTTATTCATTATATACATATATATAAATGATTTGTTGTATGCATATATATAATATATTCGTTATCTCTCTCTCTCTCTCTCTATATATATATATATATATATACTGTGTATATATATATATGATCTCCTTGCCACTGCAGCTAGCCACCAGCCTACGCCAATGATACATGAGTCATTATTTTAACAATTCAGGCAGCTATTAATCTCATATCCCTAATACAGTGAGTAGTAGACTTACTTTACTTTATATAATTAATATGTTGTAAGTATATATATTTCTTTCTGGTGAGAAGGCTGCCACAGCCTCCTATGTGTTGGGCCAGCTGCTCTGATTTCTGAGGCCGGCTGCTCTTGTGTGCAGTGTGACTTGTCAGTGCAGGAGGCGGAGCTGTCAGTTGTGACTAACGGCCCCGGACTCCTCAAAGGGCTTATGGGAGGAGCTGCTGCAGCTCCCCCGTCAGCCATTTATTTTTTTTACTTCATTAAGCTGTACAGTTGCACGATCGGAGCTGAGCTCCGATCGCGGCAGCAAGAAGAGGGAATGGAGGTCCAGGATTAGGTGAGTGAGTGAAGGGTAGGCCGGGTGGCCTGCCGGCCACCAAAGATACCGGCCCAGCGGGATCCATCCCGGCATCACAATCCGCCCCTGGGCTTGGTTCTCTGAGAACCGAACCCGCTCATCTCTAATAACAATGAAGAAGGGAGAATTAAGAAAACCCTCAATAAAAATTGGAATATCATGAAAATGGATCCAGTTCTGGGAAACTTGCTACCCACAAAACCAGATGTGGTATTCAATAAATCCAAATACCATAAGGACATCCTAGCACCAAATAGATTGCGGATATTGCAATGTTTGTAAATTTTTTCATCCAAACAGAAGGTGTTATCATAATTTTAATGACACCAAGGAATATAAACTTAAACAGTTTACAACTGTAACACTACCTCAGTCATATATATTAGAGTGTGGCTGCAAGATGAAATACGTCATGAAAACGAAAAGACAACTAAAGTGAAGGATCCAAGAACATTTACAAAACATAAAGAATAAGGAGAGTCATCCACTTTCAAGACATTTTTGCACCCACCATAATTCCTCAACAGACAGTTTCACATAAAAGGCTCTTGAACAAGTGAGCTTAGGACCTAGAGGTGGAGACCTGCTAAAACGCCTGTCGCAAGGAGAAATGTACTGGATTTATGAACTGAATACGCTTTCCCCCTTTTGGACACAATGAGAGCTATGAAATAGCACAATTTTTATAATCTCATTATCTGAACCTCTTTTATCCCCTTCCTCCAGGCTGATGATGCGCTTTTATCTGGTTATATCATTCCACCTATTTTATTTACCACATGAGTTTTATACTTATTTCATACAGTTTATAATTACAGTTTTATATATATATATATATATATATATATATATATATATATATATTAAACAGGTCCGGCACTCTCAATATAAATGGGTTCATAGTACTGGGGTGCCTTTTAGGGAAACTTGCGGAGAAATTTCCATAAACATCAATTGTATTTCTTAATGAAAAGAAAAAAAGCACTCTCCAGATTTTCAGCAACATTAATCAGCTTTTAATAATATACCAATGTAATTTGCCAGCCAACGTTTCGGTCCAACATGGACCTTTGTCAAGGCATTAAGTTTCTAGACATCATAGTAACTGTGCGCTGGTCTGTCAAGGGATCAGCTGGTGCTGTTAAGAAATACAATTGATATATATATATATATATATATATATTTATTTATTTATTTTTAATTATATTGGATTATTTTAATATTCTGGATTATTTTAATATCCTGGATTATTTTAATATCCTGCATAATTTTGTGGTCACGCTATTGTTATGACTTCACTTACATTATCCTCGGTATTTGAGTTAAGTATTTTATGTTGTGTTAACCCTTCGTATTTATTGTGTACCCCGTGCTATTTTAGTGCGTATCCGGGTGCACTTTTAAATAAAAATGTGTGTGGTTTTATTAGCCCTGATCTAATTGTATATTGGATAAGCATCTAAGCATCTTGTTGATTTCCACGAATGGACATAATAGAATATAGATTTATGCTGCAGATAGTCTATATGTGGATTTAAAGTAATATCCCCTTATATACTGTATTTACATATAAACATTCATATGGTATGTATAGTTCCCTTATCTAACCAACAAAATGGCACCAGTTGTAAAGGAGACATATATGAATATAACAGCAGTAGCCCTGTAGTAACACCAGAGCAGTTTTAGCTCTAATGAACATTGGGCACTATGCCCTCATGTAGAAGCACCGTTAGGAGCCTGTAGTCTCCATATAATGGTCACTTCCGGTTTTCAGATTCCGCGAACCCATTTTGGCACCAAGAACCCGGAAGCAGCATCATTTTGGTGCCAAAACCGCACTGAGCAGGCTTGAGGCCCATTACTAGTACATAAGGAGTCTCTGTGAACACATCCCTCACCCCTGAGGAAGCCTATATTGGTGAAACACGTAGAGATTTGATACCCTTCTGCTACAACTACCACCACTTACCTGCTGTGTTCCTACAGGTCCCCCCTGCAAGACGAGACACCACCCCTTTCAGATAAGCAACATTTTTCTTTTTTCATTTTAAACCGTATGTAATATTTGTGTTTCACATTTATATGAATAAAACTGGATGCTAATTACATCACGTTGCGGGCACCATTCACTCATAAGGTTGCTGTCCAAGGGTACACGTGGGGCATTCTGGAGCCTGAGGGTTCCCAGAGGCTGCTTCATCACTCTGAACTGTGTTTGGACAATGGAATTCTGCATTATAAGCTTATATAACAAGCGTACATAGGGTACGGGCAATAGCCAATTGTTCTCAATTTTATCCGATTGTTTTACGAGATACCACATTATTGGGCGCTTGTCCTTTCTTTTTTACTTTATCCCTAGATTATACCGCCTAACCTAACGGTGACTAGGACTGAGCTGCCACTTCTGATAAGAAGGATTCTAGTGTGAAATACTAATTGTACTGGAATACGAGACCAGAATTAGGATCAAGCACCACAGTTCTATGTTCTATCAATTTCTATAACTAATTCAATTTCTTAACAAAGCAAATGTAACTCAAGGGGTGCATTCCATAGGTAATACCAATAATTCAATAGACAAAAGACAAGTTCCACAAATAAAGTCATATGCATTTACAGTACTCGTGCTCATTACCTGCCATGTGTCTGGTATGAAGTGCTGCACCCTTACGTCAGGGTCAGTTCTCTCGTCTCTTAGTAAATGTGGTCCCATATACTGCATTTGAAAACGAGCTGAACCAACTTCAACTGTGTATTTGCTATATTTTTGCTCATCCTTTGTGCTGAGTATCTGTATTTAATGGAGGAAATAATGATGATAAAGATTGAAGAAAAGTGTAACTTATGGAAGGATGCTGCCTTTCTTTTTTAGGAATACTGGAGGCATTTAAGTACTATAAAAATGCATATACAGCATTTCACAAATGTATGGATCTATGTCGTGCAGTTGCACCTGATTTTTTTTTCTGGACAGATGCTAGTGCATTATAAAGGTAGGAAGTTTGCAGACATGGGCAGATTTTCTTAAAAAGAAAACTGAACAGTTGTAATAATATACCTTTTCTTTGTGAAAATACCATCAATATTTTATTTCGAATTTTCTAATCAACTGTAAAGTGTTGTGAAGTGTTCCTGTTTTGTTCCTGGAGATGGTTGTAATTGAACCTTGGACCTTTGCACCATCAGAGCACATTTTATAGTAGAAACGTTATTGAACACACAAATGTCATCATACAGTAAAATAAAAAAAAATTAAATAGCAACACAGCAATATAGCTCAGGTGTATTATTACTGATAAGTGCTATTTAAATAAGTATTGGATGACTAATATTAATATTACTGATACTAATACCTGTATTGGCAATAAATACAGTACAATTATAAATTAATTAAATACAATAGTCCAAATATGTGAGAAGGCAGTAATAATAACAGGTAATATTTTTATTGTTTTCATTCACCACTAGCCTGATATTTCATGTGCATACGAAAATGAGTTATACCTCAGGTGACATCAATGAACAGGCCAAGTTCTGGAATCCCAGTTTGGTAAGATAAGTAGCTATCCGCTGTTGATCTTCCTTTTTTAAAATATCTTGGTGATTATTCAAGATTGCCTGAATTATCTTTATTATTTCCACAACAATATTTAGATCTCTTTGATCTTTAGCTGAAATAAAGAAACAAACATTAAAAAAATTTGACCACACAACGTCAATATCATATATTGTTGTTTCAACAGTATGTGTCTATGTATCTTGCTAGTATTTTTATTTTTATTTTTACAGCTAGGCTCATTAGCAACATGCACAAGTGCAAAACCACAGAGCAGTTGCAGCTTTTGTGATGTCACACTCTTAATATTGCACAAAGGCACCCGTTATTATGGTTTGGCACATGAATTTGCAGACTAAGGCCCGTAATTCTATTAGAAGCGAAAAGCCAAGATCCACGAAAAAGTATCGCTGATAGCGAGTTTTCACCTGTCAGAAATGTATTGCCATTTGCAATGCAATTTGATAGGCGAAAAAGATTCGCCTCTAAATAGATGGAGAAAAGAAGTGCAAAATTTTTGTTTGGGGGTGCAAAGGTGGGGAAAGCCCTCAGAACCCTTGGGACAGCCCGCCAATGGACAACTGCGTCAAAAAATTCCTTAAAAAAACTAAAGAACACCTCAAAAAAGTGCTTTGAATTTGGGGGCAAAAAAAGTGCAAAGTGTGGGGGACAAGTTCGCAAACTAGCAAAATAAGGTTCTGGGGTGCACTAAGAAGGGGGTCAAGTGTTTTGGGGATTGCAGGTGCATTTTTGGGGGTGGAATTTCACTGTATTTAAAAGTTCACTTTAGAGACATTTAAAGATACTTGCACCCATTTTCAGGTACCCCAAATTTGACTGGACTACTTATTTTCACCCAAATATACTGCTTTATGCCATTCTTCACCACTTGTGCAAAAACGCTAATTAGTGACAATTGTGCAAACTTAAGTTCCCCAAAATGTTTTATTAGGGCTAATTGGGCACAACTATATTGATCCCCAATGTTCTGCATCTTTTTGGGGGGTTCAGGCTGATATCCCCGACTCTAACCCTACTTTTCACCTGTCCTGACTTCGCGTGTCGCCGTTTTTGCATCTTTTGGAATTGAATACGGTGAATAGCGGCAGCGCACACGATAAGTTTCCCCTGCTAAAATACGCAATGTTGGCGAAAAGTCTGGCAGGCAAAACTTATAGCGGGTGCGAAACTAATTGAATACGGCCCTAAGATGGTTTCATATTTGGGGGTGCAAATGTTTGCACTGTTTAATGGCAAGGGTTTGGCAAATTGAAGTAATTCCTTGTTGAGGTATCCTGTATCTGCTATGACTTGGAGGTTATGGATACTAGTGTAAAATCCCAGGATAATATGGAATTAGCAGAAAGCAAGGTGTCTGCAAAGTCTTTGGATTGTCTGGAGTAGGTATATGTCTTTATATTATGGGAACCTGGATGGTACAGATGTGTCCATATATACCTTTCCTAAAATCGAGCCATATCGCCAAATGTGCCATGCCTTTGAATCTGCGTATTATACACGTCTTGTGATTTTTTCTTAAAATTTGCTACTTTAATCTGATACATTATATGAATACTTTTGCAGGAAAAAAAATTGGGGATCTCTCTAATTGCTACTCGTCGTGGTGCATCTTAGCCGTGACGGCATCTCGTGCCAAATGAAGCAAAAAAGTATAAGGACACATCTGTATGTCACATGAAATATGAATCTGCTGCAAAACCAGCTGCAGACAACAGGTGGCAGTGCACCATCAACACTGACATTTCCACATTCTTTCTCACTGAGGGGCCTATTCATCAACAATAAAATAACGTTTTTAAGGACATTTTCCTTAATTACAGTTATTTTAGTATTCATGAAGACACTTAACACAGGAGATATCACTGATATCTTCTGGTTAATTCCGCCTGCGTTAATTTCCACACTCCCCATACATTAGTATGCTTAATGTATTTTATGCTAGTGTAGCTGGTAGATTCAGGCTTTTATTACAGCGAAAAGGTACAGCCAGTAAAATAGCTCCATACACAGGAGTACAAGGGAGCTCATTCAGACCTGCTCGCTAAATGTGGTTGCTCGCTGGCAAAAAGGGGCCGGATATTTAAATTAAATGCTCGCACTGCGTGGTGTAAGGACGCCCTCTATGTCTTAGCGAGCTACGGCACTGAGCGCTCACAAGTGTATAAAGACCCCGCCTTTCCCCTCGCAACACATGTCATCTCCTGGAAATATATGATTAATCGGTAACATGGAGAGCCATCAGAGCTGCTCGCAGTCCTTGGGGTTGCCTTTCCCCGCCGCAAGCACAGCGATCAGTGCTGGCTGAAATACATGCATGTGATGTGTACAATGACGCTACTTTGCTAATTATGCACGCCCTTTAAATGGCGTTTTGGCGTCCTGACATGCCTGTGTCCGCAACACCACTCCCCCGTTCACAAGCACCTTCCCCTGTTACCACCGACAAACGGTACTGTCACTCAAAGTAGCAGGCAGTCTCTGTGCTACGAGCGCACGATTCCCCATCATTATGACTGGCTTGCGCACGTGCACTGCGAATTATACGCATGCGCACTGAGCAACAATCACCCGGCAGCGAGCGGTCGCGCCTTAGCGAATGGGTCTGAATCAGGTCCAAAGTGCAATGTTAAGTCAGGGTTTGCAACATCCAGTATGCAGAGGGGTGCCAAAAGTGCACAACATTCTATATTTCCTTCTAAATGTCCCATACAAGCAAATTCATATGCCTTAACTCAGAGGTTCTCAAAAGCAGTTCTCAATGCTCCCCAACAGTTCAGGTTTTAGAGATATCCATGGTTGAGCACAGGTGGTCAAATCAATTTGACTGAGGCACTAATTAAGTCACCCGTGGTCAATCATAGTCATCCGTAAAACCTGGATTGTTAGGGTGCCTTGAGGACCAAGTTTAGGAATCTATGCCTTAACTCCACTTGATTGAAGCAAGGGTGTGGTTCTTTCCTGAAACACTGAAGGTTAACCCTTTCTTCAAATGTGGAAGATTTCGACCTTACTATATTCCTCCCCTGTTAAAGGGTGATTCTAAATTGCCCATAATGGATGCCTATCTCTCCAGCCCTGTTCGGTTCAAAAAGTCTGCATTAAAATGCAGGTGTCCCAGTCACTGGTGCACCTCATAGCAAAAGACTGAAGAGCCAGGTACTACCTTGTCAGTATCGCATTGGAATCCTTCATGGACTGTAGTCATTTTAATGGTGCATTATTGTGGTACCTCAGACCCTAGGTATGCCTACCGATGCTGGGTCTTATGTGAGATATATATAGATTTATGTATATATAGTGTCAACATTCATATTGTTGTGTATTTGCTAAGTTATGAACCCCTCAAGGGTAATCCAGAGCCAACAGGGGAAGAGAGGAGGAGTGAGTAATACAGTGGTGAGCAGCAGCAGGTCACATGACATAGAAACGGTTGGAACCAGCAGCAGGTGACTGAGGTAGTCAGTTAAGACAGTTTCAGGGAGTCCCGAGAGAGCGTTCCCAGAGAGGAGACCTGCACTGGGATACCCACTGCCATCGGAAAGCTAACCAGCGGCTGCCAGTGCGGTGTTCCCGGCGGCAACAGCAGAGCAGAGAGAGACACACTACCCTCCAGAGCTTGTACAGTAACAGCCAGGGAAAGCGGAGCCAGAGGTCAGTTACCATCTGATAAATAGTGCCGTGGACAGAGTCGGTGGTGCAGCTGTTGGGGAGAAGGGACCACCCATTGCTTCCCTCCCCATGTACTGACAGCCATCAAGGCGGTACAGAGCAAGGATTGAGACGGGCTTCATCTCCCCAGATCAGCGGTAAGGCGGACCCATGTCCCGATCACAGTGACTAAAGGGGTCTCAGTTAGAACCAGGCACAGCCTATGGGAGTGGTTCTAATGGGGGAGCGTTATCTCCAGCCCTTCAGGAGAGTTCTGCATAATAAATTTAGCACAGTGTTACTGCTCTGCCCCCACACACTGCAGCTTACAGCCCGGCTGGATCATATAGACTTATTAGAGAGCACAGATTTACTAAAGTAACATTATCTACACCCACCTACTGTGTCTGAGCTCATCTGTATAGCTGCATGAAAGGGATTATAGCTAAAATTGCTCTATAGGGAAAGTACTTCACATATAAAGTACCCGGGCAAGGATCTGCAACATAAACCACATCAGCATTTATACCACCTTGTTAAACCTATGGAAATATCAAAACCATTCTCTAAAGTGCACCACCTTCAAGAAAAGCGCTGAACTATATTTCAAACAGTGATATTCTTACATGATGTAGATTTAGTTAGATAGATATGGAAATGGAGTGATGAATAAATTTTTAAGAGTATATGGTAATGTGTATTTGGATGCAGTGTTGTCACATTTGTGCATGTCATTGTTACACGTCATCCTATCTTTAATGTAAATAATTACAAAGTAAATCTTTTTGGTATGTACAGTATGTACGTACGTTTGCCAAAGTAACCAATTAATATCCACAGTTTGCATAATTGCTGTTTACTTGGATGCAATACCACTTGTTCCAGTGTTCCTATACAATAAAACCTTCATTTTGTTTAGAGTGATTTACTAATAAATGTATTGGAAGAATATTGTAAATTGCCATCTGCTGGTTGTTACTCATTGTGTGATATTATTCGTGTTTAAAACCAATCTGGTACTCCTATATGCCTGTACCCACTCCTTACCTCTCTGAACCAAGAAAGAGAACCAAGATACTCCGGATCTAGTAAGTAAAGACCCCACTTCACAAGATTTCTGTTTGGGTGTTACATTATCAGTAACCACCATGAATTGAACACCCAATAGATAATACCTCAAAGCTTTTACAGCCCATTTTAGCATAAGGAATTATTTTTCCACCACCATGTGCCTAGTGTCACAAACTCACGGGCAGATAGTGGACTCTACCCGTATTCAGGGAATTGGCTAGACCTATTCCTGAGGCGCAGAGTCTAATGTGCCGGCGGTTTTCACAAGGGACCCTCGCAAGAAGGTATGGACTTGGCTGCGTCCGACACACAGGTCGCGGCCCTCAGGTTAGGTTTTCCTATACAGGTGCTGGCACTTGGTCGGTATACAGGAGACTTTGAGCGTAGTCGACTTAGCCGGGTCAGAACCAAACGGATGAAGCGGTACCAGGGAGCAGATGTGGACGGGTCACAGGGAATAGCCAAGGTCAGAACCAGATATCAACGCAGAACCAGGGGTCAGGCAGAATCAGAGTCACAAAGTACGCCAAGGGTCAGAACCAATAATCAGGATATGCACAAAAAAGCTGGAGTATGGTAATGGAGCCTATACTCTGGCACTGGAGTGCTCCCATGAACTTCCTTTTATAGATCAGAGTTCAACTAGTCCCCAATCAGCCCTTCTACTACAGGTGCCTGTCCCTTTAAATATTTAACAGAGCGGCGCGCGCGCTTCTAAGGAAGCCGTGGCCACCTGCACACAGTGCCAGAGGAAAAGAGGAGCAGCTGACAGCGGGTGCCAGGGATCTCCCGCCCGCTGTCACACATCGGCCCGGACTCCAGCGTCGCTGGACCAGGTAAGGGCAACCTGGATTCGGCGGCGCTGTGACACCTAGTATCTTGGCAACAACTACCTGCTTATATATAGAATAGGGTGTTCAACTTCATCAAATTCCTGACACAACTCTACTTACCCCTTATTTGAAATGTCCATTTGGACCTCAAACAGCTTGGCATCATCTATGGACTAAAATCAGCCCTTCATACAGTTCTTCAATTTTGGTGAACGCAGACTGGCATTCCCAAGATCACTCAAGTTTATTTGGGGCAGAATTTTTCAGACGAGCTGTCAGTGGAGCTGCTAAGGCACAAAAACTGAGGCAAGAATCTCCTGTAATAGCAAACCAAACCGCAGAAGGATCCCAATTCTTTTTTGGTGGACAAAACCAAAGTATCAACTAGATCTTGTACCTACTGTAACTAACAAGGGGCTTTAGACATCAACTACCCACAACATACCCTAGGTACTTGGTTTTATTCTTCCCTAGAGCAATTTTTTTAAATGATCAGTTAAACCTGCTTCATGTAAGGATTGAAGAATTGCACTTAGGACCTGATTCAGACTTGGGAATATAGCAAGTAGAGATGTCGCAGTTCTAATCTCCTGAGGAGATCCGGGTAAATCCGGGTCGCGGTTCTTCTCTTTTTGTGGTTCGAATTCGGATTTTAAATCCGAATTTCGGGTTTGGTATTGCATAAAATACATGATTTTTTATTTTTTATCTATTTTTTTATTTCAAAAATTCAGATCCAAAACCAAAACACTTGAGGGTGGTTTGCAAAACCAAATCCAGATCCAAAACCTTGAAGGAGATACAGATCCAACACCAAAACCAAAACAAGAGGGTCGGCGCACATCCCTAATAGCAAGATAGAGCAAGTAACTGTGTACCTGGACAAAATTGTATGTGGGGTAAATACTGACTCTTTTGCATGCAGCATATTAATTCTGGACAGCTTTATTTTTACACTGCAATTTTGATTTCAGTTTCGACACAACCCTCCCAAATCTAAATCTCTCTCCACCATTTCAAACAGCCCCACCTGCAGTACAACACTGTTTTACCAAGATGCACAGTTACTTGCTCTTTCTTACTCTATTACCAAATCTGAATAATTATTTTGCATTGCGCATGCATATGCATCACAGTGTGCATGCGCCAAGCAGCTATTGCAATGGGAACTGCATTTGCAGAGGCAACGCAGACCTAGAGCACAGTGATTGTTAGAAAGTGCAGTTTGTGGGTAGTAATGGGGGGATGGCCGGGCAAACGCAGGCGTGCCTGTGCGTTTGGATGGTGTTTCAGGGGCGTGCATAATTAAGCCCTTGCGGCTGATGCAGCCTGAGGTGTAGTTGCACACACAAAGTCTCACTATGTCTGCTGGAGGGTCAGGGCAACCACTATTGTGTGTATGGGTCCGATGGTTCTCGATGTTACCGATGTTTCTGCTGTCCTGCCAGGTATAGAGGATGCAAGTAAAGGGAAGTGGGTGGTATTATGTAGTGCTGGGCATCTGCTTATTCTGCTGCGATTGCCGTGAGATGACGTGTGCTGGTGGGCGGCTCTGCCTGTGCGATTGGGCCTACGCTGGCCGCTCGCTAAGACATGGTGGGTGTGCTTATGCCTTGGCGAGCAATCGCTTCCCGTGGCATCACTTTGACAAATTTGCATACGCTGGGGGCGAGCGATCGCATCTAGCGAGAGACTCTGAATGAGGTCCCATGTGTATCAATGTCATCCACGTATACTGCAGTTTTATTCTGGCGAGGACGAAGGTACCTGTCCATTAAACTCTGAAAAGAAGCTGAAGCACCCTGCAGGCCGAAAGGCATTGCTTAAAACTGATAGAGCCCTAACGGACTGCAAAAAGAGATTTTCCTCTTTGCTTCCTTTTTCAGCTCAATCTGCAATAACCTTTTCGTCATATCAATGGTAGAGAATGTACCTGGCCAAGCCTAGTCTGTCAAGCATCTCGTCCACCCTTGGCATTTCAGATGGCATTGACTTTGTGTAAATGTATGCAATTCAGATGGCATTGACTTTGTGTAAATGTATGCAAAATCTTGTGGACCCATCTGATTTTGATCCAGGACAATTGGGCTACACCAGTCGCTAGACGACTTCTCTATTACCCAAAATTTTAGCACCTCTTGAAACTCCTTGATTTCCTATTCTTGTTTTCCCCTTTGGAAGCCTATAGGGCCTTTGGTGCACCATTACCTCTAGTGGGATTACAATGTTGTGCAGGACTAGGTTGGTCCACCCTGGCTTATCACAGAAGACCTATGAGAACTCTCTAACAAACTCACCCAAAGGAGCCTTCAAATTGCCCAACTCCAAAGGTCCAGAGAGAGGTGTTCACCATCTCACTGGGGAAACTGTGGACCAATATCACTATTGCCACTACAAGTATGCACAAAGAAAACCTCCTGTTCCTTCAACACCTTTAATAGATTGACATTGTAGATCTGTTTAGCTCTACTGGAGTCAGGTTGGGCAATCTCATTGTTTACATCTCTTTCGCTCCTGATTATTTTAAAGGGCCCCTGCCACCTTGCTAATAACTTACTTCCTTGGGTAGGCAATAATAAAAAAAACTTTATACCTTGGTGCAAAAACTCTAACCCAGGTATTACAATTATAGAGATTTTTTTGGCCTCCTGGGCATCTACTAAATTTTCCAAGGTGCGTTGGCCCAGCAGGTCCATGCAGTTACACATCTGGACTACATACTTAGTGAAGCTCTCCCCCGCTATCTGCTCTTATTCCCACACCTCTCAAAGAAGGTGGAGATTACCTCATGGCTTATTCCCATTGAGAAGCTCAAAGGTGGCAAAACCAGTACAAGTTTGGGGTACCTCCCTGACTGCAAATAACAAGTAGGGGAAAAGCTCATCCCACCTTTTCTCTGTATTAATACACTTCTTTAACTTGGATTTAGTGTGTAATTTAATCTTTCCACTAAACCAACAGTTTGGGGATGATATAATGAGATTCAGATTTATAACAACCTTAACACCCTCCGTATTCATTTCAGCAATTATGTTTTTGCCTTGATCGGCAAGGATTTCTTTAGGCAAACTTACATTAGAAAACAGCTCCAGTAGCTTAGCTGCGACCTGATTAGCTCTAGCAACCCTCAGGTAAAATGCACCTGGGAAGCAGGTGGCATAATCAACCACAACTAAATGAATTGTTATCCCCTAGGTGGTAGACAAATCTGGCCTACTAAATCAACCCCTATTTTCTCAAAGGGGACTGCTAACAATTGGGATGAGAATCATGGAGACAGGTAGCGGCTGGTTTGTCGCTATTTTTTTGACACTCTGATCCGGAGGAACAAACTAGAAGCTTCAGTATAAATACCTGGCCAAAAGAATCAGATGGTTATCCTTTCCACTGTCTTTACACAGCCTAAATGACCACCACTATCATCTCTAGACTTTTTGGTGCCCTGTGCCAGAGAGAGCACTCCCCCCCCATTTTTTAATAAGGGACATAAGATAGTGCACCTGAAAAAGGGCCATGGCCTCATGGGGAAGACCCAGGGAAGAGATAGGAGAGGCCAGGAGATGCTGGGGATAAACGAAGAGGAAGCTACAAGTGAGAATGATAAATAAACAGGAAAATTGACAGGCCCAAACAGCGCCCCCTGCCCTGCGGTGCCCTGTGCCATGCACTACCCTAGTTACGGCCCTGATAATGACCATAACATCTTGCCACTGTAGAGCTGTTCGCTTAGCTGCCTTAAGCCGTTTTGTGAGGGCCCAAACAATCCAAGCACTACAACCACGAAAGTGAACCATTCGTAGTTCAAAAGATATGGGCAACAAAATGTGTAGAGGTCCCCCGTATTTATTGATCCAGCATCAGGCATTTTGAGTCAGTTCTGGTTCTAAAATATGAGGAAAAAATGACATGGGGGTGCCTCGTATTTTTAGAACCAGCAGCGGGCTACACTAGTGGGGATTTAATTTTGATGAGGTCCCTTGGCCAAAGCATTCTCACCCCCAACTAATCAGCCCAGGCTGGGGATCCCCCCATTAAGGTGTCTTCTCTCTCCAGGGTACCCCAGGCTGTGGCTGAAGCCAGGGATATCCCTCACATCCTTGGCCATTGGATGCGGGGTTGATAGTGTTAATTAATTGTGTAAAGCTAATTTTGTCTTTTACAGGGGGACTAGAGCAAGCCTCCCCAGCATACCGGTACTTGTAGAACCACAAGTACCAGCATGCGGAGCATTAAGGGCCTGCTGGTACCTCTATTCCTCCTGTAAAAGAAATATAAATAAAGACCCGAGGCCCTGATTCAGAGCCGGACGCTCGCTCTGAATCAGGGCCGTTCTTCTTATTTTTTAGAGCGGCCTCCTGGCCACTCGCATAGCTGTGGGTGACCACCCACAGCTATAGCGAGTGGCCAGGAAGATGGTCGTGATGGTCAAGACCATCGCGACCATCAGGCGGGCGACGAGACCCTTGTGGTAGGGTCTCATTGCTGCAAGCCCCAGAGTGCTTTCGGTTCTAACAAAGCCGAAAGCACTCCCACTGACATCACTTGTGATGTCAGTGGGGCCGGCCCCAGACGGTAGGTGTTCCCATGAGAACGCCTCCATCTGGGCAGCCACGCCCCCGGCCTGCCCACCAAAGGCCTGCCCACCGGAGCGACGGTTTGCCCGTCGCTATCCGGGTCTCGCACATGCGCACAAGAGAGCCGGCTCCGTCGTGGGCATGAGCACTGGGCCACCATCAACCCGCTTGCGAGCGCATAGCACTCGCGAGCGGGTCTGAATCAGGCCCAGAGTACTGTCCTCTAAGGACAGTATTTACTGAATGCTGACTCAGCCACTGCATTTGCCTTAAAAAGCAGTTTTGTGCTTCCACAGCTGAGGCAGGTTAGACCACACATAAAGTGAAGGTTCCCCACCTCCCCATGATCCCTTTGGCCAGGGAGACCCAGTGAAAGGGTCCCCTGGCTGTGGCATTACACCCCGGCCAGATTGAGTCTTGTGCTGGTTTTCAAAATAGGAGGACCCCTACACAATTTTTCTCTCCCTATTTTTAAAACCAGGACTGGTCAGCAGCCCAGTGCTGGTTCCTAAAATATGGGGGGACCCTACTCATTTTCTCCCCCGTATTTTAGGAACCAGGACAGGCTCAGGAGCCCACGGCTAGTTATATTTTTTGGGGGGACCCTAAGTAATTTTTTTGTAATATTAACTCTTTAGATAAGGTTTACATGCAGAAAGATACACAAATCACACTGATCTGTATATGTTTCTGCCAAACTCACAGATCAGGAGGTGGTCAATTTTAAACTTCTAATTAGCTGCGAGTTTGCTACAATTACACCCGAGATTGTAATCTCGTTTATTAGTAAATTCCCGAGCTGTTTTGTGAGTTTATTCGAATTTGCAATCTCACCTGAGTTTTTCAGTGAAAAGAGAGACATCTCACCTGAGTTTTTCAGTGAAAAGAGAGACATCTCATCTGAGTTTTTCAGTGAAAAGAGAGACATCTCATCTGAGTTTTTCAGTGAAAAGAGAGACATCTCATCTGAGTTTTTCAGTGAAAAGAGAGACATCTCATCTGAGTTTTTCAGTGAAAAGAGAGACATCTCATCTGAGTTTTTCAGTGAAAAGAGAGACATCTCATCTGAGTTTTTCAGTGAAAAGAGAGACATCTCACCTGAGTTTGTCTTTATTAAATTTGCGAGTTAAAAAAAATGCCTAAACTCACCCGAGATTGCAATCTCGGACCTACACGATTCTTACTAAATTTACCCCTCAGTTGTCAATAAATGTTTACATCATTTTAAAAGCCAGCACTGTTGTCTATATTTAATTTATGATATTATGGTTTAATTGTAGTGAAAATGTTAGTGAGTTTAAGATGGTGGATGGTGGAGGGTGCCTGCACTGAACGACTGATCGTTCAGTGTAGACACTGCTGGAAATGGGGAACGACGGTACGATTAGGATGTTGTAATCGCACTGTCTTCCCTGGGTCGGGTAGTGGATGTGCGATATAAGCGTTTGCTACCTCCTTCCACAGATCCATAGTGAACAGAAGATATACATTAGACTCCGCACCCCAAGGTGAGCACGATTTAACATACTCAGGGAGAAAAATGGGTCCACATCTGAAATTTACTAATGTGCATCACTTTATACAGTACATTGTTCCTATTTTTTTTTTTACATGGTAAGAATGCAAGTTTTAATCTTATCAAGCTGTAGTTGACAAATCTCTGGGAAAAAAGGTTGTGAGAGGTAAGATTGCTGTTTGTCCTAGTTCTCAAAACCATCTTTTTCTTTGGTGTTTTATCCTAACTCGCATTCAGGGCCTGATTCAGAGTTGGGAATAGAGAGAGATATCTCTCTCAACTGTGAACCTGAACAAACCGTATTGCAATGCAAGGGGTGTAAATACATAAATTTTTTTACATGTACGGTAAATACTGGCTGCTTTTACATGTAGCCCACAAATACTGCACAGCTTTATTATGACTCTACAATTTTGATGTTTCAGTTTGGAAACACTCCTCCCAAATCTAAATCTCTCTGCACATTTTAAATCTACCCCACCTGCAGTGCAGCATGGTTTCACCAAGATGATCAGTTGAGAGAGATATCTCTCTCTATTCCCAAGTCTGAATCAGGCCCTCAGTTTGGTACTTTTTAATCTCCACACATCACCACTGATTTGAGTTTTCACCCTCCAAGCTATTGGATATGGATAGTAAATCTTGCTGCTTGGAGCAGAAAACCACCAGCAATGTGTTGCAGTTGCAGTTGAAAAACTGCAAATAAATCACTAGTTAGTAAATGTCTGTATATTTCCAACCATTAATATAATACAATGTTTACATAAACATATATAGGTATACATATACTGATTTGTTATGTCACATATTGTAATTTATCAGCTGTTATATAAAAATACAGTAAAAATACCTACATTTAGTTTTATACTCTTCAAGCCAAATTTCAAAGCAGATTGCTAATGTTCTCAATTGTGCCTGATATTGCAGATTAGGAGTCTGCAATGAATTTAAAAATGTTTCATATTTTTTAAACCCAGAAAAGAAATCTCCCCTGATCTCTTTTTCCAGAGATGAAGCCAGGGTTTTCCACTGCTGATGCTCCTTGTTTTCTTCTCTGACTTTGGTCTTTTTAAGATTTTCTTCTATAATTTGGTCCTTTTTTTTCATCTGTAAAAAACAAATATATTATATGTAAATGTAGCTTTGTGGAAAAGTAAGCTATACCTCAGGGTTCAACTCAGTGGGTGCCTGCTACAAGTATATCTTTGTAGTTGTAAGCAGCATGGTATATGGTCTATCTCACTATCTCATACAGTGGTTTATTTATTAAGGGATTTCCTCTCTAATATAATGTGTAAATGGCAGTTTCACATGATATACATACATTTATTATTTAAGAAATGTCAAATGCAGGAGTTATCAGAGATATCGCCTGGGTTAGGCAAACTAATGCAGGATATTGCAGTCCCTATTATTCACAATAGGCACTGAGAACAGGTTCGATTTAACAAGAGCTTGGCCCAGTTAGCTAATACCATCTTCAGGGGCTTTATCGCCAGGCTAGGAATCTTCTGATCCCACCCAGCAAACCACATGCTCCTTTTTATCTGATGATCTGTACAGGGATGGAAGATCTACAGGGTCTAGATAAACAGTCAATAGGTCGACACCAGGTGGTCGTCATGCAAAATGGTCGACAGGGTCAAAAGGTTGACAAAGTTATATGGTCGACAAGTGGACCTTGACGTAGATCAACAGGGTCAAAAGATCAACATGGTCAAAAAGTCGACACATAAATGGTCGATATAGAACATGTTGACATATGGTTTTTCATGAATTTTAGGGTTAGGATCAGGGTTAGGTGTGGGGTTAGGTAATTGGCGGAGGGTTAGGGTTAGGCTGCAGAAGGGGACGGTTAGGGTTAGGCACTAGTGGGAGGTTTAGGGTTAGGCACTAAGGGGAGGGTTAGGGATAAGCACCAGTGGGAGAGTTAGGCACTAGGGAGAGGGAAAGTTTAAAATAACAGAAAATTGCATTGGCCTTTTCTGTGTCGACGATTTGTGTCATCCTTTTGACCCTGTTGACCCTGTAGATCTTATTCCAAGTCAACCATTGAGCAATCAACCTTTTAAACCCTGTTGAGCATTTGACCCTGTCAACCTATCCTGTAGAACTTTCAATCCACACGCCTGATTATCACAATTTTTTTATGCATACAAGTGCATTGTGGCTGATTGCTCCACAAACCCATATACACATTTAAAGATCGCCATCTTGTGGTAAAACAACAAAACTACATGTAAGACCTGAGAACAAACCTCATCTACGTTCTGTCTTGCCCACGTGGGTTACATTATGTGGGCAAGACAGAGCGTCAATTTAAGGAAATAATGGCCCAGCATAGGTCGGCCATTAGGACGGCCTTACTTAGTGGCCAAAGCGAACAGCCAGTAGCATGTAATTTTTCTAAGTTGAAGCACAGCATGGCGACATTGAGATATCGCATTGTTGATCATATCCCCACTTCTTTAAGGGGAGGAAATAGTTCCAAGAAATTATTGCAATGGGATTCAAAGTGGACTTACCGTTTAGATACCTTGGTGCCCCAAGGTCTGAATGAATCCCTAGGTCTTGATAATTTCTTATGAGAGGTCTTTTTATCATAAGTCTGGTATAGGTAATTTCCCTTGCTATATGTTGTAATTACGAGTCTTCCAGTAATAATTATATCATAGTTTTGTTAAAGTTAGGGAAGATGGCTTATATAATGGTTCTTGTACACCTCTTTGAGGTGAGAATATAGTTCGGAAGGGATCACCTGAAGGTTTACATTAAATTAAATTATATTAGATTAGATTTAATTAATTTTTAATATATATGTGATTCTTTATCTTAGAAGCGATATAATATATATTCTAGAATGGGTTGAGTTTGTCCATTTTATTTGTTTCCAACCATAAATGGTGCTATCTGTATTATGACATTTTTAGCACATATAATAATTTTTTAACACAGAATTATTTTTCATATATATATGATCCTGAGGTTTGTTCTCAGGTCTTACATGTAGTTTTGTTGTTTTACCACAAGATGGCGATCTTTAAATGTGTATAATGTATATTTATTTTGACACTGCTAAGCACTTTATTTATGTATTTTTTGTATTTTTTGCTTTAAATCATTACAGGCATTGGGTGTTTATTATCATATGTCTGTTCTTTTTATATTATATTGAAGTGTGCAATTTGTTTTGTTTACAGTTTCCCCTTGGCAACCAACCAGGTGCTGGATGACATCACATCTGGTTTTCGGATGCCGCGACCGGAAGTGTGCAGTCTGAGTGCCGGCGGAGTGCAGTGGGAGACAGCATGATGGGCACTATGAGTAAGGTATTTATAGTCACTGTTCTTTTCATTTGTTATGATGTTTGTTCCTGAAGAAGGGGTCACAGAACCCTCAAACGTTGAATAAACACGGTTGTTTACACCAGTTTGGAGAGTCTCCGGAGTGCCGCCTAAGTGTTTCTTGTGTATCGTGTGGCATTGCCCTACATGGATGGCACTCTGGACAAGGTATTGGCCGCTGTGGTCAGCAGAGTGCTGGTCAAATATTGTTTTTATATATACAGTCAGGTGCATAAATATTGGGACATTGACAGAATTTTCATTTTTTGTCCTCTGTTCACCACCACAATGGCTTTGAAATGAAACAAACAAGATGTGCGTTAACTGCAGACATTCAGATTTAATTTGAGGGTAATTACATCCAAATCAGGCGAACGGTGTAGAAATTACAACGGTTTCTATATGTGCCTCCCACTTTTTAAGGGGCCAAAAGAAATGGGACTATCAACTCAAAAGCTATTTCATGGACAGGTGTAGGCTATTCCCTTGTTATTTCATTACCAATTAAGCAGGTAAAATGTCTGGAGTTTATTCTAGGTGTGACATTTGCATTTGGAATCAGTTGCTGTCGACTCTCAATATGAGATCCAAAGAGCTGTCACTATCAGTGAAGCAAGCCATCATTAGGCAGAAAAATCAAAACAAACCCATCAGAGAGATAGCAAAAACATTAGGTGTGGCCAAATCAACTGTTTGGAACATTCTTAAAAAGAAAGAACGCACCGGAGAGCTCAGCAACACCAAAAGACCCGGAAGACCACGGAAAACAACTGTGGTGGATGACAGAAGAATTATTTCCCTGGTGAAGAAAAACCCCTTCACAACAGTTGGCCAAATCAAGAACACTCTCCAGGAGGTAGGTGTATATGTGTCAAAGTCAACAATCAAGAGAACACTTCACAAGAGTGAATATAGAGGGTTCACCACAAGATGTAAACCATTGGTGAGCCTCAAAAACAGGAAGACCAGATTAGAGTTTGCCAAACAACATCTAAAAAAGCCATTACAGTTCTGGACCAACATCCTTTGGACAGATGAGACAAAGATCAACTTGTACCAGAGTGATGGGAAGAGAAGAGTATGGAGAAGGAAAGGAACTGCTCATGATCCAAAACATACCACCTCATCAGTGAAGCATGGTGGTAGTAGTGTCATGGCGTGGGGATGTATGGCTGCCAATGGAACTGGTTCCCTTGTATTTATTGATGATGTGACTGCTGACAAAAGCAGCAGAATGAATTCTGAAGTTCGGGCAATATTATATGCTCATATTCAATCAAATGCTTCAGAACTCATTGGACGGCGCTTCACAGTGCAGATGGACAATGACCCGAAGCATACTGCAAAAGCAACCAAAGAGTTTTTTAAGGCTAAAAAGTGGAATGTTATGCAATGGCCAAGTCAATCCCCTGACCTGAATCCGATTGAGCATGCATTTCACTTGATCAAGACAAAACTGAAGGGAAGACTCATTACTGGCATGGGCTATTGTTAGTATAAGCAATCAAAATCTCTCAGCGTGTCTGTATAGTGTATCTCTCTTTTTTTTTTGCAATGGATGTAATTCTTGGCAGTTGCAGTTAGTAAAGGTAGACAGTGCACCTTGACTGTACGATGTGTCTATACTAATGTGGGAGCCTCCTTGAATAAGGAAATCATATCTCACTGCATTGTTTCCTACAGTACCTGGCAGGCTTTCAGTATCTAGGTCAATTTTCTGTTTATTATCATTCTCACTTGTAGCATCCTCTTATTTTATCCCCAGTATCTCCTTGCCTCCCCTATCTATTCTCTGGCCTTCCCCATGAGGCCATGCCCCTTTTTTGGGTGCAATATGTTCCTATTTGATGAGAGTTTAAATCATGAGAGTTTTTTGAAGTCTAAAACTCTAGTCGAGTTTGTATGTTCTCGGACTCTGTTACATTGGCTGAGTTTAAAAAGTGTGAGAGTTTGCTGCTAAACGCTCAAATTTTCTAAACTTTCACCCTATTACATTTGGCCTCTGTTCTTTTAATGACTATTTCATAATAACATAGTTTCATCGATATACTCACCTGGGGTTCTTTTTTCTTCCCATAAGCCTTGGAAACATATTTTTGTTCTTCTTGTTCAGTTTGCAATATAATCTTTTTAGAAGATTTGATGCCTAAAGATTGTCCAAAGCGATACTGGAACCTCTGGAGTACTTGATACTTTCTCAGTTGATACTTGTCTTTGACTGAATCTGTCAAAAATGTGATGTACAATTTATTATAGTAAAATGTGGTTCTATTACATATAGGGCATGACTCAGAGATGTACGTTATGTTTTCACAGTTGAGCAATAATCTGCAACTGTGCATGTGTCAAGGTATCAAGGAACATTACCGTAGACGATCGCAGTCACTATTTACTTACAGTGTGATTGACAGTCAGTAAGTATTTGGGGGAGGTAACAGGGAGCGGCAGCAAAGAACTCAGGACCTGTGCAACCATTTCCAGGGGGTGTCACATTCTGCGTATGTGATCTCATACGCCAGAAATATGGCTCCTGCGGCCATTCAGCGTGACCATAGACTGCAATCATTGAATGATCTGTGACCAAATCTGTGTCTTTATTCACAGATGCTTGGACTTGCAAAGCTGCCGATGGAAGTCTCAATACATTCCTCTTCGACATTTGCATATTTTTGCATAGCAGCTGCGTACACAGATGCAGCAGTGGTGGCGTTAGCGTACAACTTTGAATTACTGTAGGCCCATGATGCCTTAGACATAAGGATTCTTGATAAGGGGTTTTCTGTAAATTGGAGCATTGTTACAAAAATGCATTTAAAAATCTCCCACCTCTATAATGAACTTTACCAATAAGTAAAAATACAAAATCACTATAAATGCACTTATTTACATCATAGTTGGCCAAACACTGTCCTCAAGTACTCCTAACAGTTCATGTTTTCCTGATGTTCTACCTAATACATTAGTGTATTCATTATTAACTGACAAATTGGACTGAATTAGGTAAATTTCCAATGAAGAATAAGAACTTG
The DNA here is from genome assembly GCA_031769625.1 of Taudactylus pleione. Taxonomy (NCBI): domain Eukaryota; kingdom Metazoa; phylum Chordata; class Amphibia; order Anura; family Myobatrachidae; genus Taudactylus; species Taudactylus pleione. The sequence continues at coordinate 873,653 of JAUIMM010000512.1, read as the reverse complement.
GAAGTAACCAAATCTTCTTATCAATGCGTATGTTGAAATCTCATTAGTACATGCAAATAAAACACATAATATTTAGTGTTAGCGATAATTAAATTAAATTGCTGATAGATGACACCTCCGAACGTAAACCATATAGGAAGCCCCTCAAACCAATATCCTTGGGTGTCAGATGGAAAAAATTTTCACCTCATAGAATGTGAGAGTATATAGATGTGAATGCTCACATTAATGTTGCCTAAAAGAAATATGAGTGAATCCCTTCAAGGTTTCTTTAACCCATATGAATAGATGGGATCAGGTAAAGTGCTTACATAGAAGCTTACTTGAGGCAAATGTATGATAAGCCTGTAAAGGTTTCTTTCTCCCTCTGGAATTATTTACTGAACAAACCAGTATTTGCCAACTCCAGTCCTAGCAGTGCATGCTTTCCATATCTCTTGGCTGTGGATCTTTTCAAATGTGTTAGTTGGTAATGACTACACCTGTGCACCTGCTAGGTGGACTGGAAAACGTGAACTGTTGGTAGCTCACGAGGACCCAGGTTGGCTACCCCTGTTCTACACATTGGTTGTCTTAAAAAAAATCTACACTTGAAATGATAATGCATTTTTTGAAATGTTTGAATAAAATACATAAAATGTGTATGAATAATATGGTAGCCCAAGCATATCATATCAGGCCACACATGAGTATATTGAAGCCAGGATGGTGGAGATCTATGAACCCTTATTCCAGAGGTTCCCAAACTCTGCCCTTACTGTCAATGTTTGAAGGATATCCATGTTTGACACAGGTGACTTAATTAGTACCTTAGTCAATTTGATTTAACCATCTGGACTCAAACATGGATATTCTCAAAACCTGGACTGTAATGGCAGAGTTTGGGAAACTGCCGAAATCACTGGACTTCTTAATGCTCTCTGTAGGATATGGTTATTGTCTGGTGATCACCAGACAATAACCACTAAGGGACCATATCATTGGTGAGAGAGGGGCATGATATGTCATCACTTATTGCTGCAATGATGTGAAGACATAATGAGTCACTCCCCTATTTCATCAAGTCTCCTCTTTCTAATGATTTTTCCCCTTAGTTGTTATGATCTGGTAAGTATGATTTAACCTCCTTAGATCTCCTGCAGTCATCCTTAGCACTGAAGGGCTTAATGATAGCAATTAGTTTTCAAATTGTATAATCTCCTAGCCCCCATTCACAGAGGGGCTGACTCGTAGTTGCACGCAGGGGCGTAGGGAGGGAGGTTCCACCGAAGCGCAAGCTCCAGGCGCCTTATGTGCCAGTGGGCGCCCTGAAGTCGGACTCTGGGAGCAGTTGTCAAGTAGTCAGCCAGGTTCGTGTCCACCCTGCTAGGTGCTGTGATACAGAGCAGGATCAGCAGCAGCGTCCTGTCTTGCCTTCCTGCTCTTCTAGTGAGAGACTCCGTGGTCAGAGGAGCTTGTGCTGAGCCCTGATTGGTGGAGCTCAGCACATGTTCATCTGACCCCAGGTGAGGGCGGGGCTACAGCAGCATGTCAACAAAAAAGAAGCTGCAGGGTCCACATTAAGGTGAGAGAGGTACCCCAGTTATGTCTATCACCCACCCTGCCTGTATGTGTATGTATTATTATTATTATTACATTTTATTTATAGGGCGCCACAAGTGGTCTGCAACGCCATACATACAGTAAAGGGTACACAGAACATTACATTACACAAGTAACAATTAGCAACACAATTCTCCATACACAGTACAGCTCTGAAGGTGAAGGCTGTCATAGAAGTGCTAGAGCAGAAGGCTGTGAGACAGTGGGGAGGAGGACCCTGCTCCTAGGAGCTTACAATCTAGGGGGTATGTATGTATGTATGTGTGATCCTGCCTGTATGTGTATGTACAGTATGTGTGTATGTATGTTTGAATGTATGATTTACCCTGCCTGACTGTATGTATGTATTTATGTATGTGTGATCCTGCCTGTATGTATGTGTGATCCTGCCTGTATGTACTGTATGTGTGATCCTGCTTGTATGTATGTGTGATCCTGCCTGTATGTATGTGTGACCCTGCCTGTATGTACTGTATGTGTGACCCTGCCTGTGTGTATGTGTGACCCTGCCTGTATGTATGTGTAACCCTGCCAGGTATGTATGTGTGACCCTGCCATGTATGTATACACTGTGTGTATATATATATATATATAAAGTAACATGGGCCCGGCACTCAGATTCCAACACAAGTAGGTGCCTTCCGCAAGGGTATCAAAAGATAATGTTATAGAAAAGCGGCGGCACTCAGCAAAAACAAGCACAATAAAGCAGGGTCAATAAACCTCTGTATTCACTTCTTCAACGTTTCAATCAACGAAGATTTTCATCAGGAAGTACAAAAATACATACAACACTTACTTATATACACGGGAACCACCACGAGTGCATCTGATCGCGTCCAACAGGAACACCATCTGACGTCATCGCTACGCACTGTGCAGCAGGCGTGACGCCTGACGTGTCCATCACTAAGGAGACCAGAGTAAACATACTGAGTGCCACAAACCTTCACCATCACAAATAAAACATATGAACAGGACTGAGTAATGCATAGGAGTACATGGGATATGATAATCAATATGAATGTAAAAGGCACATAAGAAGAATAAGATGTATAGTATCGAGAGCGCAAAGATGTACAATAAAAGTAAGAATAGAACAGCAGGCTGAATAGGTGCATAAGAGGACAAGACAAGTCCTAAACAAGAACACAATTAATTAAAGCATGCTAGTGACAACGTTTCATTAAGCCCATTAGGTTGCTGAGTATTAAGGCGGTGTATCCACCTCGCCTCAATCTGCAACAGTCGCTTAGCTCTGTCACCCCCTCTCTCACTCATAGGGACATGATCGATCATCTTGTAGCGTAAGGTCGACTGACTGTGTCTATAGTTTTTGAAATGGCGAGCTACTGGCTGATCGGTATCACCACCATTTAAGGCTTGGCGAATAGCCGATCTGTGTCATGCCATCCTCTCCCGCAGTTGGCGGGTGGTTTTGCCAATATATAAGAGGCCACAGGGACACCTGATAAAGTCTACGTATTGGCTGGTACAAGTGAGTACAAAGTTAATCTTGTAATGGTGACCGGTATGTGGATGTACAAAACTGTCACCAGTCTCAAGAAAGCTGCAAGTGGTACAGCCTAGGCATTTATAATTGCCAGACTTCTTAGTTATAAAATGTGATTTACTGGGGTTCCCAAAGTTGGTAATATCATTATGCACCAGCCAATCTCGGATGTTCTTACCACGTTTATAGCAGGGTAATAAGGTGGTATTATGTAATGCGGGTAAATTAGTGTCTGTACTGATAGTATTTTTTGGCAGTTTTAATAATAGGGCCACTCCTGGTGCTGAAACCATTGACCCAAACCAGTTTGCCACTTACATTATTGGTATTACTTTGAGGTTGTGTCACCATTTTAGGAGCCAGTAAGGCTTTTTGTCTGGCAAGTTTAAGAGTATTAGGTGAGTACCCTCTACGACAGAAACTTTCCTTTTGTCCATCTGTACTGCTTCATCAGCAGGATCACTACAAATTCTATGAATTCTCAAATATTGAGAATAGGGTAATCCCTTGATTAGACTATTGGGGTGGTGGCTTGAAGCATGTAGTAAATTATTGCGATCTGTAGGTTTCCTATAAATAGACGTACTAAGTTTACCTTTCGATAGTGTAACTAATACATCTAAAAAATGAATGCTTTCAGCATCTTCTGTCTCTTACGCTTACCAAAAACTATTTCTTATTTGATGGGTCATACTACCTGCAAACCCTGTGCTGTGCCATGGGTTCTTGTGCAGCCCCAGCTTATGCTAACACATTTATGTATCGCGTGGAACAAGATTTGTTCTTTAGCAATAGAGCCTATGTTGATAAAATTAGGTTCTTCACGTGCTACATAGATGATGTATTTGTTATCTGGTTGGGTAGTAGGGATGAGTTCCTACAAATGATGAGTGAGGTTAATGATCTGGACTCAGACATTAAGTTCACCTATGACATCAGTGCTGAAAGCATTCATTTTTTAGATGTATTAGTTACACTTTCGAAAGGTAAACTTAGTACGTCTATTTATAGGAAACCTACAGATCGCAATAATTTACTACATGCTTCAAGCCACCACCCCAATAGTCTAATCAAGGGATTACCCTATTCTCAATATTTGAGAATTCATAGAATTTGTAGCGATCCTGCTGATGAAGCAGTACAGATGGACAAAATGACGGAAAGTTTCTGTCGTAGAGGGTACTCACCTAATACTCTTAAACTTGCCAGACAAAAAGCCTTACTGGCTCCTAAAATGGTGACACAACCTCAAAGTAATACCAATAATGTAAGTGGCAAACTGGTTTGGGTCAATGGTTTCAGTACCAGGAGTCGCCCTATTATTAAAACTGCCAAAAAGTACTGGCCATTGATCAGTACAGACACTAGTTTACCCGCATTACATAATACCACCTTATTACCCTGCTATAAACGTGGTAAGAACATCCGAGATTGGCTGGTGCATAATGATATTACCAACTTTGGGAACCCCAGTAAATCACATTTTATGACTAAGAAGCCTGACAATTATAAATGCCTAGGCTGTACCACTTGCAGCTTTCTTGAGACCGGTGACAGTTTTGTACATCCACATACCGGTCACCGTTACAAGATTAACTTTGTACTCACTTGTACCAGCCAATATGTCGTATACTTTATCAGGTGTCCCTGTGGCCTCTTATATATTGGCAAAACCACCCGCCAACTGCGGGAGAGGATGGCATTACACAGATCGGCTATTCGCCAAGCCTTAAATGGTGGTGATACCGATCAGCCAGTAGCTCGCCATTTCAAAAACTATAGACAAAGTCTGTCGACCTTACGCTACAAGATGATCGATCATGTCCCTATGAGTGAGAGAGGGGGTGACAGAGCTAAGCGACTGTTGCAGATTGAGGCGAGGTGGATACACCGCCTTAATACTCTGCAACCTAATGGGCTTAATGAAACGTTGTCACTAGCATGCTTTAATTAATTGTGATCTTGTTTAGGACTTGTCTTGTCCTCGTATGTACCTATTCAGCCTGCTGTTCTATTCTTACATTTATTGTACATCTTTGCGCTCTCGATACTATACATCTTATTCTTCTTATGTGCCTTTTGCATTCATATTGATTATCATATCCCATGTACTCCTATGCATTACTCAGTCATGTTCGTATGTTTTATTTGTGATGGTGAAGGTTTGTGGCACTCAGTATGTTTACTCTGGTCTCCTTAGTGATGGACACGTCAGGCGTCGCGCCCGCTGCACAGTGCGTAGCGATGACGTCACATGGTGTTCCTGTTGGACGCGATCAGTTGCACTCGTGGAGGGTCCCGTGTATATAAGTAAGTGTTGTATGTATTTTTGTACTTCCTGATGAAAATCTTCGTTGATTGAAATGTTGAAGAAGTGAATACAGAGGTTTATTGACCCTGCTTTATTGTGCTTGTTTTTGCTGAGTGCCGCCGCTTTTCTATGACATTATCTATATATATATATATATATATATATATATATATTTATAGCAGTTATATTATATAGCACACACTTTTGGGGGGGGGTGCCGTAGCATGCTCTGGCCACATGCTACACCTCTGGTTGCACGGAAGTTACCCGCAACTGCAAAAGGCAAACATTATCAATTGTAAACATTAACTGACCAATTAACAAAATAAATAGCAATAATTTAAACCTTTGCATAATTAATCTTTATGAGGCATATTCATTATCACTAAGGGGCCCATTACACATGTGTAAACTTCATTTTTAGTAATGGCCCATTCATTATTAGGGAGCTTCAGCAAACTCTGAAAGCTGACATTTTCCAGAGTTTGCCTGCGGGAACCTATGCCATTTTCAGGTGCCGTTGGTTTCCGGAACCATGCTACTTCTGTCACAATCCTGGCTAATTTTTACCTTTTGAGGTTACCTCTGCCAGCTGCTCCAAGGATCTGTGTTTGTAATTCCCCTGGGAGATCTGCTCTGACTGAATCATGCTGGCTGTGACAACCCTGTGTGTGCAGACTGCTCTCCTACCCACACTGATTATCACCTGGACTCTGCCCTGTCTGTGAGCATTGCTAGTCTTAATTGGAATCACAGGTGTGGTCCTGTTTCTCAAGGGCTGCAGAGATGGTTATCCCCTCTGCATGTTGTGCCTTGCTTCACTCTGAATGCCACTGCCAGACCACCTGTCCACCAATCGCTGCCAGACTCTAGGTATATAGATCCTCCTCTAATAGCACTCAGTGCTTGAACATCTTGTTACGTCCTGTGGTGTACTACTTGTGATATAGCTGTATCTCTGTGTACCAGTATGTCCCAGGCTCCTGCTGGTTCCTAGACCAGTGTTATTCGTAAGCCTGCTGCGTTCAGCTATCCACACTACCAGCTTCTCCACACGGCTCCCAGGCCGCACCAAGTAGCTTCCACGCTACCATCTCTCACCTACGGCTCCCAGGCCGCTCCAAGTAGCTTCCACACTACCAGCTTCTCCACACGGCTCCCAGGCCGCACCAAGTAGTTTCCAAGTTACCATCTCTCACGTACGGCTCCCAGGCCGCTCCAAGTAGCTTCCACGCTACCAGCTTCTCCACACGGCTCCCAGGCCACACCAAGTAGCTTCCACGCTACCATCTCTCACGTATGGTTCCCAGGCCGCTCTAAGTAGCTTCCACACTACCAGCTTCTCCACACGGCTCCCAGGCCGCACCAAGTAGCTTCCACGCTACCATCTCTCACGTACGGCTCCCAGGCTGCTCCAAGTAGCTTCCACGCTACCAGCTTCTCCACACGGCTCCCAGGCCGCACCAAGTCCCACAGCTATCCAGCCGCTCCGCGTAGCCACCCAGCTACCAGCATCTACCCACGGCTATCCAGCCGCTCCACATAGCCACCCAGCTACCAGCGTCTACCCACAGCTATCCAGCCGCTCCACGTAGCCACCCAGCTACCAGCGTCTAGCCACGACTATCCAGACGCTCCATGTAGCCACCCAGCTACCAGCATCTACCCACAGCTATCCAGCCGCTCCACATAGCCACCCAGCTACCAGCGTCTACTCACAGCTATCCAGCCACTCCACATACCCACCCAGCTACCAGCGTCTACCCACGGCTATCCAGCCGCTCCACATAGCCACCCAGCTACCAGCGTCTACCCACGGCTATCCAGCCGCTCCACGTAGCCACCCAGCTACCAGCATCTACCCATGGCTATCCAGCCACTCCACGTAGCCACCCAGCTACCAGCGTCTACCCACGGCTATCCAGACACTCCACGTAGCCACCCAGCTACCAGCGTCTACCCACTGCTATCCAGCCGCTCCACGTAGCTATCCAGCTACCAGCGTCTACCCACGGCTATCCAGCCACTCCACTTAGCTACCCAGCTACCAGCATCTACCCACGGCTATTCAGCTGCTCCGCGTAGCCACCCAGCTACCAACGTCTACCCACGGCTTCCCAAGTCACAACAAGTAGCGTCCCCACTACCATCCATCTGCAAGCTCATCTACTGGTACCCCGACCAGCTCAGTCAGCCTACCTGCATGTCCCATTCCGGTCCCTCCAAGTTCCTTCTGGTCCCACTTCAACGTTGCTAGTTTCCAGTTCCAGTCACTCATCATCAAAGGCAGTTCTCACTGCTACCCAATTCCTATATTAAAAGAGCTATTCATGTCTCCCATGGTTCCAGTCCAGCTGGCCTCCAGTGTTTCCAGTTCATCACCTGAGACAGGTAACTCATTAACACCAACTGTGACAACTTCCTACGGGAAGGTGCAAAAGATTGCAATAAGGATCAGGTCAGATCCATCCACCAGTGCTGGCCCACTCCATGCGCCCATATCTTGAACTTGGATCACACTAATACTGCTGGGTCAGGTCTGGCTATGTAAAGAAGATACGTTGCTAAAAATTAGCGGTGTAACTGCAGATGTACGAGATTGCAGAGATACCTGCTTTTTGGAGCAACTTTCCTCACACTGGAGCAATCCTAAATTGCCATAATTGGCCTCCAATAATGAATAGGCCTCTTTACAAGTCATTTATAGTGCTAGCACCCAAAATGTGTAAGAAAAGGAAGCAAATGCCAAATGTTACATCATTATAACACGTTTGGATACCAACATTGTATGTCTGTGCACTATTATTAGTATATATTTTTAAAGAGCATTTTTTTCCTTACTGTTCTGTTCATGCTTTGTCCTGTCATAGTCATCAGAGAGTGGCCGTCCTGTATGCCAGTGCCTAAGTTCATCATATGATTTCGTTCTTGCCAGGGGTGTAATACCAGGATAATCACTAAATGTGATAATTAAAACAAGCAAATGAGAAATACAGTCAAATGGGATCATTAGTATAATTTCCCTACTTTGGGTATAAGTCACAATGATCCCTATGGTTACATGCATTTTCTGGAAAGTATCAGTGTGTTTTCATCAATGAATAGATCTTACTAACTGCTTTTGGGCTCGTTTACATTTGCATGTAAGTAAATTTTATGACACGCCTCTCAGATGTAGCAATACACGCCCACTTTACCACCGCGCTCATAGGTGTTCTTTTCACAATCTCCCTGAAATGCTTTTTCAAAATTAGGCAAGTATGATTATAGCTCTTTAAAGTGAACAGGTAAACATACTTTAACTCTTGCATTAAAGTCAGGTTCTGTGTTTGTTACTGGGAACGATTATAATCTGGACATATGTTGATTAATTTTGATGGAGCCCCACACATTCAAATTTCAGACCAACATGGTTCTAAATTGGGTGTGGCATGATATGTCAACATTCAGAATGTTGACACCAGAACATCGGCATGTTCTGAAAGTCGACAGTCACAATGTTGACATGGGTGTTGTCGTCATTTAACACGTCGACGTACATAAATGTGATTGTGGTCATTACGTCGACATGTTCATTATGTGCATGTTGAAAGGGTAAATGTCGACATTGCATTTTTCACTATTTTAGCTTAACCCTAAACATTACCCTAACCCTCAAATTAGCACCAAAATGCTATGATGACATTTGACTATTGAAATGCACAATATTGACATTATGACCATGTTGACATTACATCCATGTCAACTTCCTAACTGTCGACATCCGGAATATGTTAACATTCTGACGGATACCCTTAAATTACAGATTTAATTACAATATAGCCATATATGTATGTATGTATGTATGTATATACTGTATGTACTGTATGTACAGATATGTATCAATGTATCTTCTGTTAAAACTGTAAACTATAGAATTGCATGTGTGCCTTCACCATTCCTGTGTGCTCTGCTCACTCAGGGCCTCATGAAGAGTTGGACACATTTTACATAAAAAACAAAGACATAAAATGCATTAAGAAGAATTTCAAGATGCGTAAATCCATTTTAGGTTATGCTATTGTAGTACACACAAAAAATGGTGTACCCCTGTATTTTTGTGCTTGCAGATTTACCAATTAAAGGCAATTATTTTAAGCTATCAAACAGTGATTACTTAGAAACATCAAACACCGCTGTCCCCTGCAATATGAAATATTCTGCTTCTTTGGTAAAATGGTTGTAATATTTTAAAGTAAGTAATGAGAACACACACATATCATATACAGCACAATTGGAATGTGCACAATCAGCTGGAAAAAGTAATCTTAAATCAGCCAATCACAAACCAATGTAGCATGGCTATAGCTTAGTCTCTAGCTTTTTCTTGCTCTTACAAACCAATGTATATAGCTAATGCTGATGATTATAATCATCATACTTTTCAACAAGGTAGAATATTGTCAAGAAGATATCAGGTGGGACCAGGCGCTGGAGGGAGAGAGGCATGAATAAACCGGGGGCATGGCTAAACCCCAATGCATTCTGTTCATATGCTGTGCACTTCACGGGGGCATGACTATGGCATTTTGGGGGCATAGTTATACCTCACATTTGTGGGAACACGCCCTTGCATGTCCCTTCCTTCCCCATTCTGTCACTCTAACCATAAGGATACGTAAGTGACAGATGTGACTGAATCTGCGTATATGGATGAAAGCATAACTCATTTTTGTGAGCATGTGGAAATGTGTATTTTATAGGGAAAAAAAGACATTAAATTAATCATGAGGCCTTCTGTATCATTTGTAATTTAATCCAGCCCAAATCTACTCTTATGCATAGTACATTGTTAGTTACTTGACTTAATATTTATTATCTGTCAATTTTTGTAATATAATAAATGGTAAAACCTGCTTAACACTGGTAGTTCCTTTATAGTGTCTCCAGCATAATCTTCAATGACATCACTCTGAATTGGAATCAGTCCAACTTGGTGTATTTGCTCCTGTTGCACTTCGTAAAAGAAAAAGTAAAGCATAGACTTAGCATTACTGACAGGGGATATAGTATTTATATATTTAGTTTAGTTTTGCAATAGACAAATAAAAATAGTGTGCACATTTCTATATTGTGGTATAATTTAATTGCATATCATATTTTCAAAGTGCAGAGGGTGTCCCTTTGGACTCCACCTGTCTTAGCTACTGATCTTTAGTAGTAACTTTTTGAAAATAAAATCATAAAGCCCATGTCTCTGCATGATTTTCTTAATAGGTTGCCTCGATAACACTATTCAACAAAATATTAAAAAATTCGCTGCATCTGGCATGTGAATATATGTTTTTGCCTAATTTAGGGATGCTGAATTCAGTGGAAAAATCAGATTTTCTCTATCATGTCACATTATTAGATGTACACAAATAACAAAAATGGTAATAGCTATTACCACTTACCTCTATTCATCACTTACACTACACAGGTTGTCAGGAACAAAAGGTCAGATGGGATGTAAAAAGTGAATTTTAAATGACATTCTAGAATCCACATTATTGTAGTTGTCCAATAGTTAATTAACGTAGACATATAGAACTTCAAGGCAGATAAGAACCACTTGGCCCATTTGGCCACTTGGCCATTTTTTAACCTTTTGGTAACTTTAGCCCTATATGATCTTTAGGTCTTTGTAACGATATTCTTATGCCTATCCCAAGCATTGTCAAATTGCTCTACTGTGTTAGCCTTTACCACCTCTGTTGGGAGGCTATTCCACTTATCCACCACCCTTCCGTGAAGTAATTTTTCCTCAAATTTCCTTTGAACCTACCACCCTCCAGTTTCAGTACGTGTCCTCTTGTTCTAATACTTCTCTTCTTTTGAAGAATGTTTCTCTCCTGTACCTTGTTAAAACCCTTGATATATTTGAAAGTTTCTATCATGTCCCCCATTTCCCTTCTCTGCTCCAAACTACAGATATTAAGATCTTTTAGTCTTTCTTCCTATTTAAGCTCATTTATTATCCTTGGATGTATCCCATCTGGCCCCATTGATTTATCTACTTTCAGTTTTGAGAGTTCTGTTAGGACCTTCTCCTCTGTAAATGTACTAGTATCTACCTCATTATTGTATGTCCTTGCAACTTAACTGTGGCTCCTTCCCCTCTCCTTTTGAGCAAAAATAATAATTTAGATGATCTGCCTTGTCGCCCTTCACCAGACTCTCACTGTCTGCGTTAAGTCTAAGTATTCCCCCATTTGATTTTCTTCTTTCACTTATATACTTTAAAAAAAGTTTTGCCCCCTTTACCTGCTGACTGGGCCATTTTCTCCTCAGCTTGTGCCTTTGCATATCTGATTACCTTCTTAACTTCCTTCCGTCTGACAAGATAGCCTCCTTCTGTCTGACAAAGAGGTGTAAGAAGGTGATCAGATGTGCAAAGGCGCATTCACGATGGAATCGTAGTTGGCCTCTTTTTTGTTCCCTAAGAATCTATACACAGCAGCCTTGCAGTAGGACCAAGCAGCAGACTCAATTTCCGTCAATGTAGTCATGCCAAATGCAAAATGGTTTTTGAGTGGAGTAATAAATTTCGGGGCTTTTGTTGTGGGGATTACAAAATATGACCTATTATGAGTTATTTATTCAGCATACACTTCAATGTTTCTATCTGTGTTAAAGGATGAAGTAATATCTGGGCCCCATTATCATGACGTTTCCTCCTATACACTGTTGACAGCCTTCTGGTCAGAAGCTAGGAAAAAGTTATATTATATAAGATAAGACTATAGTGGTTTTCCAACCATGTGAAGAGAACTGTTATTGAATTTATAGATAGTACAAAAATCTAGTGACCCACTCATTATGAAAGGAGCAGCTATTTATTTACTGAGTTATACTGCAGAGTATTCCACCTCCTGTGCCTGGTTTATTAATTATCCTAATAGCTAACCAGCTATTTCTTTACTGAAGCCATGTGCTATTGTTCGTAATGCCTTTATGATTTGTAATAGTAGTTAATTTGTTATAAGGATGCTCTCCAGTCTATTGACTGAGTGAAGGCATGATTTATATCTAGTTCTAGATGTTTGGTATGTGTTGCCTGTTTACTTAAACCACTTTATTGCAGGCTTTCTTTTGGATGGCCAATTGGGGGTCTTCATTAATGAGTGTCCACACTTGCCTGCATCTCTGTATAAGTATCATTATCTAGGCTGGAGGTCTGGCTGGAGGGTGCATTTTTTCAAAGTCTAGTTTTTTTCAAGTGCTTAACTGTAGCATTATACCTGCATGAAACCAAAGATAAACAGAAGGAGAATACTCTAAGTTCCATCTTTCAACTATCCACTCAATATAATGACAAACTTGCATAAAAAATTGTGAAATCTCATCACAACAAACCTCTGCTGTCTACATATCCAGGGCTGTTATAACTGGACTCCCTGTGTGGTCAGAGACCATCGCGACCATCGGGGCTTACGACGAGACCTAGGCTAGGGTCTCACTTGTCGTAAGCCCCGGAGAGCCTCTGGCTCTGTCTGAGCCGGAAGCTCTCCACTGACATCACTAGTGATGTCACTAGTGATGTCAGTGGGGCCGCCCCCAAACGGTAGGCGTTCCCATGGGAACGCCTCCGTTTGGGCTGCCACCCCCCGGCCCGCCTTCCAAATGGAGCGAGCTGTCAATCAGCTTGCCCCCTTTGGATCGAGACCAGCTACGACAGGTGCTGTCGGTTGTAGCGGGTCTCACGCATGCGCACGATGGCGCCGGCGCCGTCGAGTGCATGCTCTGTGGGGGGCCATCGACCCAGTCCGAGCGCAGCGGCGCTAACGACCGGGTCTGAATGACCCCCAATATGTATTACAACATCCAAAATAAAATCACATTGATCATTTTGTGAAGTACAACTTTCAAATTTATAAACAAGTCTTCAATTTTATCCTTTACATTTTTATTTCTATTTTGATAAGCCATTACAAAATTATTGAGCCGGAGAGAGAGCAAATCAAATCTTTCTAAATGATATCAATAGGAGGATCACCTACCGCCAGTCTTGTGAGATACCATGTGGTATTTCTCAAACTGTGGTGTATTTGTTTCCTTATAGTAACTGGGAGTGTGTCTATTTATATTTCCCATAGTGAAAGGAAACGTTCCACCTTTTTTTCTTTTTGTGTCAAAGTCTCTACCCAATCCATTTTAAAAATAAAATACAATTTTGTCATGAATAGGGACCATTGGGGGAGTGAGCTATCCAACCAACCCTGCAGTATGGTTTTCCTACCTGCCGCGCTCATAATCAACAGTAATTTCTTACTATCTAAGGTCATACGCTGGTCTGGATCGAAAACCCCTAATATCGCCCACTCAGGAGTAAATGGAACATAGGGCCTGATTCAGACCCACTCGCGAGCGGCTGTCCGCTCGCAAGTGGGTCGATGGTCTGCACTGAGCATGCGCACGACGGAGGGAGCTCCGTCGTGCGCATGCGCCAGACACGACGAGCGAAGGACTTTCCTTCACTCGTTGTGTCCGATCAAAGGGGGCGTGCTGTCAATGTTGATTGACAGCACGCCCCCTTTGGTGGGCGTGCCGGGGGCGTGCCTCCCTGACGGGGGCGTTCCCATGGGAACGCCTCCCGTCAGAAGCCGGCCCACTGACATCACTAGTGATGTCAGTGGGAGTGATTTTGGCTCTGATAGAGCCAAAATCACTCCGGAGCTTGCGGTTGAAAACCTCAACCGCAGGCTCCGGCTCGCAATTTCGATGGTCGCGATGGTCACGACCATCGCGGCCATCAAAATGCACGCTCGTATAGCCTGTGGGTGGTGACCCACAGCTATACGAGCGTCCAGGAGGACGCTCCATGAAAATGGAGCCCGGCCCTCATGCAGAGCGTGCGCTCTGCTCAGAGCGTACGGCTCTGAATGAGGGCCATAGTTTATAAAAAAAATTTCTGTATATCTTCTTATCTGATGCCAAAAATTTTTAACTATTGGACACACCCATAGACAATGAAAATTGTCCGCTTCCTCCTTTTGGCATCGTGGACATAAATGATTATTAGATGAACCCATTTTGAACCGTCTAATGTGGGAAAGATAGACATTATGATAAACATTTATAAAGAGTTCAGTATACATACTGGCTGGCAAAGTTCTTCTAGAGAACTCCAATGCCTTTTCTAGCCTTGGAATCGTCAAATTTGGGAAATAAGTTAGCCATTTAGCCACACCTCCGGAAATTGTAGCATGATCAATTATATCTCTTAAAAAATTATAATGGATTGAGATAGCTCTACGGTGTGGTACCTGATACGACAGAAAGGTGTCCAACGTATTGTCCCAATCCTTATTGGAAAAATATTGTAGAACGTGTGTAAGATAGGAACACACTTGCAAAAATGCCAATGGATAAGGGTTTATCATTGGGAAATTATTTGAGACTTCCGTGTAAGTGAGCATACGTTTTCCTTCAACTGAAACCAGCGATTTCAAATTGATTAAACCCGACAGACGCCATAGTGTGAAAGGGTGAGCAGCCATGCCGTCAAGGAAACTAGGATTACGGATTAGTGGAAGGTGAAGAGTGTAGTAAGCATTTAATCCAGCCTTATGTCGTAAAATGTGCCACATCTTTCGAGTTGTCCATAGTAACGGATTTGATTTATATATTTTAGATATCTCTTGTTCACGTTGATGAAGAAACTTATTAGATCACTTTCTAATAGGAAACTTTGTTCCACTTGTACATTTGTGTATATGGAGGACTGATGCAACCAATCACGTAAATGTCGCAAAAGTGCCGCCTGATTATATACAGTTATATCTGGAAAATTTATTCCCCCGTTACTTCTACGTTGGCATAGTTTCCGTAAGGCTATTCTAGCTCTGCCACCCTTCCAAATAAATTGACGTATCAGCCTATTAATTTTAAGTGTGTCAGCTTTTGCTAAGAGAACAGGGAGAGACTGCAAAGGATACATTAAACGGGGGATAGCCACCATCTTTAATAAATTAGCTCGTCCCAAAAATGATAAAGGAAGACGTTCCCACCCCCTAATATCCGCACTCAATCTATTTATCGCTCTTGTGATATTCAGTCTATAGAGATCATAGATATTGTGGGTGGTAATAATATTCCTAGATATGGTATGTATTGTTTAGACCATTGTAGGGGATATTGAGAAGCCCACCTAGGAGGTCTAGCAGAATTTTTAAAAGACATAGCTATTGACTTAGTCATATTTATATATAGACCAGATATTTGACCAAAATGTTCTAATTTATGTAATAGAAGGGGCAAAGATTGTTCAGGATTACCTATATAAATAAGAATATCATCCGCAAATGCAGAGATTTTTAATTCTTGTCTGCCCACAGAGATACCCTTTAGTTCTCGCCAAGTCTGAAGAGTTCTAAGAAGAGGATCTAATGCCAAATTAAATAACAAGGCAGAAAGAGGACAACCCTGACGGGTGCCCCTTTCCAGGTAAAAACGGGGACCTACTATGCCATTGACTAACAATGATGTTGACAGATTAAAATAAAAATACTGTATCAGCTCAACAAAATTTGTTCCAAAGGCTCTTCTCTCCAGCACCTCAAACAAGTATGGCCACAAGACCATATCAAAGGCTCTCTGAATATCCAAACTTAACATATTCTCAACTCCCGACGTTCCCGCCGACGCCACTACTGCTGCAATTGCCGTCCTTATAGCCTTTACTGCATGTTGCCCGTGCACGAACCCTGTTTGATGTTCTGTCACTATGTGAGGTAAGATTGTTTGGAGTCTTAACGCCATGATCTTAGCCAAAAGCTTAAAATCAACATTCAGGAGACTAATAGGCCTATAAGATGACATCAAATTTGGGTCTTTGTCCGGCTTTGGCAGCAGAATTGTATGCGCCTCATTAAAGGTATCATATGGTGTGTTATTATCATGTATTGTTTTGTATAATTCTAACAATGTTGGGGATATGTGTGTTTGTAATATTCGATAGTATTCACCAGAAAAGCCATCCGGCCCAGGGGATTTGCCAGCAGGGAGCAACGTTATGGCTTTATTAATTTCTTCCATAGTTATGCTACCCGCTAACGCCTCCCTCTGCTCCACTGTTAACTTTGGTAAAACATCATCAGTAAGCAGGGTGGATTGACGTGCGCCATCAATAGATGCGGAATGAAACATCTCTTCAAAATAAGATTGAAATTGATTAACAATTTCTTTGGAATCAGTAATTATGTCTCCTGTAGTAGGATATGTCAGTGTAGTAATTGTATGGCGTTGTCTTTAGGGTTTAGATAAATTTGCTAACAGTTTGCCTGCCTTGTTCCCCCAACGGTAATATTTGTTTTTAGTGTATTCTATTGAATGTTTTGCCTGTGTTAGCAGATAGGCTTCTAATATCTGCCTAGCTTGTTTGTACTGATTCATTTTTTCAGGTGAAGGATCATTAGTATATTGTTGAAAGGTGTCCTTTACCACATCCCTCAAGGCCCTGTATTCCACCCTAGCCTCTCGACGCTTGCGTGCCACATAGCTTATAATATGACCCCTCATTACAGCCTTTGAGGCCCGCCAAAAAAGAATAGGGTCGTCCCAAGAGGACAAATTATCATCCACGTAGTTTGTCCAGTGGTGAATAAGGTATGTTTCAAACTCATCAGACTGAGCCAGATAATGTGGAAATCGCCAAGCATAATCCACCCGTTTCATGTGCGGATGAGAAAGAACCAGTGTAACAGGGGCATGATCTGAAACAACTATATCATGTATTGTATATCCACTCCCTGTATCTCAGACATCAAACCATCAGAGATCAATATTTTATCAATTCTTGACAATGATCCATGAACCATGGATAGATAAGTATGTGTTTTATCAGTGGGGTTTAATAGTCGCCACGGGTCGGACATATTAAGATTATGTCTAAATGTAGTGAGTAGTCGATTACTCGACGTCTGAGATCTCTGTGTCACTGGTGATTTGTCAAGTGAGGGGTCTTCCACCATATTGAAGTCCCCCCCATTATGAACGGATGAGTAAGCTTACTTTGAAGCATATGGCCTAAGTCTTGGATGTACGTATGGGTATTAACATTTGGGGTATAAACATTCACTAGAGTATATGCGGTCGGATATATTTTAACATCTAGTATTAGGTATCTTCCTTCTGGGTCGGCCGTTTGGGACAATATAGAAATTGGCAAATCCTCTTGACTTATTTTTGTAAGAAGCTGAATAACAAGAGCCCAACCAATTAGCTTTTAAGGTATGTGCTGCAGATGTAAGCCAGTGAGCTTCTTGTAAGAAAATGACATCTGGATTAAATCGTTTAAGGTGGGTGAGGACCCTTTTTCGCTTAACGGGAGTGTTTAAACCACCTACATTCCAAGGAATAAACTGCATGGGTTTAGGGGGAAGCGTGGCTACTTGTTCACTTGAAACTGACGGCATGGCTACTCACCCAACAAATGTAGGAAGAATCTGACACAATTCCCCTCTCATCTAGACTGGCCCTCTCTCTCTCTCTCTCTCCAGGCTTCAAATCATCACATTCAAAATACATCAATAATACAAAAAAGATTTCTGAAAACTTTAGGTTAGGTTTATCTCTTATTCTTTGTCTCAATTGTTGAAGACATAACTTGTTTGATACATAACATCTCAATTCACCATTTTCAACTTTTCCCACTAAACATAAACTGAAAGTGGACACCATCAATAGAGGTGCACACACATATATAACAAAAAACATAACTTAATATAGTTTAATTTAAATGGGGCCGCTAAACCCCAGGACTATAAGACATAACACTCCCCATCCAGGTGTAGTGACCCCTACTTATAGAGCTAGCATTAATCAGTAATAATATTCTCAGCGAGGGGAACTGGAAGGTAACCTCAGATCCATAAAATGTACCTTTGCCTTTTGTGGGTCGGTGAAAAAGAATGTGGTGGCACCCTCCACCACTCTCAACTTGGCCGGAGAAAGCAGAGCAAATCTCACCTTTTTATTAAAAAGAAAAGTGCAAATCTCTGAAAATTCCTTTCGCTGTTGGGTGACAGTAGTCGAAAAATCTTGAAATATTAAAATTTTGTTGTCATTTATTAGCAGTTCCTTCTTTTTACGATAGGCGGACAGAATTTTTCTTTTGTTCTAAAATCTAAATATCTCGCCAAAACTGGTCTTGATCTCCTTCTTGCTCCCTCCTGTTCAACTCCTAATCTATGGGCTCTTTCAATATATGGAACGTCTATATCAGCATCTAATTCCAGAGCGTTTGGGAGATCAGTTGTTAGAAAAGACATTAAATCTGCTCCAGATACTGACTCTGGGATACCTATAAAATGCAGGTTGTTGCGTCTGGAGCGGTTCTCAAGGTCATCAATTTTATCTTGCATTTGTTTAATTAATCTATCATGAGAATCTACTCCAGACTGACAGACCTGCATATGGTTCTCTGCATCACTCACTCTCGTCTCCAACGCTACAATGCGCGATGCATGAGAGTCAATCCTAGCTAAACGAGATTCTAAAAGCTTTTGAAGATCCTCAAACCGCTTGTCCATAAGAGGCATCATAAAATCTGATATTTCCCGTGCCGTCAAAGGGGTGATCTTATCAGGCGGGATTTCTGAGGACCCAGAGATGGCGAGGGTGGCCCTGATTTCTGGGAAGAGCCTTTTGCCTTACCTATCTTATTTGGTGCGTTAGGTTGTTTGGTAGGTATGATTGTATCAACAAATCTGTCCATAGCCTTCGGACTGCAAAGAATTTAACAACTGATAGTGGTCACCTAAGCGAAATAATGGTAAATGGTTACCTGGAAAGGGTTTGCATTATCATTGATTAATGTAACATTTCAATAGCTCCTAAGAGTAGCACCCCACAATTAATACTGAAGTCTACATTAGAACAGCCAAAAAGTATCCAAATATAGAACTCAACACTTCTATTGCTATTAATAATTAGGGATGTGTGCTGACCCCCGTGTTTTGGTTTTGATTTTTGATCTGTATCTCCTCTTGTTTTGGATCTGGATTTAGTTTTGCCCTTGCGTGTTTTGGTTTTGGATCTGTATTTTTTCTTAATAAATCATAAAAACAACTAAAATCACATAATTTGGGCCTGTTTTAGTTCCTACAGTATTAACCTCAATAACATTTATTTCCAGTAATTTCCAGTCAATTTTGACCACCTCACAGCTCATAAAATTGATTTAATCTAATATAGGCCAAACGGTTGCATCCAGCTAGCTGGCTGACTAAGCTAAGCGACAGCAGTGGGCGACACTAACATGTGGCAGTTCAGCTTCCAACATGGCACAGAGTGGCACTGCAGTGGTAGACAGGATGACAGTTTAAAAAAACTATACGACCCCTAGGAAGTTTAAAAACCAAGAATGTTTTCCTTAACTAGGTCAGGGGCCTGACGGAGTTGGAATATGTTTATGGACAGAAGACAGGGAAAGGATGGAAGGATTGATTAGTTTTTAATTTATTTATTTTAATGTTTGGATATCTTTTTTTTATGTTTTGTGGATTGGTAAAATTAATTTTATTTCACTTAGATTTTTTTTACACTGGGGAAGAGCACACCTGAACGAGGCAGCAGCCCCTTGATGAACAACAGACAGCACCCTGTTATTATGGACAACAAAGCACCCCTGCCAAGTGCGGACAGACCACCTGCAGTGCAGAGTCACAAATACGTGGACAATAAACTGCGGTCTGGCCAGCAGTGTCACCAAACAATAATAGCACAGCTAAGTTGCTAACGCACACATACACAAAACAAAACACTTTTATTTTTTTTTACACTGGGGAAGAGCACCGCTGATTGACAGAGCACCCCCCTAGACAACACGGCATCCCTTTATGGACTGCAGCCCTAGCCCCTTGAGGGACAGGACAACAACATAGCAGCAGCCCTTATGTATAACACAGCAGCAGCCACTTAATTGACAGGACAAGTGACACAGCAGCTGCAGCACTCACTGAAGCCCCCTTTTATATACTGCAGCCCCAGCCCCTTTATGGACAACACAGCAGCAGCCTTCAGCCCCAGACCTTGACAGGACAAGTTGGACAACACACTGACACATACAGTGACAGCAACATGTCTGTTCATTTCACCATCCACACCCAGAGTGAAAATGGTGCCGATCACCAGGACCTTTATAGAATACAAAACACGTGAGAATCCGACAGCAGGAGGATGACATTTTGCCTCGTTTTGAGATCCGAGTCAAGCGGGAAAACCCGAGCCAAGCTCGGTTCTCGCCTTGGATCTGGAAGATCTCTGAGAATCGGACCCACTCATCTTTTTTAATAATGCTGGCCTTCTGATTTTCACATACATTTCAATGCATACCGTATTTGTGCCTATGTCAGTTTATCTCTTGCCTAGCCTCACTTGCTTTATCTGCTTTATTATTTAAATTCTGCACGCATTATTTTCCCACTTTTAATCTGCTCAATAACAAACTTGTGTTAATGTGCATACATATTTACCAAAACTGTACTTTCACTTGCATTTCTTCAAATCTCTTGCACTTTCTCTTGCATTCATATTTCATTTATAGTTCCAATTTTCGTCCCTCTAGTTTACTTATCAACACCATGACAAGGTTTTCTTCAACTCCCTCCTTCACTCAGTCTCTACCTAATCCTCTGTTCTTCCCCGTTTCCACCTTTATCCTTTCCCCCTTGTCTCCTCCACCTCCTCCTCCTGCTCCCCTTCTCTGTCTGCCTACTTTCCCTCCTCTTCCATTACTCTACTTTTATCCTGTTCTATGCCTCCTTTGTACTACTACCCCACTGCTAATTCCTCCTCCACATCTCCCTCCCTGCCCACCTCCTACGGGTTCCCTTTCTAGCTCAGGTGCCCACACCATCGCTACACTCTATTCATATTGGTCCCCCAAATTAATCTCATCTCCATGCTACAGCAACCCTAATAATCTTATTCACATCTCCCCCACAAATGCTATCCCTCTATCCTGTGCCCTCTGGAATGCCAGTCTGTAATAAACTGGTCCCCACCAATGACCGTTTCATCTCCAACTCCCTACATCTCCTAGCCATTACTGAAACCTGGATTTCACCCTCTGACACCACTTCTTTTGCTGCTCTCTCCTCTGTGGGCCTCACCTTCTCCCACACTCCCCCGTCTGGGGGTCACCATGGTGGTGGTGTTGGGGTCCTTCTAACCGACAGTTATTCCTACCAGCTAATACCCTCTGAACCATACCTTACATTCCCCACATTTGAGGTTCATGCTATACGCCACTTCCAACCAGTACACCTCAGTATAGCTGTCATTTACCATCCCCCTGGCCCTCCCTCCAAATTCCTTGTCAACTTCGCTTCCTGGCTCCCTCACTTTTTCTCCTCAGATCTTCCCTCCATTATCCTAGGTGATTTTAATAATCCAATTGACATTCCCACAGAATCCTTTGCCTATAAATTCCTTACCCTCACCTCTTCATTTGGTCTCTCCTAATGGAGCTCCTCACCCTCCCATGTGAGTGGGCACTCAATTGACCTGGCCTTTACACACTGTTGTGATATTTCTGATTACTCTAATTCCCCATTCCTCCTCTCTAACCATCACCTTCTCTCTTTTAACTTATCCCTCTCGCCTTCCTCTCCTCTACCTCCTAAGGCTACCATTACTAAGCGTAACATTGAGGCTATTGACACTGTTATGTTTTCCTCCCTGCTGGACTCGCTTCTTTCCCCTATAATTTCTCTCTCCTGTCGTGAACAAGCCACTTCCCTATACAATGCGTCCCTTACTTCTGCTCTTGACTCTGTTGCTCCAGCAATAACATCTCACGCTCACAGATCCACACCACAACCCTGGCATTCCAAATACACCAGATACCTCCCAAAGTGTTCATGAATTGCCGAGGGTCAGTGGAGGATAATACACTCAAGGGCAGACTTCCTCCACTTCAAATTTATTCTCTCATCCTACAGTGCTGCCATGTCCCTCTCCAAACAATCATATTTCAAGAACCTCATCTCCTCCCAGTCCTCATACCCCCGGCGTCTCTTTGCCACTTTCAACTCCCTCCTCTGCTTTTCCCCTCCTTGCCTCCCCTCTTCGCTCTCTGCCCTTGACTTTGCCACCTACATTACATCTAAATTTGATGCCATATGTGAGGACATCAAATCCCATCAGACCCTCAACAATCCTGCCCCTCCTTTCCCTGTCCACCCCTCCCCATCTATCTCACCAACTCTGACGTCATTCTCCCTTGTTTCTGGAGAGGAAGTCATGGCCCTCATCCGGTCCTCCCCTCCTTCCACCTCCCCCCTTGACCCTATTCCTTCCTGTCTCCTCTGTTACTTCTCTCCTTCTGCTTGTTCCCATCTTGCCCACTTCCTCAATCTCTCCTTATCATCTGGCACTGTCCCTTCTGCATTCAAAAATGCCCTTGTCTCCCCATTCTTAAAAAACATACCCTTGATCCTAACATACTCTCCAACTACTGACCCATCTATCTCCTCCCTTTTGCGTCCAAACTCCTTGAGCATATTGTTTACAACCGCCTTACCACCTTTTTTTCCTCCCACTCCCTCCTTGACTCATTTCAATCTGGCTTCCGTTCTCTCCACTCCACTGAAACTGCCCTCATGAAAGTATGCAATTACCTCCTTGCTGCCAAAGCCAGGGGCCACTACTCTCTTCTCATTCTCCTTGATCTCTCTGCTGCATTTGACACTGTAGACCACCCTCTCCTCCAGAAAATCCTTCACTCTCTTTGTCTATGTGGCACTGCCCTCTCCTGGCTGTTCTCCTACCTCTCTGATTGTTCCTTCTGTCTCCTCTCAAGACTCCTCTTCCCCTGCACTTCTACTAACAGTATGAGTTGCCCAAGGCTCTGTTTTTGGACCTCTCCTATTCTCCCTATATACATCCTATTTAGGTGAACCTACTGTATCAACTCTTTTGACCTTCAATGTCATCTCTATGCTGATTATACTCAAATCTACCTTTCCACCCCTGACCTCTCCCCCTTGTCCCTCACCCATATCTCCAACTGTCTCTCTGTTATCTCTTCCTGGATGTCCTAGCGCTTTCTTAAACTTAACATGTCTAAGACTGAGCTGATCATCTACCCACCTTCTTCCATTACCTCACTTCCCACAATTTCATGGCACAACTATCTCCTCTAGCCCCAAAGTGCGCTGTCTTGGCGTTATCCTAGACTCTTCCCTCTCTTTTAAACAACACATTCAGCACCTCTTGCAGTGCTGTCATTTCCATCTCAAAAATGTTTCCAGGATTAGACCCTTCCTCACCCTGGATGCTACTAAAACCCTCGTCACTTGCTGGTCATCTCCAGATTGTATTACTGTAACCTTCTCCTAGCTGGCCTCCCAGTCTCCCACCTTTCTCCACTACAATCAGTCCTCAATGCTGCTGCTTGGCTCATCTTCCTCTCCAGACATTCTACATCTGCTTCCCCTCTCCTTCAAGCCCTACACTGGCTTCCCTTCCCCTCCAGATGCCAATTGAAGGTTCTTACACTCACCTACAAAGCCCTCACCCAATCCTTTCCCACTTACATCTCTGACCTCATCTTCATTCACACTCCTGCCCATCCACTTCACTCAACAAATGCATGCCGCCTCTCTTGCCACCTGATTACTTTCTCCCACTCCCACCTCCAAAATTTGGCCTTGCTGCTCCCTACCTTTGGGACCCTCTCCGTCTCAGACTCTCCTCCTATCTACAAACCTTCAAATGGGCTCTGTAGTCATTAATGTATGTTTTCTCACATATTTCTTTGCTATAATAGCCTCCTTATTAATGTGAGCTTCTTTCTAAAGAATAAACTAATTTTAGAGAAAAGTGGACTGAAAAAGTGTCCATTCTATACAGAGCTGGCCCTAGCCAATTCGGTGCCCTAGGCAAAATTTTGTCTGATGCCCGCTAGCATGTATTATATATATATATATATATATATATACACGTGATAAAAGGCCGGCACCCCACCTTGCAGTTCCACCAGCCCCATTACCCCAGACCTAGTGAGTGTCTCAGCCCCATTCCCCCAGACCTAGTGTGTGTCTCAGCCCCATTCCCTTAGACCCAGTGTGTCTCTCGGCACCATTCCCCCACTGCGTCAGCCTCATTCTCCCCCCAGCCCCAGGGTGTGTCAGTATCATTCTCCACTCCAGCATGTTTCCCAGCCCCAGTATGTCAGCCTCTTTCCCCCCACCCCCAGCGTGTCAGCCTCTTTCTCCCCCCAAGCCCCAGAGTGTGTCTCAGCCTTGCTTTCCCCCTCCAGCCCCAGTGTGTCTCAGCCTTCTCCCCCCAGCCCCAGTGCATGTCTCAGCCTCTTCCCCCAGCCCCAGTGCATGTCTCAGCCTTCCCCCCCAGTCCCAGTGCGTGTCTCAGCCTTCCCCCTCCAGCCCCAGTGTGTTTCAGCCTTCTCTTCCCAGCCCCAGTGCGTGTCTCAGCCTTCTCCCCCCAGCCCCAGTGCGTGTCTCAGCCTTCCTCCCCCCAGCCCCAGTGCGTGTCCCAGCCTTCTTCCCCAAGCCCCAGTGTGTGTCTCAACCTTCCCCCCGCCCAGCCCCAGTGCGTGTCTCAACCTCCCCCCCCAGCCCCAGTGCGTGTTTCAACCTCCCCCCCCAGCCCCAGTGCATGTCTCAGCCTCCCCGCCCCAGAGCCGCCACTTACCTTGGCTGCTTCTTCTCCATGGCTCCTCTCGATCCTCTCCTTCCAGCAGCTCGGCCCCTTGTTATGACGGCTCGCATGACGTCATGCGCGCCGTGTCATAACAAGGAGCCAGGCCGCGGCGGGGGGTGGCTGTTATTTTGGTGGAGCCGGAGCGGCCGAAGCGGGTCCGCTCTGACTCCATCCATTTAAATAATGGGGACCGGGTCAGAATGACCTTCTATGCAGAAGCTCATTCTGCCCGGTCAAAGTCACCTGACCGGCTGACAGGTGCGCTGCCAGGTCAGAGCGGAGCTCCGATCATGGCAGAGCCTTGAATGCCACTAGGCATTCAAGTCGCCCCAGGCATAAACTTATTATGCCTATGCCTAGGGCCGGCTCTGATTCTATATGCATGACAACTCTATATGGTAAATATAATAGCCTGTGACTTTCAGACATCTGAAAGACCCTGGTGAATCGTATGGTGCATACACATAGGACGACCGTCAGCGATAACAATATCGCCGAACGATCTCCCTGGTGTGCTGGATGATAGAAATCGATCATCCAGCACACCACCAACCCACTAACAACAGGCAGCGACCCGCGATCAACGATAGTTCCCTATATTAACCTGGTCAATATCGACCAGGTGGGCCTGCATGCACGGTCGATGAATGATATCTTTATCGTCCATACGTGCCCAAGTATCGTAGGTCATTAGTGGGTTGGGGGCACCGATAAATGCACGATATGAACAATAATGATATGATCGATATTGTTATAATTCATATCATGCATTTTAATCGTACCGTGTGTACGCACCTGTACCAATGTTTTAAAGTGGCAATAATTTAAAAGCCAAAATTTGCCGGTTTTACATTTACCCCTATATCTTCAATTACAAAGCCATGACTTTGAGGCATCATTTACTGGTTCCTGAATGTACCAGTGTTACAAATGTATAATAAATCAGACAAATTATGCATTTGCTACTGTACTTATTACTGAGTATTCTGTCCTAAATACATACCATGTACAGATGAATCCTTTGAAAGAAAAGGTTTTGTTGTTGTTCGGAGCTTATAGGATTGTAAATGTTCTCCTTGTGGAACTAATTTCAATGTTGTCTCCCATAGACATTTATACATTTTTTCTATTTCACTACCAAATTCCAATTTGAAATCTACAACAAAATAAAACAATTTCTTCATCAACAGCAAATACTTTAATTGATTCTTGAACTCTAGATCATAACTTTATCAATAAAGTATCCAGCGATCATTTAATTTTGTGGCATGGTGTCCTATGATGTACATAGTACTTTGCATATATGTGTGTAGGTAAAGACTCCCATGAAAAGTTTATTCTTTGGCAATCTAACTGGTGCACCCATCTCACCTTTGCCAGGATTATTAGTTTTCACTGTTGAGTGCAGTGGCAGTAAAAACACAGAGATAAAGTACATAATTGTGAATAGATGGAGGGCCTTAATCAGATATGCATGCAAGTTGGCCACAAGCATGGGTGTATCTTTAATGGGTGCAGGGTGTCGGGCCCCCAGGTCCAGAGGGGCCCACACCGCACACCCTGCACCCATATGTAATTATACTTACCTCTCCGCCGATTCCCGGACTGCTGCTCCGCAGCGCCGGACAGGTGCTGTAGAGCAGCAAACAGTCACTGGGAAAATGGCGGCGGCCATTTTCCCAGTGATCTGCGCATGCGCAGAAAAGATGTACCCGGGAAAGTAGGCGCAGGCGCCATTTTCCTGGAGACCCGCGCATGCCCTGTAGATTCTGGCATGAAGCCAGATTCTACAGCGTTCAGTGTCACTGAGCCGCCGTCAGAGAGGAGGGGGCCCAAACGGAGGCTGCACACAGGCCCCCTCCTCTCTTAAAACGCCCCTAGCCACAAGTGTATTTGGAAATAAATGTGGAGCTTCACCCATATTCAGACTTGGTCTATATGTCTACTTTGCCCCTAGTAGCCATTATAAGCATACATTTGCTCCAGCCCTAGCACTGCTACATATGATATATCTGAAATCAAAATATCTCTGTATAGAATGCAATTGTGACATGCCTCCAGCACACCTAGCCTACGTGTGAACATCCCGTTGCCATCCAGTTACACATTCAGCTGCAAGTGAAGAGGTGGCTTGGCACAAGCCATTAAGACAATTCTACAGTATTTTTTTTAGGTGTGGTATATTATTTAGACATTCAAAATATAGAAAATCATTATATAGACACCAAAATGTCGACAGGTACATCATGTAGACATGGACATAATGTAGACAATTAATATATAGACAGGTTAAAATCTCAACATGGACAAATGTCAACAATCAAAACATACAGACAGTACAGTATGTTGACATTTAAAATATAGACATGGTCATAATGTTGACATGGTCAAATGTTGACATTCAAAATATAGATATACCTATATTTTGAATGTCCACATTTTGACCATGTCAAAATGTCAACATGACTGTATATTGACTGCAGGTTAAACTGCTGCATGTGCAGTTTCCTATAATTTTAATTTTAATGTTGACATTTTGACATGGTCAAAATGTTGACATATAAAATACAGACATCTAGGTACAATATGTGGATATGGTTCTTAATGGCACCATCTAACTGCAATACTAACTTGATTTTGATTTAAGATATGGCTATAAATAGCATTATTTGAGTTTACACACATTTCCCATAATAATGAGTTACTATACTATATACATTATTATTTTGCTACTAAAATGTAATAATCTTTATATAGTATAGGACTTAAACCATATTCAAAATGCATGTTAGAAATGGCTACAGTATGTCCTATACTATTTACTGATTATTATATTTTAGTCACAAAATAATGTATTTTTTTGTGGTTGCCTGTTTGAGAGTTTATGCAAATGCCACTACAAACTCCTTCCCTTGTGCACTTCCAGAGATGCCCACTTTAAGCGCCCGTGCACACTGTACATGATTGATGTAATCTTCTACACCACCTTTGGTCGCACCATTGCTACTTGCACCAGTCCTATGGCTAAAGCAATATCTAAGTGTTGTAGGTAAGTCATCTTAAAAGCTAAAATTATTGTAAAGAGTTAAAATTATTAAATCTAAGAAAAGTCTTAAAAAAGTAATTAGAAACCATGGCCCCCATTTACTAACGAGTTTTATCACCAAAATGAGTGATGAATGTCACTGTGTATGATAAATGGTGCTCCAGCCAATTAGCTCCCAACTGTCATGTTTCTAACAGTTGACATTTGGAGCGGATTGGCTGGAGCACCATTTATCATACACAGCGAAATTTATCACTCGTTTTGGTGATAGAACTCGTTAGTAAATGAGGCCCCATATCTGTTAAATCAGAATAAATTACATTTATATTTTGTTTTGCTTCTGCAGTAGTAACTAATTTTAATTACTTCTTGCATATATTTTACAGTCTGTATATACATATATTGCATAGTCTCCTAATGACATATAAAATAATATTTCTGCTTGGTGTTTTATACACATACCTGCACATTCTTCTTTCTCATAGTAATATGCAATGCTTTTCAACAGTAACTTGTCTGATAAATCCGAGACATAGGTCCACTTTATCTTTGTCATTTTTACATCATCTCTCATCTGGCATAATGCAAGATGTTCAGATATTTGGATCTTTAAAAAAAAACAATATACAGTACAATATTATCGAGCATTCAAAATAGTCATAATCATTATCTCCATTTTGAATTGAAATTAGAATCAGAGTTAAAATGGGACTAAGATAGGACCAACGTTTGGAGGGCATGCTGGTTCCTGTAGTACCATTAGAAGGTCCTAGGAGTGACTCCAAGGTGAGCTGGCTCTCAATTCAGATATATTTGTGTATATCATGTGACCTTATATTGGCCAATTATATGACCCAGATTGGATGCTGTTACTAGTTTTAGGAATGAGTTTAGGGCGCGGTGCCCCCTGGGATGGTGTGGCTGGGCTGCTTTGGGGTGGCACACTATAACACTTTATTTATCACTTTTTTAACACTTAAATTTTTTTTCTACTAATACTACTCTTTTTAACATTTTAATTACACCTTTAACCTGTGTATCACCTTTTAACACATAGTGAGTGTTAATAAGAATAAAGCAAAACCTAACACCTTAGCCTCTCACTAGTGTTCTGCCCTGGGGTGGCTGGCCTTCACTGGTTTTTTGGGGTTCCGCACCCCAGACTTTGACTAAGTATTAGGTACCTCCAGTAAACAGAGACTCTGTGAAGTGGGCTGGAGGCATAGCCATATTTTTGCAAATACTGTATATGCACCTGAGATCTCTGAATTATTTACCACCATGTAGTTTTTAAAATCTTATTGCTGATATCATTCTGAATGCCGGGTAATACCTTTTGCTGTTTGCTTGTTTAAAATGGGACTAAACCATACTTGTGGCTCTTGAAAATCGGGTGGCGCTCCTGGCCTCCCGGAAAGGTGGATAATGTGCAAATAAATAAAAGAAATGGCAATTGTATAACGGGGCTTAAGCTGGGCACACACCTATACAATGAGCGGCTTATCGGGTGAAACTCATTTTATCCGATCAGCCTAGCGGTGTGGACCTCATTCAGAGTCGGTCGTAGCGGCTGCACGGTCGTACGGCCAATGACCACAAAATCCGATCGTACAGCAGGTCGATCGTAAACAAAGTGACGCCCATTCGTTAGCACTGCACCTCCTCTAGCTACCGACTGATCTGATCGAACGAACGAGTCAATCGTAGTCAGGCGCTGTATGCTAATTATGTTCTGATGTTTGCGGTTGTATGTGTTGTTTTGATGGTCACATGTCATGTTTACATGGACTATCGATCAGCTTGTTATTAGCTTGTTGTCAATTATCTAATTAAGAGTGTTTAACTCTTGCAGTTCTTTAAAACGAGTTTTTTATCATGTGTCAATAAACTTTATTGTTCATATCGTGGGTGTTTTCTCCGTTCTCTTTTTTTTCCCACAATTTAAAAAACAAAGTAAGGTTTATTATCTGTGAATGTACTGTTGCTAATTGTGTTAACTTTAAAAATGCATGTGCATTTTGCGTTAGGATCATTTGCACTCTTATGTTTGCAATTGCACACTGCCTGTTTTAGCCAATCAAATCTGACCTTATTTTTCGGGGCACATGATTAAAGGATTGGCCAATAGAGTTTTTTTTTTTAAACTGAGTAAATATTTTAGCCAATCATCTTTTTTTTTACCCCATGTATATTTCATGTTTTCTGAAACTCGGCCATTGACATCATGAGAGCCATGGCCTTTACCAGGAGAAAATTATTGATTCTCATCCAGATAATGGACAGGCGGATTACGACCGCACAGCCGCCCATTTCCAACCGCATAAAGCGGGCGGCCTATGCGGAGGTGAGGCGAGCCCTTGGAAGTGCGGGATACAGGCGCAATATAGCGCAATTAGAGAGGCGGTGGTCAGATCTGCGCCGCCGGTCGCCTGTCCTTTTGTGGAATTTGCAGGCACTACTACGCAGACGTAAGTATGCGTTTGTATAAATGTAATAATTAGTGGACTGTTAAAAATGTATGTTCCTTTTCCAAATCTTTTAGTCAATGTAAAAAAAACCTCCTGTATGTTGTCCTTATTGTCCTGAATGTGTAAAGTGTACTTGTATTGTGTAGCCAAAATAGAAAACTACACTTTTTTTTTTTATATCTTTAAATTTTAGAAACACAGCGGAGACAGAAGGCCACACAGAATTGGAGGAAATGCAGGTCCCAACCTGCAGCCCTCACCCTCACCTTCCCCATCTGCTCAACCCAGCCCTCCCTCCCCACCACCATACTCCCCCAGTAACCATCCCTCCCTCTTCCAATCCTCCCCGAGTATTCCTCCCTCCCCTGCTCACTCATCCCAAATATCCACTCCTGTGCCCGAGTCCACATCCCAAATATCCCCTCCCTTTGATGTTTGCCACTCCATTTCCCCTCCCACCATTCCCCCAACTCCAAATTACTCCCCATCTCCAGCACCATCTCCTGCACCATCTACATCGGGGGTTTTGTTACAACACCCTGATGGTATGTGTTTTGTAATCTTTTTTTTTTTTTTTGGTGTTGTTGTTATCCATTTTTTGTAAACATTTTTGTGCATTTTTTTTTTTTTATTTCAGTATGGGTGTCAAAATCATTGTGCAGTAATGCTGTTATTCAAAATTTCAAGCTTATGTTTTGTGCCTGCGCCTTTTTTGGGGGGGGGAGCCCAAAAATGTATGCCTTTTGGGGTTTTCAAAATGTTTTTTTTTTGTTGTAAAAAATGATTACATTAGGATTATTATTTTATATTTAAAAAAAAAACATTTTACAGAACTTGGCAAGGTGCTAGGAACCAGACTACCCTTGTTAATGTTGTGTACACTGTGTTTAAAATGTACTAAGATGTAACTTTATTAGGAAAAGTGATGTTTGCCATAGCAAACAAACACATTGTATTTTTGGATTATCAAGAACATTCTAGAAGTGAATACGTGCATTGTGTTTTTTAGGATATGGCCATCATGACTTAAGAATACTCCTCCCATTATTTTTTACATCATCATAGGGGTTTTTGGCTTATGCCACTTAGTTAGGGTTTCCAATTGTTTTTACACCATAAAAGTATCAACATATTAATAATGTTGTGTGGATGAAACTTTCAAACACACCCTAATATCATTGTGTTTAACCACTTTTTGGGACATTGACTAATGTGTAATGTTCAAAGTTTTTGAACTAAAAATTTTTTTTTCTGTCCACAGATCTAACCCACATCCTGGTGCAAATTAGGGAAGAGCTGAGAACAACAAGTGGCCATTTATTGGAGGCCTACTGCTGCCTCCAACATATTGTGGGGAGTTTGGATCAATTTTAGTTTTTGTTTCTAAAATGTTTGTACATTTAAAAAATTATTATTTTATTTTAAAGGTTTTGTTGCTCAAACATTTTGTCCTCTTTTTTTGAACAAATTAAAGGGTGTAATTCAGCATTTCAAACACTTTGTGAACAAAGCTGGGTGCCTTTCCACAGTGTAACAAATTCAAAAATGTTTTGGTAAACCTTAAGAACATTTGCAGTAATGTTGTTTAAAAGTTTTTTTGGGGGTTGGCCTACATTATCCACCTCAAAATGGCTTTCCAAAAAAAATTACACAAACAGTTTTTTTTTAATGCAAAAAATTTATTAACTAACAAACATGTTGCCAACAGGCTTTTACTTGTAAAAAGCATTTCATCACAGAATCACACATAACAAATGTCCTCAGGGTTTTGCCAAAGAAAATATCTGGCTTAGTCAGACATAAACAACAATAGTAAAAAACAAACTTTTTGGAAAACATACAAATTAATAAAAGAAATAGCAAATTAACTAAACATGTTGGGGTATATCCAGGCTAAATTTGTTAGTTGTCCAAAAACAGTACAGGGTATTGCCAATGGGTTCCATTAGTTTTGCAGTTTTGGAATGTGTTGTGATTTTGTTGGTAGGGAAAAAAAAAAAAAATTAGGTACACCTTAAAATACATTTGCACTAAGTTTAAAAAACAAATTAAATGTAAATATTCTTATCTAAAAAAAGTGAAACAACAGAATCGTGTCTGGCCCCCCCCCGACAGCATCACAACACCTTCCTCCGGGGGGCCATCCTCTGGCAAGGCATCCTCTGGCTGCATGGGTACTCGACTCCTTATTGCAATGTTGTGTAAAATCCCACACAGGACCACACTGCGAGAAACCATATCCGGCGAGTACATGAGTGCACCACCAGAGTGATGGAGACACCGTAACTGGCCCTTTAAAAGGCCGATACAGCGCTCCACCACCTGCCTGGTGGCAGTAAATGCAGCATTATATTGAGTTTGTGGCCCTGGTGTGGGAGACAAATAAGGAGTCAGCAGCCAGGGCGTGTCACCTGATGGAAATGGGACACCAAAAGATACATAAATTGACCATGAAAACATGTTTACACTATTACTATAGCTCCATCCTGGATTTATACTTACCAAGAAGCCACGCATCACCAGCTTGCAGTGTGCTTAATTTTGGCCAAATCCCTGAATGCTGGATCACGTACGCATCATGGCTGCAGCCTGGAAATTTGGCATTCAGGGAGAGGATCTGGAGGGAGGCATCACATAGCACCATTACATTTAGGGAATGGAAATGTTTACGGTTCCTATATATTTGTTCCCTGCATGCAGGGGGCTGAAATGCTATGTCAGTGCCATCCACTACCCCTACGATGTGTGGAAAGCCTGCAATTTCAAAAAACTTCTGCTTTACCACATCAAGGGCTTCTGTATCCAAAGGCATACTAATAAAATGTTCTATATGATTGAAGAATGCATCTAGCACACGCCTCAGGATCCGTGAAAATGAGGGCTGGGAGAGGCCACCCACCAGCCCCACAGTGGTTTGGAAGGACCCTGTGGCGCAGAAATGTAACACCGCCAACAACTGTGTAAGTGGTGAGATTGCTGTTGGAATGTGAATCTGACTTTCTAGATCATTCTTTATTATTGAAAGAGTGTCTAGGATAATATTTGGAGGCAGGCGATAAGTGGTTACAACCACATCATCAGGCATTCCAAAAAGGGTGATACGTGTTCAATATATCTTGGCACTTGCATGCCTCCTATGCCTACGCCTAGGAGGAGGCTGAGGAAGGTTGGTGGGGGGCAACATGGCCACTATTAGCTATCCCACATCGCTCTGTAAAGTTAAAATATTATAAAAAAAGTGTTTTTGAGAATGGTTTTTGATTATTTGGTCCAAAATACTTAGCTTTGTAATAATGGTGCATATTCTTACAGGGTCGGGCAGTGCCATCTTTGGAAATCCTTACAGGTGTATTTGGTGTACGGTTGTTTTTTTGGGGGAAGAAAAAGAAATTATTTTGTTTTTTAGAAAAAAACACTATCACTACAATTATTGTTAAAACAAACCTTAACTTTTAAATTGGGCAATATTACATTTTGAAAACTTTATTTTTTTATTTTCCAAAAAAATAAAAACTGTATTATTAAATGTTAAAAAAACTGCAAAAAAACTACATCATTAAAATAAACGAACTTTTAGGTTTGTATAAATAGACACTTACCTGATTCAAGTACAAACTGGACTGTTAAACACCTTATAAAAATAACAAAAAATATGATAACATTTTTAATAATAATGTACTTTTTTGGGGTTTATAGAACAAAATTTAAATTAAAAAAATTGCAGTAGGCTGGGAAACTTACTTGAGTCTTCAAATAACGTTGTTTTTTTAAGCCTACAAAAGCACGGCCACCCAAACACAACAAGTAACCGGGTTTGGTAAATGTATGCACCAAACAAAATTCTAAATAAAAAACCACCACCCAAAAAAATAAAAAAATAAAACCACCACCCAAAAAAAAAAAAACCCACCACCCAAAAAAATAAAAAAATAAAACCACCACCCAAAAAAAAACCACCACCCAAAAAAATAAAAAAATAAAACCACCACCCAAAAAAAAAAAAAAACAACACCCAAAATAACAATAAAAAAATGTAAAAACAACAAAAAAGTAAGTATGAAAAAACCACCACCCCAAAAAAATTAAAAAAAAAACAACACCCAAACAAAATAAAAATAAATTAAAAAATAAAAAAATAATACAAAAAAAACACTCAAACAACACACACAAGCACCACTCAAAAAACACACACAAGCACCACACAAACAACACACACAAGCACCACTCAAACAACTCCAAACAATGTAACCACTAACAATCCCTTCCTGCACCATAAATCACTCCAACTACAACCCACAAGTAAGGGAACATTTGGCTTTGCCTTAAATAAGGAAAAAAAACACAATTATTGAATCATGCAGGCAAGGTGTGCATTTGTACTTAGGCAAATAAGGATGCAAGGGTAACCAATCCAGGGATGCGCTCACATCTAGCCCAACCCACGCAGTGATTACGGAATGCAGGCAAGGTCTGCATTTGTACTTAGGCAAATAAGGATGCACGGGTAACCAATCCAGGGATGCGCTAACATCTAGCCCAACCCACGCAGTGATTACGGAATGCATGCAAGGTGTGCATTTGTACTTAGGCAAATAAGGATGCAAGGGTAACCAATCCAGGGATGCGCTCACATCTAGCCCAACCCACGCAGTGATTACGGAATGCAGGCAAGGTCTGCATTTGTACTTAGGCAAATAAGGATGCACGGGTAACCAATCCAGGGATGCGCTAACATCTAGCCCAACCCACGCAGTGATTACGGAATGCATGCAAGGTGTGCATTTGTACTTAGGCAAATAAGGATGCACGGGTAGCCAATCCAGGGATGCGCTCACATCTAGCCCAACCCACGCAGTGATTACAGAATGCATGCAAGGTGTGCATTCGTACTTAGGCAAATAAGGATGCACAGGTAACCAATCCAAGGATGCACTCACATCTATAAAAAAACTCTGCACAAGCAGTATTCTTCATGCTCTCTCACATGTTTGAAAAATGTCAAGCGAGGAGCATGGTGAGCAGAGGCCAACTGAGGCAGGTAAGTGCAAATCACATTTTTTAAACAACACAAGAACAGTTCATATTTCCAAAAATATACTTTTTTTATTTTATCTAATTTTAAAAATGTTGTAGGTGCTGGGAATCCAATTCCACCACTAGAGGAGGAGGAGGCGGGCCAAAGCAGGCCAAGGCCAAGAAACCCTCCGTTTTCACGGATCGAGCTCGAGACATTGGTGACCATGACAATGGATAACCTTGTCCATGCCCCAAGAAATATGGGGGCTGGAGCCAAAGACAGGATTTGGGAGGAGATATCCAGGGCTGTTAATGCTGTGGGGACAACCCACAGAACCATGAAAGTCATTAAAAAACGGCAAGAAAATTATATTGTGAGTGTACTGAAGTCAAAAGCGAGATCTTATTTTAAAAAACTAACCCTTAAAAAATGCAAAATCACATTGACAGCTGGACTGATTTTATGTACCAACTGAAGAGGAAGCTATGGAGTAGAGTGGACCATGCTGCGGGGACAGGTGGTGGTCCCATCCCTGAGGAGCTGATCTTGACGAGGTTGGAGACGTGGCTCGGGGATGTGTGACGGAAGAGGAGATAGTCAGCGTGTCCACTATGGACACTGACATGGCCGACTTCAATGCTCCACATGTGCAAGAATGTAAATATTTTTAATACTCAAAATAGTATAAAGCTAAAATGTGTATGCGTTTTTTTTTAAAAAGAAAAATACTAATGCTTTTTTTTCTTTTTCTTCCAGACTCAGAGGAGGTAGTGCCTGCTCCTGAGGTCAGGTCTGGGTCCAGCACAGATGGAGACTCTGCAGGAGAGGATCCAAGTACTCCATCTGGGGACCCTGTGGAGTCTACTCCAGGGCAACCATCAGACCGAGCAGTGCCTCTCCTCACCAGGTTGGTCTCCCAAACTCAGGAGAACAGATGTGTTCTTCTGAGGATGGAGACCACTCTGGTGAGGGTGGCGGTGGCCCTGGAGACCATTGCTGGGGCCCTAGATCATTTGGCCAATACCCAGGAGCAGGCAAAACCACCTGCCATGATGGAGCGAGACTCCCTTCCTCCCAGGACCACCACCTCTGGCAGCCCAACAGCCACCCCCGCAAGTATGGAGAGCCCTATGCCTAGGCCAGAGGAGATCCCATCTACCTCTGGCCAGGCCAGTCGGCGTGTTACACGCCAGTCAGCTGTCCATAGCTTACCTCTACCTCTGAGCCGGCCCAAATGACGAAAGTAGCCCTGGATATCTCCTCCCTCACCTGTTGTCCAGTCCCCATATTTCTTGTCACCAATGTCTCAAGCCTTTTTTTTTTTTTTATTTTTTTTTTTTCTATTTTATTTTATTTTTTATTATTTTAATTATATGCAAATGTTGCCCTAACAATTGTTAGTTAAATTGTGCTGAAAGGCGAATTTAAAAAAAAAAAAATTTTTTTTCAAAAATGTCTATATTTAACTATATCAATGTATACAAGGTTTAAAAAGTATGGTATCTGAAAAGGCTGCTACGCAAAACACAATGCTAGATGTTTAAAAAACTGTTTTAAAAAAATAAGTTTAAAAAGCACAAATAAACATTTGTGTTACGAATTCCCTAATGCACACGCAAGTGAAATCAGTTACAAGGTAATTAGCAGTGTTAATAGTTACAATGCAGCAATCTTAGCTGCTTGGTTTGTGTGGTTCCAATTAGAAACCTCGCAAGTAACATCGGATTAACGATTGTACTGTTGTGGCTTACGGACACTTCTTGCCTACCTTAGCCTGGACGATCATCCTGTTCGTAGAGTGATGATGTCATGCATCCACAATTCTTGGTCGTACGAAGCAGATAATTTATGTACTCCCCTGAATCGTCTGGAAATGCTGAAGAACGCCTCCGTTTGCAGACCACCACCCCTGTATACTCCCACAAACGGTCTTTCCTGTGAATCAACTTTAACTAACCACTTCCGTGTCAGAAGCCCTACGACCGACAGTATTTTTCCTCGGTAGAGCTTGTACGCACATGCGCACAGCTAGCCGTGCGCAGGCGCAGAAAGAAAAACATCGGATGCGTACGACCGTGCGGCCGCTACAACTGACTCTGAATGAGGTCCTGTGTCCCCAATGTGATCCTCTGTTAGCTACATATGAGCATTGTATACATTATGCAGATATAGCACAGTGTGTACGGGCCTCTATGGGGTCGGGAGGTCGGCCCGATAAATATTAAACAACACATGAGATTCGACCACCCGATCCCGGCCGTTGCAGGAGCGTTATACAGTAAGCCGTTTATCGGCTAATGCTCCTGCATCGGGACAGCGCACACACCTATACAATCCAATGTCCGTTCTCTCAATACCGAAAGAATGGCCTGACGATTATATAGATGCGTACCCAGCTTTAGATACTGTAGATCTAAAGGGATCTGGTAAAGGAACCGTGTGAATACTTAAAAATACACAATTTAATGGTGAATATTGAATTAAGAACAATCTTTAACAAATGTCACAATAAGGAACATAAAAAATTACATAAACAAATATTAAAATATGTCTTTGAATAAAAGCGAATAAAGATTACAGTAAATATGAAGAGATATGAACTACCACATAATTGTGAAATGATTAGTTCACCAAATATATTGCTGTTATTTTAAGGGTTATCCTTCATTAATAGGCAATAGGTCTCAAAGTCATTAGTATTCTGCAAGGTATAATTACCAGTTCCATATAGTCCAGTATAAAGGATGTCTGTAGTCCAGAGGTTCCCAAACGCGGTCTTCAAGGATCCCCAACAGTTGAAACTTTAGAGATATCCATGGATGAGCACAGGTGACAATTAGTACCTTAGTCAATTTGATTTAACCACCTGTGCTCAACCATGGATATCTCTAAAACCTGAATTGTTGGGGAGCCTTGAGGACCGTATTTGGGAACCTCTGCTGTAGTCACATGCGGGTTAGATATATCCTGCAGCCTGTGCAGTCACTTTGTTGTAGTGAAGCGTATCCCACAACTTATAAAAATCAGCTGGAGTGGATTTACAGTTCTCTGGTTCTTGATAGATGATAATGGTGTGGTTCTTAAGTTGGAGACCTAAGTCCTCAATAGGGAACAATGCTAGAGTGGATAGATGAATATCCTGATGCATTTTCCTGTCTTCAGACAGCTTTTTAAAAGGCAGTTCTTCAACAACAATATGCAGTATAACATAATTGAGCATTGAAAATGTGCCCAATCCAGGCTTCCTAGCAAGTTGTGTCCAGTGAAAGGTCCCTGGGATGACTTAGGGCCTGATTCAGCAAGGAATGCAGTAGCTTATTCTTATGCAATCGGCCAATTGTTGCGTTCTGCATATGCATCGCTGTGCGCATGTGTGAACTAGATATTGTGATTGGGACTGCGATCGCATAGTCTATGCAGACCCATAGCAGAGTGATTAACAGGAAGTGCCGTTTATGGGTGCTGACGGGGGGTGGTCGGGCGAACGCAGGCATGCCAGTGTGTTGGTGCGTTGTTGCATGAGCATGCATAAATTATCCACTGCGAAGCCATACGCAGCCTGTGGTCTCATAGCATGCACTGAAGTAAGCAATTCCTGAGTTAGGTCTGACCTTGTGCAGGTGAGCGTATGGCTCCGATGTTACTCGATGTTACCAATTGTTTCACTATGTTGCCCAATATACGGATGTGAGTAAGGTGAAGTGGGCGTCCTTATGTTAGGCTGTGATCGCAATGCGAATGCAAACATTTACATATCACCACTGATAATAGCAACTGCAGAATAGCGATCCATGATGAATCAGGCACTTAGCCCAGTATTCCAGAGGAGACTCTTGAGTCTGTACCCTAAGACTTCCCAACTATTTATTTTTGTGTAGAGCTCCAACAATTCCTGGCTCTACTGGAAAAATGTCTTCTTGATTTTAGCTCGGAAACCAGTGTTCCTGCAACTCAAGCTAATGTGGTGGGATATTTGCTGATGTCCTTTAAGGGGAGGCATTGGACTAGGCAAGTACCCTTATGGCGTCTGGTGAACCCATTCTTTTCGATCCAATGCTTTCTATAAGGAAGTCTTACATGAATATGGTCCGCCCTCAATGAATTCTTTTGAACAATCTTCAAAACGGGCTACTTTGGACATCTGGAATCTGCCCATTAAGGGGAAGGTAATGATAGGATCTATCTTGCTGGTGAAGTGTACTCCCTAGAAAAGACATTCTTGAAGAAAGAAATGAGCCTACAGAGTTTGTTGTCTTTTTGAGCATCTGGAATCCACTCATAAAAAGGAGGGTACTGTTAAGTTCCATGAGAGTACCACTCTTTCTCCAGTGGTGGTGC
This sequence comes from Taudactylus pleione, assembly GCA_031769625.1. Classification (NCBI taxonomy): domain Eukaryota; kingdom Metazoa; phylum Chordata; class Amphibia; order Anura; family Myobatrachidae; genus Taudactylus; species Taudactylus pleione. The sequence goes on along the minus strand of JAUIMM010000512.1, from coordinate 833,669 downwards.
TCTCCCAGTGTTGATTCCTGCAGTATAATTTCTCACCAGTGGTGCTGCACTTCTGTTGGTGCTCGTAACACTCAATGGTTTGTCTCTCTGCAGATCGAGGCAATTGGCTAATGAGCTGCACTGGTTACTCCTGTTTATTACCCGGCTTCTCTGAGCACTCAGTGCCAGATCATCAGTTCAAATTATCTGAGACAAATCTAGCTCATGCTACAAGTGGAGTCTCTTTGCTCTTCAGCCAATACCTTAATCAGTCCTGTTCCTGGCTCCCAGTTCAGCTCCCAGGATGCTCAGAATTTGCACTACTACACATCTTCACTCCTGCTCCAAGTCTGCAGTCTAATACAGCTCCATGTCTCACAGGCAGGTATGCTCCCTGCTATACATTACTGTGTGTGAAGTGAACCAAGCATGCTAAGAATACACTGTGTAAACACTGGTCTCTATCCCACCATCAAGTGTATCATAAACCAGCTAATGTTTCATTCCACTTGTGCATCACTCATGACAAAGTGAGTACTAACACCAGAAACTAGTTTTCCCCTGGGCCAGTCCAATATTTCTCAAAATGGTCGGGCAGGGGGAAAATCTCATTGCTAGCCTGGGCAGATGGCATGGAGTCTGTTCTGCCATGCTTTTGTCTTTATCAAATAAATTGTTGGGCATCTGACATGATAGATAATAGGCAAGCAGCACACCCAAGTGGCATCCCCCTTTACCCAACCAAGCATCCTCCACCACTCACTTAGCCAAGTGAGTGTTGCCTCATCTCCCTCCCAACCTGCGGCGGCAATTTGAATACTAAGAGGAGATGAAATAGAAGACTTGCTTAGCTGTGAAGCAGTTCCTCCATGACGGCCATCCTGGAACATCCACTGGCAACCGAAGTCCAGCTGACCGCAGCCAGCTGCTTGATAATACAGTGGAAGAGGATAAACAAATGGAACAGAACAGTGAAGGAGTAATGTAAGTGAAAGTGTGGGGGAGTCACAATTTCAATAAATATATTATATAAGGAGGGACAGGTGGCGCAACTTAAATATATTATATAAGAGGGAACAACTTAAATATATAAGATGGTTGTCAGGGTGGCACAATTTAAATATATATAAGTGGTGGCAGGTGACATCATTTAATTAAATATGCAGGTGACATCATTTAATTAAATATGGCACAATTTAAACATATAAGGGGATATGTGGCATAAATTAAAGCACACAGTAATCAAACATAATTAAACATATAAGGGGGCACATGGCACACATTAATGAAATACCCTCTACCTCTCCCCATCACCTGCTGCCTCTCACCATCACTCAGTGCGTACCCCGTCACACACTTCCTTTACCTGTGGGGCCTAAAGCTGGCATCTGCATCTCCTCTCTGGGCTCCTCCCAGAGAGGAGATTCTTTTAGTTGGCGAGTATGATGTATGTACTGTTTTTATGTATGTCATATCTGTGCAACTTTGTCAGGTGGTACTGAATCTGTGCTGCCATACAAGTATATGGTGATGAAATACACCAATCAGCCATAATATAAAACCACCTGCCTAATATTGTGTAGGTCCCCCTCATGCTGCCAAAACAGCTCTGACCCATCAAGGCATGGACTCCACAAGACCTGTGTTATCTGGCACTTTGTTACAGATGTTAGCAACAGATCCTTTAAGTTCTGTAAGTTGTGAGGTGGGGGTCTCCTTGGCTCGTACTTGTTTCCAGCACTTCCCACAGATGCTCAATAGGCTTGGGATCTGGGGAATTTGAAGGCCAAGTCAACACTTTTACTCTTTGTCATGTTCCTGAAAACATTCCTGAACAGTTTTTGCACTGTGACAGGGCTTATTATCCTGTTGAAAGAGGCCACTGCTATCAGGGAATACCGTTGCCATGAAGGGGTGTACATGGTCTGCAACATTGTTTAGGTAGGTGGTACGTATCAAAGTACTGTAACATCAACATGAATGCCAGGACCCAAGGTTTCTCAGCAGAACATTGCTCAGAGCATCACACTGCCTAGGCCAGCTTGCCTTCTTCACATAGTGCATCCTAGTGCCATTTCTTCCACAGGTAAACTATGCATACACACCTGGAAAACCACATAAATGTGAAAGAAAATAGATTCATCAGACCAGGCCACCTTCTGCCACTGCTCCATGTTTCCATTTCTGATGCACACATGCCCTTTATAGGTGCTTTCAGCAGTGGACAGGGGTCAGGGCACTCTGACCGGTCTGTGGCTATGCAGCCCCATATGCAGCAAGCTGCTATGCACTGTGTGTTCTGACACTTTTCTATCACAGCCAGCATTAATTTTTTCTGCAAGTTGTGGTACAGAACTGTGGGATCGGACTAGAAAGGCTAGTCTTCTCTCCCTACACGCATCAATGAGCCTTGGGTGCCCATAACCCTGTAGCCAGTTCACTGGTTGTCCTTCCTTGGACCACTTTGGTAGGTACTAATCTCTGCATACCAGAAACACCCCACAAGACCTATTTTGGACATGCTCTGACCCAATCGTCTAGCTATCACAATTGTCAAAGTCACTCAGATCTTTAGGCTTACCCATTTTTCCTGCTTCCAATACATCAACTTCAAGAACTGAGTTTTCATTTACTGCCTAATATATATCACCTCTCGACAGGTACCATTGTAATTAGATAATCCATGATATCCACTTCACCTGTCAGTGGTGTTAAAGTTATGGCTGATAGGTGTATAAAATACTGTATAAACTAGTATTTTGGACCTGTTGATGCTGGGTCATTTGGTATTGTTGCTATTGCAATCATAGCTGCGATTACGCATGCAGTTGAACTACAATAGTACGCTAATGCATTGCGATCGCTATGCCCTTGCAGCACTATGCAAGGATGCCCACTGTACCTTACACATATCTGTAATGTTTAGCAAGACTGCGAAATCATCGGTACAATCGAGTACAATCGCAGCCTCACGCACACTTGCACAAGGTCAGACCTTACTCAGAATTTGCTAAATTCCTTGCACTCTAAGAGACCTGCATAGGGCACCCCAGTGGTTAAGTTATGCACGCCCCTGCAACGGCATTGAAATGCACTGGCACGCCTGCGTTCCACCGACCACACCCCCATCACCATCCTCAAACGTCACTTTCTGTCAATCACTCTGCGATGGGTCTGTGCAGTCTCTGTAATCGCACTCCCGATCACAGTAGCTGGTTCACGTATGCACACTGCGATGCATATGCATGTGCAGAATGCAACGATTGTCCGATTGCATGTGTTTTAGCAACTGCGATCCTTACTGAATCAGGCCCTCTGTACCAAGATGACAAACTTAACACAATTCTGCCATATTATAAATTCCTAACCCTGCAGCCCCCTTTTATATGCATCAGGGGCTGTCTTTGATCACTCATTCAAGAAGTCAAGGTGTAGTACAAACTGTGTACAGCTTGGTTACAGACTCAGCTAATTGCTGAACTGCGCAAACTGCGCAAACATCGGTATTGTGTCCACCTCTGAATGAGACCACTAGTCCTTTCACTGCAAAACCATCATGGATCTAATAGTCAACAATGGTTACACACTTCTTGGGGTAAATCTTAGACAAGAGCACCATCAGGATGCATGGTGACATCATGTATGTTATCATTAGTATAAAGTGTTAGCATGAATTAATTTCTCACCATGTGCATGAATGAGAGAGCATTTTTGTTCCAGTTTGCATGTAATCTTCTTAACTTTGCTCTCTGAGAAAGTGGCATAATCATCATTAATGTCACACAAAGGCAGAGCATTTTACATAGATCAGCTGCTTCTTCCAATGTCAGGTACATGTTGTCATCCTGTAAGAAATGATCAGAATACAGTTATTAATTTGCATATTGAAAAAAGAACAATAATTTGAGTAAAGAGAATTGGCATGTACTGAGTGCCTGGTTCGGAGATGGATGCAAATCCAATCACAACTGCAATTCTGTACTCAGCGGACTGTGAAAATATGATAATGTTTCAGCTGCCATCTTGTACACTGAGACACCCACCGCTGGCGTCTGACGGCCGGGGCCTCTGCAGCTGTGAACGAATTTGCAGAGTCTCACTAGAGCACACCCAGAAATTGGTCCCGACACATCTGCGCTTTTCTAACCACTCCCAGTGACCTCTATCAAGCGCTGACTACCTGTCACTCACTTTGCGAATAAATCCTCTCTGCTACGACATCACTAATCCATCGCTGTTTGTGCAGTGGCAAAAAAATCGCTCTACTGTGTCCAACATCGACATTGCATCCATCTCTGAATCATGCCCTGATTTCATATCACTTACCATACTAATAATTTTCTACCGTATACCATGTTTATCTGCACTATGGAATTAGGTATATACTGTAGATACTATTAACATTCTTCCTAGCCATATCTAACTAAGTAATTTCTTTTAGAGAATTCATCACTCCTGAGAATAGTATTTCTGAAGGGTTGAATATAGTTACCACTAATTAGTACAGTATACTGAGCATTATACAAACAGTGTAACAACTTACCTGGCACGGTTACATGGGATGTGAATGCAGCCAGCTGGGCTTTAGCCAAGATGGTCACATTTCATGCGACTGTGCCGTACCATTATATTTCCAGTCTGTGTTTGAATCAGCCTTAATATATTATTTATTTTACCAATATTAGGGTTGATTCAAACACAGTATGAGGGTGAGCAGAGACATGCTATGAGGAAGTAACAAACAAACATACTGAACATGGATAGTTATAATGTGTGCTAGGGCAGGCACTCTAGGGGGACATGAGGATAAAAAGTACATATTCAACTGGTTTGTTACAATATGTAGTCTTTGTACACGGATTCAAAGAGGCATTCATGTGTTACTGTAGAAAAAGACAAGCTCGAGTCTGTTAGAAATTCAACTATGTTGCTCTCCAAATGCACTGTGTAAACTTCAGTTCCCTGGAGTAAAGCTTTAGAGAGTCCCTAAGGAATTTTGGGCTCTTTGCACAACTGCCTGATCATTGGGAACAATACCCTGGATGGCCAGAGAGGATAAATAAGAATGGAGTAGATGGTCTGTTTTGATTTTGTGCATTGTATAAGAGGCACTACTACTGTGTGCATTATATGTATTAGGGGCACTAGTACTGTGTGCATTATATGTATTAGGGGCACTAGTACTGTGGGCATTGTGTAAAAGGGGCACTGCTGTGTGTCATAACATGAATAATACTACTATGTGGTGTAATGTGAATCAGGGGCACTATGTGTGGTTTAATGTGGCAAAGATTGCACATCTGGTGAGTAATATTTCATGTGAGTGCCTATATATGTTTTTTTTTTCCTGTGGGTGTATATTGTGTGTGTTTTTTTTCCTGTGTGTGCTTGCGGTTTTTTTTTTCATGTGGAACCCATGGGCCCCATTTCACAATGAGACATAACCTCGTTAACACTCACTAAAGATGTTATGTCCTCCTTTCAGTATTAACAAACAGCGCTATGCTTAGCTTATCACTGTTTGTCAAATGTACCACTTACGAGCGATATGGTCCCCACTGCACATACCCCCATTTTGTCCATATTTAATAGGGGCCCCCACATGTTTGTTGCCCAGGGGCCCCCACAGACCTTAATCCGGCCCTGATCATGTGTGTGCCATGTGGTTACCTAGAAATCTCACAGAAGAGCAGATGCTCAGAATGTCAGAGAGGAGACCCAATATCCTGGCATCGATTGTGACGTGTCAAGAATCCAAGCAACAGTCTAGTGTATGGAAACACTCAAATTCGTTTCTGCCCACAAAATTCATTGTAATTACTTTGCCGTGTATAGTCATGTTTCTGCTGTTCTTTGATGCACATGGTATGATCCTACAGCACTGGGTTCCCCGTGAACAGACAATTAATGGTGACTACTATGCAAACGTCCTGAAAACCCATTTGCGTGGAGCCATGAGGAAGAAAGGCCACATTTGCAGAAGAAACAGTGGTGTTTGCTCCAAGACAATACCCGACCACATGTTGCTGCTGTTGCATTGGCAGTACTGACTGAAATTAATAGGACACTAGAACCACCCTCCATATAGCCTGGACTTAGCACCCTGTGATTTCTGTGCATTCCCAACCCTGAAAAAAAAACTGTGTGGAAAGAAGTCCTCAGTAGATGATGAAGTGAAAAATGTCACAGCTGCAACACTAAAAGTGATGTCACAAAACAATCTAGTGCACGTCTTTGAATCATTGTTGAAACACTGCAAAAAATGTATTGAATGTGAAGTACGGTACTTTGAAAAAGAAAAATGTTGAGATCCTGTGGAGTCACCTGATTCTGAATAAAAAAATAATTCTCATCACTTTTCAATCAGCCCTCATATAATAGTAGCAGTGCGCCTGGCTCCTTGTCTGCCAGGCGCACTACTACTAATACACATTACAGCTGACAGCCCTGCAGCTGCCTGTCCTGTGTGCTCTGCCTCCTCCCCTGTCTCCTGTAGTATCTTCAGGGACTGGGAGACGTCATGGCTCTCACAGTCCAGTCCCAGTGCTTCCCCCAACTTCCTCACTGTTTTGTGTTACACCAGTAAGTGCTGCATTTAGGAGAGAGACCCGGGGAGGGGGGGATTTCTACTGTGTGACATAATGTGTAAGGGGGAGGTGATTTCTACTGTGTGGCATAATGTTGAAGGGGGTGGTGATTTCTACGGGTTGGGTATGAAATTCTGATGGCCTAAAAGCCGCCAGTTCAAATTCCGACCCTGGAAGCCCGACAGAAGACAATGATGATGCCGGGTGGTAAGTATACTTAGCCCTCCCCTCTCCCCTAACACTAACCCTCCCTTGGGGGTGCCTAACCCTATGACTCCAGGGTGTGATGCCTAACCATAACCATCCCTTCCCGCACCCTAAACCTAACCCTCCCAGGAGGTGCCTAACCCTAACCTCTCTCCCCCGGTGGTGCCTAACCCTAACCCCCCTTTCCCCTAGCCTAAACCTAATCCTCCCAGGGCGGGTGCCTAGCCCTAAATCCTCCTGGCCGTGCATTAACCTAACCCTCCACCCCCGTGGCTAACAGTTCGCGATGCCTGGCTTACCTACGTTCGGTATGCCGGGCATCAGGATTTCGGCGTGGGGCTAATAATAGTGTCGGTATTTATGCCACACAGTAGAAATCCCCTCTCCATGCCGCGCTTTCAGTGTTGGGATACTGGCGGTCGGCATTTTGACCGCCGGAACCCTGACTCGATTTTTACTGTGTGGCAGAATGTGTAAGGGGGAGGGAATTTATACTTTCTGGCATAATGTGTAAGGGGGAGGGGATTTCTACTGTGTGGCATAATGCGTAAGGGGGAAGGGATTTCTACTGTGTGGCATAATGCGTAAGGGGGAAGGGATTTCTACTGTGTGGCATAATGTGTAAGGGGGAAGGGATTTCTACTGTGTGGTAATGTGTAAGGGGGTGGGAATTTCTACTGTTTGGCATAATGTGTAAGGAGGAGGGGATTTCTACTGTGTGGCATAATGTGTAAGGGGGAAGGGATTTCTACTGTGTGGCATAATGTGTAAGGGGGTGGGGATTTCTACTGTGTGTCATAATGTGTAAGGGGGAGGGGATTTCTACTGTGTGGCATAATATGTGAGGGGAGGGATTTCTACTATGTGGCATAATGCATAAGGGGGAGGTGATTTCAACTGTGTGAATGAAGTCGCATCCAGAGTATTACCCACCAACCTGGACAATTTAATTACCACAATTTGTAATCATGTGGATATTCAGTTCAGAGAAAGACAGTGGAGAAGAATAAAGCAGAGCATTCTAAGGTTCAATCCAATTCTCAAAAGAGGTTGACGTCACCTTCATTAGACTAACTCATGCAACTTGGCAGGGCTCGTCTTCCCTCTAAAGAAGGTGAACAACGTATTAAGGAGATATGCCTTTATTGTGCTGACTTGTATCGGATTCCCTGCACTGTGTGCTATTGGTTCCAGGGCTAGGGTTCAGTGTGTAGTATACAGTCTGTGCAGTGAGGTGTTCAGTAGCTTTATTACCTATCCTGACTCTCTGAGTTTCTGAGTTCCTCACTGGTTCCAGTTCCATGTCTTGCATCAGAGCTGTATAAAAGTTGCAACTTTCGCAAGTTGTACTCTGACTACATAAGAATCCAATTCCTGGCTTGAGTTCTGAGTTTCTATCTACCAGTACTATACTATTCTGAGTACCGGAGGTCACCTTTGTCACTGCAGTATATTCCTGGTCTTACTGGCCTTCACAGGTCACTAGACGAGGGGTTGCCCAGTGAACCTGGCCTGTTCACCCCGGTTTCAGTAAGTGGCAGATCCAGACTTTACCTTTAGGGGGGCGGTTTAAGAATACAATGCCCACAGTACTAGTGTCCCTTATGCAATGCCCCCTGTAGTTGTGCCCATTGGGCAGTTCCCCTTTATTAGTGTGGTGCCCCTTTATGCAATAACCCTGTAGTTGTGCCCAGTATGCAATGTCCCCTGTTTTAGAGCCCATTATGCAATGCCCCCTGTATTAGAGCCCCTTATGCAGTGCCCCTTGTAGTGCCCATTATACAGTGCCCCCAGTAGCGCCCCTTATGCAGTGCCCCCAGTAGTGCCCCTTATACAAGACCCCCAGGATCTCCCCTTATGCAGTGCCCCCAGACAGTAGTGCCTCTTATGCTGTATTCCCAGTAGTGCCCTTATACTGTGCCCCTATACAGTACCCCCAGTAGTGCCCCTATGCAGTGGCCCCAGAATGCCCCCAGTAATGCACCTTATGCTGTGCCCCCTCCCCTGTGCAGTACTACTTACCTCTCTTCATGATGTCCAGGCTGGCTTGCACCTGGGGTGTCCGGGCGCACACCTCCTTCTTCTTCTCCCTCCCAGAACCACTAGCAGAGCCGGCGTGCTGCGTGCGTGATGACGTCACCGCTGCCAGCGTCCAGAGCCACACACAGGCACAGAGAGAGGCTCTGGACACCGTACGCAGTGAGAAAATGAACTGACCCCTGGCGGCGGCGTGGGTTCGGCGGTTGTGCTGGGGAACGGGGTGTGCAGGCAGTGGACATTGTGAATGTGTGAGTTGCTCTTTTTGGTGTCACCCCCTTGAAGGGTAACACCCAGTGTGGGCCACGCCCTCCTAGTGATGCCACTGGGGAGGAGACGGGAGGGGGGCCCATGGGACACCACGCTGGGCCGGCAGCCCAGCAGTAGAGCAGAATGTGTGAGTCATCGCTAGCGCTGCAGGCTTGCATGGCTACACTTGCAGATACTGACAGTATAAGTGGACGGGGTCCCCCCCTGGATCCGCAACTGGTTCCAGTTCAGCATATTTGCATATCACAAGTCTGTAGTTCCTACACTGGCACTAGTGTTCCTAGCTCCTGTTCATACCCATTAGCCAGAGTTTCATCAAGCCACCTCATTTTCTATGCACATTAGTCAGATCTAAGGGTCCGGAGCCAGATCTACAAAATAACCAGACCATGACAGTAAGGGGGAGGATTCTACTGTGTGGCATAATGTGTAAGGGGGAGGTGATTTCTACTTTGGCATAATGTGTATGGAGCATTATAATGTGTAAGGTTGATTACTACTGTGTGCACATAATGTGTAAGGAGCATTACTACTGTGTGGCGTAATGTCAATGGGGCACTACTACTATGTAGTGTAATGTGAATAATGAGCTCTACTGTGTGGCATAATGTGAATTGGGGATTCTATGGTGTGGCCTCGCCCCTTCCCCCTTGATACCACGCCCCTTTATGGGTCGTGCACACAGGGCCTGACTCACAGTCGGACGCTCTGACCAGAGCGCTCGCTCTGAATCAGGGCTGACCTACCTAAAATTGGAGCGGCCTCAAGGACGCTCTCATAGCTGTGGGTTACCACCCACAGCTTATGCAAGCATCCATGATGATGGTCGCGATGGTCAAGACCATCACGACCATCGGGCTTGCGACGAGACCCTTGCGGTAGGGTCTCGTTGCCGCAAGCCCTGGAGTGATTTTGGCCCTATCAGAGCCAAAATCACTCCCACTGACATCACTAGTGATGTCAGTGGGGCCGGACCCAGACCAAAGGCGTTCCCATGGGAACGCCTCCGTCTGGGCAGCCACGCCCACGGCACACCCAAAAAAGGGGGCGTGCTGTCAATCACCATCGACAGCACGCCCCCTTTGGTGCGAGACCCAGAGCGACGGCTTCCCCGTCGCTCGCCGGGTCTCGCGCATGCGCACTTGGGCACCATCGACCCGCTTGCGAGCGTACAGCACTCGCGAGCGGGTCTGAATGAGACCCACTGTCCGTGTTTACAATATGGGGGGCACCAACACTCTTTCTGGCACAGGTCACCAAAATGACTAGTTATGGCTCTGCCTGTTAGTATTAACATGTACAACATCTACCTCTTACCTTTGACTCTCAATCTTTATCACATATCTCTGATCTCTCTTCGAAGTAGTTTCAGCAGGCACTGAACCTTTTGCACACATGTTCTCTTCACCTTGCAGATCAATACCTCTTACAATATAATATACAACAGGCATGTCAAACTCAAAATACTAACTGGGCCAAATATTCAAGGTCTAAAGGTGCCCATCCACCAGACTATTAAGTTGAGAGATTGAATGATAACGATCGTTCAATCATTCATAGACCGTTTGCAAATCATTTGCAAATCGTTTGCAAAAATGTCTAAAATGACCAGCGATGTGCGTGCCAGCTGGTCGTTTAGACATCTATCATCGTGCAAACATGCTGGTCAACATGACAATAATGTCAGGTTGAGCATGTTTGCAGATGATTGATGAGCCTGCACTGAACGACTGCTCGTTCAGTGCAGGCTCATCACAGACTGACAAACGACTGCACAATTACAATGTCATAATCGTGCAGTCGTTTTCATGTCTGCTAATGGATGGGCACCTTAAGAGTGTGTGGGCCGCAACAAAAAAAAAAGTCTTATATGCAATTTTTAAAGGTTTATGTAGTGCCCCTTATGCAATTACCCCCTGTATTAGAGCCCCTTATGCAATGTCCCCTGAATTTGTGCCCATTATGCAATGCCCCTTATGCAGTGCCCTAGTAGTGCCCATTATGTGGTGCCCCAGTAATGCCCCTTATGTTTTGCCCCCAGTAATGTCCATAGTAGTGCCCCTTAAGCAGTGCCCCCAGTAATTCCCCTAATAGTGCCCCTTATGCAGAGGCCCCAGTAATGCCCATTAGGCAGAGCCCCCAGTAATGTTCCTAGTAGTGCCCCCAGTAGTGCCCCCAGTAATGCCCCTTATGCAGAGCCCCCAGTAATGTCCCTATTAGTGCCCCCAGTAGTGTCCCTTATGCAGTGCCCCCCAGTAATGCCCCTAGAAGTGCACCTGCAGTGCTCCAGTAATGCCCATTATGTTGTGCCCCCCAGTAATGCCCCTTATGCAGAGCCTCCAGTAGTACCCAGTAATGCCCCTTATGCAGAGCCTCCAGTAGTACCTAGTAATGTCCCTAGTAGTACCCCCAGTAGTGTCCCTTATGTTGTGCCCGCAGTAATGCTGCTTATGCTGTGCTCCGTCCCACTCACATGTGCAGTACTTACCTTTCTTCACGACGGCCGCTTGGCACCGCTCCAGTCCACACTGTCTTTACTCCCACTGTCCCACGTAGATGCTACCGCTGACTGGATCTAATTCCAGGTTCCTCTCATCGTGGGAGATGCGAGTGACGTCATGACATCACTCGCGTGCTGCATCACTGGGAACGTTGGCCTCTGAACCGATCAGAGGTTTCTGATTGCTTCAGAGACCAGCATTCCCAGCTTTACATAAAGTAAACACTATTTGATCGTAGCTGAGCTCCGGTCGTGGCAAGGTTGTGGGCCGCATATTATATATATGTGGGCCCACACTGTTGGGCCACATAAAATGTTTATTTGGGACTCATGTTTGACATGCCTGATCTACAGGGATGTAAATAGAGGTTGGCCAGAGGTGGGCACTGGTGGAAGGTGGGGCACCATCCTACCCTTAAACAAAACTACAGCAGTGCTCTTGCCTGACCTCTCTCAAAGGAGTCACAATGCCAGGCCAGCCAGGCCTCACCCAGGTATATAAATAATGCAGGTGGTGCTCCCATCTCTTTGCATACCTCTCCCTCCTCCTTCGCCAGCCTGCATTGTAATATTACTGGGAAAAAGTGACAGGACAGGAGTCAGGACTGGAGTTCCTGCTAACGATATTAAAATTGAACCTCTATATACCCCTGCCTATACCTTCTAAAATACTTCCTATAAACCTCTAAGAATAATGCTAATTTGCGTACGCAATCATACAGTAAATAGAGACTACAGACTTAGAACATGTGGTTCCAAAGCACAAAGTATTATTCAAGTAAAAGTACAGTCAGTTACACGCTATTGATGCAGACACAATTAGACGCAAAGGAAATATACAGACCCAAGCACAGTATACATACGCAGAGCTTCTGGACCCGGTGATCGGTATCAGCAAGAGACCCCTCGTCATTCAACATTCAGCAAGAAGACAAGACCCCACTGTTTGAGTACACATTTCATACCCCCCCAGAATAAAATGGACAATAGAGGAGTTTGTTGCTGATGTCATTGGTTCCCAGGGGAGAAGCATCTGTTACAGAACATTTAACAGGCTGGTTCAAATAGACTCTCCCTGCCTCTAACAGCTGGGGGTCTTCCCTTCCCACCCCCAATGCTGCATCCTAACAGTTGTTCCTAAAATATACATTTTGTTGCTTGTAGTCTCTGCGGTCCATAAGTTGCGAATGCATGATGCGATCTCCACACCGATAGTACCGGAATTCTGTTGAAAGAGTATGCATCAGTACAAACCCAAACACTGCTTTCTTATCATGTACAGAACCTAAGTTATCAAATATCTTTATTTCACAGCATTTAAACTAACTGAACCAACTTAAATCATATACTTTAAAACTTACTAAACCTTATGTGTGAATATGTAATGTATGAGTATTCGGGGTTTGATATAAGGATGCTAGCTAACTTGGGGCAGATGCGTGCGCATAAAGCTAATAATAATACACCGGTTTCATACAAAATCCTATGCATTCGCTAATTTGCGACTAGTTAACAGCGCAATTCTGCATATTAATGTGTGCATGAGAAATGATGAAAGATGCAATCGCATGTTGCTAATAGTAATATCGCCACATGTACTAAAGGGTGAGTTTATCTAAAATGGCGCTTAGGCGGCCATTCGCAAAATGGCATCTTGCGATCTCATTTCCAAAATGGAGCCTTGCGGCCAGACGCAAGATGGCATTGCTGCGATTTAATTTTAAACTGATCCGGTCTCAGCCAATTATCCAGCTTTGACAGTCCACCCTTTGATAGCAAACAACCTGCTATCACAATCTGTTGTTGGAATTTTAACTTAGGCTTACATTTAAATATTATTTAGTGTTATTATGGGATGGCACAAGGTGTTTCTTACTCCATCAATAATGTGTCTCTGAGTGGGGACATAAAACTACTATTATACGCACACCGCGGATCTTGGAAGATCATGTGAAAGGTGTGGAGATGCACCAGTCTTATAAAAGCAGTCTTGAAGGGGAATTGAGACTTGACATTACCTGAGGTGTTTTAAAAATAACATTTCAATAATATATTCTATGCATGTCTAAATATAATACATTAAATGATGGTACTTCCTAGCTCAGGGTTGTAATGCAGTTCTGTATTTACCTCGGTATTCATACTGGCTACCATCATTATTTCATTCTTTCATTTCACTCTATTTTTACATTTTCCACACTTCAACACAATAGGAACACACCGGACGCATATGCCAATTATCATGATGACAATTAGTATAAGGATCAAGAATTTGCCTATGCTGGCGATCACTTCCTGGACCCATTCCCTTAGACCTGAGAACCATTTCACTCGGTTCAGCCATGACACCCATCCTTCTATCTTTTCCCCTACTTCAGCCACTGAAGTGTTATGGTTCTTACGAAATTCTCATTTTAGCTGTAGAATCTCATCCATCTTCCAGTCTATCACCTCCTTAGGGTCGCTGGTATCATTGGTGACATAAGTGCAACATTTTACTCCAAATTGGGTTGCTAACATTACGCAATACCCTCCAGTAACAGCAGTTAAATAATTCAACACTAGCCTGTGTTGCACCAGTTCTTTCTTGTACGCTTGCAATTCTCTCCCTGTATACCTGAATGTGTCATCGTACATCTCGGTGATATTATCTATCAATTTAGCAAGTTCCTGAATATTTCTAAAATTTAATGTACCCCGAGCAATTCTGGTGGGATCCAGTGCCACTAAAACTTGAAAGCCAGTTGTCTCACTAATTAACTGAGCGGCTTTATGCATATCACCAGGTATCATATTTCTCTTGCCTCTGTGTTCATATTGAGTGTGAAGATATGGTGATGGTGTGTTTTTATGTATACTAAGAATTTCAACATGTGTGAGGGTCATAACTTCTGGGACTACTCTTCCCAGGTAACACAAACCTTCGGAACTCGGGGAGAGCCATTTATATGCCTTTCTTCCACATATAAAATATACATTTTCAGGGAGAACATAAGGAATGGTATGCATCATTAAACACATTTCCCTTGCAAACAATCCTATCTCAGGCTCTTCCATCTGGTATATGCAAGTTTCTGGTTGTATTATTTTAGCACAATAACCATCTGGTACCTTACCTATAATTTCTTTGGTGGAACTCAATGTATACCGGTACCTAAAATGTTTCCCACTTGATTTAATTGAGCGTAACATATCATAGTTTATGGGCTCATTATCAGCTCTTTGTAAGAAGGTCATCGTCTGATTATTCCCCGTCACTTCCCAACTTCCGGGTTTATTGGGGTTGGTTATGTTTAGACACAAAAGTGATCTATCTACTTGTAATTGATAGAGTTTGAAATGAGGTGGCTTGGATGAGAAAAATTTTCCATCCAAGGTTTTCCCTTTTTGCAATTCTAAAATTTCCATGGTATTCAGCGGAAATGGCACCAACCCTACATTATGCTGTCCCTGTGGCACATGTGAACACACCCAGCAATCAGTTTGATTTAACACTTTGCCTACCATGCTATGATAATCCTCTAGAGGATACCCACCCCAGTACGGATTATATTTAGGTTGGCACCTTTGGATACAGTTTTCATCAACTAGGGACCCACAAAGATCACAAATACAGGAATCTTCAGACGATAAACCTCCACACCTTCCTCGAGTATCCGGAATGACAGCTCTTAACAATAACAGTACTAAGATTGGTCAGACACTCCTCTTATTGGCATTGCACTCCTCCTGACTCCACTCCATCAGCACTGCCATCAGCTCCCATTTCCTCAATCGGCCCCCATCACAGACACTGGATATCCCCGAACTGACCAGGATAGTGAACACTCTAAGAGAGAATATGAAAATGAACACAGCAGGCCCGTCCATTTTAACAACAAGTCCTGCAAAATTTCTCTCAGTTCAGGTATCTCACTACGACCTTTTCAATCCTCCCGGAACAAGCTCGCGAGCGACAGGTCCACACTATCGGCCTTGTCTCCGACTTGTTTCTCCACCGGTTGATTGACCTTTTTGCAGTGAGTGGAATAGACTCAGGTATCTCTCTCGGCCACCTTCAAAGATGTAGTACTCGTCAGCAGCACCTGGTATGGACTTTCCCACCGATCAGTCAAACAACCTGAACGCAAGAAATTTCTGATCATAACATATTCTCCTGGTTCAACATCATGACAGTTAGTTTCAGGCATATAATTAGACAACAATTTCAGTTTCTGCTGCTGTTGCTTTAACTGCTTACTCATTGATATAAGATACTTTACAGTTACCTCGTTGTTACCCTTCAAATCTTCCTGAGGACTTATAATCAAATGAGGTTGTCTACTGAACAGTATTTCAAATGGGGACAGATTTAGAGGGGGTCTAGGAGTGGTCCTCATGCTATGTAGGACCAAAGGTAACGATTCTGGCCATCCTAGTCCAGTCTCTGCCATAATTTTACTTAATTTATTTTTAATAGTCCCGTTCATCCTTTCTACCTTGGCACTGGCCTGCGGTCGGTAGGGGGTATGAAGTCGACTATTAATACCCATCAGCTTACACATATTTTGGAACACATCACCTGTGAAATGAGTACCCCTGTCACTCTCGATGATTTTAGGGATACCGTACCTACATACAAATTCCTGGACTATTTTCTTGGCAGTAAATGCAGCAGTATTAGTGGCCGCTGGGTAGGCCTCAACCCAGTTAGAAAATACATCGGTGTACACTAATACATACTTAAGGTTCCTGTAGGGTGGTAATTGGATGAAATCAATTTGTATCACCTGGAAAGGTCCATCAGTCGGTGGAATGTGGGACGGTTCGGTAGGGATCGCTTTCCCTATGTTCTTCCTTAAGCAGGTCAGACAGGACATTGCTCTTTTCTGCTTGTGAAGAAAATCCTGGTGCGCACCAGTATGCCTTCACCAACTTGCACATACCTTGTTTTCCTAGATGAGTCAGACCGTGTGCTGCCTCAGCCAGGCTGGGATAATATCCCTTGGGGGCAACTGGTTTACCTTGTCCATCCCTCCAGAGCCCAGAGGACTCTTGCTCACATCCCTTGGACTTCCACATAGATTTTTCCTGAATTGAACACAAATTTTGCATCTCAATTAATTTCAGCATGTCAATTGTTTGGAAAGACATAAGTTTTTCAGTTGGAGAAAACATTTTCAACCCTGCTGCCCATTTTGCAGCTTCATCAGGCCTGTTGTTGCCCAATGACACCGGGCCATCCTCACATGTATGGGCTTTACACTTAATTACTGCCACTGTTTTAGGCAGTTGGATTGCTTCTAAAAGGTGTTTTATGTGTCGGGAGTGTGCAACTGGTGTGCCTGCTGCTGTCATAAAATTCCTCAGACGCCATAGAGTCCCAAAATCGTGCACCACCCCGAACGCATACCTCGAGTCAGTGTAAATGTTAGCAGATTTGCCTGCTGCCAGTTCACACACTCTAGTTAGTGCTACTAACTCTGCCGCCTGGGCTGAGTGAGGAGGACCAAGAGGTTTAGCTTCCATGATGTCTGTGTCATTTACAACAGCATAACCTGTACATAATTCACCTGTGTCTGTTTGTCTATGACAACTCCCATCTGTATAAAAAGTCACATCCACATTCTCTAAAGGTGTGTCATGTATGTCAGGTCTAGCAGTAAAGGTCTGATTCAGATATGTCATACAATCTTGTGTATCATTATGTCCGCTGAACTCACCTCCCGCCAGCAACTCATCTCCCTCCACCCTTTGTACATCATGTTGTACATATGGTAGATACGTTGCTGGATTCAGCGTGCTGCAACATTTAACAGTGATGTTTGCGGTTGCAATTAGGGCTAATTCCCATTTGGTAAACCTAGCTGAAGAGACGTGTCTGGTTTGAGCTGAGTTCAACAGAGCAGATACAGCATGGGGAGTGTAGACAATCATATCATGGCCCAATACTACGTCCTCACTTTTACTCACCAATACAGCGGTAGCTGCTACACTTCTCAAACAAGTGGGGAGTGATCTTGCTACCGTGTCCAATTGGGCACTGTAGTATGCTACGGGTCTACTGGCATCACCATGTTTTTGTGTAAGGACACCTGCAGCACAACCATCAGCTTCCGTACAATCAAATCAAAAGGTTTTTCATAATCGGGTATTCCCAATGCAGGAGCTTTTGTCAGGCTATCCTTAAGATTAAGGAAAGCCTGCTCTGATTCCTCTGTGTGTATGACACGATCGTGCTTTGAGGAAGAGACTAGTTCCTGTAAAGGCAAGGCCAGAACAGAAAAACCTGGGATCCACATTCGGCAATATCCACACATTCCCAAGAAGGTACGAATTTGCTGTTGATTCTGCGGCAGTGTCATGTTTTGTATGGCTAGGATTCTATCATTTGCAAGATGTCGTAACCCCTGGGTTAGGCAGTGTCCCAAATATTTTACTCTGGATTGGCACGGTTGTAGCTTGTCCTTAGCCACCTTGTGTCCTATATGCGAGAGATGAAGTAACAAAAGTTTAGTATCATTCAAACATGACATAAATGAGTCAAAACATAGCAATAAATCATCCACATATTGAATTAGAACAGATCCATTGGCAGGTTGAAAAGATTGTAAACAGTCGTGCAATGCCTGGGAGAAGATACTGGGGCAGTCTATGAAACCTTGGGGTAATCGTGTCCATGTATATTGCACACCTCTGTATGTGAATGCGAGTAGGTACTGACAGTCAGGGTGGAGAGGCACAGAGAAGAAAGCAGAACAGAGGTCAATGACAGTGAAATTGGTTGCATTCGGTGGGATCTGCATCAGAATGACAGCTGGATTTGGCACTACAGGGAATTGGCTCTCTACTACCTTATTAACACCTCTAAGGTCTTGCACCAGCCTATAACCCCTCCCACCACTCTTCTTTACTGGATAGATGGGACTGTTGGCTACACTAGCTGTACGGACTAAAATTCCCTGTTGCAATAATCGCTCGATTATAGGAAACACCCCTAATTCTACCTCCTGTTTTAGTGGGTACTGGGGAATTTTGGGAGCTTGCCTACCGCTTTTTAAGTTTACCATTACAGGGCTTACATTTGCCATTAATCCAGTGTCCTGTCCATTCTTAGTCCAAAGGGAATTTGGAATTTGGGACAACATTTCATCTACCTGTGATGAATTTTTATTTATTTTTAAAAAAACGAGTGATACATTATCCTTTGAGGAGTGTCTAACATATCCCGCACCTCGTATACCATTCTCTCTGGGATATCTAAATATACACCATCAGGGGTGCAATATATAACACATCCCATTTTACATAACAAGTCTCTTCCCAGTAGGTTAGTAGGAGTCGCAGCAGCCAGAAGGAAAGAATGTCTGGTATGCAACGGCCCAATAGTAACCTCTGTGGACTTTGTTAAACGATAACGTTCCACTTTACCTGTTACACCCATTGTTGGTACTATCTCGTTGGTCACCTGTAAATTAACGGGAGATTTCATCACTGACTTGGTCGCCCCTGTGTCTACAAGAAAAGGATATTCAGTACCAGCTACATCAACCATCATAACCGGTTCTTCCCTAGTACTTCCCGTTAATCTGACTATCTGTAGACTACAGGTATGACCTGACCCCTAGCGTTGGCTACCATTCTCCAATAAAGCATTTACGGCCACAATTGGAGCTGATGCCTGTTGAACATTTGCTGTTCTCTGTGCATATCCCTTATGGGGATATCCAGATCTCCCCCGATTTGGGATTCCTACTCGTTTTACTGTACAATTTCTACTTAAGTGTCCTGTTTGTTTACAATTGAAACATGTCCGTGATTCAGGTGACAACATGTGTTGTGGTGAAGTTTGAGAAGAGGATAAAGGTGGTGGATATGGGTAAGGATAGGGAGGGTAAGGGTATTGTGGAGGATATGAGTATGGGACCTGTGGTTGTATTGGGTTAGTGGAGTAGAGCTGTGTTTGTTGTTGTGTGAGGTCAGTGAGGGCAGGTGTAAGTGTGTGTGCTGGTGAGAGTGTGTCTGTTGGCTGTGATGTTACCGTCATTCCTTCCAGAGCTTGTATACTGACAGCCATTAGTTTTTCGCTCTGGATCTCCCTCTTTTTTGAGATGTTTTTGTCATGTTCTATGGCAGACTCTATGAGGTTATCTATTGTAAGTCCCCTCCAGCCAGGCTGTGAGGTCTGAACCTGGGTCTTTAAATTCTCTTTCAGACCATCCATTAGTACCGTGACTATCATTCCCCTGTGGTGAGTGCTATCTTTAATATCTTCTATCCCAGTGTACTGGGTGATAGCCTGCAGAGCCCTGTCACAATGGTCTTCTGCAGTTTCACTCTCCTTTTGTTTGATTGTGAAAATTTTGTTCCAGTTAACTACTACTGAAAAATATATACCCAATTGAGTCACAATGCGGGAAATGTTACCTTGGTTTACTTGGTATGTAAAGGGAACGTCACCATCCAATACACAATCCGTGATAAATTTTGTCACGTCGGTATTGCGTGGTAGACAGGCCCTTAACACCACATGCCAATCTTTATTAGTTGGCTCATGAGAACTACCCAAATTCCTCAAAAATCTTTGACATTTGGCTAGTTCCTTTTTGGGATCGGGGAAATCATTTATGATGGAATTTAGTTCTGCTCTTGTCCATGGACAATGCATTACTACTTCCCTCGTGGGCACTACACCGTTTGCATCTGCATTTCCGTTCGGAACAGTTATCGTCAGAATGGGATGCAGACCGGTAGCGTTGCTACCTCTGACATGGTTACCTGGCAGGGGGTTTAATCTGCTGCTACTACGTATGGTATTAACAACTTCCTCTACGGGTGCAGAGTGTGTTAACACTTCCCTTGCTGTTACCGATGGAGATGGTGGCACCACTCGTGATTGTGGTGATGCAGCATCCATCATCTGCACAGCATGGGAAATAGTAGACATTACAATAGGCTCATCATCTACATCAAACATTTTCTTTATGGTTACATAAGAGGGGGTACAAATTGCTTGTTACATTTTTATGGGTATTTTTGGTAACTGTACTTGCACCTCCATCCACATAAGGTGGTGGGGGAGGTGAGCATGAACTGCTGGCAATACTCTCCACAACACCACCTTGCCGCACATGCGTGCCAATTTGCGGCTCGCCCGTATTGCAATTTAGCGTCGCGGCTGTATTTTCTGGCAAAGCGCTCGCAACGCTAGTTTGCGTCGCTTGCACATTTTTAAGCCATGCATCCCCTTCATGCTGCCACATTTTTAAACATTCAAAATATTTGACCTTTTGTTCTCAGGAGCGCATCAGACTGATGTGATCCTGGACATTATCTAATAGATCCTTTTAAAAACTACCAATTCTGGGAAACGGTCTAACACTCTTCATCGTCATTTTAAACCATACATCACAATACCTTATTGCATAAGTACCATACTTAGTATGCATAATACGATGGGCCGATCCGATCGGTGCCTCCATTAGCAGCACACCATTGTCTAACATCTTTGTTTGCATGGCTCCCATTTTGAGACAAAATCCTACGCTTTTCAATACAGATTTAAACTGGTGAAAGTCAATCAAGATACTTTCACTTACCTGTGGACGATTTAAGTCGGCGGCACCCACACACCTGGATAAGATTTAGTAAGGCAACTTCCACACCTGGATAAGATTTGAAAATGGCAACTTCCACACCCGGATAAGATTTAGTAAGGCAACTTCCACACCTACAGGAGTTTATATGTCGGCCGCTCCTACGCACCTCTGTACAACAAAGACAACATGTACACCTGCTACTGTGTATAGAACGGTAAAGCTACTTACCGAGCGGCTAGACTAACCCTTGCACCTAGCCCTTAAGGATCATGTGATATCCTCAACTTTGTCCAACAAATATTCACTGTTACACACTTTTTTTCCTGCGCAGAAAAATACACGTTAACCCAAATATTGATAACAATTGAAAAAGTTAAACCTCGACGGCTTTGTTTAAACACGTGGCTGCAGAACCGGAAGTGTATATACGCTATTGTGTGACCAGCCGCATACACAATAATGCGACTACCACACAACCGTATAATGACTTTTTAACTGCGTACGCAAAGATGTGTTTCAGCCGCGTACTCAATACTGCGGCACTCCTCTAAACGTTAGGTTCTATCAACAAAGGAAAACAAACTTTTTCCTCTCTTGTCCCTAGATTCTAGTCAGCTTCCTTTGCTCACACAAAAATGGATATCGATCTTTCAGCACAAAGCGGTTACAGGAAAACCCTGTATGTGGCCACTCCACCCTTTACTGAGATATCGCTAGACGTATGTGCCATGTGAGTAGGTAAGTGACTTCACTCGATGAGCCCCCATCTGACAATATTAAAATTGAACCTCTATATACCCCTGCCTATACTTTCTAAAATCCTTCCTATAAACCTCTAAGAATAATGCTATTTTGCGTACGCAAATATACAGTAAATAGAGACTCCAGACTTAGAACATGTGGTTCCAAAGCACAAAGTATTATTCAAGTAAAAGTACAGTCAGTTACACGCTATTGATGCAGACACAATTAGACGCAAAGGAAATATACAGACCCAAGCACAGTATACAAACGTAGAGTTTCCGGACCCGGTGATAGGTATCAGCAAGAGACCCCTCGTCATTCAACATTCAGCAAGAAGACAAGACCCCAGTGTTTGAGCACACATTTTATACCCCCCCAGAATAGAACTGACAATAGAGGAGTTTGTTGCTGATGTCATTGGTTCCCAGGGGAGAAGCATCTGTTACAGAACATTTAACAGGCTGGTTCAAATAGACTCTCCCTGCCTCTAACAGCTGGGGGTCTTCCCTTCCCACCCCCAATGCTGCATCCTAACAGTTGTTCCTAAAATATACATTTTGTTGCTTGTAGTCTCTGCGGTCCATAAGTTGCGAATGCATGATGCGATCTCCACACCGATAGTACCGGAATTCTGTTGAAAGAGTATGCATCAGTACAAACCCAAACACTGCTTTCTTATCATGTACAGAACCTAAGTTATCAAATATCTTTATTTCACAACATTTAAACTAACTGAACCAACTTAAATCATATACTTTAAAACTTACTAAACCTTATGTGTGAATATGTAATGTATGAGTATTCGGGGTTTGATATAAGGACGCTAGCTAACTTGGGGCAGATGCGTGCGCATAAAGCTAATAATACACCGGTTTCATACAAAATCCTATGCATTCGCTAATATGCGACTAGTTAACAGCGCAATTCTGCGTATTAATGTGTGTATGAGAAATGATGAAAGATGCAATCGCATGTTGCTAATAATAATATCGCCACATGTACTAAAGGGTGAGTTTATCTAAAATGGCTCTTAGGCGGCCATTCGCAAAATGGCATCTTGCGATCTCATTTCCAAAATGGAGTCTTGCGGCCAGTCGAAAGATGGCGTTGCTGCGATTTAATTTTAAACTGATCTGGTGGCATATAATTTGAATTGGAGCATGCGCTGATGAGTATATAATGTGAATTGGGACATGCTCAGTGTGGTATAAAATGTGAATTGGGGTAATATGCAGTGTGGCTCAATGTGATTTTGGGGCATGCACAGAGTGGCATATAATGTGAACTGGCAGCATGCACAGTGTGGCATATTATGAAAACTTTAAGTGAAAAAAACACAAGGTGAAGGACTTCTGCACAAGTGTAATTCTAAATCAATATTTAACCCCATATATAAGTTATCCAGTTCACATTTAATACTTTCCTGTATGGGAATGCAATCTGACGGCAACTAATACCAGAAACAAAAAAGGGGTTTTCAATGGCGCACATCTTTTGTTAAAACATAACCTATATTTAATTCATAAAAAAAATTTACAGCTTATTTGAAATCAGCAAAATATTACAAAGATAGATACCTAAGACTGTATCCATGTGTATTGTGTGCATTGTGTTTTTTTGTACAATTCTTTTCTTTTTAATAGAGAAATATTAAATACACCAAATATCTCATTAATATGTTACAGCATCCACATATAATTATGTGTTTTTATACTTGTTCACACATGTGGTGACTCAAAAGGGGTATTCCCTGTGGAAAAGCAATATTCAATATGTAGTTTTGCTGACCGTTTGTCAAGTAGGTCCTAGAGTAGTTGTTATTAAAAATAATTAATAATCAATCCTATATTTAGTATTATTACAGAGTCAGATGTTTCATTGGTTAACACCTAATGACTTCATATCAAATATTTATACGCACCTAGACAATATAAATTCTAGTTTTTTTCACGTCACTTTTTACCCGCTATTAGGCATATATATTAATATCGGGATATAGGGCTATATTCTAATTGTGCACAGATTCTAGTTTTCAAGTTTGTTCTATTAATTTATAGGGGTAAAACCCTCTTAAAACTGATTCATATGGAAAGTAAAAGTCTCAGAAAATAATGAAGGACCTCCAATTCAGTGTAGATTAGGTCCTTTGTGCAAGCTTTAGCATATAGCTGGTCCAGTTCACTAGTACACCATGGGAAAATTACACAGTTCAGCTCCTGCGGACCTATCTACACTGAATTGGAGGCCCTTCATTATTTTCTGAGACTTTACTTTCCATATGAATGAGTTGTGATCTTATTGGCTAAGGCATGTATAAAGGATCTATTCTCCATTGATCTGCGAGGCATTTTTACAAGATCCAGTATGACCACATATGAAGTGATTGTGATCCTATTTGATTACCCCTGAAGAAGTCACCAATGAGCGTAGGGTTTTATGTCGAAGCTAAATTAAAAAGTGGCAAGGCCAAAGAATCACAAATTTTGATAATCTACAAAGTGACATTAAGCTTAACATAATTTTATGTAAGAACAATTTTTGTTATATTAAAAATGTTTTACACTGGATGTTTAATTTGCATTTATTAATATTTGGTAATTTTGCCTCATTTTCTGGGTGAATTATTTTTGGTGAGTGGGTATAATTACAGATGCCCATGAAGTAATCAAGCTCATCCTTCTGGAGTTGATTGATGGTATCAAGAGAATTAAGCAACCCACACTGTGATGTTATGGACTAAACATTGTGTACAAACAAAAACATACAGTAATATTTTCAATACTGTTCTAGCGCCCACTGAGATTATTGGATATATATATGTGTGTGTGTGTGTGTGTGTGTGTCCTGGTGACGGGGAATTGACCCTGAAACGTTGCAAGTAAAGCACCAGATGTTCTCTGCCTCACAAGTCCGGGTGTGCTGCCTTCTTTTTGTGGTGTATGTTGAGGTGGCTAAGGTCCCAAGAAGTCCCTGGCATATAAGTTTTTCTCACTGTTTTGAGTGCCGGTACTAGGATTTTATATATATACTGTACTAGCTGGAGTAGCCAGCGTTGCCTGGGATTTTAAGAATGTTTGTTTACACATCATCCTCCAACAAACCTCTCCTTAGGCAGGCCTCACAAAAAGTGTGACAAACTTCCCCATCCACAGTCCTAAGGTCTTCGAAGGAAGTAGAACCTGTAACAGTGTAAAGCAAACTTCGGAGATAGAAGTATTCAAAATTTGTCGGATGTACAGTGCAAACACGGCCAAGAGCTTCTGTTGCTCTGATACCAGGATGACTGTGTACTTCCTGGTTGCTGGATCCTGGATGCACAGCAACTACTTCCAGTTCCTTGTGCAGCTGTTTCAGGCATTCAGGGTCACCACGGTGTATAAGATTTATCCAATTGGTTTTACCCTTCAGGGGCTGACAAAGGAATGAACCGGAAGTAGCCTCTGTGCGTTCCATAGTGTGGTCCAGCAACCAAAGAGGTAGACAAAAAGTTTGGTCGCCACTGTTGACACCATCTAGTTGTGTTAGCCCATGCATGAGCAAGTATAAATAAAAATTTGTGCTGCATAGCTGCGTTTTTGCATCCCAGTATAGTTGCCATCTTTATGAGCCTGATTCTAACTCAGATGGATCTCTCTTCATGGATACAGATAGCAATTTTTACCATATTCAGACTCATAATAAGCCTGGCTTAACATCAATATGTAAAGATGTGCGCCGACCCTCGTGCTTTGGTTTTGGATCTTAATCTCCCCTGGTTTTAGATCTGAATCTGGTTTTGGATTTTTTTCCTTGGTGTTTTGTTTTTCGGTTTTGGTTTTGGATCTGGACTTTCTTAAAATATCATAAAAACAGCTAAAATCACATAAATGGGCCTGTTTTTGTTCCTACAGTATTCTTAACCTCAATAACATTTATTTCCAGTAATTTCCAATCAATTTTGACCACCTCACAATATAATTTTTTTCATCTAGTTAAGGCCAAAAGGTTGCATCCAGCTAGCTGGCTGACTAAGCTAAGCGACACAGTGGCGGCACTAACATGTGGCAATTCAGCTTCTACGTTCCAACACAGATACAGTGTGTTATAGTGTGGGTTGGATACACCAATAGTGCACTTACTGTGACAAGGGTTGCTGATGGTGTCCTCAGTACATGGAATGGCAGTGCTGCGGTGCTGGCAGTGTCCTCAGTGAAGGGTACTGGTGATATCGGCAATGCGGGGGTGCCAGCGGTGTCCTCAGTGCAGGTTTGCTGACTGTGTTGGCAGTGCAGTGGTGTTCTCAATGCAGGGTGCTGGTGGTCTCGGCAGAGCAGGGGTGCCAGCGGTGTCCTCAGTGCATGTGTGCTGGCAGTGTCGGGGTCATTGACAGTGTCCTGAGTATGTGGGGCAGGAGTGCAGGGTTGCTGGCAGTGTCTGCAAGTGGGGGATGCTGCCAGTGGGGGTGCCGGCAGCGGGGGGTGCCGGTAGTGTCAGGCAGCAGGGGATGGCAGGCGCCATCTTCTTTTGCTTCCTGTGTGCATATTAAATGGCCTTAACGCTGATTGGCTGAGAGCCGTGACAGACGGCTCTCTCAGCCAATCAGCGTTAAGCCCGCTCAATACAAAACCTCGTGACCCATCAGCGGGATCGCAAGGTTTTGCCTTGGATGAGGGATCCGGGGCAGGCAGGGATATCTGAGCTTGGCTCTGATCGCCCCAGATCCCCAAAATTCGAGTGGGTTCAATTCTCTGACATCCGAATCTGCTCATCCCTAATCAATAGAGATTATAAATTCATGCAGCATTTAAAAAGGTACTGTAAACTCCACACAAGAGCCATAGTAAATGATGTTCAGAGACTTAGATTATATGCTACAGAATAAAATTCCATAATTCCTTAGTATGTAGCAAAATGCATGTTATAAAATCAAATTATGAAATTAAACAAAAACAACATTTTAATATTTTTATTATTGACCTTGTAGATGGCCTAAGAAGAATGGTGTCCAAATCTGCATCTAACAATAAACCAAACAGGACAATACTTTTATTCTTCTTTGGTGTTTTAGGCAGAGCCGGCCCTAGGCATAATAAGCAAATCCCTAGGGGTGACTGGAATGCCTAGGGGCATTCCAGGGCTCTGCCGCAGTCCCCCTCCCCACTGGCACTGCATGCCCCTCCCCCCTGCCCTGCAGCTGCCACTGCCGAGGGGAAAAACGTGCTGGGATCAAGTGGCTGATCACAATATCGAAACAGCAGAAGGAGATGTGTCCCCTGCGGGACACATCAGCGTCCGGTGCTGGGATGCTATTTCTGCTCCCAGCACCGGGGAAGCATAGGCGGCGGGTAGCCGGCGCTGGGACGGAGTATGTATTCCCAGCGCCGGTCAATCATCGGGTGCGGCGGGCAGGACTTGGTAGCCTTGATACAGCATCGGCCACAGCGGGTGTTTGGCTCTGGCTGCGAGCCAAACCCGGCTCGCAGGCCAGCAGCCAATAGGCAGACTCGACGAGCCAATTGCAGCTCGCCGCGTCATAGCCCTGCCCACTCACGTCATCTTGTATCAGATGCCGCTGAGCAGGAAAAGGCAGTATGGTGGCGGAGAGGGAGGAGTGAAGACCTCCCGAAGACAGCATCGCGGCAAGAGTTCCGGCAGCCACGGCAGAGGCCAGAAGACGCCGTGTTCAAGAAGGAAGACAGGCGATGCGGGCTAGGAGAAGGAAGAAGAGGCGGTGAGGACTGGAGAGGACTGCGGGGGTGGAAAGTAAAAGAGCCAACGAAGCTCCCCCCCGCAACCTCTTCCAAAGGAGGCCTACCATATACCCCCCTCCCTAGACCACCAGGGTTGTCAGGCAGTAGGCCCGTGGGGGCACTGTCAGGCAATAGGCCCGTGGACATATAGGTGGGCGCAAGGCCCCGGCTACATAGGGGGCATTAGGCCCTAGAGGGAGTTATTGCCCTATTAGGTGTAAGTGACCTGGCTACTAGGCCCGTGGCCAAAAGGAGGGCCACCTGTTTTTAGGGGGCACCAGTCAAAATTTTGCCTAGGGCACCAAATGGGCTAGGGCTGGCTCTGGTTTTAGGTGTAGAACCATGAGAGATCTTGGCTTGTAAACTGTGGATTTTTATAGAAAGACAGAAGGAAAAAAATTTTGCTTTTATATAGTAGATAGTAGAGATAGAAAAGAAAAAATACCGGATAAGCTAAATCCATTTCTAATTCCGTACCTCACCTGTAGAGGGCGAATGCTGTGCAAAAATTGTGGTTTTTAATTAATTAAAAATGAACAGTAATTAATTTCGATTTCTATTTTTTTTAGTTGCCTCTGCCGTGTTTTAATATGCCTGTATGTAAAATTTCACGATCTTGGCTTGTAAACTGTGGATTTGTATAGAAAGACAGAAGGACAGAATGACAAATTTTCGAATATATATATATATATATATATATATATATATAAAATCAATATCCTATAATATGATGAGGGGATCATACCTGTACGTTATCAGAGATATTCATTTCTGCATGTATTCTCAGTGCCATGGAGCATGAAACAACACAAGCTATGGCTCTTATGTCATTCAGACATGATGTAGCAAGAAGTGAAATATATTCCGGTATCTGGAAAATAAACACAAATTTAATTATACTTCAGTAACAGTGGCTCACCTTAAGTTGCTGGCTCGTTAAACTGCTAGGTACTGTAAATGATTCCAGTCACAGTGTGTCTCCAACCAAGTTTTGTCTTATTTAATAACACACCTTTAAATTTGGGAAACCATTTAACCCCGATATAGCTACAGTATACAACTGTAATATGAGACATTTATGTTAGACATTTTATTAAACATTGGATAAGTACTCGAGTTGAAATATCAATTCAAAGAACAATAAGCCAAAAAGTATATCACTTCTCTTTAGTTCAAGTTCTATTGACATTCATATTTCAACTAGAAATGTGCTGTTCGGTTTTCCTAAAAAACTAACACACATGAACTTAGGGGTTCAGAGTCAAGTTGAGTCCCGACTTGGATCACTTTTGGAATCACGAGTAGAACCGAGTACCGGCTCGGATCTGCTGTAAATTTGCAACTCAAATTTTAAAACCAAATCTCAGGTTTGGCATTGCATGTAAACAGGTCCAAATTACATGAATCTAACTGTTTTTTTTATCAATTTTAAAGCAATCCAAAACTAAAACCAAATGTGAACCAAAACACTTAAAGGTGGTTTTTGTCAAAACCAAAACATTTGAAGGCGGTTTTGCCTAAACCAAAACACAGGGTTCTGCGCACATCTCTAATCTCAACATAGTCAATATACTAAATTTAAGTTGAGCTCCTATTTTTTTCCATTTACATAGGTCTTGGAAGTTACTAATGGTTTTTATTGTTTTGAGAGCCCTAGAGCAAGGATGGATCTCTCCTGCCAAAGAGATAATGGTGATCCCTTTTCTTTTTAAACTTCAAGTGTCTATCATCACACCACTTTATTCCCAATGCTCCCCTTCACCCACACATGCACACATATCCACACTACTATATTCTGTGCAGGATACGCTGAAGAAAAATAAGGTGCTACTGTATAAATGGTCTCTATATTCTAACTAACCAATACCTACACTTAATACTGTTCTTAGCTGTTCACATTGGTGTACATAGATGTCCTTAAATTAGGTAATTAGGAACAACATTGATTTTTTTGTTTTTACCTTATGGGGAAAACTATTAATAGTAGGATGCTCCTTTCCATGATTAGTGGGTACAGTAGCCTTATGGTGCATAGTGAAAATATAGTTGTATGCTACCAACAGGGACATTTTTATAATGGGTGCAGGGTGTGTGGGGGCCCACGGGCCCCTGGGTCCAGGAGGGCCCACACCGAACATCCTGCATCCATATTTTTAATACTTATCACTCTGCCGCCGGAGTCCCTCATCAGCTCCGGTATCAGCACTGTCAAAATTGCATGGAAAGTGGTCACTGCAGCCATTTTCCCGGTGTTTTGTGCATGCACAGTAGGGAAAGCATTGGGAAAAATAGTGTACAAGTCAGAGTGTAACCTCAGTGAGGGACGCAGCTATTATGATTAACACCTGCGCATTTCAAACAGTATGTCATCTACCCATTCAGGCGGGCTTAAACCAGCAGGGTAAGATTGACAGTGGTAGTAAGAAATTGGTATGTAGTCAGGAAGCCGGTGGTCGAAATCCCGACCACCGGCCTCCCGACTGTGAAATCCCAGCATGGGATTAATGATAGGCGTCTAAATACCAATGCCTATCATCAGCCCCACGCCGAAATCCCGATGCCCGGCATACCAAATGTAGGTAAGCCGGGCGTCGGGATCTGTTAGCAGGGGGGGGTAGGTTTAGGGACTCCCGCGGGGACAGGGTTAGGCTAGGGGTAGAGTCATGCTCCCCCGGGAGGAGGTTAGGGTTAGGCACTCCCCTGGGAGGGTTAGGTTTAGGATGCAGGGAGGGGGAGTTAGGTTTAGGCACCCCTGGAGGGTGGTTAGGGTTAGACACCCCTAAGGGAGGGTAGAGGGGGAGAGGGGAAAGTTAGGATACTTATAAAGCGCCGTCTGGAATTTCATCTGCCAGACTTCCAGCGTTGGTATTTCATCCGCCGGACTTAGGTCTGGCAGTATGTCATACCGATTCCTAAGCAATCAACTAATATAAACAATAAAGGCCTGATCTAGAATGACAGCTAGAGTTAAGCCCCATTCACATCGCCAAAATATCCTGGATTATTGCCGTGTTGAGGTGGCTCGTCGGGTCAAGGTGCAGTCTAAAAGCACCACTTTGGAATAACCTGGGTTGAACAACCCGGCATTTCAAACCGAGTTATAAGCAATGTTAAACATGGGTCAGACTCGGGTCTATGTGCACTTAAAAGTGTCTGACCCGGGTTATTCAACTTGGGACTCAAGGAAAAGTGCTGATTGGCTGCTTTTTGTATGCCTTGATAATGTCAGCAACCTAAGCCCCGCCAGCATACTACACAGAGAAAGAGTGAGCTCTCAGATTTTCAGCACCATGGCAAATTGGAGTCCTGGTGAGGTGAAGGAGCTTCTGAGAATTAGGGGTGAGGCAGAGATTGCCAGACAGCGGACAGGAACTGTAAAGGATTCTGTTATATATAAAAATAAGCACAATTGCTGCAGTCCTCAGGCTTCTACAGGACTCAGCAACAGGTAGTAAATAAATTAAAATCACTTAAGAAAAACTACCTAAAAATTCATTACCACAATAAAAATAAAAAAGTGTGGCAGCCAGGCTTGAGTGGGAACTTTGTGCTGGTGTTTTGGGCACACAGCTTTAACCACGCTGTTAAGCCTTTCTTCCAGCCTTGCAGCCAGGGAAAGCAGCCAAAAATAGTTGTACAGTATAGTACAGACAGTGAGTAGTTGAAATAACTTCTCACTAGCCGAATCTAGCAGAAATATAGCAGGAATAGAAGAAACTATAATGAAGTCAGGGCTCCAACCTTGTGCTCTGTCAGCCATGATTGCTGTGAGTAGTCCCCACCCCTCTCATTTTGTCCCATTCTGACACCTCATCTTTCTGAGCCCAAGGCCCGTATTCAATCTGAGGCGAAAAGTCTGGACTGTTTTTCAGGCGGAAAAGTATTGCGCGTGTGCCCGCTATTCCAAGAATTCAATTCCAAAGTAGGCGAAATCGGGAACAGGCGAAACTTGGATTGGCGAAAAAATCCTGGAATTTTTAGGAATTACCTAAAGATGTCCAGACCTCGTGGATCACTATGGGTACCCCCGTTTTTGCCCGCAGAACAAAGTCGGCTTTTTAAATAGATGTGGCAGGTGGTTATTTTTTTAAAGAAGTTCAGATTAGGTTTTTTTTTTTCGTTTTTAAAAGTGGTCCCATCAAATTTGGGCTACATGAAAATGTAGGCAAGCATATTTTTAAGTCCCTAAAGGTAATTTTAAAAAATTCTTCAAATATACAGCTGCCGCTACTCTGCGCAATGGAAAAAACACCTGCCACATACTTGCATATTTCGTTTTAAGGGGGCATTCCCAAGGGTGTAGGCAATTTTCTTTAAGCCTGCAGCTCTAAACCCCAAATCTGCACTTTTTTTCACCTGCTATAGGTAATTGAAAAATTATCCCTGTTTTTTTTTAAAATGACCCTTCACCCCATTTACGAAAAAAAAACGTGAATTTTCGGGAAATATGTCTGGGACCGCCCTAAAGATGTCCAGACATGGGGGATCACTATGGGTACCCCCATTTTTGCCTGCTGAAGGAAGTCGGGGTGTAATAGCCACGCAAGGTGCAATTTTGTGGCTATGAAGAAGTGGTAAAGAATAGCACTTAGATTTTTTTTGGGGGGGGAGAATAACTATTCCTATCAAATTTGGGGTACATGAAAATGGGGGTAAGCATTTTTTTAAGTCCCTAAAGTTATTTTTAAAAATCTGCAAAATTGCACCTGCAGCTTGTACCCTGCACTGTGCACTTGGCTTGTGTGCATGCGCGGGATCAAGATTCCGCACATGGGCACAAATTGACTAGTAGCCCAGGCTTCTAGGGGCTGTATCAACTGCAGCCCCTAGAAGCCAGATAAGGCTACCATAATAGCAGGGGAGTGGCTTCCCATTGGAAGTACACTCTGCTAATTGTAGGCTGGACTGGCAATCCCAGGGGCAGATAACATCTCCCCCTGAGACTGTTTGTCTGGCTGTGATTAGCAAGGAGCAGTTCTAAGGCAAAGTTACATCTAGGCAGTCCCTGCGGGTGGTGAATTTTACTGCAGGGGAGGGGCTGCAGTCCCTAGGTAATTCTAATGCTGAGTAATAGAAGAATGCAGCAAATTATCTACAGCTGGTTTATTGGTTAAAGTCAATTGTCTGAATTCCTAATGGTGAATTGCTGTATGTGAAAAGATATGACAGCTCCCTGTACAATTACTTTATTTCTCCTGTGTGAAGAGATATGACAGCTGTTTGTACAATTGCTTAGTTTCTCCTGTGTGCAAAGATATGACAGCTACTTACTACTTACTGCGAGCAGCGGGTGTGCAGAAGGTTAATAATAATAATAATAATATTATTTATATAGTGCTTTTCTCCTAAAGGACTCAAAGTGCTTTACATTTACAGTACAAAATACAAAATAAGCTTAAACAAGGGACATTATTGAATTGCTTGGGTGAATAGGTGAGTCTTGAGTCTATTTTTGAAGGATTCTAGAGTGGAGGCCTCTCGAACTGTGCGGGGAAGTGAGTTCCAAAAGGTTGGAGCCACAAAACTGAAAGCTTGACCCCAAGACGAATTCCGTGAGATTCTAGCTACTGTTAACCTGTGTAGGGAGAGCCTGGGGGCTGCTCAGCATCTCGGAGAGTGGTGGCACGCCTCTTATAGTAACATCATCGGGGGTTTCTGCGAGGCTCCACCCCATTTACAAGAGGCCCCGCCCCCTCAAGCAAAGCCACTCCCCCTTTTCGTGAGGGGCAAAAGTTGGGAGGTATGAAATTACCCCAGCTCAAGTTGGTCTATGCTGAGGGATGTCAGGTAATTCTAAACCCTCCTGCAGAGTTGGTTGGTTAATTATATTGGTTGGTTAATTAAATTAACCAATATTAGCATACAGCCATAGACAAGGTTACCTCATACAGTATATTAAATAGTATCAGCATGTGGCTGTGAATTGAAGCTGCTTATTACACTAAAGAATACCAGTGTGTGGCTGTAAATAGGCTGCCCTTTATATTTAATACTATTCAGCACGCGGCTAATAGGGCTGCTTACTATATTAAAAACGCATCACTCATATGGAGGACTTTTTATTGTGCAGCCAAATGATCAGTTATTCATTGCCCTTATAAATATGTACAAATGAATAATAAGCTGTTATTCATGCCATTAGATCTATGTGTGGCTATAGTAAACTAGTACTATTCACTTGCTCGATATATATTTGGGGACTGTGTAGCAGTGTTATCAATCACAAATAGACAGTAGGCCTGATTCAGACCCGGTCGCTAGATGCGGACGCTCGCTCCCAGCGTATGCAAAATCAGCTGTGACGTCAAGGCAGGCAATCGCACGGCA
Organism: Taudactylus pleione; assembly: GCA_031769625.1. Taxonomy (NCBI): domain Eukaryota; kingdom Metazoa; phylum Chordata; class Amphibia; order Anura; family Myobatrachidae; genus Taudactylus; species Taudactylus pleione. The sequence continues at coordinate 799,711 of JAUIMM010000512.1, read as the reverse complement.
AGGCATAAGCACGCCCACTATGTCTTGGGGTGCGATCACTTAGTGTATGGAGATGCCCACAAGCCTGTCTTTAGCCGCCCACTAGCGAACGTCATCTCCAGTATATACAACCATCAGTACATCGGATTCCATCGGAACTGACCGCAGCACTTGCCGTTGACTGTACCCTACCCATACTTACCTACCCTCCCGATTTGGTCGGGAGCCTCCCGAAAATCGGGTGCCGCTCCCGGCCCCCCGGAAAGGTAGGTAAGTCTCCCGGTCCCCGGCGATCCATCTAGCTCGCCGCCGCTCCCCCCGCGAATACAGTATTATCCATGTCGGCGGGGGGGCCCGATGACGCGATTCGCGTCATCATGGCCCGCCCCCTGCTTCACACTGCCATTTATCTTGGCATTGTGAAGAGGGTGCGGGGCCGCGATTGCGTTGTCACGGCCATGCTCCGCCCCCATTGACTAGTCATAGTCTGGGTCACGCCCCCTTCTGATGGCATACGCCCCCCTGCTGAGGATGCCCGACAGCTCCCTCCCGCAAGGAGGGAGCTACAAGTCGGCAACTCTGACCCTACCGCAAGCACTTCAGTGTATAATTCAACCAGGTGACGTGTACTATGATGCTGCCTTAATTATGCACGCCTCTGAAACGGCGTTAAGATGCCCAAGCACGCCTGCGTTCACACCTCCACTCCCCCGTTTCCAGTGGCCTGCCCCTGTTACCACCCAAAAACGGCTTGACCTGTCACTCATTCTGCTGGGCTGTCTCTGCTAGGCGAGCGATTGCTTCCCGATCGCACGGTCTACTTCACGCACGCACACTGTGATGCATATGCATGCATACTATACAATTGAGTTTAGGCTGTAAATTTTTGCTATATGAGTCAATTCCAATATACTCTCAGCCTATAATAAGAAGAACCCATTATGCTTTATATCACCATTGAAAACAATATAAAATAGTGATATACTGTAAGTCTATTATTTATTAGGACTATTATAATATAATAAGTTCCTATATAATTCATCATCCAGGGTAGGGGGTCACACTAACACCAATTTCTGATATAAAGGACTATTAGTCAGAGACCAAGGGAGACTCGCCGACTTCTTTTATATTCACTTCTGTCCATGATTTTACACTAAAATTGTATGTTTGTTTATATAATTCTTAGGAATTATTTGTAATTATTTTGCTGATTTTTGTCTATTATAATATTAATAAAAGTTAAGTTTTATATTTATATTTGCCTACTTTTTGTGCACTGCATAGAGAACAATACTTTTCCTTTTCTTTGTTTCAACAGCTTTTGTAGAAATTAAGTGATAGATCCCAAAAAGTAGCTGGTAGTTTATTGCTTTCCAATTAATCACTTTCCAGAGCTTAATACATCTCCCCCATTGTGTCACATATATGTGACACTCAGCAGAGCCATAGCTAGACATTTTGGTGCCCTGTGAGAGAAATTTCATTGGTGCCCCCCCCCCCAACTTCCTATATTACAAAATCTGAGTCATCTGAGTGCCGCCTCATTCCGCTACATTTCATTGGTGTGCCCATCGGGGTTGGACACACGAGAGGGCAATGGAGGCGGTTGTTTGCTTACAGCAAGGGAGTGCCGGCCACTGCACAAATATATATATATATATATACATACATACATACATACATACATACACACACACACATTTGTATGCAGTGTTCTCCCCAGAAATTTTTTCCAGCCGGGTGGCATCCAAAAGTTGCTGGGTGGGGGCCTTCGCAATTATGCGCGTGCCGGGAAAAGGGGTATCTCCCAGACCAATCCAGCCCGACATGTCTCAGGCTGCTCCCCCACTGGCTCTCAGTCAAAAGTGCCCATTATGCAGTGCCCCCTGTATTTGTGCCCTTTATACAGTGCCCCCTGTAGTTTTCCCCTTTATACAGTGCCCCCTGTAGTTTTCCCCTTTATGCATTGCTCCCTGTAGTTTAGCTTTGCCCTTATGCAGTGCCCCCTGGCTGAAGTAGTGCCTGCAGACTGGTCCCTTATGTAGTGCCCTCAGGCTTAAATAGTGCCCCCAGGCTTAAATAGTGCCCCCAGGCTGGCCCCTTTATGCAGTGCCCCCAGGCTGGCCCCTTTATGCAGTGCCCCCAGGCTTAATTAGGGCCCCCAGGCTGGCCCCTTTGTGCAGTGCCCCCAGGCTGGCCCCTTTGTGCAGTGCCCCCAGGCTGGCTCCATTATAAAATGCCCCCAGGCAGGCCCCTTTGTGCAGTGCCCCCAGGCTGGCCCCTTTGTGCAGTGCCCCCAGGCTGGCCCCTTTGTGCAGTGCCCCCAGGCTGTCTCCATTATAAAATGCCCCCAGGCTGGCCCATTTGTGCAGTGCCCCAAGGCTGGCTCAATTATAAAATGCCCCCAGGCTGGCTCCATTATAAAATGCCCCCAGGCTGGCCCCTTTGTGCAGTTCCCCCAGGCTGGCTCCATTATAAAATGCCCCCCAGGCTGGCTCCATTATAAAATGCCCCCAGGCTGGTCCCGGTCCCAGCACTTACCTTTACTTGCTGGCCGGTCTCCCCTCTATCTAACTAGATCCAGGAGACGCGCGGGGAAGGCTCCTCACGTCGCGGGTGACGTCATGACGTCACCCGCGCAGTGCATCACTGGGAACACTGGCCTCTGAAGTGATCGGAGACTTCTTTAGCCTCCGGTCACTTCAGAGGCTAGTGTTCCACAGCGGGGGTCAGCGGGGTAAAGTGCCGGGCGGCAGGCTGTTTCTGCCGGGCGATGCGCCCGCAGAAAACAGCCTGGGGAGAACACTGGTATGTATGTGTGTGTATATATATATATTATATACATTTATTTATTTAATAAATTCAGCACACGAGTTGTAATGGGGAGGCTGCTGTGCTGGGCTGGCCATTACTTTTAATACTGCCAGTGCCACTGCCAGTCACAGTCAGACCTCACCTGGCAGTAGCAGCTCTTCGGTCCTGTATCATCTGGTTTCCAGCCCTGCTGTGTGCTGTCTGCTGTGTCCACACTCCGTGCCTTTCCTTGCCAGCCACCCCCAGCACACAGGACAGCAGCCAGCAGTTCCTCTGTCCTCTGGGAGCCTTGGGCGGGGAGACGTCATGACGTCTGCGTCTCTCCTGCCTGGCTGCCCTAATACTGTGGATGCCGGAGCCGGAGGCTTTATGTCATAAGGAGGCAGGGAGGCAGCGTCTGCCTGCCCTGCCTTTTCTGTGCTGGGCGCCGCGGACATGCAGCAGCGGACGCCCGGCACTAGATGAAACAACAATAGAGAGAGATGGTGGGCGGTCGGTGTTCCTCCCTCAGCAATGTTGCGCTCTGTGCGGAGGCACCGACCGCACCACCCTATCTACGGCCCTGACACTCAGTAAAGGTTATTTACAAATTCCCCATTTATATATGCAGGGACAGTGCTGCCATTAGGCAACCTTAGGCAGCCACCTAGGGGCGTGCACCACTGAGTCCACAAATAAGACAAATAAATGGCATAATGGCATAATTCACGGCTGAGTGACATATAATGAATTTATGGCACAGCTGTGTGACATATTATGAATTTTTGGCTCGCTGTATGTAATATTATATTTAGTATATTATGAATTTGGGGCACTGCTGTGAGGAATGTTATTTAAATGGGGAGACTGATGTGTGGCATATTATGAATTGGAGGGAGCAGGGGCGGTTGGAGAAACGTTGCCTAGGGTGCCCGGGAACCTTGCACCGGTCCTGGGCATATGGTGTCACAGGATAAGATCTCCTCTAAAGGGTGCAGGTATACTGTACATTTTCATGGATCTAGTGTCAAGGGATAAACTCCATATGCAAACCAAACACATGCCCCTCAGACATAATAATTTTAGCAAAGATGAATAAAATGCTCTAAGAGATCAGCAAGTGGAAAGACTTACAGATTAACCCTTTGATAAAGGAGGGAAAATTGTTATCAGGAGTAATGACCATTAATTTAATGGGGCACATCCACTAGCAGACTGTGAAATGACTGAACGATTATGACATTGTAATCATGCAGTCATTCTACAGTCTGTGCTGTGCCTACACTAAACATTCAGTCATCCAGTGTAGGCACATCAATCATCCCCTAACATGGTCAAACAGACGATATCGTCAGGTTGACCAGCATGTTCTGGCGATGATTGATGTCGGAAACGACCAGCGGGAGCGAGCATCGCTGGTCGTTTCTAACATTTTAGTGCCCGATTCATGCACGATTAATGAGCGATTGAATAATAACGGTATCGTTAAATCACTCATTGAAATCGGCAAATGGATGTGCGCCATAACAGAGGCGAAGAAACAGCTACATACCGTAACCAACAATGCTGCAAAAAAAATCCTATTGAATCCCTCATTATCTAACAGAGGTGAAGAAATAGCTACATACTGTAACCAACAATGGTGCAAAAATCTCCTATCGAATCCCATCACCAATTACATAACGGTATTTGGGGAAATATTCTGAAAAGCATATAAAAATTGCATCATTACAAAGATACATTTTTCATTTTAGAAGTCAAAAATCCAGGGACACCAACCTTTTATATGTTGCCAAGATACCCAATAATTAAAAAATACCATCGGGAAGACCTATTGTATCCGGTATATATCGTTTAAGTGAACAAGCATGTGCAATCATTGATACTCAAATGAGAAAATTTGAAATAACAATATCATCCTATTACTTAATAGAGACTTGCAACATTGAATCCCTGTATACAAGCATTAAACAATATAGAGACATACAAGCTGTGGAATATTTTTTAGAAGAACCCACAGAATTTGGTGACTTTCTTCTAGAAATCCTAATTTTTGTATTGACATGTAACTACTGTATTTTGTTTTGATGGCCAGTTTTACCTGCATTTTCATGAGACAGCTACTTTATGGGTGTAGCTTAACCTGTTTAATCTAGCTTGTGTCAGCTATTTTCCCAGGTGCTTTGCAACAGGTATGCTAGGTGACTGTCACACGTTCAAAAGCAAGTTGCTGTGAGCTTTAAATCTTGATCGCATACCAAGAATTTAACACTAATTTGATAGCTATTTCCATGTTATAATTCTGAGCAATAGAGTAGGGACTTGCAGTAAAGTGGGGTCCCTTGACAGGGGCTGCAAGCTTAAATGCATTGATCAATTTATGAACCAAAACCCCACTGTTCATTATTATTGTTAGTTATTATGGTGAGTGCAGAGCCCCTGTGAATTCTATTTAAACAATGTGGTCACATAACATGTTGCATTCCAAATCTAGGAATGGTCTGTGCCGTTGATTAGTGCTTTATAGATAGATAGATAGATAGATAGATAGATAGATAGATAGTGTGACGTTCAGTTGGGTTAGGGGTTCCTCTCCTGGGGTAGATGGACTCCTTACTTTTACACACCAGCAGCCAGGAAACAGCACACCAGTCTGGATGTGAGTACAAGCTGGTCGGCGCCAGTCTTTGTTGTACAATATCCAAAATTACATAAAGAAAACATAAACATAAATCCTAGCCCTGTCTGGGCTCTAACTTTACAAGTGATTTCCCTCACTACAAGAACCTGGCAGGGCCTAATACCCTCACCATCAACAAAAGCACAGGACAGTACTCACTGCTAGGATTCCAAGTGTCTCTGAGCAAACTCCCTGGCTGCTCTCCCAGGTGAGACACTCAGCCCAAGCATATCTTGGCCACTCTCAGCTGGAAGCCCTAATGGGCCTATTACCAGGCTGAAAGGCCCAAAACCTGGAGTGGCCGTGGGTGGAGCCAACCCTCTCCTCACACCCACAACCCCCAGGTCCCAAACCGGCTTTTCAAAAAGCCGAAACTCAAGCTTGCTTCACTGCAAACTTTCTCCTGGGGGTTTTAAAATACATAGGTCAGAAACCTAAGGCAAACATATCTATCACTGACCACTTTGCCAGTGATCCTATCACAATAGATAGATTCATATATACTGTATATATATATATATATATATATATATTCATATATACTGTATGTATATATATATATATATATATATATATATATATATATTCCATAAACAAAAAACCTTACGGTTTTACATATCCCATTAAGGATTCTTAGACATGATCTGAAGTTTCACAGTCTACTGAATTTGTGCCACTCAAACTAATAAATGCAATGAAATTATGATCATTAAGGCTGATGCCTTAATGGACGTGTTCCTTTGCGCAAAAATCAAAACAAACCCATCAGAGAGATAGCAAAAACATTAGGTGTGGCCAAATCAACTGTTTGGAACATTCTTAAAAGAAAGAACACACTGGAGAGCTCAGCAACACCAAAAGACCCGGAAGACCACGGAAAACAACTGTGGTGGATGACAGAAGAATTATTTCCAAATCAAGAACACTCTCCAGGAGGTAGGTGTATATGTGTCAAAGTCAACAATCAAGAGAAAACTTCACAAGAGTGAATATAGAGGGTTCACCACAAGATGTAAACCATTGGTGAGCCTCAAAAACAGGAAGACCAGATTAGAGTTTGCCAAACAACATCTAAAAAAGCCATTACAGTTCTGGAACAACATCCTATGGACAGATGAGACAAAGATCAACTTGTACCAGAGTGATGGGAAGAGAAGAGTATGGAGAAGGAAAGGAACTGCTTATGATCCAAAACATACCACCTCATCAATGAAGCATGGTGGTGGTAGTGTCATGGCATGGGCGTGTATGGCTGCCAATAGAACTGGTTCCCTTGTATTTATTGATGATGTGACTGCTGACAAAAGCAGCAGAATGAATTCTGAAGTGTTTTGGGCAATATTATATGCTCATATTCAGTCAAATGCTTCAGAACTCATTGGACGGCGCATCACAGTGCAGATGGACAATGACCCGAAGCATAATGCAAAAGCAACCAAAGAGTTTTTTAAGACTAAAAAGTGAAATGTTATGCAATGGCCAAGTTAATCCCCTGACCTGAATCCGATTGAGCATGCATTTCACTTGATAAAGACAAAACTGAAGGGAAAATGCCTCAAGAACAAGCAGGAACTGAAGACATTGGCAGTAGAGGCCTGGCAGAGCATCACCAGGGATGAAACCCAGCGTCTGGTGATATCTATACGTTCCAGACTTCAGGCTGTAATTGCCTGCAAAGGATTTGCAACAAAGTATTAAAAAGTGAAAGGTAGATTTAGGATTGATTCCAAATGCAAATGTCACACCTAGTATCAACTCCAGACCTTTTACCTGCTTCTCAGAGTTCTGTCAGGGATCGGCCATCCCTTACCAACCCGCCGGCTTCCTCTGACTTCCCGGGCTGTCGGGCGGCTGGTGCGGCGACGTGGGAGGTGCTGAGCATTCTCCCTGATGCTGGTGTCTCGGGCGGCCTGGTGCGCGGGAATCGGAGTTCCTGTCATGTGCGCCACCATGACACTTCCTTCTCTGACTATCCTTCCTTCCCTGACAGTCTGGCCGGTCAGCTGACGCTGTGGACCAATCAGTGGGCTTCCAGTGGTATATATCCGGCTTCTGTGTATCAGGTAGTTGCCTGAACAACCATTGTCTCTGCTAGTGTTACTAGTGGTCTCTCGTTCCAGGTTCCCTTGCTTCCAGTGATCTATTCCTGTGTGCAGCTATATCATCCATCTCACCAGTGCTTTACCATCTCAGCCTGTGCGCAGCTATATCATTCATCTCATCAGTGCTTTACCATCTCAGCCTGTGTACAGCTATATCATTCATCTCACCAGTGCTTTACCACCTCAGCCTGTGTGCAGCTATACCATTCATCTCATCAGTGCGTTACCACCTCGCCTGTGTGCAGTATACCTCCATTCCACCAGTGCGTTACCACCGCCGCCTGTGTGTAGTATACTATCCATTTCACCAGTGCTTTACCATCACAGCCTGAGTGTAGTTATACGTACCCACCTCTCCAGCATCATAATCTCTGCCTGGCTCCAGTACCACTACCCACCTCGTTACTGGACTCTGTGGTCCCTACCTACGTGTTACAGTATTGCACCGTGGTGCACTCTTTCTAACCGGCAACCCGGTAGAGTGTGTCCGCAGTGCACACTTCCTTGTACCTCAAGTACAGTGTCCCTATGTGCCCCTTACTGGCACAGACCCTTTGGGCCACGAGTGTTCATCTCTCCTTTTTCCCGCGGGCTTTGGTCACCTAGTCAAAGGACCGCGACCTGCTTACGAGGTGCAGCTCAAGCCCATATCCCGATTGGTGGGGTCACTGGCGAACACCATCTCGTGGGTTAGATTCCGCACCTTTGACTAGGTCTCGCCAACGACCAAGACCCGTGGATGTGGAGGTCGTACATTCAGGCCCCTCGCCTCAGTTTCCTCCCGCAGCCTCAGGCCTCAGCTTCCAGAAAACCGCCTCCCAGTGTGACAGTTTGTTCAGGCCCAATGGAAGCTACAGGCTCCCCAGGTACTGGGAATCTCCTGGAGCTAACGGCTCGCATGGATAACCAAGAGGCGGCACAGCAGCATGTGGCCCAGTACCTACAGGAATTATCTGGTCAGCTCCTGTCTATTCAGAACACTCTGGCAGCTATGTCTCATGCTCCACCTTCTGTCACTCCTACGGTTTCTCCTGTATTACTTTCGGGGGTCGTTCCTCAAAAATCCTGTTTGCACTTGGCTACTCCCGAGAGGTTCGATGGTACTCCTCAACGATGTCGTGGTTTCATAAACCAGTGTGAGATCCAGTTCGAATGCCATCCCAGAATTTCCCTACCTCCCGGTCTAAGGTGGCCTATGTAATTTCATTACTAACCGGGGCAGCTCTGGATTGGGTCTCCCCCTTGTGGGAACGAGCAGATCCGCTCATATCTAGATATGAAGAGTTCGTGGCAGCTTTCAAAAGGATCTTCGATGAACCCGGGAGATCTGTCTCTGCTTCTTCAGATTTGCTTCGTGTCCGTCAGGGTACCCGGTCCGTCGGGCAATATATAGTACAATTTCAAACCCTAGCGTCCGAATTAAAATGGAACGAGGAAGCACTTAAGGCAGCCTTCCTACATGGCTTATCTGAGAGGATGAAGGATGAATTGGCATCTAGGGATTTACCTCCCACCTTCTCGGATGTTATATCCCTCTGTATAAAAATTGACCTTCGCCATAGAGAGCGGTGGGGAAACAGGGGGCGTGGAGATCGTCCTCGGGATCGCCCATCCTTGGGAGGCCATTCCTCTCCTTCCTTCTCTAGCAGTGAGGAGCCGCTGCAAATTAACAGATCCCGGTTAAGTACCGCCGAACAGAACCGGCATTTTCAAAATAAATTGTACTTGTATTGTGCTGCTCCGGAGCACACATTAAGGAATTGTCCTGTATTGACGGGAAACGCGAAACCCTAATTGATGTTGGGAGAATGCAATTGGGGGTTATTTCTGATTCCTCCCAAATAAATGACAGTTTATTGCCTGTGTCGCTCTCCTACCAGTCCAGGACAAGGATGGTTAAAGCCCTTGTGGATTCTAGGGCTGCCGACAGATTTATTTCTAAGTCACTGGTTCAGACCCTAGGCATTCCGGTGGTTCCATTGCCAAACAGATTACTACTCTCTGGTGTAGATGGCAAGACCTTGCTAGGGAGATCCATTTCCTCAAAAACCCTGCCAGTGTTCCTCCGGATTGGATGTCTGCACCAGGAGACTATTGAATTTTTTGTTCTTCCTGACTCAGCCTATGAACTAGTTTTAGGCCTCCCCTGGCTACAAAAGCACAATCCTACATTTGAGTGGTCCAGTATGCAGATTTTATCGTGGGGTCCAAGTTGTTTCCATGGATGTCTCATCCAAGTACTCCCTGTCTGCACTAACGCGGTGTCCTCCAGTGGAAATATAAGCTTCTCCCCGTCTGCCAAGCCCAAGTGTTCCTCTGTTCCCATTCTACCAGCAGCTTATCAAGATTTTGCCGATGTATTTTGCGAACAGGCTGCAGATAAACTTCCACCTCATCGTTCCTGGGACTGTGGTATTGAGCTCCTGCCAGGGAAGAACCCTCCTCGGGGTCAAACCTACCCATTATCAGTTCCTGAAACAGCCGCTGTGGCAGCATATATAAAGGAGAATCTAGCTAAGGGGTTTATCCGGCCCTCCACTTCTCCAGCAGGGGTGGGGTTTTTTTTTGTTAGCAAGAAGGACGGCGGGCTTCGGCCTTGCATTGACTACCGGGGTCTCAACCAGATTACTGTAAAGAATCGATATCCTCTGCCTCTGATTCCGGAGCTTTTTGATAAAGTTCGCGGGGCCTCTTTGTTCACCAAACTTGATCTGCGGGGTGCGTATAATTTAATACGTATTAAAGCTGGAGATGAGTGGAAGACCGCTTTTAACACCAGAGACGGCCACTTCGAATATCTCATAATGCCCTTCGGACTCTGCAACGCCCCAGCGATATTTCAGGGTTATGTGAACAAGATCTTCCGGGATGTCCTCTACAGTTTTATTATAGTCTATTTGGATGATATTCTAATTTTTTCAAAAAATTTGCAAGATCATCGCCAGCATGTCCGCGAAGTCTTGTCATGCCTCCGGAAGCATCATCTTTATGGAAAAATATCCAAGTGCCTTTTCGAACAAACCTCGGCACCCTTCCTAGGGCACATAATTTCTAGAAAGACCCTCCGGATGGATCCGGAGAAGTTAAAAGCCATTTCTGACTGGCCGTTACCAAAATCCTTGAAGGCTACTCAACACTTCTTGGGTTTTTCAAATTATTACCGGCGGTTTATACCAAATTTCTCCACACTGGTGTCTCCTATCACAAATCTCACAAAGAAGGGTGCCAATCCCATTTGCTGGCCAGATACTGCCATCCAAGCCCTCCAAAAATTAAAAGAAGCCTTCTCCACTGCACCTATCCTGTGCCAACCCCAATTGGACAAACCGTTCACAGTTGAAGTAGATGCTTCTTCAGTAGGGGTAGGGGCAGTACTGTCTCAAATCTCAAGTGATGGAAAGTACCATCCCTGTGGGTATTTTTCTCGTAAGTTTTCCATTGCCGAAAAGAACTACGGAATTGGTGACCAGGAACTACTAGCAATATGGTTAGCTTTAATGGAATGGCGGCATTTGTTGGAAGGAGCCAACTTTCCAGTTACCGTGATCACAGATCATAAAACTTAATATACCTCCAAACGGCTCACCGTCTAAATGCTAGACAGGCCCGTTGGACCTTGTTCTTTTCAAGATTTAATTTAAAACTTCAATTTCGTCCTGGCAGCCTAAACAGAAAAGCTGACGCCCTCTCACGGTTTTCTTGCCAGCACTCAGGAAGAGGATCATCAACGTTCCTGACCAATTTTAGATCCTGTAGTCTTCGCCTCTACTCAAATGTTGACTCCTCCCCCAGGGAAAATGTTTGTGACCCCAGAACTACGGGGAAAATTACTAACTTGGGCTCATAGCTCTCTGTTTGCTGGCCATTCTGGTATCCTCAAGACTTACAAGTTCCTTCAGCGTTCCTATTGGTGGCCCACAATGAAAGGGGATATTTGAGAATTTATTCTTTCATGTGTAAAATGCGCTCAGCATAAGACTACCCGCAAGAAGGCAGCAGGTCTCCTGCGACCCCTGTCCATTCCTAATACTCCTTGAACCCATATATCCATGGATTTCATCTCTGAACTACCATGCTCCCAAGGATACAATACCATATGGGTAGTGGTGGATCGCTTTTCTAAGATGGCACACTTTATACCATTGATGGGTCTCCCTTCTGCTCCTCAGTTGGCAAGAGTCTTTGTTAAGGAAATATTCAGGTTGCATGGACTTCCTAAAGAGATCATTTCTGACCGTGGAGTTCAATTCATAGCTACATTTTGGAGAGCCTTATTTAGCACTTGTGGAACCAAGTTAAAATTTTCTTCAGCCTACCAACCACTAATGGGCAAACCGAAAGAGTTAACCAAGAGCTGGAGACTTTCATAAGACTCTTCGTTTCCTCCTCACAAGATAACTGGCTGGATCTATTACCTTGGGCAGAATTTTCACACAACTTCAAATATCACACTTCCTCCAAAGCCACTCCTTTTTTTACGGTGTTTGGGAGACATCCTCGAGTCCCCGATTTTCAAAATTTGCCTACAGTAGAGGTTCCTGCAGTTTCTGAATTGGTGGGGTCTTTCGCAACCGTTTGGAGGAGGGTTCATTCCTCTCTGAAGCAGTCGTCCAAGAACTACAAAAAATTTGCGGATAGACGACGTGTCGCTGTTCCACTGCAGTAGGTTGGAGATAAAGTCTGGGTATCCTCCAGGAACATCCGATTGAAAGTACCCAGTATGAAGCTAGCCCCATGCTTCAAAGGTCCTTACTGTGTTTGCAAGGTCATCAACCCAGTCGCGTATAAGTTGGAACTCCCTCCTCAACTAAGAATATCCAATACCTTTCATACTTCTTTGCTGCGTCCTCTAGTGCTGAATCGTTTTCAAACTTCTGCTCCCAAGTTACCTCAAGTGCAAACTTCTCAAGGTACAGAGTTCAAGGTAGGGAGGATTTTGGACTCTCGATTTACCAAATCTAACAACCTCCAATATCTCATTGACTGGAAAGGGTACGGTCCGGAAGAAAGGGCATGGATCAGAGCCACAGACGTTCACGCGCCTCAAATGGTTCGAGCCTTCCATATTAGATTTCCTGGTAAACCGGGAGGGTGTCCGGTGTCCACCCTGAAAGGGGGGGTACTGTCAGAGTTCAGCCGGGGATCAGCCATCCCTTACCATCCCGCCGGCTTCCTCTGACTGGGCAGTCGGGCGCTCGTGCGGCGACGAGGGAGGTGCTGAGCATTCTCCCTGATTCTGGTGTCTCGGGCGGCCTGGTGCGCGGGGATCGGAGTTCCTGTCATGGGCGCCACCATGACACTTCCTTCTCTGACTATCCTTCCATCCCTGACAGTCTGGCCAGTCAGCTGATGCTGTGGACCAATCAGTGGGCTTCCAGGGGTATATATCCGGCTCCTGTGTATCAGGTAGTTGCCTGAACAACCATTGTCGCAGCTAGTGTTACTAGTGGTCTCTCGTTCCAGGTTCCCTTGCTTCCAGTGATCTATTCCTGTGTGCAGCTATATCATCCATCTCACCAGTGCTTTACCATCTCAGCCTGTGAGCAGCTATATCATTCATCTCATCAGTGCTTTACCATCTCAGCCTGTGTACAGCTATATCATTCATCTCACCAGTGCTTTACCACCTCAGCCTGTGTGCAGCTATACCATTCATCTCATCAGTGTGTTACCACCTCGCCTGTGTGCAGTATACCTCCATTCCACCAGTGCGTTACCACCGCCACCTGTGTGCAGTATACTATCCATTTCACCAGTGCTTTACCATCACAGCCTGAGTGTAGTTATACGTACCCACCTCTCCAGCGTCATAATCTCTGGCTGGCTCCAGTACCACTACCCACCTCATTACTGGACTCTGTGGTCCCTACCTACATGTTACAGTGTCCGCAGTGCACACTTCCTTGTACCTCAAGTACAGTGTCCCCACGTGCGCCTTACTGGCACAGACCCTTTGGGCCACGAGTGTTCATCTCTCCTTTTTCCCGCGGGCTTTGGTCACCTAGTCAAAGGACCGTGACGCTTACGAGGTGCAGCTCAAGCCCATATCCTGATTGGTGCGGTCACTGGCGAACACCATCTCATGGGTTAGATTCTGCACCTTTGACTAGGTCTTGCCAACGACCAAGACCCGTGGATGCGGAGGTCGTACATTCAGGCCCCTCGCCTCCGTTTCCTCCCGCAGCCTCAGGCCTCAGCTTCCAGAAAACCGCCTCCCAGCGTGACACTGCTTAATTGATAATGAAATAACAAGGGAATAGCCTACACCTGTCCATGAAATAGCTTTTGACTTGATTGTCCCATTACTTTTGGCCCCTTAAAAAGAGGGAGGCACATATAGAAACCGTTGTAATTCCTACACCGTTCACCTGATTTGGATGTAATTACCCTCAAATTAAAACTGAAAGTCTGCAGTTAAAGCACATCTTGTTTGTTTCATTTCAAAGCCATTGTGGTGGTGAATAAAGGCCAAAATATAAAAATTCTGTCAATGTCCCAATATTTATGCACCTGACTGTATATGTGTATATATGTTAGGGGTGAGCGGGTTCGGATTTCTGATATATTTCTGTGTTTGTGAATTGTGTGCACAGTAGCCGCACGTGCATCAACAAAGTAGTGCCAAGCGTGCGCCTGTGTCATAAGTAAAGGGCCGGCTGGCTTGACCGTTAAAGGGTGCTGTAACCCCCAAAGTACACTCCAAACAAAATAAAAAAATATTTTCTGTGTTTGTGAATTGTGTGCACTGTGGCTGCTATTACCTCATGAATCCGCCATTATAGAGATAGGAAGTTTCAACTTCAACTTGATGCGCAGCCTCAGTAGGAGCCTCCATCAGGTGTACTCACTGTGGCTTCACTTGGGTGCACCAAGATGGCAGGTCAGTGTGGGTGGTAGTGGAGGTGGCTTCGGTGGAAGGAAGCAGCCGTAAACCGCAGCCAGACCTGGGGGATAGCAGGCGTTAGCTGCGGCTGGGACCCGTGGTTGTTAGTGGCAGCGGTGGCGCAGGAGGTAGGACCCCGGGAAGGTAACAGCAGACTGATGCAGACTCGGATCTGAACGATCCGTGATACCTGTTTTTAAACAAACACAGAAGCAGGGATGAGTCAGTGAGACCCATCTGTGCTTCTGTTTAAAAAAAAAAAAAAGGCAGTGGCCCCCACCCCAAAAACAACAACCAGCACTGGGCTTTGGAAAGTCAGTACTGGTTGTGCTAAATACAGGGTCCAAATGACATAGGGGTCCCCTGTATTAAGCACAACCAGCACCAGGCTTTTCAGAACCAGTCCTGGTTGCCAAAATACGGGGGACAAATGACGTAGGGGTCCCCTGTATTCATCGCAACCAGCACTGGGCTCTGATCCAGCCCTGGTTCTGGAAATACAGGGGGAAAAATGCGTAAGGCCCCCCTGTATTTACCAGAACCAGCACCGGACCCTTTCTAGTGGGGGGGTGATGCCACAGCCAGGGGAGCCCTTTCACCAGGCCCCCCAGCTGAAGCATCACCCCTGACCGCTTGTCAGCCTAGGCCAGGGATCCCTGGGGACCTGGGGACCCCCCCAATAAAGGGGTTCCCCTCTCCAGTGCACCCCAGGCCCAGGCTGATAGCCTGGGGCTAGCCCCAGCACCCCTAGGTGGTAGGTGCTGGGTTGATTGTGTTGTGTGGTGCAGATGAAAAGATAAATATTGTCTTTTGCAGTAGTACTACAGGTCCCAGCAGGCATCCCTGCATACTGGCACTTGGAGAACCACAAGTACCAGCAGACAGGGCATTAAGGGCCTGCTGGTACCTATAGTACCCCGGCAAAATAAATATTAAAATAAAAAAAAAGACACACAAGTTTTTAAAGTATTTTATTTAGCTGCACCTTCACCTGGGGGGCGGCAGCCTTTAAGCTCTTTTCCATGGATGCCGCTTCCCCATGGACTATGGCATCTTCACCTGGAGGGCGGCGGTGGCCGCTGCCCTTCCAGGGCTTCCGCGGCATCTTCTTGCTTCAGCTGGTCTTCTCTCCAGCTCCCCGGCCGACGACTGACTGGATGGGGCCTCGCGCTGGCTGTATATAAGCCAGCCGAGGGGGCAGGGCGATGACATCACAAGAGGCGATTGGCTCATGGCGGCCATCTTTGAATTTCAAAAATGGCGCTGAAGCGCCAGTTTTGAAAAGGGCACGCTCGGTTCTCACCATTGAGGTCAATGGTGAGAACAACTCATTGGCTGAGAGGCGGAAGGCTCGCCTCTCTCAGCCAATGAGTGCGCCGCACAAGGATTTCTGGACTGAAATCCCACAGCGGAGCAGTCATTCAGGTAGTGGTGTCGTTAGAGGACACTACTAATATCCCTGGGCTCGCATAATTGCGTTGGGTTTTTTTTGCCAAGATTGTATTGCCTATTTTGGAACAAAGAGGACAGATCCACGCATAGGAGGTGAGTCTGGAATTTTTATTACAGGTACTCCACTGAATTGTGTACTGGAGAAGAGGACAGATTGGCTACCGGGATACTAGGTGAGTATGTGAGATAGTGCATGCAGAATCGGTATGTTACAAATCCCGGCAGCACCAGCCCGACGTGGAAGGAAATCCAGATCGTCTGAAAGGTAAGTATTTCCTAACCTAATCTACCCCCTAACCTTCCTTTAGGGTGCCTAACCCTAACCTCCCCCCCTGTGCCTAACCCTAATCCCCCCTCTAAGTGCCTAAACCTAACCTCCCCTTTCTCCGCCATCTAAACCTAAGTCCCCCAGGGGGGGTGCCTAACCCTAATTTCCCCCCGGGGGTGCCTAACCCTAATCCCCCCTTCCCCTAGCCTAAACCTAACCTCTGGGGGGGTGCCTAACCCTAAGTCTCCCCCCGGAACCCTAAACCTAACCCTCTGCCCCCCGGAGCTGTCCGCGCTCGGCGCCCGGCATCCCTTCGATCGGGGAGATTCTGTAGAGGAGGTGCCGGCGGTCGGCATAGCGTCCGCCGGGATCATAAACGCATACCGTGCGTGCATGTGTGTGTGCATGTATGTTTTAATAAAATTGTACTTTTCTACTGTGTGTGTGTGTTCTGTATTTTTTAAATATTGCTTTTGCTGTGGAAGCACAGGTACCAGCAGGCCCGTAATGCCCCGCATGCTGATACTTGTGGTGCTCCAAGTACCAGCATGCGGGGGAGGCTTGCTGTGAACTGTAGTTCCACAGCAAAATCCAATATTTTAACTTTACTTGTACCACACTTTACACAATCAACCAGGGGTACTGGGGATAGCCCCGGGCTATCAGCCTGGGCCTGGGGTGCCCTGGAGAGGGGGACCCCTTTATTGGAGGGGTCCCCAGCTCCCCAGGGATCCCCGGCCTGGGCTGACTAGCGGTCAGGGGTGATGCTTCAGCTGGGGGGTCCAGTGAAAGGGCTCCCCTGGCTGTGGCATCACCCCTCCCACTAGAAAGAGTCCAGTGCTGGTTCTGGTAAATACAGGGCGACCCTATGCATAATTCCAGAACCAGAGCTGGCTCAGAGCCCAGTGCTGGTTGCGCTGAATATGGGGGACCCCTACATCATTTGTCCCCCATATTTTAGCAACCAGGACTGGTTCTGAAAAGCCTGGAGCTGGTTGTGCTTCATACGAGGACCGCTACGTAATTTGTCCGCTGTATTTAGCATAACCAGTACTGGCTTTCCAAAGCCCGGTGCCGGTTGTTGTTTTTGGGGATGGGGCCACGCCATTTATTTTTTTTTACACAGGTTTATTTTTTTTATTAAACACAGAGGCACAGATGGGTCTCACTGACCCATCCCTGCTTCTGTGTTTATTTTTTTTAAACACTGATGCAGGTATTACGGATATTCCACATCCGAGCATGCATGTGTGTGCTGCTACCTCCCCCGGGTCCTATCGCCTGCTAGACTGCCGCCGCACCACCGCTAGCGCCCGCTACTGTCCCAGGTTCCCGACCGCAGCTAACGCCCGCTAACCCCTACCCCCTCTCCCCCACATGCCCCGGTCATTTACACGGAGCAAAGGTATGTGTACACACACATACCTTTGCTCAGTCCGACTTGGTACACTTTTTTTTTTAACCCTTTGGGAATGAAGCGGACGTGAACTACGCATAGGAGAGGTGAGTATGGATTTTTATTTCAGGTACCCTTATGGATTACTTTGGAAATACTAGGTGGGTATGTGTAAGTGTGAGTATGAGTGTGCAGGTATGTTTTATTAAAATGTTACTTTCATGGTGTGTGTTTGTTTTTTTACATATTTATTTAGTTGTGGAACTACAAGTGCCAGCGGGCCCGTAATGCCCCACATGCTGGTATTTGTGGTTCTCCAAATACCAGCATGCGGGGGAGGCTTGCTGGTTCGTGTGGTTCTACAACTAAAGACAATATCTAACCCTTTAATTTACACAAAGCACTAACACTGAAAAAAGGGGATTTGCCCTCCAGCACACTGTAGCCAAAACAATACTTAAATCCTACTTGATAATAGAGATTCAGAGGTATTAGTTACATACATTTGCAAGCATATGAATAAGCGCCAGGCCTCATCAAGGCTCCTCTATACTGGCGTCCCTAACATTAAGGGGTTCATGTCCAAGAAGCAAGGAACCCCAAAAAATTCCAGCCAAGGACCATCCCCAGGGCATCACAAGAAAAGAGAAAAAAAGGTGAT
The DNA here is from genome assembly GCA_031769625.1 of Taudactylus pleione. Taxonomy (NCBI): domain Eukaryota; kingdom Metazoa; phylum Chordata; class Amphibia; order Anura; family Myobatrachidae; genus Taudactylus; species Taudactylus pleione. The sequence continues at coordinate 781,494 of JAUIMM010000512.1, read as the reverse complement.
AGTGAAGTGTAAAGGATAGATGTGTAAGAATAAATCAATAAGTGTTAATGAAATGAGAAAGAATTAAAATGACAAAAATAATATACAAACAATCAGAGAAGTGAAAAAATATTCTATGTGAATTAAGTGGTGATGCCATGAGAAAGGTCCAGTCAGAACAACCCACTCCCAAACACTCACCCCAAAATAATTATTGCTACATAATAGTAGCACCCACTCTGGGTCATATAATTACAAATTGGTGTACTGCATGATAACAGTACATGTATGAGCTTAGAGCTAACTTACCTAGGAGGAACACCAAAAGACCTCCACATGGCACTATAAGGATCAGCACCTCCTCCTAATGCTGACTCCCTTCATGCCTCTCCAAACTGCAAACCAAAAATGTGGTAGTTGCTCAATCAGCTAATTGGCATACCACAGGTGCTTGTAAAGGGCGGGGTTTATACTGAACACAGAAAAAAGGGGATTTGCCCTCCAGCACACTGTAGCCAAAACAATACTTAAATCCTACTTGATAATAGAGATTCAGAGGTATTAGTTACATACATTTGCAAACATATGAATAAGCGCCAGGCCTCGTCAAGGCTCCTCTATACTGGCGTCCCTAACATTAAGGGGTTCACGTCCGAGAAGCAAGGCACCCCAAAAAATTCCAGCCAAGGACCATCCCCAGGGTGCTTATTCATATGTTTGCAAATGTATGTAACTAATACCTCTGAATCTCTATTATCAAGTAGGATTTAAGTATTGTTTTGGCTACAGTGTGCTGGAGGGCAAATCCCCTTTTTTCTGTGTTCAGTATAAACCCCGCCCTTTACAAGCACTTGTGGTATGCAAATTAGCTAATTGAGCAACTACCACATTTTTGGAAATCACTAACACTATCAACCTGGCACCCACTGCCCTAGGGTGCCAGGGATAGCCCCGGGCTATCAGTCTAGGCCTGGGGTGCCCTGGAGAGGGGTACCCCTTTATTGGGGGAGTCCCGAACTCCCCAAGGATCCCCGTCCTGGGCTGACTAGTGGTCAGGGGTAATGCTTTGGTCAGGGAAACCGGTGAAAGGTTTTCCCTGGCTGTGGCATTTTCCCCCCCGCTAGAAAGAGTTCGGTGCTGGTCTTGGAATTTTCAGGGGAACCCTACTCATTTTGTCCGATGATTTTCCAGAACCAGGACCAGCTCAACAAAGCCCTGTGCTGGTTCTTAATATACAGGGGCCCCCTACGCATTTTAGCCCCTGTAATTTTTTGAACCAGGACGTCCGGTGCTGGTTATGCTTTTGGGGAGGGGGTGCACATAATTTTTTATTTAAACACACACAGAAGCCATCACGAATCTCACTGATCTGTGATGGCTTCTGGATAACTCGCACCTTTTAATGCTAGTTGCATTAAAAGGTGTCAGTTTACATAGGGAAAAACTTGCCTAAACTCGCAAATTCAGTAGCCTCGAGCTGAAAAGTTTGCAGGCTATTGAATTTGCGAGTCACAGCACAAACTCACACCTTTAAAAAATGTGAGAAGGTGCGAGTTTGGACTGTTACTAAAACTGACAACCTATTACATTTGGCCCTATATGTCCGACAGTGTAGATATAGAGATACCGCTGAATGTTAGCGGCTCATGATATAAACTGCCATAATCACTGTAGGTTTGGACAGTACAACTAACCCCAGTGGCATTACCTCCATACAAACCACTCAGCCCTTATATGTTTAATAATTAACACTGCCATGTGCATGTGACTGACAATCTGAACGGCAGAGTAACTAACCCTACATGATAATAGCTGCTCTGGGTAATGTGGGTAACCCTGGTGATAAAATATTAGCACAGGCCACTTATTCCGTAAATTCTGATACATAGAGGAGGCTGAATGTTTGCTGCTGTCATGAGCAACTCAGCATAGAAAGTGGTGACAGGGATAAGACAAAGGTACTTTTCTAAGTATTAGCAGCCTAATGAAAACTACTAACAATAGAATGTAAAAATATATTGGAATTTTAATGAGAGAGAGAGGGAGGGGGATAGAGAGAGAGAGAGAGAGAGAGGGAGATAGAGACAGAGAGAGAGAGAGAGAGAGAGAGAGAGAGAGAGAGAGATATGACCCTCCCCCTTTAAGCTTTATTGATTTTGATATGAGATTCAGCCTCTCCTTCCATCTCAACCCCTGCACCTCTCACTGCCTACTTCCCCCTCCCACCCCCTGCGTCTCACACTACCTGCTTCCCTCTCCCTGCACCTCACAATACTGTGCCTGCTTCCATCTCCAACACCATGCACCTCATACTACCTGCTTCCCTTTCCTACCCCCTGCACCTCACACTACCTGCTTCCCTTTCCTACCCCTGCACCTCACACTACCTGTTTCCCTTTCTTACCCCCTGCACATCACACTACCTGCTTCCCTTTCCTACCCCCTGCACATCACACTACCTGCTTCCCTTACCCACCCTCTGCACCTCAAAACTACCTGCTTCCCTCTCCCACACCCTGCACCTCACACTACCTGCTTCCCTCTCCTACCACCTCACATCAAACTGCTTACTTCCCACTCCCACCCTCTGCACCTCACACTACCTGCTTCCTTTCCCTACTCCCTGCACCTCACACTACCTACTTCCTTTCCCTACTCCCTGCAGCTCACACTACCTGCTTCCCTTTGCCACCTTCTGCCCCTCACACTACCTACTTCCCTCTCCCACACCCTGCCCCTCACACTACCTACTTCCCTCTCCCACACCCTGCACCTCACACTACCTGCTTCCCTCTCCAACCCCCTGCACATCACATCACCTGCTTCCCTCTCCTACCCCCTGCACATCACACTACTTACTTCCCACTCCCACCCTCTGCATCTCAAAGGACCTGCTCACTTTCCCTCACACAACCGGCTTCCATCTCCTACTCCCTGCACCTCACACTACCTGCTTCCCACTTCCACCTTCTGCACCTCACACTACCTGCTTCCCTCTCCCACCTTCTGCACCTCACACTACCTGCTTCCCTCTCCCACCTTCTGCACCTCACACTACCTGCTTCCCTCTCCCACCTTCTGCACCTCACACTACCTGCTTCCCTCTCCCACCCTCTTCACCTCACACTACCTGCTTCCCTCCCCTACTTCCTGCATCTCACACTACCTGCTTCCTTTCCCTACTCCCTGCACCTCACACTACCTGCTTCCCTTTGCCACCTTCTGCCCCTCACTCTACCTACTTCCCTCTCCTACACCCTGCACCTCATAGTACCTGTTTCCCTCCCCCACCCTCCACACCTCACACTACCTGCTTCTCTCACCCACCCTCTGCACCTCACACTACCTGCTTCTCTCACCCACTCTCTGCACCTCACACTACCTGCTTCCCTCTCCTACTTCCTGCACCTCACACTACCTGCTTCCCTCTCCTACTCCCTACACCTCACACTACCTACTTTCTCTCCCACCTTCTGCCCCTCACACTACCTACTTCCCTCTCCCACACCCTGTACCTCATAGTACCTGCTTCCCTCTCCCTCCCCCTGCACCTCACACTACCTACTTCCCTCTCCTACCCCCTGTACCTCTAATTCCATGTCCGGAGTCTGTCCTGACAGAGGGCCTGATTCAGAGCCGGACGCAATTAGTGCTCGCTCGTTCAGAAAAAGGGGGTGGCTATTCAAATGAACCGTACGCTCCTTGCGGTCTGTTGCCGCCTCTAGGTCTGAACGAGCGAACAAAACATGCGGTCGTTTATTTGATAAAAACGCCCCCTGGCTGCTCGCATCATACGTCATGTCCGCTATTTATTAGATTAATCGAGTACATCGAACAGCGTATGAACTGCTCGCTATTCTTGTGGTTGGTTTTTCCTACCACAATATTGCGAGCAGTTCTGACTTTAAAACAACCAAGTGATGTGGTCAATGACGCTGCTGTATTAATTTTATGCACACCCATAAAACGCCCGCTTTGACCTTTAAGCACGCCTGCGTTCAGATCTCCACTTCCCGTTTTCAAGCACCTTCCCAAGTTACCACCCACATACGCCTCATTCTGTCACTCAAAATAGCAGGCACTCGCTATATAGCGAACAAATGATTTTCGGCGGCACTGACTGGTTCGCGCATGCGTACTAAAAACCGTACGCATGCGCATATGTGCAAATATCGCTCGGAACGAGCATACTGCCGCTTACGAGCGGCTCTGAATGAGGTCCAGAGTCCGGCTGCTTCTCCTCCCTGTCCACCGGTAGGCAGTGGGCTCACAGCAGGTGGCTCAGCATCAGGCAGGGACACATCTTTGATTAGCGCTGGATTGTAGCGCCAGGGCAGATTTGAACTTGGTGCTGGCTGTAAACCAATCACTGCATGGACCGGCAGTCAATCAAATCCAGCCGCGTGGTTGCTTCTGATTGGCTTCTGGCCCACAAACTGTGATTGACTAGTGGCCTGTGCCAGATTTACAAGGCCACCGCCAATGATTCCTTTTGATAGGTTACCGGCCTGTAATTGGTTTACGACCGGCGCCGAGTTTAGTGTACTGCCACCACACCTGTCCTAGCGCCGGGACCCATCACCAATGCTCAGTCAAGCCAATGCTGCTCAGAGATGTGTCCCTAGTGTATATATAAATAGAAAGGAAGTTCCCTTTTATACTGATGGAATTTTCACTCCAGTTTTTTCTAGGGATGTGCAGGCTTGGTTCTACTCGGTTCCGTTCGTTTTTTTTTACCGAATCTTATTGGCTATCCAAAACTCGTGACAGCTGAAACCCAATAAGGTTCGGGAATAAAAACACGAACGGAACCGAGTAGAACCGAGCCTGCACATCCCACTTTTTTCCAGGAACATAGAATATAAAATATGTTGTTATCAATACAAAAATGGCAATAATGATGTTTTATAAGAAGCTACATATTCCTGAATATAGGCCACTTAATAATGGATATATATTTAAATTAGGGGTGTGCACCGGCCACTTTTCGTGTTTTGTGTTTTGGTTTTGGATCTGGATCTTTCTTCGTGTTTTGGATCTGGATTGGTTTTGCCAAAACCACCCTTCCGTGTTTTGGGTTCTGGGTTTTGTGTTTTGGATCTGTATTTTTTTGAAAAAAAGCATAAAAACAGCTAAAATCACAGAATTTGTAGGTTTTTCTGCTCCTATGCTATTATTAACCTCAATAACCTTAATTTCCACTCATTTCCAGTCTATTCTGAACACCTCACACCTCACAATAGTGTTTTTATGTCCAAAAGGTTGCACCGAGGTAGCTGGATGACTATGCTAAGCGACACGAGTGGGCGGCACAAACACGTGACCCATCTAGGCGTGAAACTGCAGTGGCAGACAGGATGGCAGTTTGAAAAACTAGGCCCCAAACTGTACATAATGCAAAGAAAAAAAAGAGGTGCAAGATGGAATTGTCCTTGGGCCCTCCCACCCACCCTTATGTTGTATAAACAGGACATGCACACTTTAACAAACCAATCATTTCAGCGCCAGGGTCTGCCACACAACTGTGGCTGAAATGATTGGTTCGTTTGGGCCCCCACAAAACAAGCTGGCAATTATTCTGTCCCTGCACAAACTGGCTCTACGGAGGCAAGATGTCATCCTCATCCTCCTCATCCACCGATTCCTCACCCTCTTCAGTGTGTACATCCTCATCCTCACAGAGTATTAATTCGTCCCTGCTGGAACCACAGGTCCCTCTGTACGTTCTGGAGGCTGGTCTCCCTGGAAGAGTTGATAATTCATTTTATGAACATCATCTTCTCCACATTTTGTGGAAGCAACCTCCTACGCCTTTCGCTGACAAGGTTCCCGGCTGCACTAAACACTCTTTCGGAGTACACACTGGAGGGGGGGCAACTCAGGTAAAATAGAGCCAGTTTGTACAGGGACCTCCAAATTGCTTCTTTTTCCTGCCAGTACAGGTACGGACTGTCTGACATGCCTACTTGGATGCTGTCACCGATGTAATCCTTTAACAGACAGACGCACGCTTGTCGCTGCTGCTTTGAGGATGCAAGTGCGGCTACAGCCCACACAATTCACAAAGACAGAAAAAAAAAGAACAATATTTTAATTGTTTGTGTAGCACACTTTGAGGGTGTCACCACCCTTTAACAGACAGATGCACGCTTGTCGCTGCTGCTTTAAGGATGCAGGTGCGGCTACAGCCCACACATTTCACAAAGACAGAAAAAAAAAGAACAATATTTTAATTGTTTGTGTAGCACACTTTGAGGGTGTCACCACCCTTTAACAGACAGACGCACGCTTGTCGCTGCTGCTTTGAGGATGCTGGTGGAATCTAGACGGGATTTGGAACCGAGGACACACTACCTCCATCAATTGTCTAAATCCCACTGCACTAATGGCAGATACCGGACGCACGTCTAACACCAACATAGCAGTCAAGGCCTCAGTTATACGTTTTGCTTCAGGATGACTGCTGTCGTACTTCATCCTCATCGCTAGGGACTGTTGGAGGGTCAATTGTTTAGTAAAAGTAGTGATGTTCCTACTTCCTCTCTGGGATGATGAACAACTCCCAGCAGCAGCAACAGCACTAGGAGGAAGTGGTTCTTGATCTTTCCCTATTTTATTTTTATCGGAGAAAGTTTGGTCCTCCATTTATGTTATATTGATATATACGTGCGGCTAAAGCGCACACAAACACAGAAAATATTTTTTTATTTTTGCTGGAGAGTAGTGCACTTTGTGGGTTACACCACCCTTTAAGAAATGAGCCAGCCGGCTCTTTACTTATGGGACACAGGCGCACGCTTGGCGCTGCTCCTTTGTTGATGCACGTGCAGCCACAGTGCACACAAGTCACAAACACAGAAAATATATATTTTTTTGTTTTGGAGTGTACTTTGGGGGTTACAGAACCCTTTAACGGTCAAGCCAGCCGGCCCTTTACTTATGACACAGGCGCACGCTTGGCACTACTTTGTTGATGCACGTGCGGCTACTGCGCACACAATTCACAAACACAGAAAATAATTTTTTTTTGGTTTGGACTGGAGTGTACTTTGGGGGTTACAGCACCCTTTAATGGTCAAGCCAGCCGGCCCTTTACTTATGACACAGGCGCACGCTTGGCACTACTTTGTTGATGCACGTGCGGCTACTCCGCACACAATTCACAAACACAGAAAATAATTTTTTTGGGTTTGGAATGGAGTGTACTTTCGGGGGTTACAGCACCCTTTAACGGTCAAGCCAGCCTTTACTTATGACACAGGCGCACGCTTGGCACTACTTTGTTGATGCACGTGCGGCTACTGCGCACACAATTCACAAACACAGAAAATAATTTTTTTTTGGTTTGGACTGGAGTGTACTTTCGGGGGTTACAGCACCCTTTAACGGTCAAGCCAGCCGGCCCTTTACTTATGACACAGGCGCACACTTGGCACTACTTTGTTGATGCACGTGCGGCTACTGCGCACACAATTCACAAACACAGAAAATATATTATTTTTTTAGCACTTGGGGGGAGCACCCCTGATGGACAGAGCACCCCCTGGACAACACTACAGCACCCCTTTAGGACTGGGACACTGCACAAGACTTTGGAGTGGACACAGCCCCTATGGAGAACTGACTGCACAACACAGTCCAGCCAGCCCCTATGGACTTTGAAGTAGTGGACACAGCCCCTATTAACAACAGCAGCACAGCACAACACAGCCAGCCCCTATGGACTTTGAAGTAGTGGACAACAGCAGCACTACACTACACTACACTACACAGCCCTAACTCCCACCCTCCCTCTTCACTGTCCACATCCGACTGAGAAAATGGCGCCGACGCGGGTACCTTATATAGGATCCAAAACCCGCGAGACTCGGAAGGCGGGATGATGACGTTTTGCCTCGATTTCAGATCCAAGTCAGGCGGGAAAAGTCGAGCCTGACTCGGATCGGACTCGGATCGGGGGGGCTCGGGGGGGGTTCGGATTTCAGAAATCCGAACCCGCTCACCCCTAATTTAAATATGGAAGAGAGAGGGAATTACTTCATCAAAAGAACACAAATTACCCGTGAATGCTACTGTGATATGTTGTAAAAGACCTTTACCTAACCGAGATGTAGTTTATATCCCGGCTATCGAGATGCCAGCGCACAGAATGTTGGCGCCAGAATCCCAACACCAGTCAGAATCTCAGCACCAGCATGCCGACCGCTGATATCCCGACTGTAAGTATTGAAGTTATGGGTTAAGGGTTAGACCCTAATGGAAGGTTTAGGGTTAGGCTGCGGGAAGAGGTTTAGGTTTAGGCTTTAACGGAGAGTGTTAGGTTTAGGTTTCGGGGAGGGAGGGTTAGAATTAGGGGTAGGGTTAGGATATTTACCTGCAGATGTCAGTATTCTAACCCTATCGTTATGCCGGTGTCGGGATTCTGACCGCCGGAATCCTGAGCACCAGCATCCCGCACCCAACCCACTTAAATAGCAATAATTATTTCTGAAGACCATACACTGTTACAAAGGAACGCAGTTCGGTCTAAGATATACACAAACTTATTTCCAAAATACATAAAAACAAATAAAACTGTAAATAACTTAAAGTCACCACAAAAGTCACCTGGATTGCCACAATTTTGTTACATACAGTACCATACACATCAATTTTAATTATATAATTACATTTTAAATACAAATTGAATAAAGGTTATATTTAATATAATGTCACTAATCAAATAGTGTGCCCCATAATAAAATTATTTTCTCTTATTTTTCTTTTTACACACCCTTCCAGATGGCTGAGATTGGGCTCAGCTGATAGTTTTAAATGAATGCCTTTTCCACCTTTTAGGTGCAATCTTTCAAGCAATATTTTTAGGGAGATGGGAAATGCACAGAAGATAGCAAAAGCACTGGCACAGTACCAGATCTTTGATATCACCGGTAAGATGGCATTGCCGGCAGAATACAGTACATTGGTGGGCCCACAGTCTATTCTGGATGCAGGGTGTGTGGTAGGGTGTTTCTCTTAAACTACTGGATCATTGTATTGTTTCCACCACGTCATCTTCATGCTATACACAATACCAGAAAAGTAGGCACAGTTTAACTGTAAGGAGATAGTTCCACAAAGTACAATGTGAGTGTAGATCTATAATGTGGCAGGCATACAAATGTGTACATGTGTGATAAATAATAATGGTTTGCAGAGGCACATTTTATCTCTAATGAGGCCCCCTTTGACACAACAGAGCAAGCTATACCATACCGATGTCTAATATAATACAGTATTCTCTTTTAATATTTGTATTGGGGGATATTGGTGGCTATTGTATGAGAACTGTATGGTTAGGTGAACAATGATTCAAGGACAGGAAATACACAGTAAGCAACTCATTTTGTAAACATGCATTTTGTGCATTGTTTGTTATTGTAGTTTTCGAGATTTTTATGTTAAGTTCTTTTATTTTGTATTTTTGGGGCACTCCTTATGTTATTATAAAATACACATATGCGCTATTTAAATAAAGATGAAAAATTGTTTTAAATCAAAGATATATGAATAAAGTAGCTAAACCCAACTCATCCATCTTTATTAAACACTAAATAGTTATTAACTAATAAACTGCAAAAGTGCCATAACTCATAGGAAACAATCAGCAGTTGCCTTTCACAGCTCTAGTTAGACAATGAAAAGAAATGTGTGGTTATTTGCTAGGTGCTACAGCCAGAGCCGGCCCTAGGCATTTGTGAACTAAGCAAATGCCTAGGGCATTTGGAATGCCTAAGGGCATCCAGGCCCACCAAGGCCAGTGGAGGTTTGGGGTAGGCACAGCCGGGGCACCTGATGCCAGGTGGGCAGAGACTCTGGCAGCCGCTACTGCCACTGCGCAGCGTCCACGGTTGGAGCTCAGCTGACAGCTCCAATCGAGCAAAGGAGCAGCAGTGAGCGAGCAGCAGTGGTATGTGGGGATGGGGCACCTGGAGGCGGCTAGTGGTTAGCAATGGGCCAGCTCTGGGGCGGCACACACCGGGACGGCGGCCGGTGGTGGCCGCAATCAGATTGAGCTTCTGCGCATGGGCAGAGGCTAATTCAGAACTATAAGTAAATGGCCGCGGGAGGGCTGCTGCACTCACAGCAACTTCTCCCATGGGCCTCTGCGGAGCTCGGAGTAGTGAGTCACATCTGACAACGCCGGGCTCTCCCTCCAGCAATCATCAGCTGCGGCTTGCCAGCCTGAGCAGGGAAAAGCTAGTCCTCCGCTCGCAGCTTGCCATACCTCAAGTCGGGCGGCTCTGCAGGCTGCACTCAAGTAAAGTAAGTCTGGAATGGGAAGAGGGCTACGGTGCTGTAGTGCTCACTGCTGGGAGAGGGTTGCTCTGTTGGGATAGGGGGACTGGGTGAGGGTGGGAGCTGACCCTGTGCTGTGCTGAGAGAGGGGGGTGCTGTGCTGGGTGAGGGGTGCTGTGTTTGGTGAGGGTGGGTGCTGTGCTGGGATAGGGGTGCTGGGTCATGTGAGGGGTGCTGACCCCATGCTGCGCTGCGAGAGAGGTGATGGGTGCTGTGATCTGTGTCGTGCTGGGAGAGGGGTGATGTGTGGTGTACTGTGTTGGGTGATGAGTGCTATGATCTGTGCTGTGCTGGGAGATGGGTGCTGTGATCTGTGTGGGGAGAGGGGTGAAGGGTGCTGTGCTGGGTGTAGGGTGCTGTGCTGGGAAAGGGTGGTAGGTGCTGTGATCTGTGCTGTGCTAGGAGAGGAGTGTTGTTCTTGGTAAGGGGTGCTGTGCTGTGAGAGGGGTGCTGTGTTGGGTGCTGTGCTGTGATATGTGCTGGTAGAGGGATGCTGTGAGCACAGCACAATGGGGGAAGGGTCTACTGCACAGTGAGGCCACACCCCCTTTCAGGATCTGACTGGATGGGGCACCACCCAAAATCTTGCCTAGGGCACTAATTTGGCTAGGGCCGGCTCTGGATGCAGAATATTTGAACTTGGACAAAATCTTCTTGTCAATAGTTATTTTTATTTAATGTATTTACTTGATAACCCTTTTGTCCTTTCTTGACAAGACCATTGGTTTCAATGTGAAACATTTTATTCTTTAGACTGTCTGAAAATATTTTATGTTATTTTTAGGGATAGATAGGGTTTTCATTTTATAGTACATTGCAATAATATATATTTTATGTTATGTTTATAGGGAGTAGAGGTATAAATTGGAAAAAAAAATATGGTTTTCTATAATTTTCCTCAAATGTGGAGATAGGGTTAGGAGTGTGCAAACAATATATGCTGTGGTGGCACCTTTATTAGGTTTCGGTTCACATGTATGTTGCATTACATTCATGCATTGTTTATCAGGGGAAAAATGACAACATTTTGGAAGGCTGTGAAAGAAACTAGGAGAAAGATGGGGACGGATTTTAATTATTCATCAGAATAGGGGGGGAAACAAACACATGGCCTTGAAGTCCCTGCAGCAGGGGTCTACTTTTAAAAGTGTTCTGTTGGTAGTGTGCTGTTATGGCAGAGCTGAAAAACTCTCCTGGGTGTGGATTGAAAGTATATAAATATATACAGTCAATAGGTTGATACCAGATGGACGACGGGCAATAGGATGACAGGGTAAAATGGTCAACATTGTCAAATAGTCGACTGTTACATGATCGACATCGAATTAGGTTGACAATGTCAAATGGTCAACATGGTCAAAAGTTCAACACACAAATGGTCAACACATGGCGACAATGTTTTTTTTTAACCCTAATCCTCACCCTAAGCCTCCCCATGGTTCCTATCACTAATACTTCTTCTTGTGCCTAACCTTAACCATCCCCTTCCACAGTCAATCCTTCTGACATTTGACCCTGTCGACATTTTGATCATGTTGTCCATTTACATGTCAACCACTTGGTGTCGACCTATTGACTGTCTATCTATGTACTTTCTATCTTCCATCCGGATACCAACTCTCCCAAGGTCAAACATATCTCAGCAGCCTGGAAGAATTAATTGTTTCCATGGCAACCCCAATGCAGAAATCCCATTTCCAGATTGAGTTACATAGATATGTTGTGTGCTTGATAACAGTAATATCCTGGCCAGGTAATTGTGTACTTCAATTACAGCCCGTTTCCAGCAGAGCATAGAGAGGCCAAAAATCCTGTGCCATTTTTTGGCACCAATTTAAGATGGCAGCTGAGTCCACATTGTTGTAGAAGACGCCGTTTTAACCATTTAGTGTCCAGGAAGCAGTTATGCAGGTCTCACACACAGAAATGGGCAAAGTTTCCCTGATATTGCAGCATGTGTGGCTTCAGAACAGGACTGATGCCTCACCAATCATATTACAATTATTAATATTGGTAAATGCACTCAGAACATGATTTCTATCAGCCTGCGTGTGGTAATTTTGTTTTCCACAGAAATAGCTGGATTTTATGCATTTAGGTAATTTACATGTGTGGCAAACTTGAACACTGTGGGGGAGATGTATCAAGCATTTGGAGAGGAATAAAGTGGAGATGTTGCCAATAGCAAACAATCAGCTTCTAACAGGCTTGATACATCTCCCCTAATCATCATAACTCTTGGCGTGCCTCTTGCCTGGATTCTTAAAATAAGTGTGAACAAGAATAAAATCTGGATGTGCAACACCTTTGAAGATCTGTTGCCAAAACAGTTATAATCATTTGTTGCTTTAGACAAAAAAAAAATTCTCAATACCTTAGTTTTGATAAAGAAAGTTTTTCTACTGTTGAACTTGATGAACTTGGAAGCACTTTAGTTAATGCATCTTACAAACAACAAATATGTAGCTTCAACAGCATCACCCAAATTGCAACTGTTATGATTGTTAAGATCAGATCTTAGTAAGTGAAAACATATGTACCTGATTTTTGTATTTCCCTTTTTGGAATTCTTGAAAAGCATATTCAACTTTTGGCTCCTTGTGCTTTTGTGAGGTGGTTAATATTTTATGAGCTGCTTTAAAGTGTCTGGCATTCTAAGGAAATGAAGAAAATAAATAATAGTTGGATGTATAAATTATAAGGTCTTCGTGACACCACAGTCTTACTGCATCATTTGGACAGGAACCTCAAATTATTAGCTCATATAGAAAAAGAAGGAAATTCCACACAGGAAAATAATTATAAGATATATGAGAAAAAACAAAAATAAACACAATTAATGGGTAAATGACCCTACTATAAATTAATTTGGTGGTGCACCCCAGGAGTAAGAAATTCTCAAATACGTTCACCTTTTAATTACCCTGTGCAGCAGGATAATAAAGAAAACTCCTTTGTGGGGGCACTGTTATATAGAAATATTAAAACTTAACTTTTATTAATATATTACATATTGCAAAGCCACTTATAAAACATACTCACAAAAAACATATATATACTTGCTTAAAGGAATGAAATTTCCTAAGTATAATTAAAGGAATGTAATTCCAAGAGAGCAAAAACCATCTCTATTCCCATAAAAATGTATGGGTGTAATTCAAAGTCCAGTAGCTCCTTTCCCATGAAAAATTATGGGTAATATGAGAATTTCAGCGAGATATCAAAAACAAAAATTAAATGGATATGTTTTATCAATATTCATATAATTTACAGGTTTATCCTGTGACAAAACATAATTTCCAAATTCTGGCGTCAGCAGAGTAAATAGCACATCGATTTGAGAATATCCAAATTCATGACAACAGCTCTATATAGGGCAATTCTATTGACACAACCAGATCTATGGTATTTCCACTTTTATATACCTTCTCTCTGCCTGCATTGAGTTTAAACCAATGTGCTGTATTATACATTGAAATCGTGATTTCTGCAGTTTAAACATTCATAAACAAAATGTGCTAATTTTTTATCATCCACCATGGATAAGGTAAGTGAAAAATCACAGCACCACTAACACCACGTCGCATCTGCTTTTCTGCAACTTGATTTAACATAGGTTGCACAATGAGAGTACAATTGGGTGTTCTAGTGCTGAGGAAGAAAGTAAAGAATGCTTCTGCTGCAGACACTGCTACTTCTGTTGCAGATTTTTCACTTACCTTATCCATGGTGGATGATAAAAAATTACTACATTGTGTTTATGAATGTTTAAACTGCAGAAATCACGATTTCAATGTATAATACAGCACATTGGTTTAAACTCAAGAGAAGGTGTCAATAGAATTGCCCTACAGTATATAGAGCTGTTGTCATGAATTTGGATATTCTCAAATCGATGTGCTATTTACTCTGCTGACGCCAGAATTTGGAAATTATGTTTTGTCTCAGGATAAACCTGTAAATTATATGAATATTGATAAAACATATCCATTTAATTTTTGTTTTTGATACTCAACAAAATTCTCTTATTACCCATAATTTTTCATGGGAAAGGAGCTACTGGACTTCGAACTACACCCATAAATTTTAATGGGAATAGAGATTTTTCCGCTCTCTTGGAATTACATTCCTTTAATTATACTTAGGAAATTTCATTCCTTTAAGCAAGTATATACATGTTTTTTGTGAGTATGGGCCTGATTCAGAGCCACTCGTAAGCGGCAGCTCGTTCGCTCCGAGCGATGTTTGGCCAACTGCGCATGCGTACGGATCGTTATATGCATGCGCGAACCAGTCAGTGCTGTCGAAATTCATGTGCTCGCAAAATAGCGAATGCCTGACAATTTGAGTGACAGAATGAGGCGTATGTGGGTGGTAACAGGGGAAGGTGCTTGAAAACGGGGAGTGGAAATCCGAACGCAGGCGTGCTTAAAGGTCAAAACGGGCGTTTTATGGGTGTGCATAATTAAAACAGCAGCGTCATTGACCACGTCACTGGGTTATTTTATAGCCAGAACTGCTCGCAAAGTTGTGGTAGCAAAAACCGACCACAAGAATAGCGAGCAGTTCATACCCTGTTCGATGTACTTGATTTATCTAATAAATAGCGGACATGACGTAGGATGCGAGCGGCCATGGGGCATAGTTTCTCAAAAAACGGCCGCAAGTTTTGTACGCTCGTTCAGACCTAGAGGCGTGAACAGACCGCAAAGAGCGAATGGTTCATTTGAATAGCCACCCCTATTTTCAGGACGAGCGAGCGCTAATTGCGTCCGTCTCTGAATCAGGCCCAATGTTTTGTAAGTGGCTTAGCAATATGTAATATATTAATAAAAGTTAAGTTTTAATATTTCTATATAAGAGTGCCCCCACAAAGGAGTCTTCTTTATTATCCTGCTGCACAGGGTAATTAAAAGGAGAACCTCACATTATTACTCTGTATTGTTATAAGGCTACTATCTAACTGTTAGGGGTAGATGTACCAAACCTTCTAAAGAGGACATGTGTATCATATTTACCTACTCTCTTGTAATGTGTGGGAGTCTCCCCGATTTTCCAGTAGTAACCCAGACCCCCAGAAGAGTGTGTTCTTCTGCATCTCACTCACTTCCTAGTCAAGTGGGCAAGATGTGGAGAATAACACTGGGAATCGCAGGTCTGTAGAGAGGGGGCAGGGCCAATATGACACAGTTGTATAAGAACTGCACAATTTTAGCCTCGCGCCCTCTCCACTGACCAGTTATTTGCGGCATTATGTATTGATGGGGGCAGGGCCTAATGACATGAAAAGCCCGGCCTGCCCCCTTGAGTGATCACCTACATTTCCTCTCCATGCTTCTCCAGTAAGTATTATGTGAAAAAGTTGCCACTAGCAACCAATCAGCTTCTAGCAACCAGTTTGTTCTATAAAATGATAGCTAGAAACTGATTGTTTTTTTATAGGTACCTTCTCCACCTGTCCTCTTTAGAAGGTTTGATAGATCTCTACCTTAGATGCACATTTATCACAATCCTCATTTTGAATACAGGTGTGATAAATATTTTTCACGAAAATTTGCATTGTGAAAATTTATGTTTCCAAGAATCCATCTCAGAATAAATCCCAGATACAGTAGATCATAGGCTACCATAGGCTATCGTCATCTTCAGATGGCTTTAGCTACCAGATGTAAGCTCCACAAAGTTTAGCATTCTGGAGCTTAGTAAATTGACAGCTTTATTGTTGGAAATGAAGATATCTGATGGGCCCCTCCATGGTAAATCCTGGGGATCCTTTATATTTGCAGGTACCCCCCGGAAACTGGTGTAAAGCAAAAAAAAGCAAGTACTGTAATTTTGCACCTGGACAAATCATGTTGCACTGCACTTGGGTGAAAATACATTTTATAATCTTTGCATGCAGGTTAAATATTGGTTGCTGTTGCATGTAGCCCACAAATGCTGGACAGATTTAATTTCCGTATTTTGGAATATTTTCATACCATAATGAGATATCTTGGGAATGGGACCCAAGTCTAAACACAAAATGCATTTATGTTTCATATACACCTTATACACACAGCCTGCAGGTCATTTTATAAAAAAATTTTTTTATACAGTATGTTTAATAATTTTGTGCATCAAACAGTTTGTGTACATTGAACCATCAGACAGCAAATGTTTCACTATCTAATACCCCTTTCACACAGAAAATAGCAAAAAAATGGCTTTTATCCGGCATTTGAAGCACAGGTTTTTTGTTGGACCCACTTTGTACCCCCTTTCACACAGAAAAGCAAATTACTGGGTAAAGCACTTTTACCAGGTAATTTGCTGATCAACATGTGTAGTTTTTCTGTTTGAAAGGGTCAACCTCGAAATTGTTGGGTCTCCAACCTTTGTAAAAAGCAAGGCTGAAGTCCCGGGAATTACGTCCCGGGTAGACCCTTTACAAAGTAAAAAAGACCTGTGTTGATCAGCAAATCACCGGGTAAAAGTGCTTTACCCGGCAATTTGCTTTTCTGTGTGAAAGGGGTATCAGTCATGCTAAAAAAAAATTCCATAATTCGCAATATTCTGTATTTTGGAAAATTTGGATATAGGAAACTCAACCTGTACCAAAGCATTTTTTGGGCAAAATTTACTAAGCGGCGTTTTGACGGCGGTTTCTATTCTATTCTAAACCCTGGGGGTTTGGTGGCAGTTTGCAGCGGTTTCTAAATGACAGCCCTGCTCTATTCTATTCTAAAATGAGTTTTGATGGCAGTTTGGCAGCGGTTTTGGCCTTAGTAAATCTGCAAATAGCAAACCGCCACCAAACCACAGTCAAAACACATTTTAGAATAGAATAGAACAGGGCTGTCATTTAGAAACCGCTGCAAAACCGCCACCAAACCACCGGGGTTTAGAATAGAATAGAAACCGCCACCAAACCGCTGGGGTTTAGAATAGAATAGAAACCGCCGTCAATCCATAATGGAAAAATATATAAATCCTTTTTAAACAGTAGATAATCAGTGGTGAATATATTATCGAGATATTAAACTTTTAATAAGTCCAGTTGCAGGATCACTGTGTAGTATCAACTAATGTATACTGCCAAATGATATTCGTCATTAATAGTGGAAGTATTGGCTTAACAACAATGCATTTCTAAGGACCTTACATAAGCAAATAAATTATCACAAATTGAATGTAATAAATGCTATGGGGTCTATTCAGCAATTATTTTTTTACATAAAATATGCGGAAACTATAATTTCTGCATTTTCTATGTAAATCCACTATTCAGCAATGGATAATGGAGAAGATAACGCAATTATCTTCTCCATTAATTCCCATCTCGCAGAGTACCGCACTGTAGGGATCAGCCATTGATCTCTACAGTGCTTTAACACTTTTTGCTATTTAGCAAAGCAAAAAGCGCTAAATTACTCAAAAAATATTGACTTTATATAACACCATCTCAGAATGGAGTTATATGAACAAAATCTTTAATAATCCTGAAAACTGCAGGGACAGAGGGAAATTTTCCCATAAGCCCCTGCAGCACCTTGTAACTCTGTCCACTCTCCGTGCCTGCTTTATGGTGACCACCTACGGATAAGTCACTCTAGATCAGGGGTGGCCAACCTGCGGCTCTTTTGTTTCTAAAATGTGGCTCCCCCCACTGGAACTGGGAACAGTGGTCTCAGTGATGCATTGCACGTCTGGCGTCATGACGTCACCCGCGTTGAGAGGAGCCTGCCCTGCGCGTCTGCTGGATCTAGCTAGATCCAGTCAGAGGCAGCAGCGAGATCAGTGGGAGACAGAGTGGGAGCCAGAGCCAGCATGGAAAGGTAAGTACTGGGCTGGGGGCACTGCTTAAGGAACACTACTTTAGGGGGCACAAATACAAGGGGCTCTGCTTAAGGGGCACTACTTTAGGGGGCACAAATACAGGGGCACTACTTTAGGGGGTACAAATACAAGGGGCACTGCATAAGGGGCACAAATACAGGGGGCACTGCATAAGGGGCACTAATACAGGGACACTGCATAAGGGACACAAATAGGTCGGGTTCCGGACTATAGATAGACAGTAAATAGATAGCTAATGTCTAGATAGACACCAGATGTTAGACAGTCAATAGTTAAACAGGGACAAAATGTCAACAGGGACAAAAGTCAGACACACTAAAGTTCGACATGTAAGAGGGTCGACAGGTACAAAAGGTCGACAGGGTCAAAAGTTTGGCATGAAAACGGTCGACACCTATTTTTATTTTTAGGGTTAAGGTTAGGTTTAGGTTTAGGCACTTACCCCCACGGCTAGAGTTAGGCACCAGGAGGGAGGGTTAGGCACCAAGGGGAGGGTTAGGGTTAGGGCTAGGGTGAAAATTAGGGCTAAAAAAACAAAAAAATTATTTGTCGACCATTTTTGTGTTGACCATTTGCATGTTGAACTTTTGACCCTGTTGACCTTTTGTACCTGTTGACCTTCTTACATGTCGAACTTTAGTGTGTCTGACTTTTGTCCCTGTCGACCTTTGGCCCTGTCTAACTATTGACTGTCTAACATCTGGTGTCTATTTAGACCAGGGGCGGATTGGCCATTACCTTAGTCTGGAAGATTCCCGGTGGGCCGATTGGTCTGTGGGGCCGCTTGTCATCTGTGGCCCCGCCCCCAGAATCGCGTCACCTGTCACTGCTTTCTTTCATGACACGCAGCCTGCCGGCTGCCTGTCACAGCTAGTAGAGCTGCCCACGGCCCGCCTCTATCATGAGAAGAGGCTTCAAGACCCCGCCCAGCAGGAAGCAGTGGAGGGCTGTGTGTTTTGAAGCACTGGGGGGCTGCCAGCTACCTGCAGCATGCCTGGTTGCCAGGAGACAGGGGATGCTCACCGGCGGCTCCTTTTGTGTTACACACGTAAATGGAGCAGCCGATCAGCATCTTCTACCAGTCTCCCAGCTGTAGCAGGCATGTTCACGTAGGTCCACCTGCTAGTCTGCCTGGCTCTGCGGCAGAGTTATTGGTGAAAAGGAGCAGTTATGTAAATTCAACAACTAGGGGGTGAGGGGGTGTTTACTTTTCAGCCACCCGTGCAAAGCCCTGCCGAACTGCCTGCGGTGAGAGCTGGCTGCCGAGCAACTCTTCTGCCTCCTGTGTCCAGATCGATAAGCCCCGCCTCCCGATTATAAGCCCCGCCTCCCAATGATTAGCCCCGCCTCCATAGAAGCTCCTCCAGGTCAGAGACTCAGAAGAAATGGTGGCTTAAGCAGCCTGCCTTCTGTGAAGAAGAGCAGACGCTGTCCCCCACAGCACCTGGCTATCACAGAGAGGAGATGTGACTAATGCAGTGTGAACCCAAGCAAAGCCCACAGGAGAGCTGCTACTGCAGACAGAGGATGAGAAGAGGTGAGCTGGCCAGCACAACCCACACTGTCCCCTGCCCATTATATACAATCTGTGTCCACATACTGTAGCTATCTAATACCCACACTGTCCCCTGCCCATTATATACAATCTGTGTCCACATACTGTAGCTATCTAATACCCACACTGTCCCCTGCCCATTATATATGTATATATTCTGTGTTCACATAGATATCTAATACTCTCACTGTCCCCTGCTCAATATGGGATGTACCGTATATACTCGAGTATAAGTCGACCCGAATATTAGCCGAGGCACCTACTTTTACCACAAAAAACTGGGAAAACTTATTGACTCGAGTATAACCCTAGGGTGGGAAATGGCAGCAGCTGGTAGTGCCCCCAGTAGTAATTCCCCCTGGTTGTGCCCCCAGTAGTAATCCCTCCTGGTAGTGCCCCCAGTGGTAATCCCCCCTTTTAGTGCCCCTAGTAATCGCCCCCTGGTAGTGCCCCCTGTAGGAATCGCCCCCTGGTAGTGCCACCAGTAGTCCCCCCCCAGTAGAGAGAGACATAATAAGAATTAAAAAAAAATCACTTACCTGAAACTCCCGCTCCTGGTCCCGCCGCTAACAGCTCTTCCGGCCGCTTTGCATGGGAGAGACTTCATTACTCATGACGTCTCTCCCATTACCCACTGCGGGAGCCAGAAGATGGCTCCCGCAGTGGGACAGACTCGCCGCGGCTGCTGATTACAGCAAACACACAGCTGCCGGCTCCGTCCGGTCAGCGCTACACTTCACTCGAGTATAATCCGAAGGGGTACATTTTCAGCACAAAAAATGTGCTGAAAAACTCGGCTTATACTCGAGTATATACGGTAGTTAATAGACCCCGACACTACCTGCCCGACACGGGACCTAAAACAGGCATCGAAATGCCGACGCCTATCTGAATCTCGACGCCGGAAGACCGACCCCCTCCATCCCGATCGTCGTCTGCCGGGTAAGTATAATACTTAGCCCAGGGATGGGGGGGTTAAGTTTAGGGACCCCCAGGGGGACTTAGGGTTAGGCACCTCCCCGGGGAAGGTTATGGTTAGGCCAGGGGAAGGAGGGGTTAGGGTTAGGCGCCACTAGGGGAGGTTAGGGTTAGGCACCCCCTCTAGAGGGTTAGGTTTAGGGTGCGGGGAAGGGGGGTTAGCTTTAGGCACCCCTGGGGGGAGGTTAGGGTTAGGCACTAGGGGGGAGGTTAGGGTTAGGCACCCCTAAGGAAGGGTTGGGGGGGAGAGGGGAGGGTTAGGATACTTACCACCGGCCGTCGGGATCTCTTACTGTCTGTCTTTCACTGTCGGAATTTGAACCAGCGGCAGTTGAGCCGCCGGTAGTTCAATCCCACTACGCACAATATATATATTCTGTGCCTCTGATCCATGCCAACTAAGTACATTCTGAATCCACATAGCTATCTAACACCCTCACTGTCCCATGCCCACTATATACTTTCTGTGCCACTGTCCCATGCCCACTAAGTACATTCTGTGCCACTGTCACATGCCTACTAAAGGCCTGATACATTATGGATTCCAACTGCTAATTCTCACGCAATTGGTTGATTGTTTCGCACTGCGCATGCATCGCAGTTCGCGTGCGCAAACTAGCCGCTGCGATTGGGACTGCGATCGCAGTGAGCATGCAGACACATAGCAGGCATGCTTAGGTTATCTAGTGCGATACCATATGCAGGCTCATAGCGTGCACTGAGGTTAGCAATTTCTGAGTAAGGTCAGGTCTATTACAATTGTGCATATGGGATCCGATGTTACTGATTGTTTTGCTACTGTATATAGTGTTACGAATGTGAGACAAGGGGAAGTG
Organism: Taudactylus pleione; assembly: GCA_031769625.1. NCBI lineage: Eukaryota > Metazoa > Chordata > Amphibia > Anura > Myobatrachidae > Taudactylus > Taudactylus pleione. Next base: position 759,969 of record JAUIMM010000512.1, on the reverse strand, counting down.
GGCATCCTTATATGTGTATGCGATTGCAATGTTGTGCTGCGATCGCAATGCATAGCACCGCTGATATTAGCAACTGCGTACTGTGCATGTTAGCAGAATAGCGATCCATAGTAAATCAAGGCCTAAGTACATTCTGTGCCACTGTCCCATGCCCACTAAGTACATTCTGCACCGTCATAGCTATCTATTACCCTCACTTTCCCATGCCCACTATATACATTCTGTGCCACTGTCCCATGCCCACTAAGTACATTCTGCACCTTCATAGCTATCTAATACCCTCACTTTCCCATGCCCACTATATACATTCTGTGCCACTGTCCCATGCCCACTAAGTACATTCTGCACCCTCATAGCTATCTAATACCCTCACTTTCCCATGCCCACTATATACATTCTGTGCCCGTCCCATGCCCACTAAGTACATTCTGCACCCTCATAGCTATCAAATACCCTCACTGTCCCCTGCCCATTATATATATTCTGTGTCCACATAGCTATCTAATACCCACACTGATATATTCTGTGCCACTGTCCCATGCCCACTAAGTACATTCTACACCCTCATAGCTATCTAATACCCTCACTGTCCCATGCCCACTATATATATTCTGTGCCACTGTCCCATGCCCACTAAGTACATTCTACACCCTCATAGCTATCTAATACCCTCACTGTCCCATGCCCACTATATATATTCTGTGCCACTGTCCCATGCCCACTAAGTAAATTCGACACCCTCATAGCTATCTAATACCCTCACTGTCCCATGCCCACTATATATATTCTGTGCCACTGTCCCATGCCCACTAAGTACATTCTACAACCTCATAGCTATGTAATAACCTCACTGTTCTATGCCCTCTATGTACAATCTGTGCCCTCTTAGCTATCTAGTAACCTCACATTCCCACATACACATCCTGTGCCCTCTTAGCTAACTAATAACCTTACAGTCCCATGCCCACTATAAACATCCTTAGCCCACTATCAGGGATGGCACAGTGCTGGAGAGATTCATAGGGGGGGATGGGTGGAGACACACAAATAGGATGGTAGGACCACTGGTACTATTAGAAGAAAAGACTGGGGTACAGTAATCTAAAGTAAGAAACCAATTCTAATGAAACCATATTACTGATACAAATGGTACTAAATATATTTTATTAATATAAAATTGTTTAATATGGGAAACTCACATTTTGTCCTGCCCCAAACCTGTTACTGTGTATTAGCTGGTTGAACCTCTGTTGCATGATGATGACATTGGCTTTATTGCTACGCAAACAGGCGGCTTCCAGACCATCTGTTTTCTTGTATGAATAGTGATCACTGACTGAAGACACTGCCTGTCCGGGAGGATCAATTTCTGCAGAGGCTCCCCGTTGCAGAGAAATCATATAGGTAAGCAAATAATCATTCACATGCTTGCTGGGCTTATTAACTGGAGAGAGGGACTGTGGGCATATCCATCAGCTCCAAGAGTGGTGGGCATGCCCCCAGCTCCCCGAGAGATGGATATTCCCCCAGCATAACTAAAATGGGGGGAGTGGCTTGCGGACATGGCATTTCACATGAGGCCACACACCTCTTACCATGAGGCCACGCCCACTTTTGGGACGCGCGCTTTAGTCGCGCCCACATAGGGCCTGTTTCTGAATGTTTCCCAGGGCCACTTTAAATTCCCAATCCGCCCCTGATTTAGACATTGTCTATCTAATTACTGTCTATTCCTTATACCACACTAAATAGGTCATACTCCTGCAAACGTCATACCAAAGGCATGCGCACAAAAATGGGGTGTGACCATGTGACACCTAGGACATGCTCCATTTTTGCGCTCTTTAGCTTAGTTACAGGTATTTTTTGCCACTTTGCCTCTGACTGGTTGGCCACCCCTGCTCTAGAGCATGTCAAACCTGCCTAAATTGATTGTCATGTGTACACAGGCTTTACATTAGCCTGTATACAATTATATTTATGTGCTAAACTTATATATACATATTAGATATAAAACCGCATAAATATACATGTATACAGACTAATATAAAGCCTGTGTACACGTCAATCAATTTGGACAGGCTGTATATAGACTTACCCGTCAGCAGTCACCTCAAAGCAGGGACAGAGTCTGTTCCCGAGCGCATGACCGAGCTTGCGCAGAAGCAGAAATAGATGGCATTGTTTTCGGAAACCAAAAACAATGCCTTCTGTAACATCGCAGGGACAGTGTGTTACAGCAACCGCTGATCCTGTAGAAAATATTGCTGAATAGCTGACATAAATGTTAATAATTGATAAAAAATCGTGATGATGTTGCACGATAATATTCTGGGCAACATCGTCACTGTTACTGAATAGACCCCTATGTCCTAATTAGTGGTCATCATAAAACAAAATCATAAGCACTTATTGTGCCAATATACGTGAATAACGCTGTAATCGGTCATTTGTATGGTGTCTACAGTAATCATTGGGTGTACAAGATAAGAGGCATTCGGTATGAAAAGCCGGCTGCCGCATGACCAGCAGTTCGATCCCCGGCTGTGGCAGGCTGACAAAACAGCAAAGCCTGGCAGCGGAAGCCCGACAACGCTGGAAATCCTGATCGTCCCTAAGGTAAGTACTTACTACCCTAACCAACCCCCCTAACCCTAACCCTCCTTAGGGGTGCCTAACCCTAACATCCCCCCCAAGTGCCTAACCCTAACCCCCCCTTCCCCACTGCCTAAACCTAAGTCCCCCGGGGGGATGCCTAACCCTAACCCTCCCTCCCCCTAGCCTAACCCTCCCAGGGGGGTGCCTAACCCTAATTCCCCCCCGGGTGCCCTAAACCTAATTGCAGCAGTCCGCTCGCGGCGCCCGGCATCCCTTCGATCGGGATGCCGGGCACCTGTCTCCCGGCGTCGGGAAAAGGACAGGCGTCTAGATTTTAGATGCCTGTCATTTATCACTAGGCGGGATAGAGGATTCGGGGAGCCGGCGGTCGGGATTGTGGCCACCGGCTTCCTAAACGTATCCTGATAAGAGTGAATGCACTTTAAAACACACAAATACAAATGATTACAGGCGGTGCTGCTGTTTATGCAAAGAATCCTCAGGTTAAAATGTCATAACCTAGTTTGATGAAAGTGCATATACACTATAGTCGTTCACAATCATTGCGTTGATTGACCTTTATAAATGATCAAGGGGCCCATTTATCAATGATCGCTTTTGCAACGCAATCAGGGCATGCCAGTAATGTGCTGTTGATACTTGCGAGGGCATCCACTCCTGATCTCATGGAGTTATAATGTCACACTATTTAAAGTAATGAGACAGGACATGATTATTTAAATTGTCAATTATTACTTTGTTTGGGATTTAAAGTAATGAACCAGGACTTAATCATTTATAAAGGACAATTAAAACAATGATTGTGACTGTATATGCAGGTTGATCAAGCTAGGTTATGACATTTGAACCTGAAAATTCTTTGCATAAACAGCAGCACTGCCTGTAATCATTTGTATTTGTGTGTTTCTAAGTGAATTAACTCTTATCTTGCACACCCAATGATTACAGTAGACACCATACAAATGGTATTCACGTATTTTGACACGATAAGTGGTTATGATTTTGTTTTATGATGGCCAATAATAAGACATAGCATTTATTACATTCGATTTGTGATAATTTATTTGCTTATGTAAGGTCCTTAGAAATGCATTGTTGTTAAGCCAACACTTCCACTATTAATGACGAATATCATTTGGCAGTATACAGTCGTTGATACTACACACTGATCTTGCAACTGGACTTATTAAAAGTTGAATATCTAGATAATACTTTCACCACTGATTAGATACTGTTCAAAAGGATTTAGATATTTTTCCATTATGGTTTTATGCAACATAAAAATGCTTTGGTATGTATGTAAGATAATAGGGGATGAGTCATTCAGATTTCATTTTACACTGCAATTTAGAGTGGAGTTTGGACACCGCTCTTAAATCTAATTATCTCTGTATATTTTATATCTGCCCCACCTGCAGTGCAATATGGTTCTGCCAAGGTGCAACGTTACTTCCTTTTCTTTTTTGCTTTGCTCCTAGCTCTTGAATCAGTCCCTCGTGGTTTTTTGTTAACCTCCATTCTCTGTCTCACCTCATGACCACTGCCACGCTACATTCAAACTTCCCCTCACTACCATAAATCACGCATTTCATCAGGTCACTTCTTCTGACAAGGACAGCACACTTATCCTGACATATTAAGTGCTGTTGTGGTCATTCTGTTAAACTAAATGGCTAAATTTTGTTTTATCCCCATCCCAAAAACTTGAGACACAGGAATAGTGAGTAACTAAAGACTAATAATAAAAAGGTGATTTTGCCATATAAATACAGCTGATCAGAAGCAAAATATCTAATTTCCCAGTAGTAGGAGACGGCTTTAAGAAGACCATGTTTATCTATTTAATTTCACTTTCTTTTCTTTATTATCTTCAAAGTCGAACTGGCAAAAAGCCTTAGTTAAAAAGTTTGAGGGAGCTTAAATATAGGAGTAGTCTCAGACAACCAGCCCTATTATAAATCTATAAAAATCAAGCACATCCTGACTTGTTGAGTAATAGTGACGACTTTAATATTTGTTTTGCTTCGTATCTCTTTATAGATGATGTGACCAGTCCTGTTACATTATGGAAACATGGAGCTTGCATACTACCAGTACCAGTAGTACCAGGAACATGTACTATTTAAAATTGTGGGATCTATTTACTAATCAGTGTTAGGAGACAGAGTGAAAAGTGATAAGGTGGCTGTGTTTAAAAAATTACAGTTGGGAGCTGATTGGCTGGCACTTTATCACTTTCTTATCACTTTTCACTCTGTCTCCTAATACTGCTTAGTAAATAGACCCCTGTATATCAAAAATGAAAAAGAAAAATGTATTTCCAATCTAGAAGCAATTCTTAAAATAGTGATTGTTTGGTTTTTGCAGAATTCACTTAACTCCCTTCATGATTCAGATCGGTGAGAACAACCTGCTGTATTTACCATTATCTGTATCTTATAGTGTTTTATTTGTTTGTTTCTTTTCTCAGACTTACACTTCAGCTTTCATCAAGCTGTATCGTTAAGTGATAAATATTAACCCAGTGCCTACCAGATGTATCATGTATAAGAATTTATAGATAATTAAATCTAATAAATTGCTTGGGGATATTGAGAAACATTATCCTATGTGCATTGACAAAGCATATTTGTCTGTACGTAAATGGCAAGATATCTTAAATGTGCTGTCTTGTGAATGTTTTTTGGATGTTTTAAGCAGCATTATGGGCCTGATTCCGACTCGTACTCAAACGCAATGGTTTGCGTACAAGTCTGATGGTTAAGCTGCGCATGCACAGGACCTATTCTGCACATATGCAGAACGAGTACTACATCATTGCATGCAGTGTCCCTGAAGCCACAGCCTGATTGGGGGCAGGGAGCGGACAGTGCTGAACAGCCTCAGATGGACAATACTGCGACCGATAGTCGTGATGGTGATGCAATGCTGTGTCTTTGTCCTCAGACATCTCCTGCAGCATTAGTATACAGTATTTGCACACAGCAGCTGCGTCCAAAAATGCAGCTGCTGTGTTCATAGCGTACAACTCGGAATCAAAGAATATAGAAATATATTATTATAATAATCCAGAATGTGAGAAATGCTAAAATCTTTTAAGTCCTTTGCTTTGGAGTCATGTTACATTATGATATTATATTGTTTTCGGATATATGATATTATTCAGTTGTCATGCTGCAAATTTTGCTCTGTGCTCCATAAATTCACATCCCAGAATTAGGAATTTTGGGGAAAATCCAGCTGGCTTAGGCATGGCCTGTTTGAATTGGGATGTGGCCTAAACTACCATACTTTTCTTATTGTTAAATATTGGGAAATACAGTATGTACATTTGTAACTTGTTTGCTGCCCAGGAATGAGAATCTCTGTGCTGTCATGGTACTGTAAATGGGTGTTATATGGTTCACATCATGTTTGTAGCGCTCAATAATGGAAACATATAACAACAAAGGCAAAAAACACATAGATATGAAGATAACTTGATACAAGGTTATTTTGCTCCAAACAATACTCCACAGTATTTAGTTAGATTTAAGATGCATGGCAACTTTTTCTTACCTTTTGTAGGAATCTCTGTTGGTGAATGTTAGATTTGGCATGAAATCCATACACTCTGAGGTGATCAGACTCTTGTCCATCAATGAGCACAACATCGATTTGGCTTCCCAGAGTGCTTAGTATTAGCAAACGGAGTAAAACTGTTTGTTTATGGGTTGTTCCTGTATCAGAAACCATCAAAAAGTATGGTGGCTGTTCCCTGAGAAAGTTTTTCCATTCCTCAGAAAGAAAGTTGGAAAATGTGTGGACAACTGTATCTGTATTTTTCTGTAGGTGCAGCATAAGCTGTGTACGCAAGGACATCAAATGAGGGAATTGGAAATACATTTGTTCCATATCCTATGAATATCAAAGAACACAATGAAAAGAGAAACATTACATATATTGTATTTGTGTTTGAAAAACTCTATTTTCTTTATTCACTAACACTGTACAGAATATCAGAACACCGCTTAAAAGATTGATTCAGACAGGACCAGGAAACATCAAAATATGCTACTCTAGAAAATACATGTTGAGTCTCCCATATCCAACATGCTTGGGACTATTGGCATTTTGGATAACAGAATACTCCGTATTTTGGAATAATTGCATACCATATAGAGATATCTTGGGAATGGGACTGCAATATACACACACAATGCATATATGTGTTATATACACCTTATACACACAGCCTGCAGGTAATTTTATAAAATATTTTCAATAATTTTGTGGCTGAAGCAAAGTTTGTGTACAGAAATTAAATTCATTTATGTTTCATATACACCTTATACACACAGCCTGAAGGTAATTTTATACAATATTTTTAATAATTTGTGCCTTAAACAAAGTTTGTGTACATTGAACCATCAAAAATCAAAGATTTCATTATCTCAGTCATACCAAAATGATTCTGTATTTCGGAATATTTGGATATGGGAGACTCAACCTGTACCATAATTCTACAGATCATGTTTTCAGGATTTTTCTGTGTAAACATTACAGACAAAACCTAATAGATGAACACACCTGTGCATAAATAAAGGATTGAGAAGGGGGCGCAAACAATTCTGGAAGGCGCAAAATCTAAGGGCAGAAACGCATGTATCTATCTAATAACAGGTTTCACTCTCTCCACAGTCACAGTGAGGTCTGACTGGAGAAAATCAGAACAAAATAGTTGATTCTCTAACAGATTGTGCTAGGCAGGTAAGACATGTGCATGGAGATGTGTTGCTTAAAGGAAGTTGGAGTAATGGAGGAAAATGTGTTCATTTGTTGCTATGAGGGCATATGTTGCTACAGCTGAGAGAGGGAAAGTGTGCTACAGTACTACAAGGGAGGTAGGATGTCCTACTACAGAGTTCATGGTAAGATGTGTTATAAAATGTGATATTGGGGTGTTACAAGCAAACATGAGGGAATGGGACGTGTTACTATACAAATTAGGGTGAATTTGGGTAAAATTCAGTATGATTTCAAATCCTGACAGCGGCAGCCCGACAGAGGAGGAAATCTCGATCGTCCTAAGGTAAGTACTAACTAACCTAATTCTACCCCCTAACCCTAACCCTCCCTTAGGGGTGCCTAACCCTAACCTCCCCCCAAGTTCCTAACCCTAATCCCCCTCTAAGTGCCTAACCCTAACCCCCCTCTAAGTGCCTAAACTTAACCCTCCCTTCCCCGCAGCCTAAACCTAAGTCCCCCAGGGGGGGTGCCTAACCCTCCCTTCCCCTAGCCTAACCTCCCAGGGGAGTGCCCAACCCTAAGTTCCCCCCCCCCCGGGAACCCTAAACCTAAACCTAACCCTCCCCCCTCCGCGGGTGTACGATTCGATCGGTAAGCCGGTTGTCGGGCTCCCGGCATAAGTCTAATGACAGGAGTTGGGATTTCGACACCTGTCATTAGTGCCTTGCCGGGATTAAGCAGTCGGGAAGTCGGCGGTCGGGATTACGTCAGTAGGCTTCCCGACTGCTTCCCGAATAAGGATGTGTTATTACAGATGTTAAGGGGGATGTGTTATTACAGATATGTGGAAGAGCAGAGGCAACCTGGACAGGGGTGATAGCGAATGGCCCTTTGTTGAATGCTGTGGCACAGAAGGTTGCACTTTATGCAGCCACTCAGACCACGTATGCATGTGCTTTATGGCCACAACAGTAAATGATTACACAGTGACTCAGGGGTCTATTTACTCAGCCTTGGATGGAGATAAAGTGAACGAAGATAAATTCCCAACCAATCAGCTCCTGTCATTTTTCAAACACAGCCTTTGCCATGGCACTTAGGAGCTGATTGTTTGGGACTTTATCTCCGTTCACTTTATCTCCACCAAAGGCTTAGTAAATAGACCCCTTAGCAACTATACACAGAGCTACAACCTACTTTCACTGCCTGATGACATCACTGATTACAGAAAGCACTCTGTCACCATGCAGCTGGCTACTCGCCAGCACCCAGCAGCCACCTCACTAACTTAACATAAACAAATGAAGGTAAAATTCTTCTGCGCCAATCTCATCCAATAGTGTGATTGTATGTCGTTAGACGTCTTCCTTCACATAAGGGATTTTCTCAAGGATGTAACACAAGAAAAATAAACAAAAAAAGTTGTATGAGTATGAGGACCACTCTAAAACCCAAAATAACTCGGCTGTATATGTGCCACCAGTGTCTGTAGATGGGAACATAGTATCCCACACCCAGTGTTCTCATGCATTATAGAAGAAATAATGCTTACATATGCTTACATAAACATATGTGATAGTCCTCATATAATAAAGGTATCTTTATCATTTAAATGATGTGACGAAAATTTTGAATAAGTGACTAAACTTGAACCACAATGCTTACACAGTGTCTTACGTCAATAAGTGCAGTAATCCTCACATAAAGGTATCTTTAAATTCTTAATGGATGGAGAAAACTATTCCATACATAATGGATGTAATAAATAGCAGAATGGATGCTCTCACCTATTTACATCAATATAGCTAATGGCACTCTCATTAAGGTATCTTTGAGACCTGGGTAATTTTCCAGCTCACAGGTGAATCATGTAATTAAACATAAAAAAAACTCATGGTGCAGTAAATCACAAAAAGAAGTTTTATTAAACAATAAAATATAAAAAAAATAAAAATGGTTGGCCTCGTACCAGATGATATATGCAGATCAACAGAAACAAGCAGCTACAGAGCCCGGGTACTTCCAAAGCCATAGAGGTCCTGGATCAACTGGTCATAGGATGGAATAGGCGTCCCCTTAGCACTCCTACAATATTATCCCCCACTGATATATATGTGAAAAAAATGTATCAGTGGGGGATAATATTGTTGCACAGAACTGTACCTTTTCTGCACTTTATGGTATAAACATGTTTATTGTTTTTAGATACTTAAGGGTATATAATTGTATCATACTAATGTATACATACACACAGTGCACTTTAAAAATATTCTGAAATTCTATCATGTACTTTTTCTGCACAATGCACTTTATGGTATGAACGTACCATGATCTTCTAATACACTGGATACCAAAGATTTTTAGGTTTTTATTGTTCTACCACATTTAGTGCACATGAGCACATATTGCACTTTGAAATAATAATCTTACCACTTGTATTCCTTTTTATATACACTTAATATATACAAGCACGATGGGTGCTCAAATGCAGTTCTAATTATTACATGTTTCCATTAGCAACAGATCACCACTGTTGCACTTCTTCTGATTGAGCGGACACCCATATTACTGGGGAGTGCAGTATATATATATTATACACACACACACACACACACACATATACACACTACCATTCAAAAGTTTGATGTCACTTTGAAATTTCCTTATTTTTGAAAGAAAACCACAGTTTTTTCAATGAAGATAACATTAAATTAATCAGAAATATACTCTATACATTGTTAATGTGGTAAATGACTATACTAGCTGCAAACATCTGCTTTTTAAAGGAATATCTACATAGGTGTATAGAGGCCCATTTCCAGCAACCATCACTCCAGTGTTCTAATGGTACATTGTGTTTGCTAAGCGCGTTAGAAGACTCATGGATGATTAGAAAACCCTTGTGCAATTATGTTTGCAAAGCTGAAAATGGGTTTGTTCGTTAGAGAAGCTATAAAACTGGCCTTCCTTTGAGCTAGTTGAGTTTCTGGAACATCACATTTGTGGGTTCGATTATACTCTCCAAATCGGCAGAAAGAGAGAACTTTCATGTGAAACTCAACAGTCTATTCTTGTTCTTAGAAATTAAGGCTATTCCATACGAGAACTTGCCAAGAAACTGAACATTTCCTACAACGGTGTGTACTACTCCCTTCAGAGAACAGCACAAACAGGATCTAACCAGAGTAGAAAGAGAAGTTGGAGGCCCCAGTGCTCAACTGTGCAAGAAGACAAGTACATTAGAGTCTCTAGTTTGTTCAAAAGACGGCTCACAAGTCCTCAACTGGCAGCTTCATTAAATGGTACCGCAAAACGCCAGTGTCAATGTCTATAGTGAAGTAGTGACTCCGGGATGCTGGCCTTCTAGGCAGAGTGGCAAAGAAAAAGGGAAAATAACACAGACAATGGACAGAGGAAGGTGTTATGGACAGACGAATCGAAGTATGAGGTGTTTGGATCACAAAGAAGAACATTTGTGAGACGCAGAACAAGTGAAAAGATGCTGGAAGAGTGCCTGACGCCATCTGTCACGTATGGTGGAGGTAATGTGATGGTCTGGGGCTGCTTTGGTGCTGGTAAAGTGGGAGATTTTTACAAGGTAAAAGGGATTTTGAACAAGAAAGTTTATCACTCCATTTTGCAACGCCATCCCATACCCTGTGGACAGCGCTTGATTGGAGCCAATTTCCTCTTCCAACAGGACAATGACCCAAAGCACACCTTCTAATTATGCAAGAACTATTTAAGGAAGAAGCAGGCAGCTGGTATTCTGTCTGTAATGGAGTAGCCAGTGCAGTCATCAGATCTCAACCCCATTCAGCTGTTGTGGGAGCAGCTTGACCGTATGGTACGCAAGAAGTGCCCATCAAACAACAACAGAGCATAAGCAACCAAGTGTTAGGTGCCCTAGTGGTGAGTAAGAAGTAGATGAAACTAAAGCAGGGAGAAGCACAAGAGGGTAGAGGGCCCTGCTCTTAAGAGCTTACATTCTAAAAGAATGGAACTGAATGGAATGGAACTGAATATATTATACTGAATGAAATGAGCAGAATTAGATTGGAACCTATGATGCTGGATTGAGAGCTGGATCGGTTTGAAACTGATGTTGATGATTTGAAGAAGTTGATCGAATTGAATCCAATGTTGAAGAATTGATTACCTTGATTGGTTGGGACCGATGTTGATGAACTGAAGATCTTAATTGATAAGAGTCCGATGTTGATGAATTGATGAACTTCATCGGTTGGGACTGATGTTGATTTATTGAGTAACTTAATTGATAAGAGTTTGATGTTGTAAGCATCGGATGAGATAGATGGTTGGAGGTATCGGCTAGAACCTACCGATGGTTGCTGTAAGAACAAGTCTCAATGGTAAAACCAGACAGGTGTGCAAGATTGTATAGGACACTTGTTTACCAGATCTAGGAACTGGATAGAATGGACTGGGGGCCTGATTTAGCAAGGATCGTAGTTGCTAATACGCATGCAATTGTTAGATTGATGCGTTCTGCGCATGCACATGCATCACAGTGCGCTTGCGTGAACAAGCTATTGCGATCAGGACAGCGATTGCAGAAGCTATAAAGACCCAATGCAGAGTGATTGTCAGGAAGTGCCGTTTGGGGGTGGTGACGGGGGTAGTCGGGCGAACGCAGGCATGCCAGTGCGTTTCAACGGTGTTGCAGGGGCGTGCATGCACTATCCACTGCTACAGCCTAAGCAGCCTGAGGTCTCATAGTGTGTGTGGGTGTTAGCAATTTCTGAGTGAGGTCTGGGCTTGTGCAAGTGTACGTATAGGTCCGATGTTACTCGTTGTTACTGATCATTTCTCTATATTTCTAAAGTAACCAGATGTGAGTAAGGGGAAGTGGGCATCCTTCTGTAAGGCGATGCTACTATTTAGCATCGTGCGATTCCCACGCAATAGAAAGAAGGTAAAAGTCCTCACCATGTAAATACAGACTGACACTAAAACATATAAAATGATTAACCCTGCAAAACACGTTCCATGGTGTACTCCACAAACACATAGTCGCACAGCGCTAACTAGCATCTTTTCCCAATTCCCCAATACTTACACATTACACACATACATGAAAGGTTCCTTAACATTAAAGTGTAATATTCAAGGTTTATTCAGTAATTATTAATGTTGTGAAATAAAGATTATTTGATATCTAAGGTTTAGTACATGGTAAGCAGACTGTGTTTGGTGTTGTATTGATCCACTGTGTCTCAACAGATTTCCGGTATCATCGGTGAGAAGATCGGAACATGCTTCTGCAAACTATGGACTATAGAGAGTTAAAACATTAAAATGTACTCTGTAATGTTAGCAGCTTAGATTAGCATGCAGCGGGAAAAAGAACACAAAGGGCGGTTGGAGGCTGTTTGTTTCTATTTGAATTGACCTATGAACTATCCTGTAACAAAAGCATCTTTAAGAAGAACCAATGGAATCATGTCAAACTTGTCTATTGTATTGCCTATCCCTGCATGTGCGCTCTCTGACCCCAGTCTTATGTCCTCTTGCTGTGCTGTTGACGGAGGTTTCTAATGCTGATGCCGGTATCTGGGCCCAGAGCACGTGTATGTAACAACTGTACCTTGGGTCTGTATGATTTATTTGCACTAATTGTATTTAGATCACAGCTTGTAACCATCTGTTTTTATATTGAATAATATCTTTTTGTGCTTTGGAACCACATTCAAAGTCTGAAAGCATTTATTTCTTGTGCGACTCATTACACTGAATAGCGACAATTTTAGCAGGAATCGATTGTTAGAAGGTATAGATAGGTAGGAATCGATAGTTGGGGGCTCGCGGTGTTTATCACGCTACCGGGCACTAGGTAACACTCGGTAACGATCTCTCAGCAAAAGGGTGGAGGCGCCTAGCAGGAGAACGCATTGTGCCTTCGAAATCTGCTATCACTTTGTTGCTGAGAGTCCGCTACCTGTTATTGTGGCTTTAGGAGCGCTGATTGAGAATCCAGGGACAAGGGAGGAAAAAGTTTGTTTTCCTTCATCGATAGTTTTTTTGTGTAAAAAAAGAGGGGAAGTCGCATTATTGTGTATGCGACCAAATCGCACTATAGCGTAAAGTCATAATACGTGTTGTGTAGTAGTCGCATTATTGTGTAAGCGACTTGTCGCACAATAGCATATATATGTATTTCCTGTATTGCTGCCACGTGTTTTAAACAAAGCCGTTGAGAGTGCATGGTGATATTGAAAAATTTAATTGTTGTAAATACATTGATCAGTGTTGCCATAGTCTGGGAAAAGGTGTATTTTTATGTGCAGGAAAAGGGTGTGCAACAGTGAGTATTTGTTGGTAGGGACAAGAGTTCCCTAGTTTTGGGTATCGTAGGACCCTTAAGGACTAGGCGCAAGGGTCGACCTAGTAGCTTCTTAGTAGATACCGTTCTAACACATAAGCAGGTGTAGTTGTTGTCTTTGTTGTAGGTTCGGCTCTCAGTGTGGTTGCAGTATTCAGTGATCAGTTAGGGTTATTTGAGCATTGTAATTGAACCGCACAGTTTTGGCTAAATTGTGATTGTGAACTGGGTAGAGGGTGGACGAAATCACTGAAAAGGGTAAGTATTATTGGAATACCTACATGCTAGCAGTTGAAAGGTAGTCAAAAAGGGATTAGGTGCGTGGAAGCAGCCTGGTTATTCTTCCATAGGTGTGTGGGCACATCCTGTTAATATCGTCCGCAGGTAAGTGAAAGTATCTTGACTGTCTTTCACCAGTTTAAATCTCTATAGAAAAGCTTAGGGTTCTCCCAGAATGGGAGCCAAGCAAACGGTAGAGATGTTAGATGATGTGCTGCTGTTGGAAGCGCCACTTGGGTCGGCACGCCATATTATGCATACTTAGTGCCTGATTCAGAGCCGCTCGTAAGCGGCAGTACGCTCGTTCTGAGCGATGTTCGCCCATTTGCGCATGCGTACGGTTTTTAATACGCATGCGCAAACCAGTCAGTGCAGCCGAAAATCGTTTGTTCGCTATATAGCGAATGCCTGCTATTTTGAGTGACAGAATGAGGCGTATGTGGGTGGTAACAGGGGAAGGTGCTTGAAAACGGGGAGTGGAGATCAGAACGCAGGCGTGCTTAAAGGTCAAAACGGGCATTTTATGGGTGTGCATAATTAATACAGCAGCGTCATTGACCACGTCACTTGGTTGTTTTATAGTCAGAACTGCTCGCAATATAGTGGTAGGAAAAAACAACCACAAGAATAGAGAGCAGTTCATACGCTGTTCGATGTACTCGATTAATCTAATAAATAGCGGACATGACGTATGATGCGAGCGGCCAGGGGGCGTATTTTTCAAATGAACGTCCACATGTTTTGTTCGCTCGTTCAGACATGGAGGTGGCAACAGACCGCAAGGAGCGAACGGTTCATATGAATAGCCACCCCCTTTTTCTGAACGAGCGAGCGCTAATTGCGTCCGGCTCTGAATCAGGCCCTAAGTACGGTGCTTATGCAATTAGGTACTGTGATGTATGGTTTAAAATGACGATGAAGAGTGTTAGACCGTTTCCCAGAATTGGTAGCTTTGATAAGGAGGTATTGAACAATGGCCCTCATTCAGACCCACTCGCAAGCGGGCGCACGTACGTTAGGCGTACGTACAAAAATATTTAAATTCAATGGCTCGCTCGTATTTTCGTTCGCATCTAAAATTCCTCCCTAAACTCTGACGACCCCTCCTCTAACTAACGAGCGTACGAAATAGCGAGCGTACATCCCCGAAATGGCTTGAAAGGAACGCACGCACACGTATAAACAGGAAGTGGCCTTGTCAGATGTCGATTACCTGCTCCTTTATTCTGCCTACCTCCATCAATCGTATCATGCCAATCAATGTATCAATTAGCTTAATTGTTTGTTTGTTTTCAACACAATGCAAGAAACTTTACTCTTGTCCGTGTTTGTGTTTACCCGCAGAATACGTACGGATGAAACATTCGCTTTTATTGTTCAAAAAACATGTGAACCACAATTAAACAATTGTACTATTGCTGTGGATCCCCGCATATTTCCCTGGGTTGATTTCTTTATTTAAATTTGCTTACGCATGTCACTGCATCAAGCCTATCATAACTCTCCAGAGATTTCTGGCCCTGTCGAACACATGACTCATACACTAACCAATAAAATTGCTCCTGTTAATTTCCAAAATACATTAGCCAATCAGAAAATTTGTACACACTTTATCAAAAATGATTTTTAAGAAAAACACCATTGCCATCATGAGAGCCTCCGCATTCACCAGGCGTGAGCTGCTGGTGCTTACGGAGGTCATGGATCGCCGGATCACCAGCCAGCCTCAACCCATGACCAACCGGCAGAAGCGCTCCGCGTATGCGGAGGTACGGTCCCGCCTGCGGTCCTTCGGCTCACGCCGCAACATCGGGCAGCTGGAGCGCAGGTGGTCCGACCTGCAACGGCGAACGCCCCGCTTGCTGGCATGCTTTCGCATGCAGATCCTGGCAAGTAAGTGTTATGTATTGTGGTTTTAATGTTTGTGTTTGTGGGGCAAACTGCGTGTGCATGTTTTCCTGTCTGTTCTATTTATTATTTGTACTCATATCTGCGTGTGCATGTTTTCCTGTCTGTTCTATTTATTATTTGTACTCATATCTGCGTCTGCATGTTTTCCTGTCTGTTCTATTTATTATTTGTACTCATATCTGCGTGTGCATGTTTTCCTGTCTGTTCTATTTATTATTTGTACTCATATCTGCGTCTGCATGTTTTCCTGTCTGTTCTATTTATTATTTGTACTCATATCTGCGTGTGCATGTTTTCCTGTCTGTTCTATTTATTATTTGTACTCATATCTGCGTCTGCATGTTTTCCTGTCTGTTCTATTTATTATTTGTACTCATATCTGCGTCTGCATGTTTTCCTGTCTGTTCTATTTATTATTTGTACTCATATCTGCGTCTGCATGTTTTCCTGTCTGTTCTATTTATTATTTGTACTCATATCTGCGTCTGCATGTTTCCCCTCTATTTCTGTTTTTTTAATTCTACTGCTATTTTTTTTTATTTTATTTTATTTTTTTTTTTTTTTTTAGTTTGGTTGCCCGGATTTGTCCATAAAATAAACGCAATTTCTTTGACATATTTTAGGGGGACAGCCAAGACTCCGCCATCACCGTCCGTCCAGACGGCATTCCCGCCCACTCTCCCCAACCCCCAGCCAACACTCCACCCCAAATCTTTCCCCTATTCCCCACTCCTCCCCATCCTTCCCAGACCCTCTCCCGGAAATGTCGGGCCTCCTTCCCCTCCGTCCCACTTCCCCCTCTCCTCCACCCACCCCTCTTCCAATTACCCCCTCCCCGGAGTCCAGCATAACTCCGCCCCATTCTTTGGGGAATGACGGATCCTCCGAGGAGGATCATGGAGGTTTGGCCGGAGCTCCCGTTTTGTCTCCCGGTATGTTTTTTTAATTTTTTTTTTAAAGCACAAACTGTTTGTATGTAATCATGTGTCGTGCCTTTCTTCGTGTTTTTGTGGCTTGACTTTTGTTGATTGTGAAGGTTTGCCTTTACCTCTTCCTGGTGATTTAAGCATACACATATCATACCTGTGGGAATTTGTACCTAGGCCTTGTATTTTTGCCAGCCCACCCTTTTTATTTTTGTTTTTGGGTTTAGGAGTGATTTGTTTTTTTTTTTCAATTTTTCTGTGGATTCCCTATTGTTGTATTAACCCACACACTTTTCTCACCCACAGAGGAACAGAGGCGTCGGCAAGAGGTGGCGGATGTTGTGGGGCAGATGCGCCAACATGTAATCGGCCTTCTGGTGGCCCTCGACCGGCTGTCTGGCCTCCTTCGGCATTAGTTTTTTTTTTTTGGTTCTATTTTCCAATTAAATTTATTAAGACAAATATACGTTGTGGCTCATTTTTAAAAACCAAAACCAAGATAGTTTAGCCTGACATAAGTAGACTGTTCCTGCAAGGATTTCCCTTTTTTAAAAGTTAGATTGTGTTTTTTCTTTGTATGTCAAACAGACACCAGAAACACATAACAGTAACAATGTCATTTCCCTTTTTGGGTGTAGTGTCAATTACAGATTTCTACATTTTCCAGGTTCCTACTTGGTGCGCAAGCTGCTTAGGCCAATCTTACAAATCCCAAGGTTGGGCCAGGCTTCCTTTTGGTGTGGATTGGGAAGCTGAAAACATATTTCAGTTTTGCTCAACTGGCGTCAGTACTGGTTTACCCCTTAGTCAAATGTAACTTGTGTTAACCTGGTTACACTTGCTGTTAACGTCCCAAAAAAGGAAGACCATTTCACTCTTCAAACATTTATTCACAACATAACAGAGAAAACAAAGTGGTCACTCCCAAAAAAAATACACAGTGATAAATTCAAATACAACACATACCAAGAAATAATTAAATAAAAACACAAAATCAAGAACTGGTTGACGAAGGACCATGGCAACATGATTCCACAAACATGGCGTTGCGATATGGGTTCCAGAATATATGCCCAAAAGGACCAGATCCAGGTTTGGTAAGGGTAGCAGGAAGTAGTGAGCGTTGGAGTGCCAAAGATTATGTGAACAAACAGAAGATGGTGAGAAAAATAAAAATAAATTAGATGTTCGCCAAAAAACACAAACACATTAGGTATAAACACTGGAGTTTTGTTCAAACTTACCTAAAAAATCTGGCCACCACATCATCGCGTATGGCCCCCCCACATACTGACCTTCGACCAACCTCGGGGGGGCCATCCTCAGGTAAGGCATCCTCTGGCTGCATTGGGACACCACTCCTTATGGCAATGTTGTGAAATATCCCACACAGGACCACAATTTTCGACACCATATCCGGCACATACATGAGCTCGCCACCAGAGCAGTGGAGGCATCTGAATCGGCCTTTTAAAAGGCCGATACAGCTCTCCACCACTTGCCTGGTGGCTGTAAGTGCGGAATTATACGCACTTTGTGGCCCTGGTGTGGGAGCCAAATAAGGAGTGAGCAGCCAGGACATGCAAGGGTATCCACTGTCTCCTGTGAACAAAAATAGACCACATCAGGAACACTGTGTATCAAGCTTAACATTGTTATGTACTAAAGGTCTCCACTTACCCAGAAGCCACGCATCACCAGCTTGTAGGTTGGTTAATTTCTGCCATATCCCTGATTGCCGGATGACGAAGGAGTCATGAGCACTTCCGGGTAATTTAGCATTCAGGGACAGGATCTGGAGGGAGGCATCACATACCACCATTACATTCAGGGAGTGATAGTGTTTCCTGTTTCTAAATATTGCCTCCAGCCGTGCTGGAGGCTGAAGTGGTATGTGAGTACCATCCACAACCCCTATGATGTGTGGGAAGCCAGCTATTTGGTAAAAATTGGCCTTGGCCACACTAAGGGCACCCATATCCAAAGGCATTTTAATAAAATGATGGAGGTGCTTGAAAAGTGCCTCCATCACTGCCCTCAGGATCCGGGAAAAGGAGGATTGGGAGATGCCCGCCACTATTCCCACCATTGTTTGAAACGATCCTGAGGCACAGAAATGTAACACCGCCATAAATTGCGTCAGTGGTGGTATTGCTGTTGGACTGTCAATTTGCCGCTCAAGATCACTTTCTATTAATGAGAGAGTGTCTATGATGATTTTGGGAGGTAGACGGTAGCGTCTTAAAACCTCATCATCGGGCATTCCAAAAAGGGTGACACGTGTTCGAAATATCTGGGGCCTTGCATGCCTACGATGCCTACGCCTGGGACGAGTTTGAGGTTGGTCGTCTTCCGGGAGCAGGGCCAGAACAATTCGCCCCAGATCTACCTGAAATTCAAAGTTTACAATGTAAGGCTTTTGACCCACCCCAAAAGTAAAAAAAAACAACTTAGCTTTCTGATACCATCCATAGCTGCTTACATGCCGGGGTATTGTCATGATACGTATAAACTGTAAAAAAGCCAACAATGAGACTTCAAAAATTTAGAGGGTGTTTTTTTTTTTTTTAA
Source organism: Taudactylus pleione (assembly GCA_031769625.1). NCBI lineage: Eukaryota > Metazoa > Chordata > Amphibia > Anura > Myobatrachidae > Taudactylus > Taudactylus pleione. The sequence continues at coordinate 740,592 of JAUIMM010000512.1, read as the reverse complement.
ATTGTTGCAAGCCAACACAGAAAATAGCGGAAACACACATTTGGCCATCGATGAAAACGACATTGCACACCGTACGTCAAATAGGGTTCAAATGGACCCAAAAAATGGAAAAGGGAAAAGCAAAACTGGATTATATGATGAATAAGCCGTCAAAAATGCGGTAATTAATTCGCAAATGCAAGTCACTACACCAACAGTCAAAAATGCGGTAATTAATTCGCAAATGCAAGTCACTACACCAACAGTCAAAAATGCGGTAATTAATTCGCAAATGCAAGTCACTACACCAACAGTCAAAAATGCGGTAATTAATTCGCAAATGCAAGTCACTACACCAACAGTCAAAAATGCGGTAATTAATTCGCAAATGCAAGACAAAAAATGGACTTACCCAACTCGAATATATAAGTTTTCCCAAAAAAACTTCTTTGGGTCCGAAAACCAAAAAAAAATAAAAAAGATGAAATGAGTGTTAAACAAATTAACGAACCACAAAACAGAAGAATACACCAATTGGCCACAAATTTGACTGCACAAAACTTACCAAATCAGGAAAGGATGTGGAAAAAATGAAAAAAATGCGAACGGAAAAACCAAAGAAATGTAGCAAAAACAAACAAAAAACCAACTCTGCCAAATCCTCCAACCGCAAACAACAAAATCCAAACCACTTAACCGACAACACTCCAACAACCCCACCTCGACTCCACACACACCACAGTGTTTATTTTCCCGCACAAATTAAGGATGAATCATAGGGACGCACAATCAATGATGCGGCCGCAAACTAAGGACGCATGTATAAATATGTCACGAAATCACATAGAATTTCTGGATGATTTCATGCTGGAAGCAGAGACATGGCTTCAAACCAGGGAAACAATGGTCAAAATTGCGGCGGTAAGGCCTTCATGCATTTTGTGTCAATGATTCTTTTAAAACATAATATTGTGCAAGTTGTGAAGTGGCTAAATCTGCATATTTACCCAAATAGGTGAGGAGGATGACATGGAAGAGACTGCTGGCCCCAGTCAACCCGCCAAAGCTGGCAAAAAAAAAAGGCAGCCACATTTCACAAGCAAGGAGATGGAGGTTTTGATCCAGAAGTGCGTTGACATCCTGCCCCAGGCAGCCAGGAATATGAGCCAAAGCCAGAAGTGGAGAATGTGGGAGGAGGTCGCCGTTGCTGTCAATAGGGTGGGTGATTATGTCCGTCTAGCCCGGGATGTCAAACGGCGGTAAGTAAACACTTTCCCATCCTATAAACAAACCCCATTGTAAAAAAAAGGATAATGGTTCCAAATTCATTCCACAGATGGGCAGACTTCAAATATCGTCTCAAACAAAAACTTGCCGACAGGGCTAGGCATGCAAGGGGGACAGGTGGGGGTCCCACCCCTGTGTCTTTGGAGTTGACAGACTTAGAAGAGATGGCACAGGGGTGTGTGCAGGCTGTGGAGGTGTTTGGCGTGTCCAACATGGATACGGACATGCCAGACTTTGCGGCTCCTCATGTTGGCCAAGGTAAGTCTTGTGATGTCACCAACTCAGAAATGCTATTGTGCCAATATGTAGATTCTAATGTGAGTCTTTTCTCCAATTTCCTAACAGAGACAGAGGCGGATGAGTCTGCTCCAGAGGGGAGCCTTGGCCGCAGAATTTCTGCTGGCTCTGCAGGGGAGGAACCAGTACATCCGGCTGAGGACCCTGCAGAAGCCAGTCCAGGGCGTGCCCCCTCGCAGGCAGTGGGCCTCCTCACAGAACTCAATTTTAAATCGGATTTCCATACGGAGATTCTGCAGAGGATGGACGCCAGTCTGATACGGGTGGCTGAGGCCCTGGAGCAAAATGCTGCGGCCAACGTGACCATTGGTCAGGCCCTGGCGGAAAATACCAGGGCCAACATCCGCATCGCCGATGCCCTGGAGCAGCTCGTTCGCCAGCACATGGTGGAGCCGACCTCCCTTCCTGCCGGAACATCCGGATCCTCCACCTCTGGCACAACATCAGCCAATCCTCCAAATGTGCCTAGCCCTGTGCCTAGTCCAGAGGCCACAACATCTGCCTCTGGACAGGCCAGCCCGATGGCATCCCGGACCCGGTCTGACGCCCACCCTCACCCAGCCAAACGGGCGAGAAAACGGTGACAGCAATGGCGACTTTTCCCACACTCCTTCTGTGCTTGGCTCATATTCCTTTCTGGTCAAAACTTCCCTCTCCTTTCTTGTGAAATGTTTTTACATTTTGTATTTACGCTTATGTTAGTAGTTATGTTTTTTTTTTTTTTGGATCAAATATCTTGGCCACAAAAAAAGGCAACAAAATATTAGGCCAATTTGTTTGTGTGTAAACAATAAATTAAAAACAAAACACTGACATTGTATTGTGACATTATTGTACAAATGGGTTACATTTAATCCTGGCCTTAAAGGCAAAAACTGACCCTCTTTAAAAAAAAAAAAGGCCTCTTTAAGGAACGTTTAAAAAATCACATAGCGATGCAAATTCCACAGTAAACCAAAAAAAAGGGGAGCTAATTAAAAGATGATGACATTATTGTTACAATAGGCCATAACCACCAAATTGTGGCCAAAATAAAACCCCAAAAATGTACGCTAATTGATTGTGTAATCATGACATTAGCAGCTCTGATTTCCACCTGCGTACGCTTTTGTGCTATCCCAATAAACTGCTTTCCAAACACATACCAAGCCGGATTTCAATCCAACACTAATTACTTTACTGACCAGCCGCGATTAATCGCTGCACCATCGTGGAGTCCCGGGACGGAGGAGAAGGCCATCGCCAATGTGGTCGAGTAATCCTGACCCTAAGCTGTGCGAGCATTTTGAAGGGAAAGCGGATGTTTCAGTGACGTATGAGACGGTCCGAACACATTTGACGTTCGCATCTGCTAATGTATGTACGCCCCAAAAACGCCTCGCCACGCCTGCGTTTTTTCATCTCCACCCCCGTCAACACCCAAAAACGCCCTGTTCTGTCAATCACATTTCACATGTCACTTCCTGTACGCTATTTTAGGAACGAGAGAAAAAAAGCTCGCAATCTGCCGTACGCACATGCGCAGTGTAACACCGACGCATGCGCGGTTAGTCAACATCGGAACGCAACGAGCGTACTGTTGTTAACGTGCGGCTCTGAATGAGGGCCAATGTCTGAGATAGCATCTGTATGGTGCGCTCTCGAATGAAAAAGGTAAAATATAACCAGTGTTTAAAATGATGGCAGCGTGAGGGGGATGCGTGGCTTAAAGGTGTGCACGCGATGCAACTAGCGTCGCGAGCACGTTGCCGGAGAGTACAAGCGCAGCGCTAAACTGTGGTGCGTGCGCACCGTGAGATAGCGCACACGTGCAGCAAGGTAGCATTGTGCAAGGTATTGCCAGTGGTTCAAGCACACCACTGCCGCCCTATGCGGATGGGGGTGCAGGTACAGTTGTTGAGAAAACCCATAAAAATATAACAAGTAACTTGTACCCTCTCTTAAGTAATCATAAGGAAAATGTTTATGATGCGGATGATGAGCCTATTGTTATGTCTGCCATTTCCCATGCTGTAAACATGTTAGATGCTCCACCACAACAAGCACACGTGGTGCCGCCATCTTCATCAGTGATAGTACAGGAAGTGTTAACTTCCACTGCACCCGTAGAGGAAGTTGTTAACCCTATACGTAGCAGTAATAGACTAAGGAACTGATTCAGAGCCGGACGCTCTGAACGAGTGCCCGCTCTGAATCAGGGCGTGTTTTTTTTTTTCCATCCAGCCTTTTGGACGCTCGCATAGCTATGGGTTACCACCCACAGCTTATGCAAGCGTCCATGATGATGGTCGCGATGGTCAAGACCATCGTGACCATCGGGCTTGCGACGAGACCCTGTGGTAGGGTCTCATTGACCGCAAGCCCTGGAGTGATTTTGTCTCTATCAGAGCCAAAATCACTCCCACTGACATCACTAGTGATGTCAGTGGGGCCGGACCCAGACGTTAGGCGTTCCCATGGCAACGCCTCCGTCTGGCAGCACGCCCCCTTTGGTGCGAGACCCATAACGACGGCTACCCCGTCGTTATTCGGGTCTCGCGCTTCACGACGGAGCTCCCTCCGTCGTGCGCATGCGCACTAGGGCACCATCGACCCGCTTGCGAGCAGGTCTGAATCAGGCCCTAAATCCCCAGCCAGGTAACAAGGTCAAAAGTAGCAGTGCGGCCAGTCTGCATCCCATCCAAACAATAACTGTTCAGAACGGGAATATGGATGCAAACGGTGTAGTGCTCACAAGGGAGGTAGCAATGCATTGTCCTTGGACAAGAGCGGAGCTAAATTCCATAATGAATGATTTCCCCAATCCTAAAAAGGAATTAGCCAAATGCCAAAGATTTTTGAAAAATTTGGGTAGTGCTCACGAGCCAACCAATAAAGATTGGCGAGTGGTGTTAAGGGCTTGTCTTCCACACAATACCGACGTGACAAAGTTTATCGCGGACTGTGTATTGGATGGAGATGTTCCCTTAACAGACGAAATTAACCAAGGTAACATTTCCCGCATTATAACTCAATTGGGTGTGTATTTTCCAGTAGTAGTTAACTGGAGCAAAATTTTCACCATAAAACAAAAAGAGAGTGAATCTGCAGAGGATTATTGTAACCGAGCTCTGCAGGCTATCACCCAGTACACTGGGTTAAAGGATATTAAAGATAGCACTCATCACAGGGGAATGATCATCACTGTATTTATGGATGGTGTAAAAGAGAACCTAAAGACCCGAGTTCAGACCTCACAACCTGGCTGGTCGGGAGTCACAATAGACACCCTCATAGAATCCACTATTGGACATTTTTAAAAAGAGAGAGACTCAGAGCGAGAAGCTAATGGCTGTTAGTATTCAAGCTCTAGAAGGAATGACTATAACATCACAGCCAACAGACACACCTGCACCTGTACAGCTACACGTTCTCACCAATCCTGTACCACCACAAACACAGCCCTACCTCACTTATCACACACAGCCACAAAACCCATACTATCCACAACCAAACAAAATTTCCCTCAATATCCTTATCCACACCCACCATCTTTCCCTTTCGGTCAACCCACACAGCAATCCTTTCACCCACCCCACTCACGAAGATGCTTTAACTTAATTGTAAGGTGAAGAGGGTGGGACCCCCAAACCAGGGAGTACCTGGATATCCCCATAAGGGATATACACAGAGTACAGGAAACCCACAAAAGTCACCAGCTCCAATTGTGGCCGTAAATGCTGTATTGGTGAGAGTCAACGCTAGGGGTCAGGTCATACCTGTAGTCTACAGATAGTCAGGTTAACGGGAAGTACTAGGGAAGAACCGGTGATGATGGTTGATGTAGCTGGTACTAAATATCCTTTTCTTGTAGACACAGGGGCGACCAGGTCAGTGATAAAATCTCCCGCTAACTTACAGGTAACCAGCAAGACAGTACCAACAATGGGTATAATGGGTAAAGTGCAACATTAAAGTACAACATTATCCTTTAACAAAATCCACAGAGGTCACTATCGGGCCATTGCATACCAGGCATTCTTTCCTCCTGGTAGCAGCGGATCCTACTAACCTACTGCGAAGGGATTTGTTATGTAAGATGGGATGTGTCATATATTGTACCCTTGATGGTGTATTTCTAGATATCCCAGAGAGAGTTGCGCATGAGGTGAGGGATATGTTGGACACTGCCCAAAGAATAATGTATCACTCTACTGGTTCAGGTAAAAATCCATCTCAGCTAGATCAAATGTTATCCCAAATTCCAGATTCACTTTGGACCAAGGATGGACAGGACACTGGATTAATGGCAAACGTAAGTCCCGTAATGGTAAATCTAAAAAGTGGTAGGCAAGCTCCTAAAATTCCCCAGTAAAACAGGAGGTAGAATTAGGGGTTTATCCCATAATTGAGCGATTGTCACAGCAGGGAATTTTAGTTCGTACAGCAAGTGTAGCCAACAGTCCCATCCTTCCTGTAAAGAAGAGTGATGGCAGGGGTTATAGGCTGATACAACACCTTAGAAGGGTTAATAAGGTGGTAGAGAGCCAATTTCCTGTAGTGCCAAATCCAGCTGTCATTCTTATGCAGATCCCACCCAATGCAACCCATTTCACTGTCATTGACCTCTGTTCTGCTTTCTTCTCTGTGCCTCTTCATCCTGTCAGTACCTATTCGCCTTCACATACAGGGGTGTACAATACACATGGACACGATTGCCCCAGGGTTTCATAGACAGCCCCAGTATCTTCTCCCAGGCCTTACACGACTGTTTACAATTTTTTTCAACCTGCCAATGGATCTGTTCTAATACAATATGTGGAAGATTTATTGTTATTGTCACGATCCGGTGCAAATGTTCCTCTGTGGAGGACGGTGAGCCAGGGGGTTCGGGTGACTATGGGAGTGACTGGACTAGGGGCCTGATTCAGACCCACTCGCGAGCGGCTGTCCGCTCGCAAGTGGGTCGATGTTCTGGACTGAGCATGCGCACGACGGAGGGAGCTCCGTCGTGCGCATGCGCCAGACGCGACGAGCGAAGGAAAGTCCTTCGCTCGTTGTGTCTGATCAAAGGGGGCGTGCTGTCGATGTTGATTGACAGCACGCCCCCTTTGGTAGGCGTGCCGGGGGCGTGCCTCCCTGACGGGGGCGTTCCACGGGAACGCCTCCCATCAGAAGCCGGCCCACTGACATCACTAGTGATGTCAGTGGGAGTGATTTTGGCTCTGATAGAGCCAAAATCACTCCGGAGCTTGCGGTTGAAAACCTCAACCGCAGGCTCCGGCTCGCAGTTTCGATGGTCGCGATGGTCACGACCATCGCGGCCATCAAACTGCACGCTCGTATAGCCTGTGGGTGGTGACCCACAGCTATACGAGCGTCCAGGAGGACGCTCCATTTTCATGGAGGCCGGCCCTCATTCAGAGCGTGCGCTCTGCTCAGAGCGTACGGCTCTGAATGAGGGCCTAGGTCTTCTAGTTGTGGGCAAACCCAGGTTTGGCTAGACCTGCCCAGAGGTGCAGAGTCTAACTCACTTGGTGGTTTTCTCCAGTGACTCCTCCAATTGGGATTTGGTTTTCCGCTGCACCAAGTGAGCAGGTCACGGCCCTCTAGACAGGTACCTGGGAATGGCAGAAGACCGGAAACTATAATTAATACTATAATACTGGTGGTGAACCGAATGCTTGAACTCTGGAGCTGGATCTGAATACTTAGAAAACAGGGAAAGAATCCGGATGCTAGAACACAGGCATGGACTGGAAATAGTTAAATATATTGGTGCTGATTTGCACAGACAAGATACAGAGCAGAGTGGACAAAGGCAAATACTGGGAGTGCTGGAAATGCTGGTACTGCTTTGCACAGACAATACACATAGCAGAGTGGACAAAGGCAAATACTGGGAGAGTAACAGATTCTGGAGCTGATTAGAACAGTGAGACACAGAGAGAAGACAGGCATATACTGGGAAAGCTAGGAATGCTGGTGCATATTTACACAGACAAACACAGGGCTGTAGACTGGCTAGGAATGCTTAAAGAGGCAGCTGGGAGCTCATTAGTACTAGCAGGTAATCTGACACCTCAGTAGCACATATACAAAGAAACACAGACATAAAAACATGGTACTAGGAGAGAACTAACTCTCAGACTGAGAATAGCAAGGAAGCTAAAGCTGGAGACTTTAGAGAACTGTGAGCATGCTGAAGCAACTCTCTGCAGGAATAGCACAGAGCAACATAGTATCACAGGCACTGGAACAAAGAAGTTGAACAGCAGTTACTTGAAGTTCTGGGAGCGGATTTATACCCAGGGGTAGCAGATTATTGGAGCACAGCATCAGCTGACTGAGATCATGCTACCATTGGTTAGAATGACTGTCACATGAGAGGAACTGTCATGGCGGCGCCCATGATGGAAACTCCAATCCCCAAAACACACAGCCGACCATGGAAGTCCGCAAAAGCACACAAGGCAGAATACTCAGCATCTCACCCCTCACTGCACCAGACGTCTGACCACAAGAAAGTCAGGGGAAGCCAGCACAGAGGTGAGAGATAGCCGATCCAAGGCTGAACCCTGACAGTTATGTTCTGATTTGTTTATGTCATGTTTAAATGATACTAAACTTTTGTTGCTTCATCTCTCGCAAACAGGACACAAGGTTGCTAAGGACAAATTACAGCCATGCCAGTCCAGGGTTAAATATTTGGGACACTGTCTAACTCAGGGGTTATGACATCTCACAAACGACAGAATCCAGGCCATACAGAACATGACACTGCCGCAGAATCAACAGCAAATTCATACCTTCTTGAATGTGTGGATACTGGATGTGGATCCCAGGTTTTTCTATTTTGGCCTTGCCATTACAGGACTGAGGGCTTTATTCAGAGGCGGCCGTACGGTCCATGACCGCACTGCCGCCTCGATGTTTGTCTAGTGCGCATGCACACGAGGGAGCCGGCTCCTTCGTGCGCATGCGTGACACCCGCTACGACCGACAGCGCCGGTCATAGCGGGTCTCTTTCCAAAGGGGGCGAGCTGTCGATGTTGATTGACAGCTCGCCCCGTTTGGAAGGCGGGCCGGGGGGGTGGCAGCCCAAATGGAGGCATTCCTACGGGAACGCCTGCTGTTTGGGGGAGGCCCCACTGACATCACTAGTGATGTCAGTGGAGAGCTTCCGGCTCTGACAGAGCCAGAAGCTTTCCAGGGCTTACGACAAGTGAGACCCTACCCTAGGGTCTTGTCATAAGCCCCGAGGGTCGCGATGGTCAAGGACCATCGCGATCACCACCCTAGCGGTCGTTAGAGCTGTGGGTGTAAACCCACAGCCTAACGACCAAAACAGAGGCGGGCGGTCAGGATACAAGCGGCCGCCCAGTTTCTGAGCGACCGCCTCCATCCTCTGACCGCCTCTGAATGAGGGCCTTAGTCTCTTCCTCAAAGCCCGATCGTGTCATACACACAGAGGAATCAGAGCAGGCTTTCCTTAATCTTAAGGATAGTCTGACAAGAGCACCAGCATTGGCAATACTTGGTTATGAAAAATCTTTTGATTTGTATTGTACGGAAGCTGATGGCTGTGCAGCAGGTGTCCTCACACAAAAACAGGGTGATGCCAGTAGGCTCGTAGCATACTACAGTGCACAATTGGACACTGTGGCAAGATCACTCCCAATGTGTTTAAGAAGTGTAGCAGCAACTGCTCTATTGGTCAGTAAGAGTGAGGATTTGGTACTAGGCCATGATATGATTGTTTATACTCCCCATGCTGTATCTGCTTTGCTAAGCTCTGCCCAAACCAGACATATCTCCTCAGCTAGGTTCACAAAATGGGAACTAGCCTTAATAGGACCTGCAAACATCACCATCAAAAGGTGCAGTACGTTAAATCCAGCTACCATATGTGCAACATGATGCACAAAGGGTGGAGAGAGGTGAGCTGCTGGCAACAGGTGAGTTCTGCAGGTATATTGATGCACATGATTCTATGGAATATCTGAATCAAACCTTTACAGCAAGACCTGACATACGGGATACACCTTTAGAAAATGTAGATGTGACATTTTACACGGATGGGAGTTGTCATAGACAAACTGACACTGCAGAGTTGTGTACAGGTTATGCTGTGGTAAATGACGAGGATGTTATAGAAGCCGAACCATAGGACCACCACACTCGGCCCAAGTGGCGGAACTGGTGGCACTAAAGAGAGCGTGTGAATTAGCGGAAGGTAAATCTGCTAATGTCTACACTGACTCTAGGTACTCTTGTGGGGTAGTACACGATTTCGGTGCCTTATGGCGTCTGAGAAAATTTATGACAGCAGCAGGCGCACCAATTGCACATTCCTAACATATAAAAGGACTATTAACAGCAATCCAATTGCCAAAGGCAGTGGCAGTAATTAAGTGTAAAGCCCATACATGTGAGGATGATCCGGTGTCACTGGGCAACAACAGGGCAGACGAAGCTGCAAAATGGGCAGCAGGGTTAAAAACGAATGTACCAACTGAACAAATTATGACTTTTCAAACAATTAACATGCTGAAATTAATTGAGATGCAAAATTGGTGTTCTATCCAGGAACAGACAGTCTGGAAGTCCAAGGGATGTGGGCAAGAGTCCTCTAGACTCTGGAGAGACAGACAAGGTAAGCCGGTGGCTCCCAAGGCATACTACCCCAGCCTGGCTGAGGCAGCGCATAGTCTGACTTATTTGGGAAAGCAAGGTATGTGCAAATTGGTGAGAGCATACTGGTGCACACTGGATTTTTCTTCTCAAGCGGAAAAGAGAGCAATGTCCTGTCTGACCTGCTTGAGGAAAAATATTGGGAAAATGATCCCTACTGAACCATCCCACATTCCTCTGACTGATGGACCTTTCCAGGTAATACAAATTGATTTCATCTAATTACCACCCTGCAGGAATCGCAAGTATGTATTAGTGTGCACTGATGTGTTTTCAAATTGGGTTGAGGCATATCCAGCTGCCACTAATACTGCTGCGTTTACTGCCAAGAAAATTGTTCAGGAATTTGTATGCAGATACGGTATCCCTAAAGTTATTGAGAGTGATAAGGGTACTCATTTCACAGGTGATGTTTTTCAAAATATGTGTAAACTGATGGGTATTAATAGTCAACTTCATACCCCCTACCAACCGCAAGCCAGTGCCAAGGTGGAGAGGATGAACGGTACTATTAAAAATAAATTAAGTAAGATCATGGCAGAGACTGGACTAGGATGGCCAGAAGCATTACCGTTGGTCCTACATAGTATAAGGAACACTCCAAGACCCCCTCTAAATCTGTCCCCCTTTGAAATACTGTTTGTTAGACAACCTCATTTGATTATAAGTCCACAGGAAGACTTGAAAGGTAACAACGAGGTAACTGTAAGGTATCTTATATCAATGAGTAAACAGTTAAAACAGCAACAGCAGAAACTGAAATTGTTGTCCCATGATATGCCTGAAACAAACTGTCATGATGTTGAACCTGGAGAATATGTTATGATCAGAAATTTCTTGCGTTCAGGTTGTTTGACTGATCGTTGGGAAGGTCCGTATCAGGTGTTGCTGATGAGTACCACATCTTTGAAGGTGGCCGAGAGAGATACCTGGGTCCATTCCACTCACTGCAAGAAGGTCAACCAAGAAGTTTGCAGGTCCTTTCTACGGCAATGGACTGGTCTGCTGTGTTCATTTTTGTATTCTTTTAAAGAGATTCCATCATCCTGGTTTGTTCGAGGATTTCTGATTTCTGTGATGGGGGACCGATAGAGGAGATGGGAGCTAATGGCAATATTGATGGAGTGGAGTCAAGAGGAGGAGTGCTATACCAATCAGGGGAGTCTCTGACCAAACTTAGTACAGTAATTGTTAAGAGATCTGCTATTTTGGATACTTGGAGACAGTCTGAAAGTCTATCGTCTGAGGATTATTGTATGTGTGCATTCTGCAGGTCCGTAATTGATGAGAATTGCATCCAACGGTGTCAACCTAAGTATAATCAGTATTGGGGTGGGTATCCTTTAGAGGACTATCACAACATGGTGGGCAAAATTTTAAACCAAACCAATTGTTGGGTGTGTTCTCACATACCCCAAGGACAGCATAATGTAGGATTAGTGCCATTCCCATTAAATGTCTCTGAAATTATAGAATCACAAAGAGGGCATGCACTAGATGGAAAATTTCTTAATACCAAACCACCCCATTTTAAACTCCACCAGTACCAAGTAGATAAATCACTTTTATGTTTAAATATCACCAACTCCAATGAACCAGGGAGTTGGGAGGTGACTGGGAATAATCAGATGAAGACCTTCTCACTAAGAGCTGATCGTGAGCCTATGAATTACGAACTGTTATGCACAATTAGGTCGAGTGGAAGACACTTCCGCTATAAATATACACTGAGTCCCACCAAAGAAATAATTGGTAGGGTACCAGAAGGGTATTGTGCCAAGATATTACAACCCAAAACTTGTATGAGTCAAATGGGAGAACCTGAAGTAGGATCACTTGCCAGAGAAATGTGTATGACAATAATGATGTTTACTATTCTTTATGTTCTCCCCGATGTATATTTTATATGTGGAAGGAAAGCATATAAGTGGCTCTCTCCGAGTTCCGAAGGTTTGTGTAACTTGGGAAGAGTAGTTCCTGAAGTTATGACCCTCACACATGGGGAAATGATTGGTATTCATAAAGACACACCATCACCATATCTTCACACACAGGGCTTGATTCAGACCCGCTCGCGAGCGCTCGCAAGCGGGTCCATGTTGGCCAAGTGCGCATGTGCACGAGGAAGCCGGCTCTGTCGTGCGCATGCGCGAGACCCACATAGCGACTGGCAATCCGTCGCTATGGGTCTCGCTACAAAGGGGGCGTGCTGTCGATGTTGAGTGACAGCACGCCCCCTTTGGTGCGCGTGCTGGGGGCGTTGCTGCCCAGATGGAGGTATTCCCATGGGAATGCCTACCGTCTGAGGCCGGCCCCACTGACATCACAAATTATGTCAGTGGGAGTGCTTTTGGCTCTGATAGAGCCAAAAGCACTCCAGGGCTTGCAGCAGATGAGACCCTACCACAAGGGTCTCGTCGCAAGCCCGATGGTCGCAATGGTCTTGACCATCGCGACCATCTTTTTGGCCACTCGCTATAGCTGTGGGTGGTCACCCACAGCTATGCGAGCGGCCAGGAGGCTGCTCTAAAAAAAGAGAGGGAGGGCACTGATTCAGAGCGAGCACTCTGAAAGAGCGTCCAGCTCTGAATCAGGCCCACAGTATGAACACAGAGACAAAAGAAATATGATACCATAAAGCCACACAGTTAATTAGTGAAACAACTGGCTTTCAAGTTTTGGTAGCATTGGATCCCACCAGGATCGCTCGGGGTACACTAAATTTTAGATTTATCTAGATCTTGCTAAATTAATAGATATCAGTTGCAAGCTTACAAGAAAGAACTCGTGCAACATAGACTAGTGTTAAATTATTTAACAGCTGTCACTGGAGGGTATTGCATAACTTTGGCCACCCAATTTGGAGTAAAGTGTTGCACTTATATTACAAACGATACCAGCGATCCCAAGGAGGTGATAGACCGGAAGATGGATGAAATTCTGCAGCTAAAATGGGAATTTCGAAAGAGCCATAATGCTTCAGTGGCTCAAGTAGAGGAGAAGGTAGAGGAATGGGTTTCATGGTTTAACCCAGTGAAATGGTTCTCAGGTCTAGGAGAGTGGGTCCAGGAAATTATTGCAAGCATAGGTAAACTCCTGATCCTTATACTGGGTGTCATCATAGTAATTGGCATATGTGTCAGGAGTGTTCCTATTGTGTTGAAGTGTGGAAAATGTAAACATAAGGTAATCAAAGGAATGAAATCATGATGGTGGTCAGCGGTAACAATATGAATACTGAGGTAAATGTAGAACTGCATTACAACCCTGAAATAGAAGGTACCATCGTATAATGTATAAGATTTAGACATGCATAAAATGTATTATTAAAATGTTATTTTAAACATCTCAAATAATGTAAGTCCCTATTCCCCCCCAAGACTTCCTTTATAGGATTGGTGCATCTCCACATCTTTCCCATTATCTCCCAAGATCCGTTGTGCGCGTATAGGGGTAGTTTTATGTCCCCTCCTAGAGACACATTATTGATGGATTAAGAACCACCTTGTGCCATCCCATAGTATAACATTAAATGATGTCATATTGTAAGCCTAAATTAATTTTAAAATCAGAGTATGATAGCATGTTGTTTGCTATCAAAGGGTAGACTGCCAAAGCCGGATAATTGGCTGAGACAGGATCAGTTTAAAATTAGATCTGCATGACGCCATTTTGCGACTGGCCGCCCAGTGCCATTTTAGTGAAACTCGCCATTAAAATGTACTCTGTAATGTTAGCAGCTTAGATTAGCATGCAGCGGGAAAAAGGACACAAAGGGCGGTTGGAGGCTGTTTGTGTCTATTTGAATTGACCTATGAACTACCTGTAACAAAAGCACCTTTAAGAAGAACCAATGGAATCATGTCAAACTTGTCTATTGTATTACCTATCCCTGCAAGAGTATATATGTGCACTGTCTGACATCAGTCTTGAGTCTTCTTGCTGTGCTAATGCAGGTTTCTAATGCTGATGCCGGTATCTGGGCTCAGAGCGCGTGCGTATGTAACAACTGTACCTTGGGTCTGTATGATTATTTGCGCTAATTGTATTTAGATCACAGCTTGTAACCATCTGTTTTTATATTGAATAATATCTTTTTGTGCTTTGGAACCACATTCAAAGTCTGAAAGCATTTATTTCTTGTGCGACTCATTACCTTGAATAGCGACAATTTTAGAAGGTATAGGCAGGAATCGATTGTTAGAAGGTATAGATAGGTAGGAATCGATAGTTGGGGGCTCGCAGTGTTTATCACGCTACCGGTCACTAGGTAACACTCGGTAACGATCTCTCAGCAAAAGGGTGGAGGCGCCTAGCAGGAGAACGCATTGTGCCTTCGAAATCTGCTATCACTTTGTTGCTGAGAGTCCGCTACCTGTTATTGTGGCTTTAGGAGCGCTGATTGAGAATCCAGGGACAAGGGAGGAAGAGGTTTGTTTTCCTTCATCGATAGTTTTTTTTGTGTAAAAAAAAAAGGGGAAGTCGCATTATTGTGTATGACAATTTTAGAAGGTATAGGCAGGAATCGATTGTTAGAAGGTATAGATAGGTAGGAATCGATAAAGCATTTACATATCACCGCTGATATTAGCAACTGAGTTGTGTGCGTATTAGCAGAATAGCGATCCTTGCTGAATCAGGCCCTGGGACCGTTCAGATACAGAGTACCTGGGAGCTCAGGGCCTGATTCAGCAAGGAATGCACAGGAGAGAATGCAAGCACTTGGCCGATCTTTTTGCTCTGCGCATGCATCGCACTGCGTGTGTGCGATCTTGCCAGTGCAATCGGATTATGGTACACAGACTACACGCAGTGTGTACGCAGACCCTTCTGAAATTGATTGACAGGGAGTGCTGTTTGTGGGTGGTGATAGGGGGTGATTAGGCAAACGCAGGCGTTATAATGCCGTTATAGTGGCGTGAATAATTAATGCAGTGCGGTGGCATACGCAGCCATACCGCAAGCTGTACACAGGAAGCGGCCAAAATCCTGAGGCAGGTCAGGTCAACCACCATTATGCTAATGGGGGCGATGGTTCTCGATGTTACTGATGTTTACGCTATCTTGCGTGCTGATCAGGCTGTGAGTAAAGGTAGATGGGCGGCATAGTATGGGGCTGGGCGTCTGCATCTTGTGCTGCTGTCTCCGTGCGTATGCATTGTTTAGCATATTCTCGTAGCGGACAGGTGCATCCATGCGTTCCTTGCTGTATCAGGGGGAAGAGTACAATGACTAAAGGAGGTGAGGTGGAAAGACTAAAGAAGGAGAGGTGAAGTGGAAAGACTATCAAGAAGAGGAAAGGATGAGAGTAGAGACTGGCCAGAAGTGGTCTTCATGGAAGAATTGTGACCAAAAGCCATACAGTACCTTCGATGTGGAAACAAGGTGAAGTGACTCAACTATGCATGAAAACATAGGAAATGAGGTGCAGAAAAAGGGCAGCAGGTGCTCTGGACTGGTGAGTGAAAATTAGAAATATTTGGCTGTAACACAGAAGACAGTTTATTCGTCTAAGAGCTGGAGAGCGGTACAATAATGAGTGTCTGCATTGTGGAGGTTCCTTGCAAGTTTTGGGCTGCATTTCAGCAAATGGAGTTGAGGATTTGGTCAGAATTAATATTGTCCTCAATGCTGAGAAATACAGGCAGGTACTTATCCATCATGCAGTACCATCATTTTATTTGTAAATTCAGTATTTTAATATTAGAATATAGCCTAGCAATAGAATCTAAGTATTACATCTGCAGGGTACATTACTTTGTTTGGCAATGGCACATTTAAATGGCGAGCAGGCAAAGTTACAGTCATAACATTCTAATTAAGATTCTAAATAGGACACAAATATTAAGGACAGGATTATCAAGCCATGGAGAGAGATAAAGATAAGTATTCACTAACCAATTCTACCCCCTAACCCTCCCTTAGGGGTGCCTAACCCTAACCTTCCCCCCCAGTGCCTAACCCTAATCACCCCTCTACGTGCCTAAACCTAACCCCCCCTTCCCCGCCGCCTAAACCTAAGTCCCCCGGGGGGGTGCCTAACCCTCCCTCCCTCTAGCCTAACCCTAGCCCCCCCCCCCCCCCGTGGCTGTCCGCGCTCGGCGCCTGGCATCACTTCGATCGGGTTGGCGAGTGCCGGTCTGCATCTGCAAAATGACAGGCATCTAGATTTAGACGCCTGTCATTTAACCCTCACTGGGATTAAGCAGTCGGGAAGTCGGCTGTCGGGATTAGGTCCCCCGGCTTCCCGGCTGCATACCATTAAATTAGCTATGTTAAATTAACAGGGGTGAAAAAGGGTGATAGCCTCAGGCTTTAACCCCCAAAGCTATTCAATTACAGTCCCTTTTTCACTCGAGCAGCTTGTTGACACCCGTTAAATCAACATGTTAACAGGCGTTAACACATGTAAATGGGCGTTAACACATAGAACACTTGATAAGTTCCGTGGATCTATGCATAAGTGCCTTGCATCACCTGTTAACTGGCTAGTTATCAGGGATTTATTTTCGGGATCAAACCTCGAATAAAAAAATCTGATAAGTGCAGCCTGCCAGGTGCCTACGGGACTAATTGAATAGTGCCAGGGGATTGATTAGCATGTAATAAATTACCGGGGCTAATTGAATTCCCCCCCAAAGTGGAGTAGTTGCCTAAAGCAACTGATCAGCTTCTGTCATTTCAAAGACTGTGCTAGATAAATGACAGAGGCTGATTGGCTGCTCTGGCATTTTCTGCAGTTTATCTCTCTCCAAGGATTGATACATCTTCCCTAAATATGTAAATCTTTAGGGGCATTTATGAAAACTGGTTAAAAGGAAGTAGTGCAGTGTTAGTCACAATACCATGGCTATGGAAATGTATTTATACTACAGTTGTATTTGTATGTATGTGAATAACCATTACAGTACTGTATATTGTAATAAATCCCTAAAGTCAATTTATTTGAACTGGCTTACCTCTCCTCATACTGTACTACTTAACTGACAATTAGTTTTTTCTAAAAACCACTCTGAAATTGTCTGGGTTTTTTATGAGTGAATTAGGTGAAGAATATGTAATAAAACTTATCCAAAATGATTTCATTTAAAAAAAAAAAAAAGCTATTTTTTTTTAATACATGTAAAAAAAATTTAGTTTTTTTCCCTAAAAAACATCGGAACATTGGATCAACATCATTGGAACATCGGACACATTGGAAACATGTCAACTGTTGCAACTTTCATTTTCCCAGTTGCTTCATCCTCACGGTACACTCTAGAGGGGTGGTTAATTTACTTTTCCCCAGCAGCTGCTAATCTCTGCAGCCGCTGGGTGGGGGGTCCTGCTGTGCTGACCGATCAGCATTGAACGGCAGCATGGCAGACACTGCGGGAGGGTGGAGGGAAGCAGAGGGACCAGAAGGTCCCTCTGAGAGCAGCAGCTGCGGGAAGAGAATCTTCCTGCAGCCGCCCCCACACTGTTTATCTCACTGGTCGCATTTTTGCAACCAGATCAGATAACACACTGCCTGGTGTGGTCGGAAAAATGCGACCATGCCAGACAAGTAGCTATTAAATGCACCAAGGTGTACCAAACTGCGCATGTGTTGCAGCCTGCAGAAGTATAGTTAAGTGCTTCCGATTTATTCTGACACATACACATCTTAGTCTTTTATTTGTAAATGCTAACTGTACCTAAGAGGAACATTCCATTTCGAGTGTCATGGACATGTGGCCAGGGTTAGTACCAGGGGCGGACTGGGCTGGGGGGCAGGGTGCCATCTGCCCCCCTGGCCAGTACAATTTCAGTGTTCTAGGGCCGCCAGGCTGCGGCAGGCAGGCAGAGGATGCTTCTGCTCCCCGGCCGCTGCCCAGCCAGAGAGATCCGACTGAAGTAGCAGGGACTAAAAGAAAATGGCTGCCCCCATAACAGACTACAAAAAGATGGCCGCCTTCGACCAATGGGGAGCCAGGTTTCCCTACCCAGAAACCCAGGAGGGTGGAGAGTGGGAAAAGGGGGCGTGGCTTATCGAGTGGGAAGAGGAGCTGAAAAAATAAATTTTATGGCACCCATGGAGGTGAGAGTCAGAGGGCAGAGGTGAGCCTGCTTCCTGTCTTCTCCACTCATACCAGGTAAGTGGAAGGTGGGGTGGGGCATATATATATATATAAGTGTGTGTGTGTGAAAGGAGATATAACTGCTACCACACAACTGTTTTTTATTTTTTTCTGTTTAATATTTATGACCAAAAAATTTGTTATAAAGTTGTAACTTACATTAGTTCCACTGTATCACTATTTTTGGACTGGTAACTGTGCTGTGCATACAGCATAATAATAGCAGATAAAAAACTTTAGATGTCTATGTACTAAGACTTGGAGGGAGATAAAGTGGATGGAGAAAACATACCAACCAATCAGCTCCTAACTGTCACTTTACAGGCTGTTTTCGAAAAATGACAGGAGCTGATTGGTTGGTACTTTATCTCCATCCACATTATCTCTCTTATAGTACATAGACCCCTATGTACTATGGGCCTGATTCAGAGGTGGAAGCTATTGCAATTCGCACGCAGACTGAGTGATTGTTTATTGTTTTGGGTGTGGTGACGGGTGGTGGTTAAGGAAACGCAGGCGAGTCTGGGCGTTTAAACGCCGTTTCATGGGCGTGCATAAATTAGCCACTGCAAGTGCATATGCAGCCCTGCATGGCAGAAGAGCTCCCTAGGCTGCGGCAGGTCAGACCTTCCACAAGGGTAAAATGGCCACCGATGTCCTTTGATGTTACCGATATTTATGCGTGCATGAGATCGCGCACGCAAGTACGAAGGCGCCAGTGGGTTTCTTTATGCTCGGTGATCTTTGCTAACATTAGCATATTTTCACAGCTGCGAGCGTGGGGAAGCGCAACTGCATACACATTAGCGTCCACCTCTGAATCAGGCCCCATGTCTCCAGCAGCCTAATCCACGCAAGCACACCCGAACGTACAGCTTTCCCCTATGACTGCGAGACACCAGAGCACATGATTTACCTGAAGGATAATGGAGCAGGCTGAAAGCTTTGGGTCAGGATCCGGCAGGACAGGCATTATTAGGTGCTACACACACAAGCTGCTGGTCATTTTGTAATTGTCAGTGAGAGGCTTAAGCAGAGGAGAGGGTGGACTGGTGGCTAGACACAGGCGGACAGTAGTGGCCATAGCTGAATTTCACCTTACCATAAAGAGGCCCCTATTTCCACTGTAACCTTAGCACAGTCTAAGCCTTTTTGTTTTTTTAAAAATTGGCCCACCGTAAACAGCCTTAAATTGACCTGATTTTATGCAAACCACACCCCCAACATTATTGTCACACCCATTTTTAAAATTGCATTTGCTGGGCCACTTGCATGTGTTTGCCCCCCAGGCTGAAAGTTGCCAGCCAGCCCCTGGTTAGTACAGATACAGCAAAAAAGAAAGAGCGCTAACCATTAACAGTGTCACAGTTTATTAATACCAACAATACACTATACTATATATACCAATAAGAATTGCTGGTCACATAGACCTAATCACAATATTACAAATATAAATACATAGATAGATAAATGAAAAATAAAAAATAGGAAATAAATGAACACAATATATAAAATCACTATTATATACACTGCACATAAATGACCCAATTGAAATAATAACCACTAATATAGTAGTGGTACTGTGCAGCATATGTACATTGGAATACACATCAAATAGAACACAGCCTCAGGCGCCTGGAGACCTATAAAAAAATCCTTCTATTAAAGAGTTGATGGATGGTGTTCCACAGCCAACAATTAAAAATTCCTTGGCATAATGTCATAAAAAATATATTGATAAGAGAAGTATTCCTTGGTTCTCTCTTGCTCTCAAAGATTAAGGGCCTGATTCAGAGCCGCTCGTAGTGAACCGATGTTGTGCAACCACGCATGCGCCGGTGTAACAATGCGCATGTGCGTACGGCTGATTGCGATCTTTTTTTCCGTCGTTCGTCGAATAGCGAACAGGAAGTGACATGTAAAATGTGATTGACAGAACAGGCCGTTTTGGGGCGATGACGGGGGTGGAGATGGGAAAACGCAAGCGTGTCGAGGCGTTTTTTGGGCGTACATAAATTATCTCATGCGAACGGCCAATGTGAACGGAACAAGTGATACGTCACTGTCTGATCCACTTTACATTCAAACTGCTCGTTCAGCTTGTGGTCTGGTATTCTCTACCGCAATGACGATGGTCTCTTCCTCCTTCCTGTGCCTCTTCGATGTTGTTCCGATTTATCAATTCTTGTCAGAAAAACAATCAACTTAGAATTGAAAACAAGCTTGTAATGTAATAGTTTCTTTTTTAGTAGCACAAAACCATACGCAGGTGAACTACTCAGCTGATAATTTCTGGAATAGACAATCAATTAGCGTACCAATTTTTGTGAAAAATATGTGTTTTGGCATTTTGTATTGGGAGATATTTTTTTGCAACATTATTGTCATTATGTTTGTGTTTTTTCTTTTTTTTTTTATGAGCCAAGAAAAAACACGTTTTTTTTTCTTTGCCAAACTGTTAATTAAAACTCCTAAATGGTTTTTAACCCTTTGGTTTCTGAATCCAAAATAATGTGTAGATTTCCGTTCATTTTTTTTGTTTGTTTTTTGCAGGATTACCTATGAACCAGTTTTGGAATAATTTCACAATACAATTGATCAGATTTGCCATATGTTTTATTTTTTCGACACATTTTTTTTGTATGTGTAATTGTCATAAATCATTTTTTAAATAAAAAAAACACACAAACACAAATAGTGGCAGTTGGCCAACACAAAATAACACAATTTAAAAACAATTCACAAGAAAGGAGAGGGAAGTTTTGGTCCTTAAGGAATATGGGGCAAGCACAGAAGGAATGTGGGAAAATTAGACAGTGCTGTCATGGCCTTTTGGCCTGTTTGGCCGGGGTAGGGTGGGAGCCTGACCGGGTCCGGGATGTCCTTTGGCTGGCCTGTCCAGGGGCAGATGTTGGGGCCTCTGGACTAGGCATAGGGCTAGGCACATTTGGAGGGATGGCTGTTGTTGTGCCAGAGGTGGAGGGTCCTGATGTTCCGGCAGGAAGTGTGGCCGGCTCCACCATGTGCTGTCGAACGAGCTGCTCCAGGGCATTTGCAATCCTGATGTTGGCCCCAGTATTTACGCCTGGGCCTGAGCAATGGTCACGTTGGCTGCAGCATTTTGCTCCATGGGCTCCGCCACCCGTAGCAGACTGGCGTCCATCCTCAGCAGAATCTCCGTGTGGTGATCCGATTTCAAATTGAGACCTGTGAGGGGGAGTGCCCTGGACTGGCTTCTGCAGGGTCCCCAGCCGGATCTACTGCTTCCTCCCCTGCAGAGCCAGCAGAAATTCTGCGGCCAAGGCTCCCCTCTGGAGCAGACTCATCCACCTGTGTCTCTGTGAGAAAAATGAGAAAAGAGTAACATTAGAATCTACATATTGTCACAAACACATTTCAGAGTTGGTAACATAACAACATTTACCTGGGACAACATGAGGAGCCGCAAAGTCAGGCATGTCCGTATCCATGTTGGACACGCCAAACACCTCCTCATCCTGCACACACCCCTGGGCCAGCTCTTCCAAGTCATTAAGCTCCATTGACACAGGGGTGGGACCCCCACCTGTCCCCCTAGCATGCCTAGCCCTCTCTGCCAGTTTTTGCTTCAGGCGATATTTGAAATCTGTCCATCTGTGGGTGAAAAAGTTGGCATTATTCCTGCAGTATTTGGCCCTGTAACCACTTTTTATTAAAATGTAGTTTTTACGTACCGGCGTTTGACAACCCGGGTTGCACGGTCAAACTCACCCACCCTATTGACAGAACTGGCTATTTCATCCCACATTTTCCACTTCTGGCTTGCACCCATACTCCTATCTGCCTGTGGCAGGATGTCATGGCACATTTGGACCAAAACCTCCATCTCCTTTCTTGTGAATTGTGGCTGCCTTTTTTTTTTGGTTTGTTTTTTAGGCTGACTAGGCCCAGCAGCCTCTGACATGGCATCCTCCACTCCTTTTGTAAAAAACATTGTTAAAATTTTTATGTCAAACGTTCCCAAAATTATTGGTATAAATAATCCTTTAATACAAAAGAGAAAAATACTTACTGGGCGCCTCTTGGCCATTGTTTTGCTGCTCTGTAGCCATTTTAGAGCTTAAAGATTCACTACAGCAGACTGTTTGTGATTTTCCGTGACGTATTTATACATGCCTTATTCGTCCGCATCATTGATTGTGCGATCCTATTATCCGTCCTTAATTTGAGCGGGAAACTAAAGACTATTTATGGCTTGGTGCGACTCGACTCGAGGTGGCGGGTGATGAATGTTGGAGGTTTAGCAAGGAGGAGTGGATTGTTGGCGTGGTTTGTGGTTTGATGCGGTTTTTTGGAGTTTGTTATTGGTTTTTGTTTTCTGACTTTTTTTTAGTTTCCGTTCGCTTTTTTTGAATTGCTTATTTTCTTTTTTGGTTGTGTTTTGAGAAAGTCTTTTTAAAAACCTCCTTGAAAAATAATGGATCTAAAAAACAAATGTTAGTACTTATTTTGTGTTGTTTTTTTTTTAGAGTTATTTAGGCATTGTCCCCTTGATGTTTTTGGACTGTGACTTATTTGTCGGATTTTGGTATGCTTTTTTTTTTTTTTGTTCATGAAGTTACAATTTCGATGTGTTGGTCTTCGCATATGTTTTGCAGAGTACTTTTTTATTTTGAATTTAAACAATCATGTCTTAACAAGAAAAATAAGGTACTCTTTAGCGAAATATAGTTACAGTTGTATTTAATTTTAAATGCGAACTATTTAGCGCACTAATGTTTCCTTATTAACCAGTAAAAAATGCGAACTGTTTAGCGCACTAATTTTTTTTTGTGTTAAAAATGTAAAGTCATGTTTTACCACTAAATGTAGCGTGCATTTCCTAACTAATGTGTGCTCCCTTCTATATTTTTGGTTTCAAAAAATGTCTTTATAATACAAGTTTTTGAGAATAAAAAACGAAATATATGTTAAAATTTTGAAATGTAGGTTTTCCGAATCATGACAATACCCCGGCCTGTAAGCATCTTTGGATTTATTGGAAAAGATAAGTAGTTTTTTTTGGTTCACATTTGTCTCAAACAATAACTACCTGGCTTACCATTTCAGGTTGATGTTGGTCGTATTATCTTGGCCATGTTTCCAGAACCCGACCAACCTCAACTTCGTCCCAGGCGTAGGCCTCGTAGGCGTGCAAGGCCCCAGATATATAGAACACGTGTCACCCTTTTTGGAATGCCAGATGATGAGGTCTTAAGACGATACCGTCTTCCTCCACAAATCATCCTAGACACTCTCTCATTAATAGAGAGTGATCTTGAACGGCAAATTGACAGTCCTACAGCAATACCACCACTTACGCAATTAATGTCGGTGTTACATTTCTGTGCCTCAGGATCCTTTCAAACCACGGTGGGAATAGTTGCCGGAATCTCTCAATCCTCCTTTTCAAGGATCCTGAGGGCAGTGATGGAGGCCATTTTTAAACACCTCCATCATTTTATTCAAATGCCAGTGGATATTGGTTCCCTTAGTGTGGCAAAGGCCAATTTTTACCAAATAGCTGGCTTCCCACACATCATAGGGGTTGTGGATGGCACTCACATACCACTTCAGCCTCCAGCAAGGCTGGAGGCTATTTTTAGGAACCGCAAACACTTTCATTCACTGAATGTAATGGTGGTATGTGATGCCTCACTCCAGATCCTGTCCCTGAATGCCAAATTCCCCGGGAGTGCACATGATTCCTTCGTCATCCGGCAAACAGGGATTTGGCACAAATTAGACAACCTACAAGCTGGTGATGCGTGGCTTCTGGGTAAGTTGACACCTTCCATGGCAACCAATGCAAAGCTTGTTACACAATGGTCCTGATGTTTGTTTTAGTTTTTTCACAGGAGACAGTGGTTACCCTTGCACGCCCTGGCTGCTCACTCCTTATTTGGTTCCCACACCAGGGCCACAAAGTGAGTATAATTCCACACTTACAGCCACCAGGCAGGTGGTGGAGCGCTGTATTGGCCTTTTAAAAAGCCGATTCAGATGCCTCCACCGCTCTGGTGGCGAGCTCATGTATTTGCCGGATATGGTTTCGAAAATTGTGGTCCTGTGTGGGATATTTCACAACATCGCCATAAGGAGTGGTGTCCCAATGCAGCCAGAGGATGCCTTGCCTGAGGATGGCCCCCCCCGAGGTTGGTCGGAGGTCAGTATGTGGGGGCCATACGCGATGATGTGGTGGCCAGATATTTTAGGTAATTTTTGCTAATAATGTCTTTAATTTACACTATGTAGACATGTAAGATTTCAATGACCAATCATATTTTTTTTTCATTTTTTTGGGGGGTGTCTTTTATTCCACTAAATTACCCGAACAAACGATGCCTACTACCTGATCCCAAAAAATGTCTTCATGTGTCCACATTGGCTCTAACTTCTGGAACAATTATTTTTTCACCTCATTTTGGAATTCATGTTGGCCTGCTACTTCTTCAAACAGTTCTTGATTGGTGTTGTTGTTGTTGTTGTTTTTTTTTTGGTGTTGGTTGTTTTTTGAAGTGTGTTTTCACTGTGTTAATTGCTTGTCAAAATTCACTATGTTTATTTTGTTTGTGTGGATTAAATTTTTGGCTAACCTTTTAAAGACTTTTCCTTGGTAAATTACAAGCAAGTGTAACCTGGTCCAAAAAAGGCAAACTTGCTTAATGGCTAATCCTGTAATGTGTTAAATTGTAAAGTATTTTAGCATGCTTTGTGGCTAAAAACAAACACCAAAGGTATTATGGTGAATCAGTATGTATTCTAATCTATGCCTAAGCAGGTTTTAGAGAATATTTACATTACCCACCACAAAATAAAAATAATCTCTGGTAAGTCGACAAACCTATTGGTATTGTTAGGTGTTTAATGTGCCAGCTTACATACTTTCTTTCTACAAACACATTTACATGACTTAAAAAAACATGCTCCAATAGTCGACTTATGTAAGGTTAAAGAATCTAATATTTGCAGACAAGAAATGAGACTTTAAGAAATCCAAACATATTTTATTTATCCCAACATTTTAAGTGTGTAAAAAAAAAAAAAATAAAAAAAAAAAAAATAAGAGTGCCACGGGACCGCCACCAAGTGATCAACGACCACAAGCATGCCGACGAGATGTGACCTCTAGGTTTGTAAACCGTCCAGCATTTCTTGCAAACGCCTCTGCTCTTCTGTGTTTTAAAAACAAAAAAGGGATAACTACACTGACACCTTAATTTATATGTTACCAAACAACTTACAAATCAGACTATAGTTTAACCAAATATCTACATTTTTCATTTAAGCAAAAAATATGGCAAACACAAAGATTAGATAAATACTAACTTGAAAAATTAAACATTTAAAAAATTAAAAACAAGGCGAAGTAGGCAAAAACAATACATTTGTTGCTCCCGTAAAATAGATAGACACAAGTATGAGTGTTTGGACATGTGTGATGTGTAAGGGAAAAACATCCTATACATTGTTTGGCCAAGATATATATCCAAAACATTAGAAATACTTTCCAAATTGGAAATGCACAGGCAAAAGGACAACATCACCCAAAAAGCAAAAAAAAATTGTAAAAAAAAAAGACAAACATACCGGTCAGATTGATGCCTGGTCCTGTAGGCAACACATCGTCCTCCTCCGAGGTGGGCCAGTGATGGTCCGAGGTGGGAGGGGTGATTTGACTCTGGGTGGAGGGGGAGGAAAAGAAAGGGGGAAGGGGGGGTGATGAAAAGAGATGGGGGGGTGGGTGAATTGGGAGGGATGGGAATAATCGGACAGGGATGGGCCTCAGGCACTGGGTGGTCTGAGGTGGAGGGGGAATTTGGTGAAGGTTGGGGAGAGGAGGATTGTGTTGGAGTGGGGGATAGGGGACGAGGGCGACGACGTTGGATTCGTCGACGTCGGACTCTGCGCTTAGCCCCTAAATGATAGATAAAAAATGTTAGTGTTTTTTTTTTTTAGGGTTTTATTATCAATTTACACAGTCCAAAATTAAAAATGACTTAAAAAAAAAAACAGGGATAGATGGAAAACATGCACACGCGGGGAGGCTTACATTGAAAAAAAAAAACTTACTGTCGCGTATTTCCGCACGCAAATTCCCCAAAAGGTGGTGGGACCTGCGGTGGAGATCCGACCACCGCCTTTCCAGCTGACCAATATTGCGGCTGTAGCCCAACGATCGCAGGCGGCGCATCACCTCCGCATAGGCGAGCCGCTTGCGTTGGTTTGTGATGGGGGCCTGCAGAATAGTGATCCTCCAGTCCATCACTTCTGTGAGGACCAGGAGTTCGCGTCTTGTAAAGGCTGCGGCTGTCATGATGGCAATGATTTGTGTGCAAAAAAACAGTTTTAATAAAGGGCCCAGAAAAAATCTGATTGGCTAATGTACTTTGAAATATAACAGAACGCATTGTATTGGTTATTTTATGAGACATGTGACCTACACCCTCACAAATATAATGTGAATTATTATAGGCTTGAGGCAGTGACATGCGTTAGCTAATTTAAATATTTATAAAGATGAAAATTCTGCATATAAACTTCCGCAAAACAATAGTAGCATTCAAAACAACTTTGAATTTTGAAAATCCATCCCCATTGTACAAACGAACGTATTCAGCGGAAGGAATGACACACACGAACAATAATAAAGTTTATTGACAAAAAACAGGATTGCAAAGATGTGAATAACAATTAAGCTAATTAATATACTGATTGCTAGGAATCGATTCCAGTATGTGGGCAGAATGAAATAGCAAGCAAACGATAAATGACAGGCCCACTTCCGGTTTGGACTTGTGCGAGCGTTCCCTGCAACCAAATTTGGAGATGGACGGTCGCTATTTTGAACGTTCGTTAGCTAGAGGAGGGGTTGGGAGACTTTGGGACGGAAGATTAGCTACGAGCAAACTTACGAGCGAGCGCTTGAATTTACATTTTCTCGCTCGTACGCCGAACAAGCGTACGGCCGCTTACGAGCGGCTCTGAATGAGGGCCTAAGTTACAAGGTAAGATATTAATGAACCGGATCAGCAGCAAACGATTTACAATGTTGCAAAACTAGCAACAGTCAACAGGCCAGCCAGCTGAGTGCAGTATAAACTTAGATTGAAACAATGTGCCACATTTAATGAATAACATTAATTCAGCAGATAGTCTGAAAAAAGTTCTTTTAATCAATCAGAGTAATTCAACATAACCGGCAGGCAAAGCAACTCCCAGGGTAATTATTTGTATTTACCCTCCGTATAGGGCTCAATTCCACTATTAGCGTGGAAGAGACTTTTGGGCTAAGGCTTGTTAGATAAATGCAGCTTACCGCTACCGCATGGGGAAACTCCAGAGGTACAGTTCTTACTCCGGGTCACCGTCTGGAGTGGAGCGTAAGCCTCAGCTGCTGTGCCGCTGTGTACACCAAGTGCCGGAGCACGTTGATCGGCTGCCTCTCTGGCCAGATAATAGCGGCTGTAGTCCGGTCTTTGAAGAAGTTGAATAAGGTCCCGTCCTAGGCTGTAATGTTGAAGAGGGTGGAGCTTGACGCGTTTCTCAGCCACGGCAAAAAGGGGCTGTTTCCTCAGACTTCTGAGGAAACAGCCACTATTATCTGGCCAGAGAGGCAGCCGATCAACGTGCTCCGGCACTTGGTGGAATTGAGCCCTATACGGAGTGTAATTACAAATAATTACCCTGGGAGTTGCTTTGCCTGCCGGTTATGTTGAATTACTCTGATTAAAAGAATATGGAACTTTTTTCAGACTATCTGCTGAATTAATGTTATTCTATAAATGTGGCACATTGTTTCAATCTAAGTTTATATTACACTCAGCTGGCTGGCCTATTACACTCAGCTGGCTGGCCTATTGACTGTTGCTAGTTTTGCAACATTGTAAATCGTTTGCTGCTGATCCGGTTCATTAATGTCTTACCTTGTAACTTAATCTTTGAGAGCAAGAGAGAACTAAGGAATACTTCTCTCTTATCAATATATTTTTTATGACATTATGCCAAGGAATTTTTAATTGTTGGCTGTGGAACACCATCCATCAACTCTTTAATAGAAGGATTTTTTTATAGGTCTCCAGGCGCCTGAGGCTGTGTTCTATTTGATGTGTATTCCAATGTACATATGCTGCACAGTACCACTACTATATTAGTGGTTATTATTTCAATTGGGTCATTTATGTGCAGTGTATATAATAGTGATTTTATATATTGTGTTCATTTATTTCCTATTTTTTATTTTATAACCACACTTGATAAGGCCAAGCTCCTTATCCGTTAGTAGCTGCTACCAATACAGTAATCGCATGTTATGATTCAAGTGGGATTTTATTTATATTAATAATTTGTGTTTAACCGTTTATTTTGTTAGTCACATTAGCGCCTTTCCTCTGTGTGTGTTTTAGCCCCTGGTTAGTACCTGTTCTGAGATGTGTGTATGCACAATGCCACCTTTTTCAATAATATCTTCTGCACCTGAAATGGGGTAAGTACCGTTGATAGTTGTGACAGCTGCTTTCACAGACAGAGGACTAGGGCCAGTGCAATTGCATAGATGCATACAGTGTATACTGTAATTGCATTAGCATTCCATTCATTGTAGTTGGCTGGAATTCTGACTGCATTACGTGCAATTTAGAATGAGGACTTTTGTGTGCAAAGATGTCCCTTGAAAAGGCCTGCCCACACCTGAAAATAATGATGCTGCTGTCTTTCTATTATGTGATATTGCACATTTTAATTTTGATGAAGGGATAAGACCTTGAAACATTATGTTGTTTCATTTGTGGTTGACATTTAATGCTTTGAGCTAGAAATTAAAACACATTTTTTGGGAATGTCTTATAGGAAGTAGAGTGGAGATAATGTTGAGAAGCCTGAATGTATCTACCTGCTGGTTTGCCATAGTTTTGGGAATAGCAGATAAACTATATAGACCCCTCTCTCTTGCCCTCTAAAAAATGTATGACCAGCAGCTCTCCTGTTACAGTATACCACCCTCTACTCCCTCGCCTTGTACACCATCTTCACTATAAAATACAGATGGAGCTATTTAGTTTCAGACTTCTGATGCAAATTAGCAATATGCACACAGCACTACCAAAATGAATCTATTCTTTAAATAAATCTAAGATGTTTATTATATAACTGCAATAATAAATTATAATAATAAAGGACACAAGATAGTATTTTAAAGAAATGCCCTATGGTTTACTATACATTATTCTCATTAATTGTCTGTGGCATCTCTCTACAGATCCCTCTCCAGGGGCTTTTTGCTAAAAGAAGCCCATAAGCTTCTATAGGGAACGCGTTACCTATCAGGCAGAAGCTCAACAAATTTACGATTTCTGGAGCTTGCTGCATACGGACACATCACAGCCACATATAATTCATTGGTGACTGCTGTGTTGTGGGTATCTCTGATATTGCTGCAGACCCTTTTTACTACATAGTCATAGCCATGTGTATTGCGATAAACCACCAAAAACAGTTTTGTTGACCCTTTTTCTTACCATCTCCTGAACCACCAGTGCCTTACTCTATCTTTGGCTACCTCTCTGTGACGGTCTTCTGGGCAGTGGCGTAACCAGGGCAGGGCTAGCGGGGCACGTGCCCTGGGTGGCGCCACCAGCAAGGACACTGTACCCCTCACCCAGCCCCCCCCCCTCCATTGCTCCCGGAACTGAATATTGAACAAACGGGCATGTGTGCCTTTTGGTGCTGCTGGGGGACTGTAGGGGGAGCTGCAGCAGAAGCACACAGCCCCTCCCAGGCAGTCTTCCCATTCTCTCTATACTGAGCTGCCGCCGGAGGTGACTGTGACAGGGTGATTCTCCTTCCCCGACGCTCTCTCTGCTCCAGACCAGCCAGGTAAGTATATTTTTTTTTTTGCAGGGATGGGAGGGGAGCGTGGGGGGGGGGGTCGGACTACCGCGAGGGAGGGGTCAGACTTCCGTGGGGAGGATGTCACGAGGGGGGAGGATGGTGACTTCCAATTGGTGTCTGTGATGTTTTTACTTGGCTGGCTGCATTTGTGTGAAAGGTGTGTGTGTGTATCTGTGTCAGTGTGCGTGTCTGTCAGTGTGTGTCTGTATCAGTGTGTGTGTATGTGTCAAAGTGTGACTGTGTGTATCTGTGTCAGAGTGTGACTGTGTGTCAGTGTGTATTTGTGTCAGTGTGTGTGTATCTGTGTCAGTGTGTGTATGTATATGTGTCAGTGTGTGTGTGTGTATGTATGTATACGTGTCAGTGTGTATGTGTCAGTGTGTGTGTATGTACAGTATATGTGTCAGTGTGTGTCTGTGAGTTGAGAGACAATGCAGGGGAAAAGGTGATGGTGTGCTGAGAGTTGACCCAGGGAGGGGGGTGATGGTGTGCTGAGAGTTGACGCAGGGGGGAGGGTGATGGTGTGCTGAGAGTTGATGCAGGGAAGGGGGTGATGGTGTGCTGAGAGTTGACACGGGGGGGGTGATGGTGTGCTGAAAGTTGACATGGGGGGGTGATGGTGTGCTCAGTGTTGACACAGGGGGGCAGTGATGGTATGCTGAGAGACGTGGGGGGAGGCGATGGTATGCCTAAGAAGAGATGACACAGGGAGGGAGATGATGGTGTGGCTAAGAGATGATGCAGTGAGATGATGGTGTGGCTAAGAGACGAAGGGGGAATGAAGTTACACAGGGGGAACCTTGTTAATATTCCTACACAAACAGGCATCTTCCGGATGATGTGACCTACATAAATAGTGAATACCGACTGCAGACGCTATCGTCCCAGGGAGGATGTATTTCTTCAGAGGTTCCACATTGTGAGAAACCACCGTATAGGTTAGGTGCATATGGAATAGAAAGGAATGTTCCCAGACTGACAAGAAATTGGTGGCGTGTCATGTTGGCCTGCCCCATATTAAGTAGCCATGCCCCTTTAGTTGTTTGACCACACCCATTTTTTCCCACGTGCCTTCGGCGCACAACACGTATTACACTGTGTGTGTGTGGGGGGCACCAATCTTAAATTTGCCCTGGGCTCCGAAGACCCTAGTTACGCCACTGCTTCGGGGCCACCACTCCGTCTCACTCTTCCTTGAGCCACCTCTCTCACTCACTCTTTCCCCGCCGCCTATCTTATTCACTATCTCCTGGGCTACTTCTCTTATTCTCTAACTCTCTCCTGGGCCGTCTCTCTCACTCTCTCCTTGGTCATCTCTCTCTCTCTCTCTCTCTCTCTCTCACTCTCTCAAGGGCTGCCTTTATTTCTCACTGTTTCACTCTCTTCTGAGCCACCTCTATCTCTCTCCCTCTCCAGAGATTCCTCTCTTTCTCACTCTTAACTGGGATGATTCTCTCTCTCTCTCTCTCTACTGAGATGTCTCTCTGACACTCTCTCCTGGGCTGCCTCTCTCTCACTCTCTCACTCACTCACTATCTCCTAGGCAGTCTCTCCATCTCTCCCACACAATCTCCTTGGCTGCCTCTTTTTGCATTGTTGATCTTTTGATGTAATCCATAGTTTTTATTTTATTTTGTCCTCAGTATCAGGATATTTTTTATTATATTTGTATCAAGCTGTCTTTTTAGCACATTATCACTATTATTAGTTTATGTTTGATTACTCTATCGGATAGGCACATCACCTTTTATAGCTTCTGGGCAAACGACTGATTTAGTGCCTGTTACACAAAACATCTTAGTATTTGTTTTATCACTTATCACAGTTGGATCATGAACAGATACCAAAATAGTGATTAATCTTGCTAAGGGGTAATTGTGTTGGTCACGTAATCTCTAGCTGCAGTAAAGAAAATGGAATAATGATGAATAAATTACAGAAGTTACTGTGAAATATATATGAGATAACGCATTCCCTACTATAAATTTATACATCACTGTTTTTTATACATACTCAAGCAAAAATACTTGGTGGATCAGAGATGGAGTGGTGCCAACAAATGTCCGAGGCATTCAAAAAAGGGAGCATGCCGTGAGTCACATTACACCCTGTTTTCGAGCGGCTCCCTAGTAAGTGACATTCATGAATTAGAGAAAACATGCCAGTCAAGGCCAGCTGCAAGGTGGAGCTGCTTGGCCATGCCTCCAGACAGCCGAACCTGCCAATTATGCCATTGACCATTCTGGCATTTTCTAGAATTGTCAGATGGCCTGTCCGGTCATGCTGTGTACTAACTGAAGAAAAATAAAACAGAACAAGGGAGGCATCTTATTATTATCACCCCTTCCCTACAAAACAAGCACCCAGTTGATATCAAACCCATGACCCCAGCCAGCTTTGTGATGCAGCACTGCTATATTAAGGAGATTACAGTATAGCATACCCATGATGACGCATTATCCAACATAGTTACTACTACACTTTTAGTGTCTGACCACACAAATCTGTTATTTCCCTCCAAGTACCTCCACTTGCCCTCAATGACCTGCACTCTTTCTTCTCATCATAACATACAGTACTTTATTCCAATGCACATACATATTTCTATAACTTTATTAATGTTCCTAATATATGGATACTCTATCCCACTACCAGAGATATATCCACCTTTCATAATCAATCTGAACATTTTGAGACCCATTTTGTCTATCCCAGCTGATTCATACATAGAATGGGGTTTAATGTGTTTATCATTACTGTCTTTGTTCTTAATTCCACAAACAGCGCAATTATTTGTTTTTCTACTCTCAAGCTTGGACTTATATGATGTGTATGACCAACATAATGATACCAGCGCCACTTGATTTGCTTTATCAAAATCACCACTATTTACACACTATGGGCCATATTCAATTTGGGAAGGAAAAGTCCATGCTGGACTTTTCACTCCACATCGCAGGTTTTCCGGGGATAAAGTATCGGGCGCGCGCCCTCTTTATCCCCGTATTAAATTAGGACGCCGTAAAAACGTGAGCCGGTGGAAAGGTAAGTATCACCAAAAATTCGGGAATTTGGGGGAAATGTCCCTGGGTCCCCCCCTAAAGATGTCCAGACATGGGGGTTCACTATGGGTACCCCCATTTTAGCCTGCTGAAGGAAGTCGGGATTTGTAACAGCCACGGCAGGTGCATAAATGCGGCTATTGAAGAAGGGGTGAAGAATAGTACTTAGGTTTTCTTTTTTTGAAAAATAACTTGTTCCATCAAATTTTGGGTACATGAAAATGGGTGCAAGCATATTTTAAAGTCCCTAAAATGATTTTTAAAAATTCTTTAAAAATGCACCTGGCACTACCTCGGCAATGAAGAAAACACCTGCCGCATATAAGGGAACCCCTCTGGATTTATTTTGGCATTTTTATAAGTGTGTTCTGCATTTTTGTTTTCTCCCCAAATTTAAAGGTAATTTTTTGGGGTGTCCCTATTTTTTTTTTTTTTTTTTTACACCGTTTTTATTTAAATGATACTCCCAGGGGTGCAGGCTAAATTTTTTTAAGCCTGCACCCCTAAACCCCAATTCTGTACTTTTTTTTTTCTCCATGTTTTAACCCCGGTTAAACTTATCCCCGGTTTTTTCAAAGACTTTTCGCATCGCGAAAAGTCTTTGAAATTGAATATGGGGATAATTGAAACATGCGAAAATGACTTTTCGCAGCCAAATTGAATATGGCCCTAAGTTGTGTATTATTCTATGACACTCAATATATTTCGGCTTATTACACCCCCATTATCATGCATACGCTTATTACATTTACCATACTATTTACCATGCAGCAGTCTGCAAAACTTAATACACTCACTTAAGACTTTCTCCTCTTCTATACTACCCATTATATTCACTTATATATTTATATATAGACTTTATTTTATACTTTCTCATTCTCCTTATATGCATCAGGAATTAATATTTAATATTTTACCCTTTACCCATTTAATGGTCTTCACTTTGGTATAATTTATGTAATACTATTCTATAGTAGGCTGTATAATATATATAACATGTATCATTACCTTACCAAAATATGTACTGATAATTGAATACATTAGTACATTATAAGGAATAATATTTACCTAATTTATATAATATGGCAAATGACTATAACATTCACTAACCCTCTCGTGATGCATGCTCCTCATGCATATTATTGACTTTTAACACTAGCGGAATATATCCGATTTATCCTCATCTTCACACCAATGTTACTTTGACATAGAGCCAGATCTACGCACCAACATGCTGTGATTACTACTGAAACTCGTCTTGGGTGCTGGTGTAACACGGGACTATATACACGTTGCGATCAGCCCTTTGTGATATAACATCAGTTGAGATACACTACTTATCCATACTCTGACATACTGTCAATGAACTATGCCTGCTACACATCATGGCAGGCAACCCCCGAGTCTCAATGTGCTGAATCAGAGCACTTAGCAGGAGGTTACCGGTCACAATCTCCCACTCCGATGTGGGGAATACTGTTATTTATTAGAAAACTGTGGCTGTGTCCCCTTATGATATCCAGCACTGTGAATCGCCTACATTTTCATCTTTAGTAACTATAGAATTGTTAATTTTGTGTACCCATACTAAGTGATATGGCAATTAAGACACCAGCATTCTGAGCGCTGGTATCCCGACAGCCGGGAAAATTACTACATACCCCCATAACCTAACATAATTCTTTCTCTGTCTCAAATGTCTCCTAAAAATTGTTCTGACTAGTTAGATAATATTTCTGTATTCTTAATTGATCTGCATTGAAGACTATCAGTCACATTTAATAAGCATCCATTGGCCACACTCCCTTATTATACTAAAGGGAGGACTCAGTTTATGTAATTTCCTGTCAGTCTATAAAAAGCAGACTTAACACTATACTGGCTCCTTGTTGAAAAAGTCTACTGGTGAAATGTGCGTCCCATGGAGGGTTGTCCCGGTGGTGCACAGCTGGACCTCCGGCAGCTACTGGAAGCACATTGAGGGAACTACTGCCCACACACATCGCACTTACTGTCAGCTACTTTTCCTCTTTCAGACGCTTTCTCACGGTGCAATGGCTTGTCCAGGCAGCACTGCAATGTTTCTAATATCAGTGCATCAAGGGCAGTCCATGCGCTGAAGCAGAAGCATATACTGTCTTTTCCTGCACATTCCTCTACTTGTGTGCCACTCTCTCATTGTGAATTTCACTGCTATCACATTGTACAACAGTATAAGTGGCACACCGACTAAGGGGCCTATGTATCAAGCTGATTTTTACATAAAATTATGCAGAAACTGCTTTGAGCCTACGTGGGCTCCCGGTGCAGGAGAGAGATCTTTATATTTCTCCCCCGGCCAGTCCCGGAAATTGACGCTGTGCACATGCGTGGTGTCCACTTCCCCTGGGGAAGTCTTTCACTTCTGTGAAATACTTCTCCAAAATGCCGGGGATCTAACTCGCGGGGACAACGGTTACTGCAACCGCTGTCCCTGAGTGTTCCCCATGGTACATATAGCTGGGATATTTTTATTAAAAATGAAAATATCCCATGCGAGATAAGTACAAAATAATCGAGGCAGTACTGCAATTATTAGTACATAGACCCCTAAGACTGGGTAACATTTATTTTCCTCCTATTACATCTGACTACAGTGCTATTGATACTCAGTGATATACACAAATTATGCATGTGTGATATTAGCAATTTTGTATATCCTCCAACTTTATGCTTTTGGAATTTAGAGATCTGATGTGGACCTGATTTTTTGACACTTCCTTCAAGTATAATGTGTTGTCTAAATTGAATAATAAACTATTATGCAGGGTTACTATTAGCACCTCTTTTAGATCAATTAGCGGTGCTACTAACAGGTGCATGAATCACAATCACGAATTTAAGAATGTACAACAGTGGGTTGATACTATGAGCCGTATTCAATTTGAGCGGACCTACGATACTTTTTCGCCTTACGGACTTTTCGCCTACATCGCGTGTTTTGTAGGTGGAAAAGTATTGCGCGCGTGCCCGCGTGACCCCGTATTCAATTTGAAAGTACGAGAAAACGGTACCTAGCGAAACTTGAACAGGCAGAAAGTACTGTCAGATTTAGGGAAATCAGCCTGACACACCCCAAAAGGTGCTCTGACAT
Source organism: Taudactylus pleione (assembly GCA_031769625.1). Taxonomy (NCBI): domain Eukaryota; kingdom Metazoa; phylum Chordata; class Amphibia; order Anura; family Myobatrachidae; genus Taudactylus; species Taudactylus pleione. Next base: position 704,155 of record JAUIMM010000512.1, on the reverse strand, counting down.
AGGGGTTAGCTATGGTTACCCCCGATTTGGCTTGCTGAAGGTATTTGGTGTTTTTAAACAGGCTCAATAGCTGCTAAATAGCATTTTTGTATAAGTGGTGCAGAATAGTATTCAGGAGTATTTTTTGCATAAAATAACTTATCCCAGCAAATTTGGGGTACTTGAAAATGGGGGTCAGCATATTTTAAAGTTGCTAAAGGTAAGTTAAAAAAATCATGAAAAATCCACCTTCCGCAAGTCCCTGCAATGAAAAAAACACATGGGGCATACTTGGGGACCCCTGAGAGTCAAGTTCGTTAGTTTTTATCTTTGTCCCCCAACATTTTTTTTTGCCCCCAAATTCAAAGTGATTTTTTTGGGGTGTCTTTAAGTGTTTTTTTGAAAATTTGGACACAGTTTACCTTTGCGGGACTGTCTGAAGGCTGCACAGGGGTACCCGCAACTTTGCACCCCAAAACCCCAATTTTCTTCCGCCTGTTATTCATAGGCAAAACTTTTCCGCCTATTCCATTGCATTGACATTCCGCCTAGGCGAAAAGTCTTCCAAATTGAATACGGCAGAAAGTCAAAAAACAGGCAAAAATTATGTCATCAGCGAAAAAGTATTGTGGATATGGACTTTTCGCCTCAAATTGAATACAGGCCTATGTTGTTGAAACATGAATGCATGGTAAACAGCAACTATGTGTAATGTACTCTATTATGATCAGTGTCTGTTTTTCATCATTTGATCTTAGTATTTAATGACCAGTGCCTGTTTTTATCACTTTATCCAAGTATTTAATGTTTAGTAACCACAATGATCTCACACATGTATGTTTTGAAAAACAGTTTATGAGTGAACTTAGTAATAAAATTGAAATTGAGTATTTACAGTTGCAAATTATATCTTTTCTTCTCATAAATCACGCATACCTGAGGTGCTACAAACAGTTGTGTGTGGTGCAGTCACGAATCACAGAAATGTTATCTCTCCATAAAAAGTGCTTCCTCATTTAACATATAGACATCCTTACCTTGTCTTATTAATCACTAATTGTTTATGATATACTGCTTAATATGACTTGAAAAGAAGGTACTGTAACTATCCCTACATGATTTGATTATTAATATTCTTTCAAGTATATATTGATATTTTGCCATTTTTCCTTACCAGAAGAATTACCTGGAAGGATTACCTATAATATTATCATTTAATACTAATTTTATTAAATGTTTTTTTGACACTTTATGTGTCATATACTGTAATACAGAACTCTTTTTGTGTTTTTATTCATACATACCATTAAAAGTTATGTTTAAATTACTAAAATATTTTGAACTAAGAGTGTCCCCCCAAAAAAGGAGTTTCTTTCTTCTATTCTTGTCTTTAACAAGGTGGATCTCTATTACATTTATTAAGGACATTACCAGGAACAAAAATTGTTAGCTATAAATCTACAATAGTAATTTCCAGACCATCAGTAACAGCAGAAGACTGAAAATATATAACATAAAATGCATTCACATTCACAATCCATTTATAGAAATGGTGTCTGTTCATTCATGGAATAATGCTGAGTATTTGAATATTGGAGTCATCTGCCCCTTACTGGGCTTTAATTAAACTCTTAATACATATGATAATGTGCTTTATGAGACACCTTAAAAATATACCTACCTTAAAGAAAACAATAACATATATTGCTCCCTTCTTTTTTAAATTAAGCAGGAAACGTTCCACCAAGAAAAGGAAATGTAAGCTCTGTCCTTGCTGTAGAGAAGAATTGGAAGCATTGGCTATGAGCAAAGAATCTCCATCGATGACAAAGAACTCAGATTCTACATAATCATTGAGTAGACTTGCAAAGCTGGAGGAAACAAAATGAAAGCTGTTAAATGTACATGATAAAATATGATTTAGTAACTAAATTTTGTATGACATGTTTTTTAATACACTATACAGTACTTTGTTTTACTAAGCATTTATTTTTAACAAATACATACAGTAAGTATTCTGTTAAAATTATTTGAATTGTTTTTCATTTAAAAGACAATATAAATCATGGTACTTTAACTGTAGAATATTTTGTAAAAAATGTGTAATGTTGCTAACTTTTGTAAATCATGAGTATTGCAGTCTTTATTGTCCCTTTGTCTTGTGGATAACCCATGATTTATTTTATGCTAGACTAAGGGACGTTAGAGTCTTGAGAGCTTGTATTAAGTTAGTCATTAAAAGTATTACCTTTACTTAATGCTTAGTACTTTATTTTCTCATCAAAATAAATACAGTGATCGTATAACAATTATGAAAACCAAATTAATTTTAATGTGCTACAGGTAAATGCAGAAAACAACAAAAAATATTACTATGTTATACAAAAGAAAGGATGGAAAGCTTATACAGTACCAGCAGAGTTCATCAATACCAATGAATTATGTGGCGCCAATGGAGGTGCCATAGCTGTATTTCACCAATATTGAAATAAAGAATTTTTTTAACATGTAAGGAGATTATATATATATATATATATATATATATAATGTCCATTTATGTCCGGCACTCACAATCAAAGTAGTAATTGCCCAGGTGCCCTCCACACACAGCATACGTGTCCAAATAGATTCCAAAGTACGGCGGCACTCACAGGACTTTTTTAAACCAGAAAATGATCAACTGCTAGTCGCAGGCTTGAACTCTAGCAGTTGATAATTTTCTGGTTTAAAGAAGTCCTGTGAGTGCCGCCGTACTTTGGAATCTATATATATGTACCTGTACTTTGGATACGGGTAATTCTGAAAGAGGGAAGGACGCCGGTCTAACAAGGCAGTGCATACAGATCCACAGAGATTGATTTATATTGGGACTGTTTATGAGAGAGAATTAAGACTTGCGCTTTGATTATCATTTTTTATATATATATATATATATAAATATAATGTGGCAGTGTCACCAGAGATGGCACTGGTGAGCAGCTGATATGTGGCAGTATCACCAGAGGTGGCACTGGTGAGCAGCAGATTCTGTGTGGGGCAGGTGAGGTCCGCCCACACAGACTAGGAAAGCATTTTGGAAAGATGGCTAATTGCTGCCTGGTGGAGAGAGCTCAGGTGTGGGCTGACGAGAAGGCAGACCAGTCAGGCTGCTGGGGACAGTCTAGGTGAGACTGTAGCAGCCAGGAGAGCCCAGTGAAGCTAAGCGAGCCATAGGGGGCCAGAAGGCCTGGGTCCGGATCTTGCCGGAGGCAAGGGGGGACCATCAAACTCTCAGACTGTGGTACTATAAAGCAGCGAGGCTGCAGCCTAAGGAAGCTATATCAGGCCAGGAGGCCAGGGTCCAATTCTGCATGTGGCAGGAAGGACCCCCATTTACAGAGACTGTGTTGGCAGACTAGCTGCACCCTTATAGAGAGGGCTCAAGAAGTGAGCTAGTGCCCTAAGAGAGGATTAGGTTGTTTATTATTTTATTATTATTATTATCCTTTTATTTATATGGCGCCACAAGTGCTCCACCGCGCCTTACAAAGTCCACAAACAAATAATTTGACAACTGACTTACAGTACAAAATAGGACAAGGACATGGATAATATACATTGATACATAAGTGACCATAACACCTAGATATGCAACAGAGCATAAGCAACCAAGTGTTAGGTGCCCTGGTGGGAGGTAAGAATGAGGTGAAAGTAAAGTAAGGAGAAGCACAAGAGGGTAGAGGCCCTGCTCGTAAGAGCTTACATTAAATTTTGTTGTTGTTTCCTGACTACCATGCTGAAGTAAAGCACCATGTTCATTTGTATGCTGGAAACTTGTGTGTGGACCCTCATTAAGCACCTAAACACTGCACCAATCCACCCTCTACCGAGCTAATTAACCCCAATATATCACAATATATATATATATATATTAGGGATGTGCAGGCTCGGTTCTACTCTGTTCCGTTCGGGTTTTTTTACCGAATCTTATTGGGTATCAGCTGTCACGAGTTTTGGATAGCCAATAAGATTCGGTAAAAAAAAACGAATGGAACCGAGTAGAACCGAGCCTGCACATCCCTAAAAAAAATAATATATATATATATATATATATATATATATTAAAAAAAACCAAGAGATATGGTAAGAACTTACTTTGTTATCTCTGTTTCTACGTAGTCCACAGTGTTCACCTTGGGGTATAGCTGGATCTGGATCCACGGGCACCACGCAGTTAAAGCTTTTGCTGTTCCCAGGATGCACTTGGGTCCATTCTCCTCTATACCCCGCCCCCAAGCCACAGGCACCTCAGTTGGTAAGCAGCCAAGGCAGGAGGAGGAGACGAAACAGAGAAGGAAGACTGGAACACAGAAGAAACCATACTCACAGAAATGGGAGACAGAAAAACCGGAGACCAGCCACATAGCCCATATGAAGCCAGGTGTGTCAGGGAGGGTGTCCTGTGGACCCTATGGACTTCGTAACAGATAACAAAGGTAAGTTCTTACCATATCTCTTGTTTTCTACTTCAGGGTCCATAGGGGGTCCGCAGGGTTGACCTTGGGGATGTCCCAAAGCGGTTCAACTAAGGGACGCTCCTGTGCGGAAAGGAGAACCCAGCGCCCGAAGGATGCATCCTGAGAGGCAAAGGTGTCAAATGCATAGAACCTCAAAAATGTCTGAATGGAAGACCAGGTGGCCGCCTTACATAGCTGAACAGCAGAGGCGCCACGTCTAGCAGCCCAAGAAGGACCCACAGACCGAGTGGAATGAGCCTTAATGGAGGCTGAACCAGGTGAACCCTCCTGTGCATAAGCCTCACAAATAACAGAACAAAGATAAATGAGCTAAAGTTGGTTTGTTGGCAGGCCAACCCCTCCTGTGAAAACCAAAGAGGACAAACAAGGAATCAGACTTCCTAACGGAATCAGTCCGGTCAACATAAATCTGAGAGCACGGACTACATCCAAGGAAGCCTCACCAGCTGAAAGATCAGCTGACTGAAAAGTTGGCACAACAAGTTCCTGATTAATGTGGAACTTAGAAACCACTTTAGGCAGAAACTCAGGACGAGTGTGAAGCACAGCTCTGTCCTAGTTAAAAATCATAAAAGGGGGATGACAGGAAAGCGCCCCCAATTCTGACACCCTCCTGGCAGAAGCAATTGCCAAGAGAAAAACAGTCTTAAACGTTAACCACTTGAGCTCCACCGACTCAAGAGGCTCAAAAGGAGGACCCTGCAGGGCCCGAAGAACCACTGCCAAGTCCCAAGGAGCCACAGGAGGCACAAAGGGAGGCTGGATTCAAGAACACCTTGGAAAAAGGTGTGAACATCTGGCAGTGTAGCGATCTGACATTGGAACCACAAAGACAGTGCCGACACATGAACCTTCAGCGAGGCAAGACGTAAGCCTAGGTCCAAACCCGACTGAAGAAAATCCAAAATCCTAGAAATCCGGAACACTTGAGGATCATAGTTTCTGGACTCACACCACTGAAAGTAAGTGTGCCACACTCTGTGATAAATCCGTGCGGAAGCCAGCTTGCGTGCCCTAAGCATGGTACTGATAACAGAGCTTGAGAAGCCCCGAGACCTTAGGACGGCTATCTCAAGAGCCATGCTGTCAAAGACAGCCGACCCAGATCCGGGTAAAGGCAGGGCCCTTGAGACAACAGGTCCTGATGCTGAGGAAGAAGGTATGGAGCGTTGATGGAGAGTTTCCACAGATCGGAGTACCAAGGACATCTGGGCCACGCAGGAGCCACCAGCAGAAGTGTGCTGCCATCCTGCTTGAATTTCCGCAGTACCTGAGGCAGGAGGGATATCGGAGGAAATAGATACGCCAGTTGAAATGTCCATTTCACTGACAGTGCGTCTACCAGACTTGCGCCTGCGTCTCTTGTCCTTGACCCGTACACGGGCAACTTGTGATTCTAAAGGGAGGCCATCAGGTCCAGCTCCGGCAGCCCCCATCTGTACACAAGTAGCTGAAATACCTCTGGGTGAAGCTACCATTCCCCGGGATGCACGTCGTGACGGCTGAGGAAGTCCGCCTCCCAATTAAGGACTTTGGGGATGAAGACTGCTGAGATTGTTGGAATGTGGCACTCCGCCCAAGCCAGGATGCAAGACACCTCTAACATTGCAGCATGACTGCGAGTCCTCCCTGGTGGTTGATGTATGGCACCATGGTGGCATTGTGGGATTGAACCTGTACTGCCTTTCCTTGAAGAGCGGTGCCGGACGACTGCAGGGCCCTGTACAAAGCCCGCAGCTCCAGAATGTTGATGGGGAGAACCGCTTCTTCCGCAGTCCAACGGCCCTGAAGTGCCAACAATCCTGTCACTTCCCCCCAATCCCAGAGACTGGCATCTGTTGTGAGCAGAACCTAGTCCGGGATCCAAAAGGGGCGCCCCTCGACGAGATGAGCTGTCTGAAGCCACCAAGCTAGAGACAGCCGAACCTCCGGGGACAACACCAGCATCTGAGACCGGATCTGGTGAGGTAACCTGTTCCATTTGGATAGAATCAGCCCCTGCAGGGGCCTGGAATGGAACTGGGCAAATTCCACCATGTCGAATGCCGACACCATGGACTCCAGAACTCTCATTGCCGAGTGAACCGACACTCGGCGACTGTTCAGGCAACTGTGAATCCACAGCTGCAGGGAGGAGACCTTTTCCGGAGTCAGGAAGATCCTTTGCTGATGAGAATCTAGCAGGGCTCCCAAATGAACCATCCGCTGTGATGGAGACAAGTGATCGTCAGGTGAAGATGTTGAAGCAGTGCCTCCAGAGAGCTCCCCAGCAAAAGGAGGTCGTCTAGATACGGTAGCAGCCGTACATTTTGGCTCCGAAGGTGGGCGGCCATGACCGCCATCACTTTGGTGAAAACCCTTGGTGTCATAGAGAGGCCAAAAGGTAGCGCCCGAAATTGCTAGTGATGTTGCAGTATAGCAACCCTCAGATACCACTGGTGTGTAGGTGCTATAGGTACATGGATATCCAGGGAGACCATGTAATCCCCCGGCTCCATCGCCAGAATGATGGAACGTAACGTTTCCATCCTGAATTTGGGAACTCTGAGGAACTTGTTCAGAGACTTCAAATTGAGGATAGGGCGATGAGAACCATTTGGTTTCTGCACCAGAAATAGAGTAGAGTAGTACCCCGCCCCCCGTTGTGACTGAGGAACGGGAACAATGACCCCTGTTTTCAGCAAGGACTCTATAGCATCCTGAGTCTGCAAAGCTTTGGTTTTGTCCTGAGAAGGACTCGTGCAGAAAAACTGGAGGGGGGGTCTGTGCCGAAAGGACAGGGCGTACCCCTGGGAGATCACTTCTCAAACCCAGGCATCCATGGTAGTATTGTGCCAGCACTGGGCAAATTGAAGAAGTCGGCCTCTCACTCTGGGGTCCCCCAGAGGTAGGCCCGTCCCATCAGGCAGAAGGTTTATCTTCCTGCTTGGAAGAAGTGCGCCTAGCACTCCATGCCTGCTTCTTGGACTTAGAGGCAGCCTTGGTCGCTGACTGCCTTCGGGAAGGACTGACCTTTGGCCTTACCCTGAACCCGAAAGGACCGAAAGGCAGAGCTCCTGACCTTAGGATGCGATGTAGTCGAAGGGAGGAAAGCTGACTTGGATTTAGCCAGAGTATCCACTATTTTGTCCAAGTCTGGACCAAATAACAACTCCCCATTAAAGGATAAGGCCTCCAGGCCCTTCTTAGAATCTCCGTTAGCTCTCCAGGACCTCAGCCACAAGGACCGACGAGCAGACACTGCTGCCGCCGAAACTCTAGAGGTCAGCAGGCTTGCATCCAATGATGCTTCCCCAATATAGGACGCCGCATCTCTCATCTGTCCAATTAACGCTCTCTGGACATCCGGAGCATTGTCTGGAAAGATATCCTCTAACGTGTTGGCCCAGCTCTCAATGGCTTTAGCCACCCAGGATATGGCCATAGACGGACAGGCCACTGCCCCTGAGAGAGAGTAGATAGACTTTAAACAAGTCTCCACCTTCCGGTCTGTGGGATCCTTGAGGGAGGAGATAGACGGTAAAGGCAATGTAGCGCTTTTGATTAAGCGGATGACATGGGAATCCACCGCCGGTGGGGTTTCCCATTTCCTGCAATGAGCCTCAGGAAATGGATAATTGGATGCCAGCTGTTTTTGTGGCTGGAATCTCTTACTAGGCAACTGCCAGGCCCCCGCCATATGATCCGTCAACTGGTCAGACAGGGGAAAACTGTCAAAGTCACCTTAGCCTTCTTAAAATTAGGATACTTAGAGCTAGGGGCCGGTGCATCATCCTCTATGTGCAGGATGGCCCGCACCACCCTAACCAACACATTAATGGAGGACTTAGTCTCTACCTCCTGAGCCATGGCGTCCGAGTCAGTGTCCTCATGTACCTCCCCGTCATCTGAAAACACGTCCGTGTCCGTTAAATGTGCAGCCTGGGCAGCCAGCACTGGGCACTTAGACGCCTTTGGAGGTATGTCACCCTGTAACATTGACTGAAAAGCTGAAGACGAAAATCAGACACAGAGGGAGACTTGCTGGGACCTGCAGTTCTACTGTAAAGACAATGGACCTCATTCAGAGCCGCTCGCTATTTGCGGTCGTTCGTTCAAAAAAAAGGGGTGGCTATTCAAATGATCCGTTCGCTCTTTGCGGTCTGTTCACGCCTATAAGTCTGAACGAGCGAGCAAAACTTGCAGTCGAAATTTTGAAAAATACGCCCCCTGGCCGCTCGCATCATACGTCATGTCGGCTATTTATTAGATTAATCGAGTACATCGAACAGCGTATGAACTGCTCGCTATTCTTGTGGTTGGTTTTTCCTACCACTATATTGCGAGCAGTTCTGACTATAAAACAACCAAGTGACGTGGTCAATGACGCTGCTTTATTAATTATGCACACCCATAAAACGCCCGTTTTGACCTTTAAGCACGCCTGCGTTCTGATCTCCACTCCCCGTTTTCAAGCACCATCCCCTGTTACCACCCACATACACCTCATCTTGTCACTCAAAATAGCAGGCACTCGCTATATAGCGAACAAACGATTTTCGGCCACACTGACTGGTTCACGCATGCGTATTATAAAACGTACGCATGCGCAGATGGGCGAACATCTCTAGGAACGAGCGTACTGCCGCTTACGAGCGGCTCTGAATCAGGCCCAATGTTTACACTTATATTTTTTTACACTACACTTACACTATCAACCAGCCACCCACTGCCCAGGAGTGGCGGGAATAGCCCCAGGCTTTCAGTCTAGGCCTGGGCTGCCCTGCAGAGGGGGACCTCTTTATTGGGGGGTTCCCAACTCCCCAGGGATCCCCATCCTGAGCTGACTAGCGGTCAGGGGTAATGTTTCGGCTGGAGAACCTGGTGATAAGGTTTCCCTGGCTGTGACATACCCCCCCCCGCTAGAAAGGGTCCGGTGCTGGTTGTAGAAATTACAGGGGAACCCTACGCATGTTTTCCAGAACCAGGATAGGCTCAGAGCCTAGTGCTGGTGGTGATAAGTACAGGGATACCCTGCGCAATTTTTTCCCTGTACTTACACAAACAGGACTGGCTATGAAAAATCCAGGGCTGGTTCTGTTTTAGGGGTGGACCCCACATCATTTTAAAACATTTTTTAACTCTTTCTAAGTTTTTTACAGTAAGATACATCTCACTGATGTATGCATGTATCTCTGTTAATCCGACCTGCTCATGCTAAAATCGAAAGCATAAAGCAGGTCTATTCATCTGGCGATTTGAAGTTCGATTTTGTGTTCGATTTCAAATCGAATAGTAGTAAATAAGGGATTTGTGTGTTGGGCTACGTAAAAGTACCGATGTTTTTCCGATGTTTGATTTTGAGTGTGATTTGAGTGGAATTCGTTTTTCTGTTCGATTTTACATTAGATTTTGCCTTTAGTAATTCTCCAAATGCAAAATCGAATGAAAATCTAATAAAAATCGAATGTGAAATCACACTAAAATCAAAATTGAACCTTTGTAAATTTACCCCTAAACGTATAATATTTCTCATTCAAATCTGTTTGCCCAGACAGTAGGATTAAAATGTGGAATGAATAGTGATCACCTAGAAGTAATATGCAAGAAGACAGCCAAGACAGAAAGTGTATCTAAAAATGCTTAGCACACTGATGTGACTGTTGCAAATAGATCTGGAGGGGCATATTTATTAATGATCAAGTTTTAGATCCAATAATTATAATGTTTTTTTATCACCGCTTACTGCACCAATAAGAAATAAATGATTGCTGGGATTTACCAAAAAACAGGTACTCTGATCAGAGCCCATGCCTGCAATGTGTAAAGTAAAGTGATTGCTCAGTTTTGAGACCCCAGCGTACTACTGCGCATGCTCGGTTTGCTGGCTGCACATGTGCAAGTAGGGAGTGGCGAGAAGAGATCTCTCCTGTCATTTTAACAGCGCACCCTCCCTACGCATCTGAGGTTCCTAGTATTATCTCCCAATCCTGCCCACTTCACTAGTAAAGCTGGTACACACTTGTCCAATTTTCATCCAATCCAACCTCAGACCAACTGGTTTGTCAGACATTGGTAGAGTGTGTACACTCACAAGACCTCGTGTTTCATACAATCTTGGTCTTCTGGTATTGTGAAAAGATTTTTAAACCTGCTGAAAAATCAGGAGAGCAGATCGCCAATCACAGACCAATTTAGAAGTGTGTACACTCCTGAGACTGGTATGTCCAGTTCTTCTCCCAATTCATCCCAGTGAGTGGCAGCTGGTCTGCCAAAGATTGGAAGATTGTGTGTGGTGAGTGAGACACAATCCTTTCATCAGACTATTTCAGCGGATGCAGATTGGAAGTCTGCTGAAATATTGGACAAGTGTGTATACATAGATTGGATGTAGAATCTGTGACCAGGTCTGCAGAAGGATTGCATAAACAGTCTGATCTCCTGAGGATTGTACAAGTGTCAACCCAGTTTAAGTGGACTGGATGCGGGAATTCTGTCCACTGTTCCCGAAATCGGTATCCTCCTGCAACTTCTGGGAAAGATTGGCCTGGTGCTTAAAAATAACTGCAGGAGGAAATACAGGGTCTAGGATTTAAGTGACATTTAACAGTATATACCCACCTTCAGTACACAAATCTGAGCTGAAGTAAATCTAATATCCTGTCACATCTTCTCACACAGTGACTGTAGCATTGTTAACGCAGCTATTAAATTATTATTGGCAGTACTGTGCCATACCAGCACCTGATCCAAAGAGGAGCTAAGCTGTCATCACACAGCACAAGGTTCATGTTAAGTAGTGTATGTATCCTGATGAAAGAACGAGATTAAAGTTCTGAAACATTGAAACTAAAGGGGGCTCATAATCTGACTTTAAGCCCGTCGCCACAAGTGCCCGCCCACTTTGATATATATATATATATATATATATATATATATATGTGTATATGGTTTGGAGTAACTATAAGATCAGGGGGGAGGTGATGTCACTTACTAGGAAGTATATTAAGGCCACGTGGCAAGTCAACACTACACACTGCTTTCTTCTATACACCAGAGATACATTTTGGTAAGAAAATGGTTATCCAAATCTGACTCTAATAACTCTGTATTGCTTGTTATACAAATGTATGTCTACCAGCTACGTAAAAAAAATGCTGGTATACTGGTGTTTAATGTTTATCTGTCTTTGTTTCCAGTGTGTGTTAACTTTTATACTGGCTTAAAAGCATGCCAGCCTACATTTATTTCCTATATTTGCTAAAGCCACGCACACACTTGCCAATATTTTGAACGATTAAACGATATTGTTATCATTCAATCATTCAAATTAGCGGCAAGTGTGTATGCGAAAAATTAACAGCGATGCGCACTCCTGCTGGTCATTTACGATAACACCAGTCTGTTGCACATCTGGGGATATCGTGAGCCCAGCTCCCCCCATGTGCCGTCGTCCGTCGCTGGTCGGCACTTGCCAGTGCTGGCACCCCTGCCGGGCCCACCAATGACGACATCGCCACATACACACATCGTGTAGTCTGTATGCGGCTTTACTTTTATGCTGGCTTAAAAGCATGCCAGCCTGTAATTAACAATTAAAGCTAGATTCATTCATTATAAGGTTTAAAATAGCAGTTATGCTTGTCCACAACTAGGATTTAAAACCATAGTTATTTACTATGAAGTTTAAGATAACTGTCTTTGACTATTAAGGGCCATTTTGGGCCAGTATGAAGGCTAATATTAACATATGCTCATTGGTATGAGTAATATCTGCTGTATTGCCTTAGGCACTTCTGGTAACTTGGTTTTTTAATGTGGGACCTGATTTGGATCTCTGTATAGCACATATCTAGAATTTATTGGGTTTTATAAAATGTATGCAAATTGTAATCATTTTGTTGATTCTTTATTTGAAGAAAATCACTTAAGCACAATACCTTACTGTCCTTACAGGTGAATTGTCGCCTGTTTGTTTGCATTGTAACCGTCAGCTTGTACTCAAAAGTTTCATATGTTAATAAGACACTTATTTAAGGTATGTAAGCTGAAAATTATTTCTTTATGAGTACCTTATTACTAGGCCATCAATACTATTAATACTCTTACTCCAATAGGTGAAACACCCTTTTAATTGTGACCCTCAACTTATCAAGGGAATCACTGGTCTGGTGTATGCTGAATTCCACTGGTCTGATTTCTGCTGAATTCCAGGAGTGTAATTTCTGTTTGACGACAATCATATTATATGTATTCTTCAAAGGCATGAAATTGTGCAATGTTGACCTCAAACCTAATATACTGTATGATGGCCATGTGTTTTATACCTATGCAAATGTTTTTATTGTATGTGTCCATTGATACCCATTTTTATGTGTTTTTATAGTAAAAGGATAACCCCCTAAGAAGTCTCTTAATGCCCCCATACACGGTGCGATATGCACCTTGCAACGCAACGGCCGATCCGATGGCCGACATATCGGGTGGTCACCACACACAGGACCTCATTCAGAGTCGGTCGTTGCGGCCGCACGGTCGTACGCCACCGATGTTCAATAAACTGCGCATGCGTAAAATTCGCAATGCACGTGCGCAAACTAGCTGTTACGATCGGAAATATCTCTCTCCTTGAACTTGGCCAGGTCGTTAGTTTGAGTGACAGGATGAGGCGTTTGTGGGTGGTAACAGGGGAAGGTGCTTGTGAACGGGGGAGTGGAGATCCGAATGCTATAAAGCAGCGGGGCCAACCAGGGAATCCCCCATATCCCTGGCGGCCCAGTCTGAGCCTGGCCAGGGACATATATTTATTAAACATATTACATACGGGGGCAGATGGTTAGGTAGCATCATTTAATTATATTATATGGGGGAAGGTGGCATACATTAATTATATAAAAATATATATATATGGGAGGTGGGCAAGTGACCAGGGAGCTTACATTAATTATATGAGGGTGGGCAGGTGGCACAAATTCATTAAAATATTATATAAGGTGTGCAGTTTTTATTGTCGACTGGCATTGGCATTCACACCAGACAGCAATTGACTATCTCTGGCTCACATATGATATGTAAGTGATGTTTATTTGTGTCACCCAAACATGTGGGGGTGGCAGAAAACAAAATGTTTTTTTTTTTATGGCATGCTGTTTATTTTAATGTAGTTATGGGAATGAACAGGAAGCTGCCATAGCAAAGAGAATGCCAGAAAATGGCTGCATAATACATAAACAAAATGGGGAATGTAAAAGTTGAGAAAAAAGGGGGAGGAGGATCTCAGTGATAGCACCAAGTTCATAAATCTGTGTGCTCCAAGGGAACTGTTATTGAAAACAATTGGGAGTCAGACCTCTCCATATGACAATTTTATGAAATCAGACTCCAGCACAGAGGTAAGCAGCCCTCCAGGATGCCCTGCCATAGGTTTGCAATTTGACCATCATAAAACTGTTGCAGGGCATGTTTGAAGGTATAGATCAATAGCAGCTGGAGGGTCAGTTATTGCCCACCCCTGCTCGAGCAGATGCCCTTGTATGCCATCAGCCTTCCCTGGATTCCCCATATATGCCACTGGACCCCTCCACATACCCCTATTAACATTGTCAAGCTTGTGATACAGTAGTTTAAAAGCTGTCCATAAATATGAACTTTACAACAGTACAGGTTCCCAAAACACACGGATTCTGAAATTACAGATTTCCACATTAAACAATTTAACTTAAGGTAGTATGTATACACAATATAATAATATTTGCTGTCTGGTGAAGAAATACTCACATTGACCTTGATAGTTGCTTCATGAGGAACGGATACATTTCACCAAAAAAAATTTCAATCTCTGTATGATTAAATAAAAACAAATAAAAATGTTTAGAAATTTAGTAAGAACCTAACACAATGATAGCAATGTGAGCTTTGGACTAGTGAATCTACATGCATTCAGATGTACCTCAGGGGGCATCCAGTTCAAAAACAGGATCATACTGTATATGCAGGGTATACAACAGGTATAGCATGTATCTATACTCATTCTTCAGAATAGCGCAGGGATGAGGTAGAGATAACATAGAGATGTCACTAAAATCACATTACCTAATATGTACTATACATAAGAGACTATAGTGTTTCTATAGTGTTATTAGTAAATGCAAAATCCATATTTACGATTTAAAATTCTAAATAAATAGAAGTGGAATTCAATTCAATTATATACAAATATGTTATTTTCCCCTTGAAAATGTAATGGCAATCTTGTTTTCTGCAGGTGACCAAATGAAAACGATAAACAAGTAAGGCTTATAGTGTTGATTCAGAGTTGGACGCAATGGAGATGTTCACAGAGTTGAACATACATGAAAAACCCTAAAAAGTCACATTTGTGTATGTGTCCTGATGGTGTGCCTACAAATATGCAGTACTGATTCAAGGCACATGCAGTAAGAACTATTAAGGCATTGTATGGGGTGTGACTGCAGTGGCGGAACTAGGGTATTTGGAGCCCAGGGCAAATCTGAAAAGGGAGCCACCCCCCCCCCAATGTGCGCACGTCAAAGGCACGCGCGGCAAAAAAATGGGCGTGGTCGCTTAAAAATGGGGCGTGTCAACATGACACACCCCTTTATTTTCACACTGAACATTCCTATCCATATGCACCTTAACCCCAGTAGTACCCCTTATACAGTACCCCCAATATGCAGTTGTGGTCCCTCTTATGCAGGCCCATAGTAGTGCCCCTTATACAGTATCCCCAGTAGTGGTCCCCCTTTTACAGCCCCCAATTAGTTCCCCTTACTCAGTACCCCCAGTAGAGGCCCCCCAAATGCAGTGCCCCATGTAGTGTTCCCCCTTATGCAGTGCCCCCAGTAGCAGTCCCCACAATGCAGTGCGCCCAGTAGCGGTATCCCCTTATGCAGTGCCCTTTATATGGTGCCCCCAGTAGTAGTCCCCCCCTAAGCAGTGCCCTTTATATAGTGCCCCCAGCAGTAGTCCCCCCCCATGCAGTTTTCCCAGTAGTGGTCCCCTTATGCAGGCACCCAGTAGTGATCCCCCTATCCAGTGCCCCCTGTAGTGGCCCTTCCTATTATTGCCCCCAGTAGTGGTCCCCCGAGTGCAGTGCCTCTAGTAGTAGGCCCCTTTTATAATGCCCCCAGTGGTAGTTCCCCCCCCAAAGTAGTAGTCCCCAGTAGAGGTTCCCCCTCCCGATTAAGTGCCCCCAGTAGTAGCCCCCCCCAGTAGAGGTCCTCCCAATAATGGTGCCCCCAGTAGTAGCCAACCCTCCCCCGTTGTGCCCCCACCACCAGTAGAGGTCCCCCCAGTAGTAGCCACCCCCCTCCCCGTTGTGCCCCCAGTAGTGCAGATAGGTTAAAAAAAACATATATATAAAAATATACTTACCTGAATCCACGCTGCTGCTGCTCCGGACTGCGACACCGCTCCCGCCGCCGCCACCCGCCAGTCCTCCCGGGCTGGCGCGCTCAGCATTATGGGACAGACATCATGATGTCATGACGTCTGTCCCATTACCCACTGCAGGAGCCGGACGGAAGCCCGGCTCTTACAGTGGGTGCTGCAGCAGTCAATGAGAGTCTATCTGACTCTCATTGGCTGCTGTTTAACACACACATCACCGCCAGCGCTGGTGGCGATGCATGTGTTATGCACAGCCTGAGCCCGCCTCCTAGCGATATTGGGCAAGCGCTCAGGGGGAGGGATGGGCTCAGCTGTGAAGCACAGGACCGGCGCTGGAAGCCTAGCGCCGGTCCTGTGTAAATGTGTAGCACTGACCGCACTCATTGCGGTCGGTGCTACACTGGCTAACTAGGGCGGGCGGGCCGTTACCATGGCCGGCGGCGCCCCCCCGCGCCACCGGTCCAATGGCGCCCAGGTCACGCACCCCGCTCGCCCTGCCCTAGTTACGCCACTCTGACTGGGATGCAAGAAGGGGGAAGCAAAAAGGCACATGCAGAGATAGCGTATTCTGGGTGTATTATGGGAGTGTCATAAGTGTGTTCATGAAGGCGGTTGCATACAGAGATGCTCAACCGCTCTCATAGGAGAAATGCTGTATTTATATTTATATTATGTTATATATAAAATTCATTGGTCTGTTTGTTTGTTTGTCTGACCAGTTATGCATTCAGACAACCCTGCACTGATTGGGATGAAACTAATGTGAGGTGGTCCAGTTGGATCTTGGCCAGGTTTTAGGGGGTTTAGGGTCCTTGTCTGACCTCCCATTGGTGTACGCTGGGCAGAACTTTGAACCTGGGTGCCTGTTCTGAGTCTTCCACTGGATGGATTTGGACTTCATAGAGTGGCAACATTCGATTCCAGAAAACATATTAGGTATCCCGACTGCCGCTGGAGAAGGTAAAGTGAAAAGAATTTTCACTTACCTTCCAGATCTATAAGAAACAAGACTGCCACAATTGCTGACCTTACTGAATCTGCAGATCTTGCCTGTATTACAGAGACTTGGCTAGACAAAAATGCAGCACTTATCTTGGAAGCTGCAGTTCCAACAAATTATTCTGTCATTCACAACCCAAGACTTAACTGCAGGGGAGGGGGAGTGGCCTTCTGCTTTAAAAAAGCACTTAAACTTAGGGTCCACCCAATGGAAATTACTCATTTGTGTGCATCGCTGCTCGGAGTTCTACAGAATTAGGATTCAGAGTACTTCTCATTTACCGTCCCCTGGCGATGGAAAGATATTTCTGCAAGAATTTGCAGATATTGTTGCTGGACTAGTTCTGGAGCATCAAAGATAGCTGATCCTTGGGGATTTCAATGCATGGGTTGATGATGAGCTCTCACACCTTAGCCAGGATCTCCTGTGCACAATGAATGCTCTTGGCCTCACACAAGTCATTCCTTCGGCTACTCATATAAGTGGCCACACTCTTGACCTTGTCTTCCAGAATGGATTAGATGTCTCTGACCTAAATATAAATCCAGTCACGTGGTCAGACCACCACTCAATTCACTTATCAGTCGCAACCCCTCAAAATAGAACTTTACCCATGGAGTTGACAAGGTATCGTCCAAGGAGGGGCATGACTCCCCAGACTCTTGCAACAAACCTGGATGTTTCTGCAGTAATGAGGGCCTGTGAAGATCCTTGTTCCCTTGTCCATTGCTATAACAGGGCTGTGACAGCTGCAATGGATATTATTGCCCCAGTGCGTATACGACCCCTCATACCACACTGCCAAGCCCCTTGGTTTGACAATAGTGTTAGTGAACTCAAGAATTGGGGGCGTAGACTTGAAAGACGATGGAGGAAGACGAACCTGGTAGAGGATAAGTTAACACTAATTAAACATATTAGAGAATATCAACCAACAATCACCCGTAAGAAAACAGAGTTCCTTTCAAATGAGATCAAGGCAGCAAACAATAGGCCAGCTCAGCTTTTCCGTACAGTGGACATGCTTTGCAAATCAGCATGCCTGCAGCATGATGAATCCCTCTCCCAGTCAAGATGCAATGAGTTTGCAAAATTCTTTGCAAATAAAGTATCCTCCATCCTAGCTGGAATAGCCACAGTGTCATCAAAGGAGTGCCAAACTACCAAGCCTGCCAAGGTAAGCCACCTGTGACCCTGGAACAGCTTTGACATAATGGATGTAAAAGACATTGCTATAATTATCAGACTGTTGCGACCCACCACCTGCGATCTGGACCCTGCCTCAACCAAGCTTCTAATAGGGTGTATAGACATTATTGGCCCTGTAATTGCAAAAATAGTTCAATGCTCATTGCAAACAGCCATTTTTCCAGAACCACTAAAGGAAGCAATTGTTAGACCACTTCTTAAAAAACCTAATTTAGACCCCGACTGCATGAATACCTATAGACTAGTATCAAATCTTCCTTTTCTAGGAAAGGTCATTGAGAAAGTGGTGGCAATGCAACTGGAAACCCACCTGTCTACCCATGACATTTATGATCCATTCCAGTCAGGATTCAGGAGAAGACATAGCACTGAAACAGACCTGGTATGTGTGCTTAATGATCGTCTGATGGCAAGAGACAGAGGTGATTGTTCAATCTTAATCCTTCTGGATCTCTCAGCAGCATTTGATACTGTGGAACATGGGATTTTAATTGAGCGCCTGAAAAAATTCTGTGGACTGGATGGCACAGTCCTTAGCTGGTTCAAATCATTTCTCACTGGCAGGTCACAGAGAGTTTCTTCTGGAGTAAACTCTTCATCACCTGTGCCACTGCCATGCGGTGTCCCACAGGGTTCTAAACTATCTCCCATGCTTTTTGCAGTATACATGCTACCATTGGGTGAAATAATCAGACATCATGGCCTGGTCTACCACTGCTATGCAGATGATACACAACTGTACCTATCCTTTGCTCCAGGTACAAAAGACCCAATAACAACCCTAAATGGCTGCCTAGCTGAGCTTCAGGAGTGGATGAGTGCCAGTTGGCTGCGACTGAACCCTGATAAAACAGAGGTCCTTATGATAGGTCACAGGACAGGGCTACAGCACAGCCAACCAACAGGACTAACGCTTGGGGGTTCAGAATTACAAAACACTAAATATGTGCGGAATCTTGGTGTTGTCCTGGATAGTGGCTTGACAGTTAAACATCAGGTATCAGCCACAATCAAATCCTCATTCTTTCATCTGAGGAACATAGCCAGAATCAAGCACTTAATTCCTTCAGAAGGTGCCTAAAGTCATACATGCATTTATATCATCAAGCCTAGACTACTGCAATGCCCTCTACCTCGGTCTCCCAGCAAAAGAATTGCACCGCTTGCAGATGGTACAAAACGCAACTGCCAGGCTTCCTGCCACATAACACCCATTCTCTACTCCCTTCACTGGCTGCCTGTCAGATGGCGAATTGTTTTCAACATTGGCTTACTAACTTACAAAGCCCTACATGACAATGGCCCAGGATACCTGAAGCAGCTTCTGATTCCTTACCGTCCCTCTCGATTACTGTGATCCGTTGACGAAGGACTATTAACAGTACCTAGAATCTCATGGAATTCATCTGGGGGTGGAGCTTTCAGTTCTGTGGCTCCAACCTTTTGGAACTCACTTCCCTACACAGTTCGAGAGGCCTCCACTCTAGAACCCTTCAAAAATAGACTAAACACTCACCTATTCACCCAAGCATTTCACTAATATCCCTTGTTTAAGCTTATTTTATATTTTGTACTGTAAATGTAAAGCACTTTGAGTCCTTTAGGAGAAAAGCGCTATATAAATAAAATTATTATTATTATTATCATCAGCAACATGGCCGGAAAAGGAGAGGCATATGGGAGGATGAGATTTGTCCCTGGAAACGACATTGCATCCATGCGGAAGGCAGTTTTGACCCAGATTCTGGATATGAAGGTCGGAACCTGAGCATTGGGTGGAGTTTCAAATAGTTCCAACTGCGGTTGGCTGAATGCTGTCACAATATTGTGAAAAATCTCTGGCTTCAGGAATACTCTGTCTAGAGTGAGGCAAGTCCTGGAAAGGGAGTCTGCAAGCTCGTTTAGTTCGCCTGGCACATACATGGAGGACAGCTGAATAGATCTTTTCAACGCCCATCACCAGATGTTTATTGCCTCTTGGCAAAGTAGTAGTGATCTTGTGCCGCTCATTTTGTTTATATAAGACATGGTGGTTTTGTTGTCTAGGCGAATCTGAAACTGAATGTCTCGAAGCTGAGGAGGGACCAGAGTATCCAGGGCTAACTTGGACGCTCTTAATTCTAAAAGGTTGATGTGGGCCTCTGATTCCTGACCACTTGCCTCTCATGGCTTTGTCTCATGTGAATGCTTCCCAGCCTGAGAGGGAAGCATCTGAGGTGATTATGATTTTTGGTAGTGGTTCCAGGTGTGCTATAGCCGTGAGTAGGATTTTGTCTGACCAGGTGAGGCCTATCTTGAGAAGATATCCCAGAAGGTTCTGGGAGCGTCTGCACATGAAGGGTGCATGTTTAAACCCTGGATCTAATGCTCTCATTTTCCCAATAATTTTGGCAAGATCTCTCATGGTGAGCTGGCGGTGGAGAATACAAGAAATAAAGGTCTGAATGACTTTCCATTTGTCTGATGGAACTGCTATAGAGAAAGAAGGGGAATCTATTAGGAACCCCAGAAAGGTTATACTTTGGCAAGGGGTCAGTATTAATTTGGCGTAATTTATTGAGAAGCCCATGTTGAGAAGGAGGGATATGATTACGTCTCGCTGAGAGAGCAGCTTCTCGCATTCTGAATGGACTACCAGAAGGTCGTCCAAATAAATTATGCAGCAAAATGTGATATATCTCCTGCCTTACCTTTTTGATGAATGGCCCGATAACTTAATTTCTACAATTGCAGGTGAACATGTTAATTTTCCTCTGCTTTTGTAAAAATTAAGTGATGATGAATAGGCCCCAATATATCTCCCTCCCTGTCCTTCTCTCTCTCTATCCCCTTGTCCCTCCTTTTCTTTCTCTCCCTCTCCCTGCCTCCCTCCACTTATCTTTCTCTCTCCCCTCCCTCCTTCTCTTTCTCCCCCTCTCCCTTCCCCCTGGAAAATTTATTCATAGGGCCCCCACAATTTAGTTGCCCTAGGCCCCCCACAAGTCTTAATCTGGCCCTGGTTGTTTCCAGCATAAAGCGGTGGATATTCAGCAAACTTTTCAAATAGTTGTAAAGTCAGGATAACGCGTTTCTCCGCCTCTTATTACTATCAGTGCCTTCCTCAGATGGTTTCTGAATCTCCCTGAGTCTTTACTAAAATAAAATTTTGGCGCTGTGGTCCGTTGAAATCGATGTGATCTTCATTTTGCTGGAAGCCATCCCTATCTACGTTCAAGATCACAACACCCTCTCATCTATCTGCCATTCCGTGTCCCAGGATCTATGCCTTGGCAATCGACCCTTGATTTGTCCCCAGGTTTGAGTCTTTACTATTAGTCCTGTATATACATGATAACTTTAATTCAAATTATTATTAGGAAACCTATACATAAATATCCTATTATTCAAAGGAGAACTCCTTTGAGCAATAGGATATTTATATGAACATGCCACAATAATTATTAGGAGGAGGTACTGTGATATTTCATACAATACATTAGTTCAAGGAATTAATGGTCCGCCAGTTGCATTTTCAACATCCGCAGTTGAGTCTTCACTCCCTCCCCATTAGCTCCTTCAATCAGCTGGGATATCAAAGCTTCATCAGTGTTCTGTATCTCATTATCATCCACTGCTTGGATGGCCCTTAATGCTCCCTGTAAACTTAAGGCATAGCCATGGAGTGTTTCCTCCAGTTGTTGTTTTAGAGAAGAGAATTTAATCTTTAATTCAGAAATGGTCTGCAGTTCGAAAGTAGTGGCTAGCCGCTGTAAGATCTGATCTACCTTCTGTCTCTCTTCTGAATGCCAAGGTGTAACTTCCCTAAGGGCTGATTCTTTCAGTTGCCATATCAGGATTTCGACTTGCTGCTGTTCACTTAATGGGTACAGGCGGAACATTGACTTCATATTATTTTTACAGTCCGTTAAGGTATTCACTTTGGCACCACGGACATCTCCACTGTAAGTTGGGAGCCATGGGGCCCCGAAGAAATACAGTATGGCAAAGTGATTGGATTTATGTTGGTCATGGTTGGACGTGTATTTGACGAATCCCCTGCAGCTTGTTCAGCAAATGACATGATGTGTTTGTATCCTGTTCGTGTGACGCCAAATGTAACACTCAGGTAAATAGCAAGTTTCTCAGAAGTTAGCAAGAATTCTCCGGATCTCAGGTAAGTATGGAAAATTTGTGTTCATCAGTTAAGTATGGGCAAACACTTTCTTTACACAAGTGTTACAATCACTTTTTATAGTGAATAGAGCAGATCATTTCATACATACAGTGAATTACAGTTTCACATCAGTAACTCTGATGCTTTACTACAATAAAATATTTATTTAGCTGGAATTCACCTTGACGGTCTGCTCCAGCTAAAACAAATCTCGATTAGACAGCAAAGATAATTATAGCTTATAAGCAATACCGAGGGATAAAACAAGTAGACACGTTCAATAAACTAAACACAGATAATTTCAAAATAGAACTAAACTCCTTAAGTCCTAGAACAGTTTAGTTATTATTCGACTAATATAACTTAAAACTGTATTATATATAACTTTGCATTAAGATACCAATAACTGCACTTTCGGTTGCCCCATACACTAGTTTAAAGCCCTCATTCAGCAATTGGACAACGCAGCTCGGATAAGTAATGCAGCAAGAGGCGTGATGCCTCCTGTGCATTACCATATCTGCAAGCAATTCCGTCCTAAGCCAAATAAGGCCTTAAGGGCCTGATTCAGCAAGGAACGCAGTTGCTAATACGCACGCAATTGGTCGATTGTTGCGAACTGCGCATGCGTATGCATCACAGTGCGCATACGCGAACTAGCAATTGCGTTCAGAACTGCGATTGCAGAGGCTACGCAGACCCAGAGCAGAGTGATTGACAGGAAGTGCCATTTGTGGGTAGTGACAGGGGGGTGGTCGGGCGACGAACGCAGGCGTGCCAGTGCGTTGCAACGCCGTTGCAGAGGCATGCATGCATAAATTATCCACTGCGTGGCCATAAGCAGCCATAGCACTAATAGCGTGCATGGCTGTTAGCAATTTACTAAGGTCAGGGCTTGTGCAAGTGTGCATATGGGTTTGATGTTACTCGATGTTACCGAATGTTTCGCTATGTTTCCCTGGTATACGGATGTGAGTAAGGGGAAGTGGGCGTTCTTATGTCTGCCTGCTATCGCAATGTGAATGCAAATATTTAAATAGCACCGCTGATATTAGCAACTGCGGTACGTGTGTATAGCAGAATTCCATACGTAGTGAATCAGGTCCTAAGTCTGTTAAACAGTTCCCATTGGAGTCAGTTTTGTAACTTCAGAGTGCTATGCTAAATAGATGTTTTGCAGGCCTAGGCTAATTGTAATCCAAAGAACAAGGGCCCTCATTCAGAGCCGTACGCTCTGAGCAGAGCGCACGCTCTGAATGAGGGCCGGGCTCCATTTTCATGGAGCGTCCTCCTGGACGCTCGTATAGCTGTGGGTCACCACCCACAGGCTATACGAGCGTGCTTTGTGATGGCCACGATGGTCGAGACCATCGCGACCATCGAAATTGCGAGCCGGAGCCTGCGGTTGAGGTTTTCAACCGCAAGCTCCGGAGTGATTTTGGCTCTATCAGAGCCAAAATCACTCCCACTGACATCACTAGTGATGTCAGTGGGCCGGCTTCTGACGGGAGGCGTTCCCGTGGGAACGCCCCCGTCAGGGAGGCACGCCCGCGGCACGCCCACCAAAGGGGGCGTGCTGTCAATCAACATTGACAGCACGCCCCCTTTGATCGGACACAACGAGCGAAGGACTTTCCTTCGCTCGTCGCGTCTGGCGCATGTGCACGACGGAGCTCAGTGCATAACATCGACCCACTTGCGAGCGGACAGCCGCTCGCGAGTGGGTCTGAATCAGGCCCAAAGTTGCCTTTTCCTTCCTTTAAAATATGTCCCTGGTTTCAGTTTGCAATCAAGCAGAGTTGTTACTTACTAGTGCTCTCCAATTTGTTTCTGCAACAAAAGTATCCCTTTATTTTGTTTTTAGCTAATAGTCGTCTCTATTTTTTCTGCTTATTTATCAATATTATTTTTACTAAAAATTTTTTAGTATCACATGTTTATTAAAGGGCAATTAGAGTAGTTTTCATGAACCTACTCCATGCCCTTTTAATTTGCACATTTTTAGTATGCAGACCGCATTTCCCATACTTGAGAAATGAGTAATGAGAAATGTGATCTGTCTGAGATTTGCTAAAAATAATTTGTAAAAAAATAAGTGGGAAAACCCTGTGATAATAACGCCATATATAGATCAGGGCAACCCCCCACCCCAGGCAGAACAGAGCAGGGAGCCAGTCCTGATCACTGTGGTGGGGTTACGGGGGGCTTATCTTGGGCAACTTCTCACTGTAGAAGACTGGAGGGGATTCGCAGGGACAGAGCTTTATCGCAAGTGATCTTTGATAAATTCCTATGATATTTCCTAAATTCACAATGCGGATTGTAGTATTCTTACAATCGGGGGGGGCATTGAGAAATTGTGGAAATCCTGCTGCTCGATATATATAATAAATGACTAAAACTGGTAATGTAGAAGTCTATCTTTCCCTGAGAGTTAACTGTCTCCCTCCCGCTGCTTGACTTTCGGTAACCTTTAATCAAATTTTCTCGCAATGTCCCTTTCACTATTACTGCCTTTGAGAGGGGTTATTTGATATATAGTTTTGCAATGTCTCTACCCCTATACAAAGGTGCTCCTTTTGCCTAACAATGTGTGGCTGGTGTGATGCAGTTAAGCTTTCTGGGGGTCATGCAGAGTCGGTCGCAAGCGCTGAGCGCTCGCAACAGACTCGATGTTGCCCCACTGGGCATGCACTCCGTCGTGCGCATGTGCGAGACCCGGCTAGCGATGGACGCTCCGTCGCTAGGGGTCTCGCAGCAGACGGGGCGAGCTGTCGATGGTGAGTGACAGCTCGCCCCATTTGGGAGGCGGGCAAGGGGTATGCCTGCCCAAACGGAGGCGTTCCCGCCTGAACGCTTGCCGTTTGGGGGCGACCCCACTGACATCATTGCTGATGTCAGTGGGGAGCTTCCTGCTCGATCAGAGCAGGAAGCTCCCTGGGGCTTACGAGTGCCCAGACCTAACCTTAGGGTCTGGTCGTAAGCCCCGATGGTCGCGATGGTCTTGACTATCGCGACCATCACCCATGTCAGTCGCTAGAGCTGTGGGTGTTAACCCACAGCTTAGCGATCGACAAGGAGGCGGTCATTCAGGATGCAAGCGGCCGCCCTGATTCAGAGCGACCTCTTGCAACTAACGACTGCCTCTGAATGAGGTCCTCTGTGCATTGCAGTTTTGCAATTGCAACCCTGGCAGATATGGTAATGCAGTAGGAGGCATCACGCATTGGATAATCTGAGCAGGGCTGCCATCAGAAATTGTGGGGCCCGGGACTGATAAAATAGGTAGGGCCCCTGGGCCCCCTTCCCGCGCTACTGCTAAGTCTCGTGAGTCATGACTTACCTTATCTTCTTGAAGAATGCTCCTTCTCCTCCAGGTCTGGCTGGCGCTGCTCCTCGCGTGCCGTGGCTCCTCCTTCTTCCAGCTGAGGGTCATATTCAATTACCGGCGATATTATCGCACACGCGATAATTTATCGCCGATTTTTCATGTAAAAATGGAGAAAACTTTTCTCCATTTTTAAAAAGGTGGAAGATGTGCAAAATCCCTATTTTTGTGTAAAAATTTGGGGATTTCTTACAGAACCCTTTGGACAGCTCCCCTAATGATACTTTGGCAAAAAAAATCCGTAAATTGCGTACTTTGGTTAAAAACGATCGTGAAAAATGCATTTAATGTATTGGGGCTGGTATACTGAAGGGACATAAAGATGCGCCAAGTGTTTTAAACATCGTACGTGGCTGATGCAGGTGTTTTTTTAGCGGTTTTAAAAAACCACCTGCGTCAGTCACGTGCGATGTTTAAAACACTTGGCGCAGCCTTATGGCCCTCCGAAATAACAGACCCAATACGTTAAACGCATTTTTCACGGGAAAAAAAAATTTAGACCGAAATTTCAGCTCCTGTTTTTTGCCAAAGTACGCAACTTACGAAAAAAATTTTTGCTAAATTATCATTAGGGTGGCTGTCCAAAGAGTTCTGTAAGAAATCCCCACACTTTTACCCAAAAATAGGGATTTTGCTAATTTTTTCGCCTGCCATAGGCTGGAGAAAAGTTTTCGCCAGTTATTAGGCAAAAAAACGACGTTTCTCGCCGTCGTTGGCGAAATCGTGCGCAAATCGGCTGATTGCGGCCGATATATCGGCTGATCTGATGGCTGATTCGGAAACGACTGTGAAAACGGCCGATTTTGCATTTAATTAAATACTGCCCTGAGTGTCAAAGGAAAAAACGAAATGGGGCAAACGCAGGATTTTCGGGGGGGGGGGGGGGGGGTTTATTAAATACACACATATACAGTATATATATATATATATATATATATATATATATATATATACAGTATATAGCAAACATTTATATTATATATATATATCACATACTGTATATACACATTAACACTTACATACACATATGTACACATTAACACAAATATACAGTATACACACACTAACACATATACAGTATACACAAACATACAGTATATACACACTAACATACCTACACATACATCCACACTAACACATACACTTATGTACACTAACATTCATACACATATTACATTATTTTAATACATACACACTAACACATACAGAGACATACAGAGACACATACATATTTACTTCCTCTGATGCAACAGCAGCTGGCCCCGGGCACCTCGCAACATTGGGCCCCGCCCCTCCACAATGACACAATTTGGGGGTGGGGCTTGTCACATTGGCTCCGCCCCCATTGGGATCGTGGCTTGAAAATGAATCTGTCCCTTGCTGGAGTGGGTAGTGCACTCACTGCGGGCTATACATGTACAGCGGTGGGAGGAGCGGGCGCGGGCTCCCTCCTGTTCTGAAAGAGTCCGGGCCCGGGACTCTAGTCCCGGCAATCTCCCCCTGATGGCGGCCCTGAATCTGAGTAACATCGGCCGGCTGCAGTGACCCATGGGGTCCCACAGCTGGCCACCGCAGAGAGGCCAGGAACTCTCCGTCAGCTGACAGAGATCCAGGCTTCTTCCCTCCCCCACAACAAGGGCAATACCCCTCCGTTTCGGGAAATGGAGGACATCGACGCCCCCTCCCCGCCCACAAATGGCAGCAGACTGTTAATCACTGACAGTCTTCTGCCAGAATGGGTCCTGCCCCTGTGCACATTCCCAAACATTGGGAATCTGCGTTCAGCAGTGCACTAGTGTGCACTGCTGAATCAGGCCCTCAGACCACGTTTACTCACTGGAGATTCAGTTGTGAATGGTTGCTGCCTCTGGTAGATCCCCCGATGATTTACTAGGTGATCTATGACCTCTGCTCCGCCACCCCCGTCAGACCAGTTGCCGCTTCCTCTCAAGGTCAGCCAGGCAAATCCAGGAATCCTGATCGAGGAACTCTGGGGTAAGATACACTGCCTCTCCCTGTCCTTCCATTAAATATAGCAGTTGATCCCCCAATGACTGAACTTCCAACTGCCGTTTCTAATGTGCCTCTAGCCAACACAAGCCAACTCCTAGCTTCACAAGCTGTGTTTAATGGTGCGTATACACGGTACGATCAGTCAGCGATAACGTAATCGCTGACTGATCGACCTGCACTTTCCCGTAGTGCTGGACAGGGGCGGATTGGGCCGCCGGGACACGGGGCCAGTTCCCGCTGGGCCGGTCCTTTTGGTGGTTGGCGTCTGCCCAACCTGCCCTTCAATAGTTCACCCTTCCCTGGGCCTCTGCTCCCCTGTCCAGCTGCCGCGATCAGAGCTTAGCTCCGATCGGGCAGATGTAGAGCTTCTGCGTATGTGCAGAAGCTTAGTGAAAGTAAAAAAAATGGCCAACAGGGGAGCTGCTGCGCATGCCCAGCAGCAGCTGCTCCTCCCATAAGCCTTTTCGGAGCCCGGGGCCGTCAGTCCCTCCGCGGCCCGCCTCCAGCTTGGCACCGACTGCAGCACAGTGACAGACAGCCAGGCTAGCAGTGACCAGCCTGAAAAGAGGAGGGAGGCGGCCTGCCAGATATCATTAAAATACTGAAGGTAATGATTAATATACAATAATATATGAGATACAGATATATTTGTATATGAGATATACTTTACATATAATCTATATATATATATAATTTTTTTTTAGCCTTATCCTGGAGCCGGAGACAGCGTCTAGGTTGCTATGCAACCACCCGATGCATCAAGCTCACGTCATCGGAGTGAGACCCGACGGACGAAGCAGCGTGGCCGGTCTCCGGGTTTGGCACACACACAGCTAGAAGGGGATATAGGTAAGTGGAGAAATCACATTTTTTTCATGTTCATTAGCTACTTGCAACTTACAGACCACAGCAGTCTGAGGACGGGGTCTTTCGATCCCGAAACGTCACGTTGCACACCATGCTGTGGATGCATTATTCATTATGCTGAAGATTTTATGTAAGCATTGAATTGTTTCAATAACCATCAATACAGAACATTGTACTAGTAGTGCCGTGTCGGGACTTGGGCCCTCATTCAGAGCCGTACGCTCTGAGCAGAGCGCACGCTCTGATTGAGGGCCGGGCTCCATTTTCATGGAGCGTCCTCCTGGACGCTCGTATAGCTGTGGGTCACCACCCACAGGCTATACGAGCGTGCATTGTGATGGTCGCGATGGTCGAGACCATCGCGACCATCGAAATTGCGAGCCGGAGCCTGCGGTTGAGGTTTTCAACCGCAAGCTCCGGAGTGATTTTGGCTCTATCAGAGCCAAAATCACTCCCACTGACATCACTAGTGATGTCAGTGGGCCGGCTTCTGACGGGAGGCGTTCCCGTGGGAACGCCCCCGTCAGGGAGGCACGCCCCCGGCACGCCCACCAAAGGGGGCGTGCTGTCAATCAATATTGACAGCACGCCCCCTTTGATCGGACACAACGAGCGAAGGACTTTCCTTCGCTCGTCGCGTCTGGCGCATGCGCACGACGGAGCTCCCTCCGTCGTGCGCATGCTCAGTCCATAACATCGACCCACTTGCGAGCGGACAGCCGCTCGCGAGTGGGTCTGAATCAGGCCCTTGATTTGTTCGGGACCTCAATGACTATATATATATATATATATATATATATAAACTTTTCATATATAGTTATAGATATATTGTGTACATATTACATGATCTTTATATACGCACATATATATATATATATATATATCATGTATATTATGTATATTATATATAATATACATGTTAATATATATAGTACTGAATTGCAGTGAGTTTTACACATATATATATATATATATATATATATAAATAACATCTTTTGAGAAGAGAGTATCCTGCCCTTTTACCAGGACCCGCCCTCAACAGACTCCACCCCCATCAGGGCTGCTTCGTTAAATTTCCCAGGCTGGTTTCAGACCCAATCCGCCCCTGGTGCTGGATGATCGATATCGATCATCCAGCACACCACCAACCAACGACGGCCAGCGAACCGCGATCAACGATTGTGGGTCCCTATAGTAACCTGGTCAATATTAACCAGGCTGGCCTGCATGCACTGGCGATGGGCGATATCTTTATCATCCATACGTGCCCGTGCATTGCAGGTCATTGGTGGGTTGGAAGGGACCAAAAAATGCACGATATAAATGATAACGATATCATCTGTATCGTTATCGTTCATATCATGCATTTCTTTCTAACAGAGGGCCTGATTCACTGCGGATCGCAACTGCAACAGCATATACAGATGGCCGATAGTTGCGTACTGAGCATGCACAACGGCAACATTGAGTTCATGCAGATTATGGTAAGCCATTGCAGAGTGAGTGACAGGCAGTCAGCGTTCGGCGGGTGGTGACAGGGGAGTGGTCGGAGAAATGCAGACGTGCCTGTCTGTTTGAACACCGTTGCATGGACATGCATAAATTAGCTACTGCGATTGCCTATACAGCTTGAGTACTCACTGCGTGCGACGAGGTTAGCAATTTCTGTGTAAGGTCAGATCTGCTGTAATTGTGCATGAGGGGCAGATGTTACTCGATGTTCCTAATGTATACGCAGCACTGCAAGGTATTACGGATGTGAGATTGGGGAAGTGGGTGTCTCTATGCTGACCATGCGATGGCTTTGCGATTGCAGACATTAACAAATTTTCGCAGCAGACCTGCATGCACGATCACAGTAGCAATTCATTGTGAATCAGGCCCAGAGTCCATTACTGCATGCTGGCTTTAGAAACAAGTTCCCTTTCTATGCAGGCTAGTAGTGTGTCGCATTATTACTAGAGATGAGCGGGTTCAGATTCCAGAGTTCTGAACCCACCCGAATTTAGCATAACCGAGTCGGATCCAAGCAGGCTCGGAGTTTCCCGCCTTACTCGGATCTCGAAACCGAAGCAAAATGATAGTCTGAAATCTCGCGGTTCGTAAGCTTTCATCTCTATGATCAATGTAGTATATAAGGGACCACGCGACGGACGGCATTTCACTCCGGCTGTGTAGACTGACCAGGGAGGGTGGGTAGTGTAGGGCTGGGCCCAAGTTCTGGACTACAAAAAAAATAAAAAAGTAAAAAAAAAAAAATTCAAAGTGTCTTTTATATTTTTCTGTGCGTGCGTGTGTGCGTGCGTGCGTGCGTGTTAGGCTTAGCCACAGTAGCGCACAAGAGCCAGCCAGCAATGCACGTTGCAATCTTGTGCTGCCTGACTACAGTCGTGCTCCAAAATAAAACCAATAAAAGTGTCTTATATTTTTTTCTTCTGTGTGTGCTCGTGGGTGTAAGGCTTAACCGCAGTAGCGCACAATATCCAGCCAGCAATACACGTTGCAACAACCTTGTGCTGCCCGACTACAGTCGTGCTAAAAAAAAAAACAATAAAAGTGTCTTATATTTTTTTCTTCTGTGTGTGCTCGTGGGTGTTAGGCTTAACCGCAGTAGCGCATGAGAGCCAGCCAGCAACGCACGTTGCAACCTTGTGCTGACCAACTGCAGTCGTGATCAATCGGTGCTCTGGGCCCAAGTTCTTCTAGAGCTGACAAAAAATATAAATCACCACTTGTCTTTTCTTCTAATATTTTTGTGTGCGCGCACGACAGCACGTGTGTGCATTTTTTAACCACACCTTGGCTACACTATTGGTGATTGTGACACTGCTTCAAGACTGCAGAAAATATGAAGGCCTGTCACATGACAGGAGAGCAAGGCAAAGAACCACATGTTGTAGCTTCTGCCAGCCGTGCAAGGCCGTCAACTTCCTCATCCTCTAGGAAGGCCCATGCCCCAGGGCTGTCACGCCATTGATATGGTAAAGCAAGTTTTACTGAAGTTAAGAAAAAAAAATTGAAAGGATATTTGCCTTTAGATAAACAAAAATTTGGCAATATGCCATTCACTACATGAAGTGGCAAGGAAAGTATAAGGCCTTGGCCTTTCTTTATGAAGACTGCTGATAGCCCTTCTGCTTGTAGTAGTAGTGGTGGTGGTCCAATTAAAAATGTGAAAGTTGTTAAGACAGCTCCGGGAAAGCCAACTGTGTGCCCTGAGAAATCAAAATCACAAATCCCCGAGGAGAGTGCAAGTGTGTCCGCGGTTGCCATGCGTGAGCCTGTCCTAAATACTATTGTACTGGAGGATCCTACAAGTTCCAACATTTGTATTCCCTCTGTAAATGTGGGGAAGGGCAGTCAACATCTTGAACACGTAGTCATTGAGGATGCTTCTGTGGAATTGCACATGGAAGAGGTGGATATTTTGGTAGTTGAAGGTGCTAAGGATGATGAGGATGTTGATGATGAAGATGTTGGTGATGAGGATGTTGATGCCGAGGATGTTCTTTGTGTAAGTAAGGCAACAGCTGTTGCCCATGGTTTGAAAAAGCCAAAGCCCATTGTTGTCATGCCGGGACAAAAGACAAAAAAAATCTACTTCTCACGTGTGGAATTATTTCCATCCCGATCCGGACAACAGTTATCAAGCCATATATGCCCGTTGCCATGCAAGAGTGAGTAGAAAGAGGGACCTAAACCACCTAGGAACCTCCTCCTTGTTACGTCACTTGAAGCGCATTCATCAAATATCAAAGTGTATGTCGCCAAGTTCCAAAACTCAAAACGTAACAAGTCCAGTGTCACCTACCTGCTCCCTCTCTGTGGGATCCAAGCGCCTTCGATCTCCAACACCAACACCTGCATCATCACCTACATCCTCATTTGTGATCGGAAGTAATTTAAAAAAACAATTGACTATTAAACAGTCCTTTGATAGAGGAAGTAAGTATAACAGCTGTCACCCAGTTTCACAGCGGATCACTGACGCCATGACAGCTGTGCTAGTATTAGATGGTGAAATAATAAAAAATGAGGATGACAGTGTGGAGGAAGTGCAAAAGGAGGATGAGGGGGAAATTTGTGTCCTATCTGACGCTAATGTGGATGTTGATGATAAGGATGTGGGTTGCGTTAATCAGCCACCAGTGACAGCAGTTCTTGCTAATGATAAAAAGAAAGCCAGAAAAGCAACGTCTTGGGTTTGGAATTATTTTAATCTAAATTCTGACAACAGTTGTGAAGGCATCTGTTCCATTTGTAAAGCCAGAGTTAGCAGAGGAAGGGACGTTAAACATCTAGGCACCTCCTCCCTGTTACGTAATTTGCAGCGAGTTCAAGCAATTTGTTTAACAAAATTATAATTTGTAAATTAATAACAAGCAGTCCAGTATCAGCTACCAGCAGTTTGGAACATAACATGCAATCTCCACCACCAACACCCTCATCATCAACCTCCTCCTTAATAATTGAAGGTAGTCCTTCCAAAAAATGTTTTCTGGGACCCAAACAAACCAAGGAGTTCAGCCACGAAAGTGTCAGTCCTAGTCGCTAAAGTGCTTGGTTTGTTAAACTGTGCATGTCCTTTTTAATATCCCACATAAGAGTGGGTGGGAGGGACATTTGGCACAATTTGGGGCATTGCTGACTGACATTATTATAGTTTATTAAACTGCCATCCTGTCTGCCACTGTGTGGCAATGTTTCATAGATGTCTGATATTTTTTTAAACTGCTGTGCTTTTGTGCTGCTGCTCTGTCGCTTACTTTAGCCAGCCAGCTCACTGCAGCCTTTGGCCTATATTGGTGAAAAATAGTGAAATCAATATTGTGAGCTGTGAGGTGGTTAAAAATGAATAGAAATGCCTGAAAATCATTGTTATTAAGGTTAATAATACTGTAGGAACAAAAACAGGCCCAAATTATGTGGTTTTAGCTGTTTTTATGATTTTTTAAAGAAAATATCCAGAACCAAAACCAAAACACGAAAACAAAACACGGAGGAAAAAATCCAAAACCAGATTCAGAACCAAAACACAGGGTCGGCGCACATCTCTAATTATTACATGTAAGTCCTTATTAGCGAATGTGCAATAAATCTCTAACCCAAGTGTAAGGGTTTTCCCAAGCAATACTTGAAAGTAGGGGTGTGCATCGGCCACTTTTCGTGTTTTGGTTTTGGATCTGGATCTTTCTTCGTTTTTTGGATCTGGGTTGGTTTTGCCAAAACCACCCTTCCGTGTTTTGGGTTCTGGGTTTTGTGTTTTGGATCTGTATTTTTTTTTAAAAAAAGCATAAAAACAGCTAAAATCAGAGAATTTGTGGGTTTTTCTGCTCCTATGCTATTATTAACCTCAATAACCTTAATTTCCACTCATTTCCAGTCTATTCTGAACACCTCACACCTCACAATAGTGTTTTATGTCCAAAAGGTTGCACCGAGGTAGCTGGATGACTATGCTAAGCGATACGAGTGGGTGGCACAAACATGTGGCCCATCTAGGAGTGGCACTGCAGTGGTAGACAGGATGGCAGTTTGAAAAACTAGGCCCCAAACTGTACATAATGCAAATGCAAAGAAAAAAAAGAGGTGCAAGATGGAATTGTCCTTGGGCCCTCCCACCCACCCTTATGTTGTATAAACAGGACATGCACACTTTAACAAACCAATCATTTCAGCGCCAGGGTCTGCCACACAACTGTGGCTGAAATGATTTGTTCATTTGGGCCCCCACAAAACAAGCTGGCAATTAATCTGTCCCTGCACAAACTGGCTCTACGGAGGCAAGATGTCATCCTCATCCTCCTCATCCACCGATTCCTCACACTCTTCAGTGTTGTGTACATCCTTATCCTCACAGAGCATTAACTCGACCCCGCTGGAATCCACCACCACAGGTCTCTCTGTACGTTCTGGAGGCTGGTCTCCCTGGAAGAGTTGATAATTCATTTTTATGAACATCATCTTCTCCACATTTTGTGGAAGCAACCTCCTACGCCTTTCGCTGACAAGGTTCCCGGCTGCACTAAACACTCTTTCGGAGTACACACTGGAAGGGGGGCAACTCAGGTAAAATAGAGCTAGTTTGTACAGGGGCCTCCAAATTGCCTCTTTTTCCTGCCAGTACAGGTACGGACTGTCTGACATGCTTACTTGGATGCTGTCACTGATGTAATCCTCCACCATTCTGTCAATGGTGACAGTATCATATGCAGTGACAGTAGACATGTCAGAAATTTTTGCCAGGTCCTTCAGTCCGGACCAGATGTCCAAACTTGGTCCTGCCTGCCCTGCATCACCGCCAGTGGGTTGCTTAGGATACCTAAGTTTTTTCCTGGCAGCCCCAGTTGGGGAAGAAAATGAAGAAGAAGCTGTTGACGTGTCACGTTCCGCTTCAGCTGACAGTGTTTTCACCAGCAGTTCTTTGCACCTCTGCAGGCTTGTGTCGGCCGGAAAGAGAGACACCACATAGGCTTTAAACCTAGGATCGAGCACGGTGGCCAAAATGTAGTGGTCTGATTTCAACAGATTGACCAACCTGGAATCCTGGCAAAGCGAATGAAGGGCATCATCCACAAGTCCCACATGCCAAGCGGAATCGCTCCGTCTTAGCTCCTCCTTCACTTTCTCCAGCTGCTTCTGCAAAAGCTTGATGAGGGGAATGACCTGACTCAAGCTGGCAGTGTCTGAACTGACTTCACGTGTGGCAAGTTTGAAGGGCTGGAGAACCTTGCACAACACGGAAATCATTCTCCACTGCGCTTGAGTCAGGTGCATACCCCCTCCTTTACCTATGTCATAGGTGGATGTATAGGCTT
Organism: Taudactylus pleione; assembly: GCA_031769625.1. Classification (NCBI taxonomy): domain Eukaryota; kingdom Metazoa; phylum Chordata; class Amphibia; order Anura; family Myobatrachidae; genus Taudactylus; species Taudactylus pleione. Next base: position 668,823 of record JAUIMM010000512.1, on the reverse strand, counting down.
GAATGGCCTTTTGCTGCTCCTCCATCCTCTGAAGCATATAGAGGGTTGAGTTCCATCGCGTCACAACCTCTTGCTTCAGGTGATGGCGGGGCAGGTTCAAGAGTGTTTGCTGGCGCTCCAGTCTTCGGCACACAGTCGGTGAATGGCGAAAGTGGGCAGAAATTTTTCGGCCACCCAAAGCGTCTCCTGCACGCCCCTGTCGCTTTTCAGAAAATTCTGCACCACCAAGTTTATTGTGTGAGCAAAACATGGGACGTGCTGGAATTTGCCCAGATGTAATGCCCGCACAATATTGGTGGCGTTGTCAGATATCACAAATCCCCAGGAGAGTCTAAGTGGGGTAAGCCACTGGGCGATGATTTCCCTCAGTTTCTCTAAGAGGTTGTCGGCGGTGCGTCTCTTACTGAAACCGGTGATACACAGCGTAGCCTGCCTTGGAACGAGCTGGCGTTTCTGAGATGCTGCTACTGGTGACGCTGCTGCTGTTGCTGCGTAAGGTGATACATCTACCCAGTGGGCTGTCACAGTCATATAGTCCTTAGTCTGCCATGTTCCACTTGTCCACATGTCCGTGGTTAAGTGGATATTGGGTACAACGGCATTTTTCAGGACACTGAGGACACTTTTTCTGACGTTTCTGTACAGTCTCGGTATCGCCTGCCTAGTGAAGTGGAATCTAGACGGGATTTGGAACCGGGGACACACTACCTCCATCAATTGTCTAAATCCCACCGCACTAATGGCGGATACCGGACGCACGTCTAACACCAACATAGCAGTCAAGGCCTCAGTTATAAGTTTTGCTTCAGGATGACTGCTGTCGTACTTCATCCTCCTCGCTAAGGACTGTTGGAGGGTCAATTGTTTAGTAAAAGTAGTGGTGTTCCTACTTCCTCTCTGGGATGATGAACGTAGCAATGCAGGATCCTCCGGAGTAATCCCGGATAGGAGAGTCAGTCATGCCAGTGACATGGCCTGCAGGACTACTTCCGATCCTGACTAAGGAGGAAATTGACGAGGAGGGAGTTGACGGTGTGGTTTGCAGGTGCTTGGATATAACAGGACAACGGGATTTAGGTGTCCCTGGACTGCTTACGGTCTTAGCCAAAGTTTCTGAACTTGACAGTAACTTTTTATGAACGCGCTGCAGGTGCCGTATAAGGGAGAATTTTCCTAGGTGGTTAACGTCCCTACCCCTACTTATTTTACCTTTACATAAGGTACATATGGCAAGACAGTTGTTGTCCGGATTTGGATAGAAATATTGCCAGACCAAAGAGGTGGAATGTTTGGTCTTCTGCCCAGGCATGACAGTGATGGGCTTTTTCATCCCACGGACAACAACTGTCTCCCCCGAAGCCTGATTTAAACAAACCACATCACCATCAGAATCCTCCTCGCCAACTTCCTCCTTAGCGCCAGCTACATCAGTATCCTCATCCTGTTGTACTTCAACAGTGACATCTTCAATTTGCATATCAGCAAGTGGACTGTGGGTGCTCCTTTCAGCACTTGCAGGGGGCGTGCAAATGGTGGAAAGAGCCACCTCTTCCCGTCCAGTGCTGGGAAGGTCAGGCATCGCAACCACCACCACACTTGGACTCTCCTTGGGGATTTGTGATATCTTCTTAGAACGCAGTTCTTCGCTGTGCTTTTGCCAGCTTAACTCATTTGATTTTTTTAGTGGGAGGAGGGCTTCCATCGTCATGTGAAGCTGAACCACTAGTCATGAACATAGGGAAAGACCTTAGCCATTCCTTGCCACTCCGTGTCGTAAATGGCATATTGGCAAGTTTACGTTTCTCTTCAGATGATTTAAATGTTTTTTTCAAGGTCATTTTCCTGAACTTTGTCATTTGGGATTGTATGTGCCCTCTACTATGACATTGGGCATCGGCCTTGGCAGACGACGTTGATGGCATGTTATCGTCTATGTCATGACCAGTGGCAGCAGCTTCAGCACTAGGAGGAAGTGGTTCTTGATCTTTCCCTATTTTATTTTTATCGGAGAAAGTTTGGTCCTCCATTTATGTTATATTGATATATACGTGAGGCTAAGGCGCACACAAACACAGAAAATAATTTTTTATTTTTGTTGGAGACTAGTGCACTTTGTGGGTTACACCACCCTTTAAGAAATTAGCCAGCCGGCCCTTTACTTAAAGGGACACAGGCGCACGCTTGGCGCTGCTCCTTTGTTGATGCACGTGCAGCAACAGTGCACACAATTCACAAACACAGAAAAAAATGTTTTATTTTGTTTGGAGTGCCCTTTGGGGGTTACAGCACCCTTTAGCGGTCAATCCAGCTGGCCCTTTATTTATGGGACACAGGCGCACGCTTGGCACTACTTTGTTGATGCACGTGCGGCTACTGCGCACACAATTCACAAACACAAAAAAATATATTTTTTTATTTTGTTTGGAGTGCCCTTTGGGGGTTACAGCACCCTTTAACGGACAAGCCAGCCGGCCTTTTACTAATGGGACACAGGCGCACGCTTGGCGCTGCTCCTTTGTTGATGCACGTGCAGCCACAGTGCACACAATTCACAAACACAGAAAAAATATATATTTTTTTGCACTTGGGGGGAGCACCCCTGACGGACAGAGCACCCCCTGGACAACACTACAGCACCCCTTTAGGACTGGGACACTGCACAGGACTTTGGAGTGGACACAGCCCCTATGGACAACTGACTGCACAACACAGTCCAGCCAGCCCCTATGGACTTTGAAGGAGTGGACACAGCCCCTATGGACAATAGCAGCACAGCGCAGCACAACACTACACTGCACTACACTACACAGCCCAGCCAGCCCTAACTCCCACCCTCCCTCTTCACTGTCAACAGCCGAGTGAGAAAATGGCGCCAACGCGGGTACCTTATATAGGATCCAAAACCCGCGAGACCCAGAAGGCGGGATGATGATGTTTTGCCTCGATTTCAGATCCGAGTCAGGCGGGAAAAGTCGAGCCTGACTCAGATCGGCCTCGGATCGGGGGGGCTCGGGGGGGTTCGGATTTCAGAAATCCGAACACGCTCACCCCTGCTTGAAAGTAACAGTTTTACATGTATTTTTCATATATTTTTTAAGAGTGCATTTCAATAAAGCATGGTGCTTTATTATAATCAAATGTTTTACATATTTTATATTATAGTATATGTTTTTAGCAACTGTGCATCATAAGAACCTGGTACTCTAACAGTTAATAAGACCTGCCAGCTAATTGGTTGGTAGTCTGATAAATAGCTAGCAGTTGAAAAGGGCTGTATGCTTCTGATAAAAAGGCATTGAGCTGAGAAACGCATTAAGCCACGCCCCTTGGATGACGAGTGAGGAAGTTATCAGCAGTGTGACTTCATCTCATCCGTTTATAGACCACCAGCTGTGTTCTCCTGCACACACGTGAGACATTCCCCGTAGATTGTTCAGCAGAGCACCGGGATTAGAGGAATTTCACAACACAGATTGCTGCTAAGGACTGAGAACGGTCCTAGAAGCAGCATATTATTATTGTCCACAGTAAAGATAATGGCTGAGGGAACACACACAGCTGTAATAAGCATTAGATTAACCTCTGAGTGCCTGATCAGAACATGAGGGACTGTTTATACTGACAGTTACATCATCAAACTGTGGAGTATGATCTTATATTGATGCACCTGCTTTTCTGCCTAATAAGAGACATTGCTGTGTTTTATTGCATGGTTTTAAAAGCAGCTACTCTAATTTTATATTTGTCCTACTTGCCAACTATCTCAGCTTGCTTTTGACTGAACATTTTGCTGGTTTACTAATCTCCAGCTTGTGATGAGTGATGCACTTTGCAGCAGAATAAGAGCATTACCTGATCGCATTGCTGGTCTGGAAGTGAATTAGGGGTCTATTTACTAAGGAAACAGAGTGAAAAGTGATAAGGTGCCAGCCAATCCACTCCCAACTGTCATTTTGCAAACACAGCCTGTGAGATGACACTTTTCACTCTGTCTCCTAACACTGCTTAGTAAATAGACCATACTTGCCGACTATCTGGCTGCTCCTTCCGGGAGGGAGCAGCCTGATCGGCAGGACGGGGCGTGGCCGGCAAAATGGGGCGTGGCCGGACAAGCTGATGATGGGGGCGGGACCACACCATCGCGTAATTTTGGCCCCGCCCCCACTACACAATGCCGAGAAAACTGGCATTGTGAAGCGGGGGTGGGGCCAAAATTACGCAATACAGCGTGAATCGCGTCAGCGGCCCCCCTGCTGCAGGGGTTTAACAGGTATTGGCAGGGGCCGGGGGGATCGGCAGGAGGCTTGCCTGCCTTTCGGGGGGGTAGGAGCTGCACCCGTTTATCTTGAGGCTCTCGCCCAATTCGGGAGGGTAGGCAAGCCTGAAATAGACCTCCTAGGCATCTATTTACTAAGCCTTGGATGGAGATAAAGTAACAACCAATCAGCTCCTAACTGTCATTTATCAAACACAGCCTGTGACATGCCAGTTAGGAGCTGATTGGTTGGTACTTTGTCTCCATCCAAGGTTTAGGAAATAGACCCCTTACTAACAAAACATTCCTCCCATAATTTTTAGAAGATTTTTTGTGTATGTTTTTATATGCAGTTCTTATGTGTTGAGATCATTAAAGTAAAAACTTTTATTTACATATCTTCATTGACATGTTATTTAGACAGCGCTCCACACATCTATATCTATTTTCAGAAGTCTTACCATGTCACCTGCCTACAAAGACTGCAGAAATCTGTAGAGGGCTCATTGATAGGTAATCTTATTAATGAGAGCGGGTTAAATTAAGAAACTATATAACTGGGTTTGTGTACACTAGAGATGACTTAATTGCTATGTAAAATAAGCAGAAAATAATTTGACCCATCATTTACAGCAATAGATGACAAATGAAAATAAATAAAACAGCACCTGAAGGCTTCTTGCTTTCTGTAGTGGTCGCAGAAGTACCAAGGTCATCAGATTTAGTAATTTCATCTTCCGATTCTTGTGATGAACTAGAATCTGCAGAACATGTTCCAATGTCGTCATCTCTTATATCATCCTCAGGGTCAGATCCTCCTGAGGCCATGATGGTTACTTGCAAATATTTCTATGTAATATAAAACCATTTGAAAATTAAGTCCTAGCAGCTTTCAAAGAATTCTCAGGGTTGTGATAAATTATCTCTTTAAAAATATTGGGCCAGATTTATCAACAAATGATATTCTTGATATCACTCCTTATGCTGGGCATACACTCTACAATTATCTGTCTGATGGGAAGGGAAATTAGGGTCCATTTTCTAGTGTTTGGGAGCAAATTTCTATTGTCATTTGCTTCCATACATTACCAAGTTTTCATTCCAACCAGCCAGATCGGACAGATATCTGACAGATAATTGCACAGTGTATGCCCAGCATAACTAATCGTAAATGGTGCTCCAACCAATCAGCTCCTGTCATTTTTCAAACACTAGACATTTAGGAGCTGATTGGTTGGAACACCAATTATAGCTGGCCACACACTAGACCAACTTACATTCAACCATCCAACTAGTTCAGTGTTTCTCAAACTCGGTCCTCAGGGCCCCACACAAGTCACATATTCCAGGTCACCCCAGCATGTGCACAGGTGTATTCATTACTCACTGACACATTTTAAAAGATCCACAGGTGGTTATAATTATTTCACGTTTGATTCTGTGAAGAGACCTGGAAAATATGCACTGTGTGGGGTCCTGAGTTTGAGAACCTGTGAACTAGTTGATTGGTTGGAATGAAAATCTGGTAAGGTATGAAAGCAAATGACAATCTGCAATTTGCTTCCAAACACCGGATAATGGACAAAAACTGTTTGATCAAACCTTTAACAAACTTGTCTGAATGACCATTTATATCTGTTTTCTGGCATTTAGGGAGCAAATTGCTGATCATTAGTTACTCCCACACTTTACCAGATTTCCATTCCAACCAGCCAACTAGTTGGATAGTTGGATGAAAGTTGGTCTAGTGTGTGGCCATTTTAAGATTAGGAACGAGTGATAAAACAATAACACAGATTTATCAATGATTTGTTATCACTTGCTTGTGTTGATAGCCATATGGAATTGTACTGTGGAGTTGTAGTTCCTGTCACTGGGGCTCATTTATGAATTGCATTTACTGCACTGTAGGTGCCAAATTGTTACTGAATCACAGCAACTAAATACGATTTAATTGTTATGTTTTAAATGCAGGTTAGACCTTAATGCATAATCCAATCTTCTTGCTAGTTATTATTAGCTTTTATTTGCAAGGCACCACAAAGTGTTTGCAGTGCCATCCAGGGTAAACATAGCATTCAGTAACAGGGTATCAGAACAAAAATACCATACACAATGGGCAGGGGTGTATTAAGAGAGGAGCGTGCCATGTGCAGTCTCCATCCCGGGCCCCCTCCTCTCTCTCCAGTAACCGGGTGCACACTGAGCGCAGTGCCGCAGGAGTAGACTCTGGGCACTAGTCTGTGCCCAGAGTCTACTGCGGATGTGGAGGGTCACCGGGAAAATGGCACGGCAGCCATTTCCCCGGCGAGTTACCTACTGCGCATGCGCAAAACGTCCGGAAAATAGCCTGCGCCCATTTTCCAGGCGATTTTTACATAGCTGATGCCACTGACGGACTTCGAAGAGGGTAAGTATTTAAAATATGGGTGAAGGGTGTGCGGTGTGGTCCCCGCCCACCCCTTCACCCATTACAGATATGCCCCTGACAATGGGAGACCAAAGCATGAGTACATAGGATAGGGAGGGAATTTATTTAGTACTCAATGATCCTGTACTAAACATGTGGGCAAGCAGTCAGAGTCATTGAAAGTAGAGGGTTACAAGGGAGCGGAGCACTGATTTCCTGGATAGTGCCAGGGAAGAACAAGAGGGTGGAGGACCATGCCCATGAGAACTTACATGCTAAGGTGGAAGGGGTAAACTGTTTGAGAGTGAATGGGAAATGGCATATGGAGGAAAGGTAGAGGTGAATATTGATAAGTTATCAGGAGTGCTCGAACGTATGTTTAAAGCTGTGGAAACTGGCTGAGCAGATCATAGTGATCTGTGTTCTTCCAAACCTGCCTGCCATAGACGGATCTATTTTTTGGTCAGGTTTACCATTGTTTTTGTGTTGGTTTGGTCAGGTTTACCATTGTTTTTGTGTTGGTTTGGTCAGGTTTACCATTATTTTTGTGTTGGTTTGGTCAGGTTTACCATTGTTTTTGTGTTGGTTTTTGGTCAGATTTAAAATTTGCAGCTCGTAAATCTCTGGTTTCTGTAGTCGTCTATGTGAAAGTGTCGATTGTTGGTTTAATGTACTAACTTGTTCTAAAGTCAGATTTTTTTGTCGGGAAATTGCCCAAAAGCACAAAATCTACCAAAATCAACCTTTAGTAATATTACCCCTTCATCTCCTCTATCCTTTCATATATTTGTTTTTGTAGACAAATAAAATGTAATTTACGTTGAACCAAGTACGGCATTTGTAAAATCACACATGACAATATGCTAAGCTGCAGACAGATGAAAACGGATTCATTTTGCTATATGCAGTACAAATTTTACCAATGACAGTATCCTGATTGTGGATAGGAGCATCCACACCTGTAACATGATCTAGCTTTGGTAACACAAAGAAAAAACCAACCGCACAAGTATAGATTATATCTCGTTATCTACTGTATATGGCCCCTAATGCCGTCTTATTGGAAATAAATATATATATGTGTTGCAAGGGGGTGCTACCACTTCACAAAAAATTCAAATATAGAAAGTGGAAATACAAAGAATTGTATATTGTGGTGCACAAAAAGTCAGTTTAAATAAAATATAGCTTTTATTATAGATATATATTAAAATATCATCTAAGAAAGTCTGCAAAATAATATTAAAAAATAAATGATGTGAAATAAAATCTATTTCTTTATTTCACATCATTTATTTTTTTATTATTATTTTGCAGACTTTATTAGATTATATTTTAATATATATCTATAATAAAAGCTATATTTTATTTAAACTGACTTTTTGTGCACCACAATATACAATTCTTTGTCTTTCCATATTCTATACATTATCTAGCTTTGTTTTTCTCCCCGATTACCACTTGTATCAGCATGTATTTTATTGCACTCTTGCAGCAGGTTTATATACTGTTCCATGTTTTTAGCATGCGTTTCTGTAAATTCAAGATTCCTAGCATATTGCTGCAGCTCTGTCAGTGTCATTTCAGATTTAAGAGCATTTCTATGCATCTTTCCAGATGTGTCAAATGCAATTAACTGCTGCGTAATTCCTTCTTCAACATCATGGAATTTAAATGAATCCTTAATATTGTAATATATGCATCAAAAGTAAAATTTTTCTTCTTCGATCCTCCATGACAGCCTCACCTTGGTATATAGGACCTGTTTCCCTAGTATAGACAGGAAGTATATAATCCAGCCCCTCCTCTTACTCCTTGTGTTTCCTTCTTATCTCCCAACAGTATAGAGGCAGAGTAGGGAAGTTTGTTATTTTTTCTTACCTGAAGTGTTTACCTCTCTATTTTGACCTGTGTGCCGGTTATGCCGCGGGGTGGCACACCTGGGTTGGTATCATGGAGGCCGCCTGTGCTATACTGGAGTTGTTGGGACACCCGCACTTCGGTCTGGGGCTGTTCGGCGAGCCGGTGGAGGGTTTTAAAATGGCACGGCACGGCACACCGGACATAGAAATTAGTGTTTTCACAGCTACCGATCCACTTACCTGCTAAACGGAGGTCTACAAATCCAAAAGTATGGAATCGGAGCCTTCACCCCAGCAGCTGAATAGCGCCCAGTCGAGGTAAGCCCTTCTTAAGCTGGCAACACATCTAAAGATTATCTGTCCATCCAGCCAACTAGTTGATTGGTTGGAATGAAAATCTGGTAAGGTATTAAAGCAAATGAAAATCAGCAATTTGCTCCCAAACACCGGAAAATGGACAAAAACTGTTATTTGAACAAATTGTTTAGATCAATTATTTAACAAACTTGTCTGAACGACCATTTTCATCTGTTTTCTGGCATTTAGGAGCAAATTGCTGATAATCAGTTACTCCCATACGTTATAAGATTTTCATTCCAACCAATCAACTAGTTGGCTGGTTGGACAGATAATCTTTAGATGTGTGGCCAGCTTTAGTGTGTACATGGGTATGCAGGTTTTTAAGTATTAGGCTAGTAATAGGGTGTTTTCATTTTTTAGTGTGCCTAATATGGTAGAAAAGAAGAAACTGGTCAAGAAAAAGCATATGAGGTGTCTTTGTGAAATAAGCCATTTTCAGGGACACAGGAGAATTTGAGAATTGTGTCCAGAAGAGTCCCACACCTCTAATCACTCAGCAGGCTAACCAGTTTCAAGAGATAATGGACTGAATGAAAAAATTATTTGTATCTAAAGAGGAGATTTTAAACTATGCATATGCACTACCAAAGGTGGATGTTGCGATTGTAGAGTTAATGGTTAGAACTACCATTCTGTTAGAGGATGGAGCTGCTTTTAAGGATACCATGGATAAAAGAATGGAAAATACATTTAAAAATGTACACACTTCTACAGCTGTATCTGTAAAGTCGGGTGTAGCTAAAGCCTCTGTTTTCAGATCATTAAGACTCTGGAGTGCATCTTTGGTACAGATATTGAAGAAAGGATCGCAAAACAATATCTTTTAAGAAACTTTGAGATTATGCAAAAAGCTATTGAATACCTTTTGTGAAGCCTCTTTTGGATGTTATATCTGATGTAGCAAGGTCTATGGCTACGGGGGGTAGTAGCTAGAAGAGCATTATGGTTGTGATCTTGGATGGCCGATGCAAATTCAAAAACTAGATTGGCAACATTACCGTATGGGGGTTCTTTCCTTTTTGGGAGCACCTTGGATTCCCTGAAACAAAGGATGATGGGAGGTAAATCTTACCGACTAAAACAGGATAGAAAAACAGGTATCAGTTTATCTCATCAAAATAACAGTACAGAGAGGCTAGGACTCATAGACCAGGTCGCCAGTATAACAGAAGATATGCTTCAGGAATGACTAGACAATCCTTTTCGGCAGAAATTTAGGAGAGATAATTCCAGACAGCAATGACTACAAGGCACCCAGAGAACCAGCAGTCAGAGAAGATTGTCTCAGTTTACCAGCACATGGACTCAAAGTATTCAGGACAGATGGGTATTGGAGATAATGAACACAGAAATACAGAATAGAGTTCAGAGAAAGACCAGAAAGAGACAAGTATGTAAGGTCCAGGATGCCAGTTGTAAAACTGGAAAAGATCGCTATGGCAGACCGTTGAAAAAATAATCAGACTTCGAGCCATAAAGCCAGTACCCATTATGGAAAGGAAAACTGGTTTTTCTCACCTATTTTCCTGGTAAAGAAAATATCAGGAGATTTCATGACTATCCTTGAACAAGAGAATTGAACAAGTATGTATTGACAAAACAATATCATATGGAAACGCTAAAATCTATCCTAGCAGGAATATTAAAAGGGGATTTTTTAGCATAAAAAGATTTAAAAGATGCTTATTTTTACATGCAAGTAAACATAGACGATCAAAAACACCTAAGGTTCTGTGTGGCAGGAGAACACCTTCCAGGTCACATGTCTCCCCTTCCATATATCAACTCTGCCCAGAACATTTACCCAATGTTCTAGTAACAATGATAGCTCATCTAAGAACTCAAGGAATAATGATGTGGCCATACCTAGATGACATAATAATTGCCAGAATGACGAGGGAAATAGTGCATGACAAGGTGGCTCAAGTTCTACAATTTCTAGAAAGGCATGGTTGGATCATAAATTGGGAAAAAAGTTGGTTGAATCTAGTTAGAAGAATTAAATTTCTCGGGGTGATAATAGATACCCAGAATTATGCGGTCCACCTCTCAGAAGAAAGATGTATGAAAATATGCAAATGACAAGATATGTGCAATAATGCAGCAGCATTTAACTCCAGATGGGATTGAGACTGTTTGGTATAATCTCGTCAACTATAGAGGTGGTCCTATGCACATGACAAAGTTGCAAAGAAACATAGTAGACTTTATTCACAGAAAGGTGCCTCTTCTCCATTATGTATGACTGAGACAAGATGTAAAACAATCGCTGGACTGGTGAAAAGGAGTAGATCAAGAAAAAAGGTCAACTGTTGTCTCAACTGCAGTACATAGGACCTCATTCAGAACCGGTCGCACAGAGCATGCGGTCAGTCTGAATGAGGGGAGGACCTCTTGAATTTTCAAGACATCCTCCTTTGCGGTGGTAAGGCTGTGGGTTAACACCCACAGCCTTATGACCGCCTAAGGTGATGGTCACGATGGTCAAGACCATCGGGGCTTACGACGAGACCCTAGGGTAGGGTCTCCGTTGTCATAAGCCCCGGAGAGCTTTCGGCTCTGTCTGAGCTGGAAGCTCTCCACTGACATCACTAGTGATGTCAGTGGGGCCGCCCCCAAACGGTAGGCGTTCCCATGGGAACGCCCCCATTTGGGCTGCCACCCCCCCGGCCCGCCTTCCAAACGGGGCGAGCTGTCAATTAAAATCGACAGCTCGCCCCCTTTGGATTGATACCCGCTACGACCGGCGCTGTCGGTCGTAGGGGGTCTCACGCATGTGCGCGCCGGTGCTGTCGTGCGCATGCTCTGTGGGGGACCATCGACCCGGTCCGAGCGCATCGGCGCTAACGACCGGGTCTGAATGACCCCCATAATCCTTACAACAGAAGCAAGTTCCGTAGGATGGGAAGCACACTTATCACAGATGGTGACACAAGGTTGGTGGACCAAGCAAGAAAGGTTATTCTCGTCAAACAAAAGAGAGATGAGAGCAGTATGGGAGTCAATATAATACTTCCAAGATCATCTGAGAGGAAATCATCTATGAATATTTTTAGACAATATGATGGTGGTAAGATATATAAATTGTCAAGGGGGTACCAGGAGCAAACCCTCATTGAAGAAGTTTCAAAAATGATGACCTGGATGGAGAAACACCTTCTTTCTCTTTCAGCACTCCACGTGTATGGCAAAAAAAAAGTTGTAGCAAACTTTCTGAGCAGGAATCAGGTTCTTCCACGAGAATGGGAATTGAATGCAGAGATATTCCAAGCAGTAGTAGAAATATTCAGAAGTCCAGAGATGGATCTAATGGCAACCAATATAAAAATGACTCTGCCTCAATTATTTTCAATATAATAATTGGGAAACAGGGAAAGTGGAAAAATAGATCCCGCACAGGAATATAAATATAGTGTATAATGTAATATAACCAACTTGTAAATTATTCTTGGTACATGTCCATATCAATATTAGAGTGTTGGTGGTGCTCCCAGGAATTAATATATTTGTATATCTGGTAAGTATTTTGCAAAGGCAAAAAGAAAGAAAATTATTTTTTGGGTCACTCTTATGTAACTACTGTTTTATGTAAATATGAAAACTTAACTTTTAATTCAACCTACTTACAGTATCTAAAATAAATATTAGTTGATAGGGCGAAAAATATTACGATAGTATTCTTGGATCATGTATCATACAATATGTCCAAGAAATCTGGTCACAACCAGTGTAGTAAATACTATCTGGTATAATAAAGGTTCTTATAGGGTAGTTGACCGCAAAAGGAAGCTGATGTAATTATATAAAATTCTGTGCGTATAGTACAATACAATATAATCCAATTAATATAGGCTCATACAGTAGTAAAATGCAAAAAGAAGCTGATGGATTTATATAGAATTCTGGAAATAAAGTGCAATGCAGTATAATCCAATAGTACGGGATCATACAATGAGATATAGCACTAATCCCCTAGGGCAGTAGAAAAAGAAAATTCTAAATATTTATAACCTGCAAACAAAGGTTGTCACTGAAATAATTAATATAATGATACAGAGGATGATGAGTTCAAATGTGCAACTACAAAACTTATAGTACAAAGAGTGATGTTGCTTATTGTTGCACCAGTATCTAGGAAGCAAAAGATAATCCTCACAGTATTCAAGATCACATGTAATAGCAGCATGTAATTAAGGATCAGAACAATTGTACATTGCCCATAAAGTTAATGGTATTCCCTGTGCAAAAAATTAATGAGTATAAATATTCACCTTAATTGCACCAATCCCTAGGAAATAAAGATAATTCTCACAGTATTCAAAATCCCATGTAGTAGCAGCATATGGTTAAGGATTAGTCAAAAAATTGCACATCGCCCATAAAGTATATGGTATTCTTCATACACAAAATTGAGGAGTACAAATATTCACCTCCGTATCAATTTATGATGTACCTGTATATTGCACAATTCCCTTGTTTATAGATTTGCAGGAGTGTTTATATTAAATATAGTATCAATCCTTATGCTGGCCATACACGCTACAATTATCGGGGCGATCCGCCTGATATCGGCGGATCGCCCCGATAATTGTAGCGTGTGGGGGGGGCGACCGAGGGTTAAATATTGCTCGGCTGGGCATGCCGGATTGTCCAGCATGCCCGTCGCGATATTTCCCGTTAAACTGTCGGCCACATCGGGCAGTGTATGCCCAGCCACGGCCGACAGACAGACATTTCCTGTGTTCCTACGGAAGGAACAGGGAAATGTCTCCTCCTCCGGGGGCGGAGCGCAGATGTCTGCCGAATACACTGTGAGAGAAATCTCACAGTGTATGCCAGCGACATCTGCGGCTGGCAGCCGGCCAGATAAAATGTTTGTCGGTCTGACAGGCATTTTATCTGGCCGTGTATGCCCAGCATTAGAGGTAAAGATGGTTATAACATTTTGATGCAATTGCACATATCCTGTATAGTAGCAATATATAATTAATCAATTGCACAGAAAAAAACTTATATTGCACATTTCCCAATTCACAGATAATCCCTAGAGGTAAAGATGATCATCACAGCATTGATACATTTGCACTTACCGTATATACTCGAGTATAAGCCGAGTTTTTCAGCACAAAAAATGTGCTGAAAAAGTACCCCCTCGGCTTATACTCGAGTCAAGTGTAGCGCTGACCGGACGGAGTTCGGTCAGCGCTACACACTGCCAAACACACAGCCGCCGGAGCCGGCAGCTGCGTGTTTGGTGTAATCAGCAGCCGCTGAGTGTCTGTCAGACTCTCAGCGGCTGCTGCTGCTCCCACTGCGGGACCCATCTTCCGGCTCCCACAGTGGGTGATGGGAGACACGTCGTCATGACTACAGGGGGCACTACCAGGGGGCGATGACTACAGGGGGCACTACCAGGGGGCATTATCAGGGGGCGATTACTACAGGGGGCACTACCAAGGGGCATTATCAGGGGGCGATTACTACAGGGGGCAGTAAAAGGGGGGATTACCACTGGGGGAACTACAAGGGGGGGATTACTACAGTGGGCACTACCAGGGGGGATTACTACAGGGGGCACTAAAAGGGGGGATTACTACAGGGGGCACTAAAAGGGGGGATTACCACTGTGGGAACTACCAGGGGAGGATTACTACAGGGGGCACTACCAGTGGGGGATTACTACAGGGGGCACTAAAAGGGGGGATTACTACTGGGGGCACAACCAGGGGGAATTACTACTGGGGGCACTACCAGCTGCTGCCATTTCCCACACTAGGCTTATACTCGAGTCAGTAAGTTTTCCCAGTTTTTTGGGGTAAAAGTAGGTACCTCGGCTTATATTCGGGTCGACTTATACTCAAGTATATACGGTATCCTATATAACAGCAGTGTGGAAATAGCATTATGATACAATTGAACTTAACCAATATAGCAGCAGTGTAAAATCAATTAATTGCACAAGAAAAACTATATTGCACAGTTTCCTATTCACAAATCTGCATGTAATATTGTATCTGGCTATATTAACATATTATTGCACAGATCCCTGCTGAAAAGTTTTAATGCATATTGTGCATGTCAGTGGGGCCGCCCACAAATGGCAAGTGTTTGCTTGGGAACGCCTTAGTTTGTGAAACCACCCCCCCGCCACACCTACAAAACGGGGTGAGCTGTCGATCAACATCGACAGCCGCCCCTTTTGTAGTGAGCCCCGGAGTGAGAGAATTTCTCACTCGCTCCGCGGCTTGCGCACGTGCAGTGCGGCCGCCGCGCATGCGCACAGCCAAACATCGACCTGCTTGCGAGCGCTCAGGCGCTTGCGAGCGGGTCTGAATGAGACCCAAAGCCCTCAGAGAGGCACTTAAATAAACAACATTTATTATGCAGAATCTTGAAGTCTTATTGTTATTGCCCTCCCTGCATACAGTATATGAGCCATGGAGGATCGAAGAAGAAAACATTGGATACTCACCAATAATTCTGTTTCTTCGAGAGACTCCATAGCAGCCTATAGATACCCTCCCTTGAGTGTTTTTTTTCAGGAACCAATTATAAGGAGACACTCAAAAAGACAAGGAGGAGGGGCCAGAATATATACACGGGGCGGTCCCTGAAAAAACTTCCTGTCTATACTAGGGGGAACAGGTATATCCCAAGGTGATCAGATGAACAAGCCTCCCGGCGAAACACGTGTCCTGTCTCTGTCTATGCTCATTTAGCATGCTGATCTCTGAATAACCACACCAGCAGCTCTGACCCACGGACTTTTCCTGTGAGGTATCTTTCTATTGCTCTCCTGCGCTCTCTCATCTGAGTCCTAGTCTGTGACTCCCCCTGCAATGCCTGAGAGTAGCAGGGGTGAGACTTGGGTCTATTCTCAGACAGCAGAAGCGCTGTCTGTTGTTTCCCCTGGATAAACGCTGTAGTCACTCTCTCATCCCCTGTTTGATGTAGACAGGGAAAGTAGAAGTGACTCCACGTTACTTTATTCCAGGTCTTACTTCCTTCAGCTTAAACCCTTTCATATATATCTATTTATGCTATATAAATGTACTAAATGAAAACATAGAATTTGACATGTGCAAAAAAATTTTTATATATTTTTTTTCCTGATGAGAGTGTCACTACTCAGTATATATTATATACTATTGCTTCTCTTTGTTCATGAACATTTTTTGAATTATTATCAATGATTTTTTCTTTATATATTGTAATTCACCTTATGCATTGACTTACCCTTGTGTTGTGACACATAACCCTGTTTTTTTCAGGGCACATCCTTATTACATATGTACACAAATATGTTGCATTTGTCCATGGTTTAGGTTGATATTCAGTACAAGTATAATTTTTCTGTTATTATTTTTCTTTATTGCACTGAAGACAGTGTCATTATTCAGTACATGTAACACTGTCATTGTGTACTTACCATTATTGTTTGGATTTTTTTCTTTTTCTTTTTCATACATATTTTCTGTTTTAGGATATCACTTTGTTTCTCACAGTGCAAACTGCTGATATTATATGGCAATTTAATATATGCATTTATCACTACTCCAAGGTGTACTATTCTTTACCTAGCATATCTGCTAAAACCAATATGAGTTAACATACTTGGGATAAAAGTCCTCCCAAACACAATCCTCTTAGTTATATGGGGACACAGGCTTTATCACTATCAGCAATGTCTATATATGTGTACTGATATTTAATTACAATATATATCCTTTCACTCATCTACAGGGGACACAGATTTCAAAGCTGCTGGATTATCCTAATAAATCATCTTTCTTAGTTATCATAGTGTGGTTTCTTACAATATACAATTGTTTCTGACCGACTATCATTTATGTATATGTCGATCACAACAGAGATCTAATTAAAAACTACTATAGTTCGCCAGATATGTACTGTAAGAAGTAATCATATGTGCCTCCCTGTAGATTGAATTAGGGTTAATTAGAATATTCATTACCCTTAACAGGAGCTGATTACTCATTGAATTTTAACAATAATAAATAATAATACTCATTTACACTTCAAAGGACGTTTATATTGTTCTTTTCTGTACTTAGTAGATTTCTATGTTATATCTACACATCACTCTCTGGGGAGAACTTCCTTTTAAAGGTGTATATTAAACGTTAAGTTTTATTCACACTAATCATTCCATCATCTGCCATATATAAACAATTATCTGTCATAAGAGTGCCCCTACAAAGGCATATTTGTCCTTTTCCTCTGCTTCTTGCAGAAAGTACTTTTATATCCCAAGGTGAGGCTGTCATGGAGTCTCTCGAAGAAACAGAAATATCGTTGAGGGTCATTCCGTGTCAAATCAACACACTGATTTTACCTTACCAGCTCAGATTTTGTTCAAATTTGGTATATGGAGAATATATGTGTAGACTAAGATAATACAAAATATTATTTAAATATATCATGCCGTTTCCATAATATGGCTATGTAAAGTTTTCAAAAATCTGTCAAAAACGCACAACCAGCTTATTTTCAAATCGCCATAGCAGCTCTCCTAATTAAGCTAGAGAGGTGGGAGTGGTGTCAATATACTATATTTTTTAGGACCTTTCCTATGATATACAACATAATAGGATTTGTGAGGAAACATTTTCCAAATTCAAACTGAATTTTTTTATCTTGATTAACTCAAAAAGTGTGTTGACAAAAAAGTTTACAAAAATTCTGGAAATAGTCTAAACTAATGTTAAATGTTTGTCAAAATTGAAAAGTGGGAGGATAATGGGTTCATAGTTAAAAATAATTTTAAAGCAAGGTAGTTTGTAAAAAAAAAAGGTATTAATAGATTTGATGGCTTCATTAGTTTAATTATATAAATCAAGTTGAATAGAAATACTTGACATTTTATTAGTCAGTCAACAATCTTAGCTGAAGATAGTTTGACAATGCCTTAGTGGTTTTTAAAGTGTCATCAGGAGACATGACATAAATTCTTCCAGTTGGAGTTATAGGGTTGACGTTGCAGAAGACATCTATTAGAGGTATTTATAGTACATCAGGCTTCCTTGGATAGAAGAATGATGGTGAAGCTCCAGCTGGATGAAGGAAGGTCACTTTTAATTCGTCTTCATGTTCATTCTTGTCCATCACATAAGCAATCCACCATTTCTTGTTATACACAACGGATATATAGCCATTTATTTGTGTCAACTGGAGTTTGTCTAAAGATTTTGCAACAAATACTGTAGATGATATTGTAGCCATAGAAAAAGTTTTCACAGATATGTTTGATGTACTTGAACCAACAAGTATAAAAGCATGATACTGTTGTGATCCCTGAATAGTTACGGACTGGCTGAAATGATCATTCAAAAATGTTTCAGACTCAATATAGTCTTCTTGTGCTGTGAACGTCAAATTAATTGCAGATATATTTTTTACTGCCCATTCAAAAAGTTGGAAAGGTGTGAGGATTTGGTTCTCATATGGATGTTGTAGGCTGGCTCTAGCTGCCAGTCTCTTGACTGAGCCACCAACTCCATCACAGGAGGGCGCTGTGGCCAAAAAATGCCACTCGGCCTCAACATCGAAGTCTAGCTTGTGACAACACAAGTTTGTGAAGTTTTTCTTGCACAGCTTGCACAGACATGCTACAAACTGTTCTGCAAAACTGAGCATTATTCCTGACCATGAGAACAATGATTCATGAGCATGAGTCATAAACAATGCATTAACATTATTGAAGATAATTATTTATTTTCTTGCAAGCATTATTCAATGTTTTTAGTTAATAAAGTCATATAAGAACTTTTATAATTAGGCCTACAATATTTGAATTTTTGTAAATTCTCTTAATTACTTTTTGACAATCTCTACATGTGAGAATAAATAATATCTATTGAGTGTTGGGCTAAATTTATTTGTTCCATCATATAATTGGATTTAAAAGTAGGCCCTGATTTTTTCAAACGTAGTGCCTACTCCTGTTTAAAATAATTTTTAACTATGTACCCATTATGCTCCCACTTTTACATTTTTAAAAAAAATTTAACATGTCAAACATGCGACCCGTGGGCCACATGAGGCCCAAATAAACATTTTATGTGGCCCGACAGCGTGGTCCCAAATACATATATTATGCGGCCCAGTCACCCTTCATTCACCCCTGCTGCGATCGGAGCTCAGCTCTGATTGGGCAGTGTTTACTGTATTTAAAACTGTGAATGCTGGTTTCTGAAGTGATCAGAGACTAAAAAGCCTCTGATCGCTTCAGAGGCCAGTGTTCCCAGTGATGCAATGTGCAAGTGACATCATGACATCATCTGCGATGAGAGGAGCCTGCACCTGCTGGATCTAGTTAGGTCCAGTCAGCTGCAGCATCTACGCGGGAGCGCTGATGGCGTGGACTGGAGCGGTGCCCAGCGTGAAGAGAGGTAAGTACTGCACAGGGGAGCGGGGTCTGTTGGGGCACAGCATAAGTGGCACTACTAGGGGCATTACTGGGTGCACAACATAAGGGGCACTACTAGGGGCACTGCATAATGGGCACTACTGGGGGCACTGAAGAAGGGGCTCTAATACAGGGGGCATTGCAATAGGGGATCTTATACAGGTGGCATTGCATAATGGGAACAACTACAGTGGCATTGCATAAGGGGCTCTAATACAGGGGGCATTGCATGAGGGGCTCTTATATAGGGGCATTGTCTAATGGGCACTACTACAGTGGCATTGCATAAGGGGCTCTAATACTGGGGGCATTGCATAAGGGGCTCTAATACAGGGGACATTGCATAATGAGCACAACTAAGGGGCTCTAATACAAGGGGCGTTGCATAAGGGGCTCTAATACAGGGGGCATTGCATAATGGGCTCTAAAACAGGAAGCATTGCATAATGGGCTCTAATACTGGCGGCATTGGATAATGGGCACAACTACAGTGGCATTGCATAAGGGACCCTAATACAGGAAGCATTACATAATGGGCTCTAATACTGGGGGCATTGAATAATGGGCTCTAATACTGGGGGAATTGCATAATGGGCTCTAATACAGGGGGGAATTGCATAAGGAACACTACTACAGGGGGCACTGCATTGTTTTTTATTAATGGGATGTAGTTATGAGACAAGCGGCCGTGATGCCGCCATTCTGAATACTGACAGGGGAATCCTGACAAGGAACTTAAGATAGGCATCAAAATACTGACGCCTATCTTAATCCCGACACAGGAATGCTGAAGAACACCAAGCCAAATTAGGTAAGTTCGGTGCACCCTCAGCGTTAGCCGCAAGGGGGGGCGGGTTAGATTTTGGGAGTGTAGCGGGGTTAAGGAAAGGTTTGGAGGGGAGGTTAGGGTTAGGCACCCCTAGGGGGGAGGGTTAGGGTTAGGCACAAAGGGGGGAGGGTTAGGTTTATGCACAAAGGGGGGAGACATAGGTTTATACACTAACGGGGAGGGTTAGGGTGCTGGGATGGTTATGGTTAGGCTACAATGAGGGAGGGTTAGGGGGAGAAGGGGGAAGGGTAAGTATACTTACTAACCCCTGTCGGGATACCAACTGTCGGAATGCCACTGTCGGTATTTTGACAAGAGGCATCCCGACAGCCTGCATTACATACCCAAACCTTTAAAATTGCATATAAGACTTTTTTTTTTCTTGTGGCCCATACACTCTTAGACCTTGAATATTCCGCCCGGTTGGTATTTGAGCTTTATATGCCTGGTATAGACTATTTCCAGAATTTTTTGAACATTTTTGTCAACTCACTTTTTGAGACAATCATGATCAAAAATTTCAGTTTTAATTTGGAAAAAGTTTTTCCCCACAAAGCGTATTATGTTGTAAATCATAGGAAATGACACCACTCCCACCTCTCTAGCTTAATTAGGAGAGCTGCTATGGCGATTTGAATATATGCTGGTTGTGCGTTTTTGATAGATTTTTGAAAACTTTACATATTTTGGAAACGTCATTAGATATTTAAATAAAATTTTGTCTTTTTCTTAGACTACATATATACTCTCCATATCGAATAGAGAAGGTTATCTGCGTTAAATTTTATGCTTAAAAGCAGCTCAATAAAAAACAAGCAGTTTATGAGTGAAAGATTGAGCACTAATATGTGTCAAATTAAATAAAAAGATAAAATAAAAATAAAAAAAAAGAGGTTTAAAAGGAAAAAAATATATATATTTTTTAAATGGGGTTGGGATAGAATTAGGGTTGGGATATATAGGATTATAAAGTTAGAATGAGAGTGGAAATGATACAGAGAGGAGAAAATACAGGGGAGGAAATAAGGAGGAGAAAGTGGATGCGATCAAGCACATTAGTGTTTATGCTCTTTTGAAAATTGCGGGATGTAGCCAGGTTGAATAAGCGGTATGGGTGGAACTGTCCCTATTCCTTACCCTACTTAGTCCGGGTTCTTCAGACTGATAGTGCAGTCCTCCCCGTGCCAGCTTCTTGCTTCCTTGAAATAGTAGCCAAGCGCTACGAAACGCGTTGGATGTGACAAGCAGGCAACATAGACACAGCTGTACAGCCGACACAAGCAGCACGCAGCGGTTGACATCATCACCAGAAGTCGCCATAGCCACACATGTGGAAGCTAGAAGCTGGCCCAGAGAGGACTGCGCTATTAGTCTGAACCTGGACTAAGTAGGGTAAGGAATAGGGACAGTTCCACCCATACCGCTGATTCAACCTGGCTACATCCCGCAATTTTCAAAAGAGCATAAACACTAATGAGCTGGATCGCATCCACTTTCTCCTCCTTATTTCCTCCCCTGTATTTTCTCCTCTCTGTATCATTTCCACTCTCATTCTAGCTGTATAATCCTACATATATCCCAACCCTAATTCTATTCCAACTCCATCTTAAATTTTTTTTTCCTTTTAAACCTCTTTTTTTTACCTTTTTATTTAAATGAATTGACACATATTAGCGCTTAGAGTTGGTGAGGTAACATTTTAACAAAAATTGTGTTGATTTGACACGGAATGGCCCGATGTTTTAAGTTGCATAGCTGCACAGGTATTTTAAATATGATAGGCAGTTAAAGATTCCCTGCATTTGGTTATAGTTCATATAGTTCAGAAATCTTAGGGCCAGCACTAATAAGAAGCATGTTTTTCTTTGTGCTGTCAGACAATACCCTCATAGCTTCAATAAAGTGATCAAATCATGCAAGAAATTGTCTCCATCATTCTGCATCTGAGGATGGCATAAAGCAATGAAGCAAAAATAGTTTGGTACATAGGGATCAGATTGATAATAATGCACTAGTTAGCCTTTTACAGGAGATTTTAGTGGAGATATATATAATTATGCAGAAACTTCTGTTTCTGAATGATTGTGTAAAAAATGGGCTTGATAAATAGGCCCTATGTATTACATTTTAAAAATATTAAAAAAAATGTTTTCATATGAAACTATGGTTACCCAATTCCAGAGCCGTAAGTAGACTTTTTGGTGCTCTGTGCCAGAGAGAGCATTGGTGCACCCCCCCCCCCCCACACCCTTCAGTTTTTTAAATAGGGACATAAGATAGTGCTCCTGAAAAAGGGCCATGGCTTCATGAGGAAGGGCCAAGGAAGAGATAGGGGAGGCCAGGAGATGCTGGGGATAAAAGAAGAGGAAGCTACAAGTAAGCATGATAATAAGCAGGAAAATTGACAGGCTCAAACAGCGCCCCCTGCCCTGCGGTGCTCTACTACCCTAGTTACGGCCCTGCCCAATTCATAGTAAGCCACACAGCAGGGCCCCCAATTCATAGTAAGCCACACACCAGGGCCCCCAATTCATAGTAAGCCATACAGCAGGCCCTAAAATTCAGAGTAAGACAGAGTAGGACCCCCAATTCATAGTAATCAGACAAGAAGGGTGGTGGGGGTGACCATGGTGATTTATCAGCATAGGGTTTTGGAGGACTGGGGGTTACTGGAGGAAGAGTATGGTATTGTGGAGACTATGGGGTATATTGGTTGCTATGGGCAACAACTCCACTTCTAAAAACCTGTACTTTAGTAAATATATCCCCCAGTGTCAGCAGAAAATGGGTGGTAGCCTGGGGAGACCCTATGTCAGCAGGGGAGGGTGGGGAGCAGGGGAATACCTGTCAGTTGATGGGGGTGGATGACAAGCAGGGGGATACATGTCAGAAGATTTTTATTTGGGAGATATCTCAATGGGACTGGTGAGGTGCCAAGTAAGTAGGAGGGGAAACTAGAGATCCCATTTAAGCAGGTTGGGGGGCTGGGGATGCCCCATGTCAGCTAAGAGGGGCAGAACTATGGAGTACCCATACCAGCACGGTACAGGCATTACTGTATCTACTGTATGTGCCCAAACTACGAGGCCCCTGGACTCTGATATTCAGGAAACTGACCTCAAAGCCCACAGTGTCTTGGTAACACACACTGGGCAGGACACACCAACGTCAGAAATGCGGACAAACCCCTGAAAATGCAGTATTCAAGGGTTTGACCACATTTCTCATATGCACCAAGCCCCAGAATGCAATACATTCCGTGGCTTGTATGCGGTTGGCAATGCCATCTTTTGAAGCCTATGGGCTTCTATTCGTGATTCACCCTGAGAGGGATCCAATCGAATCCCTCCCAGGACCCCCTTTGGTGCATGCGTCCTTCTGCACATGTCCAACCCTCCCAGGGGGTTGCCTAACCCTAAGTCCCCCCAGGGAGCCCTTAACCTAACCCTCCGCGGGCTGTCTGCGCCCGCCGCCCGGCTTACCTTCGATCGGTATGCCGGGCGTTGGGCTCCCGGCGTAGGTATAATGACAGGCATCAGGATTCCGACGCCTATCATTAGTACCTTGCCAGGATTTGACAGTCAGGAAGCCGGCGGTCTGCATTTCGACCGTCGGCTTCCTGACTGCATCCTGCATGTATGCATGTATGTATTAAAACTATACTGTCACAGTGTGTGTGTATTGTGTTTATTTAAACATTTCTTTACATGTGAACTACAGGTACCAGTGGGCCCTTAATGCCCCGCATGCTGGTACTTGTGGTTCTTCAAATACCAGCATGCGGGGGAGGCTTGCTGGGACCTGCAGTTCTACTTGTAAAGACAATGGCCCTCATTCAGAGCCGTACGCTCTGAGCAGAGCGCACGCTCTGAATGAGGGCCGCCCTCCATAATTATGGAGCGTCCTCCTGGACGCTCGTATAGCTGTGGGTCACCACCCACAGCCTATACGAGCGTGCAGTTTGATGGCCGCGATGGTCTTGACCATCGCGACCATCGCCACTGCGAGCTGGAGCCTGCGGTTGAGTTTTTCAACCGCAAGGCCCGGAGTGATTTTGGCTCTATCAGAGCCAAAATCACTCCCCACTGACATCACTAGTGTTGTCAGTGGGCAGGCTTCTGACAGTAGGCGTTCCCTTGGGAACGCCCCCGTCAGGGAGGCACGCCCCCAGCACGCCCACCAAAGGGGGCGTGCTGTCAATCAACATCGACAGCACGCCCCCTTTGATCAGACACAACGAGCGAAGGAAAGTCCTTCGCTCGTCACGTCTGGCGCATGCGCACGACGGAGCTCCCGCCGTCGTGCGCATGCGCAGTGCACAACATCGACCCACTTGTGAGCGGACAGCCGCTTGCGAGTGGGTCTGAATCAGGCCCAATGTTTTCACTTCTTTTTTTACACTACATGTATACACTATCAACCTAGCACCCACCACCCCATGGGTGCCGGGGATAACCCCAGGCTATCGGCCTAGGCCTGAGGTGCCCTGGAGGGAGGACCCCTTTATTAAGGGGGTCCCCAGCTCCCCAGAGATACCTGGCCTGGACTGACTAGCGGTCAGGATTGATGCTTTGGCTTGGGGACCTGGTGAAAGGGCTCCCCAGGCTGTGGCATCAGCCCCCCGCTAGAGAAAGTCTGGTGCTGGTTCTGGAAAATTCACATTTTTTCCCACTGTATTTCCAGAACCAGGACCAGATCAGAGCCCAGTGCTGGTTGCGCAGAATACCGGGGACCCCTGCATTGTTTTTCCCCCGTATTTTGGCAACCGGGGCTGGTTCTGACTAGCACGGTGCTGGTTGTGATTACATACGGGGGACCCCTATGTTGTTTGTCTCCTGTATGTTGCACAATCAGCACTGGGTCATTAAAAGCCCGGGGCTGGTTGCACTTTGGGGGGGCACACCATTTTTTTAAAAAAAAAAACTTTTTTTGTTTTTTTCACAGATGCGGGGATGGTTCTCACTAAACCATCCCTGCATCTGTGTTTATTTTATTAAAGACAGATGCATGCATCACGGATCTCCCCCACCCATGCGTGCATCAGTCTTTTTTTTTTTTAACAAATGACGCTGCTCGGATGATCGGACGCACGATGCATCAAATTCACGCAAATACACAGCACGATCTGCATATGATACAACAGATCGTATGATGTGATCTGATCATACGATACGATAGAACAGCTGCGGGAGCACGCATCGGATCGTATTGGTACCTAAATACTGCACGATTTGCACACAATGCATCATACAAGGCATCTAAAATCGTGCAACTGGACCGAAATCGTACTAGTGTATGGCCAGCATAAGTCTACTCCCTACAGAAAACAGAAAATAGTGCAAAAAACCTTAAAGCGCTCCCCACTTAACATGTATATACAGATAGGACACCAATGTGTTTTCACACAGGGATATAAACAATAATCATCAAATATAACTAGACTTGGTAATTCTGATTTCTGGATTCCACTGATATGCCTCTATGAGGAGGTTCTGCTCAGTCTCCCTTGTTGTAATACCATAAACATGGAGGGATAAAGAGAGAGAGTTATACCCCTTTTACACCAGAGCAAAAACCTGGGTTTTTGCTGGGTCTACCCGGGTTGCAGCTCAGTGTAAAAGGGTCCCTGAAAAATAACCTGGGTCAAGTGACCCTGCAATTCAACCCAGGTAGCTACCAGGGTTGAACCCAGGATGGAACCAGGTAATGGTGCAGTGTAAACGGTGCAACCCAGGTTATCTGATCTGGATCATGCCTAAAATGAGCGGATTGGTGGTTGTGGAGCATTCACCTCCCACTTTTTATGACCTCACAGGTTTAGCAGGGCAGACCTGAGTTCAGTGTGAACAGGGCTGACCTGGGAGTAACCCAGATCAAAGGTGCAGTGTAAATGGGTCTGACCTGGGTCTGACCAGGGTTGGACCCATGTCCAAAAACCCAGGTCGGACCTGGGTTTTTGGTGGAAAAGAGGTATAAAATAATAGTGCAGTTATATTTGGTGATTTATTGTTTATATCCCTGTGTGAAAACACATTGGTGTCCTATCTGTATACATGTTAAGTGGGGAGCGCTTTAAGGTTTTTTGCACTATTTTCTGTTTTCTGTATGCTATTGAGTATTGATTTGGGTGTATACTCCTGTGCATTAACCTAGCTGCACCCTATTTTTTATTGTGCAAATATTTGCTCATTTACTTTCTTCATAAGTCTACTCCCTGTTACTATATCCATATGCATATATTTTGCATCTCTATACTGTACTTTACAGAATGCTGTGAATGGAGGTGTAAATATATATTTTGCAAGGAATTAAACAGTAAACATATGTACAAATATTATTAATGGTACTTACGTTTGCTCTTTGTACAACGTAATGTCAAGTACAATCAGCTGATAACATAAGTAAAGTGGAGTTCTCCTTCACCAGTGAGATGCAGCAGCTCTCTGTGATCTGTGTGCAATGGATAACCAGCATTAGTGAGGAGGTGTGTCATACAGCAGCAGGAAGGCAAAGCAGTTTAGTTTCGTTTCTCTGCCTGAGACCAAAGTATACTGTAACATTCATTTCTAAATACAAACGTATCTGTTCCTTAGAGCAGTGGTTCCCAAACTTTTCCAAATCACAGCACCCTAGAGTGTCAGGATTTGTTCCACGGCACCCCTGGGCCAAATGTTTGAGAAATTCAGAAAAAATTAAATGAAATAAATTGTGTTTATATGTCATCCTTAGGTTCAGTTATCAGTAGAGATGTGCGCCGATCCCCGTGTTTTGGTTTTGGATCTGGATCTCCCCTGATTTTGGATCTGGATTGGTTTTGCCAAAACCTCACCTCCGTGTTTTGTTTTCGTGTTTTGGTTTTGGTTTTGGATCTGGATTTTTTCTTAAAAAATAAAAAAAGAGCTAAAATCACATAAAATTGGCCTTTTTTTGTTGCTACAGTATTAATAACCTCAATAACATTTATTTCCACTCGTTTCCAGTAAATTTTTACCACCTCACAGCTCACAAGGGGACCAGGAAGCGTGCTTTCCAAAAATAAATAAACAATTGACTTAAATAATGCTTTGCAAATCTTCTATAAAGGCATTTCCCAACCTGTAGAGGGACATAAAAAAAAACATAGGCCCTCATTCAGAGCCGCTCATTAACAGCAGTACGCTCGTTGCGTTCCGATGTTGAGAAAGCGCGCATGCGTCGGTGTAACACTTTTTTTTTGTCTCGTTCGTCAAATAGCGTACAGGAAGTGACATGTCAAATGTGATTGACAGAACAGGGCGCTTTTGGGCGTTGACGGGGGTGGAGATGGAAAAACGCAGGCGTGGCGAGGCGTTTTTTGGGCGTACATACATTATCAGATGCGAACGTCAAATGTGTTCGTACCAACTCATACGTCACTGGATGATCCTCTTTCCGTTCAAACTGCTCGCACAGCTTAGGGTCTGGATTACTTGACCACATTGGCGATGGCCTTCTCCTCTGTCCCGGCCCTCCACAATGTTTCATCGATTAATCACGGCTTGTCAGAAAAACAATTAGTTTTGTATTGAAAACCAGCTTGTAATGTGTTTTGAAATCAGTTTTTTGGGTTAGCACAAAACCGTACGCAGGTGGAAATCATAGCTGCTAATGTCAGGATTACACAATCAATTAGCGTACATTTGTTGGTCTTTTTTTTTTGGTAGATATTTGGTTTTTGTGCTATTGTAACAATAATGTCATCATGTTTGTGTGTATTTTTCCATTTTGCTTTTGTCTGGAGAATTTGCATCCTTATGTAAATTTTAAAGTGTTCCTTAAAGAGGCCTTTTTTTTTTGATTTCGTTTAAATTTGTTGGGAGCTCGTTTTTGCCTTGTGGGCCAGGATTAAATGTAAACCATTTCTAAAATAATGTCAGAATACATTGTCGAACATTTTTTCAAAATTTATTGGAAACTAAAAACATTTTCAGGCACATTTTTGCCCCAAACATTTTTGGCAGTGTTATTCCCAAAAAAAATTTTATTTGTGCAAACATAAAAGGTATGAAAACTTAAATCTAAAAATTAAAAACAATTCACAAGAAAGGAGAGGGAAGTTTTGGCCAGAAAGGAATATGGGGCAAGCACAGAAGGAGTGTGGGAAAAGTAGCCAGTGCTGTCAACGTTTTTTCCCCCGTTTGGCTGGGGGAGGGTGGGCGCCAGACCGGGTCCGGGATGTCATCGGGCTGGCCCGTCCAGAGGCAGATGTTGTGGCCTCTGGACTAGGCACAGGGCTAGGCACATTTGGAGGATTGGCTAATGTTGTGCCAGAGGTGGAGGATCCTGATGTTCCGGCAGGAAGGGAGGTCGGCTCCACCATGTGCTGGCGAACGAGCTGCTCCAGGGCATTGGCGATGCGGATGTTGGCCCTGGTATTTTCCGCCAGGGCCTGACCAATGGTCACGTTGGCCGCAGCATTTTGCTCCAGGGCCTCAGCCACCCGTACCAGACTGGCGTCCATCCTATGCAGAATCTCCGTATGGAAATCCGATTTAAAATTGAGTTCTGTGAGGAGGGACACTGCCTGGGAGGGGGATTGCCCTGGACTGGCTTCTGCAGGGTCCTCAGCCGGATGTACTGGTTCCTCCCCTGCAGAGCCAGCAGAAATTCTGCGGCCAAGGCTCCCCTCTGGAGCAGACTCATCCGCCTGTGTCTCTGTTGGCAAAATGAGAAAAGAGTCACATTAGAATCTACATATTGGCACAATAACATTTCAGAGTTGGTGACATCACAATATTTACCTGGGACAACATGAGGAGCCGCAAAGTCTGGCATGTCCGTATCCATGTTGGACACGTCAAACACCTCCACAGCCTGCACACACCCCTGTGCCAGCTCTTCTAAATCATTCAACTCCAATGACACAGGGGTGGGACCCCCACCTGTCCCCCTTGCATGCCTAGCCCTGTCCGCCAGTGTTTGCTTCAGGCGATATTTGAAGTCGCCCCATCTGTGGGTGAAAATGGAACCATTATTCTTTTTTGGGGGGGGGGTTTTGGTTTTAGGGGGGTCAAGTTTTTACTTACTGCCGTTTGACATCCCGGGCTAGATGGACATAATCACCCACCCTATTGACAGCACTGGCTACCTCCTCCCACATTCTCCACTTCTGGCTTGCACTCATATTCCTGGCTGTCTGTGGCAGGATGTCCACACACTTCTGAACCAAAACCTCCATCTCCTGTCTTGTGAATTGTGGCTGCCTTTTCTTTTTCCCTGCTTTGGCCGGAATACTGGGCTCAGCAGCCTCTTCCATGTCATCCTCCTCACCTATTTGTTTAAATGTTGAGAAATTTAAGCTTGACAACTTGCACTATATTATGTTTCAAAGTAATCATTGTTTGGAAATGCATGAAATACTTACCGGCAGACTGTTGGCCATTGTTTCCCTGGTCTGTAGCCATTTCTTATCTCCAAACAAGAAATACACCAGAACGTTTTTTTTGGCTCGTGACGTATTTATACATGCGTCCTTATTTTTCGGTCGCATTATTGATTGTGCGTTCCTATGATCCCTCCTTAATTTGTGCGGGAAAATAAACACTATTTATGGCTTGGGGCGTCTCGAGTCGAGGTGGCGGTTGTTGGTTGTTGGAGGTTACGTTGGTCGGAGTGGATTGTTGGCGGGATTTGGATTTGGCGTTGTTGGGAGTTGTTTTTGGTTTGTCTTTTTGTTTTATTTTTTTCCGTTCGCTTTTTTTGGTGTGGTTGTTTTTTTTTACGTGTATTTTTTTGGTAAGTTTTTGGCCGTCTTACTTTTGTTCACTTTGTGTCTCCTTCTTTTTGTGAATTTTGGCTTGTTAATTTATTAAAAAATCTCCTTTGTTAGGTTTCTTTTGGCTCTGCCCCAACGACCTTTTTATCCGGTGACTTATATATCCTCTATTGGTAAGTTTATTTTTTCACTTGTTTATTAAATGTTCATGTTTATTTTAACGCAACTTTGTTTGACCTTACACTTTTAACCTTTGGTTTTGTGAGTCCGAAATGTATGAACTAATTCGTGCTTTTTTATCTGCGTATTTTTGGACTTGTATTTGCGAACTAATTAGCGCATTTTTATCTGTTTCTATTTGGACTTGTATTTGCGAACTAATTAGCGCATTTTTATCTGTTTCTATTTTGACTTGTATTTGCGAACTAATTAGCGCATTTTTATCTGTTTCTATTTTGACATGTATTTGCGAACTAATTAGCGCATTTTTATCTGTTTCTATTTTGACTTGTATTTGCGAACTAATTAGCGCATTTTTAAATGCTTATTTAGACCCGTGAAATTGGTTGTGTTTTCCCTTTAGCATTTGTTTAATACATTTGGGCCCAAATTGAGGTAGTCTGCGCACTGTCGTTTTGCTCTTTGCCCAAATGTGTGTTTCTCCCCTTTTCTGTTCTGTCTTGCACCCAATTTAGATTCCTAAATGCCCACCCTAAATTGTTGCATTGTTTATTTGTTATTATTTATAGGTTTGGACAATCATGACAATACCCCAGCATGTAAGCATCATTGGATTGTATCATCAAGCTAAGTAATTTTTCAAATATTTTTGACCAAAAAAGCCTTACATTAAAATCTTGCCATTTCAGGTTGATCTTGGTCGGATTGTTCTGGCCATGCTCCCGGAAGCCGACCAACCTCAATCTCGTCCCAGGCGTAGGCATCGTAGGCGTGCAAGGCCCCAGATATATCGAACACGTGTCACCCTTTTTGGAATGGCCGATGATGAGGTGTTAAGACGCTACCGTCTTCCGCCCAAAATCATCATAGACACTCTCTCATTAATAGAGAGTGATCTTGAGCGGCAAATTGACAGTCCTACAGCAATACCACCACTTACGCAAATTATGGCGGTGTTACATTTCTGTGCCTCAGGATCGTTTCAAACAACGGTGGGAATAGTGGCGGGAATCTCCCAATCCTCCTTTTCCCGGATCCTGAGGGCAGTGATGGAGGCCCTTTTCAAGCACCTCCATCATTTTATTCAAATGCCTTTGGATATGGGTGCCCTTAGTGTGGCCAAGGCCAATTTTTACCAAATAGCTGGCTTCCCACACATCATAGGGGTTGTGGATGGTACTCACATACCACTTCAGCCTCCAGCACGGCTGGAGGCCATATTTCGCAACACTATCACTCCCTGAATGTAATGGTGGTATGTGATGCCTCCCTCCAGATCCTGTCCCTGAATGCAAAATTACCCGGAAGTGCACATGACTCATTCGTCATCCGGCAATCAGGGATATGGCACAAATTAAACAACCTACAAGCTGGTGATGCGTGGCTCCTGGGTAAGTGGAGACCTTTAGTACATAACAATGTTAAGCTTGATACACAGTGATCCTGATGTTGTCACTTCTTTTTCACAGGAGACAGTGGCTACCCTTGCACGCCCTGGCTGCTCACTCCTTATTTGGCTCCCACACCAGGGCCACAAAGTAATTTTAATGCCACACTTACAGCCACCAGGCAAGTGGTGGAGCGCTGTATCAGCCTTTTAAAAGGCCGATTCAGATGCCTCCACCGCTCTGGTGGCGAGCTCATGTATTTGCCGGATATGGTTTCGAAAATTGTGGTCCTGTGTGGGATATTTCACAACATCGCCATATGGAGTGGTGTCCCAATGCAGCCAGAGAATGCCTTGCCTGAGGATGGCCCCCCCGAGGTTGGTCGGAGGTCAGTATGTGGGGGGGCCATACGCGATGATGTGGTGGCCAGATATTTTAGGTAATTATTGGCAACACAAAAGTGTTTAGACACAATGTGGTAAGGATTTTTGGAGAACATCTAATTAATTTGATTTTTGTTTCCCATCTTCTGTTTGATTTCATAATCTTTGGGACTCAAACGATGACTACTTCCTGCTACCCTAAAAAATCCTTCATGGGGACACATTGGATATATATTCTGGAACCCATATTGCAACGCCACATTTGTGGAATCATGTTGGCATGCTCCTTCGTCAACCAGTTCTTGATTTTTCATTTCTTTTTTCATATGGTGTTTTATGGGTTGTATTTTTGGTTTTCACTGTGTGTATTTTTTGTGAGTGAACACTTTGTTATTTTAGTTATGTTGTGAATAAATGTTTTGAGAGTGTAATTTTGGTCATTTTATTGCCCATTACAAGCAAGTGTAACAGGTTCACCCACGTTAAAATTTATTAAGGGTTAATCCTGTAATGATGCAATTTGATCTAAATTTAAAGATGCTTTCTGGGTCAAAACCAATACCAAAAGGAATCCTGTACAATCAGTAGGCTTTGTAATCTCGGCCTAAGCAGGTTGCCCCCCAAATTGGAACCTGTAAAATGTAGTAATATATAAATTGTCAAACACAAAAAAAGGCCAATCAGATTGTTACTGTTAGGTGTTTCATGTGCCTGTTTTCCTAAAAAATACAACACACAATCTTAGTGACATTAATTGCAAATACTTGCTGGAAGAGTCTACTTATGTCAGTGTAAACAATCTAAGATTTGGAGACAAGGAATGAGACAGAACATTAAGTTTAAAATTTTATTGAATAAAACTATTTTTTAATAACCAAAATAAATTAGAGAGGCAGGATGAAAGACATATGGTCAAGGACCACCAGCAGCCCGATGACGTAGCCCCGCATCCTTTCTACGCATCCGGCTAAGTCCGCCAAACGCCTCTGTTCCTCTGTGGGTTAGAAAAGTGTGGGGCTTAATACATAATTAATGAAACCACATTAAAAAACAAGCCAAACAAAGCTAACCAAAAATGACAATATTGTGACCAAAAGCAGATTTACCCCAAAAAAACCAAGGCCCCAAAAATGGACACCCCAACAATTGCAACAAAAAACATCATATTCTGACAGGTGTGATATGTGTATGGGGAAATCAGCAGTAAAAGGTAAAGACAAACAGAAATCTACACCAAATTCTGACAAACCCCCCCAAAAAAAGGCACAGACACAGGATTACATACAAACAGTTTTATAAAAAAAGTAAAAAAAAAACAAAAAACATACCGTTCAAAATAACGCCCGGGACAGAAGCAACTCCCTCGTCCTCCTCGGAGGTGCCAACATTCCCCAACGAGGTTGGAGGGGTGATTTGGGATTCAGGGGAGGGGGTAGTTACGAGAGGGGTGGTTGGAGGAGAGGGGGAATTGGGATGGAGGGGAAGGAGCCCCGAAACATCTTCCACAGGGTCTGTGCAGGCTGGGGAGGAGGGGGAAATAATGGAATTTTGGGGTGTGGAGGTTTGGCTGGGGGTTGGGGAGAGGGGCCGAGAGCGCCGTCTTTGACGGCGATGACGCCGTAGTCTTCGCTCTGCCCCTAAAAGATGGGAAACAAATTGTGGTTATTTTCAACCCTGACCTAGTTAAACACTAATTTTTGACAACACAAATATGTAAACATGGGCATGCAGATATGAGTACAAAGAATAAATATGACATACATGAAAACATGGCCATGCAGATATGAGTACAAAGAATAAATAGGACATACATGAAAACATGGCCATGCAGATATGAGTACAAAGAATAAATAGGACATTCATGAAAACATGGGCATGCAGATATGAGTACAAAGAATAAATAGGACATACATGTAAACATGGGCATGCAGATATGAGTACAAAGAATAAGTAGGACATACATGAAAACATGGCCATGCAGATATGAGTACAAAGAAAAAATAGGACATACATGAAAACATGGCCATGCAGATATGAGTGCAAAGAATAAATAGGACATACATGAAAACATGGCCATGCAGATATGAGTACAAAGAATAAATAGGACATACATGTAAACATGGGCATGCAGATATGAGTACAAAGAATAAATAGGACATACATGAAAACATGGCCATGCAGATATGAGTACAAAGAATAAATAGGACATACATGTAAACATGGGCATGCAGATATGAGTACAAAGAATAAATAGGACATACATGAAAACATGGCCATGCAGATATGAGTACAAAGAATAAATAGGACATACATGAAAACATGGCCATGCAGATATGAGTACAAAGAAAAACATGAAAACCACAGTCACAAAAACTTACTTTCCGTGATCTGCATGCGAAAGCATGCCAGCAAGCGGGGCGTCCGCCGTTGCAGGTCGGACCACCCGCGCTCCAGCTGGCCGATCTGGTGGCGTGAGCCGAAGGAACGCAGGCGGCCACGTACCTCCGCATATGCGGAACGCTTTTCCCTATTGGTGATGGGGGGAGGCTGGCTGGTGATCCACCTGTCCATGACCTTGGTTAACACCATCAGCTCGCGCCTGGTGAATGCCGAGGCTCTCATGATAGCAATGGTGTATTTTCTAAAAATCAATTTTAATAAAGACCCGAAAATAAATTTGATTGGCTAATGTATTTGGGTAATTAACAGGACCAATTCTATTGGTTAGTGTATGAGTCATGTGTTCGAAAGGGCCACAAATCTATTGAGAGTTATGATAGGCTTGATGCAGTGACATGCGTAAGCAAATTTAAATAAAGAAATGAACCCCGGGAAATATGCGTGGATAAAAACAAATAAAACAAATGTTTAATTGTCTCAAACATGTATTTTGACAAATAACAGCGAATGTTTAAGCCGTACGCATTCTGCGGGTAAACAAAAACACGGACAAGAGTAAAGTTTATTGCATTGCCAAAAAAAAAAAAAGAGCAATTAAGATAATTGATATATTGATTGGCATGATACGATTGAGGGAGGTAGGCAGAATAAAGGAGCAGGTAATCGGAATCTGACAGGCCCACTTCCGGTTTGTACTTGTGCGTGCATTCCCTACAAGCCACATTGGGGATGTACGCTCGCTATTTGGCACGCTCGTTAGTTAGAGGAGAGGTTGGTAGAGTTTGGGGAGGATGTTTAGATGCGTTCGAAATTACGAGCGAGTGCTTGAATTAACATATGTCTGTACGTACGCCGAACGTACGAACGGCCACTTGCGTCCGGGTCTGAATGAGGGCCATAGTTAGTTAGTGGCCTTCAAACTGCCATTGTTCCCACTGTCCACTTAACCATATGAGATATATTGTGAACAAGTAGAACAGAGCAGCAAATGCAACATTTTCAGACCTAAGGTTTAAGTATTACGTTGTGTCTTTCTTGGGAATTCTTTCTTGAGCGCCATGCCTGCTTGCTGGGAGTGGATTTTTTTCATCCCAGAAGGGGACCAGGAAGCGTGCTTTCCAAAAATAAATAGACAATTTACTTAAATAATCCTTTGCAACCCTTCTGTTCTGTAACGGAATTTCCCAACCTTTTCCACAGACATTAAAAAAAACAGAGTTAGTTAGTGGCCTTCAAATTGCCATTGTTCCCACTGCCCACTTCTCTTAGATATGTGAATGTTAGAATACAATATAGAAGGTGGACCACACATGGCTGATTGATCAACCATGGCGACTGGATTAGTGTCAAAAGGAAGAGGAGGCTGCAAACTGGGTGTCATGTTATGAGTTGGCCATATGGGGTATGTTGCTGTTAAGGGATCAGGCTGGTTATCCTCACTCAGTGGACACATTATTATAGTTGTTGTTATTTTGGGTTTCCATCTCCTGAAGGGTGTTTACCAACAGACAGAGACTACCTACCTTTCAGCTCAGGCATAGACACTTCCTGAGGAACAGAGCTCTGTTCTCTGGAGGGAAGCAAATTAGATGGGAGCCCCTGTACTTCCAACATCTGAAGCTCTTATCTCTCCACATCATCTATGATAGAAGAAAAAAAATGTAATTGGGGACATCTGGCTCCTCCTTCTGTACCCTGCTTACCCTTTTTGGACAGGAAGTCCAGGATGGATGGTTTGGAAGAAGAAGGTCTAGCAACAGATGGGGATGGTCATTATCAAGACCTGGTCCCCCCAGTGGGTGTAGTCTGGGAGGTATTGGTTGGCATGCAGGCAGCAGAATAACAAAGGCTTCCATATTGTCTGTGCTTACTATTCCATATTTCAGTTTGCAATTCAGGTAGGAATAAAGTTGGCTACAGAACAGTGACAGAATCACTGGATGTCTTAGTGCATTCAGGCCAAATACGATCCATGAATTCCCTCCCAGACATATTCCGGACAGATGAATCCTTTGCTTGTAATAATCTTTGGTAATTCCTGGCAAAGGTGAGTATTATAGCCAGACACTTTGAAGGCTGTAACTTTCAACTGCTTTATAGAAAACATGTGAATGAACCTTTCCACACTGTAGAACATGATGGAGAAATCCCTTGAAGTTCAGCATCTAGAGCATCTTTTTCATGTTCTCTGAGGCCTCTCCTGACTGTGAAGAAAGATTCTCCACACTGTAGTCTTCCATTGTGACTTTTTAATGGTGATTTCAATGTTGTCCACTGGCTGAGATCTATCTCATCTGAGGGCTGGCTTTTCCCCATGCAAATCAGACAATTCACATACAGAACGTGACTCTTATGTTTAGCTGTGGTGTCAGTCTCTCTTTTGGCAGAATTAGGCTTTAGTTTATTACAAATATAGGCTTTAGTTTTTTAGAGCATTTAACTTTATAAGCTGTTAGGATAACATTTCTGCTATGTTTAAGATTAAAAAAAAAACTTTTTGTAACCCAATAACTTAAAAAAAAAGTTTTCATTGCAATATTCATGCAGCCCCTTGACAGACAGCAGCACAGCACCCCTGCACAGCTATGCCGATGACAGGTGTGGCTGACACGCACACAAAAAATTTGTTTATTTATTATTTGGGGCAGAAGCCCCTCGACAGACAGGAGCACAGCACCCCTGCACAGCTACACCGATGACAGTGACAGCCGGGTGTAAAATTGATTATAAAATAATTTAAAAACAATTCATTGGGTGAAGCCCGTTGCTGTTAAATTGATCATAAATTAATTTAAAAACAATTCATTGGGTGAAGCCCCTGGCTGTTAAATTGATCATAAATGAATTTAAAAACAATTCATTGGTTCCTAAACCAACCATAACATTAATTTAAAATGTCAGGCAGCAATGCCCCAACCAGCACATAATGGAAAGGTAAAAGGTGCAAGATGGAATAGTCCTTGGGCCCTCCCACCCACCCTTAAGTTGTATACGAAACAGGACAGTTTAACAAACCAATCATTTCAGCGACAAAGACTGGCAATTGTGGCTGAAATGATTGGTTTGTTTGGACCCCCATAAAACAAGCTGAGCCCATACACAAACTGGATTTACATTACAAGTTGTCCTCATCCTCGTCATTCCCATCAGTGTGTACATCCTCTCCTTCACACAATATTAATTCGTCCTCGCTGGAATCCACCATAGGCATCTCTGTAATTTTTTGATGTAATTGTTGGTAGCGGTCTTCCTCATGGAATTTGTAATTCATTTTAATGAACATCATCTTTTCCACATTTTGAGGAAGTAACCTCCTACACTGATCACTGACAAGGTTGCCATCTGCACTGAAAATCTTTCGGAGTACACACTGGAGGGTGGTCAACTTAAGTAATGCAAAGCCAGTTTGTGTATGGGACTCCAAATTGCCTCTTTTTCATGCCAGTACTGAAAGGGACTGTCTCACATGTCTAATAGGATGTTATCTCTGAAATAGTCCTCCACCATTCTGTGAATGGAAATGGTGTCACACATAGTCATGGCAGACAACATGTCACTAGTAGGCAGTTCTCTCAGGCCCGACCAGATGTCATTTTTTGGTGAACGATCTGCATGACCAGCTGGCATTCTGTAAGGAAAATTTAGTTTTTTCCTGGCAGCTGTTGAAACTGAAGGAGGAGATGATGGCATTTCACATGCAGCTGCTGATGACAATTTTTTGACCAACAGCTCTTTGCATAGTTTAGATTTTGGTCTGTTGGAAAAAAACTCACAAGGTAGGACTTAAACCTAGGATCCAGAATAGTGGCCAAAATATATTTTTCAGATTTCAATAGATTGATGACTCTTGGATCCTGGTGAAGTGAATCAAGGGCTTGATCCACCAGTCCGACATACTTTGTGCAATCCCTCCGTTTCAGCTCCTCCTTCAGTTTCTCCAGCTGTTTTTGCAAAAGTCTGATGAGGGGAATGACCTGACTCAATTTGGCAGTGTCTGAACTAACTTCACGTGTGGCAAGTTCAAAGGGTTTGAGAACCTTGCACAACATGGAAATTATTCTCCACTGCGCTTGAGTAAGGTGCATTCCCCCTCCATGGCCTATGTCATAGTCCGTAGTATAGGCCTGGATGGACTTTTGCTGTTCCTCCATCCGCTGAAGCATATATAGGGTAGAATGCCACTGAGTTACTACCTCTTTGCTTCAGCTGATGGAAGGGCAAATTTAACAGTACAAGTGGTCGCCAAATGTCTAAAATGTCCGGATACTTTGCGGGCCACCGAGAGCATCTCCTGCACGACCGTGTCACTTTTTAAAAAACATGGCACCACCAAATTAATTGTGCGAGCAAAACATGGGACGTAAATATAAAGCATGCAACATGCGCCACAGGAACCTTGTAATGAATGTATTGCAGAATAAACGTACTATGAAAATGGTATTGGGAAAAAAATGTTTACTGTTAAGATTAATACACACTGATAAAGTAATACGGAAACGACTCCAAAGGCCGTCTCACAGTACAAAACGAAACAAAAACAAACATAAAAACAAGCCAAAAGAAAGCAAAGTCAGCAGTGGAATATTATCCAATCACAATGAAAAATTACACTAGATGAGGAAGATAGGTTACTTTAATGGAGAGTGGCGTCCCACGACTCCAACATAGGGTATTGTGTATAGAGTAATGAAGTTGGAATTAGTACAGCTGCTGAGTAGATATAGAGGTGATCTCTCCATTAAAGGTTCATCAACACTATTCATACAGTGGCGGGATACTTGCTGTCACTGAATCCCACCGCCTCTGTGGCTGTTATTTGCTGTTACTGAATCCCATCACCTCTGTGGCAGACTACCGCCTCCGTGCGGCATCAGACTTAATCCATTACCTCGAGGAACCTATCTTCCTCATCTAGTGTCATTTTTCATTGTGATTGGATAATATTCCACTGCTGACTTTGCTTTCTTTTGGCTTGTTTTTATGTTTGTTTTTGTTTCGTTTTGTACTGTGAGACGGCCTTTGGAGTCATTTCCGTATTGCTTTATCAGTGTGTATTAATCTTAACAGTAAACATTTTTTTCCCAATACCATTTTCATAGTACGTTTATTCTGCAATACATTCATTACAAGGTTCCTGTGGCGCATGTTGCATGCTTTATATTTACTCTACTGTTTCTGGAGGACTACGGGGTACCTCCATTTGCAATACTTGCTGCCTAGGGTCAACCCCACGAGTGAGCGCTAAGTGATCCATTTAAAACATGGGACGTGTTGGAATTTGCCCACATGTAATGCTCTAACAATATTGGTGGCATTGTACGAAATCACAAATCCCGAGGAGAGTGCAAGTGGGGTAAGCCATTTAGCAATGATTTCCCTGAGTTTTTCTAAGAGGTTCTCAGCGGTATACCTCTTAGTGAAACCAGTTATACAAAGAGTAGCCTGCCTCTGTATCAGATGTCTTTTGGGAGATGTTGCTGCTGCTGTTGCTTTTGTAGGCAATACACTTACCCAGTGGGCTGTCACAGTCATGTAATCCTTAGTTTGCCCTGTCCCACTTGTCCACATATCAGTGGTCAAGTGGACAGTGGGTACAACGGCATTTCTGAGGACATTAATAAGGTTTTTTTTAATGTCCTTGTACAGACTTGGAATTGCTGTTCTAGTGAAGTGGAATCTAGAAGGGATCTGGTAGCTAGGACACAGGACCTTAATTAACTGTTGAAAACCCACTGCAGTAATGCCGGATACTGGATGCATATCTAATACCAGCATAGCTGTTATGGCGTCAGTAATCTGCTGTGCAAATGGGTGATTGCTGTCATACTTGTTTGCCCTTGCAGAAGGTTGTTTGACAGTTAATTGTTTTTTGGAGGATATGCTACAAGTAGGCTTCTTCCTGATCACCTTCTGGGATTTAAATCCACTGACAGCAACAGCAGCAGCAACAGGTGTAGTCATCAAGGTTCCTAGGTGGTTTAGGTCCTTCCCTCTACTCACTCTTGTATGGCAATGGGCACATATGGCTTGACAACTGTTGTCCGGATCGGGATGGAAATAATTCCACACGTGAGAAGTAGATTTTTTTGTCTTTTGTCCCGACATGACAACAATGGGCTTTGGCTTTTTCAAACCATGGGCAACAGCTGTTGCCTTAATTACACAAAAGACATCCTCGGCATCAACATCCTCATCACCAACATCTTCATCATCAACATCCTCATCATCCTTAGCGCCTTCAACTACCAAAATATCCTCCTCCTCCATGTGCAATTCCACAGAAGCATCCTCAATGACTACGTGTGCAAGATGTTGACTGCCATTCTCCACATTTAGGGCACACAAATGTTGGAACTTGCAGGATCCTCCAGTACAGTAGTATTTATGTCGGGCTCACACACGGCAACCGCGGACACACTTGCACTCTCCTCGGGGATTTGTGATATCAATTTCTCAGGGCACACAGTTGGTTTTTCCGGAGCTGTCTTAACAACTTTCACATTTTTAATTGGACCACCACCACCACTACTACTACAAGCAGAAGGGCTATCAGCAGTCTTTATAAAGAAAGGCCACTTCGTGTAGTGAATGGCATATTGCCAATTTTTTGTTTATCTAAAGGCAAATATCCTTTCAATTTTTTTTCTTAACTTCAGTAAAACTTGCTATACCATATTGATGGCGTGACTTAAGCCCTGGGGCATGGGCCTTCATAGAGGACGAGGAAGTTGACGGCCTTGCACTGATGGTGGCAGCTACAACATGTGGTTCTTGGCCTTGCTCTCCTGTCATGTGACAGCCCTCCATAATTTCTGCAGTCTTGAAGCAGTGTCACAAGCACCAATAGTGTAGCCAAGGTGCGGTTACAAAATTCACACACGTGCAGTCATGCGCAAATATTAGAAAAAAAGACAAGTGGTGATTTTTATTTTTTGTCAGCTCCAGAAGAACTTGGGCCCAGAGCACTGATTAATCACGACTGGAGTCAGGCAGCACAAGGTTGCAACTTGCGTTGCTGGCTGGCTCTTGTGCGCTACTGCAGTTAAGCCTAACACCCACGCACACAAAGAAAAATATAAAAGACACTTTGATTGATTTATTTTTGTTTTTAGCATGACTGGAGTTGGGTTGGCTCTTGTGCACTACTGCAGTTAAGCCTAACACCCACGAGCACACACAGAAGAAAAAATATAAGACACTTTTATTGGTTTTTTTTGAAGAACGACTGGAGTCGGGCAGCACAAGGTTGCAACTTGCGTTGCTGGCTGGCTCTTGTGCGCTACTGCGGTTAAGCCTAACACCCACGAGCACACACACACACAGAAAAATATAAATGACACTTTGATTTTTTTTTTTACTTGGGCCCAGAGATGGACACAGCCCAAGCCCAGGACACAGCAGACAGCCCAGATGGATCAGCAGACAGCACAGTGACAGCACCGTGACCAGAGACCAGAATAGATCAGCAGTCACCAGCCCAGGACACAGCAGATAGCACCAGCACCTCTCCCAGCCCTACACTACCCACCCTCCCTGTTCAGTCTCCACAGCCGGAGTGAAATGGCGTCCATCGCGTGGTCCCTTATATACTACATTGATCATAGAGATGAAAGCTCGCGAACCGAGAGATTTCGTCTCTATTGTTTTGCCTCGATTTGAGAGATCCGAGGAAGGAGGGAACATCCGAGCCTGCTTGGGTTCGACTCGGTTATGCTAAATTCGGGTGGGTTTGGATCTCTATAATCCGAACCCACTCATCTCTAGTTATCAGGTGGTTGACAGGGCTGCACTTCCTTTTGTCCACATATTTTTTGATTGGCAGCCATTAGCACTGGTTTTGCCAATCACACTGACTAAACATCATTTTATTTGGTACTGTACCACCAACCCGAGGCACTCTGCAAGTGTACTGAGGGACCCCAGGGTACCACAGCAACCAGTTTGGGAACCACTGCCTTAAAGGTTATCAGACCTGATGGGCCAAATGTAATAGGGTGAGAGTTTAAAATATCTGAGAGAAAACTCTCACATTTTTAAACTCAGCCAATGTAAAAAAGTCACAGAAACTTGCATGTTTTTCAGACTCAAAAAACTCTCAAGATTTAGGGGCCTATGTATCAAAGCTTGATGAGAGATAAAATTGTGAGAGAAAAAGTATTAACCAATTAGCTCCTAATTGTCATTTTTCAAATACAGCCTTTAAAATGTAAGTTAGAAACTGATTGGATGGTGATTTATATCTCACAATTTTATCTCTCATCAAAGTTTGATACATAGCCCCTTAAACTCTCATCCGGGTGTTTCCTGTATTGAAAATACAACTCGATCATTGTATTAGTGTGAGTTTTACTGCTAAACTCTCACATTTTGTAAACTCTCACCCTATCACATTTGGCCTATAACTCTGCATATTTACTATGAGGTGTGTTGGGTATGAAATCCCGCCGGCTGATTAGCCTACGGGTGAATTGCTGACTCCAGAACCCCAAACAAGCAGAATCCCGACGGCTGATACCTAAACCTAACCCTCTCTTCCTGCACCCTAAATCTAATTCTCCCGGGGGGGTGCCTAACCCTAACCCCCCCTTTCCCTAGCCTAGCCCTCTCCAGGGGGTGCCTAACCCTAACCCCCCCTTTCCCTAGCCTAG
Source organism: Taudactylus pleione (assembly GCA_031769625.1). NCBI lineage: Eukaryota > Metazoa > Chordata > Amphibia > Anura > Myobatrachidae > Taudactylus > Taudactylus pleione. The sequence continues at coordinate 625,946 of JAUIMM010000512.1, read as the reverse complement.
CCCTCTCCAGGGGGTGCCAAACCCTAAGTCCCCCCCAGGAGTGCCTACACCAAACCTTCCCCCCGCGGCTAACGCTAACCCTGTCCCTGCTTACCTTCGTTCGGGAAGCCATCTGTCGGAATTCCATCGTCAGGCTAAAGATAGGCGTCGGGATTTAGACGCCTATCTTTAATCCTAAATCGGGATTTTCGCCGCCGGGATTCCGTCAGACGGCTTCCCGGGCGTCGGTATTCTGACTATATTCCGGTGTGGCACCAGAAAAATGTAGAAAGCTTTACAAATAATATTTGTAACATCCAGCCCATACTTGTCAACTCTCCCTGATTGTCAGGGAGACTCCCTGACATAGCAGCAATCTCCCTGACACCCTGAAGAGTCTACAAATCTCCCTGATTGCACATTACCCTCATTATGAAGCTGTTATATTAAAAATAAAACAGAGAGATATACATTCAAATGGGATCATTTCCCTGCATTGGTTACAATGATCCCTATGGCTACATGAATTTTCTGAATAGTATCAGTGTGTTTTCATCAATAAGTACAATAGATCTTACTAACTGCTTTGGGGCTCATTTACATTTGGATGTTAATCAATTTCACGACGTAGCAGTACACGTCAACTTTAACGCACGCTGATAGGTGCTGCTTCTACAATCTCCCTGAAATGCTTATTCAAAAGTAGGCAAGTATTATCCAGCCTTATATTGTATATAAACAAAGGTGGAGTGCTAGCTTAAATGAGTAACCACAAATAGGTACAATAGAATAAGTATTTATTTAAAAATATTCATATATATACGAAAATGCTCAGCATAGACATTATTAAAATAATAAATTATAGTAGACTATGACATACTGTATATATAAAAACAATGCAATAATGTAGGAAGGAATATGATGTTATAATTACTACAGTATTATATAATACAAGTAGAGTTAGTGATAATCTCTCTTCGGTTGTGGCCACAATATAGTTATAGAATAATAAGTTATAATATAGTTTAAGAATAATACTTACAGTATATAACTTGCAGTCCCTTATGTTAACTTCAATGTAGAGAGTAACACATTATTGTCTGTTTAGCAAATTGAAATGGTCGCTCGAGTACTGATTGCAACAAGCAAAGTTCCTTGATTGGATGTAGTTATAATAAAAAAGTTTATAGTTTATATATAAATTCTATTGTAACTAGTGCACATAGGAATCCATCTGTCACCGTTCGTTTTATAGATACGCATTAATGATTCAATAGTCTTAGCGACACCTCCAACAGCCAGTGCTGGATTATATAGTCAGCCCTATTTTCAAGCCCTGCTGTATTTGTGAGGCACAGATATCCAGGTTATAAACAGCGCTGTGACAGGTAGTTTAGTAGAGGGTCAGATATTACCAGACCATGAGGGGTCCGTCTGCTTTAATCTGCTGATGTAATAGCGGTTAGCAGTATTCAGTGTTGTCGCTCAGTTATACTTTCAGCAGCAGCAAATGGAAATCCAGACAGCACTGGTCAGTACTCCCGCTATGTGAGCTAAGCGGCTTCACGATTACCTCTATACGGCGTTGGGGAGTAATACCCCTTTTCCACCAAAATTCCAGGTCTGACCTGGAGTTGGAACAGGGTTCCTATCCGGATCAGACCCGGAACTTAGCCGGTGCCGACTTGGGATATTCCCAAGTCGGCGCCGCTCACACCGCAGTCGGGTCTGCATAGACCCGGCTTTCCAGCGTGAAAGTGGACGCTTGGAGATGACGCCATCTCCAAGCGCCACTGAAGCTGGACCAATCGGCCGGCTTGCAGCGCACTGCAGGTCATCAAGACCCGGAGTGCGCCGTACACACAGCAGGGTTTCATGGGCTACGCCCATGTTGAACCATGCTATTTACCTGGGTTGGATTGCCGGGTCACTCGACCCTGCGATCCAACCCTCACCCCAAGGAGCTGCCCGGATTAACCCTGCAATAACCCGGGTTTTAGCTCCAGTGTAAAAGGGGTATAAGACTGCTCCAGCAGTCCAATGCTTCATCTCCTCTCAATAAAGTATATATACACTTATATGCAGTCAGCAATAAGTGTCCAAATAGCAATCAGCATCTAGTGGCAGACCAAATAGCTGTGTCAATGCCCACACAATCTCTAGTCCTTGACTCGTTTCTCTCGGGTCACAGCACTCCCGGTTTCATCAGAAGGTATGGTCTCTCAGGTAGGGGATCGATTTAAATTCTCCTCATAATTAGCTTAATTGTTTAATTGTTTATCCTACAGCTGCGGCTAATGTTCTTTGCATGAGACCACAATAGAAATTGTTTTGCTGGCATCTTGCTTACTCAAAACTAACAAATAAAACATGTATAAAAAATGCATATATAAATAATGCTTAAATACCCAGAAATGACAGCCACATGTAAATAAATACTTCAAAAAAGCACATGTCCGTGTCCATGTTTTTGTGCCTGCAATTGGTCTCATCAGGTAGCACCTCCCAATATATATATATATATATATATATATATATTCAGGGTGTGCAGTCCAGAAATCTTCCCCATATACTCCATATACAAAAGAAACCATAACATTGTCACATTAAAGAAAAATTGATAGATAATGATATTAATGATAATACTTTACCGGATATCAATACAGCCGACAAGTAAAAGTGTTGGTATCAAATCTAGCCATACCATATTTAGCAACAATTATAAATAAATAGAACAATAAATGATCTTAGTAAATACCCATTCATCCGTATCAGACGGATATATCTAAAAGGGATAAAAGAGCACAGTGTTCCCATGGGAAAGATATTATGTATATATATGGTAAATCAGGAAGGCACTCCGGGACTTGTAATAGTGAATAAATCAGAGAGCCACAGTTCAGCAACATTTCGGTTTACTTCAAAACCGTCATCAGGCCTGATGACGGTTTTGAAGTAAACCGAAACGTTGCTGAACTGTGACTCTCTGATTTATTCACCATTACAAGTCCCAGAGTGCCTTCCTGATTTACCATATATCAATCTTCTTTTGGTTGTTGCACCTGAGCATGTCTTTCTTTCAAGACGGGTGAGTGCCAGTTGTGTTTTTGCTTATATATATATATATATATATATATATATATATTATATATATATTAGGGGTGTGCACCGGCCACTTTTCGTGTTTTGTGTTTTGGTTTTGGATCTGGATCTTTCTTCGTGTTTTGGATCTGGATTGGTTTTGCCAAAACCACCCTTCCGTGTTTTGGGTTCTGGGTTTTGTGTTTTGGATCTGTATTTTTTTTTAAAAAAGCATAAAAACAGCTAAAATCACAGAATTTGTTGGTTTCTCTGCTCCTATGCTATTATTAACCTCAATAACCTTAATTTCCACTCATTTCCAGTCTATTCTGAACACCTCACACCTCACAATAGTGTTTTCATGTCCAAAAGGTTGCACCGAGGTAGCTGGATGACTATGCTAAGCGACACGAGTGGGCGGCACAAACACGTGACCCATCTAGGAGTGACACTGCAGTGGCAGACAGGATGGCAGTTAGAAAAACTAGGCCCCAAACTGTACATAATGCAAAGAAAAAAAAGAAGTGCAAGATGGAATTGTCCTTGGGCCCTCCCACCCACCCTTATGTTGTATAAACAGGACATGCACACTTTAACGAATCAATCATTTCAGCGCCAGGGTCTGCCACACAACTGTGGCTGAAATGATTGGTTCGTTTGGGCCCCCACAAAACAAGCTGGCAATTAATGTGTCCCTGCACAAACTGGCTCTACGGAGGCAAGATGTCATCCTCATCCTCCTCATCCACCGATTCCTCACCCTCTTCAGTGTGTACATCCTCATCCTCACAGAGTATTAATTCGTCCCTGCTGGAACCACAGGTCCCTCTGTACGTTCTGGAGGCTGGTCTCCCTGGAAGAGTTGATAATTCATTTTATGAACATCATCTTCTCCACATTTTGTGGAAGCAACCTCCTACGCCTTTCGCTGACAAGGTTCCCGGCTGCACTAAACACTCTTTCGGAGTACACACTGGAGGGGGGGCAACTCAGGTAAAATAGAGCCGGTTTGTACAGGGACCTCCAAATTGCTTCTTTTTCCTGCCAGTACAGGTACGGACTGTCTGCCATGCCTACTTGGATGCTGTCACCGATGTAATCCTTTAACAGACAGACGCACGCTTGTCGCTGCTGCTTTGAGGATTCAAGTGCGGCTACAGCCCACACAATTCACAAAGACAGAAAAAAAAAAGAATATTTTTATTGTTTGTGGAGCACACTTTGAGGGTTACACCACCCTTTAACAGACAGACGCACGCTTGTCGCTGCTGCTTTGAGGATGCAAGTGCGGCTACAGCCCACACAATTCACAAAGACAGAAAAAAGAAGAAGAATATTTTAATTGTTTGTGTAGAACACTTTGAGGTGTCACCACCCTTTAACAGACAGATGCACGCTTGTCGCTGCTGCTTTAAGGATGCAGGTGCGGCTACAGCCGACAGATTTCACAAAGACCGAAAAAAAAAGAACAATATTTTAATTGTTTGTGTAGAACACTTTGAGGTGTCACCACCCTTTAACAGACAGACGCACGCTTGTCGCTGCTGCTTTAAGGATGCAGGTGCGGCTACAGCCCACACAATTCACATAGACAGAAAAAAAAAGAACAATATTTTAATTGTTTGTGTAGCACACTTTGAGGGTGTCACCACCCTTTAACAGACAGACGCACGCTTGTTGCTGCTGCTTTGAGGATGAAAGTGTGGCTACATCGCACACAAGTCACAAACACATTAAAAAAATAGTTTTTTATTTTTTGGAACACTTTGAGAGTTACACCACCCTTTAACAGACAGACGCACGCTTGTCGCTGCTGCTTTAAGGATGCAGGTGCGGCTACAGCCCACACATTTCACAAAGACCGAAAAAAAAAGAACAATATTTTAATTGTTTGTGTAGAACACTTTGAGGGTGTCACCACCCTTTAACAGACAGACGCACGCTTGTCGCTGCTGCTTTAAGGATGCAGGTGCGGCTACAGCCCACACAATTCACATAGACAGAAAAAAGAAGAAGAATATTTTTATTGTTTGTGTAGCACACTTTGAGGGTGTCACCACCCTTTAACAGACAGACGCACGCTTGTCGCTGCTGCTTTAAGGATGCAGGTGCGGCTACATCGCACACAAGTCACAAACACATTAAAAAAATAGTTTTTTATTTTTTGGAGCACTTTGAGAGTTACACCACCCTTTAACAGACAGACGCACGCTTGTCGCTGCTGCTATAAGGATGCAGGTGCGGCTACAGCCCACACATTTCACAAAGACCAAAAAAAAAGAACAATATTTTAATTGTTTGTGTAGCACACTTTGAGGGTGTCACCACCCTTTAACAGACAGACGCACGCTTGTCGCTGCTGCTTTGAGGATGCAAGTGTGGCTACATCGCACACAAGTCACAAACACATTAAAAAAATAGTTTTTTATTTTTTGGAGCACTTTGAGAGTTACACCACCCTTTAACAGACAGACGCACGCTTGTCGCTGCTGCTTTAAGGATGCAGGTGCGGCTACAGCCCACACATTTCACAAAGACCGAAAAAAAAAGAACAATATTTTAATTGTTTGTGTAGAACACTTTGAGGGTGTCACCACCCTTTAACAGACAGACGCACGCTTGTCACTGCTGCTTTAAGGATGCAGGTGCGGCTACAGCCCACACAATTCACATAGACAGAAAAAAGAAGAAGAATATTTTTATTGTTTGTGTAGCACACTTTGAGGGTGTCACCACCCTTTAACAGACAGACGCACGCTTGTCGTTGCTGCTTTAAGGATGCAGGTGCGGCTACATCGCACACAAGTCACAAACACATTAAAAAAATAGTTTTTTATTTTTTGGAGCACTTTGAGAGTTACACCACCCTTTAACAGACAGACGCACGCTTGTCGCTGCTGCTTTAAGGATGCAGGTGCGGCTACAGCCCACACATTTCACAAAGACCAAAAAAAAAAGAACATTATTTTAATTGTTTGTGTAGCACACTTTGAGGGTGTCACCACCCTTTAACAGACAGACGCACGCTTGTCGCTGCTGCTTTGAGGATGCAAGTGTGGCAGCAACAGCACTAGGAGGAAGAGGTTCTTGAACTTTCCCTATTTTATTTTTATCGGAGAAAGTTTGGTCCTCCATTTATGTTATATTGAAATATATACGTGCGGCTAAAGCGCACACAAACACAGAAAATATTATTTTATTTTTGCTGGAGAGTAGTGCACTTTGTGGGTTACACCACCCTTTAAGAAATGAGCCAGCCGGCCCTTTACTTATGACACAGGCGCACGTTTGGCACTACTTTGTTGATGCACGTGCAGCCACAGTGCACACAATTCACAAACACAGAAAATAATTTTTTTTTTGGTTTGGACTGGAGTGTACTTTCGGGGGTTACAGCACCCTTAACGGTCAAGCCAGCCGGCCCTTTACTTATGACACAGGCGCACGCTTGGCACTACTTTGTTGATGCACGTGCGGCTACTGCGCACACAATTCACAAACACAGAAAATTATTTTTTTTTTGGTTTGGACTGGAGTGTACTTTCGGGGGTTACAGCACCCTTAACGGTCAAGCCAGCCGGCCCTTTACTTATGACACAGGCGCACGCTTGGCACTACTTTGTTGATGCACGTGCGGCTACTGCGCACACAATTCACAAACACAGAAAATAATTTTTTTTTTGGTTTGCACTGGAGTGTACTTTTGGGGGTTACAGCACCCTTAACGGTCAAGCCAGCCGGCCCTTTACTTATGACACAGGCGCACGCTTGGCACTACTTTGTTGATGCACGTGCGGCTACTGCGCACACAATTCACAAACACAGAAAATAATTTTTTTTTGGTTTGGACTGGAGTGTACTTTCGGGGGTTACAGCACCCTTTAACGGTCAAGCCAGCCGGCCCTTTACTTATGACACAGGCGCACGCTTGGCACTACTTTGTTGATGCACGTGCGGCTACTGCGCACACAATTCACAAACACAGAAAATTATTTTTTTTTAGGTTTGGACTGGAGTGTACTTTCGGGGGTTACAGCACCCTTAACGGTCAAGCCAGCCGGTCCTTTACTTATGACACAGGCGCACGCTTGGCACTACTTTGTTGATGCACGTGCGGCTACTGCGCACACAATTCACAAACACAGAAAATAATTTTTTTTTTGGTTTGGACTGGAGTGTACTTTCGGGGGTTACAGCACCCTTAACGGTCAAGCCAGCCGGCCCTTTACTTATGACACAGGCGCACGCTTGGCACTACTTTGTTGATGCACGTGCGGCTACTGCGCACACAATTCACAAACACAGAAAATAATTTTTTTTTGGTTTGGACTGGAGTGTACTTTCGGGGGTTACAGCACCCTTTAACGGTCAAGCCAGCCGGCCCTTTACTTATGACACAGGCGCACGCTTGGCACTACTTTGTTGATGCACGTGCAGCTACTGCGCACACAATTCACAAACACAGAAAATAATTTTTTTTTAGGTTTGGACTGGAGTGTACTTTCGGGGGTTACAGCACCCTTAACGGTCAAGCCAGCCGGCCCTTTACTTATGACACAGGCGCACGCTTGGCACTACTTTGTTGATGCACGTGCGGCTACTGCGCACACAATTCACAAACACAGAAAATAATTTTTTTTTTGGTTTGGACTGGAGTGTACTTTGGGGGTTACAGCACCCTTTAACGATCAAGCCAGCCGGCCCTTTACTTATGACACAGGCGCACGCTTGGCACTACTTTGTTGATGCACGTGCGGCTACTGCGCACACAATTCACAAACACAGAAAATTATTTTTTTTTTGGTTTGGACTGGAGTGTACTTTCGGGGGTTACAGCACCCTTAACGGTCAAGCCAGCCGGCCCTTTACTTATGACACAGGTGCACGCTTGGCACTACTTTGTTGATGCACGTGCGGCTACTGCGCACACAATTCACAAACACAGAAAATTATTTTTTTTTTGGTTTGGACTGGAGTGTACTTTCGGGGGTTACAGCACCCTTAACGGTCAAGCCAGCCAGCCCTTTACTTATGACACAGGCGCACGCTTGGCACTACTTTGTTGATGCACGTGCGGCTACTGCGCACACAATTCACAAACACAGAAAATAATTTTTTTTTTGGTTTGGACTGGAGTGTACTTTCGGGGGTTACAGCACCCTTAACGGTCAAGCCAGCCGGCCCTTTACTTATGACACAGGCGCACGCTTGGCACTACTTTGTTGATGCACGTGCGGCTACTGCGCACACAATTCACAAACACAGAAAATATATTATTTTTTTAGCACTTGGGGGGAGCACCCCTGATGGACAGAGCACCCCCTGGACAACACTACAGCACTCCTTTAGGACTGGGACACTGCACAGGACTTTGGAGTGGACACAGCCCCTATGGAGAACTGACTGCACAACACAGTCCAGCCAGCCCCTATGGACTTTGAAGTAGTGGACACAGCCCCTATAACAACAGCAGCACAGCACAACACAGCCAGCCCCTATGGACTTTGAAGTAGTGGACAACAGCAGCACTACACTACACTACACTACACAGCCCTAACTCCCACCCTCCCTCTTCACTGTCCATAGCCGAGTGAGAAAATGGCGCCGACGCGGGTACCTTATATAGGATCCAAAACCCGTGAGACTCGGAAGGTGGGATGAAGACGTTTTGCCTCGATTTCAGATCCGAGTCAGGCGGGAAAAGTCGAGCCTGACTCGGATCGGACTCGGATCGGGGGGGCTCGGGGGGGTTCGGATTTCAGAAATCCGAACCCGCTCACCCCTAATATATATATATATATATATAATATACCTGAAAATGGCCAAATATGACATCCAGGTATACTATATCTTCCATATTGTGTCTAATTTAATTCACCCTGAAGTGTGTAATCTTCAGTTATATTATCCTAACCCATTTTGTTATGTAACACAATGTTGGCCTCCCAGACCACCCAATTAACTCAAAAAGTGGGCAGCTGTGGGCAGGTATGGGCCGGCTCTTGGAGACTTATCCACTCTTCTGGCGGCCATATGTGCCACCCAATTTTTGGGAGCGACCAAGACGTTGTATCCTTGCACCTGGTAAGTGGCCAGCTCGGTAAGTGGGCAGCTGCAGGTGGTGGCCAGCTCCCAGAGACTTGACCACTCTGGGAGCCGGAAGCTCCACATGATTTTTGGGAGCCACCCAGACATTCAGGGAGAGTAGGAAAGTATGTAGTGGAAGGTCTGCCATTTTACACTGGCAAAGGAGGAAGTTAGTAGAGGAGAATGTCTTCTTGACCGGAACAGTGCAGAGAGGATATTTATGACAGGGATCCTATTTCACGCTCTGTTGCAAAACTCATTCAGCAATCACTCCCACAATAAGAGACACAACATTAAGCAGCGGAGAGGAAATTGTCACTGTCTTTTATTTAAAATCTTATTTTCATTGATTTAAGGGGAGGAGTGTACCATTGCAACCCATTGTCCACCAGCTACATCCACAAGTCTGTCGTCATAATTGCCATCAAGTGTCCACCTAATGCTTTCTACATAGTTGAGAAAACACATCAGAGTATCAAAACCCAAACTGTGGACCAGAGGTTTTATATATATATAAATATATATATATATATATAAATATATATATATATATATATATATATAGATATATATATTTATAGATATATATATATATATATTTATAGATATATATATGAAGCAGAGAGAAACAAGGGCGCTGGAAAATCACAATATATTGTTTATCTTATTACAGGTCATCCTGTTTTTATAAACCAATTATAAACAAAAAAAATAATATTTCATTTATACATGAAAGTCCCAAAAAGATCAGTCCTGGATCGATATAAAAAATCAATGGGATTCCTTTCCTGTAGGTAGAACCAGTACTCCAAACTTTACTGTAGGAAATAGTATAGCAGCAAAGTGCTCCTCCAAATATTTGATATTCCTCTTGATCTTTACTGCAATAGACCCTCGCACCAGAAAATCACCCAAAACATGGCCCAATGGCCTCCGTTAGTAATTTAAAATATTTATTCCTTATAAGAACAAATTAAAAGAAGTTATCAAGTCAGCTTACATTAATTGTTTTCCACATAGAATGATATAATAAGACCACAGTCAATAGGTGTCCACATCCTTGTTTTTTAACTAAAGGCTCACACAGTGGATTCAAGAACTCCAATATTACCATAACCCAATGCGTTCGTCCTTATAAGGACTTCAGGGGTTTTATATTAAAACAAATAAGATGGGTGCATAACTATAAGAGCGAGAACAATAATGCAATAATAAATCTTTAGAATCTTTAAAGAAAAGAGTGCTTATATACATACCAGAGCTTATGTCTATGACGTGAAACACAAATTGTGTCCAAGTATATTATTGGATAACATTCCACAGTTTCACGCTTTGATGTGAAAGATCCCAGTCTGCAACCTGATTTTTTTATCCAACCACCTAGAATATTTATTTAATATAACACAAGACTCCCATTAGAGACTTCCTTTTAAAATCCATCTCATTACTAAAAATTAACAAATTCTTTATATTGGTCTAGTTCCCTTGAATGGGCACTTATGAAGAACCTTATTTGAATCATCATCCACAATAAAAAGTTACGGACAAATATGGTCCCCAAAACATCTATAATTAATAATCTTATGTCCTTATATATAAGACAACATATGTCCCTATGAGGATCTATAACAATTCACCTTACAACTCTATATATAGGTCCCTATAAATATGTAATATAACTTGTTACCAATACCAAGGGATACCCCTCCCCTAAAAAAAGGGGGTCCATTTTCATCTTAATCAAAGACTCAATATTATATCCCCTTGGCTATAAACATATTTCATACTCTATTATTACAAAACTCACAAAAATATAGCAGTATTCTTATTATGACTTTAAGGTAGGGTGTGCATCGGCCACTTTTTGTGTTTTGTGTTTTGGATATGGATCTTTCTTCGTGTTTTGGATCTGGATTGGTTTTGCCAAAACCATCCTTCTGTGTTTTGGGTTCTGGGTTTTGCGTTTTGGATCTGTATTTTTTTTAAAACAAGCATAAAAACAGCTAAAATCACAGAATTTGTGGGTTTTTCTGCTCCTATGCTATTATTAACCTCAATAACATTAATTTCCACTCATTTCCAGTCTATTCTGAACACCTCACAATATTGTTTTTAGGCCAAAAGGTTGCACTGAGGTAGCTGGATGACTATGCTAAGCAAAACAAGTGGGTGGCACAAACACGTGGCCTATCTAGGAGTGACACTGCAGTGGCAGACAGGATAGCAGTTTGAAAAACTAGGCCCCAAACAGTACATAATGCAAAGAAAAAAAAGAGGTGCAAGATGGAATTGTCCTTGGGCCCTCCCACTCACCCTTATGTTGTATAAACAGGAAATGCACACTTTAACAAACCAATAATTTCAGTGCCAGGGTCTGCCACACAACTGTGGCTGAAATGATTGGTTCGTTTGGGCCCCCACAAAACAAGCTGGCAATCAATCTATCCCTGCACAAACTGGCTCTACGGAGGCAAGTTGTCGTCCTCATCCTCCTCATCCAGCGATTCCTCACCCTCTTCAGTGTTGTGTACATCCTCATCCTCTCAGAGTATTAATTCGTCCCCGCTGGAATCCACCACCACAGGTCCCTCTGTACGTTCTGGAGGCTGATCTCCCTGGAAGAGTTGATAATTAATTTTGATGAACATCATCTTCTCTACATTTTGTGGAAGCAACCTCCTACGCCTTTCGCTGACAAGGTTCCCAGCTGCACTAAACACTCTTTCGGAGTACACACTGGAGGGGGGGGCAACTCAGGTAAAATAGAGACAGTTTGTACAGGGGCCTCCAAATTGCCTCTTTTTTCTGACAGTACAGGTACGGACTGTCTGACATGCCTACTTGGATGCTGTCACCGATGTAATCCTCCACCATTCTGTCAATGGTGACAGTATCATATGCAGTGACAGTAGACATGTCAGAAATTGTTGCCAGGTCCTTCAGTCCAGACCAGATGTCCAAACTTGGTCCTGCCTGCCCTGCATCACCGCCAGCGGGTTTCTTAGGATACCTAAGTTGTTTCCTGGCAGCCCCAGTTGTGGGAGAAAATGAAAAAGGAGCTGTTGACGTGTCATGTTCCGCTTCAGCTGACAGTGTTTTCAGCAGCAGGTCTTTGCACCTCTGCAGGCTTGTGTCGGCCGGAAAGAGAGGCACCACGTAGGTTTTAAACCTAGGCTCGAGCATGGTGGACAAAATGTAGTGGTCTGATTTCAACAGATTGACCACCCTGGAATCCTGGCAAAGCGAATAAAGGGCTTCATCCACAAGTCCCACATGCCAAGCGGAATCGCTCCATCTTAGCTCCTCCTTCACTTTCTCCAGCTGCTTCTGCAAAAGCCTGATGAGGGGAATGACCTGACTCAAGCTGGCAGTGTCTGAACTGACTTCACGTGTGGCAAGCTCGAAGGGCTGGAGAACCTTGCACAACATGGAAATCATTCTCCACTGTGCTTGAGACAGGTGCATATCCCCTCCTTTGCCTATGTCATAGCTGGATGTATAGGCTTGAATGGCCTTTTGCTGCCCCTCCATCCTCTGAAGCATATAGAGGGTTGAGTTCCACTGCGTCACAACCTCTTGCTTCAGGTGATGGCGGGGCAGGTTCAAGAGTGTTTGCTGGTGCTCCAGCCTTTGGCATACAGTCACTGAATGGCGAAAGTAGCCAGAAGTTTTTCGGGCCACCCAAAGCGTCTCCTGCACGCCCCTGTCATTTTTCAGAAAATTCTGCACCACCAAAGTTATTGTGTGAGCAAAACATGGGACGTGCTGGAATTTGCCCAGATGTAATGCCCGCACAATATTGGTGGTGTTGTCAGATATCACAAATCCCCAGGAGAGTCTGAGTGGGGTAAGCCACTGGGCGATGATTTCCCTCAGTTTCTCTAACAGGTTGTCAGCGGTGTGCCTCTTACTGAAACCGGTGATACACAGCGTAGCCTGCCCTGGAACGAACTGGCGTTTCTGAGATGCTGCTACTGGTGACGCTGCTGTTGTTGCTGCGTAAGGTGATACATCTACCCAGTGGGCTGTCACAGTCATATAGTCCTTAGTCTGCCCTGTTCCACTTGTCCACATGTCTGTGGTTAAGTGGACATTGGGCACAACCACATTTTTTAGGACACTGAGGACACTTTTTCTGACTTTTTTGTACAGTCTCGGTATCGCCTGCCTAGTGAAGTGGAATCTAGACGGGATTTGGTACCGTGGACACACTACCTCCATCAATTGTCTAAATCCCACTGCACTAATGGCGGATGCCGGATGCACGTCTAACACCAACATAGCAGTCAAGGCCTCAGTTATCCGTTTTGCTTCAGGATGACTGCTGTCGTACTTCATCCTCCTCGCTAAGGACTGTTGGAGGGTCAATTGTTTAGTAAAAGTAGTGGTGTTCCTACTTCCTCTCTGGGATGAAGAATGACTCCCAGCAGTAACAACAGCAGCGGCAGCAGTGGCGTAGCAATGCAGGATCCTCTGGAGGACTCCCGGATAGGAGAGTCAGTCATGCCAGTGACATGGCCTGCAGGACTACTTCCGATCCTGACTAAGGAGGAAATTGACGAGGAGGGAATTGACGGTGTGGTTTGCAGGCGCTTGGATACAACAGGACAAAGAGATTTAGGTGTCCCTGGACTGCTTACAGTCTATGCCAAAGTTTCTGAACTTGACAGTAACTTTTTATGAACGCGCTGCAGGTGACGTATAAGGAAGGATGTTCCTAGGTGGTTAACGTCCCTAGCCCTACTTCTTTCACCTTTACATATGGTACATATGGCAAGACAGTTGTTGTCCGGATTTGGATAGAAATATTTCCAGACCAAAGAGGTGGAATGTTTGGTCTTCTGCCCAGGCATGACTGTGATGGGCTTCTTCATCCCACGGACAACTGTCTCCCCGGAGCCTGATTTAAACATTCCACATCACCATCAAAATCCTCCTCGCCAACTTCCTCCTCAGCGCCAGCTACACCAATATCCTCATCCTGTTGTACTTCAACAGTGACATCTTCAATTTGCATATCAGCAAGTGGACTGTGGGTGCTCCTTCCAGCACTTGCAGAGGGCATGCAAATGGTCCAGTGTTGGGAAGGTCAGGCATCGCAACTGCTACCACACTTGGAATCTCCTTGGGGATTTGTGATATCTTCTTAGAACGCACAATTCTTCGCTGTGCTTTTGCCAGCTTCACTCATTTGATTTTTGTAGCGGGAGGAGGGCTTCCATCGTCATGTGAAGCTGAACTACTAGTCATGAACATAGGGAAAGACCTTAGCCGTTCCTTGCCACTCCGTGTCGTAAATGGCATATTGGCAAGTTTAGGTTTCTCCTCAGATGATTGGGATTTTATATGCCCTCTACTATGACATTGGGCATCGACCTTGGCAGACGACGTTGATGGCATTTTATCATCTATGTCATGACTAGTGGCAGCAGCTTCAGCACTAGGAGGAAGTGGTTCTTGATCTTTCCCTATTTTATTTTTACCGGACAAAGTTTTGTCCTCCATTTATGTTATATTGATAAATAAGTGTGGCTAAGGCGCACACAAACACAGAAGAGAAGAATTTTTTAATTTTTTTGGAGTGCACTTTGGGGGGTACACCACCTTTTAACAGACAAGCCTGCCAGCCCTTTACTTATGACACAGGCACACGCTTGGTGCTGCTCCTTTGCATGTGCGACTACTGTGCATACATTTCACACACAAATACAGAAAAAAAGAATTGTTTTTTTTGTGAAGCGCACTTTGGGGTTACACCACTCTTTAACAGACTTATGACACAGGCGCACGCTTGGTGCTGCTCCTTTGTTGATGCACGTGCGGCTACAGCGCACACAATTCACAACACAGAAAAGAAGAATTTTTAATTGTTTTTGGAGTGCACTTTGGGGGTTACACCACCCTTTAACAGACTTATGACACAGGCGCATGCTTGGCGCTGCTCCTTTTTTTGAAGTGCACTTTTGGGGTTACACCACCCTTTAAGAGATGAGCCAGCCGGCCCTTTACTTATGACACAGGCGCACGCTTGGCGCTGCTCCTTTGTTGATGCACGTGCAGCTACAGTGCACACAATTCACAAACACAGAAATAAATGGGGTTTTTTTGCACTTGTGGGGAGCACCCTTGATGGACAGGTCACCCCCTGGACAACACTACAGCACACCTTTAGGACTATAGCCTTTATGGGACACTGCACAACACAGCCCAGCCAGCCCCTATACACTTTTGGAGTGGACACAGCCCCTATGGACAACTGACTGCACAACACAGCCCAGCCAGCCAGGCCCTATGGACAAGAGCAGCACAACACAGTCCAGCCAGCCCCTATGGACAACACCAGCACAACACAGCCCTATGGACTTTGGAGGAGTGGACACAACCCCTATGGACAACAGCAGCACAACACAGCCCAGCCAGCCCTAACTCCCACCCTCCCTCTTCACTGTCCACAGCCGGAGTGAGAAATGGCGCCGACGCGGGGACCTTTTATAAAATCCAAAACCCGCGAGATCCGGAAGGCGTGATGATGACGTTTTGCCTCGATTTCAGTTCCGAGTCAGGCGGGAAAACCCGAGCCGGACTCTGTTCCCGACTCGGATCGGGGGGGCTCGGGGGGGTTCGGATTTCAGAAATCCGAACCCGCTCATCCCTACTTTAAGGACAAATTTACATTAATACTGAACAACCTAAAACATTTAAAATGTAGCTGCAATCTACATGGAGGTTCAACCAGCAATAAACCTTACTTCAGATCGCAGCATCAGACCACCATGTCCGTTTCTGTGTGTATATGTTTCACCTCCCCTCTGATCCTCCTTTTACCCCTCCCCCCTTGGGTGTGACATCACGTCCTCTAATTGGATCTCAATGCCAGCTTAAATACTGTCTTTAAAGGATTCCTATGGCCCTATTAAAACACTCTGTGTCAGCTCTAGATTGTATAACCATAATCTAATTGAGCTGGCGCTTTACCTTCTCAAATAATGCTATACTTTTAGAAAAACTTATACTTCCGGGATCAGAAGTAATTTTCCCAACTTCCCTAGTCTCACGTCAGCGCTTGCATTCCAGATCACAGCAACCAAACATATCTCCTATTTGTGGGGCAAGTTTAACACTGACGGTGTTTGGGTTCCACTGCTGTATAAAAGGTAAACAATTGATCTCCCTGTCTGACCTATAACGGCACTTGTGCTCCATATCCCAGCAATTCAGTTATTCTTTAGCTGGGATAATGGGGCAATCGACACTCAAAATCCACTTTTATATGATTTTCAAATGGTGGTTGAGTCACTGATATTCCCCCTCCCCCGACCTGCTAACAATTCTGACTTGCACTTTGCCTTATAATTAGAGATTTCACTACTGACAAAAATGGATTACATAGCTTGAAGAAATATCGCTACTTTCACTTAGGTGAACTGCTTTAAATGAAATATTGATTTCACTGTGGTGACCATATTTAACTACCTAACTCTTGAAGTGAAACTTATAGTGCCCTTTTCACAATTATTCTACTACTCTGTATTTACAACTATAAACTCTCAATTTTTTCCTATCAATTATAATGGACTCCCTTTTAATGTACTAATTTTGTGACTACCATTTAATAATAATGTTCAATCTAGTGATATACTCAAGTGTCCTACATAATACCTAAGAAACCCCAATATTTTTTTTGTAAACAGCAAAATTAAGCATTGTTTCTCTATATAGTTATTAATTTAAGATAATTTGTGATAAAAACAAAATATATGTATATGTGTCCCCCATTTCCATCTGTGAAATAGACATGTCACCTTTTATTAGAAAATATATGTGTATTATTTTTTAACCATGACTGATTCCCCTTTACTAATGAATACCTCATATCTTCATAACGTCGATCCTCCATATAGATTTACAACTTTACAAAATCCCCCAAAAATCCCTAAAGTCATCTTAAAACTGAACATACATTATTAAAGGGCATAATGTATTTAAGGTGAAAATCCAATAGGATTCCCTTTTAGAAAGCTCTAACTCCCTATCTCTTCCCCCCCCCCCTTTGATTAACCTGAATATGTCTTGAAGGTCAGGCATCTTACATCTGACTGGTGTGCTTCTTGGAAATGTCGTGGCAGACTATGTGTGGTGACTTTATTCCTAACATTCCTCAGATGTTCTTGGATCCTAATCTTTAAGCATCTTTTTGTTTTTCCTATATAAGCCTTGCCACAACTGCACATAATTCTGTAGACAACAAATTCCGTAACACAAGTGATGACACCCTTGATCATATATCTCCTGCCACTTTCGTTGGTCCAAAAGAATTGTTTTCTATCCATAAATTTACAATAGATGCATTTTCTACAAGGAAAACAGCCACCTCTTTTGCCTAAGAATCCCATACCATTGGGATCGCCTGTATTCCCTTTATTCATGGATCTAAGTTTACTTGGAGCAAGGATACTCTTCATGTTTGTTGCTCTTCTATGTACTAGTTTCAGCTTTGGAGGAAGAATAGGGTCCAACACTGGGTCCTTCAGTAACATATTCCAATGTTTCTCTAAAATCTTAATGATTCCTCTATTTTCCAACTGGGTTATAAAAGGTCTATTTTTGGAAAATGTTTAAGTATTGTGTCTTACTTTTTCTTCCAAAAGGTTACTCCTATCCAAATTGGATGCTCTTATTGCAGCCTCTTGTATCTTAATTTCATTATATACCCTCTCTGCGAATCTATTCATTAACATTTCAGATTGTTGCCTGAACTCCATCTCAACATTACAATTTTTTTTAAGGAAAATGTGCATAGGGAACATTATTGAACCAAGGAGAAATGGCAGCTGGGTGAGGGGTAAAATAATTTGCATCTACCTCCTTTAAAATGGGTCTTGGTTTTGATTATTTTTTCCGGGTCACCCTAGTACTATATCCAAATAATTAATAGATTGGAATGAGGTTTATACATAAATCTCAGATTATATTCATTATCATTAATGTTTAACATGAATTGTTCAATACTAACTAAATCACCCGACCAAATAAAATCAAATCATCGATATAATGATGAAATAAGATTATATTTTCACTTTCATATATTGAATCATAAATATATTGCTGTTCCCATTGGCCCATCACCAATCAGGTTGTTGGCATAAGGCGGGGCAAATTTTGTGCCCATTGCCATCCCCTGTTTTTGTACAAAGAACTCATTTTCAAACTCAAAAAAATTGTGTTCCAAAATAAATCTAATACTATTTAAGATAAACTCCCTTTCGACTAACGTTGTATCTGAAGAATTTGAAATTGTTCTCTCAACTGCCTCTAGTCCCTTCCAATGAGATATTGAAGAATACAGTGCCTGCACATCAACCGTTAGCCACATATAGGTGGATAACCATTTAACATTTTTTATAAGTCTCAATAAGCTGGTAGAGTCTTTTAAATATGACTTCAAATTCTTTACATAATGTTGTAGTTTTAAATCCAAATAGTGGGATAGATTTAAAGTGATGGACTCCACCCCCAATATTATACCAATGTCAGCCACGCACTCCAGTACCATCAATCAGGAACAGCTTGCTCTGGTGCCCTCCTCTGGGGTATGCACCCCCAAATACACTCCAACCGAAAAAAGAGGTGGCACTTAGAGGCTTGCAAGAAGTGAACCCTATAAAAGGGTGTTTATTGGGTGGTCAATGTATCAGGGACCATATCCCGTTCCTCAGGACAACAAACTAACATATTGTGATACAAACAAGCAAATAAACAAAGTGCAACATCAATCAAAACTTAACCCCATTCCCCTGAGGGTACCCATGTCCCGCTGACCATCCATCCTGCACTAGCGCTTTTGGTTGCAGCAAACATGTCGCTCAGAAAGTGACCATAGCAACGTATATTAAAAAAATCGGACCATGGTAAAAACACCCATGGACATAAATAACATAATAAAGTGCATTAGTGATATGCCACAAATTATTAAAAGACAATCTGCCTGTGATGTGCACAATAAATAACATATAAAGAAAATATAAAAATATAAATATACACAAGTGCTTAGTAAAAAAGTGCAAATATGCAATAAAAACAATACCTTATACACCAACAATCAAAATATGCAAAGAAATGTTAAAGCCCTGAAGCTTAATCATTAAAATCAGCATACATCCATACATCTCCATGCAAAAAAAAGACAAATACCTGTGTAACATCTCCATCTAGTGGTGAAGAAGAGGAATTACAACCTATTATAACAAATCAAAAGATCTGGTACTATAGATATATTACCAAGAGAAATTAAATAAATATAATCAAACCAAGTGACTCATTTAAATGAGCCAACAAATCCAGATGGATTAACATAATCGTCCCGGTTCAGTATGACCAGACTCCCTCCTTTGTCTGCTTGTTTAAATACCAGTTGCTCATTGTTCTTCATATTCTTGAGGGCCTCTTTTTCAAAGTTAGTCCAATTAGATTCTTTTGGTGCCTTTGTATCAAGTACACAAATGTCTCTCTTGACCATATTGTAAAAAGTCTCAATCTGGGTACTTCTAGAGCCTAGGGGATAAAATTTGGATGGTGGTTTTAATCCAGATTTGATTTGTCCTCGTCATTTTTTACAATCCTTGTGTCTTCTTTAAGAAAGTGTCTCTTCAGAGTTAAGTTTCTAGTAAATTTATTAAAATCCACAAACATCTGGAAATTGTTAATTTCTTGCTGTGGGGGCAAATGAGAAACCTTTTTTTTAACAGTGATACCTCCATTTTTGACAATTTATACTTTGATAAGTTAAAGATGCCTTGTTTTTGAAGCGATTGATCTGTTATTATTTCAGGGTCCTTCTCTTTTGATTTCTTCCTTACTCCTCTAGTACCTCTTCTTCTCTGAATCTTCTTTTTAGGGGAGAAGCTCTCACAGTTTCTTCCTTGAAATAGCAAATTCTCGAATTATAACCACATTTTATAAAATCAAGAGTCTAATGAACTGTATGACGACATGGATGATTTATGTGATTGAGTGTCCATGCCATCTTAAATATGTCAGAAGAACTAAAAGAAATATTAAACTGAGAACACAAGATCATGTGAGTAGTGTTAAAAACAAGGTTGATAATCATTCTATACCTAAACACTTCACTAGATATCATAACGCAGATCCAGCAGGACTAAAATTTAAAAAAAATAGAATATGTACAGCTAAGTGAAAGATGTGGCGATAAGGAAAAGAAGTTAACTGAGAGAGAGATGTTTGGGATTTTTACCTTTAATACCATGGTTCCACATGGATTAAATAAAATGTATGAAATCACACCCTTTCATAAATATAATTTTTATACTTCTTCCCATAGATGCCGACATTCTGACTGCCCCTAGTGGGAGGGGGCATCCATATTGGCAAAATCGGGGGGCGTGGCTGGTGTTTGTGGGTGGAGTGGGGAGGTGCGATTGCGTCTTTTTGGCCCCGTCCCCGCTACACAATGATGAGATTTCCGGCATTGTGCAGCCGGGGACAGGCTAAAATGATGTGACTTGGCGTGAATTGCATCACCGCCCCCCCGCTGCGGGAGATTCTCATACAACTGCGGGGGATACAGAGGAGGGGTCGGTAGCTACAGGGAGGCTTGCCTATCTTTCTGGGGGGCCAGGAGCAGCATCCGATTTTCGCGAGGTTCCCGCCCAAATCGGGAGGGTAGGCAAGTATACCTCTTCCTCCTCCCTCTAATGTTTGGCAACATGAGATCTATTGTATTTTTCCTTCTTAATTTGTTTTAAATATATGCAATTTATTATGGACCTTTTGGAATTAAAACTACCAAGTGAAATACTATATGGATCCTATTTTATTTCTATTTATTATCATGATTTGTATATTTATATTACGTTATTTAAATATGCCCTTTTAAAAGTTAGACAAAAAGAACAATACATCTGCACACATTACATGTAGTTGTAGAAAAACGCCATAATCAGTATATATGATTTATATTCACATTACAAATATACAGTAAAAAAGTGATATAAAGTGAAATTGTGATAAGTGTTAATATATCTTTTTTTTTTTACTTTTTGTTTTTTAATGAAAATAAAGAAAAACCCCCATGTGTCTCAATTGGTTAATCTGATATTGTTCTGATATGCCATTAAATTAAACAATCATATTATCACAATATTGGTGAACAGAAATGCTATATGGATGAAAAAAAACTCAGAAAATATTAATGGACATACAGTATTCGTACATTGGGAGATATATGGACACACCAGTATGGGAATCAACTTTAAATGAAGGGGGCACCCTTCTAGTCAATAGTATCACACATGTTGATACGGTTCCAATATAAAATCTCCTAAATGGTAGTATTGTTGTGGTTCACCACAACTGATCCTTAAGTCACCCTATGAATACCACAAATGCACCTGGTCTATCTCACAATTTATTCTTATATCGATAATTCATTGGAATATGACACACCAAATAGTGTATGTATTGTATATATATATCAACCCACCATTGAATCAGTACATCCACATATTGTGGTATTAATAATATATTAATCGATGATACCATTGATTGATAAGGTATCGATTTTAGGGTGTCTCATCCACAAGATTGTTAGAAGGAAAGGATGCGATGTTTATAAATCACCGTTAAATTTATGCATAATCACTTTATGATAATAGTCATTGAGTCTAGTAATATGATTCTTCATTGATTATATGATGTTTAATCAATGATTTATTAACGGAACAATATTTATTATTTATTCAATATATTGTTCAAACATTGCTTCTCCTACCATTAGATCATGATATATTATAATAGTGAGCGCATTCACATTTATTATTCAGTCCCCTAAACTCAGATACATAGGATGACTATTCATAACTGATTTTATATGGTGTAGGAATTCTCAATATTATCACCAGTGTAATATTGGCTACATAAGTATCATAGCATGTGTGCAGGCGTGCCAAACGGTCAAAACGGGTGTTTTAAGGGTGTGCATAATTAACAAAGCAGCGTCATCGACCACGTCACTTGGTTGTCTTTTAGCCTGAACTGCTCGCATGATTGCGGTAGGAAAATGCTACCACAAGATTTGTGAGCAGTTCATACGCCTTTCGATGTACTCGATTAATCTAATAAATAGCGGAGATGACGTATGATGCGAGCGGCCAAGGGGCGTCTTTACAAAATGGCGAGCGCATATTTCAGATGCTCACTCAGACATAGAGGTGTCAACAGACTGCAAAGAGCGAGCGCTCAATTTAAATATCCAGCCCCTTTTTCAGAACGAGCGTCCGCAAATAGCGTCCGGCTCTGAATCAGGCCCTCTGTACTGCTACATCCTATCATGAGGCAGATTACTCCATATAATAGCAGAGATACCATGTCAGATTACAGCATATTAGTAAATATTATTGATTTCAAACACAGAGCACACACGGCGGGCATGCCGACGCGCGTTTCGCTGTGTGCTTTTTCAAGGCAAGCCGATTTAATGCATTGCCCCAAACTATATTCATGTATGCGGACCAATCAAATCACTGGCTTTCGTCATGTGACACCGATGGCCAATCATGTGTCATTTTACACTCGCACTCCAAGCTCTGTGTTACCGCCAATGGAATAGTCAGTCTCTCATACTATAAATGGGGGGGTGTTATTATTCACCAATCAGATTTCTTTCATTCATAACTATATCTCTTCATCAGTCTAGTCATAATAGCTGACGTAGTGTTGTATATTAAAGGTAGGAGATATATTCATTGTGCATTCGGATAATTCTTCTCTGCTTGTAGATAACTCAATCGAATATAATAATTAAACATAACAATAAAATAAGAATTATTAGAGATGGCAAATAGACTAAAGGTTGTTTGTGTTGAAAAAGTAATAATTACAATAGAGAATTCATATTTTTAATATCCAATATTAGTACAATTAAATATTTCAAAATTAACCCATTATTCTAATAGGATGAATATACTTATTAGATGCTCCCTCTTTTAAAAGTTACAATGGTGCTATTAGTGCATATTAATATATATATATATATATATATATATATCTTATTTATGAATTATACATGTCCTTTTAATATATGTTTTATTGTATTAAAAATGATCTGCTCTTAAAATTACTGTTCTAGAATCCTGTTTATAATTGCATTTTCTGGATATGAATGCATAAATGTATGCTAAATAAGTAATGGGAGATGACAAAATGGCCACTGCATATAGAATAGGATGGACTATGGTAAAATGGCTGCCGTTTTGGAGACATATCATCTCCATATTCATGGCGCTTGCTATCACTTTTTATATTTTATTTATATATATATATATATATAACTAGAAAATGGACGGCGGCACTCAGCACAATAAATACCAGTGCACAGCTGGTTGAAGTCTTTCAACCAGCTGTGTACTGGTA
Source organism: Taudactylus pleione (assembly GCA_031769625.1). Lineage (NCBI taxonomy): Eukaryota > Metazoa > Chordata > Amphibia > Anura > Myobatrachidae > Taudactylus > Taudactylus pleione. The sequence goes on along the minus strand of JAUIMM010000512.1, from coordinate 602,369 downwards.
TTTATTGTGCTGAGTGCCGCCGTCCATGTTCTAGTTATGTTAGATCCCTGTTGATGGGATACCTAGGAGGGCATCGGCCATTCTGCTACATGACTTAACGGAGTGCTGCTCATCCATGGAGTGTATATATATATATATATATATATAGCATGGGCTTGGCACTCCTCCTCTCCAGTATTATGCCGGGTGCCCTCCACAGGTCCTTAATAGAAAACAAACAGGATGGCGGTGGCACAAAATAATTTGTTAAAGCTGGGTTAGATAACCACGATTTATTACTTCAATGTTTCAGTCAAACGACTTTTGTCAGGAAGCATATTACAAATAGAAAATTCACTTACCTATATACATAATGAAACACAACAGGTGCACTGTTCAGCGTCCATCCGAGTCGGAGTCTGACATCACCACAGCGCGACTTGCACTGGGCGCGACGTCTGACATGCTACTCACTATGGAGACAGGATAAACCTATCAATGAGTGAGTGAATAACACCGACAACAATAAAAACAAAACCACAGACTAAAGCAGAAACATAAAATAAAGTACATCCTGGGGACTATCTAGCAAGAGATCAACAATACTCCAACTATATAAACAATAAAGAATAGTCTAAGGGGCAAATCTGTATAAATAGGTTGCTTGTTCTCCTTAGCAGATAGAGCCTGTCGGAAGGCAGACCTGTGAAGGGCCATCCGCTCACAGATTTACCTAATAGTTTTCCCTATGTACATAAGTCCACAGGGACACCTGATATAGTATATCACAAACTGGCTGGTGCATGTCAAAAGGTGACTGATTTTATAAATGCGCCATGAGTGCGAGTGCACAAAACTGTCTCCAGTTTTCAAGAAACCGCACGTAGTGCACCCCAAACACTTGTAGCTCCCAGGATTTTTAGTCAGAAAAAGGGCTTTGGGTGTATTCCAAAACCAGTGATGTCATTCTGCACTAGCCAGTCATGGACATTCTTGCCCCGTTTGTAGCACGGGAGGAGGATAGTATCCTTCAACAGTGGCAAACTAGCATCCTTGCTAATCATCAGCCAAAACCTTTTAGCAGTGTTAACAATGGAACTGCTACTAGAACTAAAACTATTTACCCAAACCAACTAGTTACTATGGTTTTTTTCTTAGCTGTTATTAGGGGTCCATTTTTGGAAGCAGCAAGGGCTTTCTGTCTAGCTTCTTTAAGTGATTTCAATGGATATCCTCTTTCAATAAATTCTCGGTCATAAAGTCTAATTGTCTCAGTTCATCTACCAGATTACTACAAATACAGTGGACATGCAGGAAATGAGAATAGGGCAAACTCATCATCAAACTCTTAGAATGGTGACTAGACGCTAGCAGGAGATTGTTGCAGTCTGTGGACGTGTGCAATTGACCTCCAGTAACCTCGACCAAAACATCTAAAAAATGCACTCTCTCTGGGCTACTATCATAGGTAAACTTAATGTCTGCATCAGTAGCATTAACCTCTGTCATCATCCTTATAAAATCATCCTTACTGCCCTGCCACACCATGAACACATTGTCTATGTACCGGGTATAGAACTTGATGTTATCAGCATAGGAGGACCCATTACTAAAGAATAGATCTCTCTCTACACAGTACATAAACCAATTGGTGTAGGCCGGGACTGCGCAAGAACACATTGCACAACCCAGAGTTTGCAAATAAAAGACACCATCGAAAATAAAATAATTTCTGGTCAGTAAGGCCCTTCAACGTTGCAGAGAGAAGTCAATAAACCTGGAAACCTCATAGTACAAAGAGTCGCGTGCTACAATAATAGGCCTGCCGCGCCGGGTAAAGCGGTCCTTATGCAGTTTACGCAGGGTAGAAAAATCAGGTACCTTCGGAGATGTTGGTAACAATGTATTCATGGTGGACTTGGTAATGAGGTTTTCATTAAGAGTTGACTGTAAGACTGATGTTAATTAATTCTGATATTCAAGTGTGGGGTCAGTATCCAATTTCTGATATACCGCAAGATCCGACAATTGTCGTACAGCCTTTCGTCAATAAGCAAAGATATCTTGTATCACAATTCCGACCCCTTAATCAGTGGGGCGGATTGTGATACTGGTGTCTGAGCCCAGTTTCTTGAGGGCTCTCATTTCTGCTCTCGATTAATTAGAATAATTCCTCTTTACAGCATCACATTTATTAATGCAGGACTCAATGATATTAGTGAATCTTTTGATGGAAACATTGCTGGAAATCAGCTCAAAAGAGGATCGTGCTTTAATAGGGGAACCATCCAGATTGGTGGTAGTTACCGCTAGTAACAGGCGTAACTGTCGGTTTAATCTATGTAAATCTATCTTGCTATTTAGTGAGTTGTGCTGTACCATAGGTACAAAAATGAGACCCTTGCACAGAATACTTAGTTCATCCACAGTTAATATCTGTGAATAAAGATTATAGACTATATCTTCTTCTTGGGTACCTTTTTTCCGCCTTTGCCACTAGCCTCCTCATTTTGTGAAGGCTCTAATGGGGGATCTTTTTTTGCCCCCTAAAGGGGGCCTTCGTGCAGATAAAGCTCCACTTGTGCCAGCACATTTTTGAATACTGGACTGACCTCCACTGGATATCTCAGTCTAACTTACAGTCTGCATGTAGGATCGCACAGATCCGTTCTGCATCTGCATTAGGATTCGCAAATGCATCAAACGATGAATAAGCCCATATATATATATATATATATATATATATATATACAGTGTATAACGAACAAGGGGCGCACAATAGCGAAGTCCGTAAAAGAGATTTTAATGTAAACTTATAATTGATCACATACATAAATTAAAGCTCATAACACACATTATAATCTCACATCTATTAAGATTTTTGGATTTTCCTTTTCTATGAATCTCTGTCCATATAATTCAGCTTGCTAATTGAACTTCTCATTACAGCAATTATGGCGAATGCGTATCATCTGTGAGAAAATTATATTTTTCTTCCATGCATACAAAGTGTATATAACTATTACTGTCAATATATGTTTAACTATTTACCTTGTCACCATTTGTCCAATCAGACACATTTAAAACCAAGGGCAGTAAACTCTCACACTTTATAAACTCAGCCAATGTAATAGAGTCAAAGAACATACAAACTTGCATGTTTTTAGACTAAAAAAAACTCTCCTCCAGATATTTTCAACTTGACCAATGTGAGAGTTTACTGTTAAACTCTCACATTTTCTAAATTCTCACCCTATTACATTTGGCCCCAAATCTAAAAATTCTATATTTTTTTCTTGGAAATTTGAGTTGAAACTTAGGGCCCAATTCAGACCCGCTCGCTAGATGCATTCGCACGCAGCCATCAGCTGCCAAAATATGCAAATCCCGTGATTGCACAGCAAGGCATTAGCATGCCCACTATGTCTTGGCATGCGATCGCGGTACATATTTAGACGCCCACCAGCCTGACACAAGACGCCCACTTTCCCTTCGTAACATACGTAATCTCCAGGAAGTGTATTAAACAATCGGTAACATCGAGTAACATCAGAACCATATGCAGCACTTGTGGCTGACCATACCCTACAGCAAGCACTGTGCTGTGTCTTAATTATGCTCACACTTGAAATGGCGTCCAGATGCACAGACACGCCTGCGTTTGCACCACCACACCACAGTTATCATCGACCACCCCTGTCACCATCCACAAATGGCTCGTCCTGTCATTCATTCTAGTGAAGCGTCTGTGTACAAGGACCGATCCCTTTGCAGTTGCATGAACTGGTCCGCGCGCCCGCATTGTGACTTATATGCATGCGCAGATTGAAAACATCGGCAGGCTACGTGCGAACGCATCCAAGCGAGCGGGTCTGAATCGGGCCCTTAATTTAAAATCATTCACATTAACAAAAGCCATATATTTTAAAATATCAGTTTCTTCTCCCTCCTACACTACTAGAATATCAGCTATGTAGCTTTTGAAGAGAATTTATCAGCAAATTGGTTATCATTCAAAATACATTTCTCCTCCCATGGCCCTAAAACATAATTAGCAAAACTGGATCCCCATCACGGGTTGGGTACGGGATGCAGGCACTTGGGATCCCAATGGTTAGAATCCTGACACCAGCATCCCGACAGGGTTAGGATACCGATACCTGTCAGTAGGTATCCTAACCCTACCCCAACCCCTAACCCTCCCTCCCCACTGCCTTATTCTTACACTCCCCCTAGTGCCTAACCCTAACCCTCCCCCAACAACCTAAACCTAACCCTCCCCCTAGTGCCGAACCCTAACACTCCCCCTAGTGCCTAACCCTAACACTCCCCCTAGTGCCTAACCCTAACCCTCCCCCTAGTGCCTAACCTAACTCTCCCCCTAGTGCTTAACCCTAACCCTCCCCCTAGTGCCTAACCCTTCCCCTAGTGCCTAACCCTAAGCCTCCCCCTAGTGCCTAACCCTAACCCTTCCCCTAGTGCCTAACCCTAACCGTCCCCCAAGTGCCTAACCCTAACTCTCCCCCTAGTGCCTAACCCTAACCCTCCTAGTGCCTAACCCTCCCCCTAGTGCCTAACCCTAACTCTCCCCCTAGTGCCTAACCCTAACCCTCCCCCTAGTGCCTAACCCTAACTCTCCCCCTAGTGCCTAACCCTAACTCTCCCCCTAGTGCCTAACCCTAACCCTCCCCCTAGTGCCTAACCCTAACTCTCCTCCTAGTGCCTAACCCTAACCCTCCCCCTAGTGCCTAACCCTAACTCTCCCCCTAGTGCCTAACCCTAACCCTCCTCCTAGTGCCTAACCCTCTCCCTAGTGCCTAACCCTAACTCTCCCCCTAGTGCCTAACCCTCCCCCTAGTGCCTAACCCTAACTCTCCCCCTAGTGCCTAACCCTAACCCTCCCCCTAGTGCCTAACCCTAACCCTTCCCCTAGTGCCTAACCCTAACTCTCCCCCTAGTGCCTAACCCTCCCCCTAGTGCCTAACCCTAACTCTCCCCCTAGTGCCTAACCCTCCCCCTAGTGCCTAACCCTAACTCTCCCCCTAGAGCCTAACCCTAACCCTCCCCCTAGTGCCTAACCCTAACCCTTTCCCTAGTGCCTAATCCTAACTCTCCCCCTAGTGCCTAACCCTAACTCTCCCCCAGTGCCAGGATTCTGACAGGTGTCGGGATTCCGGCGCCAGCATTCTAAGTGCTGGCATCCTTGCTGTCAGTATTATAACTACATCCTCCTATCACTGTACTGCAGCGTTGTACATAAAAGAGATTTTCAAACTTAAAATAATTATTTTTTTTAAATATAGTTAATACATTCCAAGAGAAAACAATTTTTTTCTTATTAATGTCTACATCCCGTACAAGAAACATTTCCACTACTTCCAACCCCTTATTATGGGGAATACAGGTGTACAACAACTCAACATCTATTGTATACCATTTATATGTTTCTTTCCAATAGAATTGATCAAATAGCTGTAATATTGTGTGGAATCCTTAATATATGAAGAAAGGAAGGGTACATATTTCTCTATATATAAATCTACAAATTCTAATATATTTGTCAATCCCTGATATTATAGGGAGGCCAGGTGGGCAGTGTACAGTGGCCATACCCCCTGATGAAGTCACATTGGATGACAAAACTGGTTGAGCGTGTTCTGGCCTGATGATTCTATCCAGTGTGAGCAGACAGCGAGATCTAAACCACAATGGCTGTGATAAACTCTGGAGCTCCGTGAATCGGGAGGCTTGCAGACTATGCCAGGAGTGTGAGATTATAATGTGTTTTATGCTCTGTTAAAATTTATTTTATGTACGTGTTCAATTCATCTTTTTTATGTACTTCACTATTGTGCACCCCTTGTTTATTTTGTAATTAGATTTGTGGACTTGTTCAGGAGGACTTACCTCACCACTTAACTGACGTCGTGGTCGCATGAGATGTGAACGCAGCCAACTGCGCTTCAGATGACAAAGTGCGACTGCACCACCCCGTTGTGTTTTTGAAGAGGAAATCTGTTCTACCCCTGTGCAGAACGTATCTCCTCTGACTCCCCAGATTCTCCTGCGGACCCGACAATTTCTGACCAGTTTGCCGTATAAAATCATCAGTTAAGTGGTTAAGGGAGCTGCACTTGGAGAATGTTTGGATACTTCTATGGACCCTGCCTACTTTTAAAGAAATGGGACTGAACTTGTGCATAGATATATATCCTTGCATACATAGCAAGATAGAAAAGGGGGAATTTACCCGCACAGATATTATTATATAAATAACGTATTTATTTTAAGTCCTTCCTTATCCTAACAAATATCACAAACCATATCATATGGTGGACATCATATCTTTCAAGTTTCACTACTGTTTTGAAAGGAGGTGCACCCAGGAATATGTATCACAATCTAGCTAAACCAAAGAGAAAAAGATAATTCTTTTATGGGGCACTCACGGACTCAAAATCTGTATCAATTGATAATAATAATATTAATTGAATTGAGGAATTGTCATGCAATTTTAAAATATAACTTTTATTAGTACTATTAATAAATAAAAAGTAGTCCGCGAAATATGATATTATAATACAAAAACAAAAATCATATTAATAAAATTGTGTTGCAACCAAATTGTGCTGTGTATTTATTATATGCTATTATACTACCTCTAAATGGTCATATATCTAGGTGTCTGTAACATTGGGGACATAACCATTATTCACTTATCCTCATGATAAATTGGATAATGTCTCAAGGGTCCATGAGTCTCATCTGCCTTTATAATCATGAAGAAAATTCATTATTTTGAATGGAATGTGAATAATATTCGTTATCACAATCTCCTATATGCCTGAATTATCAGGTGTATAGTATTAATAAAGATGATAATAGACTGCCACTATTGAGTACCCATAGGTGAACTCCTAATTATCCCGGAATTAAGTCACCTCTTCCAAAAGTGTCTGGAATGAATAACACCCACTGATATATTAATGTAGGTACAATCATCTATCATGTGACATGATTAGACCAGATGCATCCACATGATCCCAGCAATAAAAGGAAGTTTCTTAATATTCCTTCAGGTACCATCTGAAATCAGCGGCTTATGATAGATGTTATGATATATAAAGAATCAATATCATAAATATCTTTGGGTGATTCACAAGTTTATATAATATTGACAGAGTTCAAATACAATATTGCACTTTATTAGGTATGTTCAGTCCTATAGGCCAACCATGTACACATAACCTCAGCAATGAATAACCAAATATTCAATATGATATATTTTATACAAGTGCCGTCTAAATCAGCGGCTTATGATGAATATTTGCAAAATGTATCAGAGATCAATATTTTTATCTTTCATAGATCTCTTTATTATTAAACATAAATACATGTGTCACTAATATCCTTAGTCAGTGACAAGCTCCGGGCGAGTCTAATTATGATTTGTGGGTTTGCACTATATTGACAGAGTTCCACGTGTCTCACTGCATCTTATATTGCAACATGTCAAATACAATGTTGCACTTTGCTATGTATACTCCGTCCTCTGCTCCCTATCATGTGGTCCCTCTGTCTAACAGACACCCTTCATTCTCAGTATCCTTCTTTCATGATGGTTAAACAAACACAAACATATAACACATATAACACATATAAAAATGATACATGCGAGACAGCATGCACCGCGTGTCTCCTGACGCGCGTTTCGTTACAACTGCTTAATCATAGGATCAACCCATCACGGGCTGTCAGTTCCTTTATTGGATTCACTGGCCAATCAGAGTCTCATTCAGTTTTATGGATACCTGCAATAGCCAATCACCATCCTTTGTATTGCAGGACTACTATCTAGACCAGTGTTGGCTAACCTTGACACTCCAGCTGTTATGGAACTACATAACCCAGCATGCACTGCTACAGTTTTGCTATTAGGGCATGCTAAAACTGTGGCAGGGCATGCTGGGATATATAGTTCCACAACAGCTGGAGTGTCAAGGTTAGCCAACACTGATCTAGACCAATAGGAGCAGGCTGTCAGCTCCCCTATTGGTCAGATCTCATATCTCACTACTAGTACCCAAACAGAAGTGCCTGTCAGCTCTCCCACTGGTCACACACACAAGCCCAGGGATTTACTTTGTAAATAAATGGATTATGCTCTGTTATTTATATGTAATAGATCGACAATCATATAAGCAGATTCACACCAATATAAATATATAAAATCAAAATACCCAATCCATTAAATATTACATAAAAAGATATGACTATGTATTATATATTATATCTCTCTTAATCTATTAAACCTCAACAGTGTCGTGGCTACATGTACATCAATAATTAATATAAGAAAACTATTGCTGTATATCCATAGTGCACATAATAAACAAATAAATAAAGTTATTTCTAATAACAGTCTAACTTACCCCCAGAATTCATAATAAATATATGTGTATATGTGTTGTTATCAATACAATACAATAATCTAAATTCATATTATCATAAACATCTCAAAATTATTGAAACAAAATTCATATTGTACCCAAATTAACAAAAAGTGAAATTAGTGAAAAACAAGAAAACAAAAAAACACATAATGGGAAAAAATAATTTAATTTGCAATAAAATTAATAAAAAATCAAACGTGACACAATTAGTGTAAAATTAATGTAATATTTATTATTAAAAATATATATAAATAAAAATAATAGTGTAGGAGTGAAATAAAAATTAGTGAAATACTACCATCCCCAATCAAAGTGAAATTATATAAAAGGATATGATAAATAATTAGTTTCAATAATGTTTGTAGCTTAATTAAATATCCAATTAAAGTACATTTCTATCTCAGAAACAAAAAAAAACAAATACCATAACAATAACAAAATATATTCATCTATTTATTCATAAAAAGGCTCCATAGTAAATCTGTTCATTCAAACCAGAAGGTTGTAAACCTCCCATCAAAAAAGTCCAAAAACTCTCCTTCTTCAATAGTTCATGTGTAATGTTACCACCTCTAATGCCCAACTTCAGTTGTTCAATACCAAAAACCTTCAAATTAGAAGGACTTCCTTGATGTGATTCAAGGAAATGTTTAGCAACCGTGGTAAGCTTTTTACATTTCTTTAAATCCGCCTCACCATATATAGTTAATACATTCCAAGAGAAAACAATTTTTTTCTTATTAATGTCTAAATCCCGTACAAGAAACATTTCCACCACTTCCAACCTCTTATTATGGGGAATACAGGTGTACAATAACTCAACATCTATTGTACACCATTTATATGTTTCTTTCCAATAGAATTTATCAAATAGCTGTAATATTGAGCGGAATCCTTAATATGAAGAAGGAAGGGTACATATTTCTCTATATATAAATCTACAAATTCTAATATACTGACGACGGCACTCACAGGACTTGAAAAGATTTTTTCAAGACTTGAGAGTGCCGCTATCAGAATCTTGCTAAGTAGCGGTGGGAATCTTTCACCCAGGGAGGTCACCAAGGCAAGGCAGATGTCTTCATTATATTTTACCAGTAGAGTGCCGTCTTTTGCGTTGATATGCTAGCATATATATATATTTAGAGTTGTGCGGGTCTGGTTCTAAGTGAACCAACAAAAAACGAATTTAGGGTTCCGAGTTGAACCGAGTCCGAGTTCGGAATCACTTTGGGGTACCCAGTCGAACCGAGTCCCAATCTATCACTTACAGGGAGGAATAGGGCCAGTTGGAGTGACCGGGGATTCTTATATGCGCTATTTTATATGGTAATCACAACAGTAACTAAGCCCAATTATATACTACTTTGTTCCTCACTGGCCGTTCAATGTGTCAAACAGGTAAACCAGCTGGTGATACCCTTCCTCCCCACATCTTTTGTAATTTGGTGCTTTAGAAACCATGTGACTTTGTTTACCTATTATATCCTAACCTTACCTGGCAGCCCATACCTTGATTGATTTTCTATCCACTTCAATCTTTTGATATGGTCATATGTGCCCAGTGTCATAACAGACTGTACATGTGGACATACATGCCCATTATTTACAGACCAGGCATATGATTAGCCACATCAATGTCCATTATGCTGTTACATATACTATTTGACTAGAAAACAGGGCCTGATTCAGCAAGGAATGCATACTAGCAGATGCTCGCACCCATCCGCTGTGAGAATATGCTAATCAATGCATACGCATAGAGATCCAGGGCCAGATTAAGGTCTGTGGGGGCCCCTGGGCAACAAACATGTGGGGGGCCCTATTAAATATGAATGATATAGTAGTGCCCCCTGTAGTAATGCCCCCAGTAGGAATGCCCCCTGTAGCAGTGCCCCCAGAAGTAGTGCCCCTGTAGAAGTGCCCCCAATAGTAATGCCCCAGCAGTAGTGCCCCCAGATGTAATGCCCCATATTTAGTGCCCCAGTAGCAATGCCCCCTGAAGTAGTGACCCCTGTAGCAGTGCCCCCAGAAGTAATGCCCCTGTAGAAGTGCCCCCAATAGTAATGCCCCAGCAGTAGTGCCCCCAGATGTAAAGCCCACAGATGTAGTACCCCCAGCAGCAATGCCCCTAGCTGTAGTGCCCCCAGTAGCAATGCCCCCTCAAGTAGTGCCCCCTGTAGCAATGTCCCCAGATATAGTGCCCCCAGCAGCAATGCCCCCAGATGTACTGCCCCCTATAGCAATACCCCCAGCTGTAGTGCCCCCAGTAGCAATGCCCCCTGAAGTAATGCCCCCTGTAGCAATGCCTCCAGATGTAGTGCCCCCAGTAGCAATGCCCTCTGAAGTAGTGCCCTCTGTAGCAATGCCCCCAGATGTTGTGACCCCTGTAGCAATGCCCTCAGATGTAGTGACCCCTGTAGCAGTACCCCCAGTAGCAATGCTCCAGATGTAGTGCCCGCAGTAGTAGTGGCCCCAGTAGCAATGCCTGTAGATGTAGTGCCCACAGTAGTAGTGGCCCCAGTAGCAATGCCCCCAAATGTAGTGCCCCTAGTCGTGAAGCCACTTATACTGAAAAAACACAAAGAAAAGAAACAGTATACTTACCTTAGGCCCTACCTACCAAGTCCGCGTCCATCCGGCTGGCCTCTCCTCAGAACTATGGGAGAGACGTCATGACGTCTCTCCCATTGTGCACTGCGGGAGCTGGAAGCCGGAGCTCAGGTGTGAGCACCAGCCTCTGGTTGGTGCTGCGGGGAGGTAGCCGGGTGCCCGCTGTTAACAAAATCTCAGCGGGTGCCCGGCTAATGGAGCCTCCCTTCAGCTCCAGGGTTAAGTGGGCCGGAGGTGGTGGGGTGGGGCCCTTGATGTGTGGGGGCCCAGGGACGACCGGCCCTGTTGCCCCTCCTTTAATCTGGCCCTGCGGAGATCGCAACACAAGATGTAGATGCCCAGTCTCATATTAAACTGCCCATCTCTCTTTACTCACAGCCTGATCAGTGCGCAAGATAGCGTAAACATCGGTAACATCGAGAACTGTCACCCCCATTCGCATAATAGTGGTTGACATGACCCTCCCGCAGACATAGCGAGACTTCCTGTGTGCAACTAGACCTCAGGCTGTGTCCGTCGCCGCAAGGGCTTAATTATGCACACCCCTGAAATGCCGTCCAAACGCACAGGCATGCCTGCATTTGGCCAACCACTCCCCCGTTACCACCCACAAATGACACTTCCTGTCAATCACTGTGCTCTGGGTCTGCGTAGCCTCTGCACACGCAGTTACCATCACAATAGCTAGTTCACGCACCTGCACTATGATGCATACGTATGCGCAATGCAAATTAATTGACCGATTGTGTGCGTCTGCAACCGTGTGTTCCTTGCTGACTCAGGCCCACATATGACACCCCCCCAGGTAGGGTAGAGTTGTTAAGTGAGGTTCAGGTATCTTACTAGAAAGAATAGATGGCTGGTCACTCTCTGTATAAACTCTTACGATGGTTATCTTCACATGCGCAATGCAAATTAATTGACCGATTGTGTGCGTCTGCAACCGTGCGTTCCTTGCTGACTCAGGCCCACATGTGACACTCCCCAGGTAGGGTAGAGTTGTTAAGTGAGGTTCAGGTATCTTACTAGAAAGAATAGATGGCTGGTCACTCTCTGTATAAACTCTTACGATGGTTATCTTCACACAGAGGAGTTTGATTCTTCACCCAATGAATTATGCCAATTAGTGTCAAACAAGACTCTATTTATTGACAGTACTAACTCATTAGCACAGTTGAAATAATGTTAGGGATATAGGCCCTGATTCAGAGCCGGACGCTCTGACCAGAGCGCTCGCTCTGAATCAGGGCCCACCTCCGTCGTGCGCATGCGCAGTGGGGACCATCGACCCACTTGCGAGCGGACAGCAGCTCGTGAGTGGGTCTGAATGAGGGCCATAGTTTCAATACATTTCATAAAATAAATACATGCAAAAGGTATTTCTGGGTAAGTAACATACACATAACAATGTAGCAAGGTTTATTGTACTGGAACTCGGCAAGATCAAAAGTTTTCTTCAATTACCACCTTTTGGATCTATGTGATCCTGAGGACATAAAACTGGTTTGACAATACCAATGCAGGTTACCTTAACCAAACTTTACCACATTATTAAATACCATTTAGTTATAATTTAAACCACCGAAACGGCTTATCTAGACCGAACCACTAGTAGGTTAGAGGGAACAGGAACAACGTAAAAGGCATTTTTGCATAAAACCCTTTAGGACTACTATAAACTTAATTTAGTCAATACTATCTCTAGTACAATTACCCCGCTGGATCTGTAGAGGTCATGCACATACTGGGCCTGATTCTGACCCGCTCACGAGCGCTGAGCGCTCGCAAGCAGGTCAATGGTGCCCAAGTGCGCATGCGCACGACAGAGGCGCCTCCGTCGTGCGCATGCACGAGACCCGAATAATGATGGCCAAGCCGTTGTTAAGGGTCTCGCACCAAAGGGGGCGTGCTGTTGATGGTGATTGACAGCACGCCCCCTTTGGTGGGTGTGCCGGGGGCATGGCTGCCCAGACGGAGGCGTTCCCATGGGAACGTCTACCGTCTGGGTCCGGCCCCACTGACATCACTAGTGATGTCAGTGAGAGTGCTTTTGGCTCGATAGAGCCAAAAGCACTCCTGGGCTTGCGGCAGCAAGACCCTACTGCAGGGTCTCGTCGCAAGCCCGATGGTCGCGATGGTCTTGACCATCGCGACCATCATTTTGGCCGCTCGCTATAGCTGTGGATGGTCACCCACAGCTATGCGAGCGGCCTGGAGGCCGCTCCAAAAAGGAGCAGGGACGGCCCTGATTCAGAGCGAGCGCTCTGTCAGACCGTCCGGCTCTGAATCAGGGCCACTGTACGTTGCAGATCTGATTCTCGAATTGTGTGTCCAGGGGAAGTGGCTATTAGATGTCCCTGCAGAGGGCCTCGAAAATCCCAAAACTGCTAGCTCTGTTTGTGGCAAAGAAATTATACTTAAAACAGTTTTTACTATCTCTTTTCTGCCACCACAAGACACTGTGAAAGTTGCACTTGACAAATCACTGTAATTTGAGGACTGAGAACTATTCTGTGACTTGAGCGAGTCTTTCAGTACAGTATTAATGGCTACTTTGCTCTACGAATGGTGTCCTAGGAACAGATGTAACTATCCTGTTTATACAGAGACACTATGGCTTGGGGAGATGAGCTAGTCTCTGCTGTGAGTGCTGGCTGTTACTGTGTAGCAGTTGGAGGGTAGTGCGATAATTCTGGGCTGTGCTTAGTGTGACTACAGAACTCTCCAGGCCTTTTCACCTTTGTCCTGAAATGGGGGTCGGCTAATAAGATCACTTCCCTCCTTCATATCAGCTCTGACACCTGGCTCCCTGCTCACCTCCCTGCTCACCTCTCTGCCCCCCGTGTAGGAGGGAGAGTCTGTCTCACAGCCGGCCTCCGCCTTCCACTCCCCACCTCCGGCCACCAGCGCTGTACATCACTGTCGGATCACAGGCACACCGCCAGGAGCTTTAGCAGCCAGTTGTAATGTGCAGCGCTACCGATTCCTGATGTTACTCTGGTGTCCGCAGAGACTCCGGTGAGCGTTGCTGCACGAGTCCTTCCTTCCTCACCGTCCTCTCAGGGCTCTCTGTAACCGACGTAACTGTCTTACTGCGCCCCCTACAGCTGGTTCCAGCAGCTTCTGTATCATGTGACCTGCTGCTGACACACCGCATATTACCTGCACCAGTATATATAGGTATATGGGTAACTGCCCCCAGACTCTGGTGGGGCATCAATTTATCAGTCACTTACAATATGGTTTATATTAATTAGTCTTTGCCACATACACAGAGCACACTGTATTTACATATTCTATATACAGTATTTACATATAGGACACAACATGCGCGAGTACACCATGGTCTGGAGTAGCACACACAGACCCATGCCTATTGGCTATTCTGTCATTCACGCGTTCAGCTCTACTATTGGCCTAAGATTGATACTTACTTCAGCAAGAACACTGAGCTTCCCTAATCAAGCCACGAAATGCATGTAGTACCTCCACAGGGGTCTCCTTGTACACACAAGGAACCCCCAGCACCACTAACACTGTCCTCAAGGGGAAATCAATACACAGATAACTCTACTAATCAGCACTCTCATCAGCTGATCCCCAGTGTAATTACCCTGCACTGCTCCCATAGGAATGCAAGGTAGGTATTTCCCTACCCCTACACTAACCCTAACCCTCCCTCCTTGGTGCCTAAACCTAAACCCCCTTCCTAGTGCCTAAACCTAACCTCCCTCTCCCCGCACCCTAAACCTAACACCCCCTCCCCAGTGCCTAAACCTAACCTCCCCTAGTGCCTAAACCTAACCTCCCCCTCCCCGCACCCTAATCCTAACGCTCCCTTCCCGGTGCCTTACCCTTCCCCAATACCTAAACCTAACCCCGCTACTAACGCTAAGCTCTCCCTACACCCCGATACTTACCCTTCGGCATGCCGATGGTCAGAATACTGGTGCCTGGATCCTGACCTGTCAGGATTTCGGCACCGGTATTTAGACATTCGGCATCCCACACGCTGGGATGCCGACTACATCCTGCTCCATGTAACAGGGCACATTCACAGGGAGAGCCCTAGCAGCAGATATATTTCCAATGTGCCCACGGTGTTGCAACTCTCATCCTCAGTTCAATACCTCTGGCAAACTGTGGAGAGTGTCACATTTGGTGGAGTGGAATCCCCTACTGAGGGGATGGAAGCTGAGGTCCCTGGATGAGATAGGAACTGTAGGCGTGGGGCCTGGATATATACCACGAGTATCAAACATTGGCGAGACCTGTCCAAAGGTGCGGAGTATAACCAACTGAGAGATGTTCACCAGTGACCCCTCCAAGTGGGATATGGGTATTTATGCTGCACCCAGCTGGCAGGTCACGGCCCTTTGGACAGGTGTCTGACACTGTGGGAATGGAGACAAATAACCGGTGGCCCTGAAGGTATACTTCTACAAGAAGTACAGAGAACTAGTACTCCAGTGCTTGAGGCACTGTTGGTCACAGTATGGCACTAGCAGCTTACACTGGAGGAGTCGTGAAAGATGCACAATTGCGTCAGTAGATGGCAGAACAACACACTCATGCAAGGTGTTAGGACTCTCTATTACAATTAGTAAGTGCTTGAGGCACTGTCTGGACACAGTATGGCACTAGCAGCTGACACTGGAGGAGTGGTGAAAGAGGCACAATTGCATCAGCAGGTGGTAGAACAACGCACACTGGCAAGGTGTTAGGACGCTCTGTTGCTCAAGGAGTTGGCACTTGTATCGCTCACAGGCAAGGTGTTATGATGCACTGTTGCACAAAGAGTTGGCCCTTGTATCGCATACAGGCAAGATGTTAGAACGCACTGTTGCACAAGGAGTTGGCACTTGAATCTCAAGGAGATCGCATAGGGAACCTGGAACGGGGTATCAGCAATACACAGGGTAGCAACAACGTTGCACAGGCATCTTCCTTCTGTCCGGAAACTGGCTTTACACCCTAAGGTAGCAGGTTATTGGTGGACAGTGTCAGCTGACCAACCCCATGCTACCATTGGGTCAACGGCAGTCAGGAGATGTGAACTGTCATGGCTGCGTCCATTACGGCTACCGTAGCAACCAAGGCACAGCGCAGCACACGAATGTCCACATGGCTCTTGGTATAATACTCAGCGCGTCACACGCTGCCACACCTGGCATCTGACCACCCAAGGGATCAGGGGAAGCCGGTGAGTAATGGCCGATCCTAGGCCGCAACCTGACAGAGAGCAGATTGCAACCCATTTAACTGTACCGTCTCTTATTTTTCAAGCTCTTATATATCTGTAGGGATTATACGTAACTGCACCCTGCAATGCTTATATGTTTCTGAATATGATAATGAGCTTAATATGTGGGAACAAAATGTTAATATAAATGCTTTTGATAATGTATTTTTACCAATATCTATTAATTGCTTTTCCATAAACAAATATTATTGAACCCATTAGGTATGCTATACACGTTTATTCCATTATTCAATATATGATATGGAGGTACATAGCTGAAATCCCAGAGTGCAGGATGCCGGCGTTCAAGATCCTGGCGCCAGCATCCTGATGGTAAGTAGTGGAGTTAGGGGAGGGTTAGGGGTTAGGCACTAGGGGGGAGGGTTAGGGTTACACACTAGGGCAAGAAGGATAATTTTAGGCACTGAGGTTTAGGGTGCGGGGAGGGAGGGTTAGATTTAGTGGTAGGGGAAGGGTTAAAATGCTTACCGGCAGGTTTCTGTATCTTAACCTTGTTGGGATGCCTGCATCGGGATTCTGACTGCTGGGATTCCAAGCGACAGCATCCCGTAGTCAACATATATGATATACATGGTTTCCCAGACAGTGACTACTAATATCCTGTATTTGTGCACAGAAGCTAAGTATATTTCTTGCTAGTGGTGCCTATTTTAAATATTTTAATTTTTTTGTCATTTTTCAAATCTTTCACTTATTTTCCCTTACCCCACATCACCTCTCATTTGATAGGTGATCACACTTTCTTACTCTCTTTTCACATGTACACTCTGTATTATGTTTGTACATAACACCCCTTCTGTTGCCTTCTTTTTTTGTTTTGTGTTATTTTACTTTATGTGGACATGAAAAGAAATTATTAATCTCTTTATGTAATCATTCTTACTGCTACGTTTCTGTGTCTCATCCCAATTCAGTGCTAGTTGTTTTTTAATCAAGTTAATTTTTAACCAATTTTTGGTAGACATACTTAGGTGTAAATTTACTAATACCTCTTTTCCACCAAAAACCCAGGTCCGACCTGGGTTTTTGGACATGGTTCCAACCCTGGTCAGACCCAGGTCAGACCCATTTACACTGCACCTTTGATATGGGTTACTCCCAGGTCAGCCCTGTTCACACTGAACTCAGGTCTGCCCTGCTAAACCTGTGAGGTCATAAAAAGTGGGAGGTGACTGCTCCACAACCACCAATCTGCTCATTTTAGGCATGATCCAGGTCAGATAACCCGGGTTGCACCATTTACACTGCACCATTACCTGGGTCCATCCTGGGTCCAACCCTGGTAGCTACCTGGGTTGGATTGCAGGGTCACTTGACCCAGGTTATTTTTCAGGGACCCTTTTACATTGAGCTGCGACCTGGGTAGAACCAGCAATAACCCAGGTTTTTGCTCTGGTGTAAAAGGGGTATTAGATTCGAGTTTGGTCGAGATTGCAATCTCGGGTGAGTTTAGGCATGTTATTCAAATCGCAAATTTACTTGGGTGAGTTTGGGAGAGAGTTCTTATTTACATTTAGCGGCCGCTCATTGGCTGGTTACATGTGGGACCCAGTCAATGAGCGGCCTTTACATGTAAAGCACCCACAGATTGGCTAACGGCCTGTGGGAAATACAGATGATAGCGATCATCTGTCATTTTGCGAGATGCAAGTATATGTGACAACATATACTTACACCTGTCCACCTTGGATCGGATCACTCATTTTGTTATTTTGCCAAGTACAGGGATGCTACGGAGAGCAGCGCAAGGACAGAGGTGAGTATGGGATCTTTTTTTCAGGCACACCTGTGGATTCTACTTGGACAAGGGGACATGAACATCTGGCAGCAGGTAAGTATGTGTGAGTGGGATAGCCCAGGGATGCGGAGCCACGGGTTTCAGCTTAAGCCTGGGGTTTTGGGAGAGGGGGGACCCCTTTATTGGGGGTCCCCACCTCCCCTGAGATGCCTGGCTTGGGCTGACCAGCTTGGGGTGTTAATGCTTTGGCCCTAGAGACCTGGTGATAGGGTCTCCTGGATGTGGCATTACACCCCGGTCAGTTTCGGTGCGGTTCTGGTTTTTAATTATAAGAGGAACCCTACGCATTTTTTCCCCCTATATTTAAAACCAGGGTTGGTCCTGCAGCCAGGTGCTGATTCCGAAAATATGGGGGAATCCTACACGTTTTTTCCCCCATAATTTTAGGAACCAGGACTGGCTGAGCAGTCCGGGGCTGGTTATGTCTCATCATGTTTTTTTAAAAAATAACCCTTTTTTTTCAGGTTCACTGATATGTGCAGGCTGTTTGTTTGGGAGAGTTTTGCAGAGAGAAGACACTGCAAACTCGGGTGAGAAATCTCCTTCAAAACTTGAAACTCGGGTGAGAAATCTTGATCTGCTTCACCATCGGCCAAATGCAAATTGAGTTTTAAAATAAACAAACTCGACCAAACTCGAATCTTAGTAAATTTACACCTAAGAGTGTGCCCCTATTTCAGAGTACTGTTTTTCCTTCTACATTGTGTCATGTTTTTGCTCTTAGGTGCACCTTGTTCTCCCTAATAGCTTTATATAGGGACAGTGGATACATATTAATTTAATGGGCATTATCTTACCTTATACAGTATTATACCAATCCTCTACAATTTGACTTAGCTCCTGTGCAGCCCTTTATTCTTCTTTTTTCCCTTTCCATTACAAGCTATAATAAATGCCTACAAGCTGACCTGGTTTGTTTTTGTTGGAACTTTTTCACCATGTTCTCCAATCTATCCCATCCTAGTCATGGTTCAATCAAGCCTATACAACTCTCATTTTGAAGCATAATAAGGATCCCCTACTGATGTCATCTTACCATCCTACAAGGCTCTTGAACCTAGATTGTAAATTGCTTATTAAGATAATGGCCCATTGGCTGTAATCTCGTATATTTTATTTATTTATTAACAGTTTCTTATATAGCGTAGTAAATTCCGTTGCGCTTCAGTATCTTTGTTACTGAAGAACCACCAGTTTGACGTCGCCATGGGCTATCACTTGTTTGGGCATTCATTCAGCAATAGTGGAAATTACAGCCTCTTCTTTAAACTCTCATGTTGCTTAGCTTGAATGCAAGTATGAAGTTTTATATGCTCTCCTGGTCATATACTGCATGTGTATGCTCTACTTCAATATAGAGAATTTTGTAAAATTTTAATTTGTCTTGTTCATTTTATTTCTACCAAACCTTCCACCTCATAATTAGTCAATTACCTTGTAAGTGACTAAGGGGTCTATTTACTAAGCAGTGTTAGGAGAAAGAGTGAAAAGTGATAAGGTGCCAGACAATCAGCTCTTAACTGCCATCTCACAGGCTGTGTTTGAAAATTAACAGTTGGGAGCTGACTGGCTGGCACCTTATCACTTTCTTATCACTTTTCACTCTGTCTCCTAACATTGCTTAGTAAATAGACCCCTAAGTTTCTATGTCCCAAAGCACAAAGCAGGGGTGTCCGCTTTCCCCACTGTTATTAAGTTTGATACTTGACTCAATGCTTTGTTTACTCAAACACTGGTCTCTTCTCAAGGAAATTAGGCCCTCATTCAGAGCCGTACGCTCTGAGCAGAGCGCACGCTCTGAATGAGGGCCGGCCTCCATTTTCATGGAGCGTCCTCCTGGACGCTCGTATAGCTGTGGGTCACCACCCACAGGCTATACGAGCGTGCATTGTGATGGTCGCGATGGTCGAGACCATCGCGACCATCGAATTTGCGAGCCGGAGCCTGCGGTTGAGGTTTTCAACCGCAAGCTCCGGAGTGATTTTGGCTCTATCAGAGCCAAAATCACTCCCACTGACATCACTAGTGATGTCAGTGACTCCCACTGACATCACTAGTGATGTCAGTGGGCCGGCTTCTGACGGGAGGCGTTCCCGTGGGAACGCCCCCGTCAGGGAGGCACGCCCCGGCACGCCCACCAAAGGGGGCGTGCTGTCAATCAACATTGACAGCACGCCCCCTTTGATCGGACACAACGAGCGAAGGACTTTCCTTCGCTCGTCGCGTCTGGCGCATGCGCACGACGGAGCTCCCTCCGTCGTGCGCATGCTCAGTCCATAACATCGACCCACTTGCGAGCGGACAGCCGCTCGCGAGTGGGTCTGAATCAGGCTCTTTGTGTTAATTCTAAGAGGTGAGAATATCTGCTTTGCTGAGGATATTTTTATATAATGTATATCTTTAATTCTGAAGTCTACTTGTCCCGTCTAAGAGTTGGTTGGAACAGGCGGGGGAGGCCGAAGTGGAAGGAGGGAAGTTAGGAGGCTATGAAACTGCTGAGGTGATAAGTCTGAAGGCGAGTACTGTAGGAAACAACTTTATTAGACTGGAAATTGAATTGGAACTGTAGTGGTAGAATTGGATAGAAACCGATGTAGTAGAATCGATTATATGGAATTGATGAAGCAGGATCTGATTTGAACCGATGTTGTAGAATCAATTAAATGGAATCAATGATATAAAATTGATGAAGCAGGATCAAATTGAACCCGATGTTTGGAGACAGTGGAATTGGAACCGATATTTGGAGACAATTAGGTTGGAACTGATGATTGGAGACAGTAAGGTTGGAACTGATGTTAGTGTATTAAAGAACTGGATCAGTTTGAGACCAATATTGATGACTTGAAGAACTGGATCGGTTTGAGACCGATGTTGATGAATTTTAGAACTGGATCGGTTTGAGACCAATCTTGATGAATTGAAGTACTGGATCGGTTTGAGACCGATGATAATGAATTGGAGTACTGGATCGTTTTGAGGGCATGATTCAGCATGAATTGCTATTCTGCTTATACACACGCAATGCAGTGGCTAATATCAGCGGTGAAATATATATGTTTGTATTCGCATTGTGATCACAGCCTAACATAAGGACACCCACTTCCCCTTACTTACATCCGTATACTTGGGCAATATAGCGAAACAATCGGTAACATCAAGTAACATCGGACCCATACGCACAGTTAAGGCAGGTCATACCTCACTCAGGAATTGCTTACTTCTGCGCACTCTATGAGGCCTCAGACTGCATATGGTATCACAGTGGATCATTTATGCATGCCCATGCAACAGCATTGAAACGCACTGGCATGCCTGCGTTCACCCGACCAACCCCCGTCACCACCCGCAACGGCTCTTCCTGTCAATTACGTTGACATGGGTCTGTGTAGTCTCTGTGATTGCACTCCCAATCGCAGTGGCTGGTTCGTGCCGCACACTGCAATGCATACGCATGCGCAGAGCGCAACAATCGGCCGAATGCATGCATATAAGCAGCTGCGATCCTAGCTGAATCAGGCCCTGAAACCGATGATGATGAATTGAAGTACTGGATCAGTTTGAGACTGATGATGATAAATTGAAGTACTGGATTAGTTTGAGGCCGATTTTTGGAGATATCGACTGGGACCAATGATTGGAGATATTGGCTGGGACCAATGATTGGAGATATCGGCTGGGCCGAATAGATGGAATTGGAGACTTGATAACCAGACTTGGAACTGGAATATAACGGACTGGGAAACCTCAGATACAAAGTACCTGGGAGCTCAGCACAGAGCTGTAACTTAAGCAAAAACGATGTTGTACTGGCAATGGAGGCCAGTCAGGAAATGGAATTTATAGTAGGGGTGTGCACCGGCCACTTTTCGTGTTTTGTGTTTTGGTTTTGGATCTGGATCTTTCTTCGTGTTTTGGATCTGGATTGGTTTTGCCAAAACCACCCTTCCGTGTTTTGGGTTCTGGGTTTTGTGTTTTGGATCTGTATTTTTTTTTTAAAAAGCATAAAAACAGCTAAAATCACAGAATTTGTTGGTTTCTCTGCTCCTATGCTATTATTAACCTCAATAACCTTAATTTCCACTCATTTCCAGTCTATTCTGAACACCTCACACCTCACAATAGTGTTTTCATGTCCAAAAGGTTGCACCGAGGTAGCTGGATGACTATGCTAAGCGACATGAGTGGGCGGCACAAACACGTGACCCATCTAGGAGTGACACTGCAGTGGCAGACAGGATGGCAGTTAGAAAAACTAGGCCCCAAACTGTACATAATGCAAAGAAAAAAAAGAAGTGCAAGATGGAATTGTCCTTGGGCCCTCCCACCCACCCTTATGTTGTATAAACAGGACATGCACACTTTAACAAATCAATCATTTCAGCGCCAGGGTCTGCCACACAACTGTGGCTGAAATGATTGGTTCGTTTGGGCCCCCACAAAACAAGCTGGCAATTAATGTGTCCCTGCACAAACTGGCTCTACGGAGGCAAGATGTCATCCTCATCCTCCTCATCCACCGATTCCTCACCCTCTTCAGTGTGTACATCCTCATCCTCACAAAGTATTAACTCGTCCCCACTTGAATCCACCACCACAGGTCCCTCTGTACCTTCTGGAGGCTGGTCTCTCCTGGAAGAGCTGATAATTCATTTTGATGAACATCATCTTCTCCACATTCTGTGGAAGCAACCTCCTACGCCTTTCGCTGACAAGGTTCCCGGCTGCACTAAACACTCTTTCGGAGTACACACTGCAGGGGGGGCAACTCAGGTAAAATAGAGCCAGCTTGTACAGGGGCCTCCAAATTGCCTCTTTTTCCTGCCAGTACAGGTATGGACTGTCTGACATGCCTACTTGGATGCTGTCACCGATGTAATCCTCCACCATTCTGTCAATGGTGACAGTATCATATGCAGTGACAGTAGACATGTCAGAAATTGTTGCCAGGTCCTTCAGTCCGGACCAGATGTCCAAACTTGGTCCTGCCTGCCCTGCATCACCGCCAGCGGGTTGCTTAGGATACCTAAGTTTTTTCCTGGCAGCCCCAGTTGCGGGAGAAAATGAAGAAGGAGCCGTTGACGTGTCACGTGGTCTTTGCACCTCTGCAGGCTTGTGTCGGCCGGAAAGAGAGACACCACATAGGCTTTAAACCTAGGATCAAGCACGGTGGCCAAAATGTAGTGGTCTGATTTCAACAGATTGACCACCCTGGAATCCTGGCAAAGCGAATGAAGGGCTTCATCCATAAGTCCCACATGCCGAGCGGAATCGCTCCGTCTTAGCTCCTCCTTCACTTTCTCCAGCTGCTTCTGCAAAAGCCTGATGAGGGGAATGACCTGACTCAAGCTGGCTGTGTCTGAACTGACTTCACGTGTGGCAAGTTCGAAGGGCTGGAGAACCTTGCACAACACGGAAATCATTCTCCACTGCGCTTGAGTCAGGTGCATACCCCCTCCTTTGCCTATGTCATAGGTGGATGTATAGGCTTGTATGGCCTTTTGCTGCTCCTCCATCCTCTGAAGCATATAGAGGGTTGAGTTCCACCGCGTCACAACCTCTTGCTTCAGGTGATGGCGGCGCAGGTTCAAGAGTGTTTGCTGGCGCTCCAGTCTTCGGCACGCAGTCGCTGAATGGCGAAAGTGGCCAGAAATTTTTCGGGCCACCCAAAGCGTCTCCTGCACGCCCCTGTCGCTTTTCAGAAAATTCTGCACCACCAAGTTTATTGTGTGAGCAAAACATGGGACGTGCTGGAATTTGCCCAGATGTAATGCCCGCACAATATTGGTGGCGTTGTCAGATATCACAAATCCCCAGGAGAGTCTAGGTGGGGTAAGCCACTGGGCGATGATTTCCCTCAGTTTCTCTAAGAGGTTGTCGGCGGTGTGCCTCTTACTGAAACCGGTGATACACAGCGTAGCCTGCCTTGTAACGAGCTGGCGTTTCTGAGATGCTGCTACTGGTGACGCTGCTGCTGTTGCTGCGTAAGGTGATACATCTACCCAGTGGGCTGTCACAGTCATATAGTCCTTAGTCTGCCCTGTTCCACTTGTCCACATGTCCGTGGTTAAGTGGACATTGTGTACAACGGCATTTTTCAGGACACTGAGGACACTTTTTCTGACGTTTCTGTACAGTCTCGGTATCGCCTGCCTAGTGAAGTGGAATCTAGACGGGATTTGGAACCGGGGACACACTACCTCCATCAATTGTCTAAATCCCACTGCACTAATGGCGGATACCGGACGCACGTCTAACACCAACATAGCAGTCAAGGCCTCAGTTATACGTTTTGCTTCAGGATGACTGCTGTCGTACTTCATCCTCCTCGCTAAGGACTGTTGGAGGGTCAATTGTTTAGTAAAAGTAGTGGTGTTCCTACTTCCTCTCTGGGATGATGAACGACTCCCAGCAGCAGCAACAGCAGCAGCGGCAGCAGTAGGCGTAGCAATGCAGGATCCTCCAGAGGAATCCCGGATAGGAGAGTCAGTCATGCCAATGACATGGCCTGCAGGACTACTTCCGATCCTGACTAAGGAGGAAATTGACGAGGAGGGAGTTGACGGTGTGGTTTGCAGGCGCTTGGATACAACAGGACAACGGGATTTAGGTGTCCCTGGACTGCTTACGGTCTTAGCCAAAGTTTCTGAACTTGACAGTAACTTTTTATGAATGCGCTGCAGGTGCCGTATAAGGGAGGATGTTCCTAGGTGGTTGACGTCCCTACCCCTACTTATTTCACCTTTACATATGGTACATATGGCAAGACAGTTGTTGTCCGGATTTGGATAGAAATATTGCCAGACCAAAGAGGTGGAATGTTTGGTCTTCTGCCCAGGCATGACCGTGATGGGCTTTTTCATCCCACGGACAACAACTGTCTCCCCCGGAGCCTGATTTAAACAAACCACATCACCATCAGAATCCTCCTCGCCAACTTCCTCCTCAGCGCCAGCTACACCAGTATCCTCATCCTGTTGTACTTCAACAGTGACATCTTCAATTTGCATATCAGCAAGTGGACTGTGGGTGCTCCTTTCAGCACTTGCAGGGGGCATGCAAATGGTGGAAAGAGCCACCTCTTCCCGTCCAGTGCTGGGAAGGTCAGGCATCGCAACCACCACCACACTTGGACTCTCCTTGGGGATTTGTGATATCTTCTTAGAAAGCACAGTTCTTCGCTGTGCTTTTGCCAGCTTAACTCTTTTGATTTTTTTAGTGGGAGGAGGGCTTCCATCGTCATGTGAAGCTGAACCACTAGTCATGAACATACTAGGGATCGACCTTAGCCGTTCCTTGCCACTCCGTGTCGTAAATGGCATATTGGCCAGTTTACGTTTCTCTTCAGCTGATTTAAATGTCTTTTTCAAGGTCA
Organism: Taudactylus pleione; assembly: GCA_031769625.1. Lineage (NCBI taxonomy): Eukaryota > Metazoa > Chordata > Amphibia > Anura > Myobatrachidae > Taudactylus > Taudactylus pleione. The sequence goes on along the minus strand of JAUIMM010000512.1, from coordinate 576,888 downwards.
TTTTCCTGAACTTTGCCATTTGGGATTGTATGTGCCCTCTACTATGACATTGGGCATCGGCCTTGGCAGACGACGTTGATGGCATGTTATCGTCTATGTCATGACTAGTGGCAGCAGCTTCAGCACTAGGAGGAAGTGGTTCTTGATCTTTCTCTATTTTATTTTTATCGGAGAAAGTTTGGTCCTCCATTTATGTTATATCGATTTGATATATACGTGCGGCTAAACACAGAAAATAATTTTTTTTTTGGTTTGGACTGGAGTGTACTTTGTGGGTTACAGCACCCTTTAACGGTCAAGCCAGCCGGCCCTTTACTTATGACACAGGCGCACGCTTGGCACTACTTTGTTGATGCACGTGCGGCTACTGCGCACACAATTCACAAACACAGAAAATAATTTTTTTTGGGTTTGGACTGGAGTGTACTTTCGGGGGTTACAGCACCCTTTAACGGTCAAGCCAGCCGGCCCTTTACTTATGACACAGGCGCACGCTTGGCACTTCTTTGTTGATGCACGTGCGGCTACTGCGCACACAATTCACAAACACAGAAAATAATTTTTTTTTGGTTTGGACTGGAGTGTACTTTCGGGGGTTACAGCACCCTTTAACGGTCAAGCCAGCCGGCCCTTTACTTATGACACAGGCACACGCTTGGCACTACTTTGTTGATGCACGTGCGGCTACTGCGCACACAATTCACAAACACAGAAAATAATTTTTTTTTGGTTTGGAGTCTGGAGTGTACTTTCGGGGGTTACAGCACCCTTTAACGGTCAAGCCAGCCGGCCCTTTACTTATGACACAGGCGCACGCTTGGCACTACTTTGTTGATGCACGTGCGGCTACTGCGCACACAATTCACAAACACAGAAAATAATTTTTTTTTGGTTTGGACTGGAGTGTACTTTCGGGGGTTACAGCACCCTTTAACGGTCAAGCCAGCCGGCCCTTTACTTATGACACAGGCGCACGCTTGGCACTACTTTGTTGATGCACGTGCGGCTACTGCGCACACAATTCACAAACACAGAAAATTATTTTTTTTTTGGTTTGGACTGGAGTGTACTTTGGGGGTTACAGCACCCTTTAACGGTCAAGCCAGCTGGCCCTTTACTTATGACACAGGCGCACGCTTGGCACTACTTTGTTGATGCACGTGCGGCTACTGCGCACACAATTCACAAACACAGAAAATAATTTTTTTTTTGGTTTGGACTGGAGTGTACTTTTGGGGATTACAGCACCCTTAGCGGTCAAGCCAGCCGGCCCTTTACTTATGACATAGGCGCACGCTTGGCACTACTTTGTTGATGCACGTGCGGCTACTGCGCACACAATCACAAACACAGAAAATAATTTTTTTTTTGGTTTGGACTGGAGTGTACTTTCGGGGGTTACAGCACCCTTAACGGTCAAGCCAGCCGGCCCTTTACTTATGACACAGGCGCACGCTTGGCACTACTTTGTTGATGCACGTGCGGCTACTGCGCACACAATTCACAAACACAGAAAATAATTTTTTTTTGGTTTGGACTGGAGTGTACTTTCGGGGGTTACAGCACCCTTTAACGGTCAAGCCAGCCGGCCCTTTACTTATGACACAGGCGCACGCTTGGCACTACTTTGTTGATGCACGTGCGGCTACTGCGCACACAATTCACAAACACAGAAAATAATTTTTTTTTTGGTTTGGACTGGAGTGTACTTTGGGGGTTACAGCACCCTTTAACGGTCAAGCCAGCCGGCCCTTTACTTATGACACAGGCGCACGCTTGGCACTACTTTGTTGATGCACGTGTGGCTACTGCGCACACAATTCACAAACACAGAAAATTATTTTTTTTTTGGTTTGGACTGGAGTGTACATTCGGGGGTTACAGCACCCTTAACGGTCAAGCCAGCCGGCCCTTTACTTATGACACAGGTGCACGCTTGGCACTACTTTGTTGATGCACGTGCGGCTACTGCGCACACAATTCACAAACACAGAAAATAATTTTTTTTTTGGTTTGGACTGGAGTGTACTTTCGGGGGTTACAGCACCCTTAACGGTCAAGCCAGCCGGCCCTTTACTTATGACACAGGCGCACGCTTGGCACTACTTTGTTGATGCACGTGCGGCTACTGCGCACACAATTCACAAACACAGAAAATAATTTTTTTTTTGGTTTGGACTGGAGTGTACTTTCGGGGGTTACAGCACCCTTAACGGTCAAGCCAGCCGGCCCTTTACTTATGACACAGGCGCACGCTTGGCACTACTTTGTTGATGCACGTGCGGCTACTGCGCACACAATTCACAAACACAGAAAATATTTTTTTTTTGGTTTGGACTGGAGTGTACTTTCGGGGGTTACAGCACCCTTTAACGGTCAAGCCAGCCGGCCCTTTACTTATGACACAGGCGCACGCTTGGCACTACTTTGTTGATGCACGTGCGGCTACTGCGCACACAATTCACAAACACAGAAAATATATTATTTTTTTAGCACTTGGGGGGAGCACCCCTGATGGACAGAGCACCCCCTGGACAACACTACAGCACTCCTTTAGGACTGGGACACTGCACAGGACTTTGGAGTGGACACAGCCCCTATGGAGAACTGACTGCACAACACAGTCCAGCCAGCCCCTATGGACTTTGAAGTAGTGGACACAGCCCCTATTAACAACAGCAGCACAGCACAACACAGCCAGCCCCTATGGACTTTGAAGTAGTGGACAACAGCAGCACTACACTACACTACACTACACAGCCCTAACTCCCACCCTCCCTCTTCACTGTCCACAGCCGAGTGAGAAAATGGCGCCGACGCGGGTACCTTAGTATAGGATCCAAAACCCGCGAGACTCGGAAGGCGGGATGATGACGTTTTGCCTCGATTTCAGATCCGAGTCAGGCGGGAAAAGTCGAGCCTGACTCGGATCGGACTCGGATCGGGGGGGCTCGGGGGGGTTCGGATTTCAGAAATCCGAACCCGCTCACCCCTAATTTATAGGGGTGGATCCCCAGGAATTGGATGCTGCGATCAGCACTCTGAGCAGTAGAGGAGAGTCAGGTGACCGAATCCAACATGGCTGCACCCATACTGAGTTTTGGAGGGAACTTTGGTGTGCAACCTGAATGCTAGCATGTTGAGTAAACACCCTTAGAGCACAGAGCAGGAACAGTGTGGACAGAGGGCCTGATTCAGAGCCGCTCGTAAGCGGCCGCTCGTTCGTTCCGAGCGATGGTCGCACATCTGCGCATGCGTATGGGATTTAGTACGTATGCGCAAACCAGTCAGTGCGGTCAGAAATTGTGTGCTCGCAAAATAGCGAATGCCTGCTAATTTGAGTGACAGGATGAGGCGTTTGTGGGTGGTAACAGGGGAAGGTGCTTGTAAATGGGGAGTGGAGATCCGAACGCAGGCGTGCCAAACGGTCAAAACGGGCATTTTAAGGGCGTGCATAATTAACAAAGCAGCGTTATCGACCACGTCACTTGGTTGTCTTTTAGCCTGAACTGCTCGCATGATTGCGGTAGGAAAATGCTACCACAAGAATAGCGAGCAGTTCAGACGCCGTTCGATGTACTTGATTAATCTAATAAATAGCGGAGATGATGTATGATGCGAGCGGCCAGGGGGCGTTTTTTTCAAAATAGCAACCGCATGTTTTGTTCGCTCGTTCAGACATAGAGGCATCAACAGACCGCAAAGAGCGAGCACTTAATTTAAATATCCGGTCCCTTTTTCAGAACGACCGTCCGCAAATAGCGTTCGGCTCTGAATCAGGCCCAGACCTCACAGCCAGCTGGATGCGATGTGCAGTCCAGGCGGACCTCTGCGTCAACTAGGAGTGATGTGCGGTCTCAGCGCGAGTGGACTCAGTGCTAGCTGGAACAAACACTGCAGAGGTAAAACAGGAGAATATGGGAAAATTTAGTCAGGATTATGACATCCTTACCCCATTAATGTCTTCAATTGCTGAGATTGGTGTCCAATCTGGCTTAAGAGTCAATTTTGAACAAGCCCACGAGGCAAAACTCGCGTCCTGCAGCAATGCCACCCACAACAATAGGATATATCACCCTGCACTCACCTCTCAGGTATCTTTCTCCTCCATGTGGGCAGCCCTCCTACAGTGCATTTGGTCTCTTCTATGTCTTCATGATACCAGGGACCATCTAACTCCTGGCATGGGAGAAACTGCACACTATGTCCTGTTGTTTCTATCAGCACAGCTCTCTGGACCTAATTCAGAGTTGGTCGTGAGCGCCGATGCACTTGTAACCGACTTGTTGGTTAGGGCTGCGCACGCGCAGCGGCCGCACTGCGCGTGCGCGAGCCCCGGAGCGACAGAGAAACTCTGTTGCTCCGGAGCTCGTTACCAAAGGGGCCGCTGTCGATGTTGATTGACAGCTTGCCCCATTTGGTAGGCGGGCCGGGGTGGTGGTTTGCAAAATGGAGGTGTTCCTTAAGGAACACTTGCCGTTTTGTGGGCGGCCGCACTGACATTAGCAGTGATGTCAGTGGGCAGCTTCCTGCTCTTTTAGAGCAGGAAGCTCCCTGGGGCTTACGAGTGCCCAGACCCAACCTTAGGGTCTGGTCGTAAGCCCCGATGGTCGCGATGGTGATCACCATAGCGACCATCAACCTGGTCGGTCGTTAAGCTGTGGGTGGTAACCCACAGCTTAACGATCGACAAGGAGGCAGCCATTCAGGATGCAAGCGGCCACCCTGATTCAGTGCGACCGCTTGCATCTAACGACTGCTTCTGAATGAGGGCCTCTGTCCCTCTCTCATCCAGCGTCCTCTCCAGAAAGACACCAGAAAGCAGAAGGTATAGAGACAACTTTGTGCTGTACTTTACATCTATGTATCTCTCCTATATTGACACTCACACAGCGTTTTTTATCTGAGCATTTTTATTCAACCATTAGGGGTTTTTCATCGTCTCAGGAATATCTCGTTAAGTTCCCCATGTATCTGACTCTGAGACTGAGTATTCATTGAGAAACACAGGTAGAATTGAGCATTGATGTGATATGTAATACTGTTGTATAATGTCCTATTTTTCCTTTGCTGAACTAGGCAATCTATATGATACACAGTTTACTGCTTGATATAGCAATTTTACTATATGTACAAGTAGATGTAAACCACATGAGATTAATACATATATGCATAGAGGAAAAGGCAGAGTTGTCAACCAATTTTTTTTCTTGATAGCAGTATCTATTTCGCTGTTAACAATATATATTCTATAAGCAAAAAATATTTTCTTTTGCTGGTGGCTATATATGAATGTATAATAGATGCACACATATATCACTTGCTGGAGATTGATTTAGGAATTGCGGCCGGCGGTTCGATTCCCGTCAGCAGCAGCCCGACAGGAGTAGAGTGCGACGCAGCGGAAGCCCGACAGTGCTGGAAATCCCGATCGTGGATAGGTAAGTATCCACTAACCTAACCTAACCCCCCTAACCCTAACCCTCCTTAGGGGTGCCTAACCCTAACCTCCCCCCCAAGTGCCTAACCCTAATCCCCCCTCTAACTGCCTAACCCTAACCACCCCCTTCCCCGCTGCCTAAACCTAAGTCCCCTGGGGGGGTGCCTAACCCTAAGTCCCCCCCGGGGGTGCCTAACCCTCCCTCCCCCTAACCTAACCCTAACCCTCCCGGGGGGGTGCCTAACCCTAAGTCCCCCCCGGGAGCCCTAAACCTAACCCTCCCCCCCCGCGGCTGTCCGCTCGATCAGGATGCTGGGCGCCGGTCTCCCGGCGTTGGGGAAATGCGGGCTACATCTAGATGCCCGGCATTTCACCCTTGCTGGGATATAGGCAGTCGCCTTCCCGATTGCCTCCCTTGATTTATGCTATATTGTGTTTGGTCCGTCTTTAAATATTTAGACCTGTACCATCTTTCACTTTGTAAGGGTGGACTCGCTGAGTCCAAATACCCTATTATTTTAGTTAATATTAATAAAAGGTAATACTTATCATATCTCAAATTATCTGAATCTCGTACTAATTATTCATTTAAGAGTGCCCCCAAAAAGGAATATTATTCTTTTTTTTGTTTTAGGTTCGAAAACTAAAATACATTTACTTTTAAATATTACATACTTTATTCCAGGGAGCACCGCCATCCACACTATTTCATTTCTGACATTACAGTCCAGTTATTACACCAACAAGTTGGCTCATTAGATTAACAGTGTTTTAAGTAGTTCAATCTTGTGCAGAATCACTTCATACTTTATTACATTTTGAAAGGTCCTCAGCACTGTGACTTTTGGGTTAATTCAGTATTGCAAGTGCAATGCTAAACGCATATTCCCGATTATCAGGAATCTGCTCATGCACAGGACCCATTCTGCGGATGTGCAGAATGGGTCCTGCATGATCTCACGCAGCCCCTTCTATGACTCTGTCTGATTGGGGTGGTGTAGGGGTGGGGATGCTGGCGTTCCTTGAAACAGGGGTGTGTCTGCCCCATTTTCTGGGAGTAGCAAGGCCAGGAGCTGCGTCCATGAGGCTTACTCAGTCCACCATTGTGACCAATGGTTGCAATGGTGATCCCAGCCTGCGACTTGGACGCAGCTTACTGCATTTCTTTATATTTCATAATTGTGAAGTTTCTCCAAATATTGCTGATAATTTCTTTATTATGTCAATACATAAAACTTTGCACATTCTAAGATGGAGGCACCAGTTAAATCCTCTCTCCCCTCCCCTTATTAAATGACCCATCTGTCAGTACCAGTAGTCTTAAGGTGGGTACATACTTACTGCCCGCCTGATGCGATGGCCTATGGTGTCAATGAACGATTATATTGGGCAGTTGGTACACACTGCACAATCCGGTGACCGACAGCCCACCCGATATGTCGTTCACTGGCACCATTGACCTTGCTGGCGTCAAGAGTTGGGTCATTCCATCATACGTGCATGTTGGCCAGTGGGGGCGTGCATAATGGGTACACTCTAAACGATGTTCCCAATATGTCGGCCCGATCTGCGGGAATAAATGACATATCGTCTAGTGTGTACCCGACATTAGATATCAATGGCCTGCCTCCAAAACTTAGCAGGTTACTAATTGCTGAACTTCTCAATTAGAATCCTTAACAGAACCCAGCTGGGTCCAGCCTCAGGCTAGAGATTTCAAAACACTCTTGCAGGTGATATCAATAACCTCCAGCACTGTTGTCTCATGCAGGGAATTTCCCATGATCCAGCCACTATAAAAACCTGCTCAGTACACAATTCCAGTGCCTGAGTAGCAGTTGTGTTTTCATAGACGCTCCTTCTTCAAAACTATACTTTTCAGTATAGTTTGCGAGCAGTGTTGTTTCAACTACCACTGTTTGGACTTCTCAACAACAGTACATCTATACCCACATTTCCATCTGCAGTGTTTTCAGAGTCCTCATACCAGTTAGAGAACATAAATATAAACAGAAAAACTCTTTGTGGGAAACACTTTGAAAAGATATATATAAAATTTTACTTTTATATAATACGTTTAATCTGTTCAAAAATAGACACAATTATCTGAAATTATATCTGATTATAATATAATATATTCAGCTGATAGTTAATCTCAATATGTACAGATTATCACAATATTTTGTTATGACTATAATAAGGTGTGTATTTCACAACATACATTGATTAATTATTTTGTTACATTCACTTATTAAAGCCATGTAATATATGTGACAAAAATGCTGATATATAGTTATTTTTCATGCACCTGTAATTGGTAAAAAAATTCTATAATGTGTGCAGATATTAGGTAAATTATCTGCAATGATTTGCTTAGTAAGGTCACTGAAAGGAAACTCCACACTCAGTATGTGTATGTAAGCCATAATATAATACCAGGATGTAGTTATGAGACCAGCGGTCGCATCCCGACAGCAGAATCCCCGTAAAGGATTTAACATAGACGGTGAAATACTGACGCCTATGTTAATCCCAATGCCGGAACGCCGAGGACGCCAGCCCAAATGAAGGTAAGTCTGGGGCGCCCTTAGCGTTAGCCGCAGGGGGGGAGGGTTACGTTTACGAATTCTAGCGAGGTTGGAGTTAGGTTTGGGGGGGTGGAGATTAGGTCTAGGCACCCCTTTGGGGGAGGGTAATGCTGGCCACACACCTACACGACCAGCATAAGATCAGGTTCATCATACAATTTCCCTACGATACCTTGGAGCTCCCTGGCAGTCCTGGCAGTTGTTTTTCTTACCACAGGATCTGTCGTAAGATCGATCATGTGTCTCACAGGCTCATAAGGGAAACAGTCATTGAAATTACTTGAATTGCTCCCAACTGTCATTTTTCAAACACAGCCTGTGAGATGGCACTTGGGAGCTGATTGGCTGGCACCTTATCACTTTCTTATCACTTTTTACTTTCTCTCCTAACACTGCTTAGTAAATAGACCCCTTAGTGATCAAGAGGGTACATAGAGTGTGCCCCACTCCAGCTCCAAACAGACCATGGACATGGGTCACTTTATTCCGCTGTATGAATTATCTCCATAAGATGGAAATTTGTCTGCCTCATTTCGCGTGAAATCACTTATATGGGAAGGACACAAGTTCCAAATATTTCAGAACTATTCCGTAGAACTGACAAGGGCCCGAAAATCGTTTTCCTCTATTTGTTCCCAGTTTGTTTCTGAAGGTCAGAAATTTGGGGTGCTGTATCCTGCTAGACTGCGCATTTATGATGGAACACTTATAAGGACTTTTTGAACCCAGCTGACGCTACTGTCTTTCTCTGGGAATTGTCCCAAGCTCAAGCTGCCGATATTAGTGACCCAGTTCCTGGCTGAGGATTACTCTTTGCTTCTTTCTCTGCGTTGCCTCCTCTGACGAGGGTTTACGGCTCCACCACCCACATATTGTATATTGCTTATCTTGCATCTATCTATGGTCATGCAGGCTCCGGGACCTGATTGGACTTAAGGCCCTCATTCAGAGCCGTACGCTCTGAGCAGAGCGCACGCTCTGCATGAGGGCCGGGCTCCTTTTTCATGGAGCGTCCTCCTGGACGCTCGTATAGCTGTGGGTCACCACCCACAGGCTATACGAGCGTGCATTTTGATGGCCGCGATGGTCGTGACCATCGCGACCATCGAAATTGCGAGCCGGAGCCTGCGGTTGAGGTTTTCAACCGCAAGCTCCGGAGTGATTTTGGCTCTATCAGAGCCAAAATCACTCCCACTGACATCACTAGTGATGTCAGTGGGCCGGCTTCTGACGGGAGGCGTTCCCGTGGGAACGCCCCCGTCAGGGAGGCACGCCCACCAAAGGGGGCGTGCTGTCAATCAACATTGACAGCACGCCCCCTTTGATCGGACACAACGAGCGAAGGAAAGTCCTTCGCTCGTCGTGTCTGGCGCATGCGCACGACGGAGCTCCCTCCGTCGTGCGCATGCTCAGTGCAGACCATCGACCCACTTGCGAGCGTACAGCCGCTCGCGAGTGGGTCTGAATCAGGCCCTAAGTTCTCTTTCTGGTTGGAGGACGGATTATCAGTGTTGATGTTACATGCTTTATTTTGCGTGTTTATTATTATTTTCAGTCCATTTGGAAGTCATTTTACAAGCATTTATGCTTGTTTTCATATGTCGATCTTCTTCCCATGCTTGTTTCTTTCCCCTCCATTTTGTCCTTCCCGTTCCCCATTTTATTTCCTCTCTCACTCCATTATATCTATTTCTAAAAGGAACACAGAGGTCAAGTCTGATGTCATATCTTTCTTTCTATTTTACGCTCCTTGCAAGAAATACCATATTTACAGATAGGCACTTGGAACGTCGGTGGGATTAATCCCAGGTGAAAAAGTATAACATCCTTTTATATGTAAATAAAAGTGATGTAAATGTGGCTATTCTTCAAGAAACTCATTTAACCCCAACAGAGATCACGAAACTGAACATGCTTAATGGTCTATTGTTGCTTCCTCATACCAGCTAAGTACTCTGTTGCTTTCATGAAGGGAATCAACTACACCGGGCCGTTACCTGGGTCCTCACTCATCTGTATGCTGATGATACTCAGATCTATGTTTCCACCACTGACCTCTCCCCCTCTCTCCTCACTCGTATCTCCAACTGTCTCTCTGCTATCTCTTCCTGGATGTTCCAGCGATTTCTTAAACATAATATTTCTAAAACTGAGCTTATCATTTTCCCACCCTCCAACATAACTGCACTTCCCACCATTTCTTTATCACTTGATGGCACAACTATCTCCTCTAGCCCCAAAGTGTGCTGTCTTGGATTTATCCTGGACTCCTCCCCCTCCTTCAAACCACATATCCAGAATCTCTTGCAGTCTTGTTTCCATCTTAAAAATATTTCCAAGATTAGACCCTTTCTCACCCAGGATGCCACTAAAACCCTCATACACTCACTGGTCATCTCCAGATTGGTCTACTCTAACCTCCTCCTATCTGGTCTCCCCAACTCACTTCTCTCTCCTCTCCATCATCATCGGTCTCAGGGCCTGATTCAGCTAGGATCACAGTTGCTTATATGCATGCAATCGGCCGATTGTTGCGCTCTGTGAATGCGTATGCATTGCAGTGTGCATGCGCGAACTAGCCACTGCGATCGGGAGTGCGATCACAGAGACTACACAGACCCATTTCAAAGTAATTGACAGGAAGAGCCATTTGTTGGCGTTGACAGGGGGTGGTCGGGTGAACGCAGGCATGTGAGTGCGTTTCAATGCAGTTGCATGGGCATGCATAAATGATCCACTGCAATACCATGTGCAGTCTGAGGCCTAATAGAGTGCGCAGAAGTAAGCAATTCCTGAGTGAATTCTGACCTGCCTTAACTGTGTGCATGGGTCCAATGTTACTTGATGTTACCGATTGTTTCACTATATTGCCCAAGTATACGGATGTGAGTAAGGGGAAGTGAGTGTGATTATGTTAGGCTGTGATCACAATGCGAAAACAAACATTTATATTTCACCGCTTATATTAGCCACTGCATTGCGTGTGTATAAGCAGAATAGCAATTCATGCTGAATCATGCCCTCAAACCGATCCAATTCATTATCATCGGTCTCAAACCGATCCAGTACTTCAATTCATCAACATTGGTCTCAAACCGATCCAGTTCTAAAATTCATCAACATCGGTCTCAACATTGGCCTCAAACTGATCCAGTTCTTAATACACTAACATCAGTTCCAACCTTACTGTCCCAATCATCAGTTCCAACCTGATTGTCTCCAAATATTGGTTCCAATTCGACTGTCTCCAAACATCGGTTCCAATTTGATCCTGCTTCATCAATTCTATATCATCGATTCTATTTAATTGATTCTTCAACATCGGTTCCAATCCAATCCTGATTCATCAATTCCATATCATTGATTCCATTTAATTGATTCTACAACATCGGTTCCAATCAGATCCTGCTTCATCAATTGCTGCTGCTTGGCTCATCTTACTCTCCAAATGCTCTGCATCTGCCTCCTCTCTCCTACAAGCCCTCCACTGGCTCCCCTTCCCTTCAGAACCCAATTCAAGATTCTCACACTCACGGTCAAAGCCCTCACCCATTTCTCCCCATTTACATCTTTGACCTCATCTCCCTTCGCTCTCCTGTCCACCCTCTTCGTTCAACAAATGCACGCCGCCTCTCATGCCAATTGATTACTTCCTCCCACTCCCGCCTACAAGATTTTGCCTGCTCTACTCCTCAACTTTGGAACTCTCTCCCTCTTCCCATCAGACTCTCCACCTTTCTACAATCCTTCAAACAGGCTCTCAAAACCCACTACTTCATCAAAGCCTTCCAGCTCTCGTCTTAACTTGCTGCTACGTACATGCTGCTTCCTCTCTGTCTACCCATCTGTGTCACACCTGTTTATCTGCCCCTCCCCTTTAAAATGTAAGCTCTTATGAGCAGGGCCCTCTACCCTCTTGTTCTTCTCCTTACTTTACTTTAATCTACTTCTTACTCCCCACTAAGGCACCTAACACTTGCTTGCTTTGCTCTGTTGCTTATCTGGGTGTTATGGTCGCTAATGTAGCAATGTATATTATACCTGTCCTCATCCTGTATTGTATTGTACTGTAAATTACTGGTCAACCTATTTGTTTATGTTCTTTGTAAGGCACTGCGGAACACTTGTGGCACCATATAAATAAATTATGATGATGATGATGATGATGATGATTTGGATTAACAATCATCTTAAAAACTTTAGCCAATAAATCAAATACCTCAATCTAAAAACCACGAAGAATTGGGCAATCCCAGAAAACATGAAAAAGAGTACCTCCTTTGAACTTTGGACCTTATTCAGAGCCGCTCACAAAAAGCAAGCACTCGCTCTGAACGAGGGCGGCCGCTTTTTTTTCTAAAAGCCGGCCTCCTGGCTGCTCGCTAAGCTGTGGGTGACCACCCACAGCTTTTGCAAGTGGCCAGGTGATGGTCGCGACCATCGGGCTTGCAACGAGACCCTTGTGGTAGGGTCTCGTCTGCCGCAAGCCCCAGTGAGCTTTCGGCTCTAATAAAGCCAGAAGCTCACTACTGACATCACTGGTGATGTCAGTATGGCTGCCCACAAATGGCAGGCGTTCCTTCAGGAATGCCTCCGTTTGTCCAGCCACCCCCCCACCGCGCCTACAAAACGGGGTGAGCTGTCGATCAACATCGACAGCCACCCCATTTGTAGCGAGCCCTGGAGCGAGTCTGAATGAGACCCTTTGTCCCCAGCAGAATTTTTCAGCAGGAAGACGTTATTTTGTGCAACTTACTGAGATAGAGTTGATGGATTAGTTTAAAATGCATTTCTATATGGTTAGTGCACCTAGATATGTAAAATGAGTTAGTATAAATACTTTCCCGTTGTAGGGGGGTAAAAGTATGCTGCAGATCAGATTCCCACCGGAGTTGCGCTGTAGACTTGTTGATAGGTGTAGACTGTATGAACTCAGTGTCTGAATTTGAGTTCCTGGGTTATTGCATCTACTCCTGGTATCTCATTGCACGCTACGCGCTGTTCCCAGTGTCAACACATCTGAGCCTCTAACTGCAAGCTATGAGCTGTTCCCACAGTGCCAACATCTTCATGTATCTGATTGCATGCCATGCGTTGTACCCACAGTGCCAATACCTTTGTGTATATCATTGTACGCCATGCTCTGTTCCAACAGTGCCAGCACCTCCGTGTACCTTATTACACACTACAAGCTGTACAAACAGTGCCAACTCATCCTTGACTCTCATCACATGCTATGTGCTATACAAACAGTGCCAACTCATCCTTGAATCTCATCACACACTATGAGCTGTACAAACAGTGCCAACACATCCATGCACATTGTTGCATACTACAAAAGTCCCATACTTTAGGTACTCTTCTGTATCTATGGTTTTTGTGCTTCCTGTGATAACCCCCAGGTATCCCATGGAGTATCACAGCTATACCATCTTCAGTGCGTTCCCCCATAGAAACAAAATCCCTAAGCGTCACACCATCTTTCCAAGATGTCATGGTGGCCTATTCATTCACTTCATGGCTTAGACTGGGTCTGAGTCGTATAGATACATTTTTAAATCCATCTACCAAATCACCATTCTCATTTCAAGCTCTACTTGACAGGTAAAAAATGTTTTAGCTTCTTTACAGTTGCAATTTCTTCAAGCCCAACATTATGCAAGCCATGTGACTTGTTTTCTGTCTTCCCATGATTGGGAAGACAGATTCTTTACTTGTGATTCTTTACTTTCCAGTTGCCCTCCAGGAACCAAGGCTATTTTGTTACATTATGTGTTTCTGAGACAAATTCTTGATTATGACAAAACCTCTACAGGTCCAGTGAAATGGTTAGATTATTTTCTCTCCTTATCCACTAAAATTCTATATAAGACCTTGTCTTCTTCTAGAAAGTGCTTTCCTATGCATAATGAAATGTTTCTTACTATATATCATTAGCCAAGCCACACCTATATCCTTGTTTCAAAATTGTCATCACAACACACTTATACTAAATTTAAATTTTTGAGAGCAGATATGTTTCATTGCCTTTGGAGTTGCCCCTTCATTGAACATATTTGGGTTCAGGTCTGGAGGTTTACTACTATGTTTTTGATGAGTAATTTCTCTCTGACCTGGACGATTTTTGGTACACCTCTGCTAGAAGTTAGATTGTCATCTCTAATTCATAAATTATTGTTGCCAGTCTCAGCGGCTGCACGGAAAAGTATTCTTTCGACTTGGATACAAAATAATCCTCCTTCTAGGAAGGGAAGCCAATTAACCATGAAGTTTACTATGTGGCTAATTACCTGCAGCCGGCATTTCAATTAGCAGGGTTAACACCATGCCACATCTTCCCATTGTGGATTTTTCTGCGCAGATTTCAGAGGAAAAGTCCACGACAAAAAGGCACCATCAGGGTTTTCATGTACGGGGAAACCAAATGATTCTGCAGTTTTGTGCGTTAAACCCTGATTTATCGTGCGGGGAAAATACTATTTCGTTGAATAGCATTTGTCAACATGGGTAATTAGCAACAATTAGCACCAATGGATTCCCCCTATGTCATTATTTCAGCAGAAATTTTATTCTATCTGTAGGATGGACTGGGTTGAACTATCTTTAGAAAAGACTACAGCACTCAGAAGTTTCCTGCTACATGGGATAGTTCTATATCTGTTGCGCTCTGGATACTTAAAACCACCTTTTTACCTCTCCAGTGCCTGTCCAGCTAGTGCTGAGGTCTGCTCACACTGTGCATCACTCCCGGATAGCACAGAGGTCCACTCACACTGCACATCACTCTCGACTGGTGCTGAGGTCTACTCCTGCCCCGTCTGCTCAGTGTCCTGTCACTGAGCATGGAGATGACTCTCCGCAGTCACTTGCTCACAGCGTGTCTCCCCAGCATGATGGTATACAAATTTCACGCCAGAGTTCCCTCCAGAATAACAGTATGGGCACAGCCATGTTGACTCTCCTCCACCACTCAGAGTGCTGCTCTCATACCAGCTGATCGCAGCATCCAATCCATGGGGATCCTCCCCTATAAATTCAATTTCCTGACTGACCTCTGTTGCCAGTACATTGTGGCTTCTTGCTAAAGTTACAGCTCAGTACTGAACTCCCAGGTACTCTGGACCTCATTCAGAGTCGGTCGTTGCGGCCGCATGGTCGTAGAGGAAAGGGGCCGGATATGCAAATTAAGCGATCACAAGTTGCGGTCCTAAGATGAGATCGTTAGCTGAACGACCAAGGGTAAGAAGCGGCCGTAAGACTAAATAACGCCCCCTTCTCGATCACAACACACGTCATCTCCTGGGATATAAGGATTAATCGCGAGCATCGGGAACCATCGGAGCTGGTCGTAGAGCTTAAGGTTGACCATACCCTCTCTTAAGCACTACGATCAAGTCAGTGTAAAAACCTCCCATGTCACATGTGCCATGACACTACTTTGTTAATTATGCACTCCCATTAAATGCCGTTCGCATAATTAGGCACACCTGCGTTCGGATCTCCACTCCCCCGTTTTCAAGCACCTTCCCCTGTTACCACCCACAAATGTTTCATTCTGTCACTCAAACTAACAACCTGGCTGTGTTCAAGGAGAGAGAAATTTCTGATCGTAAGAGCTAGATTGCGCACGCGCATTGCGAACTTTACGCATGCGCAGTTTAGCGAACATCGGTGGCATACGACCATGCGGCCGCAACGACTGACTCTGAATGAGGTCCACTGTATCTGAACGGTTGCAGTCCATTATATCAAGTTCCTAGATCTGGTAAAACAAGTCTCCTATACCATCTTGCACACCAGTCTGGTTTTACCAGGGAGACTTGTTCTTACAGCAACCATCGGTTCCAGCCGATACCTCCAACCATCGGTCTCATCTGATGCTTCCAGTTCCTCAATTCATCAATATCGGTCCCAATCGATCAAGTTCATCAATTCATCAACATTGGTCCCAACCTATCAAATTCATCAACATCGGTCCGAACTGATCAAGCTAATCAATTAATTAATATCAGATTCATATCAATTAAGTTCTTCAATTCTTCTACAATGGTCTCAAACCGATCAAGTTAATAATTTCTTCAACATTAGATTCAATTCCTTCAAGTTCTCAACATCGGGCTCAAACCAATCTAGCTCTCAATCCAGTATCATAGGTTCCAATCCGATACTGCTCATTCATTCAGTATTATATATTAAGTGCCATTCCAACCTGCTGTTCAATAAAGACTGCCGTATCTCTACCTCCTTACATCTATACATCTATACATGAGAAGGTCCTGGTTCAAACCACATACAGTAAGTTCATCCGCGCCTTTCAAATCTCCTCTTCAGTCTCCTGCCCGTTCGGCCCAAAACCAACCCTCAGGTGTGACAATATCTATATTATCACCCATATTATAAAGCAACTTGTGCTTTGTTTCAAAAATACACTTTGGTATGAGACTAGTTTACATAAAATTAGCCCCAATGCTTTTATCATTGGATGTGTTATTTGAGATGGCTTGTTCATGTCCTTTGTTATTCTCTTTTATGTCTCCATTAGACATTAATTACTTTCTATTCATTAATATCTTATGAACTTTAATATGTGTATTCTTCATTTTGTTTATGGAACTATTGTCTTACCATGCAACATTTATATGCTTTAGTGTTCTGTATTTTGTGACTTTAATAAAAATAAAGTTTTTTGATGGTAAGATAATTTCCCACCTTGATAGAATATTTGGTAAAATCTGACCTCTTTACATTATTTACAAATATGTTAACATTTGTTTGCCTGTGTGTTCGTGTACATTATAAATCTAGTGCACAACACGATTTGATGATATTTTTCTACCTAGGTAAAGTTAAAAAGACTGATATAAATACTTTTTAATCTGTTTCCTTTATAGAGCAAAGTGCTATAGCTAAAAAAGACACAAATATAGGCATGTAAAGACATTCAACCTCTTTTATTTATCAATAATAAGCAATCCCGTAATCCCCACCAAGTCCTAAATTTTTATAAAGGTAATATCTGACAAACAGTCCACAACAGAATACTTTATAGTTATTTATTCAACAATAAAAGCCACAATAAAGAAGCCCTGTGTAACAAGAAGGACTCGTATTGCGTCTGTTGTGATTACAGAAGACAACGTACTAGTCAAATGCATGGCATTAATTGATCATCAGGAAGTTCTTAGACCTCTACATTTAGTACAACCTTAGGCAGTTCAGTGTTACCATGATGCCAGAGACAAAAGACTTCTGCAATAATCCCACAAAACCAAATGTTGTTGCACTGTGGAAAAGATTATGAGACCATTTCTAAATAATATGAAATCTACCATTATGGAGAGAAGAGAAGAATGTAGGAAGGGAAGAATGTATTTGGTAGCATTGGTATAGAAGTAATCGCATGATTATAGAGTGCGTATTGCATGATGCCCAGTGTTCTAAAGATGGTATTATACAGTACTATCAGAGCAAAGATATGGAAAGCTAATTTCTCTGGCCAGATAACAGTCCCATAGATTAGAAACCCATGTGGACTGCTTTTCCAAGGGACCCTGATCATATATACGGGGGATGTAAAATAATGTGGGAAAACCTCAGAAGATGACATTTTTCAGAGGTACAAATTGTAAAATCTTGTCCTAGGTATGCAGAGAACAAACATTTTATTTCTGCACTGATATGCAAAACTAGATGCACTGGTCATCCTGCTAGGAGCTTTAATAGAAACACTCAACTCTTGTCCTCAGTCTGCCGAGACAAAGGTGCTTTGGTGGAAATCCGCACAAATTGATGTACCCAAACTGATCCTGTGGACATGTGTTCTTTATAAATTACCTCCACTGAATACAATTAGATGGGATGAAAACAAAAATAGAATAGTTTTTGCATTTTCTCCATTAATCCTGAATCCTAATATTGTACCTATTTTTACTATGATTAATATATTTTAATTAAATATTGAAACACAAGGAGGGCAGTGCTTTGGTGCATTGCCATAATTATGTATAAACACAGAAGTATGTTGTGTTACAATGCAGTCTTGTTTCCAGAGAATCATAAAAAAATAATGATCATAATCCGACGTGTAACTCATCAGGCTGTAGAAATTGGTCAACATTTTCATATATATTATCTGCAGTCCATAGAGATGTCATATATGTGCCTGAGAGTAAACAGAAACAAATGTTTAATTACACAGTTAACAGTTAACAAAATATCAGTGGTATTACATACAAGTACAGAAAGCCCCAAATATTAAACAATTTACTTTCTTTAGGAATTTTGTATTAAACCTCAAAAAATAAGTATGAGCTCAGACTTAATCGTGATTTTTGCCCAGATACAGGAACTCTACTCTGTACTCTTAAGGGAGTTTTTTAAATATCTCCAATTCCAGCATCAGTTCCTCTAATGACACATACGTACCAGCTTGTATACCATTCCATTATATATCCATAAGAGATTGTTATCTCCTAAATATAAAGGAGCTATATCCAGTTGGTACAGTAGGACATACTTTTTAATGCACAGAAAAGGTAAATCTTATTCAGCTGAAGTGGGAATGAGATATCTCTAAGAATATTTTGTACGATTTTCCAAACGTGTCACAAAATATCTTAATGAACAACACACTCTGAAATGTTCATTAAAATGATCCATGATGAATGCCATAAAACCTCTCCCTTTAACTCAAACTTGTGCCTGCTTGAGAGAATGGGGCCAAATAGGCAGTATACATCGGGATACGTTTAGGAAGCCGGGAGCCGCAATCCCGACCGCCGGCTTCCCGAATCCTCTATCCCACCTAGGGTTAAATGACAGGTGTCTAAAATCTAGACACCTGTCATTTTCCTGACGCCGGGAGACAGGCGCCCGGCATCCCGATCGAAGGGATGCCGGGCGCCGTAAGCGGACAGCTGCGGGGGGGGGAGGGTTAGGTTTAGGGCACCCGGGGGGGAATTAGGGTTAGGCACCCCCCCGGGAGGCTTAGGCTTAGGCTAGGGGCAGGGAGGGTTAGGCACCCCCGGGGGGGACTTAGAGTTAGGCACCCCCCCAGCAGACTTAGGTTTAGGCAGCGGGGAAGGGGTGGTTAGGGTTAGGCACTCAGAGAGGGGAGGTTAGGGTTATGCACTTGGGGGGTTAGGTTAGGGTTAGGCACCCCTAAGGAGGGTTAGGGTTAGGGGGGTTGGTTAGGTAAGTAAGTACTTACCTTAGGGACGATCTGGATTTCCAGCGCTGCCAGGCTTCCGCTGCCGGGCTCTGCTCTTTTGTCGGGCTGCCACAGCCGGGAATCGAACTGCCGGTCATGCGGCAGCCGGCTTTTCATACCGAATGCGATGTTCATATCTTTAGCAAATACCTCATAATTAAACTTAGTGGAGATAAAGCCTGAACTGGCACTATTATATTTATAGTATATCCAGAGAGTATGCTCAAAAGAGATAGATATGTGATTGGCAGGGATGGTGCTAGGGTGTTTGACGCCCCTGCAAACTATAAAATTGCGCTCTCCCATTTTTTATAACAGGACAGTGCGCCCAAAGAATGTTGTGTTGTATTTTATGTTAAAAGATGGTGCATTTATTGTAGTGTATAGGTTCATTCACAAATGTATAACATTAAGGACTTGATAAGATTTATTCATCACAAAGTAACTTATCCAGGTACATAATGAGGAGTTAGCAGAGCACTGTTAGCAATTACAACATAAATTAAATTTTGTGATACTATATTACAATTACTGTATTTGCAGGACAAAGGGCCTGATTCAGACCCGCTCGCGAGCGCTATGCGCTCGCAAGCGGGTCGATGGTGGCCCAGTGCGCATGCGTGCGAGACCCGGATAGCGACGGGCAAGCCGTCGCTCCGGGTCTTGTACCAAAAGGGGCGTGCTGTTGATGTTGAGTGACAGCACGCCCCCTTTGGTGGGCAGGCCGGGGGCGTGGCTGCCCAGACGGAGGCGTTCCCGTTCCCATTAGAGCCGAAAGCACTCTAGGGCTTGCGGCAACGAGACCCTACCACAAGGGTCTCGTCGCAAGCCCGATGGTCTTGACCAACGCGACCATTTTCCTGGCCGCTCACTATAGCTGTGGGTGGTCACCCACAGCTATGCGAGCGGCCAGGAGGCCGCTCTAAATAAACAAAAGGCCGGCCCTGATTCAGAGCGAGCGCTCTGTCAGAGCGTCCGGCTCTGAATCAGGCCCTAAGTTCCTAATAACAATATTGCTTATATTGGTAAATTGTGTGGTCCAGTAATCATATACAACATATATTTTATATCCTTTTGGGAGCTAAAATTATGGACATAAACACATTAATAAGCTTGGACCATATGGCAAGGATACATTAAAATTGTAGTAGACCAATAAAGTAATCAAATAAGCATCACAGCAGAGATATAAGAAATGTACTGTAACTGTACAAAACTTAAATCACATTTTAAAAATCATCACACAATGTGATGGAGACACTATTTAACGTTGTCATTTTGTTATATTTTTATAAATATTGTAGAATGTGTTTTTCTAAAATATGATTTTGTCATTGTTGGATGTAAGCATGCTCTGGAACTGAGCACACGTAAGTGCGGGCAATGTGTATGTATTTCAATCGAATACAAGTTGTATGCATTTCAATTGCATTTCCACTTACAACTGAAGAGGTGTAACTAGCCTGTAGTCGTGCATTCTCATATAGCCAAAGCCCAGTATCGATTGAACTGACGAATATGCAGAGTGGAAGATAAGTGTATGTTTAGAGGCATATCATCTAGCATAACCTCCTAGGTGCAAGTGTGCTCTGATTATGATGATGATAATGACTAGTAGCAAACCAGGCATGCCAATAGGGGTGATCGTATCGCAGGATGCGTACACCTTTATTTCTCCATGCTTGCAGTTTTGGAACATTTCCTTCCATCTCAGCATGAGGCCCATTTTCTCTCATTTAAAGTCACAGTAAATCTATAAAAGGTCATATTAAATATTATACTACCTATGCCTTAATGTTGCCTAGCGGAATGCCTGTATCTTCTTGAGCTTTGACGTCAAAAGAATACCTTTTTTTCTGTGAAATAAACAAAAAGCATAATTAGAAATTGGAGAAATAAAACAACAAAAGATGTTCTATCCCGCACTTTGAAATGTGGCCATGTAGACACTATGGGGTATATTTACTAAAGTGTGAGTTTTTAGAAGTGGAGATGTTGCACATAGCAACCAATCAAATTCTAGCTATTATCTTCTATAAGGTGCTAGATAAATGTTAAGTAGCATCTGTTTGGTTGCTATGGGCAACATCTCCACTTCTAAAAACTCTCACTTTAGTAAATTTACCCCTATGGGCCTGATTCAGAGGTGGACACAGAATGCTGCATGCCACGCTACATCTATTGGCACTTGCCCATCTGCAACTTTTTGCAGATGTCGATACAAACCTTACCATTGTGTACAGTACATCCATGCGTCCGAATGTGTAAGGACTGAGACGCCCACTTTCAGCGTTTGTACAGTCTGTAATACCCAATTGGTAAGTCTTTAAAATAACAGTAACAATGACCACATAAAAAAAAGTAAAGATTAAAAAAATTTTAGGACAAAGCGCCCGATTCAAAGTTATACGCTAATGTCGTCACTGCTGTGCATGAAAATAAGCAAATGTTGCAGTCATCAAGAGATATATTGAGATGTCCATCTCTGGCTTTTCAAATCCAAGCATCTGCATAAAATGTTGCAGCATCAGTCTCAGATCATTGGATTGTTGCAGTTCTGAGTAAATCTATGGTCCCACAGAATGGCTGAGGGAACTGGGATGCTGGAGCCATATTTATTGCGTATAGAATCGCAGATGCAGAATGTGACATGCCCTCAAAACAGTTGTGACACATTGCATTTCCTGCCACTCCCAGTTTCCTCCCCCGAATGCTCCCTGTCAATCACACTGTGGGTAGTAATGTACCTTGTGCGACGTAGATTCATGAGCATATTACTGATTATCGCTCAACTGTGAAAACATCTGCATAGGTACAACTAAATCAGGCCCAATATACGAAATAGCACACATGTGAAGTTCTTACTCCTCAAAAGCTTCCACCTTAGATATTATCATTGATAGTCATTACTGATAATGCCAAAAAATTATATCCCCATGGGATTAGATGAACATTAAGACACCCTCCCCCTAAACCACATTCATTACCAACTCCCCACCATCACCCAGTCACACACTCTCCTCCCCTTGCATATACTTCCAACACACCAGCAGCACCTAGACACCCACTCTAACCCACCTCCACATTCACTTCCAACACTAGAGCAGCATCCAGACACACTCTCCTCTCCCTACATTCACTGCCAACACCCCAGAAACACCCATACATACACCCTCCTCCTGCATTCACTGCTAACACTCCAGCAGAACCCAACACTCTCCTCCCTCTGCATTCACTGCCAACACCTCAGCAGCCCCCAGAAAAGACCATCCCCCTGCGCATTCACTACTAATACCCTAGCAGCACCAAGCAAAATTCTCTCCAATGGATTCAATGCCAACACTCAAGTAGAAATTAAAAATCAGCTTCTCAGTACAAGTAATGAAAGCTGGTATCCTGGTGCTAATTAGACAAATATTAGAAATATGCAAAGACCAATTCACTTAGCACTGCTGCTAGTACATACAGCCAGCTGCTCTTCTGGCATATATAGCATACATATAAAAGCAAAAAACCCAAATGAACTGCGCTATAGTGCTCAAAGTAAGTCATTAATAGGGATATGTTTGATTGAATATCAATAATAAAAAGGCTTCCTTTATAATAACAAACATTTATTAATCATACTACTTTGTTATGACTCCTATAAATATTATTCAATATATCTAATGCCCAATAGTCCAATTGCTGTAGATACTTATAAAGTGCAATGTATCTCAGTTTAAAACAATCCTCCAATACTCTGTGTATATATAGAGTTTGGTATTATATGCTCATTTCCTAATTTTGATAGTTGTTATGTGCACAATGTATCTCAATATATAACAGTTCTCCGATGCTTTGTATCTGAATAGAATCTGCCACTTTAATGCTCCCCAGCTGGGTCTTATGCTTTGACAGTCTCTCCAATATGGAAACGTAATTAGAAGGTACTGGCAGGCTCCGGAGTTAGGCAGACCTTTAGGATATGGTCTCCTCCAACAGTGTGTATATGCCAAATCCCTCTGTGCTTGTCGTGCTTTGCTCCTTCAGCACCACTATTAGAGACCTGCAGTGTCTCACTCCTCTCCGCCTCCGATCACTGAGAGCGGGAGATGCGGCACGTTATACTGGCTGAACTCCTTGCTATTCCCTCCGGCTAAGGCCCGTATTCAATAAGTTTCGCAACCACGATACTTTTTCGTCTGCCGGACTTTTCGCCTATATCGCGTGTTTTGGGTGCGGAAACTTTTTGCGAGCGTCCCCGTGATTCCCCGTATTCAATATGAAAGTACGCAAAAACGGCACCTGGCGATACTTGAACAGGCGGAAAGTCCTCTCCAAAATGGGGTAAGCAGCCTAGCAGCCCCCAAAAGATGCAGTGACATGGGGGATCACTATGGTTACCACCAAATTGGCCTGCTGAAGGTATTTGGTGTATTTAAAAGGTCTCAATAGGTGCTGTTTTGTGTATTTGCATAAGGGGTGAAGAATAGCATTTTGTTGTATTTTTTGGAGAAAATAACTACTCCCAGCAAATTTTGGGTACCTGAAAATGGGGGGTAGCATATTTTAAAGTTGCTAAAGTAAATTTTAAAAAATCATGAAAAATCCACCTAACGAGAGCACCTGCAATAATGAAAAACACCTGGGGCATACTTGGGGACCCCCCTGGAGTCTATTTAGCTAGTTTGTAACTTTGTCCCCCAACTTTGTTTTTTTTCGCCCCCAAAATGAAAGTAATTTTTTGGGGTGTTCTTAAGTCTTTTTAAAAAAATGTTTGACACAGTTTACCTTTGGGGGAGTGTTTTAAGGCTGCACGGGGGTTCCCACAAAGTTGCACCACAAAACCCCAATTCTGCACATTTTTCCGGCTGCTTTTCATAGGCGAAACTTTTCCACCGGGTACATTGCATTGACTTTCCGCCTAGGCGAAAAGTCTCGAAAATTTAATACTGCGAAAAGTTCCTGCCAGGCGAAATTACATCACACGCGATACTTTTTTGCTGAAACTGACTTTTCGCCTCATATTGTATACGGGCCTAAGTGTCTGCACGCTGGGTCCGTCATCCACGTAAATTGTGGCGATGCACAAAGTAGTTGAAAGTATTTGGGGAGCTTCTGTATCATGTCCACAGTCCGGTGTGTAGCAAAGGATCATGGGCAATGAAACCTTAATCGATGTGTTTCACTCCTGTCCAGAAGCTTTTTCAAGATAAAGGGTGTCCCTCCTTGGTCTTCTTTTAAAGCCATACATTCATTGTTTAATAGATTCATTGATTAGTTACTATCTCACAGTTGTTATGGACCTTTTCTACAACTAAAGGAAGCATTTTAAATATATCATATAGAACATTTAACATTAAAATAAACGCTTATATGTAACCTTTCATGCACTAATTGCATAAATACACAATAATAATGTATATTCTAAAATCCACATGTACAATTGTAAACAGAAATAAAAATAATAAATATATATATATAAAACAATAAAAAATATAAAGTGTAATTATCACAAATTTTATTTTATTTTGTTTTCATTTCTTTTTGCGGTTTCATTCTGCATATACTGTATATATACACACTACGTAATCATATCTATCCATTCTATATTTATTCCACATACAGTATGTTTATTCTTATCAATCATATATAGATATTCTCTCTTATTCTTTAATTCATTAAATATTTATCTATTTCTTCAATTATTTGATTTATTATTTATTTTGGGTTTCAATGTTGTTGCGCAGAGAGGATCACAGTATAGGGTAATAGTTTTCCAGTGTCCCGTATATTCTCTTAATTTCATCAATATCATACACACATATCTTATCTTATACTATTACTTATAGAGTATACTGTACATCAACTTTGTTTATTACTAAGAATAAGGCACTAGTCTTCATCCAATTTTCTATCAGCTTTTCGACTCTAAATTAGGGGTGAGCGGGTTCGGATTTCTGAAATCCGAACCCCCCCGAGCCCCCCCGATCCGAGTCCGATCCGAGTCAGGCTCGACTTTTCCCGCCTGACTCGGATCTGAAATCGAGGCAAAACGTCATCATCCCGCCTTCTGAGTCTCGCGGGTTTTGGATCCTATATAATGTACCCGCATCGGCGCCGTTTTCTCACTCGGCTGTGGACAGTGAAGAGGGAGGGTGGGAGTTAGGGCTGTGTAGTGTAGTGTAGTGCTGCTGTTGTCCACTACTTCAAAGTCCATAGGGGCTGGCTGTGTTGTGCTGTGCTGCTGTTGTTAATAGGGGCTGTGTCCACTACTTCAAAGTCCATAGGGGCTGGCTGGACTGTGTTGTGCAGTCAGTTCTCCATAGGGGCTGTGTCCACTCCAAAGTCCTGTGCAGTGTCCCAGTCCTAAAGGGGTGCTGTAGTGTTGTCCAGGGGGTGCTCTGTCCATCAGGGGTGCTCCCCCCAAGTGCTAAAAAAATAATATATTTTCTGTGTTTGTGAATTGTGTGCGCAGTAGCCGCACGTGCATCAACAAAGTAGTGCCAAGCGTGCGCCTGTGTCATAAGTAAAGGGCCGGCTGGCTTGACCGTTAAAGGGTGCTGTAACCCCCGAAAGTACACTCCAGTCCAAACCAAAAAAAAAATTATTTTCTGTGTTTGTGAATTGTGTGCGCAGTAGCCGCACGTGCATCAACAAAGTAGTGCCAAGTGTGCGCCTGTGTCATAAGTAAAGGGCCGGCTGGCTTGACCGTTAAAGGGTGCTGTAACCCCCGAAAGTACACTCCAGTCCAAACCAAAAAAAAAATTATTTTCTGTGTTTGTGAATTCTGTGCGCAGTAGCCGCACGTGCATCAACAAAGTAGTGCCAAGCGTGCGCCTGTGTCATAAGTAAAAGGCCGGCTGGCTTGACCGTTAAAGGGTGCTGTAACCCACGAAAGTACACTCCAGTCCAAACCAAAAAAAAAATTATTTTCTGTGTTTGTGAATTGTGTGCGCAGTAGCCGCATGTGCATCAACAAAGTAGTGCCAAGCGTGCGCCTGTGTCATAAGTAAAGGGCCGGCTGGCTTGACCATTAAAGGGTGCTGTAACCCCCGAAAGTACACTCCAGTCCAAACCAAAAAAAAAATTATTTTCTGTGTTTGTGAATTGTGTGCGCAGTAGCCGCACGTGCATCAACAAAGTAGTGCCAAGCGTGCGCCTGTGTCATAAGTAAAGGGCCGGCTGGCTTGACCGTTAAAGGGTGCTGTAACCCCCGAAAGTACACTCCAGTCCAAACCAAAAAAAAAATTATTTTCTGTGTTTGTGAATTGTGTGCGCAGTAGCCGCACGTGCATCAACAAAGTAGTGAAAAGCGTGCGCCTGTGTCATAAGTAAAGGGCCGACTGGCTTGACCGTTAAAGGGTGCTGTAACCCCCGAAAGTACACTCCAGTCCAAACCAAAAAAAAAATTATTTTCTGTGTTTGTGAATTGTGTGCGCAGTAGCCGCACGTGCATCAACAAAGTAGTGCCAAGCGTGCGCCTGTGTCATAAGTAAAGGGCCGGCTGGCTTGACCGTTAAAGGGTGCTGTAACCCCCGAAAGTACACTCCAGTCCAAACCAAAAAAAAAATTATTTTCTGTGTTTGTGAATTGTGTGCGCAGTAGCCGCACGTGCATCAACAAAGTAGTGCCAAGCGTGCGCCTGTGTCATAAGTAAAGGGCCGGCTGGCTTGACCGTTAAAGGGTGCTGTAACCCCCGAAAGTACACTCCCGTCCAAACCAAAAAAAAAATTATTTTCTGTGTTTGTGAATTGTGTGCGCAGTAGCCGCACGTGCATCAACAAAGTAGTGCCAAGCGTGCGCCTGTGTCATAAGTAAAGGGCCGGCTGGCTTGACCGTTAAAGGGTGCTGTAACCCCCGAAAGTACACTCCAGTCCAAACCAAAAAAAAAATAATTTTCTGTGTTTGTGAATTGTGTGCGCAGTAGCCGCACGTGCATCAACAAAGTAGTGCCAAGCGTACGCCTGTGTCATAAGTAAAGGGCCGGCTGGCTTGACCGTTAAAGGGTGCTGTAACCCCCGAAAGTACACTCCAGGCCAAACCAAAAAAAAAATTATTTTCTGTGTTTGTGAATTGTGTGCGCAGTAGCCGCACATGCATCAACAAAGTAGTGCCAAGCGTGCGCCTGTGTCATAAGTAAAGGGCCGGCTGGCTTGACCGTTAAAGGGTGCTGTAACCCCCGAAAGTACACTCCAGTCCAAACCAAAAAAAAAATTATTTTCTGTGTTTGTGAATTGTGTGCGCAGTAGCCGCACGTGCATCAACAAAGTAGTGCCAAGCGTGCGCCTGTGTCATAAGTAAAGGGCCGGCTGGCTCATTTCTTAAAGGCTGGTGTAACCCACAAAGTGCACTACTCTCCAGCAAAAATAAAAAAATATTTTCTGTGTTTAGCCGCACGTATATATCAAATCGATATAACATAAATGGAGGACCAAACTTTCTCAGATAAAAATAAAATAGAGAGAGATCAAGAACCACTTCCTCCTAGTGCTGAAGCTGCTGCCACTAGTCATGACATAGACGATAACATGCCATCAACGTCGTCTGCCAAGGTCGATGCCCAATGTCATAGTAGAGGGCACATACAATCCCAAATGACAAAGTTCAGGAAAATGACCTTGAAAAAAACATTTAAATCATCTGAAGAGAAACGTAAACTGGCCAATATGCCATTTACTACACGGAGTGGCAAGGAACGGCTAAGGTCGATCCCTAGTATGTTCATGACTAGTGGTTCAGCTTCACATGACGATGGAAGCCCTCCTCCCACTAAAAAAATCAAAAGAGTTAAGCTGGCAAAAGCACAGCGAAGAACTGTGCTTTCTAAGAAGATATCACAAATCCCCAAGGAGAGTCCAAGTGTGGTGGTGGTTGCGATGCCTGACCTTCCCAGCACTGGACGGGAAGAGGTGGCTCTTTCCACCATTTGCACGCCCCCTGAAAGTGCTGAAAGGAGCACCCACAGTCCACTTGCTTATATGCAAATTGAAGATGTCACTGTTGAAGTACAACAGGATGAGGATACTGGTGTAGCTGGCGCTGAGGAGGAAGTTGGCGAGGAGGATTCTGATGGTGATGTGGTTTGTTTAAATCAGGCTCCGGGGGAGACAGTTGTTGTCCGTGGGATGAAAAAGCCCATCACGGTCATGCCTGGGCAGAAGACCAAACATTCCACCTCTTTGGTCTGGCAATATTTCTATCCAAATCCGGATAACAACTGTCTTGCCATATGTACCATATGTAAAGGTGAAATAAGTAGGGGTAGGGACGTCAACCACCTAGGAACATCCTCCCTTATACGGCACCTGCAGCGCGTTCATAAAAAGTTACTGTCAAGTTCAGAAACTTTGGCTAAGACCGTAAGCAGTCCAGGGACACCTAAATCCCGTTGTCCTGTTGTATCCATGCACCTGCAAACCACACCGTCAACTCCCTCCTCGTCAATTTCCTCCTTAGTCAGGATCGGAAGTAGTCCTGCAGGCCATGTCACTGGCATGACTGACTCTCCTATCCGGGATTCCTCCGGAGGATCCTGCATTGCTACGCTTACTGCTGCCGCTGCTGCTGTTGCTGCTGCTGGGAGTCGTTCATCATCCCAGAGAGGAAGTAGGAACACCACTACTTTTACTAAACAATTGACGCTCCAACTGTCCTTAGCGAGGAGGATGAAGTACGACAGCAGTCATCCTGAAGCAAAACGTATAACTGAGGCCTTGACTGCTATGTTGGTGTTAGATGTGCGTCCGGTATCTGCCATTAGTGCAGTGGGATTTAGACAATTGATGGAGGTAGTGTGTCCCCGGTTCCAAATTCCGTCTAGATTTCACTTCACTAGGCAGGCGATACCGAGACTGTACAGAAACGTCAGAAAAAGTGTCCTCAGTGTCCTGAAAAATGCCGTTGTACACAATGTCCACTTAACCACGGAAATGTGGACAAGTGGAATAGGGCAGACTAAGGACTATATGACTGTGACAGCCCACTGGGTAGATGTATCACCTTACGCAGCAACAGCAGCAGCGTCACCAGTAGCAGCATCTCAGAAACGCCAGCTCGTTACAAGGCAGGCTATGCTGTGTATCACCGGTTTCAGTAAGAGGCACACCGCCGACAACCTCTTAGAGAAACTGAGGGAAATCATCGCCCAGTGGCTTACCCCACTTAGACTCTCCTGGGGATTTGTGATATCTGACAACGCCACCAATATTGTGCGGGCATTACATCTGGGCAAATTCCAGCACGTCCCATGTTTTGCTCACACAATAAACTTGGTGGTGCAGAATTTTCTGAAAAGCGACAGGGGCGTGCAGGAGACGCTTTGGGTGGCCTGAAAAATTTCTGGCCACTTTCGCCATTCAGCGACTGCGTGCCGAAGACTGGAGCGCCAGCAAACACTCTTGAACCTGCCCCGCCATCACCTGAAGCAAGAGGTTGTGACGCGGTGGAACTCAACCCTCTATATGCTTCAGAGGATGGAGGAGCAGCAAAAGGCCATACAAGCCTATACATCCACCTATGACATAGGCAAAGGAGGGGGTATGCACCTGACTCAAGCGCAGTGGAGAATGATTTCCATGTTGTGCAAGGTTCTCCAGCCCTTCGAACTTGCCACACGTGAAGTCAGTTCAGACACTGCCAGCTTGAGTCAGGTCATTCCCCTCATCAGGCTTTTGCAGAAGCAGCTGGAGAAAGTGAAGGAGGAGCTAAGACAGAGCGATTCCGCTCGGCATGTGGGACTTGTGGATGAAGCCCTTCATTCGCTTTGCCAGGATTCCAGGGTGGTCAATCTGTTGAAATCAGACCACTACATTTTGGCCACCGTGCTCGATCCTAGGTTTAAAGCCTATGTGGTGTCTCTCTTTCCGGCCGACACAAGCCTGCAGAGGTGCAAATACCTGCTGGTGAACACACTGTCAGCTGAAGCGGAACGTGACACGTCAACGGCTCCTTCTTCATTTTCTCCCGCAACTGGGGCTGCCAGGAAAAAACTTAGGTATCCTAAGCAACCCGCTGGCGGTGATGCAGGGCAAGCAGGACCAAGTTTGGACATCTGGTCCGGACTGAAGGACCTGGCAACAATTTCTGACATGTCTACTGTCACTGCATATGATACTGTCACCATTGACAGAATGGTGGAGGATTACATCGGTGACAGCATCCAAGTAGGCATGTCAGACAGTCCATACCTGTACTGGCAGGAAAAAGAGGCAATTTGGAGGCCCCTGTACAAACTGGCTCTATTTTACCTGAGTTGCCCCCCCTCCAGTGTGTACTCCGAAAGAGTGTTTAGTGCAGCCGGGAACCTTGTCAGCGAAAGGCGTAGGAGGTTGCTTCCACAGAATGTGGAGAAGATGATGTTCATCAAAATGAATTATCAGCTCTTCCAGGGACACCAGCCTCCAGAAGGTACAGAGGGACCTGTGGTGGTGGATTCAAGTGGGGACGAGTTAATACTTTGTGAGGATGAGGATGTACACACTGAAGAGGGTGAGGAATCGGTGGATGAGGAAGATGAGGATGACATCTTGCCTCCGTAGAGCCAGTTTGTGCAGGGACACATTAATTGCCAGCTTGTTTTGTGGGGGCCCAAACGAACCAATCATTTCAGCCACAGTTGTGTGGCAGACCCTGGCGCTGAAATGATTGGTTTGTTAAAGTGTGCATGTCCTGTTTATACAACATAATGGTGGGTGGGAGGGCCCAAGGACAATTCCATCTTGCACCTATTTTTTTTCTTTGCATTATGTACAGTTTGGGGCCTAGTTTTTCAAACTGCCATCCTGTCTGCCACTGCAGTTTCACTCCTAGATGGGTCACGTGTTTGTGCCGCCCACTCGTGTCGCTTAGCATAGTCATCCAGCTACCTCGGTGCAACCTTTTGGACATAAAAACACTATTGTGAGGTGTGAGGTGTTCAGAATAGACTGGAAATGAGTGGAAATTAAGGTTATTGAGGTTAATAATAGCATAGGAGCAGAAAAACCTACAAATTCTGTGATTTTAGCTGTTTTTATGCTTTTTTTAAAAAAAATACAGATCCAAAACACAAAACCCAGAACCCAAAACACGGAAGGGTGGTTTTGGCAAAACCAATCCAGATCCAAAACACGAAGAAAGATCCAGATCCAAAACCAAAACACAAAACACGAAAAGTGGCCGGTGCACACCCCTACTCTAAATACACCCAACCTTCTAAAGTTTGTTACATTCCAAAATAGGGCATCATTATAAATCCAATTTTTCATTCAGTGATCCGGAATATAACATCAGTTTATCCACCATTTGTGTAAGGAAGCACACACCAATAAGGTTTAAACAACCAATATTTGCCACTAATGGCTTTGATTTATAATCCGCCATAATAAGCATCAATGTTTCGGTTCAACTCAAGAACCTTTATCAAGATGGGCATAATTTAGAAAATATGAATGCTTGAAAAAAAAAGACAATACCTGTACATCTAGTTAGCTGATCAGAGCACCGAAGAAAAACAGAGTGTTGTCTGTCTCATGCTTAGAGACATGTCTGCTCTGCTCTGACCACCTACCCAGATGTACTGTCTTTTCTTTTCAATCATGCATATTTTCTAAATCATGCCCATCTTGATAAAGGTTCTTCAGTTGAACCGAAACATTGATGCTTATTATGGCGGATTATAAATCAAAGCCATTCGTGCCGAATTACTGATATGTGTTATTTAACTTACTTTCAATAAATATTGGTTGTTTAAACCTTATTGGTGAGTGCTTCCTTCCACGAATGATGGATAAACTGATGTTTTATTTATATATATATATATATATATATATATATATATGTGTGTGTATACACACATATATTTAGATAGTCATATGTGTGAGAGGGGAGGAAGAGGGGAAACTGATAAAAACAAAGGAAGCATGGAAGGAGAAGGAAATGGAGGGCATTGGTATATACAGTACTTGATTAAATGATAATAAATAAGAGGACCATGAGAACAGATAACATAATTAGAGTAGAATCATTACATTGGTATGTTGACTTGCTCATGTGTAGCGGCTAGTTTTGGTTTAAGTAACGACAGACGTCAACCTACTCCACCTACTGATAAGTCGCTACACATAAAGATACCCCTTATGCCATTGCAAAGAACTCCAGTTAATATGGCATGTTCTAACTCCTTTATTATCTATATACCACAAATAGACAGATGTTACTACCCAATATTACCGCTAATTGTTCTAGTCCATACATGTATAATATTCAGACCTTTCGAATGTAGCGATTCTAATTTGAAAATCCATGATGACTCCCCTATACACAATCTTCGGAACCTATCTCTTCTCTTTGTTCCTTCAAATTGTTCCACTATTGTTAGGGATAATCCTTTAGGGTCCCCACTATGGACTAATGTCTAAATGTCTCGAAACGCTATGACTGTGCAGCTTCTTCAGGATATTTGTTCTATGCTCTCTGAACCTAATTTTCACCGATCTCGTGGTTCTTCCCACATACTGTAATGTACATGGGCACTCCAGTATATAGACGCAGTAAGTGGGGTCACAGTTCAAAAACTGTTTAATGAGGAATTTGAGGCCAGTAGAGCATGAAGTAACCTTCATCTGTTTATTTTGAATATATTTACATGTAAGACAGACTTTTATTACATTTGAAGCAACATGGTGGTCTCGATATTAGCCATATGTTTGGATTTTCATCTTTGGTCTTTTTATAGTGTTTAATTTCACTTGGAGCTAATATATTCTTAATATTTTGGTTTTTCTTAAAGATAATATTGGGATTATCCTGTAAACATTTGGACAAAATAGGGCCCTGTTTTAATATATTGTAATTGAATTTAATTATCTTTTTAATCTGTCCTGAATTTGTATTAAATTTGGATATAAAAGAAATAAACTCCCCCCTATTTTGGATGGATCTTTTTCTTTAATTCAATGTTTCTATATTATTGATGTTTACTACTAATTCTGGTCCTTGTACCTTTAGTAATTGAGATCTAGATAATGATAAGGCATATGTTCTTGCTTCTTCTAGTAAGACCTCAGGATACTCCCGTCTCCTGAAGCCGTTTAACATCTGCTCCATTTGCCCATAGAATTCTTCATCCAACTCACAATTTCTTCTTAGATGGAGGAGTTGATTTTTTGGTATGTTAGTTACCCAAGGGCGGTAATATCTGCTTTGGTAATGCAGATAATTCCCCACTCCCACTGGTTTCACAAAATTAGCTGCCCTCACCACATTATCACTATCAGTGAAGAAGGAGACATCTAGGAAGTCAGTATGCTCAAAACTAAACTTGTGTGTGAATTTTAAATTATATGTGTTCTCATTCAAAAATTCCACAAACTCCAGTGTTAAGTCCAATTCCAAATAATAAATAAATCATCTATAAAACAGCCATAGAGGACCAGGTTGCCTACATATGAGCCGCCCCAAATGTACTCTTCCTTGAAGTGGCCCTTACAGAGATTAGCATAGCTTAGCGCAAACCTGGTCCTCATGGCTCAAGTAAAACCCACTCACTCTTTTTGCCTGCATTCACTGCCAACATCGCAGCAGTACCCAAACACATACAAATCCCCCTGCATTTCACTGCCAACACCCCAGCATTACCCATGCCCCACCCCAGGCATTCATTACTAACACCCTAGAAGCAGGAAGACACCCTGCATTTACTACTAGCACCCAGACACACACTTTCTCCTTTCCTGCATTCACTTGCAACACACCCACAGCACACAGATACACATTCCTCACCAATTAACTACCAACACCTCAGCACACAAACACTATCTGTTGTTGATCATGTTATTGCTATTTGCTGCTCCCACAGTGACAGCAGAGGAAGCTGGTCCTGCAAGTGTGAGATGAAAAAAACAACAAAGGAGGGCAAGGCATGCACTCCAGCCTCTGAAATGCCCTTTTATGTACATTGGTGTAGTTTCCTTGCTGGAGATCTGTCCCTAGAGACCAGACTTCAGGCTGGGAGTCCTGGGAAAGGAAGGAATGTGCCACATGCCCCCTAGACTCCCTTTTTATTCCTGCTCTGGGACACATAAAACAGAACCTGGAGCAATGGATGAGGTTAGTGTGCCCCATTCAAGGCTGGTGCCCGATGGCAACTGCCTTCCATTGTCTCCTGTATTTCTGCCTCTGTGTGTTATGAGTATCACCACCTATAACATCTGGCCACTGTAGGCAGTGCCACAATCAGGGGGAGATTGCTGGGACTTTAGTCCAGGGCCCGGACACTCGGGGGGCCCTCCTGCCACTAACCCCCTGGCCCACATTAGAAGACATTGACAACCGACAGGCCGCCCACACCCGGCACCCAGTACTATCACCCTGGCCAGGCCCCCTGCCGCTGACACACAAAGTGAGTTACTCAAGTCACTTGTTACCTAGCCACCCTCCAGCTCCGCCTCCTAACATGCCTACTGGCTGGTGTTCCCTTGATAAGTTTTTTTATCACTGAAGCCAGCGCGGTGTGACATTATGATGTCACACCGCACCACTAAATGAGAAGACAGAGAAGCCATGGTGGGTGGGCGAAGTGAAGATAAAGACTCCTGAGGATCCGCCCTGAGCAGAGAAAAAGTAGAAGGAATGAGCGAGTGAAGTATGAATAGGGTAGTGGGGAAAGGGGATTTGTGGTGGTGAGTGGGGGGCGATTTGGCTGGTGGTGGGGGTACCTGCCTGTTTTTTCAGTCCCGGACCCCATCATTTCTGATGGCATCCCTGACTGTAGGATATATAGGACTGGTAGCACTTCAGAGTTTAATATGCTCAATGGACAGTATTCAGTGTCCTAATATTAAAAAAGATTGTAGAGTATGCTCCATAAGGTAAGTAATATTACAGGAAAATGGTATTATTATTTATTTAGATGGCGCAGTGCCTTACAAAGTACATAAACAAATAGGTGACCAGTGGCTTACAGTGTTATACAATACAATGCAGGACAAGGACATGGATTATAGTGACCATAACACCCAAATAAACAACAGAGCATAAGCAACCAAGTGTTAGGTGCCCTAGTGGGGAGTAAGAAGCAGATGAAAGTAAAGTAAGGAGAAACACAAGAGGGTAGAGGGCCCTGCTCATAACAGCTTACGTTCTAAAGGGGTGGGGCAGATAAAAAGGCATGACACAGATGAGGTAGACAGGGAGGAAGGAGCATGTAGCAGCAAGTTAGGATGAGAGCTGGAAGGCTTTGATGAAGTAGTGGGTCTTGAGAGCCCAATTGAAGGATTGTAGAAACTTGGAGAGTCTGATGGGGAGACGGAGAGAGTTCCAAAGGTGGGAAGCAGCATAGGCAAATACTTGGAGGCAGGTGTGGGAGGAAGTAATCAGTTGGCATGAGAGGCAGCGTGCATTTGTTAAACGAAGATGGTGAGCAGGAGAGTGAAGGTAGATGAGGTCAGAGATGTAAATGGGAGAGAAATGGGTGAGGGCTTTGTAAGCGAGTATGAGGACCTTGAATTTGGTTCTGAATGGGAAGGGGAGCCAGTGGAGGGCTTGAAGGAGAGGGGAGGCAGATGTAGAGCATTTGGAGAGGAAGATGAGCTTAGCAGCGGCATTGAGGACAGACTTGAGAGAAGAAAGATGGGAGTTAGGGAAGCCAGATAGGAGGAGGTTACAGTAGTCCAATCTAGAGATGACCAGTGAGTAGATGAGGGTATTAGTTGCCTCCTTGGTGAGAAAGGGTCTGATCTTGGAAATATTTTTGACATGGAAATGACAGGACTGCGAGAGGTGCTGAATGTGTGGTTTGAAGGAGAGGTAGGAGTCCAGGATAACTCCAAGACAGCGCACTTTGGGACTAGAGGAGATAGTTGTGCCATCAATTGATAAATAAATAGTGGGAAGTGCGGTTATTTGGGAGGGTGGGAAGAGGATCAGCTCAGTCTTAGACATATTACATTTAAGAAATTGCTGGGACATCCAGGAAGAAATAGCAAAGAGACAGATGGAAATACGAGTGAGGAGAGAAAGGGAGAGGTCTGATGAGGAAAGGTAGATCTGAGTATCATCAGCATAGAGATGATAATGGAGGTCAAAAGAGCTGATGAGTTCACCTAGAGAGGATATATAGAGGGAGAATAGGAGAGGTCCAAGAACAGAACCTTGGAGTTTGGAGGCAAAAGGGATGAGAGAGATGGGTTGGTAGTTGGAGAGACTGTTAGGATCAAGGATAGGTTTTTAAAGAATGGGGGAGACAATGGCATGTTTGAATGCAGAAGGGACAGTGCCAGATGAGAGGGAGGGATTAAGGAGGTGGGCAAGATGGGAACAGGCACAAGGAGACGTGAAGGGATAGGGTCAAGAGGGGAGATGGAAGGGGGGGAGGACCAGATGGGGGTCATGACTTCCTCTCCAGATACAGGGGAGAAGTATGTCAGAGTTGGTAAAATAGATGGGGGTGGGTGATCTGGGAAAGGAGGAGGTGGAGTGCTGGGGGACTGGTGGGATATGATGTCCTGATGTATGGAGTCAATTTTAGAAATAAAGTAGGTTGCAAAGTCAAGGACAGAGAGCAAGGAGGGGTGGGCAGAGGAGGGAGTTGGAGGTGGTGAAGAGATGCTGGGGAGTTGGACTTGAGGACTGGGAGGAGATAAGGTTCTTGAAATATGACTGTTCAGAGACGGAAAGGGGCAGCACTGTAGGATGAGAGTATACATTTTAAATGGAGAAAATATGCCTTAGAGCATGATCATCTCCACTGTTGCTTGGCATTCATGAATACTTTTGCAGGTATCTGGTGCATTTGGAATGCCAGGGTTGAGGTGTGGATCTGAAAGGGTGTGTAGTGAATGTCAGAGCAACAGTGTCAAGAGCAGAAGTAAGGTTGGCATTGTATAGGGAAGCAGTTTGTTCAGAGCAGGAGAGAGAGAGAGCATAGGGGAGAGAAGAAGGGAAGAAAAAGAAACAGTGTTGATAGCCTCAATGTTATGCTTAGTGATGGTGACCTTAAGAGCTATAGGAGGGGATAGAAAGAAGGATAAACTAAAAGAAAGAAGGTGATGGTCAGAGAAGGGGAATTGGAGTAATCGAAATATCACAACTGTGAGTGAAGACCAGATCAAGTGAATGCCCACTCACATGGGAGGGTGATGAGGTCCATTGGGAGAGATCAAATGAAGATGTGAGGGTAAGGAGTTTTGGAGGCAGAGGATTATGAGGGGATATCAATCAGAATATTAGAGAAAGTAAGGGATGGTTCAGAGGGTACAAGTTGGTAGGAGTAACCAGGGGATAGAAGGACCCCAAACTCACCACAATGGTGACCCCTGGGCCAAGGGGTGTGAGAGAAGGTGAGGCCCCCAGAGGAGAAGCTGCAGGAGAAGTGGTGTCAGAGGGTGAGATCCAGGTTTCAGTAATGGCTAGGAGATGCAAGTTGGAGATGAAAAGGTCATGGGTGGGAACCAGTTTATAACAGATCAATCTGGCATTTCAAAGGGCACATGATAGAGGGACAGTGTTTGTGGGAGAGATGTGAATGAAATTATCAGGGTTGCTGTAATGAGTAGGTGAGATTAATTTGGAGGGCTGAGATGAATAGAGTGGAGAGTTTGTGCGGGCACCAGTGCTGGGAAGGGAACCTGTAGGATGT
The DNA here is from genome assembly GCA_031769625.1 of Taudactylus pleione. Taxonomy (NCBI): domain Eukaryota; kingdom Metazoa; phylum Chordata; class Amphibia; order Anura; family Myobatrachidae; genus Taudactylus; species Taudactylus pleione. The sequence goes on along the minus strand of JAUIMM010000512.1, from coordinate 539,050 downwards.
GGGCAGGGAGGTAGTTTAATGAGATGTGGATGGAGATGGGATGAAGTGACATGGAGAGGAGGGTAGAGGAGGGACTAGCAGTGGGGTAGTAGGGCCATGGTGGGGTAGAAGAGAATGAAAGTGTATTAATGTGAGAGGAGAGGGAGGAAGGCAGACAGTAGAGGGGAGATAAGGAAAGGAAGAGGTGGAGAAGACAAGGGGGAAAGGATAAAGAAGGAAGAATGGGGCAGAATAGAGGATTAGGTAGACACTGAGTGGAGGGGGAAGTGGAAGAAAACATGGTGATGGTGTGGCTGAGGTGAATAGGGGGAGGAAAACTGGAAGTAGGAATAAAGTACGAATGTGAGAGAAAGTGCAAGAGATTTGCAGAAAAGCAAGTGGAGGTACAGTGGAGGAAAAAGTGTATGCACAATAATAAAAGTTTATTATTGGGGGAGCAAAAGTGGAGATTTAATGGGAGGAGACATTGATTATTAAAGTAGACTGTGTTAGAAAATAGATGACATGAGGCTAGGCAAAGAACTAAGCTAGAAAGATATTATTTCTAAGAGGTAAACTGACATTGGTATGGAATTCAGTATGCTTTGAGGTGTTTGCGAAACCAAAGTGCCAGTACAAATATTAGCAAGTGAAGTGTTAAGTTCTTAAAGGGAGCAAACAGAGGCACTGATTCAGACCCGGTCACTCTGACAGAGCGCTCGCTCTGAATCAGGGCCAGGTTTTTTTTTTAGAACGGCCTCCTGGCCACCTGCATAGCTGTGGGTAACCACCCACAGCTACAGCGAGCTGCCATGATGATGGTCGCGATGGTCAAGACCATCGCAACCATCAGGTTTGCGATGAGACCCTTGTAGTAGGGTCTCGTGGCCGCAAGCCCCAGAGACCTTTCGGCTCTAACAGAACCGGAAGCTCTCCACTGACATCATTTGTGATGTCAGTGGGGCCGCCCCCAAATGACAGGCGTTCTCATGGGAACGCCTCCATTTGGGCAGCCACCCCCCCCGGCCTGCCCACTTTAGGGGTCGAGCTGTCACTCAACATCGACAGCTCGCCCCCTTTGTTGCGAGACCCGGAGCGACAGAGTGCCCATCGCTATCCGGGTCTCGCGCATGCGCATGAAGGAGCTGGCTCCGTCATGTGCATGCGTTCTGGGCCACCATCAACCAGGATGCGAGCGCTCAGAGCTTGCGACCGGGTCTGAATCAGGCCCAGAGTCCAGTGATGAATTTCCTGGTTATGCAGACAGCAGGTGCTTGTAGTGAAGCGATTTTCAAACTTACACTTCTTGATTATACTTTGTCCAAATGTTGTTTTGGTTTTTGGAGGGTTTGAAGTTAGAGTGTTCTCCTTCTGTTTGATTTGGTGTAACTAAGTTAGTAGTATAATATGGGAGCGAATGTCTCACAGCTACAGGGGCGGCGCTCACCTCACTTGACAGGGCAGTTCTGGAACACAGCCATATTGTACTCTATGCATGTTAGAGCCAATGTGGGAAGATGGTATCAGCTGATACTGTAGCTGGGGAGCAGATGTCTGTAAGTGGCAAGTGTGGTGCTCATCTCACTGGATGGAGCAAATCTTAATGAATCTGGACCTCAGCCATCTGTAATCCATGTGAAGACAGACACACAGAAAATTCAGACCCCCTTGTCTTACATGTTGGCCATGCACACAGGATCGGTCCAGAAGTTAATGTTCCATTAGTAGACACAGTAGAAAGTGGGGTGAGAAATGCAGTAACTTAAATACGTTTCTCTGCTTGCAGTAGTTTCATCAGAAGGTCTTTTTTATGTGGAAGTGTGACTACTTGTTGCACTTCAATGTGCACACTAAGGACCTCATTCAGAGTCGGTCGTAGCGGCCGCACAGTCGTACGCCACCGATGTTCGGTAAACTGCGCATGCGTAAAGTTCGCAATGCGCTTGCGCAAACTAGCTGCTACGATCAGAAATTTCTCTCTCCTTGAACACAGCCAGGTCGTTAGTTTGAGTGACAGATTTAGGCGTTTGTGGGTGTTAACAGGGGAAGGTGCTTGAAAACGGGGTAGTGGAGATCCGAACGGCGATCCGATCTTAGGGACGCAACTTGCGAGTGCATCATTTGCATATCCGGCCCCTTTTCCCGAACGACCGTGCGGCCGCAATGACCGACTCTGAATGAGGTCCTATAACTTCCTAGTCTTTAGAAATCCCTGTAAAACCAAACTAGACCTACACTTCTAGGTTAACAGACCATTGTAAAATACACATAGTACTTTAGAATCATGAAAACAATGTTATCAATATATATATACGCAAGTCCAAATAACTGTAGCATTAAGAACAATATAGAATTAAAATTGAGGAGGGGGTGACAATCTGGGACCAGAGCAGTAGTGAAGCTCATGGTTTTCAGCACCATCCAAACATTTTGTGCTTGATTCTTGCATAAGCAGCACTATTTTGGGGTTATGCTACATTACAAATTACAATACATTAAACTACACAATTGCAGCAAAACTTTGCAAGAGGCAGATTTATGAGGATGCATTTCTGTCCTATGCATGAGTACCACAACAAATTCATACACATATCTGCATATTTGGTTGCATATTACACTTATGACTTTTCATACTTGGGATGGAGAGAATGGGTAAGGTTCACATACTGTAATAGTACCTAAGGTACAGCAGGCCGGAATGCATATATATATACTGTACTATATATACTGTACACCTGTAAGAATGGGCACTGTAAGGCTGGTGCAACTAGACACAATAATGATGGTGATGATCAGCAGCACTAGATAGTCACTTCTGACTGGCTAATCACAGATTGACCCCTCTTATTAATAACACTTTATTCATTAGTGTGATTACTAGGGGTGTGCACCGGCCACTTTTCGTATTTTGTGTTTTGCTTTTGGATCTGGATCTTTCTTCGTGTTTTGGATCTGGATTGGTTTTGCCAAAACCACCCTTCTGTGTTTTGGGTTCTGGGTTTTGTGTTTTGGATCTGTATTTTTTTTTAAAAAAGCATAAAAACAGCTAAAATCACAGAATTTGTGGGTTTTTCTACTCCTATGCTATTATTAACCTCAATAACATTAATTTCCACTCATTTCCAGTCTATTCTGAACACCTCACAATATTGTTTTTAGTCCAAAAGGTTGCACTGAGGTAGCTGGATGACTATGCTAAGCGACACGAGTGGGCGGCACAAACACGTGGCCCATCTAGGAGTGATACTGCAGTGGCAGACAGGATGGCAGTTTGAAAAACTAGGCCCCAAACAGTACATAATGCAAAGAAAAAAAAGAGGCGCAAGATGGAATTGTCCTTGGGCCCTCCCACCCACCCTTATGTTGTATAAACAGGACATGCACACTTTAACAAACCAATCATTTCAGCGCCAGTGTCTGCCACACGACTGTGGCTGAAATGATTGGTTCGTTTGGGCCCCCACAAAACAAGCTGGCAATTAATCTGTCCCTGCACAAACTGGCTCTACGGAGGCAAGATGTCATCCTCATCCTCCCCATCCGATTCCTCACCATCTTCAGTGTTGTGTACATCCTCATCCACACAGAGTATTAATTCGTCCCCGCTGGTATCCACCACCACAGGTCCCTCTGTAGGTTCTGGAGGCTGGTCTCCCTGGAAGGGTTGATAATTCATTTTGATGAACATCATCTTCTCCACATTTTGTGGAAGCAACCTCCTACGCCTTTCGCTGACAAGGTTCCCGGCTGCACTAAACACTCTTTCGGAGTACACACTGGAGGGGGGGCAACTCAGGTAAAATAGAGCCAGTTTGTACAGGGGCCTCCAAATTGCCTCTTTTTCCTGCCAGTACAGGTACGGACTGTCTGACATGCCTACTTGGATGCCGTCACCGATGTAATCCTCCACCATTCTGTCAATAGTGACGTAGTCATATGCAGTGACAGTAGACATGTCAGAAATTGTTGCCAGATCCTTCAGTCCGGACCATATGTCCAAACTTGGTCCTGCCTGCCCTGCATCACCGCCAGCGGGTTGCTTAGGATACCTAAGTTGTTTCCTGGCAGCCCCAGAAAAGCAAGAAGGAGCTGTTGACGTGTCATGTTCCACTTCAGCTGACAGTGTTTTCACCAGCAGGACTTTGCACCTCTGCAGGCTTGTGTTGGCCAGAAAGAGAGACACCACATAGGCTTTAAATCTAGGATCGAGCATGATGGCCAAAATGTAGTGGTCTGATTTCAACAGATTGACCACTCTGGAATCCTGGCAAAGCGAATGAAGGGCTTCATCCACAAGTCCCACATGCCAAGCGGAATTAGCTCCGTCTTAGCTCCTCCTTCACTTTTTCCAGCTGCTTCTGCAAAAGCCTGATGAGGGGAATGACCTGACTCAAGCTGGCAGTGTCTGAACTGACTTCACGTGTGGCAAGTTCGAAGGGCTGGAGAACCTTGTACAGCACGGAAATCATTCTCCACTGCGCTTGAGTCAGGTGCATACCCCCTTCTTTGCCTATGTCATAGGTGGATGTATAGGCTTGAATGGCCTTTTGCTGCTCCTCCATCCTCTGAAGCATATAGAGGGTTGAGTTCCACCGCGTCACAATCTTGCTTCAGGTGATGGCGGGGCAGGTTCAAGAGTGTTTACTGGCGATCCAGCCTGCAGCACGCAGTCGCTGAATGGTGAAAGTGGGCAGAAATTTTTCGGGCCACCCAAAGCATCTCCTGCATGCCCCTGTCGTTTTTCAGAAAATTCTGCACCACCAAATTTATTGTGTGAGCAAAACATGGGATGTGCTGGAATTTGCCCAGATGTAATGCCTGCACAATATTGGTGGCATTGTCAGATATCACAAATCCCCAGGAGAGTCTAAGTGGGGTAAGCCACTGGGCGATGATTTCCCTCAGTTTCTCTAAGAGGTTGTCGGCGGTGTGCCTCTTACTGAAACTGGTGATACACAGCATAGCCTGCCTTGGAACGAGCTGGCGTTTCTGAGATGCTGCTACTGGTGATGCTGCTGTTGTTGCTGCGTAAGGTGATACATCTACCCAGGGGGCTGTCACAGTCATATAGTCCTTAGTCTGCCCTGTTCCACTTGTCCACATGTCTGTGGTTAAGTGGGCATTGGGTACAACGGCATTTTTCAGGACACTGAGGACACTTTTTCTGACGTTTCTGTACAGTCTCTGTATCGCCTGCCTAGTGAAGTGGAATCTGGACAGGATTTGGAACTGGGGACACACTACCTCCATCAATTGTCTAAATCCCACTGCACTAATGGCGGATACCGGACTCACGTCTAACACCAACATAGCAGTCAAGGCCTCAGTTATCCGTTTTGCTTCAGGATGACTGCTTCAGGATGGCTGCTGTCGTACTTCATCCTCCTCGCTAAGGACTGTTGGAGGGTCAATTGTTTAGTAAAAGTACTTCCTACTTCCTCTCTGGGATGACAAATGACTCCCAGCAGCAACAGCAGCGGCAGCAGTAAGTGTAGCAATGCAGGATCCTCCGGAGGAATCCCGGATAGGAGAGTCAGTCATGCCAGTGACATCGCCTGCAGGACTACTTCCGATCCTGAGTAAGGAGGAAATTGACGAGGAGGGGGTTGACGGTGTGGTTTGCAGGCGCTTGGATACAACAGGACAAAGAGTTTTAGGTGTCCCTGGACTGCTTACGGTCTTAGCCAAAGTTACTGAACTTGACAGTAACTTTTTATGAATGCGCTGCAGGTGACGTATAAGGGAGGATGTTCCTAGGTGGTTAACATCTCTACCCCTACTTATTTCACCTTTACATATGGTAAGACAGTTGTTGTCCGGATTTGGATAGAAATATTGCCAGACCACAGAGGTGGAATGTTTGGTCTTCTGCCCAGGCATGACCGCGATGGGCTTTTCATCCCACGGACAACAACTGTCTCCCCCGGAGCCTGATTTAAACAAACCACATCACCATCAGAATCCTTCTCGCCAACTTCCTCCTCAGCGCCAGCTACACCCGTATCCTCATCCTGTTGTACTTCAACAGTGACATATTCAAGTTGCATATCAGCAAGTGGACTGTGGGTGCTCCTTTCAGCACTTGCAGAGGGCATGCAAATGTTGGAAAGAGCCACCTCTTCCCGTCCAGTGCTGGGAAGGTCAGGCATCGCAACCGCCACCACACTTGGACTATTCTTGGGGATTTGTGATATCTTCTTAGAACACACAGTTCTTCGCTGTGCTTTTGCCAGCTTAACTCGTTTTATTTTTGTAGCGGGAGGAGGGCTTTCATTGTCATGTGAAGCTGAACCACTAGTCATGAACATAGGGAAAGACCTTAGCCGTTCCTTGCCACTCCATGTCATCAATGGCATATTGGCAAGTTTACGTTTCTCCTCAGATGATTTAAATGTTTTTTTTAAGGTCATTTTCCTGAACTTTGTCATTTGGGATTTTATATGCCCTCTACTATGACATTGGGCAACGACCTTGGCAGACGACATTGATGGCATTTTATCGTCTATGTCATGACTAGTGGCAGCAGCTTCAGGACTAGGAGGATGTGGTTCTTGATCTTTCCCTATTTTATTTTTATCGGACAAAGTTTGGTCCTCCATTTATGTTATATTGATATATACTTGCGGCTAAGGCGCACACAAACACAGAAAAGAAGAATTTTTTATTTTTTTGGGAGTTACACCACCCTTTAGCAGACTTAAGACACAGGCGCACACTTGGCGCTGCTCCTTTGTTGATGCATGTGCGGCTACAGTGCACACAATTCACAACACAGAAAAGAATAATTTTTTATTTTTTATGGAGTGCACTTTGGGGGTTACTCCACTCTTTAACAGACTTATGACACAGACGCACGCTTGGCGCTGCTCCTTTCTTGATGCACGTGCGGCTACTGCGCATACATTTCACACACAAACACAGAAAAAAAAGAATTGTTTATTTTTTGTGGAGCGCACTTTGGGGGTTACACCACCCTTTAACAGACTTATGACACTGGTGCACACTTGGCGCTGCTCCTTTGTTGATGGACGTGCGGCTACAGCGCACACAATTCACAACACAGAAAAGAAGAATTTTTTTTTTTTTTTGAAGTGCACTTTGGGAGTTACATCACCCTTTAACAGATTTATGACACAGATACACGCTTGGCGCTTCTTCTTTGTTGATGCACGTGCGGCTACTGCGCATACATTTCACACAGAAAAAAAAGAATTGTTTATTTTTTGTGGAGTGCACTTTGGGGGTTACACCATCCTTTAATAGATGAGCCACCCGGCCCTTTACTTATGACACAGGCGCACGCTTGGCGCTGCTCCTTTGTTGATGCACGTTCGGCTACTGCGCATACATTTCACACACAAGCACAGGAAAAAAGAAGAACTGTTTATTTTTTGTGGAGCACACTTTGGGGGTTACACCACCCTTTAACAGACTTATGACACAGGTGCACGCTTGGTGCTGCTCCTTTGTTGATGGACGTGCGGCTACAGTGCACACAATTCACAACACAGAAAAGAAGAATTTTTTAATTTTTTTGGAGTGCACTTTGGGGGTTACACCACCCTTTAAGAGATGAGCCAGCCGGCGCTTTACTTATGACACAGGCGCACGCTTGGCGCTGCTCCTTTGTTGATGCATGTGCAGCTACAGTGCACACAATTCACAGACACAGAAATAAATATTTTTTTTGCACTTGGGGGGAGCACCCCTGGTGGACAGATTACCCCCTGGACAACACTACAGCACCCTTTTAGGACTACAGCCTTTATGGGACACTGCACAACACAGCCCAGCCAGCCCCTATAGACTTTTGGAGTGGATACAGCCCCTATGGACAACTGACTGCACAACACAGCCCAGCCAGCCCCTATGGACAACAGCAGCACAACACAGTCCAGCCAGCCCCTATGGACAACAGCAGCACAACACAGCCCAGCCAGCCCCTATGGACTTTGGAGGAGTGGACACAGCCCCTATGGACAACAGCAGCACAGCACAACACAACACAGCCCAGCCAGCCCTAACTCCCACCCTCCCTCTTCACTGTCCACAGCCGGAGTGAGAAATGGCACCGCCGCGGGGACCTTTTATAGAATCCAAAACCCGCGAGATCTGGAAGGCAGGATGATTAAGTTTTTTTCCTCGATTTCAGTTCCGAGTCAGACGGGAAAACCCAAGCCGGACTCAGTTCCCAACTCGGATCGGGGGGGTTCGGATTTCAGAAATCCGAACCCGCTCATCCCTAGTGATTACCATATAATATATATCATATAGGGCTCGACCATTGATTTGTATTATTTAACTAGATTGCAAAAGGAAAAAAAAATTAAACATTTTGTTAAAGGGAATACAAAAGATGTTTGTATTTATTTTTATTTCATTTGCATTAGTATTGAATTATATGGAACACGTGACTCTCACATTTTTAATTACACTGTCAAGACAATTTTCTCTCTTATGTATAACATGACATTTTTATATTGAGAACATATAAAGTAATGTGACATTTACTACCAACACTGTCAAGCCACATCTCTATGCAATCCATATATTTTGTCTGTGCCATCATGGTGCATAAAGATACACACTTGTTTCTCCTGGCATAAACTTGGTGCAGATGCTAGAGCTGTACAGCTGGATGCAGCTTGAGATGCTTCCATCTGAACATAGGCATGTAAAGTAGTGCATAATTATCCTACGTACATGTGTGGTGTAAATGTGCCCAACTCCACTTGACCCTCATGATATCAGAAGAGGAGGTAATGACAATTGTGCTGCACGTTTCCATGCTTGTAAGTGAGTTCGGAAAAACAACTTCACTGTAATTGTTACTCTTACTATCTATGGTCTATTCCTAACACAACTTCACAGAAAGAAAAAAAAAACCTACATCTACGTAGAAGGTAATTATGTATAGTATACTATGGAAGTTAAGTTGTTACTTGTCTTAGGGGTCTACCTGTTAAAAATTTGCACTAACTAAAAATGTGTGCGCCATGATTTACCAATCCAAAATGAGGCCTGGCGAGAACCTCGCTCCTCTGCAAGGGTTTTCTCTCTCTCTTCATCGCCACCAACCAAGTGCTGACGGCGAAGGGTCACAGTAACACGTGCATGCATGGTCAGTAGCTTCAACCGCGGAGATTTAGCAAAACCTTTCCAGCTTTGCAAGTCCTCATTGCTGAGTATAAGGTAACTCCATCTCATGGTGTGGCTAACGCCATCTGAATGTTTTTCGTTGCTAAGTAAATCATGGTTAGCCTCCAGAATTAAGCGTTGCAAATCTCTGAGAAAAGCATCGGAGAAGGAATCTTCTCAGCTTAATAACTAGATCCATTAATATATTATACACTATTCAAACAATTATTGTATATTCACTATATTTAGTAAATAAAAAAATTAAACACATACTTTTTTTTTTTTCAGTATGACTGTCAAGGAGATGATGATGATTACGATGAACACAACCACAAAAATCCATATGAGAATAGCTGCAAAAAAAATAAAAAATTATTTTCAGCAAATATAGTTTTAGTAAATTTGGGTATTAGTAGGTGGGGAGTTTGACTTGGTGGTACACCTGTCAAACCTCTGATTTTTTTTTTTTTAAATCCACGTTTCACCTAATAAGCTTTGATTTGCAAAGAAAAGGTTAAGAGGATTATAGATTTACTGTATAATTCCTCTGTACAGTCTATGAGTAATGTTAGATATAGTACCCTCATAGGATTGGCAGGATGTAATTTGCAGACTATAGGCAGGTTATGGCCTAGAGCTAACAACAGATAAAAAAAGGTAATATTTGCATTTAGGGCCAGATTCAATTCACTGCAAAAAGCCGCGGTTTAGGCAAAAATGTACACTTGTGCCGCGTGAACTTTTCGACGAAAATGCCTATCGTGCTATCCTGTTAGCCGCGGCTTTTTGGACATGCGAATTTTGCATAGCTAAAAGCGGTGCATAGTTTTCCCCATCTCAGAGCATGTGAAAAAATGTGCAAAACCCCTATTTTGGGCTAAAAATATGGGGACTTGGTTCAGAACCCCTTGGACACACACACCCCCTCCCGCTAATGACTAGTTAGGCAAAAGTAATGTTTTAATTAACTTAACTCCCCCTAATAATGACATGTCATTTTTTAGGTCAAAATTTAAAAAGTGTTGAAAATGGGGTTAAAGTAGTGTGGTAGGGAATTTGGGGGGCTATATGGATGGGACAAGTGTTTTTGGGATTGCAGGTGACCGTAGCAGTTGTATTTATAACTTTTTAAAAAATACCATAAAATTAAATTGCAGCATTTATTTTGCCCCAAACAACTAGCTTTCTATCATTTTTCCACTGTTAAAGAAAAATGCATATAACAGCCATTTGACACAATTTAAAAACCCCACACCCTTTGATTTTACCCACTAATACACTTCTAAACAATTACCCAATGTTTTTTTACTTTTTGGGGGGGCACAGGCACATTTTGCCATATTCAGGCGCACTTTACGCCATATTTGTTTTGGGTGAATGTGGCATTGCGTCTTTTCTAATAGGATTTCCCGAAAACCCACATAGCGGCGCAATAGCGCCGAAAAGTGACATATTTGGATGAAGGGTGTGATAAGTTCACACATGCGAAAACGTTTTCGCGTCTAATTGAATCCAGTCATAAATATTTAAATAAAAAAGTATGTGGAAAAAGATAGTAATAGCATGCCTTCAAATCTAGAACTAAAGAATAATAATAAACTTTACATTCCAAAAGAGTGAACCTGATTTCCGAAGTGCGCTGGATGCTTTTGGTTTTGCACCAGTCTACATAGATGGTCATTAAAGCGCACATCAAGGTGTACACCTTCTTCTTTAAGATATCTATAAACTCTATAAAAGTTCTGTTGTCATTGTTCATAATCTAAGACTTCTGATGTTATCAACAGGGAATAATGTACCTCCACTGTAATATATTAGGAGCGCTAGAAGTCAGCTCATATTTCTGTGATTCAACCTACTGTATAGCCTCATTCTTTTATAGGCTCAGACTCCTTGTGACTTCATTTTCAGAAGTGCATTATCATTTAAATAATGGACTTTGTCTAAAAACATCTCTACGATTTAACATCTTTATGGACACTGTATAGAAACTAATATCTGTATTATAAACATTTCTATTGGTAGATGTTGCTACAAGTTATGGGACCCTTGCTTTTAGTGGATCAACTTCTTTATTCTCAATCCCAATGATCCCAGTAGTTTGTGAGCATTTATTTCTGTTCTTTATGTGTGTTTTCAGTGTGTGCACTTATTTATGTTATTTTTATGAATGATAGAAGTCTGCATTTTTCTGCTTTTAGAGAATCAAAGGAACCCCTAGGGACCTTTAACTTATAATTTATAGTAGAGAGCAAATTATCTGACATATCTCAGCAAAGATATGCAGATCCCTAGAGACTGCAAATGATTCATATGAATTATAATGATTAAACTATTCATATAAGGCTTCAATGAGACATTCTGGAAAGAGGACATAAGCTATGAGGTTCTGTATAGTACAACTTCATAGATAAATGTTTTTTTTTTAGTTTCTTTTTGCAAATCTAATCTACATGCCATCTGGTAATGTCTCTACATTGCATAATTCACTGGGAATGTACAATAATAGGACACACAATGTACCTAATATATAACTGAAGTTGACCAAATTTGTGCTGATCACGCTGAAGAATTTATTGATCCAAACTTACAGAGTAGATCTCTTTTAAATGAATATGAAAGTCAAGCTTATGACCTAAATCAATTATTTTCATACTTGTTTACTCTCCTGAAATGTTCAGGAAACTCTCAAGGTTTTGGGAATCTTTCCAGACCCTTGGGAAAACAGGTCACAGTCCCGCATCCCATCGCTTCCTAGAGAAATGAGTGGGACGGGGGTGGAGGAGCATAATGAAATAATTCTCAGCCAATAATGTTATGATTGGCCCACCCCCATTGGGGATGCTACAATTTATGGCATTGCGCCTTGTGGCAAGGAGCCCTGATAATGCGATTAGCGTTGCCTTGCCCACAATACTGACCATCTGCATCTCCCCTCCAGGAGGAAAGGTGAAAAAAGTAGGTAAGTACAGTATGAAGTAATTATGAGGTCATGGGTCAGCCTAGAATTTATAAATTTAGCCTTTTTTGACCAAAGCATAAATGACCAATTTAATGCAATTTTGCTCAGCACAAGCCAAATGACTGAAATGCGGGGACAGTCTGACTTAAAGACATTGATCTACTCCACAGGTTCTCAAACTCGGTCCTCAGCACCCCAAACAGTACATGTTTTTCAGGTCTTCTCACAGAATCACAAGTAAAGTAATTAGCTCTACCTGTGGATCATTACAATGTGTCAGTGAGTAATAAATACACCTGTGCAGCTGCTAGATGATCTGGAAAACATGAACTGTGTGGGTCCAGATGACCGAGTTTGAGAACCACTGATCTACTCTAATGTGTTCTGTGATCTACCATAGTATCCTTATTAAGGAAAAGATGTTGGTTGTGTGCAGTCTTGATAGTATTGCTTGTCTGTATATACTTCTGCAGACCCATCAAACTACCTTTTCTCATAAGCATCAACCATGTTACGTGGTTCTTTATTGTCGGGGAAGCAGATTACTGAAATTATGACTTTTTTTTTCCAAATGACATTTAACACTTTTCCTTTTCTAAAATAGCATTTATTTGTTTCTAAAGACTCAAAGGATATAATACAGCAAAAGAAAGTCCATCGCCATATGCTCCATATATGTGAAAAGGTCTGCATTCTGTCCATACATCCCAGAATTGATTCATAAATTCTGTCATATAAATGCACTGCAATTGTACTGCACATGCGTGCTTTGGCCTGTGTCCATGTTATATACTGTATGTGCCAGTCCAGCACCTCTGGCATAGGGTGTGGGCTTGTTACATAGACAAATAGTTTCACTATTAAAATTGGGTGATGCCCCCGTGATGTAATTCATAATGTACATAATGTAAGGTACTACAGTAATGAATTGTAGAAGTGCAAAAGACTTACCTGTAGATATCCTGCCTTCCCTATTATGTGCTATACAGAATTAGAAAAGAAAGAATATATGTGGTAAAAAAAATTGTAAATGCTGTAAAAAAGGATTACACACATATGTTACCCTGGCAATAATAAACTCATATTCAAAGATTAACTTTAGTGTTTAACAACTTATCATTTTGCACAGGAATAAAATGTGGTTGCTCTAATATATAAGCTGCATACAAACAGCATTTGAAAGTATTATTGTGGACATGCAGGGACAACAAGAGCAGTGACAGGCCCGAGTACGGAGAGTAGCATGGGCAAATCGGGGAGGGGCATTTACGCCAGGGAAGGGGGAAGATTTGTCATAACACTTGCAGGAGAGAGAGGAGACTGCTGCTGCTCAGCGACAGCAGCCTCCCTGGACCCACCGCTGCGGAAGAGAGACTGCTCCTGCTGAACAGCAGAACTCTCCTCTCTCTCGGGCCCTTGCTGCCGGCCCGGGCTCTGGAAAGTAATACCCGCTCCCCCCCCCCCCTGCGCCCCTGTAGAAATGTAAATTCAAATTGTGCACTTACTGTGTGTGGAAGTAGATTGTGAAGTTACTGTGATAAAAGTGCTTATGTGATGCGTATTTGTTGCTTCTGGTATTACTTCTAAAAAAAAAAATGGAAATAAGAAAAATTACTTGGACAGTAACACAACAGACACCAAGGGGTAAATTTAAAGTGAGAGTTTTTAGAAGTGGAGATGTTGCCCATAGCAACCAATTGGATTCTAGCTATTATCTTCTACAAGGTGCTAGTCAAATGTTAATTAGAATCTGATTGGTTGCTATGGACAACATCTCCACTTCTAAAAACTCTCACTTTAGTAAATATACACCCAATAATGAATCTTATCGAGTCAAAAGTAAAAAATTTAGACTGAATTGTTTAAATAATACAATGAACCTGAACCCCGCAGTAGAGTTACAACCATATTATTTCTCAGATTTCAGATAATTATCATCAGACTCCTCCACATTCCCTTTTATATGTCATATCATGAAACGACTCCATATATATATTTGCGCAGAAACTGCAGCCAGTTGGAACTCAAGGGCTCTTATTTTTATACTAGACGACTCCATATGCCAACTTCTCCACATCAATGCCTCATGAATCTACATATGTCAGTTCGTCCTCATGCCTTTTTATATGGCATCAGACCCCTCGTGGCTCAACATACAGTATGTTAGACAGATCCCCTTCATATGCCTGAGCTCTCTTATCCCCCTACATATGCCAGAGCCCACTCATGCCACTTTTATTTTCACTGAATAGTAGCTGTTATTGTACCATTAGTAGTTGGCCTGCCCCTTTATATTGTTGAAGGTGGAGTGTGCTACTGTACACACTCCTCCAGTGAGGCTTAATTACCTGTTCCAAGATGGCCAGCGACCTAAGTACTGCGCATGCATGGCACAATCTTGTCACTGTGTTAGAGCGCCACGGTGGGAGACAGGTGTCTTGCACTTAGCTCCACAGAGATCTGCAAATAATTGCCACCAAAATGCTTTCCGGGGATCCTTCACTGCTACATGCTAGCTGCACACACTTACTGGTTGGTGAGCTGTATGACACCCTGCTCCGCTCCATCTACCAATGTGTATAACAGTGAGTACAACTGTACCTGCTTTACCTTCCATAAAACCACTGCACTGGTTAAGTAACAGGGTTGTTTGTAGTATCAGGGCATCAGCTAGTGTGAACAGAAACTCTGTTATATTATCAAGCCAGAACAGAAAGGGGGGCAGCAACAGAGGAGGTAGACTGCAGGTGGCAACAGAAGACTCATTCAGCAACACAGGAGATGGGCTATGGGTGGCAACAGAAGAGATGGGCAGCAACTAGCAACAGAGGAAGTGGGCTATGGGCTGGAACAGAGGAGGTGGGCAGCAACAGAGGAGGCATGTGCCAACAGTAGAATCAGCAATGAGAGTGGGGAAAAAATGTAATTTCCAAATGCTCCCCATCTGGAAATATGGGCACTCCAGACTCTGGACAGATGCCCGGATCTCCAGGCTGTCCAATGAAAATCTCAGGTGGGTGGCTAATATAAGTGTTAGTATTGGTCACAAAATAACAATATCTATTTAAACCATTGATATACTGTAAATTCTGAAAATCAGAATAAGAAGAATGCATGCAGTTATACTCCAGGTGGAAATCAATAAAATAATATTTGTATTTTTTATGCAGTCTACTTAAAGGGTCCAACAATACTACTGTACACTTCAAACATTGTTTATAACCAGACTTGTGATTGGGGCAAAATAAATACACAGTATACTGTACTACGACTAATAATAATAATAATAATTACAGTAAAAATAATAATTGTATACATTTTACCATTATAATCCTGATATTTTAATACAATTGTGACTGTTATCCACGTTATAGAATATGACATTTACAATTCAATATCTATATAGTCTGGTAAAACATACCTGTGTGTGATTCATTTCCTGCATTTTCAAAAAGAAAAAGATAAACACATTACAAAATGAATATCCTAAAAAAGAAAGTATTTTACAATAAAGGCTAGCAATAGGCAAGCTGGTATTGCAAGACTACTATCATTATTTTTGGTCACTGTAGCAACCACACTCCCTGTAGTTTCACTAGTGGGGGTATATTAGTATTATTAGTATTAGTATTATTAGTATTAGTATTATTATTATTATTATTATTAGTATTATTATTATTATCTTTTGTTTATATGGAGCCACAAGTGTTCTGCAGCACCTTACAAAGTACATAAACAAATAAGTGAACAAGAAACCAGTGACTTACAGTACAATACTATGCAGGACAAGGACTTGCATATATGATTTACATGCATTGCTGCATTATTATCGATCATAACACTCAAATAAGCAGCAGGGTGTAAGCAACCAAGTGTTAGGTGCCCTAGTGGGGAGCAAGGAGTAGATGAAAGTATAAGTAAGGAGAAGCACAAGTGGGTAGAGGGCCCTGCTCGTGAGAGCTTACATACTAAAGGGGAGATGCAGACAAGCAGGCATGACACAGATGGAGAAGACAGGGAGGAAGGAGCATGTAGCAGCCAATCAGCATCTAGCTGTCATATTTATGACACAACCTGTAAAATGACAGAATCTGATTGGTTGGTACTTTATCTCTCTCCAAGATTTGATAAAACACCCCCAGGGTCTGATGAAATAGAAGTTTGCATTTTTACTTACTAAAGTGAGAGTTTTTAGAAGTGGAGATGTTGCCCATAGCAACCAATCAGATTCTAGCTACTGTATTATCTTCCAGAAGGTGCTAGTAAATGTTAAGTAAAATCTGATTGATTGCTATGGGCAACATCTCCACTTCTAAAAACCCTCACTTTAGTAAATATACACCCAATAATGAATCTTATCGAGTCAAAAGTAAAAAATTTAGACTGAATTGTTTAGATAATACAATGAACCTGGACCCCGCAGTAGAGTTACAACCATATTATTTCTCAGATTTCAGATAATTATCATCAGACTCCTCCACATTCCCTTTTATATGTCATGTCATCAAACGACTCTATATATATACTTGCACAGAAACTGCAGCCAGTTGGAACTCAAGGGCTCTTATTTTTATACTAGACGACTCCATATGCCAACTTCTCCACATCAATGCCTCATGAATCTACATATGTCAGTTCGTCCTCATGCCTTTTTATATGGCATCAGACCCCTCGTGGCTCAACATACAGTATGTTAGACAGATCCCCTTCATATGCCTGAGCACTCTTATCCCCCTACATATGCCAGAGCCCACTCATGCCACTTTTATTTTCACTGAATAGTACCTGTTATTGTACCATTAGTAGTTGGCCTGCCCCTTTATATTGTTGAAGGTGGAGTGTGCTACTGTGCACACTCCTCCAGTGAGGCTTAATTACCTGTTCCAAGATGGCCAGCGACCTAAGTACTGCGCATGCATGGCACAATCTTGTCACTGTGTTAGAGCGCCACGGTGGGAGACAGGTGTCTTGCACTTAGCTCCACAGAGATCTGCAAATAATTGCCACCAAAATGCTTTCCGGGGATCCTTCACTGCTACATGCTAGCTGCACACACTTACTGGTTGGTGAGCTGTATGACACCCTGCTCCGCTCCATCTACCAATGTGTATAACAGTGAGTACAACTGTACCTGCTTTACCTTCCATAAAACCACTGCACTGGTTAAGTAACAGGGTTGTTTGTAGTATCAGGGCATCAGCTAGTGTGAACAGAAACTCTGTTATATTATCAAGCCAGAACAGAAAGGGGGGCAGCAACAGAGGAGGTAGACTGCAGGTGGCAACAGAAGACTCATTCAGCAACACAGGAGATGGGCTATGGGTGGCAACAGAAGAGATGGGCAGCAACTAGCAACAGAGGAAGTGGGCTATGGGCTGGAACAGAGGAGGTGGGCAGCAACAGAGGAGGCATGTGCCAACAGTAGAATCAGCAATGAGAGTGGGGAAAAAATGTAATTTCCAAATGCTCCCCATCTGGAAATATGGGCACTCCAGACTCTGGACAGATGCCCGGATCTCCAGGCTGTCCAATGAAAATCTCAGGTGGGTGGCTAATATAAGTGTTAGTATTGGTCACAAAATAACAATATCTATTTAAACCATTGATATACTGTAAATTCTGAAAATCAGAATAAGAAGAATGCATGCAGTTATACTCCAGGTGGAAATCAATAAAATAATATTTGTATTTTTTATGCAGTCTACTTAAAGGGTCCAACAATACTACTGTACACTTCAAACATTGTTTATAACCAGACTTGTGATTGGGGCAAAATAAATACACAGTATACTGTACTACGACTAATAATAATAATAATAATTACAGTAAAAATAATAATTGTATACATTTTACCATTATAATCCTGATATTTTAATACAATTGTGACTGTTATCCACGTTATAGAATATGACATTTACAATTCAATATCTATATAGTCTGGTAAAACATACCTGTGTGTGATTCATTTCCTGCATTTTCAAAAAGAAAAAGATAAACACATTACAAAATGAATATCCTAAAAAAGAAAGTATTTTACAATAAAGGCTAGCAATAGGCAAGCTGGTATTGCAAGACTACTATCATTATTTTTGGTCACTGTAGCAACCACACTCCCTGTAGTTTCACTAGTGGGGGTATATTAGTATTATTAGTATTAGTATTATTAGTATTAGTATTATTATTATTATTATTATTAGTATTATTATTATTATCTTTTGTTTATATGGAGCCACAAGTGTTCTGCAGCACCTTACAAAGTACATAAACAAATAAGTGAACAAGAAACCAGTGACTTACAGTACAATACTATGCAGGACAAGGACTTGCATATATGATTTACATGCATTGCTGCATTATTATCGATCATAACACTCAAATAAGCAGCAGGGTGTAAGCAACCAAGTGTTAGGTGCCCTAGTGGGGAGCAAGGAGTAGATGAAAGTATAAGTAAGGAGAAGCACAAGTGGGTAGAGGGCCCTGCTCGTGAGAGCTTACATACTAAAGGGGAGATGCAGACAAGCAGGCATGACACAGATGGAGAAGACAGGGAGGAAGGAGCATGTAGCAGCCAATCAGCATCTAGCTGTCATATTTATGACACAACCTGTAAAATGACAGAATCTGATTGGTTGGTACTTTATCTCTCTCCAAGATTTGATAAAACACCCCCAGGGTCTGATGAAATAGAAGTTTGCATTTTTACTTACTAAAGTGAGAGTTTTTAGAAGTGGAGATGTTGCCCATAGCAACCAATCAGATTCTAGCTACTGTATTATCTTCCAGAAGGTGCTAGTAAATGTTAAGTAGAATCTGATTGATTGCTATGGGCAACATCTCCACTTCTAAAAACCCTCACTTTAGTAAATATACACCCAATAATGAATCTTATCGAGTCAAAAGTAAAAAATTTAGACTGAATTGTTTAGATAATACAATGAACCTGGACCCCGCAGTAGAGTTACAACCATATTATTTCTCAGATTTCAGATAATTATCATCAGACTCCTCCACATTCCCTTTTATATGTCATGTCATCAAACGACTCTATATATATACTTGCACAGAAACTGCAGCCAGTTGGAACTCAAGGGCTCTT
Organism: Taudactylus pleione; assembly: GCA_031769625.1. Taxonomy (NCBI): domain Eukaryota; kingdom Metazoa; phylum Chordata; class Amphibia; order Anura; family Myobatrachidae; genus Taudactylus; species Taudactylus pleione. Next base: position 519,875 of record JAUIMM010000512.1, on the reverse strand, counting down.
ATTTTTATACTAGACGACTCCATATGCCAACTTCTCCACATCAATGCCTCATGAATCTACATATGTCAGTTCGTCCTCATGCCTTTTTATATGGCATCAGACCCCTCGTGGCTCAACATACAGTATGTTAGACAGATCCCCTTCATATGCCTGAGCACTCTTATCCCCCTACATATGCCAGAGCCCACTCATGCCACTTTTATTTTCACTGAATAGTACCTGTTATTGTACCATTAGTAGTTGGCCTGCCCCTTTATATTGTTGAAGGTGGAGTGTGCTACTGTGCACACTCCTCCAGTGAGGCTTAATTACCTGTTCCAAGATGGCCAGCGACCTAAGTACTGCGCATGCATGGCACAATCTTGTCACTATGTTAGAGTGCCACGGTGGGAGACAGGTGTCTTGCACTTAGCTCCACAGAGATGTGCAAATAATTGCCACCAAAATGCTTTCCGGGGATCCTTCACTGCTACATGCTAGCTGCACACAGTTACTGGCTGGTGAGCTGTATGACACCCTGCTCCGCTCCATCTACCAATGTGTATAACAGTGAGTACAACTAAATAAACCCAGTGGTGTCAGCTACTCTTTAGAAAGTATCATTTCATTAGGAAATTATATACAGTAAGAAAATGGTGGGCAACAGACCCCCTCTAAATTCTATGCCCTTGATCTGACTTCTCAGGTTTGTTATAAAGGCATAAATTCAGGTCAAATGGCATTTTAGGAGCATGTGTGGAGGTCTGTATGGCACGTGGGGCTTATCTGAGAGTTATATGGGAGGTCAAGTGGCATAAAGGGTTTGGTTGACTGGCATTTGGGAAAGTTGAATGGCATATGAGGGCAATGTGGGGCGGTCTGAGAAATTTGTAATGTACAGTATGTGGAGATGGCTGATTGGCATGTGGGGCTTTTGGGAAGGGCTGAGTGGCATGCAATGGAGCTTCGAAGTGAGGAGTATGTGGGAGCATATTGGAATGTGCCATGTGGGGCTGAGGACATTTCAAGGCAGTTTTTTTATTCTCAAAGACTCTGGCCTTATTCAGTCATTTTTTTTATCTCATCTTTCAATTTTGTAACTGTGCATGTGCAAATTTTCACTAAAGCTGCTGCAGACCTGTTTTAAAAGTGACACTGCAGACTACACTCGTTTTACACAAATGCATGCGACATATCAGGGACGTAATTATGGTTGTGCGAGCGGTGACATTGCACATGGTGCAGAGTCCTGGGGATGGCACCAAAACTGCCCAAAAGGACCTGCATGTGACTTGCAGCCAGTAACACTGCTGCAGAGCCACAAGGAGCTTGTGGGGCTACCTGTAGCACCCTTAGGATGCCGTAGGCAGTTCTCTACTTCCTAAAACCTGCGGCCCCACCCCTAGGTGTGACGTCATGATATTACGGATTTAGGGGGCGTGGCCAGAACAGGACTGCATAGAGTCCGATTCCAGCCTGCTTGTTGAAGGACAAGTCTGCACTTCCATTTTTAAGTGTTGCCTATCCTCCAACTTGACCCCTCCCATCAGGTACAAGATGCTCTGCTTCTGGACTTCCCACCTAATGTATGATTGCAGTCACCTGTGTTGAGCTAGTTAATTGATAAAACAGGTGTTTCACCACAGGTGGCTGCAATCATCAATTAAGAAGAAAGTCCAGGAGTAGAGCATTCTGTACCTAATGGAACGGGTCATGTTGGAGGGTCTGGTGTTGTCATTAAATTAAATGTCTTTTTTGTGTTTGCTGCTCTTCAAATTTTACAAACTACAATCCAATCGAGTGCTTATTATCTGCTCTATCCAGCCATTAACTGTAATGTGTTTTTATTATGTATTGCAATTTTTAGCATTCGGCAAACGCAGGCTGAAACCAAGTTTCCAGTCAGCAACCTGCCACATGAAATCTACCTACCCTCCAACATGACCCCTTCCAACCGGTACACAATGCTCTGCTCCTGGACTTCCCACCTAATTAATGATTGCAGACACCTGTATTGAGCTAGTTAATAGATGAGGCAGGTGTTTCACCACAGGTGGCTGCAATCATCAATTAAGATGGAAGTCCAAGAACAGAGCTTTTTGTACCTGGTGGAAGGAGGGTTAGGTTTGGGGCTCCCGGGGGGGACTTAGGGTTAGGTACCCCCCCCCCCGGGAGGTTAGGGTTAGGCTAGTCCGGCGGTAAATCATACCGATTTCCCTTGGAGAAGTCTACGATTTCTCCAGCGGTTCCTGTACTGTATCCACAACACTTCTACTATTGTATCATATAGTCTTGTCAGTGATTTTATGTAACAAGCTTATGTTTTACACTCTGCTGGTTAAGTCTACTCTGTTCTGTGCAGATCTGTATTTGTTTGCCTTTGCCTAGCTACCTTTTACCATGTGACAGGTCAAAGGGTTGAATCCTCCAATTTATTTTACTGCATTTATTCTGTGTATGAGTTGCTGACAGGAGCTGTGTAAGTCTTCACGACCCTACAGGCTTATGTCTTCTTATCGCACATTGGGCGGGATGCATGATGCATCGCACTCGCGATGCATTCCGCCAGTCAGCGCATGCATGCCGGTGTTGGTAAAGGCTCTGTCGATAAGAGTGACCCTTTGCGATGGAGGGACTTCCAGGTCTATGACCCAGAAGCCCCTCCGGCATCCTTCTGTGCATGTAATGGTGGGTGCTGGGAGGGATCCAATTGGATCCCTCTTTCAGCTCTCTCCCAATAGAAGCCCATAGGCTTCTATGTGTAACTCCATCAGGGGTTTGGTGCATATGAGAAATGTAGTCAAACCCGCATTTTCAGGGTTTGACCGCATTTTTCTCATTGATGCATCCATTTGCATGTTGGCTACGCATAGTGAGGGTACATTGAGGATGAGTAGATGGAATTCAGGACTATGCAGAGTTGTAGGCAAGCAGATCTCCGTCTGATTTCAGATTAATCTCTTGCACTGGGAATAGGGTTGGTACATGTGCACGCTGATTACGATAAAAGCTATTTGACAAAGCATATAGATTGCACTCATATAGATTGGTATAACTCAGCATATGGGTGTATAGCTGCATTCAGGGCCTGATTCAGGCCCGTTCACTAGGCTGCGTTCGCACGTAGCCTGCCGATGTTTGCAAAGTGCGCATGCATACAAGACGCAGTGCGCGTGCGCGAACTAGTCCATGCGATCAAGAAGCATTCGCCCCTATACATAGATACCTCGCTAGAATGAGTGACAGGACGAGCCGTTTGTGAGTGGTGACAGAGGTTGGTCGATGGAAACGGCGGTGTGGTGGTACGAACACAGGCGTGTCTGTGCGCCTTAATGCCACTTCAGAGACGTGCATAATTAAGACGCAGCATCATAATACACGTCACATAGCTGATTTACACACTGAAGCACTCGCAGTGCTTGAGGTAGGGTATGGTCAGCCACAAGTGCTGCGTATGGGTCCGATGTTACTCGATGTTACCGATTGTTGAATACACTTCCTGGAGATGACGTGTATTACTAAGGGAGAGTGCACATCTTATGACAGGCTGGTGGGCATCTAAATACACACTGTGATCGCACGCCAAGACATAGTGGGTGTGCTAATGTCTTACCATGCGATCGCGGGATTTGCATACTTTGGCAGTTGGCGGCTGCGTGCGAATGCATCTAGCGAGCGGGTCTGAATCGGGCCCTTAGTCCCATGCATGCACTGCAAATGTAATTGTGGCCAACTTGCATGCAATTCTAAATCTGCCTCTGGACGTTGGCAGGGCCGGATTAAGGCTAGAGAGGGCCCCAGGGCAACTAAATTGTGCGGGCCCCTTCAAGCCACATGGAGCTTCCCCCCTTCCCGTAAGCCTTCTGCCCTCCTACCCCCAAAGCCTCCGCCGCTGACTTACCTGAGTGCCAGTGTGCAGGCGTGACCTCCTCCTCCGCCCTTCTGCTCCATGGGAGGTTTCTGTCCTCCCTGAGCTCCATAACATTAACCTGGTCCTCTCATCGGCGTCGCGGACGTAATGTGTCACGTGGCGCCGGTGAGAAGACTCGGGAGCCACTCTGCGCTGTATGCAGCGGCACTGACTGTGCTGTTGCATACATTAACAGCGGATCGCAGTGAGCCTCAATCCGGGAACAGGTGTCACAGGACACCTGTTCTCGGCAGGGTCACACTGACCCTGTGTGGGGGCCCCTCTGTGTGTGGGGGCCAAGGGACGACTGCCCCTGTTCTGTTGCCCCCCCCTTAATCCGGCCCTGGACGTTGGTATGAAACATATAAACTCATTTAAATCTAAATCTCTATATTATAAATAAACACCTAAACAATGAAATAGACATTGATATAAAAAGCTACAGTAGCATGACAAATATGCAATATGTATGAACTATTATAGATCATTATAAAATGTTATTTCATGACATCAGCTACCGTTTAAAGGTATCAATGCATTAGTAAATTATATACTATATGGTATTCTAAGGTAAAAAAATTTAAATAATTTCATGCAATTTTTTTCTAACAAACTTACGTTCATATGATATAGTGCTATTTTGAAGAAAAGTTAAATGTTGACTGTTGTTTGCTGATTGGTCTGGTGAGTTTTCTATGAACAATAAGAAATAAATACTGAATGTTAATTTTTTTATTTATATATTTATTTCATTAATATTAGAAAATGCATAGATCTATTTAGACAAAAATCAATAACAGAAAAAAAGTAAAAACAAAAAAAGCAAAACAGTTTAATCAAAGTGAAAAGTCCAAAGAAAGAAATATAGATTTTTTTATTTATTACTATGATAGCAAGGACAGTATCAGGCAATTACTAAGATTACTAGCTGAAAGTGAGTAAGGGGCATATTTATAAGAGTCCGCATCTCAGCTGCGAATGGAATGTGATAAATTTGCCCAAATTTGCATTGCAATATTGATGTATCAAATATCGCATGCCGGGACAAACCTTGCGAGAAAGCTCTGTCCCTGCGAATGCTTTCCCAACATTTCTCAGGGTATGTTTTGCAAAAAATACCCTAAGACAGTGCCTGTGTCACTGGTACCGCCACCCCCCCAACCCTCCGCTCTCCTGTACAGTTTACACTGACCCCCGTTCAGGTGATCGGTGCGATCCCTGCTGTATACTGAGGATGCTGCTGGGACTTCACAGCGTCTCAGTTTACCGATCAGATGATCAGGGCACAGCGATCAGATGGTCACCAGGGAGTACACTGGGTCACCGATCACCTGAAAGGAGGTAAGTGTGGGTTTTTTTGAGTGTTTCTTTTTAAACTGTGATCAGCCTGTGGTCTATCAGATACACATGGCTGATCACAGAAGACTACTCTGGGCTCTGCCCTCTTTCAGCAGGCAGGAAAGGCTGAGCTATAGTAGGGGAAACAGTGGGGGAGCCATGCTTAATGCAGGGCCTTTCACGGTGATGCGATCTGCTTTCTAAAAGAAAGCACATTTAAGGGCTTGGAGTAGTTTTTTTTTACAAAATGCCCTTCAATACATTTAACTGATACTAAAATAATGTGAAAAGGGTGTGAAAACACCAATTTTTACATTATTTTAGTTAAAAAAAATTGATAAATAGGCCCCTTAAAGTGCTGGAGTACAGGTCACAGGTTTTTACTGTAACAGGTCAATCTGGGGAGAATACTAAACCTTTTTCCCAGTTGTATGAAGACTGTCTATCTTGGTAGAAGCACCCTGAGTGGGTTAGAAGAAGTGTGAATGTGGGAGTTGGAAAGCAGGGCCAGTGGTGGTGTAAGAATAGAGGTAGGCTTTAATGACCAGGTGGGTTTTTAAGGAGAAATTGCATATTTAATTATGTTGGAGAGTCTGATTGGATGTGGAAGTGCATACAATAGGTGTTAAGTTACATGGAAGAAATCTTAGAGGCATTACTATTCCATTGGTTAACAATTGAAAGTTGAGGCACTAGTCATTGACAGAGCAGAGGGGGGGGACAGTCTGTGTATAGAGAGATGAGGGGTTAAATTTACTAAGCAGTGTCATTACATACTGCCGGAAACCACCATTGATTGATAGCTGTTTCTCTGTCTAATTGACAACATATACTAAAGGTCAGTTTTGATGTCTAAATTGAAACCCCTGTCAATCCCCAGCAGTTTCTAGATGACAACCCGCCATGTAGTGTTCTATTTTGCTGTAGTTTCTATTAAAGTCATTGCGGGATAGAAGGTAAACAATAGGCAAGCCCTAAACAGATCACTATGATCTCTGCAGGCTCTTGTTTTCTTTAATACTGTAGAAATGGTTACAAAAAATTAAATTGCGTTGGGTCCCCCCCTAAATCAATAAGAAGCCCTGGACCTCTAAGTCTGGTATGTTATTGGAAAATTGGGGGGTAAAAGCATGGTGTTCCCTGTATTTCGCAATAATCTCACCAGGCTGAATCAGTCGGAAGGATAACGCTATTGCAGGGAGGCACACAGTGTGAGGTCACCCTTCCATAACATTAACCAGCCCCATCCAGGTCAGCCATGGGCTGGAATCCCTCCTAGGGGGATATAGTGAGTAAATAATAAATAATATTGTTTTTTACAGGCAGACTACAGGTCCCAGCAAGCCTGCCACAGCATGATGGCACTTGTAGAACAACAAGTGCCAGCAATCTTGGACATTAAGAGCCCCTTATACCTGTAGTCCACCTGTAAAAAAAATATATTAAACAAAAGACATGGCACACACACACAGTATGTCCTTTGTTAAATAAACACGCCCACCCCCCACGCATCCCTCTTTCACCAATTTATTATTTACAAAATGCAGTGACCACATCCTCTTCGGTCCATCCCGACACCTGGCAAAACAAAAAAAATCTTGATGGACTGGCTTTGTGGCACATGGTGCAGCAGAGCTGCGACAAATGTGACAGGTTCAATCCTGGTCACTCCATAGACAAGAATAGGGAAGTGTTGGTTGGCTGAGAGTGTGGGGGCAGCACTATCAGCCAATCAGCTCTTCCCCATTAATTTCTATGAAGTGAATGGTAGTGATCCTGTCACATTCATCAAAGCTCTGCTGTACACTGTGCATAGAGCCAGTCCGTCAAGATTTATTAGTTTTGCAAAGTGTCGGTATGCTATATGGAATGAAGAGGACAGCTTCAGGAATTTTAGTGGAGAACGAAGTTTGCGCGTGGGAGTGTTTTTTGATAAAAAATTACAATACTCAGCGTTCGTGTACTGTCTTTCATTTAATATTTTGTTTACAGGCTGGTAATTGTTGTTTGACAAGTACTATCATGTTAGGACAGGCTTACTGGGACCTGTAGTCCATCTGTAATAAACAATTTTTAACTATTTCTGCAGTATTAAACAGAACAAAGCCTGCACAGATCACAATGAGTGCTTCTACTAAAACTCGTCTACCACATGCAGATCTATTGTTTGGGCGAATTTACTGGTGGTTTTCAAACACACCACTTTGTAAATCAGGGGTTTCTATTCTATTCTTTCTATGGTCTAAAACATTGATGGTGCTTTGATATTCAATTATGTTCCACTCTATTCTAAAGTATGCTGTCACAGCAGTTTTGCAGCAGTTTTGGCCATAGTAAATTGGAGGATAGGAAAGCCACAACTAAACTACCTGGATTTAGAACACACTGCTTAGTAAATTTTGCCTAATTTCAGAGGGGATCGGTATGAATGACCGCCGGACGTCTGCCCGGCAGGTATCCAAATCCCTATCTGTAAGCACACTACCTAACCCTAATCTTCTCCTAACCCTAACCTTCCCCCTAGTGCCTAACCCTAATCCCCCCCTCTAAGTGCCTAAACCTAACCCCTCATTCCCGCAGCCTAAACCTAAGTCTCCCAAGGGGGTGCCTAACCCTAACCTTCCCCTGGGGGTGCCTAAACCTAACCCCCCCTTCCCCTAGCCTAACCCCACCGGGGTGGTGCCTAACCCTAAGTCCTCTGGGGAGCCCTGAAACCTAACCCCCCCGCGTGGATGTCCACGCTCTGCCGCCCGGCTTACCTTCGATCGGTATGCCGGGCGTCGGGCTCCCGGCAAGGGGATAATGATAGGTGTTAGTGTTTCGACTGTCGGGATTAAACAGTCAGGAAGCCAACAGTCGGCATTTCGACCATCGGCTTCCTGAATGCATCCCTTTCAGGGATGTAGAGCTGAGAAGAACCTAGGGCTTTATAAGTGAGAGTGTGGAGTGTTGAATGGCTTCTTTAGGATATAGGGAACTTATATAGGGATTTTCAGAGCTAAAAGGCAAGAGAAGTTTGCAGAGAGGGGAAAATCAGTCTTGTCATGTAATGAGGATGGATTTAAGTGGGTAGTGTTAGATGAAGATCACAGGAAGAAGTCGCAGTAGTTCACTTAAGAAATGTTAAGACAGAGGATAAGAATTTTGATCGCTTCATGAGTGAAGAAGGGTCTAAAAAAGAACAGTAGACATGAGGTACAGACAATAGCGTACTGCATCACATTCTCCCCTGTTCACCAGACATTCTGCCTTAGTGCTGTAAAAGCATAGAAACCATCTTGTTCTAAATATACTTTTCAATTTTAATTCTAAATAGAATTTTTGTCTTTAAGCTTGGAAAATGTAGCATGTACGCACAAGGTCATGTGATAAGGAGTATTTATTCAAATACTTATTTTATGGTAATCTGCTGTTAATGAATAACGGGCCTCTCTCTGAATAGCTGAAGGCTTGCCGTGTATTCTGAACAGATGTGTTGCCTAAGCAGTTTGAAAGAGTATAAATATGACTACTTGGTTAAGATTAAAACTCAGAGAAAGATCCGTGCTACACAATGTGGTGTGGTGTATTTTTCTCTCCTATTGATCAATAGCATAGCTGCAGCAAAGAGCTCTGAGGGGTGCCAGAACTCAGTCCATTTAACCATAGTTATGTGGGCAGAATTGACAGCGCTATACCGAACTCTTAGCTTTACCCCACACATCTGTTCCTTAGCACTGTCTTGTTGCCTCCTCTTTCGAAACTCATGAAACTCCCTACCCCATCTGACCAAATTGCCTTTCAACCTTCAATCATTCAATCACTCACCAAATGTATCTCTTCACTATAGTGTTTCTACCACCAGCTGGGTCTTCCACCTCTGCATGTTCTACAAGTTAAGTTGATATGTCCATTTCGAGTACAACTAACTCCTACTGTCTCAGCATTGTCCTTTACCTTGGAACTGACATCTCTCTGAATCAGGTATATCTGTACTCTCTCTCTCTCTCTCTCTCGCTCTCTCTTCTCTCACTTTCTCTCTCAAGATCCTCATATGTAGTTAGTTTTGTTCATGTATGATTTGTATTTTATATTATACGTAACTCTTACTGGCTGGCACTGCAGACTTTTGTGGCACCCTACAAATAAATAAAAATGATGATCAATGCATCATTATGGAACCACATAATTTTGTGTATGTGTTTGGTCTTGTTGCTGCAGCACTTAAAGGATGGTGATGGCTAATTCCTATTGATGGCTTACTGATGGCTTACTATGGATCAATTCCTCTTTGGTGGCTAGTAGTGGATGAGATTGGAGACAATAGGTTCAGCTCAGGACAGTCAGAGAACAAACAAGCATTTAAGCTTATCTGTGTCACGGCTCGGGTAATTGGGATTGGTGAACCCGAACTGGGTTGATGAACAGAGACACCTGGACCAGTGGGTAGTTGGAATTTAGATGGTTTAATGTAATTCTTGGTCATACAGCTGAATGAGGACTTTAGTATGAGATGTAGAATAATGTCCTCTATGCAGAGATGCGCAACAAAAGATACTGAATAAAACTATAACACAAAAGTCTCTGGAGTACACAAAGTAACGTGTCAACAAGAACTGTAGACTTGGAACTGTAGAATTAGACGAGGAATATTAAAGCTTGAAATAGAGTCCGGGCAGAGGTTTGCTGAATAAGAATTGGATACTTGAATGTGACTCCAGGGCGGAGTACGCTGGATTGGAGTGAGAACTTGAGTCTGACTCCGGGATGGAGTATGCTGGATTGGAGAGAATACTTGAATAGGACTCCGGGATGGAGTATGCTGGATTGGGTGAGCACTTTGAATCGGACTCCGGGATGGAGTGTGCTGGATTGGGTGAGCACTTTGAATCGGACTCCGGGATGGAGTGTGCTGGATTGGGTGAGCACTTTGTATAGGACTCCGGGATGGAGTGTGCTGGATTGGGTGAGCACTTTGAATAGGACTCCGGGATGGAGTGTGCTGGATTGGGTGAGCACTTTGAATAGGACTCCGGGATGGAGTGTGCTAGATTGGGTGAGCACTTTGAATAGGACTCCGGGATGGAGTGTGCTGGACTGGAAGCAGGAGTACTCCTGAGTGGAGTATACAGGAACTTGAGGCAGGCAAACTGGAAAGGAACCCAGCGGAGCTCAGGAACAAAGGTCTTGCTGTAGCAAAGAGCACTATTGTACTGGCAATGAGACAGAGTCAGGGAAGGGCTTTTATACCCCTGCTCGGATGCTGATTGGCTGGAGCAACTGGAGAGTGCTGCTGACTGGATGGATCTGGACCACCTGACTTGATCCAAGATGGCCGCGCCCATGATCTGGAGGTCTGACACACTGAAGTGCAGGAAGTGCATGGAAGTGTGGCTGGGACACCTAGGCAACAGCGGGGATGCAGGAAACCACCTTCAGGCATAGGCCCCACTCTGGATTCCACTGACAGGAGTGGCTGGCAACTCAGCAAGGCGCGATGACATAAGCGCATAGGGAGATGCAGGGGTCTCAGACGAAGGTCTCTAGCACGGTTTGTGACAATCTGGTGGACACAGAATACAAAGCAGGTGGTTTGTGGAAACAAGGTGATGTTTATTTGCTCCAATAAAAACCCTAAAAAGGTAGTTTCAGTTGAAGGTACCAAGAATACATACAGATTACAGAGGTTCTCAGAAGATATGGTCTAGATTGTCAAGATGACTGCCAGCATCCTACGGTAAGTAGTGGGATTAGGGGGAGGGTTAGGGTTAGGCACTAGGGGGAGGGTTATGGTTAGGCACTAGGGAGGGAGGGTTAGGTTTAGGCTGCAGGGAGGTAGAGTAATGGGTGTCGGTATCCTTACCCTGTTGGGATGCCGGCAGGATCCTAAACGTCGGCATCTCATACCAGAACCCTTCCCACATTACTGCAAGTCTGATTAGATATTTCCAGGAGCTTTGCTCCAGGACCTGGGTTTCCTCTCTGCCTGAATTAATTTCCAGAGGGAAAGTAGCCATGACCCAGAACAACGGTCCACTGACTGTCAACCTGTGGACTCCAGTGTGAAAAGTATCTGGCTGGGACTCCCAAAAGGCACTGCGCCTCCTGGGTTCAGTCAAACTCACGAGGCACCATGGTAAGATCATCCAGTAGCTGTACACAACAATGGCTGCTACTGTATTCATACAATACATTTAAACACATACTTAACTATACTATTCCCACCTGGCACCTTATCCTCTGCAGTGCCACAGCTACTGGACTCACACTATGAGAAATATATATTTTTATTTTGATACACAAGTGGTGCCTACCACCGAGATTCTCCCATAATTTCCCCTGCCACATTACTAAACTTTGCACACTTCATTATTGATTAATTATGGCAAGAAAAAGATAAGGTCATTTGATTGTTTTGTAAATGTGACTAATAGAACATCTACATCACAATGGTGCGACAAGCAGTAATCAATGAGTGGTATTCTAGGTGCCAATAAGTTGAGCCACCAATAGTTCTAAAGTTGGTGAATGTCAATTTTTCACCATGACTCCTTCATTACTTGTTTAGTGTCTATCAGAGATTTAATTTGAGAATAAGTAACACTCTTGTGAATTAATTTGTAGTGTACAATTTAAAGTGTACAATATGTAAAATGTACAAACCATATAACATATTACACAATATTTTTTTTGTAATACAGACTTAATTTTCTGTAACTTACCTACAGTTGCTGCTATAGTAGTTGTTATGTGAGGAAAAGTTAGCTCATCTGTTGCAGTACTTGTAAATACATGTTGAATATTTGAAATAATAAGAAGCCCTGTAAAATACAAAGGAACAAAAGTAAATGTATGATTCCTGATAAAAGTGGCATTGAGAATGCAGTAATTTTAAAAAAAGTGATATACAGAGCTAAGGTGACCTTTCCTCATGTGTTATCACATTTCTGCTTCTGGTTGTATCCAATTGATCAAATTTTACAAAGAAAAAGAGAATCAGTTTTCTCTAATGCCTTGAGAAAGCTTGTTGAAGCAAAATGCGTATCGGCGTTTGGCTGTGCGCTGTCTAAATATACAATTGATAATGTCCATATGTGAGTGTGTGGAATAGCATTTCTTTGTGGAAATGCCATCCGCGATGCAGAGATAGTCTAAAACAGTGAATACAGCAGAGACGCAGAGACAGACAGCATGGAAATCACGGGGATAGCCTGAGCATATACTGTATGTACAAGCATAATAGTGTATTAGCTACAGTATAATAGCCCCCAGATATATGTGCACGTACAACTATGGAACTGTGAAGGAGCAGCACATTGGGAAGAGAGAGAACAAGATACGAGTGTGATTTATATGCCTAGAATATGATATTTATTAATGTGTGTCATATATATCCACTGATTTAGAGCTAATCCAGGCTAAATTAAAATAACAAGGTGAATCCAAATAATTAATATACAGGCTGCTACATCAACATCACTTTTCCTGGCAGCGGGACAAGTGTATGTATGCACACATAAAATTGGACATTAAGGCCCATATTCAATTAGCCGCAAAAAGTCGGAATCCGCGGAAAAGTATCGTGGATGACGTCATTTAGCCAGGCGGAAATTTTTCGCTGTATTCAATTGTAAAGACTTTTCACATACACGGAAAGTCAATACAATGTAATAGGCGGAAAAGATTCGCCTATGAAAGTAGGCGGAAAAAAGTGCAGAATTGTGGTTAAGGGGTGCAAAGGTGCGTCAACAAAAAAAACCTACAAAAAAAGTGGTACACCCCAAAAAATGACTTTGAAAAACGGGGTGAAAAAGTACAAAGTTGGAGGACAAACATAAAAAGTAGCGTAATAGACTTTGCGGGGGGGGGGTCTGCAAGTAAGGGTGAGGTGTTTTTTTGATTGCAGGTGCTTGCAACTGGTGGGTTTTTCACGATATTTTTAACTTCACTTTAGAGACTTTAAAATATGCTAGCACCCATTTTGAAGTACCCCAAATTTGACAGGACTACTTATTTTCACCAAAAATACTGCTTTATGCAATTCTTCATCACTTGCGCAAAGACGTTAATTAGAAGCTAATGAACCAACTTAAGAACCCCAAACAGCTTTATTAGGCCTATTCGGGGACATCTACATTGATCCCCAATGTTAGTGCACCTTTTTGAGGGGTTCAGGCTGATTTCCCCACTTCTGACAGCACTTTCCGCCTGTTCCGACATCGCGGCTTGCCGTTTTCGCGTCCTTTGGAATTGAATAGGGCGAATAGCGGGGGCGCGCCTGATAAGTTTCTGCATCCAAAACACGCAATGTAGGCGGAAACTAGATTCCACCACCGTCGGCGAAATTATCGCGGCTAATTGAATACAGGCCTAACGCGTGTGTGCTAAATAAATGACTACTGTAAGTAATCCAGAAATAATTTAACCATCAACTGTTTGCATTAAACACATGGGAACAATTAATAGAACAAACATCAAAAGTAAACCTATGAATACAGCCCCATGTAAAGCTGCCGTTAATGACTATATATTATGCTTACAAAGGATGGATTATTCTGATGATTGATTGTATAATAAAAGTATCTAGCAACATAGCTATACCATACTGTATATATAATAACAAATCATCATCACCACAAGCCTTAGGATACATGTTATATATATATATAGAATAATATGCGAGCATATAGCCTGGATTGAATAAGTACAGCCAGATCTGAATTGATATATTTCTGGCTGACAGAATGAAAATAGAATTTTCTGACACATTTGTATCTTAAATATCCCTGCAGTAAATGTATCACTTTTAAAATAACTGACACATATTGGAAACACACACAGTGACAAGATTGTAATATATGTATAAAAAAAGACAGCACACAGCCGTGGTTTTAAATATCTCTTTATTCACAAATAACATTTATTTTCTTTATCACTGTATATTACCATATAATTTTTAATAGTATATTTCACTTGTTGACCTTATTTAAGGACTTACAATTTTTATAAATACAGAAAAATATTTATTTTTATATACAACAAAGAGTAGGACATTAGTACTCTTGTTACTATATACAGACAAAAGGATACTTAATTTTTAATGTATATCCAATAAAAATAGTTTTTATACATAGGGCCGTATTCAATTCGAAGTGAAAAGTCCCGTACATTTCGCATGCCAGACTGTTCGGCGACATCACTGGTTTTGCATGCGAAAAAATTTTTTTGCGCACGTCCACGCTTATCCCCGTATTCAATTCCAAAGGACGCGAAAACATGTCCCGGAAAAATTTAAACAGGCGAAAAGTGCTGGCAGATATGGGAAAATCAGCTTGACACCCCCCAAAAGATGAACTGACATGGGGGATCACTATGAATACCCCCAAATAGCCCTGCTGGAGGTATTTGGGGTGCTTAAATGCTCTCAATTGGTGCTATTTTGCATCTTTGCAAAAGTGGTGAAGAATAGCATTTAGCAGTTTTTTGGGGCCAAAATAAGTAGTCCCAGCAAATTTGGGGTACATGAAAATGGGTGCAAGCATGGTTAAAAATTACTAAAGTGAGGTCTTAAAAAGCGTTAAAAACGCACCTTCAGCAAGCACCTGCAATCATAAAAAAACCTCCCCCATACTTACAAACCCCCCAAAGTAATTTTCGCTAGTTTGTAAGTATGTACCCCAACTTTGTACTGTTTTGCCTCCTTATTCAAAGTAATTTTTGGGGTGTTCTTAAATTTTGGGGGGATTTCTTTGATGCAGTTTACCTTTGGGGGACCTGTCCTAAGAGTGCAGGGTGGTTTCCCCACCTTTGCACCCCAAAATCACAATTCTGCACTTTTTTCCGCCACCTTTTCATAGGCAAAACTTGTCCACCGGGTACATTGCATTGCGTTTTCGCATCGGCGAAAAGTCGCATAAATTGAGTACCGGGATAAGTTTCCGCTGGCAAAATGACATCACCGGCGAAACTTTTACACAAAAAACGGCTTTTCGCCATAATTGAATGTGGCCCTTAGTTTCATTTGAGGATCTGAGTGCACCTAATAAAACTGATTCTCTTTTTCTCTGTAAATATTGGTCTGTATATTCGAATCAGTAGGTAGCACCAACAATATTTCAATAGAATTAATACCCCAACTATTGGTAAATATGATTTGTAGTATCCTCATTCTGTTGTTATTATCTATTTAATACATTGGTGCAGGAGATCTTTTCTCTACTGTATCCAATTGATCAAGGCTTTGCACAGTGTCATATCATCTTTGTAAATGGGAAACCAAGAGCTCTGGAGTTTTTTAAAATCAGGGTCCTAATTTTCAGTGTGCCCTATTTTGTGTCTCCAAAGCAATGTATTGCAAATCTGACAATCAATGGACCCAAAAATGTGTTCTAAGACAAGTTTTAAGGTCCTAACCCTCTTCTCTAGATAGACTGAAGTGTTTTCATAGCACAATGGTCTAGTTGTAGTTGTGTACCAGTCTGAAAATAGTCCAGCTAGGTTAAATACAATAGGTGGAGATAAGGCAAATTCTTCCTATCATGAAACGGCCCCTGTCTTTATTAATCCTGCCTTCACCCAGACACCAGGGGACACGTCACACTTATCTTCTTAATTTATGTTGCTGTGAGAATTCTGGAGATTGTATTAAGTAATAGTTGCTTAAATTTAAACTGGGAACATAAAGACATGAAGAAGATGGAGATGAGCCACAACAGAAATTGGGTATATGCATTTCATTTTACATAGATGTGTGTTATACGCAGCATTCTTTCCCCATCAGTCTGAGAGCAGCCTGCCAGGAAAGTTGAAGATCGGTTAGAAATGGTGCTCTGATCCTGGTGAAACATGCCTTAAAGCTTAGGTAGGCATGCAATGTATTGGGCCTACCTGCTTGGCTTATTTTTGGTGAAAAAGGGTAAATGGCTGCAAACTTTGTGGCTGATGCAGGGTAGGTAGCAGAATGGGCGTAACATGACATCAAAAAAGCTCACACTCATAGAACCTGATTCCATGTCAGACGAAGCAGCGAAGTCGGACGCAGTGGAGCGATGTTTTTTTCGCCTGCACATGCGTTCCATCACACATGTGTCCCGAATTTGTTCCTACACAGTCGCAGTGCAAATTTAGATGTACAATAGCAGAAATGTGTGGGGCATTCCTGGGCGATGACTGGGAGGTAATAGGGGGATAACTTAACAGACGCACAGAGATGTTGCATTGTATGAGAGTGTCGTGGGTGTGTCGCTGATAGTAGTTGTGTTCATAGACGCAGAACCATTCACATAGGAGGCTATTTTCAGATGGATAGTCTGCACCTGCCATAGGGCTGGTGTAAGTTTTGATGGTGCAACTGATGGTGCGTCTAAAGACGCACCAAGCATTATTTCAGCATCTACAGTACATACACTGGATTTGCCTTTTATATGATTGCCATTTTAACACATTGGGCAGGCTCACCTGGAAGTCGCAGGCTGTTACATTTCCCCCCATGAGTGCCATCACATCATGCTGTATTTCCATTGACCACTGACTACCCACAAATAATACATCTTTCCCAGGCATATATGTCTCTCTTTCACATTTGCTTCATTTGTAAGAACATGCCCCTACTGTAATTGGTCCACATTAGGATATCACCACCATCCCCCACCCAGTCCCACCATGTCCTGCCTAGACGGACAGAGGCCGCTGGAAGCAGGCATAAGTGGCATGGGCACATATGTGTACAGCTGCGTATGCATCTAAGTCACTAAAAAGTAGCACAGCGTATGCGTCCCACAGTATGAGTGCCAGTATGAGGACAGATTGAGATGTACAGTCTCAGAAATGTATTGGCCAGTCCAGGGCGGTGACTGAGAGGTGGCTAATCAGACACATGGAGATGCGCCGTGTTATGTGCATGTTATGGGAGCATTGTAGGCGTGTCGCATGACTGGTTGCCAAGTCAGACACTTAATCGCTCACATTGGAGGCGGACTCCATACTCTGATGGAAATTCTGCAACTAGCATAGGACTGGTGCAAGTTTAGATGATGTGTCTGATGGTTGGGTCTAAAGGTGCACCAAGTGGGTGTCCCAGTCATTGCACATTCAGATGGAAGCATGAATACCTGGGAAGGGCTTATACTAGTATTTAGCATAAAGTTGCAAACACAACTGCTGCATCTGACACAAAATCAGACCCAATGACTGATAGCTCACAAGTTAAGTGAGAATATGCTATAGAAGGTTATTCCTTACTTAGGATGGGATGTACTAAGGTTGCGGTGTACATACCGCCAGTCACCGCAACATTACTAATCGCATAAGTACTTTACTAACATATAGATTGTAAGCTTGCGAGCTGGGCTTTCCTATATATCTGTCTGTTATTACCCAGTTTTGATCTATTAATGTTTCCAATTGTAAAGCGCAATGGAATATGCTGCGCTATATAAGAAACTGTTAATAAATAAATAAACATATGCAATTAGTATCGCAAAAGACAGCCCTTGCGATAAGAGCTGCCCTTTGTGAAGCAGCCAACGCTGGATGAGGGGGTCTCCATGGGACCCCATCCACTCCGAGCCCCGGGAACTTCCTGCTGGAGACTTGTGCAGGAAGTCCTGGGCTCATTCTCCTCCTCCCTGCACCCGGAAGAAGATTAGGAGGAGGAGGAAGCAGAGGACCAAGGAGGAGCACGGGCCGGCACGCAGGACACTCATGTGAGTGGGGGCCAGTGCTGGGCGACTGCACGCAGGGCCAGATTAATAATGGGGTGGGTGGAGCAACAGCTCCAAGCCCCCAGTGAAAATAGGCCCACAGCATCCCAGAGCAGCTGGAGACAGGAAAAAAAAAATCTTGTCAAAGGCTGCCAGCGGCTGACACCACACACCTCCCTGCCTGCCTGGGGTTCGAGTACAGGGCATCAAGTCTCGGACTGTCAGTACCTGCCACTGCATTTAACGTTAGTATCTACTCTAGAGCTTGAGCTCAATCAGTCCCCGCCCATCCGTGTAATGCCCAATGGGAGGTGTAGTGTCCCTACACGGCAGTGCGTGCAGCGACCACTGGGTACATACTGTATGGCCCTGAGAACTACACTTCCCATAGAGCAGCAGCAGGCAGCACTATGGTGCCTGCGCAGAATGTCCTCAATTGTAACTTGAATTGAAGGCATGTAATGTGCTTGGCTTGAACTGAGACGTATAGCTGGGCAGTGATAGCAGGGGGGGGTCCTGCAACCACAGTTATACTCAAACAATCAGCAGATAGGCGGCTGTCGGGGACTAGAGCTAGATCCATGACAAGGGGCAGCAGTGATGCATGGCACCTAGAGATCCTGCTGCCCCCAATGGAGAACTAATGCTTTCTCCCAAGTAACAATTGCTCTGGTCCCATGGGCACTCAGCAGTCTCCACTGCAAGCTCACTCTCACTAGCTGGGTTAAAGAGCTTGCACTTATGCACCACTAAGTATCCCCCCCGCAGCTGCATCACTTACCAAGGCAATTGCAGTAACATTTCCCCAAATATGTCCCCGTCCTCCCCAGCTTTGCCAGGTTACACATCTCCCTCTGTCACTTGGTGGGTGTATGGGGTTCAACTGCTCAACAGCCTCCCCAACAGTCAAAGTGTTAGTGTTTCCTCGTAGGAATTATGCTGTGCATTTGGCCACCATTTTACAAAAGGCGGCCCAGTGGAAGGCTTCACAGGCTCTCCCTGCACCTCCTTCGCCATGTGACGTCATGCCGCCCCACTACCGTGGCCAAATAGATAGAGCAACTGAGCTCCGTAAAGCGGCCCCTACCTCCTGCTCCTCCTTGTGACCCAGTCCAGCTGAGCCAGGAGTTCCAAAAGTCTGCTGCAGCGCTGTCTCTGCAAAAGGTATGCTTGTGTGCAGTGACAGAATCTGTGTATATATGTATTGTATACATATATACATAAACACAGTATAGAGCCACAGGGCCTGAATCCTATATGTAAATAAACCCAATGGTTAACGTACATCTCCGATGATGGGGCGCATTTGCAGAACAAGTCCTGCAATCATGGTCGCAGTACCCCCTGAGCGTAGTTTGCCTTTTGGGAGCAGATGGTTGCGATTGTGATCCGAGGCAGCATATACAGATGCACAGTTGGAGCTCTTAGATGCAGCAAGGAGGTGTCTATTTCCTGCAGACACCTCCTGCTGAATTTGCATTTTAGTTGGACGGTATTATACTCCGCTTCCTTGCGCCTGAGCAATAGCGTACACATCTGAATCAGGCCCACAGTACAAATTATGGCATAATGAGACCCTTGATTATTATTATGCCATATTTCGTACTGTTGTAATAGTCGTATAATTATTAGTTGTTTTATCGAAACAAGGTCAGAAGGATGCACATAGCGCAAAGTACCTTCACAGCAATGTAAATAATCAAAACAAATTGCTGGCATATCACTTAATATCTATCACTGCATTTGGTTATCCACAATCTAAAATGAATATGTTATTGGTGCCTTAATTAGTTTCCTTACCCGTTCCTAATCATCAGGAAGAAGGGCCGTTTAACAATGTGCAAGCTATGACCTTCATGGTGCTAGCCATGAACTACAACACGGGACACACCCTCTGTGCACACCACACCCCTGCAGCACTGGTCACACTCCTCACAACACTTGTCAGACCCCTGCAGCACTGGTAACACCCCCTGCGGTGTCACACAATAGGCCCTTCATAAATTTCAGCTCCAGGCCCATGTGAACCTTAATTTGGCACTGACTGCAAGGCGGCGAGGCGGCGGTGAAGCGTCAGGTGCGGGATGCGGTAAGAAGCCCATAGGCTTCTATAGGGTAACGCCAGGTTTTTCTGGCGTTACCCTCTGCACCGAAAAAAGGGCAGCTGGGGCTTATTACATATGGAAATGCGGTAAAAACCTCGAAAACAGGGTTTTTACCGCATTTTTCCTTTAGTACATCCCGGCCTCGGAGGGGCAAGTAGCTAGTGTACTATACATTGGAAATCATCAGTGCTCTCAGATCAATATTTAGGACTAAATGAATGTATGACCAATGTTAAAAACATTGGCCCTGATTCAGATCCGGACGCTCTGACCAGAGCGCTCGCTCTGAATCAGGGCCCACCTCCATTAATATGGAGAGTCCTCCTGGACGCTCATATAGCTGTGGGTCACCACCCACAGCATATACGAGCGTGCAAAATGATGGTCGCGATGGTCTTGACCATCGTGACTATCGGAACTGCGAGTAAAAGCCTGCGGTTGAGTTTCTCAACCGCAAGGCCAGGAGTGATTTTGGCTCTATCAGAGCCAAAATCACTCCCACTGACATCAGTGGGGCCGGCTTCAGACGGTAGGCGTTCCCTTGGAGTCCTACTCCACAATTTCTGGGTCCCATCACAATTTATGCCTCACCGCCTGTAAACACATTATACCGCATATTTTGCACTGAAAATGACATGGGGAGAAGGAAACAGGGGTCACAGGGGTGGGAGGGGAGAGAACACTGGGGAGCAGAAGAGGTACAGACATGGAGAGAGGGTAAGAGGGCACAGGAGAGTAGAAGGGGTACAGACATGGGGAGAGGGAAACAGGGAGCACAATGGCGGCCTTTGCAGTAGTAACATGCACCTCAAGCCCCTCCTCATTCAGACATTCCCACATCACACACACTTTCCATCAATACTGAGCATAACATTCAACTTAGATCTGTAGCCCATTACCAAAGAGGTAAATGTGTGCACCAAGCAAATACACAATATTAATGTTTTAATCTTCAATTAAATGTAAATAGAAGTCTGTACATAAAAAATAAATAAGAATTACAGAATGTATGAACACTCATTAATAGAATAGGGCAATCATATACAGAGCATGTATTATTAAGTGGAAGCTGGATAGGGCAGTGGTTCCCAAACTGTGCGCCGGGGCACCCTGAGGTGCGTGGGATACTTGCAGGGGTGCCTCAGGTCAATGTAATGTAAATATGTGCACAGACAGAATCACAAACCTGTCCAACCACCACATACCTGAACCGGAGGATGACAGATAAGCACAATTTACTACACTTTACTACTTCACTACATATTTTTCTGAATTCCTCAATAACAACATTTTTTACTTAGGGCTGCCGTGAAAACAATGCTGATGCACTAGGGCGTCGTGATTCAAAAAAGTTTGGGAACCACTGGGATAGTGTATTCCCATAAGGAATAGTCAGTCCCTCCAGAGTTTACCTTTGTATAAAACAGATAGAATGAGTTCCGGTACTTGGGTAATTCCAGGCCAGATTGACCAACTAATATAGAGCCCAATCAATACCCATGTATAAAGATTGTATGAAATTGAATGCAAATAGAGAGATTCCAAATACTCCTTTGAGGGACATACATTTTGAGATAATTGTGACCTTTATAGGTAAAAGGAGGTATGCATACGAATAACCCATTTGTGCCTATGCAGTTTGTTGATTCTGCAGATTATGGTGTAAGTGTATAATGTACGGCCAAAACCAAGCATAGATGCTGCCAATATTAAGCCATACATGGACATTTATAGGGCTCAGCATATAAGTAAATAGTCACCAATTTTTGTGTCTTTTTTTTGTTAGTAAATTAGGATAACTTTCCTTTTAACTCTACATCATCCACAAAATGTGCAAACATATGTGGAGTGTATGGACCTTAATTAGAAAACTAAGGCTGCGAATCACATATAGATATATCTGTCCAATCTGTCTGGTGGGAAGGAAAATCTGGTGATTTATGGGACCAAATAACACTTGAAATTTGCTCCCAAAGATTGGGAAATGGACCCGATTTTCCTTCCCACCAGACAGATTGGACAGATGTATATAGATGTGTACGTAGCCTAATTTGATGCACAACACATGTCACTTTTTCACTAACACCTATATGGTCTGCCCAAAGCATATGAAGGAGCCAAACCCAATGACAGGGCAGGACTAGGAGCACACCTGTATCAGGCCCTGAGGTTCTAGAGGACTACCTTAGATCGCTGTCTGTGCTGCTGCATGATCAGTAGGATGCAGGCAGGTAGAGGGTATATACAGGGAGTCCTCCTGGCTTGTAGCTTTATTGCAGTGGCGGCAGCAGAATAAAGTTTTCTTTTTTTGCAGAAAAGTGTGGGTAATGTCATGAAGTCAGGCAGCGTAACACTGCTGGAAGACAGCAGAAAAGCCTTGCGGGGTAAGTTTAGGGGCTGACATAACACTGTGGTGGCTGGCTGCATGACACAGTGGGAGCTGGCTGGAGGTACACTGTGAGGGCTGGCTGGAGGGATACTGTGGTGGCTAGCTTGAGAGACACTGTGGACTGAAGATGCACTGGGGGCTGGAGAAACACTGTGGGAGATGGAGAGACATTGTGGGAGCTGGATGGAAAGACACTGGAGCTGGCTGAAGGAACAATTTAGGAGCTGACTGGAGGAACACTGTGGGGGCTGGCTGGGGGACACTGTGGTGGTTGGAGAGACCCTGTGGGGGCTGGAGGGACACTGTGGGGGCTGTAGGGACACTGTGGGTCTGGAGAGACATTGTGGGGCTGGAGAGACATAAGGGGTCTGGGGCTGGATATGCATTGTGGGGACTGGACAGACACTGTGGGGGCTGGAGAGACACTGAGGGCTGGATGGACACTGAGGCTGGAGAGACAGAAGAGATCTGGGGATGCATAGACACTAGGGACTGGGGCTGGAGGGACACTGTGAGGTTGGAAAAAACTGTGGGCTGTAGAAACAGAAGGCACCTGGAGATGAAAGAGACAGGAGGGGGCTAGGGCTGGATAGACAGAAGGGAGCTGGGGAGACATGGGGGATTGAGGCTGTAGGGAAACATGGGGTCTGGAGAGAACTGGGGGAAGTGACTGGAGATTATTGTCAACTGGCAGGATTAGAAGGAAAAGGCTTGGGGACAGTAATCTTCATTATAAAGAAACATTACTGACACAAATGGTACCAAATTAGCAAATACAGTTTAATAATAGAAAATTGTTTGAACAAGGTTCACATTTTGCACTGCACCGATATGTCTGTTACTATACATACATATAGACAAAGCAAACTCTCAAGCGACTGGCCTGCTGTACCTGCCAGGGACCTGAGAAGCGCAATTACAACCACCTCCAGAGATTTTTATGTACTTTATATTCCAACTGTAATTTTGTAACATTATTTTTCATGTCTCAATACAAACAGTACAACTGTATTTATGTTGCATTTTATTTTGCTCTGAATCATTGTATAGCCTTTCATAATTCTGCCGCATCAATATGTTCCTATTTACAGTACAGTCAATAATAAAAATATAACACCTTTTTAAGACATAAAAGCAATTTTTTATAAACACAGTGACTTGCTCAGTAGTATACATTTACATGTGTATGTTATAATATATAAGATATAACTGCTAATTATCCTAGTCCTTTTCTGAAAACATACATATAGTACTAATAGCATAGTATACATGACTGTAATAAGAAGTAATAAAAACCAAGAAAGTAAAACTGAGACGGCTGTACACTAATTTATCTGTGCTCTACCAGCAGTGAACACACCCTTTGTACCCCTAGTGCTGATAACAACTAAAAGCTGAACAGAAAAACATATATCTTTATAGATCTATGATTCATACCGGTACTTTAATTTATGTGTTTAATCTGAAATTATACTTGGATCTCAATAGTATATATACATTTGTATAATTATTTGTATTAAATGCGAAATGCAAATGTTCTATTCAAGGGTAATGTTAAAAATTATTTATTATATTGCTAATAAATATATATAATGACAGGCAGGAAAATTGGGCTTAGCACCTAATTACAAAGGGGCTGATTCTGAGGACCTCATTCAGAGTCGGTCGAAGCGGCCGCACGGTCGTATAGAAAAAGGGTCCGGATATGCAAATGATGCACACGCATGTTGCGTCCCTAAGGTCGGATCGTTAGCTGGCCGACCAAGGGGTGGATGCGGTCGGTTCGCTAAAAATACGCCCACTTCTCGTACGCATAGCACGTCATCTCCGGCTATATAAGGATTAATTGCGAGCATCGTATACCATCGGAACTGGCTGTAGAGCTTAAGGTTGACCAGAACCTCTCTTAAGCTCTACGATCATGTCAGTGTAAAACCTCCCATGTCACGTGTGCCATGATGCTACTTTGTAATTTATGCACTCCCTTAAAACGCTGTTCGCATAATGAGGCACGCCTGCGTTCGGATCTCCACTCCCCCATTTTCAAGCACCTTCCCCCGTTACCACCCACAAACGCCTCAATCTGTCACTCAAACTACCAACCTGGCGGTGTTGAAGGAGAGAGAAATTTCTGATCATAGCCGCTAGTTTGCGCACGCGCATTGCGAACTGTACACATGCGCAGTAAAGCGAACATCGGCTGCGTACGACTGTGTGGCCGCTTCGACCGACTCTGAATGAGGTCCAGAGTCCCACACAATGCAGATAGTCACGGAATTTGGTGATTTTTTAAAATTTTATATCTTAATGATTCACTACGGAATACAGTTGCTTATACATGCGCAATCGGCCTATTGTTGCGTACTGCGCATGCATCGCAGGGCGAGTGCACGAACTAGAAATTGCAAAGGGAATTTTATTTGCAGAGGCTACGCAGACCCAGATCAGAGTGATGACAGGAAGTGCCGTTTGTGGGTGGTGACGGGGGGTAGTGGGCTGAACACAGATGTGCCAGTGCATTTCAATGCCATTGCAGGGGCATGCTTAAATTATCCACTGCGATACCACATGCTGCCTGAGGCGCCATAATGTGCGCATAAGTAATTTGTGAGTAAGTTCTGGGCTACTCTAACTGTCCGATGTTACCCATTGTTTCACTATGTTGGTCAAGGGAGGGGAAGTGAGCGTCCTTATGTTAGGCTGTGTACGCAATGTGAATGCAAACATTAAAATAACAGCGCTGATATTAGCAACACAGAATAACGATCCATAGGGAATCAGGCCCAGAGTCACAGGACCGATTGAGCCACGGTGACTATACAATGTATTGAGCATTCCTTGGCTAAACAGAAGCACATAGATATTGCATCTTATAAGAGTGTTCCATGCGCTTCGCAGAAGTACTTTCAGACTGAGATGCTTAATCACATACATCGGAAGCCATGCTCTGATGGAGATTCTGCACCAAGAATGGGGCTGGTGCAAGCCCCAGGGCCGTAACTTTAGATGTGCGAGTAGTGCCACAGCACAGGGCCCTGTGAGCGGCAATAGCACTACTGCAGAGCCATCCAGATTGTCCAAGGGAGCTGCCTGGAGTGTCTCTAGAACCCTGCGGGCAGTGCTCTACCTACAAGAGCCGGAGGCCCAGCCCCCCTAGGCGTGATGTCATGATGTGATTGGTTTAAGGGGCCAGCACAGAGTCGGCATAGAGCCCTTTTATGGCATTTCCAAGCTCCAATAATGTTTGCGGTGGTTGCGACTGCAGCTGCTCAAAGTGGTTGTCCCAGTCTTTGTACATTCAGATGCATGGTTGTACCCCAAGGGAAGGGCTGATACTAGCATTAGTATAAAGTCACACATATGACTACGGCATAAGACGCTTATACTATTACAGTAGCATTCAACTCAGATTCTGCCCCAAAAAGTGTAAAATAAATAAATAATAGAATATTGGGCCTGATTCAGAGCTGGGCACAAAGGCGATTACACACGCAGATGAGCGATTGTTTATTATTGTGCATGCATATAAGCCTCACTGCGCATGAGGAATCCACCACAGAGTGAGTGACAGGTTGTTAGCATTTGGGGGTGGTGATGGGCGGTGGTCTGAAAAACATAGGTGTGCCTGTCCCTTTGAGCTCTGGGCCTGATTCAGACCCGCTCGTGAGCGCTGAGCGCTCACAAGCGGGTCGATGTTGGCTCAGTGCGCATGCGCACGAGGGAGCCGGCTCCATTGGTGGCGCATGCGCGAGACCCGGATAGCGATGGCCAAGCCGTCATTACGGGTCCCGCTACAAAGGGGGCGTGCTGTCGATGGTGAGTGACAGCACACCCCCTTTGGTGGGCATGCCGGGGGCATGGCTGCCCAGACGGAGGCGTTCCCATGGGAACGCCTACCATCTGGGGCCGGCCCCACTGACATCACAAGTGATGTCAGTGGGAGTGCTCTCGGCTCTGATAGAGCCGAAAGCACTCCAGGGCTTGCGGCAACGAGACCCTACCTCAAGGGTCTTGTCACAAGCCCGATGGTCACGATGTTCTTGACCATCGCGACCATCTTTTTGGCCGCTCGCTATAGCTGTGGGTGGTCACCCACAGCTATGCGAGCGGCCAGGGGGCCGCTCTAAAAAAAGAAGACGGCCCTAATTCAGAATGAGTGCTCTGTCAGAGCATCCGGCTCTGAATCAGGGCCTCTGTTTCATGGGTGTGCATAAATTAGCCACTGAGATAGCATACGCAGCTTTGCATGTCAGAAGAGCTCCCAAGGCTGCGGCAAGTCAGACCTGCCGCAATTGAAAGATGGCTGCTCGATGTGCGTCGATTTTACCAATAATTACACAGGTAAGTGCCGTCATGCACATATGAGAAGTCAGCAGTGGGCATCCTTATGCTCGGATAAGCTTGCAACCATTAGCATATTTTCGCAGCTGCGATTGCATTAGCGTACGTCTCTGAATCAGGCCCATTGTCTTATTTGCTTTAAGGAAAGTTACAGATTTTAGGGAGATAATGAAAAATGAGGAAATAAAGAAGCTCCATTTATCAGGGCAAAGTAGAAGCATATTAAGACAAATAGTACAGCAGCTGTCACACTAGGGGCCCAGGAAGAGCTAGGAGGAGACTGGTGACTGTTTTCCACTGCTGACAATGGGGCAGAAAACGTAGAGTGATTATGACTTCCATTTGGAGGCTCCACTTAAAGGTATATTCTATGAAGTGTTCAGGGACCAAAGATCGGGGCTCTGGTGATGTCCTCCTTCCAGTCAGCTGGTCTCCCGGCTCCTGCACTGTGACCCTGGTCAGCTGCTGCATTAAACAGCTGACCAGGTCACTGTGCAGGATGGGAGAGCAGCTGACCGAAGCCCGGAGGGAGAACATCACCAGAGCAGCGGAGTTAAGTGAAAGTAAAGGGGGGAGGGGCTGTGCGGGTGCCGCGAGGGGGAGTCGCGGGGTTGCCGTGAGGGGGGGTCGCAGAGGCGGGGGAGTACTTAAACATATATTGATTGTAAAAATCAATGTGGCCAACAAAAAAAACATGTGAAGGGGAGGAGCTGGGACCAAAAAGGGGCGGTGCCAGTACCTAATCCTCCTGGGTGACGCCTAACCCTAAATCCCCCCGGGGGTTCCCCAACCACACCCTCTCCCCCCCCCCCGCAGCTAAGCCCTAACACTGCACAGCTTACCTTCATTCAGGATGCCATCTGTTTAGATTCTGGCGTCGAGGTCTAGACGGGCGTCGGGATTTAGATGACGGAATTTAGTCAGACGGCTTCCTGGCCATCACCATTTTGACTGCATCCCATTTGTAGAACGGTCCCATTGCAGCAGCCCCCCAAATGCTGCAGCATATCAATGGCTTGGGGAAACTTGGGGTAACTGGAAGCATTTTCACAGAGGGAGACCTGCACATGTGCAGTACAGATCTTGCACATGGGCCGCTCTCTCACAATCAGAGTAGTACGCAAACCCATGAATCAGGCCCCTTGAGCTTTTTAGAGAAATTCCCTGAAAACTGACATATCTTTATTGGCCAAATTATTCTATATAAACCCCTCCAAGTGCATGATTATTTATTGGGAGGGGTGTACCAGAAGTTCTGCACCATGTCCTGATATTTGTACCTAAAAATATTTTTCCTACATTTCCTCTGAAAAATAAATGCAAGTTTGGAATTGGATTGCAAATGTCATCCGCAGTGAGAGTTCGCTGTAAGATCGGCTTGCAGACCCAACTTGCACCTAACAGAATTGAGCCTTGCTGATATATGGGTCCCTTTGGTCTAAGCTGACCAAATAGAGGTGAAGGCATGTGCACGCCATTACAGATGGCTGCATGAACTGTTGCCCAGACATCACTTGGGAGAAAAATGGTTGCATTCAGACATGGTTACATGTTTACTGCTATATTTTGATAAAATGCTAACAAAAGCAAACTGCTTCTAACACCTGAATAGTGTTTATAAAACAAAACAAATTAAATAAAAACAGCACAATATGTATATAATATGATATCACAGCAAAAATATAATTAGTTTGCATTGTAATATACAGCAACTATGTACCATTAACACACCATCTACATCAAAAATAACAATGTTACACATTGGGGTTGATTTAGATTTGGGAGAAAGTACAACTCCTGGGAAAATAGGCTTATAATTATTATTTGTGCAGGGTTGTATTAAGGGCCTGATTCAGAGCCGGACGCAATTAGCGCTCGCTCGTCCTGAAAATAGGGGTGTCTATTCAAATGAACCGTTCGCTGTTTGCGGTCTGTTCACGCCTCTAGGTCTGAACGAGCGAACAAAACTTGCGGACGTTTTTTGGGAAACTACGCCCCCTGGCCGCTCGCATCCTACGTCATGTCCGCTATTTATTAGATTAATCGAGTACATCGAACAGGGTATGAACTGCTCGCTATTCTTGTGGTCGGTTTTTGCTACCACAATTTTGCGAGCAGTTCTGGCTATAAAATAACCCAGTGACGTGGTCAATGACGCTGCTGTTTTAATTATGTACACCCATAAAACGCCCATTTTGACCTTTAAGCACGCCTGCATTCTGATTTCCACTCCCCGTTTTCAAGCACCTTCCCCTGTTATGCGAGACCTGAATAACGACGGGGTAGCCGTCGTTATGGGTCTCGCACCAAAGGGGGCGTGCTGTCGATGGTGATTGACAGCACGCCCCCTTTGGTGGGCGTGCCGGGGGCGTGGCTGCCCAGACGGAGGCGTTCCCATGGGAATGCCTACCGTCTGGGGCCGGCCCCACTGACATCACTAGTGATGTCAGTGGGAGTGATTTGGCTCTGATAGAGCCAAAATCACTCCATGGCTTACGGCAGACGAGACCCTACCGCATTGGGTCTTGTCGCAAGCCCGATGGTCGCGATGGTCTTGACCATCACGACCATCATCATGGACGCTCGCATAAGCTGTGGGTGGTAACCAACAGCTATGCGAGCGTCCACGAGGCCGCTTCGCAAAAAAAAAAAAAAACACGCCCTGATTCAGAGAGGGCGCTCGTTCAGAGCGTCCGGCTCTGAATCAGGCCCACTGTGCGATATCATGCCCATACACGGTACCATATAGCAGGAAAATCATGCCAATCCATCGGATTGGCTGCTTTATTGCACTTTGTGTGGGCACCTTAAGAGGTGCTTTATACAACACAACAAAGAGCATCACTTAAAATGATTCTTAAGACATGACCTTAATACAAAGTGTATCAAATATGGATCTCTAGCAATTACTTGTATTTCATTATTTAAATATGGCTTACATCTGAAACATCTTACTAGGTGACTGTTTTGTTGATTGCACACTGACTGGACAACAGCCTGTAGTTATTTCAGTTAAATTTTTTGGTTTATTTGGAGTTTGAAGAGAATCGTACAGTAAAATATATAAAGCAATACTTCATAAATCCAGACCTTCACCAGTTTCCAAAAAGACAGGATTATGGGATGTTTTTGTTTAATCTTAGAACATCTAATATGGATTATTGGTTACTATGCAGCAAAATACCAGTTCTATGGAAAGCCTGGGATGTTAACATTATATTAATGCTTCTCTTGATATAAGATATTTTCAGCTTATTGACACATTATACATATTGCCTAATATGTCACATTATATATTTATAAAACTGTTTGATACATTTACAGTACAGTAGCTCTGTATAATGCTTTGGAGAAATAAACATTACTATACTGATTTCTAAATACTTAGTAAATTTAAGGTAAAATGCATATACCATTTTAAAATGAAATAACAATTTATTAAATTCTTACCTGAAAACAAAAGTAAAATATATGTAGTTTGGCTCATCCTTAATGCATGCATCATTTTGTATGTTAATGAAACAAAAAGTCAATGTAAACTATCCCTTTCCCCTACCAAGAGGTGGGAGATGATTACTGAGTTCTGTTCAAACATAAACCACTTTTATCAACATTTCTGAAACCTGCCACCAGCCAATCACTGGGAGTTTTGTGAACAACCACAGAACAGGGTGTGTGTAGTGTGCTCTGGTGTGCATACTGACAGAGACACAGGAAAGACTAAATAATATTTTACTATAGTTGACAGTCTGTTGCTGTGTCTTTCAAATAGCTTTCTTTTTGTATAGGAGCTTAATGTGCTTTAGCTGTATAGAGAAGAAAAGAAAAGAAGATGAAGGATAGTGTAATATGTTTGGTATTTCTACTTTATTTAGATTAAAACACATAGATTTAAACATATAAATCTAGTAACAGGCATGTTTTAAGATTTTTGTAACTCAAAATAAGATGCGTCTTGACAGGCCGTGCTTATCTTGCACTTTACCAGCCCTCATCCTCCTCTCCAAGTGCAAGTATTGAGCTATAAAGGCAAATTACGTGCAGCACTAAACATGGGTGCCAGTCATATGGGTCATTCCATGTGACTCACATTACATTTCATGTTCATTTTTAGAAGTTTAAATGTACCACACAGAAAAATGAATCTGAAATTCAACATTTAAAAAATATGACAAAAATATATGGGGTAGGAAGTCATAATTAATGCTTAGAAGGAGAAACAAATGTTTTCCCGCTGAATAGCTGAACTTTCTTATTTATATGCATGACTCAGGTTACAACAGAATGGACATAATAACGGAGGGGACTTGTAAATTTATTTAAACCTGCTCTCCTAATTATTTTTACAATGTCACACAAACAAAAAATTGAATGTTAAGCAAACTAAACTTAAAATCAATTTTGACATGTGACTAATGTTACATTTCTATCCCAAGTCAAAGGGCTCTGATACAAATTACTGAAACCTGTAGAATCCATGTGAATTAATCAATGTAGCCCTGTTTGCCTTCCTGATTAATTGTGAAGATGTAAAAAATATTTAATCTGGTGATGATGCAATAGTAACAAAGTACGTTGTGGATATTGTGCCTATTACGGAGTCATATCCTGGATACTCTCATCAGCTGGAACTTGGTGATCTACCATGAGTAAATCTTCCCCGTCTACCCCATCTGTGTCACACCTGTTTGTCTGCCCTACCCTTTTAGAATGTAAGCTCTTGTGAGCAGGGTCCTCTACCCGCTTCTCCCTTCTTTACTTTCATCTACTTCTTACTCCCCACCAGGGCACCTAACACTTGGTTGCTTAAGCTCTGCTGCTTATGTGGGCGTTATAGTCGCTAATGTGGCAATGTATATTATCCATGTCCTTGTCCTGTATTGTATTGTATTGTACTGTAAGTCTTTTGTCACCTATTTGTTTTCATACATTGTAAGGTGCTGCGGAACACTTGTGGCGCCATATAAATAAATTATAATAATAAAAATAATAATAATGATAGCCATTTCCAGTTACTGCCAGCTTGCTCCATTGTGCTCACTAAGTATTCCCCATCTCTGTCCTTGATCTCACCTGGGTAACTCTTTCCATCATGTTCAACATAGAACCAGTCACCAACATTAACTACATCATTTGAAGTCACTGTGACAGTTACATTAAGTTCATCAGTAGAAAGAAATTAAGATGAAAATGTCTTGGCATCTGCGGTGATACAATTATAAGTTTTATCATTTTCATGTATTCATGTATTGTGTTCTATATTTCATGGAATGACCCAAATACATGTGCACTGTGCATACATGTTTTACATTATAAAATCAAAATAGATTTATTCAGGAATTTTTACCACTAATCAATACAAAATGCTCTGTAACATCTAATAATAATATAAAAAACCTTTCTGGAGATTTTTCATAATTAATTACAAATTAAAAATAGACTAAGACAGTAGATAAGTATTCAACCCCATTGTAATAATTTTTTTGCCAAAATACATTTAGTAATTACAGCTTTGAGTCTATTTTGGTAAGCCTCCACCCACAGGGTCACCAAGGGGGGGGTGGGAGTATTACTTAGTCAGGACTGGGTCTTTGGAGGCGTCTGGTGGGAGCCTGGGTCGACTGCCCCACTGGTCTGCCCACTAATGCCGGCCATGCTGACGCAGTCTCCTCTCACTTCCCGATGTGCTGCTGGGCCTGCGCTGCTATAAAAGCTTGGCCAATGGTAGTGAGCAGAAAGGAGGTTACCGGTGTTGGCAATCCCACTGATCGCCCTCCCTCTCCTTGAGCCGCCCTGCTGTGCAGAGCCTGCAGCTCCACTATGTGGTACCGCGCATAGTAGTTATCGGTGCAATATATAGTAATGTTTTGTAGCCATTCAGGAACACTTACCTTATCGGCAGCGTCCTCAAATAAGCAGGCCCTCTGCATTCCTGGCAACCAGCATTTATCGCGAGTCCAGTGACTCTTCTTCACACTGCACTTCTTCACGTCGGCAGTGCTTTGCGCTCTCAAAATCGACATGGTGGATACGGGGCACAAGGGGTGGAGCAACGGGAAAGGAGCAGGAGCAATGAACTTTACTGCTCCTCTCCCACTACTGAGGTAAGCTTCAGCTCATTGCACCATCTCCTGATGGCAAAATTAAATAGAGAATTGAAACAGAAACATGATGTTTCCATTCTTCTCTGAATCACTCTCCCCATACAAAAGGGTCCAAGAGGGGGTAAGCAGGTACTTATTACTCAGGCTGGGCTTGATGCAAGGGCTTGATGGGGGTCCAGGTCCTTTCCCCTGTAACACGTGTGCCTACTCACCCTTTCACGTCATCAGCTGTGGTCTCCTTGTGCATACTTTTGGAGCAAACGCTCGCAGAAGGCTGTGTGGATTCATGCCTGTGAAGCCATGCCCCCTGTTGAATTACTTTTTATCATGCTTGGGGCTTGCCCAATGCTCAGGTAGCTGCTAGGCAGCCCCCAGCTTCTCTGGACACAGTGTGGATGAAGCGCACATGTGCGCATCCATCACTGCTATCACCGCTGCTTGGTGACACTATCTGAGGGAGTGTAACCAAAATAGCAGAGCAGCTTACTATTTGGTGTAACCCCCCTCAGTTGGTGTCACCCGGTGCGGCCTGTACCTCCACCCTCACAGTGACACCACTGTCTCTCTCTGCCTGCATGAGAATCGTGGTCGAGCAATCGCACTGATCTGATCACCATAACCCCTGATATGCTCCTGACTGATGGGCAAGCAGAGATTCCCTGTGGGGACTTGGCCATGCCTAAATCTAACCTCCCCACCTAGTGCCTAAACCTAACCTCCCCCTCCCCGCACCCTAAACCTAACCCTCCCTCCTAGTGCCTAACCTTCAATGCTACTTAACCCTAACCTCCCA
Source organism: Taudactylus pleione (assembly GCA_031769625.1). Taxonomy (NCBI): domain Eukaryota; kingdom Metazoa; phylum Chordata; class Amphibia; order Anura; family Myobatrachidae; genus Taudactylus; species Taudactylus pleione. The sequence continues at coordinate 486,236 of JAUIMM010000512.1, read as the reverse complement.
CTTATGCCCGATACTTACCTTCGGGATGTCGGCGGTCGGGATTCTGGTGCCGGGATCCCAACGCTGTCAGGATTTTGTCTCCTAAATTTCGTCCGTCCGGACGCCGGGATGCTGACTACAACCCGCTGCATATCACAGGCCTACAGAACACAGTTTGTCCCCAATTTATATATCCCATTTACTGTGGGTAGTGTCTGATGTTATTGGTAAAAACTGTAAAGCCATTTTCAAATCCCTAGCTGCTAGGCTAATGTCCTAATTTCTATTCAACCGGCCAGTAAGAGATTTAAAATGATAGCGCCTAAAAGTGGTTCAAGTGATTGGCATTATGTTACTAACATTTACTGTATGTAAAAAATCGAGTCAAACATGCAACAAGGTACAAACAAAACTGCAATTTTAAAGTATAATGTATTTTTCAAAGACGTGTTTGCAATGCTATTATTCAAAATATACATTTTGAGACAGGAATGCTAAAATATGCTTAAAGAATCAAACTGTAGTTAGTGACAGTGACATACTTTAAATGTAATGTAAAAAGGTCAATGGATTCATATCACACAAAGAAGTGAAAAATATATATTCCACATAAAATCAGAATAAATTAATATTACACAAATATCTCCATTTCATAATCAAAATCTCCTGTAGAAGTATAAAATAAATAGCTCAATGGTTAATCAAGTAACACATAATTATTAATTATATTTTAAAAGGAGGCAACCTGGAGCAGCATGATAAATACAAATAAATCCAACAAATTAAACAATATGTCAATAAATGGACATACGGTATGTACTATAATGGAAAAAAAGAGGGGAATTTCTGTTTATCCCCCCCCCCCCCAAAAGCTGATTTCTAGTGTTATTGATGAAAACATAAATAAGGTTTAAATGATGTGGCACAATAATATTGTTACACTTATAAAAATTTACACCTGAAAATTTTAAAAATCATAGTCTATAGTGTATAATAAAAAAAAAAATTATATATGTTACAAAATATCAGTTGAAGGTGTTTCTACAATAATAATTATACAGTAGTAACATTAAGTCACTGCCTGTGACCACACTAGCTGCAATAAATTGGATTCTACTGTTAAAGACTGAACTCCAGTCAGGTTGCTGTCATCCTTCATTTATTTTGGCACAGTAATTCTCTTTGACTGGCATAAAAATCCTTTAGGATACTTTCTGTCATTATTACATGCTTAAAACAGATACTATGGGGCATATCCAATTACCCGCGGGACTTCTCCCGCGAGTAATTGAGGCTCAAAAGTCCCGCGGCGCGGGGTTAAGCTATTCAATAAAATAGATTTTTTTTTCCCCGCTCCTTTAAATCAGCTCTCGCACGCGGGAACACACTGTTTCCGCGAGAAATGCGGAAACAGTGCGTTAAAGCCTCTCGCGCGAGGCGGAAAAAGGCATATAAACGCGGAATTTACCTTGCACCAACATGAGGTGCGAGGTACTGTCTGACAGCGGGGATTCGAGCACGGGGAATCCCCGCTTAATTGAATCCCGACCAGCGCGATAATTAGATTTGCCCCTATTGAGTGGATATTCATGTGCATTTATGAAATATTTATACTTGGGTAACACCATGTTATGCTTTATATCAAGTTATATATTCTTCAGAAAGGCAATTTTCACCTTATATTTACTGTACCACAATATAAATCTCATTTATTTTGTCATGAATAGCGCATTTATTTTATCCTTACTTTACATGCTACAGTTACTGTTACTACTGGGCCTTGGTATTCAGCTGATTTTGCCATTAAAAAAAGAAACAGTATTTTAAATCCCAATCCCAAAATTGCTGAATATGAGCAACTTCGGACAAATTGCTGTTCATTACATTTCCACAGTAATTGTAAATGAGACAATTTGCCATCATACACTAACACACACACGCTAATTGTATACGTGTAAACAAGGTTTGTGGTGATTCATGTACTTCTCTGAAAACTGAACCTCATTTCCACTTCCTGCAATCCAGCAAAGCCACTTCCTCTGTTGGCGCTCATTTCTTATTTAAATAAGATATCAGTTATGTTACAGAACTCTGCATTTGGTTTCTAAAAATTAAATTCAGCGGGTATTAGTTCCAGCAACAAGTTGAGCAAATCTGACCCAGTCACAACTGTTTTATTCTGGTAATTTGCAATGATTATCCAAATGTATAATGACTGACATGCTATATAAGAACCCCAATAATTCCCATGTAACATATAGCACATAAAGTGCAGATATAGCAACCTTTAATAGGACTAATAACGAGATAGGCATCGAAGTGAAAGAGGAACCGGATCACACTGCACTAAAACCACCAATCCATGGTATTAACGTGGAGGTGCAATAAACAAAGGGCACTAAATTTTGCAATAAAAAGCATATTTTACAAGTGGCTATCTAGTATAGTATGTAATATAGTAGGATATTCTCATGTAAGTTTATTGGTAACATAAATCTTCCAGTGAACATCATATTATACTGCTTAGCAACGGGGAAGGCTTCAAGGTTCCTAGACGACCGGAAGTGACGCTCGCAGACCTCACACAGCCAGCAAAACATAAACAATAAAACACATGACACTGGACAGATGAATCTGTCATCAAATCATTAAATACATTATACAAAAAATTATATTAACCTACTAAACTAAACATATAGTGAATCAATCAAATTGAATACACAAGAAAATAAAAAATATATAAAGATTGATTCACTATATATGTTTAGTTTGAGGTCCGCGAGCGTCACTTCCGGTCATCAGGAACCTTGAAGCCTTCCCCGTTGCTAAGCTGATGCACGATGGTTCTGTCTGTTGTCACTTCCGGTGCGACGGTCGGAGTTTGTGGTCAGCGTGAAGCATGGAGTTGGCGGGGTCCAGGTGGGGATGTGACGTGAGTGTTGATGCTGCACAGGTGAGTTATCTCACAATTTAGAAAGTGGGGTATTTAACAGGCTATGGGTGCAGTGGTGTTTTGTGGTTCCCTGAGGAAGGCAACCCAAAACAGCTGTTGGAACCATCCGGGTTCAGATTTTGGCTCCCCGGGCCCTATGAAGGCTACTTATCAAATATATGTGCTGAGAATTACATTTTTTTCAATGGCTTTATGGCTTGTCATTATACCCTGACAGCAATATTTTAACTATTAAAGTTTTTTCTGACTATTCTCAAAGAGGTGTGCTAGATGTTGTCCATATAGGACCTGCTGCTATTAATTATGTGATCCTGGCACCCCTGACTATGTTTTGTGTGCGACCTAAAATGACTTTTTTTATCTATATATTTATATATATAGGCTTTCCATACCAACCCTTTAATTCGGAACACATACATTCAATTTTTTTCAACTGGTTTTAATCAGCCACAGAGCATGTGTAATTCACTTGTGTCCTGAATTAAATGATGATATGAAAAGCCTATGTACAGTATATAGGATGTATAAATATCAGTTAACAAACAACTGCAAAGCAAGAGACAAAAAGATATTTTATTATGCCAAATTCCTTGGGATTTGTTTCTCTGGTTCCACGTGGAAAATTTGGTATAAGTGCTCACCTAACATCAAGATGCATTGCTGAGCACAACAGGTCCTCACTTCTTTCAAGTTAGATTATAACTGAAGAATTTGTTTCTCAGTGGCTGCTTCCAAATGGTTAGGATCAAAGTAAGTAAGGGGATTTCTTGTCTTGATGACAGCATCCTCAATAAGTTTTAATACCGAGTTTGGTAATTGGCCTGTGTCATTGGATTAGCCTCATAGGAATGTTTTTTAAAAAATATAATGAAATGAAACTGTGGCTAGCCATGAGCAACCTCGGCCATTATTCAGTCAAGTTGATTTTACATTTTTATATTAGAAAACAGCAAAAAGATGAAGCTTCAGGGTAGGGACTCCTGGCATTTGCACCTCCTGTCATTTTTTTGGGAATTTACAGCAATCATTTAAATTCTTTTAAATACAAAAAAAACTATTATTTTCATTGCTAATATTGGATTTTAGCTATGTTTGCATTGTGGCTTAACTATTTTCTATTATTTATAGCTGGCAAAACTAATGCTTATGTGATCATCATTGCAGTTTGGTCATTACACAAGACGACCGGTGCGTAATGTTTACTTCAAAGTAATTCAAAGCTCAGCTACAGTATGTCTGCCAGTATATACAGTCAGGTCCATAAATATTGGGACATTGACAGAATTTTCATATTTTGGCCTCTATTCACCACCATAATGGCTTTGAAATGAAACAAACAAGATGTGATTTAACTGCAGACTTTCAGATTTAATTTGAGGGTAATTACATCCAAATCAGGTGAACGGTGTAGGAATTACAACGGTTTCTATATGTGCCTCCCACTTTTTAAGGGGCCAAAAGTAATGGGACAAACTAAACAATCCTAAATCTAACTTTCACTTTTTAATACTTTGTTGCAAATCCTTTGCAGGCAATTACAGCCTGAAGACTGGAACGCATAGACATCACCAGACGCTGGGTTTCATCCCTGGTGATGCTCTGCCAGGCCTCTACTGCAAATGTCTTCAGTTCCTGCTTATTCTTGGGGCATTTTCCCTTCAGTTTTGTCTTCATCAAGTGAAATGCATGCTCAATCAGATTCAGGTCAGGGGATTGACTTGGCCATTGCATAACATTCCACTTTTTAGCCTTAAAAAACTCCTTGGTTGCTTATGCAGTATGCTTCGGGTCATTGTCCATCTGCACTGTGAAGCGCCGTCCAATGAGTTCTGAAGTATTTGACTGAATATGAGCATATAATATTGCCCGAAACACTTCAGAATTAATTCTGCTGCTTTTGTCAGCAGTCACATCATCAATAAATACAAGGGAACCAGTTCCATTGGCAGCCATACATGCCCACGCCATGACACTACCACCACCATGCTCCACTGATGAGGTGGTATGTTTTGGATCATGAGCAGTTCCTTTCCTTCTCTTCTCTTCCCATCACTCTGGTACAAGTTGATCTTTGTCTCATCTGTCCATAGGATGTTGATCCAGAACTGTAATGGCTTTTTTAGATATTGTTTGGCAAACTCTAATCTGGTCTTCCTGTTTTTGTGGCTCACCAATGGTTTACATCTTGTCGTGAACCCTCTATATTCACTCTTGTGAAGTCTTCTCTTGATTGTTGACTTTGACACATATACACCTACCTCCTGGAGACTGTTCTTGATTTGGCCAACTGTTGTGAAGGGGTTTTTCTTCACCAGGGAAATAATTCTTCTGTCATCCACCACAGTTGTTTTCTGTGGTCTTCCGGGTCTTTTGGTGTTTCTGAGCTCTCTGGTGAATTCTTTCTTTTTAAGAATGTTCCAAACAGTTGATATGGCCACACCTAATGTTTTTGCTATCTCTCTGATGGGTTTGTTTTGATTTTTCAGCCTAATGATGGCTTGCTTCACTGATAATGACAGCTCTTTGGATCTCATATTGAGAGTTGGTAGCAACTGATTCCAAATGCAAATGTCACACTTAGAATCAACTCCAGACCTTTTACCTGCTTAATTGATAATGAAATAATGAGGGAATAGCTCACACCTGTCTATGAAATAGCTTTTGAGTTGATAGTCCCATTACTTTTGGTCCCTTAAAAAGTGGGAGGCACATATTGAAACTGTTGTAATTCCTACACCGTTCACCCGATTTGGATGTAAGTACCCTCAAATTAAATCTGAAAGTCTGCAGTTAAAGCACATCTTGTTTGTTTCATTTCAAAACCATTGTGATGGTGAATAGAGGCCAAAATATGAAAATTCTGTCAATGTCCCAATATTTATGGACCTGACTGTATATACGGTATATATATATATATATATATATATTTATTTATTTATATTGTACATGATACAGGTAAGCTTATTGTATTATTTTTTAGCATTAATTACAGATTTACAGCTAATTGACCAGTGATAATATGGTGAATATATGCATTGTCTCATTGGAAAAGCTACATTTTAGACAGATGTAAGGTAGATATTGGTCTCCTTCCCGTCATTATATTCCTGGATCTGCCACTGCAATTTTGTGCTCCCTTTTCTTACAATAAACAATACAACAGTAAGTGGAGGTCATATCAAAATGTAGCAACTGTAGTTTGTAACAAAACATAGTACTATGTCAGATAACTCTCCTTTGGTTTCCTGCCATTTTCTAAATACAGATCACTCGTTATATACAAAAAAAACTGACTGGCACCTGCTTACTTTCATCTGTAGATACACTCTACGGTACATGAAAGCAGTATCGCAACCTACAAAAAGATGCATCTTTCAACTCATTATATTTGTTCCACATCCTTTTTACAATTTCACTTTATGCAATAGTAACATATTTCTGGATATTTTAATGCAGAATTTATTTATTTTTCCTGAATTTACCAGATTTAAAAAAAAGAGTGAGTAGTTGACAAAATGTTTGCGTCCTTCAAGTTGATGACCCATGTTTATTTAAAAATTTACGGTCCTGTAAAAATTATGTTGCCAAAAGGTATATTTATTTGTCTAAATTGAGTCATAGGTATTTGAACCTACTTTCAAGTAAATAAAACACAGCAGTTTTTCAGCGTCAGGAGCACAATTGCATATACTAATGCTGACCAATAGCATAGAGGTGTAGCTTGTCAGGGTTACTTGTAAATGCAAAAGTTGCATTACTCACTATTCATAATAACATTTAGTGTAATCCATATACAAGAGAGAAAGGTGTCTTGACAGGAATATATACAAATGCAAAAGTTGTATTTTCCATAGAAAGTACTGTATAATCAAATACAAACAGCTCCCGACAACCGCCAATGACCACAATATGAAATGTATCTAAGAAGAAGTTGCTATTTCATTAGGGTCCCATCTCCATGTACTGTACATGTCATTAGATGCACTTCTAAGGAGGCACATCCTACAGGTACCAGAGGCCTATTGTACACATACATGAGGATAATGATGACAGCAACAGCACGTTCTAGCATTTGCTAATGGGCTCCTTGCATAATGATCCTTCTAGCACTTCATTTACTAGCACCATAGCTATTTCATGTCACATTGTGGCCTTGTATTTGTATTTCTTATTTCTATTTAGACTACAGCAGCAAATAGTTTAATTTGATTTTTATTAATAACATTATCATAAGAGTATTATCTCTGATGTATATAACACTGGTGTATATAACACTATTATATTATCTAAAAATAGGACGCATGATAGGCAGTAGCATCACAAGGGGGGTGTGGGCCGCACCCGGGTGTCACCCACCGAGGGGTGACGCCAAGGTACAGACTCCCCCTCAGTGACAGGAGCCGGATGCTGCACTGTATAATTAAGTGCAGCACTTGAGTCCTCACTGCACGCACCTCCGCCACCCCCCCCCCACCCCCCAGCCTCCCAGTGATATCTGGACCACAGAGGTTCAGCCACGGGGCCATGCCCTCTTCCCGCGAGGCCATGCCCCTTCCCCTTTTGGTGCCACAATGTCCCTCCCTGCACCGGGTGACACTGTGGGGAGGAATGCTACTGATGATAGGTTGTAAGTTTATGCATTTGTTCGCCGTTCAAATTCAATACCATCAACTAGATCAGCGGTGGCCAACCTGTGGCTCTTCCGTTGTTCTGATGCGGCTCCCCTGCAGGCTCCCCTGACTGACACTGACTGCCTCCTCTGATAGGCGCGCAGCTGTTCAGAGTTAGCTTGTCCTTTGTTTCAGCAGTCTGCTCTGCTCCGGAAGCATGTATGGGCAATGTGGTGATGTCACGCCGCAAACAGGAGGTGGAGCTCAATTTGTGAGTAAACCTGTCGCAATGACCAGCATGTCTCCCCTGCTGGACCTTTGGTCGACAGTCTTCAGAGTTCCGGTGGTGTGTTTTGGCAGAATGAAAGTCAGATATGAGTACCCAGGCGGCGTCCCGCACGGTCGTGTGGTTGCGAACAAAAGTACTTACCTACCAGCAAGATTGGTATGTTCGTGAATGATCATTGCGGCAGTGTTGCAGAGGTGAGTTTTGCACGGTAGGTGATTGGATGTGCTTCGCTGGTGGGTCGTCGGACCGTAGGAGGCACTGTGTACACTTGTTGGAGGTAGCTGGAACAGTGGGTCATGGTGGTGTTCTGCAGGTGTTTGCTGCCCGTGACATGTGCTTGGTGCTTTGTCCCCTAGGCCTGCTGCTGGCTGCAGTCCAGAGCACTGGGCCGGCAATGGGGATGGGTTCCTTCCTCCGAAGGTGCACTGGTGTAGTGTGTGTCTCTTGACACCTTGAGGGGGGGCACACTGATGCGTCCTCCGCTGTAAATGCCCACGTGTTTGGCTGGTCCGGTACCTGGGGCCGGTGTGACCAGTGGTCGCGGTCGGTGTATGTATTGAATATTGGACTGCGCTGCAGCCCCACCTCTGGAACCGCCACTCGACCCAGACAATGACCTTACAGTCCCATAACACTTGGGACATGTTGCTTTGTCACCAAATCCCCAAGGTTGAGAGGATCCATTTTACCACTTTTTACCCCTTAAGTTGTTGAAATTTGAAAAATCCCTGCCTAGTGGGTGCTTAGATCATGTAAGGAATATGCGTTCTGAAATTCATGTTTCTAGGTCAAGAAGTCTGGGCAGGGCGTTATTGAGTCAATCATTCAGGACATTGCACAGGGGGAGGAAACATATCCCTGCTTAGTGGGGTCTACGTCATGGATGGCATATACACCTTGAATTTCATGTTTCTAGGTGCAGTGGTTTGGGCTGGGGTGTTAATGAGTCAGTGAGTCAATCTGAATTTAAATAGAGGAGCCACACCAACTGCCACCCCAAATGCTGCCAAACATCACTGGCAGTTGGTGTGGTTCCCCTATTTGAATATTAGACTATGCTGCAACCCCACCTCTGAAGCCGCCACTCGACCCAGACAATGAGCTTACAGTCCCACAGCACTTGGGATATTGCTTTGCACCCAATCACCACATACAAAAATAAACATTTTACCAGTTTTGACCCCCTTAAGGGGTCAAATTTACAAAAATCCCTCTTTAGTGGGTGCTTATGTCATGGAAGTAATATACTCCCTGAATTTCATATTTCTAGTTCAAGAGATTTGAGCAGGGCATTGATGAGTCAGTCAGGACAGTGGACAGGGTGAGGACACATTTTAGCCATTTTCACCCCCTTAGGAGTTCAATATGAAAAAATTCCTGCTTAGCCGGTGCCTATGTTTTGGAAGGCATATACTTCCCGAATTTCATGTTTCTAGGTCCAGTGGTTAGGGCTGGGCATTGATGAGTCAATGAGTAAGTCTGTCAGGACATTTGTTTCATCTACATAGATTTGTGTGACCATGTGTGTTTTCTAATATATTTTAGAATACTCCAAGCAACATATTGTAATTATGCAGTATGAATACCGTATTGTCGTTACCCCTAAATAATCGCAAGATGCTATTTAGCGTTACCTGTCGCACAATAAATAATTGCTTTCCAGCCCAACTGTGTTTCCAAAGCACAAAAGTTCTTATTGCAACAAAAAGTAAGTTACACGCTATGATCTATCACAATTAGCGCAAAGACAATTAAATACAAAAGGTACAGCTTGATAAATACGCATGTGCACCGGTCCCAGTAAACAGTCGTCACTCCAGAAACCTGTTATCATCCAAGAAGAATGGCTACTGACTGGGACCAGGACACAGGCTATATACCCTAACAGATCATGATAACAACAATGTAGACAGACAAACATAATTCCATTGGTTCTTGCTCTTGGTCTTTGTAGTACGCTGTAGTTCATAGGACAGTTCACTAGGGGTATGTCCCAATTCTAAACAGTCTCTTGAGATTACATTGTCTTTCTTTTATTTAAGACACTACATACAGAGTATATACTCTAACCAATAATTTCGTATGAAACATAACCATCGAACGCAAGATGCGACTCCCTCGCTGATAGACTCAAATATCTGGAAATAAACAGTGTGTCAGTTTAGTACCAAACATGCCATGTCTACCATGTTGTATACCTTAAATATCATATACATACATTTCACATCATAATTATATGCTACTAAAACCTCTAATATTACGTTTAATGTGAAGGAACCTTTTATGAGTGAGTGTATATTTATGATTATATGTAAGTATGCGCTGTGCGTCTACACGCAGCGTAAAATGTGCGCTGTGTGAAGGGGTTGTGTACAGTGCAAACATGCGCTGTGTGTGTGTTTATATTTACAATAGCAACTGTGTATATGTGTGCACGCATTGTGGATACACATGCGATCGTTTAAGTGTATATATATATATATATATATATATATACATCTGTGCAAATGGGCATCAGTGTCATGGATTTATATATATACATATATTAATATATTTATATCTAGCTTTATTCAGTAACTGGTATTATTGATATTACTTCTGTCTGAACTAAGGGCTTGATTCAGAGCCGAACGCTATTTGCGGACGGACGTTCTGAAAAAGGGGCCGGATATTTAAATGAAGTGCTCGCTCTTTGCGGTCTGTTGACACCTCTATGTCTGAACGAGCGAACAAAACATGCGGTTGCTATTTTGAAAAAAACGCCCCCTGGCCGCTCGCATCATACGTCATCTCCGCTATTTATTAGATTAATCGAGTACATCGAACGGTGTCTGAACTGCTCGCTATTCTTGTGGTAGCATTTGCCTACCGCAATCATGCGAGCAGTTCAGGCTAAAAAACAACCAAGTGACGTGGTCAATGACGCTGCTTTGTTAATTATGCACACCCTTAAAACGCCCGTTTTGACCATTTGGCACGCCTGCGTTCGGCTCTCCACTCCCCGTTTTCAAGCACCTTCCCCTGTTACCACCCACAAACGCCTCATCCTGTCACTCAAATTAGCAGGCATTCGCTATATTGCGAGCACACGATTTCTGACCGCACTGACTGGTTCGCGCATGCGTACTAAAACCCATACGCATGCGCAGATGTGCGAACATCGCTCCGAACGAACGAGCAGCCGCTTACGAGCGGCTCTGAATCAGACCCTAAGTTCAAAAATGACTGGCAATGGAGTTGTTCTGATCAGAGATGGCCAGCAGATACTTGATGGAATCACAATGTAATCAAAGGCCTCTCCAGCCTATTTGGAATGTAAATGCTAGTTCCTTTAGGCATACAATGATAGTCAGACTTAAAGACAATGGTTCATTCAAAACACTTGTCTGTACCTCACAGAATGTGTGTGTTTTTCAATTACTAGTCACAGACATGTCCACAGGGCTTGTCTCCCAGCACTGACCAAACCTTGCATTTTTAAATATATATATATAAAGTCTTTAAATACATATGTGTATCCATGCACATTTATTATTTAAAGACTTTAACAGTGTGCAGTAACATGGCAGATGTACACAATGCTAAAATAGCGCCGTACACAATGATGTTATACTGACTACACCAGATGGCGTCGTGCAGACAACGCAAACATGGCGTCTTCAGATATTTTCAAAGATCTGATCTCAGCCAATCATCCAGCTTCGACAGCTGATTACCATGTGAGGCAGCCATTGCTGGACAGGTTATGCATTGATCTAATTAACTCTGTGTACGTTTCACTAACAGTTGCTCCAGCACATGCAGAAAGTGTAGCTTTAATGTGTAGAGAAGCCACAGGTATAGTAAAGCATAAGGAGTAGCATGAAAACATGGCACCTGGAGAGGTTGCATGTCATAGCCCCCACCCCCCGCATCCCCCCCCTGTACTGAAAAGTGCGGTATGGCCAGCCTGGGGAAGAACTGATGTGAAGAGAAAAACAGCAAACAGTGACAGTATCGTGCTGGGCGTTGAGGTCTCATTGGGGGAATATAATGTTTCCGTGATGCACTGACATTAAGGGGTAGCTCCTTTGGTACTGCTTTATTTATGTATAGCACTGATCTGACTTTTGTTCCTTTGAATCATTGTTATTAGTAAATAGAGGAGATTGTAATATATATTCCAATCATTTTACTTAAATTGACAGAGTACATGTGCTAGAGTGAGATTCCACAGGGTGCACAGCTTATGATTGCTGTTACTGTCCCAAGCAGCTGTCACTGGAGTGGGAACACCTATAGGAATCTCCATTCTCAGCTATGCTCCTACATCGCAAATATACATTGCACCTATATTAATGTGAGTACTACCAATCATGTTCTGTCTACCACCATTATTATTATTTCAGGTCTCCTAATATTTTCCTTTCAAATGGACCTTCAAATAACACTTTATGGTCATGCATGGGAACTCCTCGTTACTTTAAATACCAAAGCAGTGACTCTTTTTAAACTAATACCTTATAATTGAAGTTTAGGATTTTACCTCAGATGTGTAACTATTAAGTCCATTGAGGCACAATGAATTAATTAATGAAGAGAACGAGGGAGGGGATCAAAGAGGAGAGTGAAGAGGAAAGTGCTGATTAGAGAGGGGAAGTGACAGAGGCCAATAAGAAAGGAGCAGGGAAGGGCTAAGCTAATCAGAGAGGGCCGGTGACAGAAGCCAATAAGAAAGGAGAGGGGAGGGGCAAAGAGTCAATCAGAGGGGTGGTGACAGAAGCCAATAAGAAAAGAGTGGAGAGGGGCAAAGAACCGATCCCATAGTAGAGAATGGAGGGAATTAAAGAGATGAGAAGTGAATGTAATCTGACAGGAAAGGGGAGGTGACAGAAGATGATTGCACAGGACAGAAGGCGAAGGGGAGGCAATCTGGGCAGCTTGAGGAAGCATGAAATGTAGAAACGTATTTCAGATCCGTAACTTATTTAGGATATAGAGCAAACAAACCGAGATAAAACTAACAGGTAACCGTCATACTGTGCAGTGCCCTATGAATTCCGGAACCCTGGATAGCGCCCTCTGTCCATTTTGGTGCCCAGAGCTCATGCTCTGCTGGAACCACCTCGCTACCCTCCTGATAAAACATAACAAATTTGCGGTCCAGCACAACTAGAAAGAAGTTAGAAGCAGAGAAAAAAAGTAAGTAAGAAAACACTAAAAGGGGCACTGTGGCATATTGTGTACTGGGAGCACATAGGCATACATGGTCTGGTGGGATGCAGTCAGGATACCGGCGAGCGATATCCCGCCTGACGATATCCCGACACTGCCATCCCAACATGGGACTAATGATAGGTGTCGAAATCCCGACGCCTATTATTAGCCCCACTACAAAATCCCAACATCCGGCATACCGAACGAAGGTAAACCGGGTGTCTTACCATTTAGCTGAGGGGGGGAGGGTTAGGTTTACGTACCCCCAGGGAGGACTTAGGGCTAGGCACCCCCCCTCCTGGGAGGGTTAGGGTAGGGAGAGGGGGGGTTAGGGATAAGCACCCCCCCGGGAGGGTTTGGTTTAGGGTGCGGGAAGGGGGGTTAGGTCTAGGCACTAACGTGGGGAGGTTAGGGTTAGGCACTAGGGAGGGAGGTAAGAGTTAGGCACCACTAAGAGATGGTTAGAGTAGGGAGAGGAGAGGGTTAGGTTACTTACCTGCTGCAGTCGGGATATTGATCCATCGGGCTGCCGCTGTCGGTACATACCAATTCTTATCTGGTGGCATATTGTATTCTGTGACAATATGGTATATGGCAGTTGTTTCCAAACTCGATACGCAAGGCACCCTAGCGGTCCAGGTTTTAAGGATATCCATGGTTGAGCACAGATGATTAAATCAAAAGACTGAGGGGCCTATTCATCAACACTAAAATATTGATGAATGTAATTAGGTTTAGAACTCGCCTGAAGTTCTACCTAAATAACGGAGGAATTCATCATTCCTCCTCTCCATAAGTATCTATCCCGAAATGCTGTAATTTTTGTGATGACAGCTTTCAAGAAATAGATACTTTTCCCTCTCTGCTCTAACTTACCGCCGCTGTAATCAGTGCTGCGCATACGCCATTACGTTCACAAAAGCGGTGCATGCGCAGCACTGATTACAGCTGCGGTAACTCTGTCCATCCACCCCCCCTCCGCTCCTCTTCCCCCCCTCCCCTCCCCCCCCACCTACCTGGCCGCCTGGACCCCGACAGGCTGCAGCCACGGACCGCGGCCTCCCTTCGGGCTTCCTGAAGATTTATTTTTATTTTTTACTTTACTGTGTTCTGCCGGGAGAACACAGTCAGAGCAGGAGCCGGAGGAGGGACCAGGGAACGACGGAGCGAGCCAGAGGAGTACCTGCCCAGCTGAAAGCAGGTAAATGTAATCCGCTATACGTCACATGAGAGTGGCATTGAAGAAGACAGCTCCACAAAGCGTTCATGGATATGTTTCCATCCATACCGCAATTCTCCAAGGATGGCACACAGACACTTTTTCCTTGCCTCTGCTCTCCCATTGTATTGGACTTTGCTAAGGAGCCCTGATTCCCTGGCGGCTTGGTTTGAGGACTGTAATTTCATATCTTTGATTTGGAAATCAAAAATTGTTATCCAAGCTGGCAGTAACATGGCAGATCATTTAATTGCAGAAAAGCCAGACCTCAAACTTACAGTACCAATTGTTTTAATTAAATATGTAAACACAAACAGGAAAGCAAAATGTACATAAGTATATGAGCAGGTATAAATACATCGCCAACTCATATGTTAATGAATGCCGCATTAAGCTGCCAATTTTAACATTATATTTTGTAATCTTCTAAAGATTTTAGTGCAGCCAATGAGATATGTAAATGAGATATAACTGCGTCATATGAAACTAACAATGAATCACAGCAACAGACTGTAACCTGCAGGAGTAATATTTTTAATCACTTGCCTTTGCTGGTAGTCACATAGATAGCATGGTATAACATTTTTATTTGTTTTATTCACCCACAAGAACCACTAAGCTAATGTTTGGTTTTAGTAACTTTGCATGCACGAAGTGTACTTTATACAAAGGAAAGTCCAACCCACAACATCGGTTTCATAACAATCCTTCATACACAATGCGAGTTTTATATACCTCTCTTATTTCATAGCATTATTTGTCACCTATATACCACACATTCACAGGGGATAGCAATACACTGGTAAAATCTAAAAAGTATCTGCCAGTTCTTTTGATCAATGGCAGATTTCAGTTGAAAACCACTGAACCAGCCGTAAAGCTGCCATAATCTGTGGTGCTTTTATAGTGCTGAATGGATTGTTCTTTTGTATTTGTCTAGAAAATATTTATATTAACATTGGGGGGTACAAAGAGAGAGGGGTACTGACAAAGTTTCCACTACCATTAATAGCCTGTACCACCCAGGGCTGATGATACTGTAGGGGTTCCCCCCTACCAACCAGCTTTAGGGCAGTCAGCACTGGGCTGTATTCCCTGAGTAGATAAGGTCCCTAAGTGGATCATATTAAAAAAAAAAACATCACTGTTGCTCTTTCACACGGAATACTGCTAATAGCTCCAAAGCTTACCCGGGTACAGGGATGCCCACTGTGCCTTCTCATCTGTGTCCGACATCGCGTACCAGCGTAAATATGGGTAACATTGATGCACATCGATCAGCCATGCAACTCTTGCGGCAGGTCTGATCTGTCTCAAATACAGCGGCTCTCCTTACACGCAGAGAGCTCTCATGCCCATAGAAGATCGCAATGGCTAATTTATGCCTGCCCATGTAATGGTGTAAGAACTGTAACACACACCTGCGTTCCCTCTCCCAAACACTGACTACCTGTCACTCACTTTGCGTGTGGGTTCTCTGTGCTTGCGGAATTGCAAAACAGTCACTGCTCATTCACAGTGCAGCTTTATACATGCACAATAGCAACAAATTGCTCGGGAGGCTGGTCATGATTTCATTGCTGGTTTAATTTTTATCTGGCATAATCTTTATTTAGTAGAATACTAGTCAGTTAGCGGGTTGGTGAAGAGAGCCTTCATGTACTATAGCTTGTTTTATTGTCCATGGTTCCTCAGATGACTTTAAACTTTTCGCCCATTTGGTGTAGTAAACATTGCGAAAGTTGGCAGGTACAGTAGGCTAGGTTGAAGCATATCTTACCTGAAAAACTCTGCATATTCTGCAAGGCTTGGGTAGGGGATCCCAATAGTCAGAATCCCAACAGATTTCAGTAAGTGTTGCCCACCCCCTAACCCACCCCTCCTGCAACCTAACCCTAACCCTCCCGTCCCGCAGCGTAACCCTAACCCTCCCCTCCCGCAGCCTAACCCTCCCCTCTCGCAGCCAAGCCCTAATCCTCCCCTCCCGCAGCCTAGCCCTAATCCTCCCCTCCCGCAGCCTAGCCATAACCCTCCTCTCTCGCAGCCTAGCCATAACCCTCCTCTCTCGCAGCCTAGCCCTAATCCTCCCCTCCCGCAGCCTAGCCCTAATCCTCCCCTCCCGCAGCCAAGCCATAACCCTCCTCTCTCGCAGCCTAGCCATAACCCTCCTCTCTCGCAGCCTAGCCATAACCCTCCTCTCTCGCAGCCTAGCCCTAATCCTCCCCTCCCGCAGCCTAGCCCTAACCCTTCTCGGACTTGCAGCAGGCTTTATATGCTGTTACATCTGGCAATTGAGGAAACCACCTTCTTTCAAATGGTAGACAGGATGAGGGCAACTGAGGCAGAGCCGGCCCTAGCCAATTTGGTGTCCTAGGCAAAATTTGGACTGGTGCCCCCTAGCAGATAATTCCACCAGCAACCTTATGTAGGGTACACACTAGATGATGTCCTCGCCAGCGACTGGACCTGGTGGGGGAGCCGGCATCGCCAAGTGCAATACACACTTGCAGATGCCGGTAGCGACGGCGGGGGCCATGCTGCATTCAGCAGCATGGCCCTCGCTAACAATATCCCCCATCGGCCCTGAACGATCGATGGAGGATGTCTCTGATGCCATATGGCTATAAAATACATATAAAAAAAATCTATTATGGATGGTGTTGTGGCTCTGTGTCAGGCTCCTTGTGAAATTGCATCCCAGAAGTTGGACAAGTATATGGAGTGCCGATCAACAATTTGTGTGTATAGATAGATAGATAGATAGATAGATAGATAGATAGATAGATAGATAGATTATATATATCGTATATACACACATATATATATATATATATATATATATATATATATACATACACACACATATATATATATATATAATTATATATATACATATATGTACACACGCATATATATACATATATGTACACACACATATATATACATATATGTACACATGCATACTGTATATATACATATATGTACACACACATATATATACATATATGTACACACACATATACATACACACAAACACTGGGGCTTGGATGAGGGGGGGCATGGTGACATACACACTCGGGCTTGGTGGGCCTGGGGGGGGGGGCATGGTGATACGCATGCAGGGGCCTTGTGAGGAAATAGTTAGACACTTACACCGGGTCCTTGGGGGGAACATGGTGACATACATGCTGGGGGGAGGCTTGGTGACACATGCTGGGGGCGGGGACATGGTCATACTAGAGCCTGTGGGAGACGTGGGGGCATACACAATTGGGCAGGGGGGGGGATAACATACAGTACTTTAGGCTGGAGGAGGGAAGGGAAACAGCTGTACAGTGATTTAGTATAGTAGTATAGGAAACTGGGGCTGAGCAGCATTGCAGAGACTGTGACACTTACCCGGAGAAGGAGCTCATCACAGGGAGTGCAGCATGTACAGCATAGAGGAGGAGCTGCGCACCTCTATGGAAACAAAGACCATGGGCCCCCCCTCCATTGTTCCGCAGCTGCATTTGTGTAAGATGAGGGGCGGGCAGCGTGATGCATCCCTGCCGGAGCCCGTCTCCTCTCTCAGTCGGCACCCACAGCTTGCACTCTGCCCACATCACGCTCCCACATGCAGGCAATGGATCCGATCAGCCGCATCTTGTTTGTTTCAACCCCCGCAGCAGCCGGGCAGGCAGCTGTATGCCCGGAAACTTGTTGTTTATTAAAAAAAATATATTCAATACAGTGTCCTGCCATAGAAACTCTGGACCTCCCGGCTACGGCACCCTTGTAAGTGCGCTGTGGCACCCCAGGGTGCCGCGGCACACAGTTTGGGAACCGCTGGCCTAGCCAGAATGAGCTTCTGTGCAGAAGCTCATTCTGACCTGGCTCACGCTGCGCTGCCCGATCGGAGCTGAGCTCCGATCGTGGCAGCGGAAGGTGAGACGCAGCTGCCGGCGGTGGGGGGGATGAAAAGCATCACGTCACGCGATAGGGGGGCAGTGGCAGGCATGGGGCTGGTTAGTTGCAGAGCCCTGGATGCCCCCTGGGCATTCAAGTCGCACCTAGGCATTTTCTTATTATGCCTATGCCTAGGGCCGGCTCTGAACTGAGGGCCTGATTCAGGGTTGGGAATAGAGGAAGAAAGAGCAAGTAACTGTGCATCTTGGTAAAACCATGTTGTGCTGCAGGTGGGGCAGATGTAAAATGTGCAGAGAGATTTAGATTTGGGAGGGGTGTGTCTAAACTGACATCTAAATTGCAGTGTAAAAATAAAGCTGTCCAGCTTTTGTGGGTTACATGCAGAAGCAGCCAGTATTTACCCTGCATGCAAAAAAAAAAAAATCTATTTGCACCCCTTACAGGGCATCATGGTTTGACCTGGTAGACAGTTACTTGCTAATTCTTACTCTATTCCCTACTCTGAATTAGGCCCTGAGTCTCTTTTATAAAATCCCTGCATCTCTGTAAATTGCGCCTCAAATGCTCTGTGACAACTATTTTCTGACCCTTCACCATACAATGCCATATTCTCACCAGTCTGAAAGTCGCATTTTTTATTTATTTATTTATTTAGTTAGCTATTTACTTTTTTGTTTTGTTTTTGTTCTACTACATTGTTCATTTTTATTCGGGCCGTGACATCAAGGGATAACAAAGTCCATTGATTAGATATTTACATATTTGCTCCTCTAGATTGCATTGATAATGCAAAGCAGAACACTAGATGGCGGTATGGCACTAGCAATAAAATAAATAGCTCTAACTATAGACCAATTTAAAATGAAATTACTTTAAAAAAGTCACAGATAAATCAGACCTTTTACTGAGGGGTCGATTCAGACCCGGATGCTAAGCTGCGTGCTCTCGCTGCCAAATGGGGCCGGGTATGCAAATTCCGCAATCGCACTGTCTGGTGTAAGGACACCCTCTATGTTTTAGAGAGCAATGGCAGAGTGAGTGCATGCCGGTATAAAGACGCCCACTTTTCTTTCTTAACACATGCCATCTCCAGGAAGTGTATGATTAATCGGAACCATCGAGAGCCATCGGAACAGCTTCTAAGGTAGACTCTACTCCACCACAAGCGCTGTGATCACTGCAGGCTGAAATACAACCAAGTGACGTGTACAATGATGCCTCCGTGCAAATTATGGACACCCCATAAAACTCAGTTTTGATGCCCAGACACGCCTGTGTTCGCAGCACCACTCCCCCGTTTACGAGCACCTTCCCGTTACCACTCACAAACGGCACATTCTGTCACTCAAAGTAGCGCTCTGTCTTTGAGTTAAGAGCACTTGATTCCCACTCGCAATGACTGGTTCACACACGCCCACTGCGATGCATACGCATGCGCAGACGGGCGACAATCGCGCATAGCGTGCGTCCATGGCTTAGCGTCCGGGTCTGAATCGGGCCCTGAGTTCCTGCATTTATTTGATCCAAAATCTGTTCCATTGAACTGTGATAACCACACAATGAATGTGACAGTTTCAATGAGTTTCTTTGGAAAATTCCAAGAAACACAAAATCCCAAGAAATCCTGTCCTGCTATTCCATTTACACCTCACGAATCACAGAAAAATTATTAATTTTTTTAAATTAGTTTTCATTTCCTCTATCCCAGCTCCAATTCACTTTGCCCACTTACTACTGTACCAGTCATCTACAATCTCTGTGGGAGCAACATTAAGTACAACACATGCAGTGACAGCTACAGTCAGATAGAGCTTTAAAGTTACAAGTTAGTGTGGGTTTATGCTTTCCATTAGGTATAGTTCAGTTTTTTTCTGTATATAGAGGAAAGCCTTGATTTTTTTTGTCTTTTGTTAATTTTTATTTATTAGTTTATAGTTAATTAAATAAAAAAAGAATACTGTCATTTCATACGTCGACATTTCGTTCATGTCAACTTTTTTCCAGGTGGCGACATTTAACCATGCTGACATCATAAATGTCAACATTCTGGTGTCGACGTTACGAATGCCAACATTGTCACTGAATGCATACCGTTTTGGGCAGCGGGATACGAACATGTTCAGGTAGAATAAAATGAGCATTGCTAACCATGAATGATTTTACACCATGTAGCATGAAACTGAGCAGCTTTATGTTCTGAATGGCTCCATTCAGCCATGTCTCTCATATACTGTACATTTGGAACTAGATTGGTTCTGGAGATACCGTCCAATTGGGATACAAATGAAAGCCTCATTCTCCACTACACAAATGTGGTAAACTCCAAAGTGACCCAGAATCACATGTTGGATCATAGGACTGGATTATACTTCCCAATGCTTCCCAATTTATCCATCGTTGTCAGCTTATTTGTGAGAAATGCTCTATTACTTACAGTTTGATCCAGAGGCGGTCCTAAGCAATTTGATGCCCTAGGCAAGATTTTTGTTGGTGACCCCTACCAGATAATCCCACCACCAAGTTTAGTGTTTATACATGGACACCAAAAATAACACATTGGTTTATGGTTTATTTTATTTTGTATTGTTAAAGAAAAACCTGCAAAAAATACACAACTGTCCATGCCACGGCCTTCAGCGCAGAGGTGAGCAGCGTAAAATGATTCAGTTAGACTCATTATACTGCTGTCTGCTGCGGGTCCCTTCATTGCAGCAGGCCCAGGTTGGTGCAATGTCCCGGCTGCACAGGCGCTAGTGCCACCTCTGACCCAGCACCCCTCTCCCTGTCTCACAGCACCCATCACCCAGCAGCACAGAGGCAGCCAACAAAACCCAGCACCCCTCTACCACACAGCAAACCTCATCCAGCACCTCTCACCCAGCACAGTACCCCTCATACAGAATCCCTCTGCCCTCACCCAGCACAGCACCCCTCATACAGAATCCCTCTGCCCTCTCCCAGCACAGCATCCCTCAACATCACTAGGGGGGTACGGACCGCACCGGGTACCACACTCCAAGGGGTTGACACCAAAATGCTTGCTCCTCCTCAGTGATAAGGAGCTGGGCATTGAACACTAACATCAAAGTACAGCGCCCTCCGGTCACTGTGGAGGAGCCGGCAGTGCAGGGAGACTCTCTGGGTACAGCCCAACATCTCCCGGAGTGCTGGGCATGCCCCAAGTGATAGAATCGGGGGGGGGGGGTGCTGTGAGGCCATGTCTCCTCTCAGTTTTTATATATTTTGTGCGCAGTTACTCTAGTGCCCCGATTGGAGCGCTGCAGGTCAATTCTTTTTTTAGTGGTTGGCTGCCTGTTATGTAGCTGATGGCATATTGAACTAACTGTCATTTATTTTATATTTTGCAGATAGTTTCCTTTAGTGCCTAGGGTGTTCTGCATATGTTACTGGTGCCAACCAGCACACATCTTGCTATAGTTGCATTTTCCATATGCCTGCAATCAGGGGCATTTTAAGATAGGAGGGTGCCCGTGTGCATTCCCCGTGCAGGGCTCCCTCCCCTCTCCCCAGTGGGCGGGAACCAACTGACGCGGCTGGCCGGCCACTGCAGAAGCTGTGAACCCTGGGCACTAGGGTGTGCCCAGAGTCTACTGCGCATGCGCAGAACGCAAGAAAAATGGCCGCCGTGGCCATTTTCCGGTGCTCTGCGCAGAACTGACACCCAACGCGGGACCACGGACAGGTGAGTTTTAAATAATATGGGCGCAGGATGTGCGGTGCGTGGCCCCCTGGACCTGGGGGCCCGTGTGCCCGCACTTCCTGCACCCATTATAGATACGCCCCTGCCTGCAATAGTGACTTTTTTCAAGGATTTGTGGAGCAGTTGTGTAAAACTGTGCATTAGGCACATTATGATCAAAATGTGACCACTACTGCTCTTCTAGCTTTTCACATAACTTCCAAAAGTCATACAATAATTGCTTTACATGAATCGACTGATTAATAGGAAAATATA
Source organism: Taudactylus pleione (assembly GCA_031769625.1). Taxonomy (NCBI): domain Eukaryota; kingdom Metazoa; phylum Chordata; class Amphibia; order Anura; family Myobatrachidae; genus Taudactylus; species Taudactylus pleione. The sequence goes on along the minus strand of JAUIMM010000512.1, from coordinate 464,105 downwards.
TAAACACAGGGCCGTAACTATGGGTGTGTAAGTGGTGTCATCATCCAGGGCAGAAGGCTCTGGGAAAGGCACAGTTGCAGCCCTACAGAGCCTGCATTTGACTTGCAGGGTGCCTAGAACGGCACCGTGCAGCCAGTATTACTTTTGCAGAGCTGCCCAGAGCATCCTAAAGCCTGAAGTCTATACAGCCACCCAGAGCGTCTTCAGGACTTCCCGGTGCTTATAGCCCCGTCCTGTTGGCGTGACATCATGGAGTTGCTGGTGCTGCCCTGCTCTGATACTGTATGATCATAACTGTATTTTGTAAGCTTCATAGTTACTATCTAAACTGGAACAAATATCTAATTGTCCTGTAGTGCTGCATGCCTAGCATTCCACAAACACTGAAATACCCCACACTCACCACCATTCACTGACACAATACTTTACTCATTCTGATTCCCCTAAGCCACCTAACTCCCTGACATCATTACTGATTAAAAAACACCTTCACCACCACTCTCTGAAATGATACCTTAGCCGCAGAACTACCCATCATTTACCACCTCTCCCTGAAACCATACCTTAGCCGCAGAACTACCCATCATTTACCACCACTCCCTGAAACCATACCTTAGCCGCAGACTCAACACATCATTCACCACCACTCCCTGAAACCATACCTTAGCCGCAGAACTACCCATCATACACCTCCACTCCCTGAAACCATACCTTAGCCGCAGAACTACCCATCATTCACCTCCACTCATTGAAACCAAACCTTAGCCGCAGAACTACCCATCATTTACCACCACTCCCTGAAACCATACCTTAGCCGCAGAGCTACCCATCATTCACCACCACTCCCTGAAACCATACCTTAGCCGCAGAACTACCCATCATTCATCTCCACTCCCTGAAACCATACCTTAGCCGCAGAACTACCCATCATACACCTCCACTCCCTGAAACCATACCTTAGCCGCAGAACTACCCATAATTCAACTCCACTCATTGAAACCATACCTTAGCCGCAGAACTACCCATCATTCACCACCACTCCCTGAAACCATACCTTAGCCGCAGAACTACCCATCATTCACCTCCTCTCCCTGAAACCAAACCTTAGCCGCAGAACTACCCATCATTTACCACCACTCCCTGAAACCATACCTTAACCGCAGAGCTACCCATCATTCACCACCACTCCCTGAAACCATACCTTAGCCGCAGAGCTACCCATCATTCACCTCCATTCCCTGAAACCATACCTTAGCCGCAGAACTACCCATCATTTACCTCGACTCATTGAAACCAAACCTTAGCCGCAGAACTACCCATCATTTACCTCCACTCCCTGAAACGATACCTTAGCCGCAGAACTACCCATCATTTACCACCACTCCCTGAAACCATACCTTAGCCGCAGAACTACCCATCATTCAACACCACTCCCTGAAACCATACCTTAGCCACAGAACTACCCATCATTCACCTCCACTCATTGAAACCATACTTTTGCCGCAGAACTACCCACCATTCACCACCACTATCTGAAACCATACCTTAGCCGCAGAACTACCCATCATTCACCTCCATTCCCTGAAACCATACCTTAGCCGCAGAACTACCCATCATTCACCTCGACTCATTGAAACCAAACCTTAGCCGCAGAACTACCCATCATTTACCACCACTCCCTGAAACGATACCTTAGCCGCAGAACTATCCATCATTTACCACCACTCCCTGAAACCATACCTTAGCCGCAGAACTACCCATCATTCAACACCACTCCCTGAAACCATACCTTAGCCACAGAACTACCCATCATTCACCTCCACTCATTGAAACCATACTTTTGCCGCAGAACTACCCACCATTCACCACCACTATCTGAAACCATACCTTAGCCGCAAAACTACCCATCATTTACCACCACTCCCTGACACCATACCTTAGCCACAGAACTACCCATCATTCACCACCACTTCCTAAACCTTACATCACCCACAGAAATAGCCATTACTCATCACCACTCCCTGGCACCATAACTCACTTACTGTAATTTCCTGCACTCACCATTACTCCCTGATCACATACCTAACCCACTAAAATACTCCTCCCTCAACACCACTCCCTGACACCATACCTCACCCACAGAAGTACCCCATCCTTGACACCATGCCTTACCCACAGTGGCAGACCCAGAAAAAAAGGCAGAGGGTTGCCATAATCGGGATGTGGGAAAGAGGCCAAAATATGATGTGTTCTCATGCTTGCTGTGAATATAGATCATGTGTGCATTTGTCGTTCCCCCATAAAGATATGGTGGTGCACCATTGAGACAGGCAGCTAAGGACCTGGAGCCTACAGGTCCTTAGCTGTCTGTCTCATTGCTTGGTTAATGTTCTTTATAAAGTTTTCATAAAAGCATCTTATGTATGTAGGCCTATTAAGCACTCTGTAAACCAATAGCTGGGGAGAAATACCAGACAATGTCCATAATTCAGAATCATACTTGAAGGGGGCGATTACCCTCAAAATTAGAGGGTTCTATCTATAGTGAATTAAAATAGACCACTTGTATGCCACCTTATACTGAGACCCTACCTGTAAGGGATGCATAGACAGTGGTGGTGCAAGGTTTCTTATCACCATAGGTAAAATTCAGTCTATTGCCCCCTTTCTCCCCAAGACCCACTTCCCAGCACTCTTGTAAAATAAAATAAAAATAATAACTCTTACCTGCTCCTGGCTGGTATGGCCACAATCTAAACACACTGATGTCTGATGTAGCACACTGCTTAGGCTCCACTGTTGTGCAGGGGCAAATGCAGGATTTGTATAGGTAATGGGTTTCTAAATGCTAGATTTTGAAAATGCAAAGCAAAGTAAACTTATCACAATCAGCTGTTACCAGACACTTATTCAAAAGTACTGTGAAATACCTGTACAATACACGGGGGCATATTAAGAGAGAAGGGGGCCTGTGTGCAGTCTCTATCCAGAGCCCCCTCCTCTCTACCCAATGGCTGGCAGTACTGCACATGTGCAGGTCACCGGGGAAATGGTGCAGTAGCCATTTTCCTGGTGATTTCTCTACTGCGCATGTGCAGAAAGCCCGGAAAATGGGCGCTGTGGCCATTTTAAAGGTGATTTGTACAACGATGCTACCGCCGACGCAGGACTCTGAAGAGGTAAGTATTGTATAAATGGGTGCAGGGTGTGCTGTGTGGACCCTCCTGAACCCAGGGGCCCATGTGCACCACACACCCTGCACCCTTTATAAATATGCCCCTGACAATACATAAAGGGAGCACTTCAATTAGTGGTGATGGCAGCAATGTGCCAGAGAAACAGTCAGAATGCTGGCACATCATGGCCATCATCATTGTGCTTTTTCCCCTTATACCTCATAAAGTGCAGGAAAATGTGTAATGAGAGGGTACAAGAATGCTTGGTTATTTTTGCTGGCACACATTGCTGAGAAATGAATTGCCCCCAAAGTGTTTATTCTAAATAAGTGAAACAAAATAATGAATACATTAAAATCACCACCTTTTCTCTAACATACTCCTCAGCCTAGCAGCTCTTCCCACAAGCTTTTCCCTCACATATCTCTCTGCTCACCCACTTTTCATTTACATGCCCCTCTGCCCACCAGCTTATTCTTTACAAGTTCCTTTGCCCACCATTTTTCTCTTATATAGAACCCACTGGCCGCCAACATTTTTCTCATATGCCCCAAACTGCCCATCTGCTTTCCTCTGACACGCCCACCTGACTGCCAGTTATTCCCACACATTCCCATCTGCACACCAACTTTCTCTTATTGCAACCCTGTCGTTTTCCTGATAAAATGGTGTTTTTTCCCACAAAACTTGTGTCCATAGTAATATATAGAGATTTAAAGGGATAGCTCACTTTCTGGTCCATATTAGCAAAAGTGATGTAGAACTTCTTCCTGTCATCTTGGTATTAGGTCACCACTCTCCAAGCCCTAATTAAATGTATGTTAATGCTGTTCCTTATCATTATATGCCTTAATTGTTATATAACATTGTATTGAACAGTAATACTGTTCTGGTGCTATGTTATTGTATTGACTGACTGGTTGTCACTGTATATTACGGGAGGTATATACAGTAGTTACAATAGTTTGTGTTGTGAGAGTTTTAGTTAGTTTGTAATAAAGGCCTGTACTGTTTCTGTTTAGCTGGGTTAGCCAGTGTGGCACACACTAATGAGCTTAGCCAGGTTAGATAGTTGTTGTGGTGAGCTGCCTGTTTTGTCGCCAAACAGGTGCAGACATGAAGCAATCTTCTTGTGCAGATTGATCTACAGTTCTTGATGAGTATAACTTTTCCTAATGTTCCCTCAGTTATATGGGTGAGATACTGTAGGAAGCAGGTGGACGCTGCAAACAGATGTCGTCAGACATGGAAAAGCTGTATAGACAAAACAGTTGTCTGAGGCGCTTGTGCTAGGGATGATATTAAACCAAACCCAGTAGAAACGTTCTATTATCTCAGGGTTCCTATTCATCCCAGGATGACCGCAAGAGGTACAGCATCCTGAAGGTGATGGTGGGCATAACTGATAAGTTCATTTTCCCCGCTTTCACCCTTCTACTATTTTTGTCCTAACATTTCCTAAATATCACAAGATCCATACACAGACATGGATACACTCCTCATGTGTCCGCATATGTGGTGCTAATATTATTCTGCACTTGTGTTATTGTTTCTCCTTTTCCTACTTTTTTAAATATTTTGTTTATTAAAAGTTACAGTTAAAGTTATTCTATTACATTACCATTCTCAATAGTGTCCCTCCAATTAGAGTACTATCTTTGTTCTCTTCTCTTTGTAAAGGAAGAATGAGTACCAGAGGGATCGCAAGGTCCTGTCATAAGGTTATAGATATTTGACAATTGTTGACACTTTCTGATTGGCTTCTTTAAGTTCCATGCACTGTGATTGGCTAGATTTTTCATGAGATGTAAACTATTTGACAAATTTAAAAATCAACCAAATCGATTCACCGAACTCTAGATCATTTGTCAGTATTAGCTCAAATATAACAATTCTTATTTATTCTAATAAGTTTAGAATTGATTTTACCTTTCCACAGAACATTCTTTCAATAGCTTTCAGGATCATCAACATAGGCAAACGCAGGGGGGGGTTCCATCTGCCTGGAAACCCCCCTCCCCAGCCCACAATAGAAATAGTAATATAATGGAATTTTACTAGCGCTGTATGTTCTTCTCAGTATCATAAATTAAATAATTAGCACCACCTGTGGATCTTTTAACATGTATCAGCCAGTAATAAATACACCTGTGCACCAATTAGGGTATTTGAAAAACATGCACTGTTGGGGCCTATACATTAGCAGATCTTTCTGAAAGACAAAAGAGTTATCTTTTGAAAATTCCTGGGGCTGCTGTGATAGATATCTGTCATGTACATGACAGATTTTTGCAAACGACGAATGATATTGCATGACATCATTGTGGGAGTGGATTTTTTTTAACGTTTCTATTCATTTTCATTAAAACATCGTTCGTCGTTTACCGCGACAGATATTTCTAATATCTGTCAGCGATAAACGATAATTGACCAACATGTTGGAAAGACAAAAGACCCAATTTGTCGGCTACAGGAGTGTGCATTTTTATCGTTCAGAGCCTAAACATTAGCAGATAAATTAAACGACTAAACGATAAATCGTTCATCGTTCAAATTTATCTGCTAATGGATAGGTCCCTTTAGGGATGCACTGCTATAGAGCCCAATATTTACATATATGTCCAGGGCAGTGCTAGGTTCTTCTGCTGTTCCCCCAGACTTGCTTCCATACTTCGGAATGGTGCCCGCATCTAAAATAAAACATTCAGCTCAGGCAGGATGGCCCTACTGCCGCATATAATGGCTTACTGTGATCACTGATCCTGTATATGCTGGAATAATGACACACAATACACTTTGTATGATGCATATTAAAGCTGGATAAGTGGTAAGTATGTCCTCTTCATGGACTGGCCACACTCACTCTAAAATCAGGCATTTGGAAACCCCCCTCTAGAAATCCTGCGTTTGCCACTGATCAAGGTGGTCTTTTGTAAACCTGAGCCATGGGGCCTGATTCAAAGGTGGATGCAGATGTGTGGTACAACAGAAACTGGGAGTACCACCATATTAGTGTATCTTTATACAGCTATGTTTTGGGTCTCATGTATAAAGAAGGTAGCATGATTGTCATCACAAGTCTATGCTGCATATGTAATGTAATTGTTCAGTTATTAATGCCATTTTTGTGTGTGACTTTTCCTCCCCCATCCTAAGGGGTTAATGGTTTCCTCGTGCAGCTTGTAAAGTAAAATTACCCCAGGCACGGGACAAGGACTCGCCAATTGAACGTTAGAGAGGAGCCTTGTATGCCCTTGGGGTGCCAGCTAACTGCCTCCCAGTAAGGATGGCCATCGACCATCGATGAGTCATAATCATTGATGGTTTATGGCCTATGTTGAATGTTTTTCCCATCAATGCGGGAGAACCATATGGTCTCCCTCTATCGATGTAAGAACATAACCGAATAGTTTTTTTTTTTTCAAGGTACTGGGACACAAAGCATACCTCTGCCCCAGACACATGCAAATCCACACCCCTGTTTCAGATTGGCCCACGGGCCAGTCAGTCATGGAACAGGGATGACCATCGGTTGGTGAAGCCATCGATGGTCATCCATTGCATAGTTGATTACCATCGATGGTCACTTTCTATTTTGCCATCGATGGTAACCAATTAACCATACTGATGGCCATCCCTACCTTCCAGTAACAGAACTGTGGCATAAGCGCCCAGCGAAAAGAAAGCTGGTGCGTGCAGGGAACCTGGACGGAGGAGATAAAAAGGGGTTGACCAACTGGTCGTGGGCAGTACTGAGGGAGCAGTCTTGAGGAAAAGATCCGATGTGCTGTAGCCTGTCAGTGTCCAGGAGGCAATCAGCGGCCAGACACGGACAACACAGCGTGAGGTCCCAGCAGCAGAGGTGGGGCAGGTTCCAGAGTGTTTCACTGCCTTCCGGAGTGAGAGTGATGGCAGGCAGTCAAGGCAGAGCCTGGGCGGATGGGAGACATTGGTGTCAGCCTTCCCCTGCTCCCTCACAGAGTGCAGAGGTGGTCCGGAGGTGGAGGAAAAGGCTGAACCGGGGAATCCCTTCAAGGAAGAGTCAGCAGAGAACTGGTGAGTGACAGCTGGTGAAGGATATCTACCTCACAGAAGTACTTAGCAGAAAAGGGAGACAGTGGGCCTAATTCAGACCCGCTCGCGAGCGCTGAGCGCTCGCAAGCGGGTGGATATTGGCCCAGTGCGCATGCGCACAAGGGAGCCGGCTCCGTCGTGCACATGTGCGAGACCCGGATAGCGACGACCAAGCCGTCGCTATGGGTCTCGCTTCAAAGGGGGCGTGCTGTCGATGGTGAGTGACAGCACGCCCCCTTTGGTGGGCGTGCCAGGGGCGTGGCTGCCCAGACGGAGGCGTTCCCATGGGAATGCATACCGTCTGGGGCCAGCCCCACTGACATCACAAGTGATGTCAGTGGGAGTGCTCTCGGCTCTGATAGAGCCGAAAGCACTCCAGGGCTTGCAGCAACGAGACCCTACCACAAGGGTCTCGTCGCAAGCCCGATGGTCGCGATGGTCTTAACCATTGCGACCATCTTTTTGACCGCTCGCTATAGCTGTGAGTGGTCACTCACAGCTATGCGAGCAGCCAGGAGGCCGCTCTAAAATTAAGAAGGCCGGCCCTGATTCAGAGTGAGCGCTCTGTCAGAGCGTCCGGCTCTGAATCAGGACCAGTGTCACAACAGCTCCCCATATAGTGTGGCTATCAGGAAAGGGTTGTAGTCCTATTGAAAGCAACAGCTACCTTCCTATGGGAAAAAGTTTTGATATTGCTGACGCAAATATAAAGAAAGTGTACTTCTATGTAAATGTGGATATTAAACCGCTAATGGTGTGACTAGCGAATGTGCTATAGGGTATTTGGAAAGAGAGTAATGAATGGGGTATTATTATGGTATTTATTCAAATGTATTTAAAACATATAAATGAAAGAAATGAATCTGTATCTGTATAAAGTGTACTTAAAGACACTTAAAATGGGTACATATAAAATGCTGATTAAATCACAAATAAATCACAAATAAATATACATAGAAAAACAGGCATGACATTAATCAAGGTAAATAAAAGCAAAATAAAGATTTTTGCAGGTGTCATTAGTTCATAAAAAAAGGGGGTTCACTTAGTTCCTGTGACATAAAGCGCAATGTTTTTCAAAATTGTCCCACAAATTTGGGCTCTTATCGTTAATGATATGGCATTCATACGGTTGTAGATTTCATAGGTGTGAGCCTGCGCTGTATCGAGGAGATACACTGACGCTCCGGCTCTGAGTCCAGTGAGGCGGCTGCCTGTTGTAATAGATGTCTCCGGCGTGTAGGTGAGTGTGTTGTGAGCAGGGGCTAGAAAGCCGCGGCTGTTCATGTAAGCTTCTCCGAGAGGTGAATTCAGTCTGTGTGATGCCATACGTCTCCATAACTCGGCTGAGCTCAAAGCCGCACGGGTCTCCTGGGGCAGGTTGGTAAAGCACTGTGTGGAATGTAAGTCTTACCCTGTCAGCTGTCAGGCTTTACAGACTTTAGAGACTGACCTTAGAGCCTTGTTCATCTTCTATCTACTGCTAGCTATTACTGCTCCAGTTAATTACACAGCTTCTGTCAAACCCTTATAGCACCGAACTGTCACTAAGTGTAATTAGCCACACACCAGAGTAAAGAGTAGCCTAGGAAGGCAAATATTACAGTAAGGCTACAAACCATTATAGTAATAATAACACAGGTCTGCGATGAAAAAGCTTTTTTAATTAATTTATGTGATACTTATAGATTTTTGGCTTTTGAACATGAAAATGACACCCGGTTTTGCATATCACATCACGTTTTTCTGCAAAACGTGTATTTATAAATGTCATTTTTTTCTTAGTCTTTAAAGTAATAAATGTATTCTGCCTACATTTATTATAAAACATTGGCCCTCATTCAGAGTAGGGGTGTGCACCGGCCACTTTTCGTGTTTTGTGTTTTGGTTTTGGATCTGGATCTTTCTTCGTGTTTTGGATCTGGATTGGTTTTGCCAAAACCACCCTTCCGTGTTTTGGGTTCTGGGTTTTGTGTTTTGGATCTGTATTTTTTTTTTAAAAAGCATAAAAACAGCTAAAATCACAGAATTTGTTGGTTTCTCTGCTCCTATGCTATTATTAACCTCAATAACCTTAATTTCCACTCATTTCCAGTCTATTCTGAACACCTCACAATAGTGTTTTCATGTCCAAAAGGTTGCACCGAGGTAGCTGGATGACTATGCTAAGCGACACGAGTGGGCGGCACAGACACGTGACCCATCTAGGAGTGACACTGCAGTGGCAGACAGGATGGCAGTTAGAAAAACTAGGCCCCAAACTGTACATAATGCAAAGAAAAAAAAGAAGTGCAAGATGGAATTGTCCTTGGGCCCTCCCACCCACCCTTATGTTGTATAAACAGGACATGCACACTTTAACAAATCAATCATTTCAGCGCCAGGGTCTGCCACACAACTGTGGCTGAAATGATTGGTTCGTTTGGGCCCCCACAAAACAAGCTGGCAATTAATGTGTCCCTGCACAAACTGGCTCTACGGAGGCAAGATGTCATCCTCATCCTCCTCATCCACCGATTCCTCACCCTCTTCAGTGTGTACATCCTCATCCTCACAAAGTATTAACTCGTCCCCACTTGAATCCACCACCACAGGTCCCTCTGTACCTTCTGGAGGCTGGTCTCCCTGGAAGAGCTGATAATTCATTTTGATGAACATCATCTTCTCCACATTCTGTGGAAGCAACCTCCTACGCCTTTCGCTGACAAGGTTCCCGGCTGCACTAAACACTCTTTCGGAGTACACACTGCAGGGGGGGCAACTCAGGTAAAATAGAGCCAGCTTGTACAGGGGCCTCCAAATTGCCTCTTTTTCCTGCCAGTACAGGTATGGACTGTCTGACATGCCTACTTGGATGCTGTCACCGATGTAATCCTCCACCATTCTGTCAATGGTGACAGTATCATATGCAGTGACAGTAGACATGTCAGAAATTGTTGCCAGGTCCTTCAGTCCGGACCAGATGTCCAAACTTGGTCCTGCCTGCCCTGCATCACCGCCAGCGGGTTGCTTAGGATACCTAAGTTTTTTCCTGGCAGCCCCAGTTGCGGGAGAAAATGAAGAAGGAGCCGTTGACGTGTCACGTTCCGCTTCAGCTGACAGTGTGTTCACCAGCAGGTCTTTGCACCTCTGCAGGCTTGTGTCGGCCGGAAAGAGAGACACCACATAGGCTTTAAACCTAGGATCAAGCACGGTGGCCAAAATGTAGTGGTCTGATTTCAACAGATTGACCACCCTGGAATCCTGGCAAAGCGAATGAAGGGCTTCATCCACAAGTCCCACATGACGAGCGGAATCGCTCCGTCTTAGCTCCTCCTTCACTTTCTCCAGCTGCTTCTGCAAAAGCCTGATGAGGGGAATGACCTGACTCAAGCTGGCTGTGTCTGAACTGACTTCACGTGTGGCAAGTTCGAAGGGCTGGAGAACCTTGCACAACACGGAAATCATTCTCCACTGCGCTTGAGTCAGGTGCATACCCCCTCCTTTGCCTATGTCATAGGTGGATGTATAGGCTTGTATGGCCTTTTGCTGCTCCTCCATCCTCTGAAGCATATAGAGGGTTGAGTTCCACCGCGTCACAACCTCTTGCTTCAGGTGATGGCGGGGCAGGTTCAAGAGTGTTTGCTGGCGCTCCAGTCTTCGGCACGCAGTCGCTGAATGGCGAAAGTGGCCAGAAATTTTTCGGGCCACCCAAAGCGTCTCCTGCACGCCCCTGTCGCTTTTCAGAAAATTCTGCACCACCAAGTTTATTGTGTGAGCAAAACATGGGACGTGCTGGAATTTGCCCAGATGTAATGCCCGCACAATATTGGTGGCGTTGTCAGATATCACAAATCCCCAGGAGAGTCTAAGTGGGGTAAGCCACTGGGCGATGATTTCCCTCAGTTTCTCTAAGAGGTTGTCGGCGGTGTGCCTCTTACTGAAACCGGTGATACACAGCGTAGCCTGCCTTGTAACGAGCTGGCGTTTCTGAGATGCTGCTACTGGTGACGCTGCTGCTGTTGCTGCGTAAGGTGATACATCTACCCAGTGGGCTGTCACAGTCATATAGTCCTTAGTCTGCCCTGTTCCACTTGTCCACATGTCCGTGGTTAAGTGGACATTGTGTACAACGGCATTTTTCAGGACACTGAGGACACTTTTTCTGACGTTTCTGTACAGTCTCGGTATCGCCTGCCTAGTGAAGTGGAATCTAGACGGGATTTGGAACCGGGGACACACTACCTCCATCAATTGTCTAAATCCCACTGCACTAATGGCGGATACCGGATGCACGTCTAACACCAACATAGCAGTCAAGGCCTCAGTTATACGTTTTGCTTCAGGATGACTGCTGTCGTACTTCATCCTCCTCGCTAAGGACTGTTGGAGGGTCAATTGTTTAGTAAAAGTAGTGGTGTTCCTACTTCCTCTCTGGGATGATGAACGACTCCCAGCAGCAGCAACAGCAGCAGCGGCAGCAGGAGGCGTAGCAATGCAGGATCCTCCAGAGGAATCCCGGATAGGAGAGTCAGTCATGCCAGTGACATGGCCTGCAGGACTACTTCCGATCCTGACTAAGGAGGAAATTGACGAGGAGGGAGTTGACGGTGTGGTTTGCAGGCGCTTGGATACAACAGGACAACAGGATTTAGGTGTCCCTGGACTGCTTACGGTCTTAGCCAAAGTTTCTGAACTTGACAGTAACTTTTTATGAACGCGCTGCAGGTGCCGTATAAGGGAGGATGTTCCTAGGTGGTTGACGTCCCTACCCCTACTTATTTCACCTTTACATATGGTACATATGGCAAGACAGTTGTTGTCCGGATTTGGATAGAAATATTGCCAGACCAAAGAGGTGGAATGTTTGGTCTTCTGCCCAGGCATGACCGTGATGGGCTTTTTCATCACACGGACAACAACTGTCTCCCCCGGAGCCTGATTTAAACAAACCACATCACCATCAGAATCCTCCTCGCCAACTTCCTCCTCAGCGCCAGCTACACCAGTATCCTCATCCTGTTGTACTTCAACAGTGACATCTTCAATTTGCATATCAGCAAGTGGACTGTGGGTGCTCCTTTCAGCACTTGCAGGGGGCGTGCAAATGGTGGAAAGAGCCACCTCTTCCCGTCCAGTGCTGGGAAGGTCAGGCATCGCAACCACCACCACACTTGGACTCTCCTTGGGGATTTGTGATATCTTCTTAGAAAGCACAGTTCTTCGCTGTGCTTTTGCCAGCTTAACTCTTTTGATTTTTTTAGTGGGAGGAGGGCTTCCATCGTCATGTGAAGCTGAACCACTAGTCATGAACATACTAGGGATCGACCTTAGCCGTTCCTTGCCACTCCGTGTCGTAAATGGCATATTGGCAAGTTTACGTTTCTCTTCAACTGATTTAAATGTCTTTTTCAAGGTCATTTTCCTGAACTTTGCCATTTGGGATTGTATGTGCCCTCTACTATGACATTGGGCATCGGCCTTGGCAGACGACGTTGATGGCATGTTATCGTCTATGTCATGACCAGTGGCAGCAGCTTCAGCACTAGGAGGAAGTGGTTCTTGATCTTTCTCTATTTTATTTTTATCGGAGAAAGTTTGGTCCTCCATTTATGTTATATCGATTTGATATATACGTGCGGCTAAACACAGAAAATAATTTTTTTTTTGGTTTGGACTGGAGTGTACTTTGGGGGTTACAGCACCCTTTAACGGTCAAGCCAGCCGGCCCTTATGACACAGGCGCACTCTTGGCACTACTTTGTTGATGCACGTGCGGCTACTGCGCACACAATTCACAAACACAGAAAATAATTTTTTTTTTGGTTTGGACTGGAGTGTACTTTGGGGGTTACAGCACCCTTTAATTGTCAAGCCAGCCGGCCCTTTACTTATGACACAGGCGCACGCTTGGCACTACTTTGTTGATGCACGTGCGGCTACTGCGCACACAATTCACAAACACAGAAAATAATTTTTTTTTTGGTTTGGACTGGAGTGTACTCTCGGGGGTTACAGCACCCTTTAACGGTCAAGCCAGCCGGCCCTTTACTTATGACACAGGCGCACGCTTGGCACTACTTTGTTGATGCACGTGCGGCTACTGCGCACACAATTCACAAACACAGAAAATAATTTTTTTTTGGTTTGGACTGGAGTGTACTTTCGGGGGTTACAGCACCCTTTAACGGTCAAGCCAGCCGGCCCTTTACTTATGACACAGGCGCACGCTTGGCACTACTTTGTTGATGCACGTGCGGCTACTGCGCACACAATTCACAAACACAGAAAATAATTTTTTTTTTGGTTTGGACTGGAGTGTACTTTGGGGGTTACAGCACCCTTTAATTGTCAAGCCAGCCGGCCCTTTACTTATGACACAGGCGCACGCTTGGCACTACTTTGTTGATGCACGTGCGGCTACTGCGCACACAATTCACAAACACAGAAAATAATTTTTTTTTTGGTTTGGACTGGAGTGTACTCTCGGGGGTTACAGCACCCTTAACGGTCAAGCCAGCCGGCCCTTTACTTATGACACAGGCGCACGCTTGGCACTACTTTGTTGATGCACGTGCGGCTACTGCGCACACAATTCACAAACACAGAAAATAATTTTTTTTTTGGTTTGGACTGGAGTGTACTCTCGGGGGTTACAGCACCCTTAACGGTCAAGCCAGCCGGCCCTTTACTTATGACACAGGCGCACGCTTGGCACTACTTTGTTGATGCATGTGCGGCTACTGCGCACACAATTCACAAACACAGAAAATAATTTTTTTTTTGGTTTGGACTGGAGTGTACTCTCGGGGGTTACAGCACCCTTAACAGTCAAGCCAGCCGGCCCTTTACTTATGACACAGGCGCACGCTTGGCACTACTTTGTTGATGCACGTGCGGCTACTGCGCACACAATTCACAAACAGAAAATAATTTTTTTTTGGTTTGGACTGGAGTGTACTTTCGGGGGTTACAGCACCCTTTAACGGTCAAGCCAGCCGGCCCTTTACTTATGACACAGGCGCACGCTTGGCACTACTTTGTTGATGCACGTGCGGCTACTGCGCACACAATTCACAAACACAGAAAATATTTTTTTTTTTGTTTGGACTGGAGTGTACTTTCGGGGGTTACAGCACCCTTTAACGGTCAAGCCAGCCGGCCCTTTACTTATGACACAGGCGCACGCTTGGCACTACTTTGTTGATGCACGTGCGGCTACTGCGCACACAATTCACAAACACAGAAAATAATTTTTTTTTGGTTTGGACTGGAGTGTACTTTCGGGGGTTACAGCACCCTTTAACGGTCAAGCCAGCCGGCCCTTTACTTATGACACAGGCGCACGCTTGGCACTACTTTGTTGATGCACGTGCGGCTACTGCGCACACAATTCACAAACACAGAAAATAATTTATTTTTTGGTTTGGACTGGAGTGTACTTTGGGGGTTACAGCACCCTTTAACGGTCAAGCCAGCCGGCCCTTTACTTATGACACAGGCGCACGCTTGGCACTACTTTGTTGATGCACGTGCGGCTACTGCGCACACAATTCACAAACACAGAAAATAATTTTTTTTTGGTTTGGACTGGAGTGTACTTTCGGGGGTTACAGCACCCTTAACGGTCAAGCCAGCCGGCCCTTTACTTATGACACAGGCGCACGCTAGGCACTACTTTGTTGATGCACGTGCGGCTACTGCGCACACAATTCACAAACACAGAAAATATATTATTTTTTTAGCACTTGGGGGAGCACCCCTGATGGACAGAGCACCCCCTGGACAACACTTCAGCACCCCTTTAGGACTGGGACACTGCACAGGACTTTGGAGTGGACACAGCCCCTATGGAGAACTGACTGCACAACACAGTCCAGCCAGCCCCTATGGACTTTGAAGTAGTGGACACAGCCCCTATTAACAACAGCAGCACAGCACAACACAGCCAGCCCCTATGGACTTTGAAGTAGTGGACAACAGCAGCACTACACTACACTACACTACACAGCCCTAACTCCCACCCTCCCTCTTCACTGTCCACAGCCGAGTGAGAAAATGGCGCCGACGTGTGTACCTTATATAGGATCCAAAACCCGCGAGACTCGGAAGGCGGGAAGATGACGTTTTGCCTCGATTTCAGATCCGAGTCAGGCGGGAAAAGTCGAGCCTGACTCGGATCGGACTCGGATCGGGGAGGCTCGGGGGGGTTCGGATTTCAGAAATCCGAACCCGCTCACCCCTAATTCAGAGCCGCTCGTTAGCGGCAGTACGCTCGTTCCGAGCGATGTTTGCACATCTGCGCATGCGTACGCTTTTTAGTACGCATGCGCGAACCAGTCAGTACGGCCGAAAATCGTTTGTACGTTATATAGCGAGTGCCTGCTATTTTGAGTGACAGAATGAGGCGTATGTGGGTGGTAACAGGGGAAGGTGCTTGAAAATGGGGAGTGGAGATCCGAACGCAGGGGTGCTTAAAGGTCAAAACGGGCGTTTTATGGGTGTGTATATTTAAAACAGCAGCGTCATTGACCACGTCACTGGGTTATTTTATAGCCAGAACTGCTCGCAAATTTGTGGTAGCAAACACCAACCACAAGAATAGCGAGCAGTTCATACGCTGGTCGATGTACTCGATTAATCTAATAAATAGCGGACATGACGTATGGTGCGAGCGGCCAGGGGGCGTTTTTAACAAATAAACGAGCGTATGTTTTGCTCGTTCGTTCAGACTTAGAGGTGTGAACAGACTGCAATGTGCGTACGGATCATTTGAATAGCCACCCCTTGTTTTTAAACGAACGACCGCAAATAGCGAACGGCTCTGAATGAGGGCCTTTGTTTTAAATGAATTCAGTCGGTAGCATACAACGTTGCAGTTCAGTTCTCGTCATAAACTTCCCTCCGCCCAGTGCCAGATTAAGATCCACATGGGCCTGGAGCTGAAATTTACAAAGGGCCTAAACCCCATACTGTCTAAAGGAACATAGGGTATGATTCAGGGTCGGTCGCAAGCGCTGAGCGCTCACAACCGGGTCGATGGTGGCCCACAGCACATGTGCACGACGGAGCCGGCTCCGTCGTGCGCATGCGCGAGACCCGGCTAGTGACGGACAATCCGTTGCTCCGGGTCTTGCACCAAAGGGGGCGAGCTGTCGATGTTCTCTCTGGGGCTTGCGATGAACGAGACCCTACGACAAGGGTCTCGTTGCGATGGTCTTGACCATCACGACCATCATCATGGCCACTCGCTATAGCTGTGGGTGGTCATCCACAGCTATGCGAGCTGCCAAGAGGCCGCACCAAAAATAAAAAACCCAGCCCTGATTCAGAGCGAGCGCTCTGCCAGAGCGAGCGGCTCTGAATCAGGCCCATAGCAGGGTCTCGTTCATCGCAAGCCCCAGAGAGCTTTAGGCTCTAACAGAGCCGGAAGCTCTCCACTGACATCACTCGTGATGTCAGTGGGGCCGCCCCCAAACGGCAAGTGTTCCCTCGGGAACACCTCCGTTTGGGCAGCCACCCCCCCGGCCCGCCCACCAAAGGGGGCGAGCTGTCACTCAACATCGACAGCTCGCCCCCTTTGGTGCGAGACCCGGAGCGACGGAATGCCCGTCGCTAGCCGGGTCTCGCGCATGCGCACGATGGAGCCGGCTCCGTCGTGCGCATGCGCTGTGTGCCACCATCAACCCGGTTGTGAGCGCTCAGCGCTTGCGACTGGGTCTGAATCAGACCCATTGCACACACACAATAACTACAACTACAAGATGAGCTGGTGAAGGTGGAAGCAAATACAACAGATGCAACACAGTTTTGCCCTGTGCCTGCTGATTTTAACCCCTACCTACCACCACTTACACACACACTATACTACACTACAGTGAAGAACAGGGTGAACAGTTCCACCAAGACGGTAAAGATGTAGAAATTAGATACCAGGCTCATTGGGACGTCAGCATGATGGCTGACTACTGCTGGATGATACACAGAGATGACACAGAAAAAGCTTATAAGCGAAATGGCGACAAAACGAAGTTTGAAGACAAAAAAACAAGATATTAACGATTTTTTCAATAATTATGGTTTCGTTTCTATTATTGTTTGATTTTATTGTTATTTTATTATGTAATTAAGACAAAACCACAGTGATATCATCTATACTTCTTCGTATTTCACAATTAATATGTCAAAAACAATTAAACTTCTTGTTTTTTCTTAAAAATGTATGTAACCTCCTTACAGGTAAATGTGATGTGGTATTTTTTTTTAATATACTATTTCTTGATGTACACAGGAGTATAATTAAGAATATAAAAGTATTAAAAAAGCTTTCAATACCTTAAATTTTGCACATCTTAATAATACATCCTTTCAAAGAACCCGCCTGGATCGTTATTATTGCTTACCAGGATAGAAAGCCCAGAAAGCTTAGAGAGTGCAATTGTCAGCGGTAGGAGGTGTTAACATTTCACTGTAGCAATCCGATATTTAGGCTCGCAAGTTATAATTACTACAAGGTAACTTCAGTGCACCACCTCCAAAGATTTAGCAGGCCAGCAATACTGTTATGTACTGTTTTGATGCTTCAAAACTTTTAGTTTAAATTAAATAAGAAATTAAATCGATTGGTAACGCCATTTGCCTAAGCATAAGAAAATGTGGTATTAATTTGTTTTGCAGGTAACTATAAGTTCCAGGGTAATACTGTATTGTTTCTGAATTTCTGCACTGTTAACATTGATTCATGTTTTAGGAACTGTGGGCCTGATTCAGCAAGGAACACAAAGGAGAGAAAGCAAACACTCAGCCGATGATTTTGCACTGCGCATGCTTATGCATCGCACAGCACGTGCGCGAACTAGCCAGTGCGATCGGGCTATGGTACGCAGACTACAAGCAGTGTGTACGCAGACCCTTCCGAAATTGATTGACAGGAAGCGCCGTTTGTGGGTGGTGACAGGGGTTGGTCAGGCGAACGTATAACGCCGTTATAGGGGTGTGCATAATGAAGGCAGTGTGGTGGCATACACAGCCATACCGTAAGCTATACACAGGAAGGGGGCAAAATCCTGCGTCAGGTCAGGTCAACCACTATTATGCTAATAGGTCCGATGGTTCTCAATGTTACCGATGTGTACGCTATCTGGCGCGCTGATCAGGCTGTGAGTAAAGGGAGATGGGTAGCTTAGTATGGGGCTGGGCGTCTGCATCTTGTGCTACGGTCTCCGTGCATATGCATTTATTAGCATATTCTCACTGCGGACGGGTGTGCACGTCTGCATCCATGCGTTCCTTGCTGAATCAGGCCCAGTGATCGGAGGAACCCGTCATTCTGCAGAGTTCCAGTATAATATAAAGTTGTATTGTTCTGTGTGCATTTTACTTACCTGAAGTGATATCCATGTATCTTAATGTTCAAATGTATTGATGTTTGTTTTAATGCCTATACTATTATTACTACAAAAAAATAGCAGTCTTGCTAACACTAATTGGTCTGATTCATTATGTGAAGAGTAGACCTTCCTCTTCACTACTGGGAAACCACACCGCAGAAGAAAGGACTCAGAGTGTGACCAACTTCATCTGTGGTAAGAAACCTACATATCATAACACTATCCAACTCAAGTTAACAGGGTATCACAGATGCTGCCACGCAGTGTCTATTGCCACAGACGCACCTGTGTCTTTATCCTGATTCCGCAGCAATTCTCTTAATACTGAGATGCCCACTGGTAGAGGTGATACCACATAATCACAAAATCACTATCAGTGCACCATCGGGCTCACCATCCGAACTTGCAAAAGCCCTATGGCCTGTGTGAGTCGCTCTATGTTTTTTAGATAGAGACACTGTCAGCATCACGCTCGCATCTGTCTAACCATCCCCATGTTACCTACTGGAAATGCCCACTAAAATCCACACTCCCTGCTTCCCAAATTAGTCTATGCGGTAACCATCGCAACACATACACAGTGCGACTCAGACACATGCGCAGACTTACAACATTGGCCAACTGCGTGCAGCATCGATATTGTGTCCACACCTGAATCAGGCCCAAAGCGTGTTCTTTTCAAAGAGTAAGTCCCTGGTACACATGGAGATGACTCCAGTGAATTTCCACTGTTCAAAATGTGAAACAAAAGTAATTATCCAAAGACTTTCTATGCTTAGTGGGAAACACCTTAAGAAATCTCAATATAGGACCCAAATTACAAAATTGGCTACTGTTTAAAATAACCTTTCATCTACGTAATGGAATTGTAAAGAATGGCCTGTTAGTTCTGCCAATAATCACAGAATCAGAAGGCAATATCAAACTTCAAGTATTGGGTTAAAGGTCTGAGTAATCAGTAAATCATCAAGGACCTAGTTACAATTTGATTTATCAACAAGAACACAGGCTACAAGAAGGGTAACAACAAGCCCAACTTATTTTGGATGTTTTGTAATTGAAATGTTTGCACAGGCAATGCCTAAAAGCAGAAGATGTACTAATGTGCTCACATGCCTCCCTAAGTTGAAATGAATGAGAGGCGATCGATATAAGGAGCGTGGTAACTTGGAGTGCTGGGACTTTCAATCCTAATTACATTGGTAAAATTAAACAGTAGCATTTATGTGATGGGAGTGGGTCAAGTGAACCATGTTGTAGACATCTTTGTAAATTGAGTCCTAGTTCAGTACCGTGGAATGGGGTCCATGGTACAGTGGTGAGTACACTAATTCATTTTTGAATGTTTTTAAATCAGATGTTCTCATTATGAACACTGACATTAGACAATGCAACACAGGCCTGCAGGTCCGTACCCAGGAATAAGGAGTCATTGCAGGTTGCCTGTCTATTTGGTAGTTAAATTGTACTGTTGGGTTACACACTATTAAGCAATAATAAAATGAGTTTCTCTGGAGACATCTGGCAATGCTGTGTGTGTAATGGGAGTAAGATGAGATGCACTGCTATGTATATCACAGTGAAAGTATATGAAACAGTGCCCACTCTAGCTGGACCTTAGGCATCTTGTATGCTGAAAGCTGAAATGTAAAATATTCACTTCTACTTTTGATGAGATGATGTAATAACTTTCAGTGATATATCAGATTACCTTAAGTAATAAACCACTTTAAATAGCTAATTCTCTGTGTGCATATTAAATATCCCTTTTAGAGAACACCTGTCTTTAATAGAGACAACTGTTCCTTTATCTGTTTCTCTTTTGGTATTTTTATCACTTTGTTGGAGCCTACAAGTTGTTCTGGCAGATTATTGCAGCAGTGCAGGCTAACACAGACTTACTATGGGTATGAATGATCAAATGCATTTGAAATGTTGCTTGTTTGTTGATCATTTGTTGTTACCAAATTAAAATTGGACTGTTCCACCGCATTTATATATATTCTTGGGTCAATGCTTATTGTAAAGGTTTTCTCTCCACTCCTAATAAAATGCTTGATTGCTTTATTTGCTTTTTCCCCCCAGGAAATGTAGAAGCAGAGCAGTCTGTCCTGTGGTTAGCTAATCTATGGCTCCTTCTTGTACAATAATGTGGCACATTACTTTCAAGACAGAAGTCCTTGTTGTAGTCAACAGAAGGATCAGATCTCACAATTACAAGTTTTGTGCATTAACTGACTGGGAAAAAAACAGATAAAAGTGTATATAAAGTTTAAAAGGAAAAAGCTAAATGACAGAGGGTTACGCTACTATGAAAACAATGGGATCATATTTTACACAGGCTTGCCTACCTCCCTATTTTCCCGGAAGCCTCCCGAAAATCAGGTGCAGCTCCCGGCCCCCTGAAAAGGCAGGCAAGCCTTCCGGCAGCGCGGATTCCCCTGACCCCCCCTCCCGCGATTAATAGTTAAACCCCCACAGCGGAGGGGGCCGGTGACGCCATTCACACTGAATGGTGTAATTTTGCTCCACAATGCCTGTATTATCGGCATTGTGTAGCGGGGGCAGGACCAAAATGACGCAATTGCGTGGCGCCACCCCTGCCACACTCACACATGCTCGTCAACTGCCTGGCCACCCCGCCTTGTCCCGGCCACGCCCCCCCTCCCCCAAACCTGCCGATCTGGCTGCTCCCTCCCAGAAGGAGCAGCCAGAAAGTCAGCAAGTATGATTTTATATACTTAAATTGAAGGTTCTCATTGTTAAATAAGTTAATATATTGAATTGTATTGGTTTAGAGTCACTGTGGGCCTGATTTGGAAGGTGAGATAGTTAAAAATGTAATTTGCACTTGCGCAGCCCCTTATGCTCAGAGAAACATATCTGCAATACTAAACGCATAAGACTTGTATGCTCTTGGGAGATGCGATCTAGGGGGTCTATTTATTTATTTTATTTATTACCAGTTATTTATATAGCGCACACATATTCCGCAGCGCTTTACAGAGAATATCTTACCATTCACATCTGTCCCTGCCGCAGTGGAGCTTACAATCTATATTCCCTACCACATGCTCACAAACATACACACTATGAACAATTTTGAGGGAAGCCAATTAACCTACCAGTATATTTTTGGAGTGTGGGAGGAAACCGGAGTACCCGGAGGAAACCCACGCAAGCACAGGGAGAATATACAAACTCCACACAGTCAAAGCCTTGGAGAGAGATAAAGTGGATGGAGAAAAAGTACCAACCAATCAGCTCCTAACTGTCAATATACTGACTATGTTTGAAAAATGACAGGAGCTGATTGGTTGATACTTTATCTCCATTCACTAGTTAGTCTTGGACATAACTCCAGATGCGCTGTTTATGATGCGTATAATTTGTTAGATATGAGGGCCTGTGGCAAAGGCACTTGTGCTGGTGATAGCATAAAAGTGTATCTTTATTGTAAAACAAACAATAAATAAAAGCCTGGTCTAGTTACTGCAAATGCATGGAGCCAAAGAGCATGGGGTCAAAAGCAGATATCTGTATCAGGCTCTGCAGGTTGGGCTAGTAACACTATAATTCCCTAGGAAAATCATAGAAATAAAACAAATATGTATACCCTAGTACAATCCAGCCTTTAGATGTAATGTTGTAGAACTACAAGTCCCATCAAGCCCTGGTATTAATTGACTATATACTTTATTCAAACATTTCCCAACCATTTCATCAAGTGGTTTCTGGTGCAATTATTCATATCCCCATTAATTGCCTTCTGGACAACTCTACTTCTTTGCCAGTGATGTGATAATGCTTTGCATCAAATGTATTGTTATAAATCCATAGCCTGCACATACAAATCTGTGGTAACATGTCCACCTGGTATATAATGATGTCACAGGCTATATGTGGCACTAGGGCTACATGTGACCCTCCAAGACTTCACTTGTGTACCCCAGCTTATTCCTGCTTTGTTGTAATGTTTATTTGTTAGAGTTTATAATGCTTATTCAAAATGGCTGCCGATATGTTATTACAGATATGTGTTTCTATTAGGGGTGTGCACCGGCCACTTTTCGTGTTTTGTGTTTTGGTTTTGGATCTGGATCTTTCTTCGTGTTTTGGATCTGGATTGGTTTTGCCAAAACCACCCTTCCGTGTTTTGGGTTCTGGGTTTTGTGTTTTGGATCTGTATTTTTTTTAAAAAAAGCATAAAAACAGCTAAAATCACAGAATTTGTAGGTTTTTCTGCTCCTATGCTATTATTAACCTCAATAACCTTAATTTCCACTCATTTCCAGTCTATTCTGAACACCTCACACCTCACAATAGTGTTTTTATGTCCAAAAGGTTGCACCGAGGTAGCTGGATGACTATGCTAAGCGACACGAGTGGGTGGCACAAACACGTGACCCATCTAGGAGTGACACTGCAGTGGCAGACAGGATGGCAGTTTGAAAAACTAGGCCCCAAACTGTACATAATGCAAAGAAAAAAAAGAGGTGCAAGATGGAATTGTCCTTGGGCCCTCCCACCCACCCTTATGTTGTATAAACAGGACATGCACACTTTAACAAATCAATCATTTCAGCTCCAGGGTCTGCCACACAACTGTGGCTGAAATGATTGGTTCGTTTGGGCCCCCACAAAACAAGCTGGCAATTAATGTGTCCCTGCACAAACTGGCTCTACGGAGGCAAGATGTCATCCTCATCCACCGATTCCTCACCCTCTTCAGTGTGTACATCCTCATCCTCACAAAGTATTAACTCGTCCCCACTTGAATCCACCACCACAGGTCCCTCTGTACCTTCTGGAGGCTGGTCTCCCTGGAAGAGCTGATAATTCATTTTGATGAACATCATCTTCTCCACATTCTGTGGAAGCAACCTCCTACGCCTTTCGCAAACAAGGTTCCCGGCTGCACTAAACACTCTTTCGGAGTACACACTGGAGGGGGGGCAACTCAGGTAAAATAGAGCCAGTTTGTACAGGGGCCTCCAAATTGCCTCTTTTTCCTGCCAGTACAGGTATGGACTGTCTGACATGCCTACTTGGATGCTGTCACCGATGTAATCCTCCACCATTCTGTCAATGGTGACAGTATCATATGCAGTGACAGTAGACATGTCAGAAATTGTTGCCAGGTCCTTCAGTCCGGACCAGATGTCCAAACTTGGTCCTGCCTGCCCTGCATCACCGCCAGCAGGTTGCTTAGGATACCTAAGTTTTTCCTGGCAGCCCCAGTTGCGGAAGAAAATGAAGAAGGAGCCGTTGACGTGTCACGTTCCGCTTCAGCTGACAGTGTGTTCACCAGCAGGTCTTTGCACCTCTGCAGGCTTGTGTCGGCCGGAAAGAGAGACACCACGTAGGCTTTAAACCTAGGATCGAGCACGGTGGCCAAAATGTAGTGGTCTGATTTCAACAGATTGACCACCCTGGAATCCTGGCAAAGCGAATGAAGGGCTTCATCCACAAGTCCCACATGCCGAGCGGAATTGCTCCATCTTAGCTCACTTTCTCCAGCTGCTTCTGCAAAAGCCTGATGAGGGGAATGACCTGACTCAAGCTGGCAGTGTCTGAACTGACTTCACGTGTGGCAAGTTCGAAGGGCTGGAGAACCTTGCACAACACGGAAATCATTCTCCACTGCGCTTGAGTCAGGTGCATACCCCCTCCTTTGCCTATGTCATAGGTGGATGTATAGGCTTGTATGGCCTTTTGCTGCTCCTCCATCCTCTGAAGCATATAGAGGGTTGAGTTCCACCGCGTCACAACCTCTTGCTTCAGGTGATGGCGGGGCAGGTTCAAGAGTGTTTGCTGGCGCTCCAGTCTTCGGCACGCAGTCGCTGAATGGCGAAAGTGGCCAGAAATTTTTCGGGCCACCCAAAGCGTCTCCTGCACGCCCCTGTCGCTTTTCAGAAAATTCTGCACCACCAAGTTTATTGTGTGAGCAAAACATGGGACGTGCTGGAATTTGCCCAGATGTAATGCCCGCACAATATTGGTGGCGTTGTCAGATATCACAAATCCCCAGGAGAGTCTAAGTGGGGTAAGCCACTGGGCGATGATTTCCCTCAGTTTCTCTAAGAGGTTGTCGGCGGTGTGCCTCTTACTGAAACCGGTGATACACAGCGTAGCCTGCCTTGTAACGAGCTGGCATTTCTGAGATGCTGCTACTGGTGACGCTGCTGCTGTTGCTGCGTAAGGTGATACATCTACCCAGTGGGCTGTCACAGTCATATAGTCCTTAGTCTGCCCTGTTCCACTTGTCCACATGTCCGTGGTTAAGTGGACATTGTGTACAACGGCATTTTTCAGGACACTGAGGACACTTTTTCTGACGTTTCTGTACAGTCTCGGTATCGCCTGCCTAGTGAAGTGGAATCTAGACGGGATTTGGAACCGGGGACACACTACCTCCATCAACTGTCTAAATCCCACTGCACTAATGGCGGATACCGGACGCACGTCTAACACCAACATAGCAGTCAAGGCCTCAGTTATACGTTTTGCTTCAGGATGACTGCTGTCGTACTTCATCCTCCTCGCTAAGGACTGTTGGAGGGTCAATTGTTTAGTAAAAGTAGTGGTGTTCCTACTTCCTCTCTGGGATGATGAACGACTCCCAGCAGCAGCAACAGCAGCAGCGGCAGCAGGAGGCGTAGCAATGCAGGATCCTCCGGAGGAATCCCGGATAGGAGAGTCAGTCATGCCAGTGACATGGCCTGCAGGACTACTTCCGATCCTGACTAAGGAGGAAATTGACGAGGAGGGAGTTGACGGTGTGGTTTGCAGGCGCTTGGATACAACAGGACAACGGGATTTAGGTGTCCCTGGACTGCTTACGGTCTTAGCCAAAGTTTCTGAACTTGACAGTAACTTTTTATGAACGCGCTGCAGGTGCCGTATAAGGGAGGATGTTCCTAGGTGGTTGACGTCCCTACCCCTACTTATTTCACCTTTACATATGGTACATATGGCAAGACAGTTGTTGTCCGGATTTGGATAGAAATATTGCCAGACCAAAGAGGTGGAATGTTTGGTCTTCTGCCCAGGCATGACCGTGATGGGCTTTTTCATCCCACGGACAACAACTGTCTCCCCCGGAGCCTGATTTAAACAAACCACATCACCATCAGAATCCTCCTCGCCAACTTCCTCCTCAGCGCCAGCTACACCAGTATCCTCATCCTGTTGTACTTCAACAGTGACATCTTCAATTTGCATATCAGCAAGTGGACTGTGGGTGCTCCTTTCAGCACTTGCAGGGGGCGTGCAAATGGTGGAAAGAGCCACCTCTTCCCGTCCAGTGCTGGGAAGGTCAGGCATCGCAACCACCACCACACTTGGACTCTCCTTGGGGATTTGTGATATCTTCTTAGAAAGCACAGTTCTTCGCTGTGCTTTTGCCAGCTTAACTCTTTTGATTTTTTTAGTGGGAGGAGGGCTTCCATCGTCATGTGAAGCTGAACCACTAGTCATGAACATACTAGGGATCGACCTTAGCCGTTCCTTGCCACTCCGTGTCGTAAATGGCATATTGGCAAGTTTACGTTTCTCTTCAACTGATTTAAATGTCTTTTTCAAGGTCATTTTCCTGAACTTTGCCATTTGGGATTGTATGTGCCCTCTACTATGACATTGGGCATCGGCCTTGGCAGACGACGTTGATGGCATGTTATCGTCTATGTCATGACTAGTGGCAGCAGCTTCAGCACTAGGAGGAAGTGGTTCTTGATCTTTCTCTATTTTATTTTTATCGGAGAAAGTTTGGTCCTGCATTTATGTTATATCGATTTGATATATACGTGCGGCTAAACACAGAAAATAATTTTTTTTTTGGTTTGGACTGGAGTGTACTTTCAGGGGTTACAGCACCCGTTAACGGTCAAGCCAGCCGGCCCTTTACTTATGACACAGGCGCACGCTTGGCACTACTTTGTTGATGCACGTGCGGCTACTGCGCACACAATTCACAAACACAGAAAATATTTTTTTTTTTGGTTTGGACTGGAGTGTACTTTGGGGGTTACAGCACCCTTTAACGGTCAAGCCAGCCGGCCCTTTACTTATGACACAGGCGCACTCTTGGCACTACTTTGTTGATGCACGTGCGGCTACTGCGCACACAATTCACAAACACAGAAAATAATTTTTTTTTTGGTTTGGACTGGAGTGTACTTTCGGGGGTTACAGCACCCTTTAACGGTCAAGCCAGCCGGCCCTTTACTTATGACACAGGCGCACGCTTGGCACTACTTTGTTGATGCACGTGCGGCTACTGCGCACACAATTCACAAACACAGAAAATAATTTTTTTTTTGGTTTGGACTGGAGTGTACTTTGGGGGTTACAGCACCCTTTAACGGTCAAGCCAGCCGGCCCTTTACTTATGACACAGGCGCACTCTTGGCACTACTTTGTTGATGCACGTGCGGCTACTGCGCACACAATTCACAAACACAGAAAATAATTTTTTTTTTGGTTTGGACTGGAGTGTACTTTCGGGGGTTACAGCACCCTTTAACGGTCAAGCCAGCCGGCCCTTTACTTATGACACAGGCGCACGCTTGGCACTACTTTGTTGATGCACGTGCGGCTACTGCGCACACAATTCACAAACACAGAAAATAATTTTTTTTTTGGTTTGGACTGGAGTGTACTTTGGGGGTTACAGCACCCTTTAACGGTCAAGCCAGCCGGCCCTTTACTTATGACACAGGCGCACTCTTGGCACTACTTTGTTGATGCACGTGCGGCTACTGCGCACACAATTCACAAACACAGAAAATAATTTTTTTTTTGGTTTGGACTGGAGTGTACTTTCGGGGGTTACAGCACCCTTTAACGGTCAAGCCAGCCGGCCCTTTACTTATGACACAGGCGCACGCTTGGCACTACTTTGTTGATGCACGTGCGGCTACTGCGCACACAATTCACAAACACAGAAAATAATTTTTTTTTTGGTTTGGACTGGAGTGTACTTTCGGGGGTTACAGCACCCTTAACGGTCAAGCCAGCCGGCCCTTTACTTATGACACAGGCGCACGCTTGGCACTACTTTGTTGATGCACGTGCGGCTACTGCGCACACAATTCACAAACACAGAAAATAATTTTTTTTTTGGTTTGGACTGGAGTGTACTTTCGGGGGTTACAGCACCCTTAACGGTCAAGCCAGCCGGCCCTTTACTTATGACACAGGCGCACGCTTGGCACTACTTTGTTGATGCACGTGCGGCTACTGCGCACACAATTCACAAACACAGAAAATAATTTTTTTTTTGGTTTGGACTGGAGTGTACTTTCGGGGGTTACAGCACCCTTAACGGTCAAGCCAGCCGGCCCTTTACTTATGACACAGGCGCACGCTTGGCACTACTTTGTTGATGCACGTGCGGCTACTGCGCACACAATTCACAAACACAGAAAATAATTTTTTTTTTGGTTTGGACTGGAGTGTACTTTGGGGGTTACAGCACCCTTTAATGGTCAAGCCAGCCGGCCCTTTACTTATGACACAGGCGCACGCTTGGCACTACTTTGTTGATGCACGTGCGGCTACTGCGCACACAATTCACAAACACAGAAAATATTTTTTTTTTTGGTTTGGACTGGAGTGTACTTTCGGGGGTTACAGCACCCTTAACGGTCAAGCCAGCCGGCCCTTTACTTATGACACAGGCGCACGCTTGGCACTACTTTGATGCACGTGCGGCTACTGCGCACACAATTCACAAACACAGAAAATAATTTTTTTTTTGGTTTGGACTGGAGTGTACTTTCGGGGGTTACAGCACCCTTTAATGGTCAAGCCAGCCGGCCCTTTACTTATGACACAGGCGCACGCTTGGCACTACTTTGTTGATGCACGTGCGGCTACTGCGCACACAATTCACAAACACAGAAAATAATTTTTTTTTTGGTTTGGACTGGAGTGTACTTTCGGGGGTTACAGCACCCTTAACGGTCAAGCCAGCCGGCCCTTTACTTATGACACAGGCGCACGCTTGGCACTACTTTGTTGATGCACGTGCGGCTACTGCGCACACAATTCACAAACACAGAAAATAATTTTTTTTTTGGTTTGGACTGGAGTGTACTTTCGGGGGTTACAGCACCCTTAACGGTCAAGCCAGCCGGCCCTTTACTTATGACACAGGCGCACGCTTGGCACTACTTTGTTGATGCACGTGCGGCTACTGCGCACACAATTCACAAACACAGAAAATAATTTTTTTTTTTTTTGGACTGGAGTGTACTTTCGGGGGTTACAGCACCCTTAACGGTCAAGCCAGCCGGCCCTTTACTTATGACACAGGCGCACGCTTGGCACTACTTTGTTGATGCACGTGCGGCTACTGCGCACACAATTCACAAACACAGAAAATAATTTTTTTTTTGGTTTGGACTGGAGTGTACTTTGGGGGTTACAGCACCCTTTAACGGTCAAGCCAGCCGGCCCTTTACTTATGACACAGGCGCACGCTTGGCACTACTTTGTTGATGCACGTGCGGCTACTGCGCACACAATTCACAAACACAGAAAATAATTTTTTTTTTGGTTTGGACTGGAGTGTACTTTCGGGGGTTACAGCACCCTTAACGGTCAAGCCAGCCGGCCCTTTACTTATGACACAGGCGCACGCTTGGCACTACTTTGTTGATGCACGTGCGGCTACTGCGCACACAATTCACAAACACAGAAAATAATTTTTTTTTTTGTTTGGACTGGAGTGTACTTTCGGGGGTTACAGCACCCTTAACGGTCAAGCCAGCCGGCCCTTTACTTATGACACAGGCGCACGCTTGGCACTACTTTGTTGATGCACGTGCGGCTACTGCGCACACAATTCACAAACACAGAAAATAATTTTTTTTTTGGTTTGGACTGGAGTGTACTTTCGGGGGTTACAGCACCCTTAACGGTCAAGCCAGCCGGCCCTTTACTTATGACACAGGCGCACGCTTGGCACTACTTTGTTGATGCACGTGCGGCTACTGCGCACACAATTCACAAACACAGAAAATAATTTTTTTTTGGTTTGGACTGGAGTGTACTTTCGGGGGTTACAGCACCCTTTAACGGTCAAGCCAGCCGGCCCTTTACTTATGACACAGGCGCACGCTTGGCACTACTTTGTTGATGCACGTGCGGCTACTGCGCACACAATTCACAAACACAGAAAATATATTATTTTTTTAGCACTTGGGGGGAGCACCCCTGATGGACAGAGCACCCCCTGGACAACACTACAGCACTCCTTTAGGACTGGGACACTGCACAGGACTTTGGAGTGGACACAGCCCCTATGGAGAACTGACTGCACAACACAGTCCAGCCAGCCCCTATGGACTTTGAAGTAGTGGACACAGCCCCTATTAACAACAGCAGCACAGCACAACACAGCCAGCCCCTATGGACTTTGAAGTAGTGGACAACAGCAGCACTACACTACACTACACTACACAGCCCTAACTCCCACCCTCCCTCTTCACTGTCCACAGCCGAGTGAGAAAATGGCGCCGACGCGGGTACCTTATATAGGATCCAAAACCCGCGAGACTCGGAAGGCGGGATGATGACGTTTTGCCTCGATTTCAGATCCGAGTCAGGCGGGAAAAGTCGAGCCTGACTCGGATCAGACTCGGATCGGGGGGGTTCGGGGGGGTTCGGATTTCAGAAATCCGAACCCGCTCACCCCTAGTTTCTATCATTTATTTAATATATTGTTTCAAATATTACTAAGAGTAAGGGTAATGTGCTTCCTTTTTCAAGTTTAAAAGGCCGCACAATGTTGCCCATGAAGTGTATAAATTGCCTATCACTTATATAATGCATATACTTCTGATTATATTCTCTTTCATAATGTCATTTTTAGCATTATTTGTTGCATTTATCTTTTCAAATCCTCAAAACAAATCTAATAAAACATGGCAGCATTGAAAATGATGAATCTGGGAAACTAGTGAGGAATCACATCTGACAACAAGTGCTAGTGAAAAGTATTGCTTTAAATATAAAAAAGTAAAATATGTAGTTTTTAAAGTCTGAAATTTTGTAAAACTAGGAATATGTTATTGATTGTTCACAAAATTGAATAAAGCTACAAATATAAGCAGGTGAGCCCTTATACAGAACTTTACATTGAATACTGGGTACAGCTCCCTTAAGTACTTCAAATAGACTGAACGTGGTCAGTGGACATCAGTTTGTGGCGAAGCATAGTCAGCACAATATTAAAATCCTCTATTTGTTACACAGGAAATGAGTACTGTAGTGAAGTCAATGATGCTTGAAATAATGTTCCACCTAATATTAAATAAGCTCTAAATTGCCTCTGAGCAGTAAATAAAATTATACCAGTAAATTGCTAAGGGCTTTCCCAGTGGTGACCTTTCTTGTAAAGGGTCAGCTATGACCAATAAGAATGCTTTTTAAATTGGATGCCATAGTAGTCAAATAGAGAAATTAAAATTAAAACTGTATCATTATATAATAGTTAGAGATGTGCGCGAACTCCCGTGTTTTGGTTTTAGTTTTGAATCTGCATTAATCTTCATATTTTGGTTTTGGTTTTGTAAAAGCACCCTTGCGTGTTTTAGTTTTGGATCTGCATTATTTTTTTAAATTTATAAAAACAGCTAAAGTTATGTCATTTGGCCTTGTTTTTATTCCTACTAGAGATGTGAGGGTTCGGTTTTACTCAGTTCTTTTCGCCACATTAGCACAAGTTTGGATTAGTTTGGATTTACTTTATTGGTTATCCAAAACACATAAGAGCCGGATAGCCAATAAGTTAAATCCGAACTACTCCGAACTTGCGCTAATGTGGTGAAAAGAACTGAGTAAAACCGAACCTGCACATAAGTAGTTCCTACTTACGTATTAACCTCAATAACATTAATTTCCAGCCATTTCACCAAAATTGTCCAAAGACTGGCTGGCTGGCTAAACTAAGCAACAGAGTAGCAGCACAAAAACATGGCAGTTTAAAAGACTATAGCACATCTACGAAACATTGCCACTCAGGAGTGGCAAACAGGATGGCAGTTTAATAAACTATATAACCCCATAGAAACCAAGAATGTTTTCATTAATCAATAAATAGATCAGAAGCCCTAGGGCAGTACAGGGAACTTAAGATGGAGTATGTATGTAGTGGAAGGCAGGTAAAGGAAGGAAGGATTGACTAGTTAAGTTAATTGATAGATGAAGATATTTTATGAGGGAGCAGAGGAGGGTAGTGTGGCCAGCTGGTCAGTCTCCTAATATTTGTTTTATTACTAAATCTTGCTGGAAATTCTTGGCTATTAACATTGTATTATTATTATTTTACATTTAAAAATGTGTAGTAATGTATTAGAGCAATAAGCAATAAAAATGTTTGTTTATGAAAAAATACCTTCCCCAATGCCCTCCAAAACTACAGTCCATTATGAAAAGAAAAGTGTTGCAAGCTGGATTTGTCCTTTGGCCCCTACACCAACCCTTATGATGGATATTAGAAAGGACATGCACAATTTAACAAACCACAAATATCCCTCACATCTTCCTGTTGCACTTCCACACTAGCATCCTCAATTTCTATTATGTCACCATATTTACTTGTACTGTTCATTCCCACATATGCAGAGGGTACAGAAATGGCAGAAGGAGGCTTCTCTATGAGTTCAACGCTTCTAATTCAGGTGTAAACTGAGTTGCTCCTCCAGTTACAATTTACACAGTGTCTTCCATTCCCACTACAGATTGTCTGCATAAGGGGCTCTCCAATCCAGTATTCATATGAAAAGTGTCTCAAAATAGAGAAGAGAGTATGTATATGTGTAAAGATATATATATAAATATATATATACATACACACACACACAGTTTTAATAATTAATATACACAAACATCTCTCAAGACACATTTAAAACATCCATTAAAAATAATAAAATATCCATCGAATGTCCCAGGTTGGCTGTATACAAGACAATTACCAGCAGATATAAAGAACTGGCAATGGACAGTTCTTTAAAGCTTGTGTACAGGCAGGTTATCCTAGCTGCAAGGCTCCTTCATGGCCTGTTTTACATTTGACACCTCACAACACTGATATTAATGACAACTTCACACTGCGAATAACAGTGCTGATATTAATGCAGTGGCAAGGTGCCTACTGAGCGTTATTGTTTAACACAGTACCGCTTTCAGGCCTGCCTGAACACACACAAGTTTTATAAAAATAAAAATAAGTTGTTGTTTTTTTTTGTAAAAAAAAAAAGACAACTTCACACTGCGACTTACAGAGCTGATATTAACGACAACTTCACACTGTGACTAAATATATAATCAGGGCCGGCTCTAGGGTTGTTCAACCAGTGCGGTCGAAGAGGGGTGCCACCCATAGAGGGCACACCCTTCCCCAACATCCCGATTTAAGCGGGACAGTACTATCCCGCTGTTCCACTCGTGGGCCGAAGTGACCCAGGGGTGGTCAAATCGGGAGCTTGACCCCCGGAGTGTGAATGGATGAAGTGCGCATGCGCGCGGCTTCCATTCACTGACGGGAAAGGGCTGGGGGAAGCCCAGCCAGTGACGGACTGGGCTTTACTCCCAGCCTGACGTTATTTGGAGGCGTGTCTTGTGGGCACGTCTCCAAATAACGTAATGTAGGGGGAGTGGCCTATGGTAATGAGGCCACGCCCCCAAATTTGGACGCGCTCGGCGAAGGGCGCAGCTTACCAGGCCAGCACAGGGTGCTCAGACCCCTGGAGCCGGCCCTGAATATAATCAATACAATTCCCTAACACAACTGATAAAGTGGTCAAGGTAAAACACGTGGGTCACCTTAAACCCCAAATATAATGTGATATGTTGAAACAAAGTGTGTAAAACTCAGTGGCGCTAAACCAAGAATAGATGGAATAAAAACATATTACTTCTCTTGAAATTCTAGTTTTCAATAAGGTTTTGTATATATGGAGAGAGAAAAAGACAACATATAGCGTAATATTGTAGACAAATAAGATATATATAATTTATTAATTAATTAGGCTCCAAAAACCCCATGGATAATAGGCTTCAAATAGCCGATAAACAACATATACAAATTACACACAATAATTCCGTATGAATAAAAGAACGAAACAGCAATGTATGGCCCAGAGGCCTATGTACCAGATCAAAGATTAAAGTTCAGCATTGGAAGTGCACCGCAGACAGTCCTAATGCATTTCGAGCCCTGGAGCTCTTCCTCAGAAGGTCACACTGCGACTGACAATGCTGATATTAACAACCACTTCACATTGCTACTGACAATAACAATAGGACAACTTCACACTGCTACTGGCAATGCTGATAATAACAACATGACAAATTCACACTGCTACTGACAATGCTGATAATAACAACACGACAACTTCACACTGCTACTGACAATACTGATCATAACAACACGACAACTTCACACTGCTACTGACAATGCTGATAATAACAACAACTTCACACTGCTACTGACAATAACAATAGGACAACTTCACACTGCTACTGACAATAACAATAGGACAACTTCACACTGCTACTGACAATGCTGATAATAACAACATGACAACTTCACACTGCTACTGACAATGCTGATAATAACATGACAAATTCACACTGTTACTGACAATACTGATCATAACAACACGACAACTTCACACTGCTACTGACAATGCTGATAATAACAACATGACAAATTCACACTGCTACTGACAATGCTGATCATAACAACACGACAACTTCACACTGCTACTGACAATGCTGATAATAACAACTTCACATTGCTACTGACAATAACAATAGGACAACTTCACACTGCTACTGACAATGCTGACAATAACAACATGACAACTTCACACTGCTACTGACAATACTGATCATAACAACACAACAACTTCACACTGCTACTGACAATGCTGATAATAACAACAACTTCACATTGCTACTGACAATAACAATAGGACAACTTCACACTGCTACTGACAATAACAACATGACAACTTCACACTGCTACTGACAATGCTGATAATAACAACAACTTCACACTGACTGACAGCACTGATAATAACAACATGACAAATTCACACTGCTACTGACAATGCTGATAATAACAACATGACAACTTCACACTGCTACTGACGATACTGATCATAACAACACGACAACTTCACACTGCTACTGACAATGCTGATAATAACAACAACTTCACACTGACTGACAGCACTGATAATAACAACATGACAACTTCACACTGCTACTGACAATGCTGATAATAACAACATGACAACTTCACACTGCTACTGACGATACTGATCATAACAACACGACAACTTCACACTGCTACTGACAATGCTGATAATAACAACAACTTCACACTGCTACTGACAATGCTGATAATAACAACAACTTCACATTGCTACTGACAATAACAATAGGACAACTTCACACTGCTACTGACAATGCTGATAATAACAACATGACAACTTCACACTGCTACTGACAATGCTGATAATAACAACATGACAACTTCACACTGCTACTGACAATGCTGATAATAACAACAACTTCACACTGCTACTGACAGCACTGATAATAACAACAACTTCACATTGCTACTGACAATAACAACATGACAAATTCACACTGCTACTGACAATGCTGATAATAACAACATGACAAATTCACACTGCTACTGACAATGCTGATAATAACAACAACTTCACACTGCTACTGACAATGCTGACAATAACAATAGGACAACTTCACACTGCTACTGACAATGCTGATAATAACAACATGACAAATTCACACTGCTACTGACAATGCTGATAATAACAACATGACAACTTCACACTGCTACTGACAATGCTGATAATAACAACAACTTCACACTGCTACTGACAGCACTGATAATAACAACATGACACATTCACACTGCTACTGACAATGCTGATAATAACAACATGACAAATTCACACTGCTACTGACAATGCTGATAATAACAACATGACAAATTCACACTGCGACTGACAATGCTGATAATAACAACATGACAACTTCACACTGCTACTGACAATGCTGATAATAACAACATGACAACTTCACACTACGACTGACAATACTGATCATAACAACACGACAACTTCACACTGCTACTGACAATGCTGATAATAGCAACAACTTCACACTGACTGACAGCACTGATAATAATGACAACCTCACATTGCGACTAACAGCGCTGATATATATTCTCTCTCCACCCCTTTATCTTATCTCAGTCATTACACTTTACACTACTCCTCAAACTAAGGTGGACCTGCCTGCCTATTCCATACATAGCAAGAAGCGCTCCCCCACCCCCCACCTGTGTACGGGATCGGTATGAATGACCGCCGGACCTATACCCTGCAGTTCAAATCCCGACACCAGAAGACCGGCATGCATCAAGGTCTCGATTGGTAAGTACACTACCTATATCTAATCCTCTCCCCCCCCCTAACCCTCCCTTAGGGGTGCCTAACCCGAACCTCCCCCCTAGTGCCTAAACCTAACTCCCCCATCCCCGAAGCCTAAACCTAACCCTCGGGTGGGGTGCCTAACCCTAACCTCTCCCTGGGGGTGCCTAATCCTAACCCCCACTTCCCCTAGCCTAACCCTAACCTCCCCCTGGGGGTGCCTAATCCTAACCCTAAACCTCCCGGGGGGGTGCCTAACTCTAAGTCCCCACGGGAGCCCTGAAACCTAACCCTCCCCCCCCCGCGGCTGTCTGCGCCCGCCGCCCAGCTTACCTTCGTTCGGTATGCCGGATGTCGAGCTCCTGACGTAAGCATAATGATAGGACGCCTATCATTAGTCCCCTGTCGGGATTACACAGTCGGGAAGCCGGCGGTCGGCATGTCGACCTTCGGCTTCCTGACTGCATCCCCTACTTCTCTGTAAATGCATCCATCTTGCTCCATAAATCTCTGCACTTTGATGGAAATGTAAGTGCACTTCTTCGTATTGGCCAGTTTGCATATTGTCAGTGACATCCCCAATCTAAAAATCTTCTGTGTAGCAAGAACTAAAAGGTTCTACATTGTTTAACATTGTCCGACTTTCCTTGGCTGACGCATATTTTCTAGGGAACAATTAACTAAGCCTAAGGCAGAAATCCTTTGTTGGTAATAGCTGATATTACAGTGGCTGAGTCTTCCCACAGTAAGAACACAGCAGAAATTAATTGAAGGGTTCACCAGGCAGATGTGTTGTCTATGCAAAGATAAATAGCAATTCCAGGTGGATGCCAGAAGTTGTGTTCAATGAAAAAGTGCATCTTCCATATAGACTATTCACAGCCTGTCTTATCTCTGTGTAAAGGTATTCCTTATTTGTTATAGAAGATACAGTACTGTCAATTCACAGACACAACATCTGCTTTCCAAACTCTGTGGCATTATTATAATAGAGTTTCCATTTCAATCTTGAAATTGCGCACATCTTTAAAGTAAACATTAAGTTAAATATGCTTCCCGGCAACAATTCAATTTCCCAGAAACCTTATGGAATATGTTATTTGCCACTAAAGAGTTACTGTAGATAGAAGAATATTTAATACAGTATTTACTGAAAATTTGAGAAGTTACCTTTTAAAGAGGTTTGTTGTAGTTTTCAGCCCTCTGCCTGTGTCTGCGGTGTGTTAGCAAATACAGAGGACCAGGAATGTATTAACAACGTACCCTGGATATGCAATGCAAAATGCCTACAGTTTGTTGGTCACCAGTGCACCTAGATCACCGCCTTGTGCAATCAAAGCTCCATCCATACTTATTCTCTGGACTTCACTAAAAATGTATTTTTAAGCTGCAAACCAGGGGTGTATCTAGGGGTCCGAGCGCCCCTGGCAAAGTAATGGACTGGCGCCCCCTCACCCCCATATTTTCTGAATACATCTATCTGTACTTCCTTGTGTCTGTCCGTGCTTCTATCTTTTCCTCCTTCTGCCTCTCTGTGTCTCTTTATGTACCCCCTACTGACTCTATACCCCATATTCGTCTCTGTGCCCACTTCTGCATCTCTGTGCCTCTATATGTATCCCCAATTCATCTCTGTGCCTCTATCTGTGCTCCATTCTGCCTCTCTGTGCCTCTTTCTGTACCCCCTTCTGTCTGTCTGTACCCCTTATTCTTTCTGTGCCTTTAACTGTACCCTCTTCAGCCTGTCTGTACCCCATATTCCTCTCAGTGTCATTATGTTTGCGCCCTTATGCTTCTATCTGTACCCATTATTCCTCTCTCTGCCTCTATCTGTACCCCCTCCCCCTTGCTAAATTCCCAGCTGCCTGTTGAATGCAGCTTACCTGCTCCAGTAGTGCAGCAGTGTCCAATGTCCAACTTATGGATTACTTGGTTCTGATGGATGGCGCCCTCCACGGTGGGCAGGTGTGTCCCAGGAACCTCCGCTCTCCAGTCCAATTTCCTGTACACTGCACTGCAGTCTCCGCCCGTCTGAAGTCATGTGCGCGTTGGGAGCGCGGAGGGGGAAGCTGACGTGGCTCAGGCTGACAGCTGTGACTTGTCTAAGGCCAGGCAGTATAGTTGAAGCGGAGTCGGGCTTCGGCGCGCTTTCTATCATTTACTGCGACTGGAGCTTGCGCTTTTAATAAAGCGCGCTTGACGTCATAACGTCATGTGCGTCTCATCGGTGCTGCTGCTGCTGCACTGAGGAGCCACAGGGGCGTACCTGGGACTGCAGTCTTGGCAGCCCTGTTTTTATTCTACCCCCTGGCCATGGGTGGCACTCCCAGATGGTGCCCCCCCTTGGCTTGCGCCCCTGGCGAGTGCCATCCTGGCCAATGGGTAGATGCGCCCCTGCTGCAAACACAGAATGCTGGGTAACACAGACATTTATAGTAGCAAGTGAAAGGTGGAGGTGCACACAGGGCAGCATTAAGCCTTGGCGAGCCCTGGGTAATTTGTGGGCGTGACCTAATGTAAATAGACATGGTCACGCCTACTTTAATTTTTTTGGAGCTGCAGTTGGATGGGTCATGTCACAGCTCAGATGGAATCCATGCTGTGGACTGTGCATATAAGGTCTTATTCAGATTTGCATGCAAATCATGAAGTTTATGTAGATTGAGCGATTATTAGTCATTGTGCATGCACGAAAGCATGTGCAGCGATTGAATTGTGATTACATTCACCCAGAGGAACAAGTGACTGACAGGTAGTCAGCGTTTGGTGGAGGTAACGGTTGGCTAGAGAAACGCAGGCGTGTTAGTAGCATTTAAATACTGTATTCTGGGTGTGCATAAATTAGCCACTGCATTCTTGCTTTCAGTAGGAAAGCCCTCTGTGTGTCTGGAGACCCTCTGTGTCTGCGACAGCTTAGACTTGCTCAGACGGCTGATGGTCGTCTGATCTGCGTTCAATGATTCAAGTTTTGTGTGTCAGCGGTGGATGTGAGATGCATTCAGTGAGCGACTCTAAGCACTAGATGGCGAGTGGATCATTAGCATATATTCACAATTGTGAATCCTGTGATGGCATTTGCTTCCACCTCTGAATCAGGCCCATAGTGTGTTTTGCTGTATGCAAAAAAATGTACTCCTTTTGTACTCTATGGGGCCAATGCAGAGCTGAATGCAAGTCTGTTTGCAAATGGGAATATATCTATATTTCTTTGCAACCCAGCTTTTAGAGGCGTAAAGCCTATAGAAGCTAGGTTGTGTGGAAGGCTGTGCTGGGATCACGTGTTTGATCCCAGCATCAGCCGACGTGCAGGGGCAGGCAGAAGGGATGTGTCCTCTGCGGGACACATCCGTTGCCGGCGCTGGGACAGTAATGTCCCTAGCGTCGGTGCAGATGCCGCGGACACCTGGTGAAGGGACCGCCTGGTCCCTTTCACCAGTGCCGGCGGTACTGTGGCGCTGGGAGAAGCTTGGCTCCGGGCGCAAGCTCAGCGGAGCTTGGCGCCCGGCAGCCAAGAAGCGGCGGGTAGCCGGCGCTGGGAGAGAGTACCTGCTCCCAGCGCCGGTCAGGCGTTGGGCGCGGCGGGCGTTTGGCTCTGGCCGCGAGCCAAACCTGGCTCGCGGGCCAGCAGCCAATCAGAGGCGGACGCGACGAGCCAATCGCGGCTCGCCGCGTCATAGCCCCGCCCACTCACGCCGTCTTGTATTAGACGGCGTCGAGCGGGAAAGGGCAGTTCGGCGGCGGAGAGGGAGGAGAGAAGACCTCCCGAAGAGCGGAAGATCGGCGCGGCAACAAGGGCGGCGGCCGCGGAAGAGGCCAGAAGACGCCGCTGTCAAGAAAGAAGACAGGCGGCGCCGGCTGGAAGAAGAGAAGAAGAGGCGGCGCCGCTGGCCAGGACGGGCCAGCGGCCGAAGAATGCGGCTGAGGACCGGAGAGGACTGCGGGGGTGGGAAGTGAAAGAGCGTCACGAAGTTCCCCCCCGCAGCCTCTTCCAACGTAGCAGGTAGGCCCTCCGTGAGGCCCACCATATACCCCCCTCCCTAGACCGCCGGGGTTGTCGGGCGCTAGGCCCGTGGAGCATTGTCGGGCACTAGGCCCGTGGGCAATTAGTCGGGCACAAGGCCCGGGGCACTATAGCGGGCATTAGGCCCCAAAAAGGATCCCCTCTTAATTAGGTATAAGTGGCCTGGGTACTAGGCCCAGGTCACTACCCAATAAAGTAGGCGGGCACCAGGCCCGTGGCCATAAATCAGGCATAGGCCTGTACCCATACAGGAGGGCACTAGGCCCTATATATGAGCCCCACAGATAGGCAGGCAAATAGGCCTGAGCCCCATAATAAGTGATCTGGCCATTAGGCCTAGACCACTACCTACCACCGTTTGGCAGGCACCTAGGCCTGAGCCGCATGTAAGACCCTGGGCGTTAGGTCCAGGGCCCTGAGCCCATTAGGTGTGCCCCTCATATAGAAAGGTAGCCCCCGCATAGATGATTAGAGGTGTGAGTAGTGGTGGAGAGCTGTACGGCTTCCACCCATGAGGTAGTGGTTTCCCCAGTCACAGAGAAGAGGAGCTGGCCAGCTCTGGATAGGTAGCAGACATTTAAAGG
Source organism: Taudactylus pleione (assembly GCA_031769625.1). Classification (NCBI taxonomy): domain Eukaryota; kingdom Metazoa; phylum Chordata; class Amphibia; order Anura; family Myobatrachidae; genus Taudactylus; species Taudactylus pleione. The sequence continues at coordinate 423,401 of JAUIMM010000512.1, read as the reverse complement.
GACAGCACTGTGTTTTGCTCTTGTGTATTTAGTCTGTGTTTGGTGTTCCGTGCAGGGCAAAAGTTTAGTTGTTATATCTGTCGCACTACACACACCGTAGGTTGAGGGTGATGCCATTTAGTATATGTAGTTGCTTGACATAAGTTTAGGCCCTGCACGGCTGTGTTGTGTATCTCCTTACAGGGACCAGTAGGCGAGTGAGCGGACGAAGAGCAAGAGTGGACACGGTGAGAAATATCTGTGTGTACTGTCTCTCCCTGTTTGTTTGTCACTACCTATCTCCTTCCTTCTGGGCGGATGGTGAACCTTGCAACCCGGTGCAAGGACGGATCTTCACCTGGTGCGTGAGTACCGATAGGTGAAAATTCGGGATCTGAGGCCAAAAGTGCCAATGATGATCTTCACTTAAAACCTGAATTTATCCCCCGGTTCGGTAGGGCGCGTCGGTCGACGTGAGGAAGGACGGTACTCACCTTGTCTCCTTCCCCCTAGGTCATCGTGTCCGTGTTCTATTCGGAGGTTCCAGGACCGTCTGCTCAACACACGGCCTGAAGGTGAGAGGGTGCGACGCAAGGTAAGTAACAGACGTACACCTGCACGGCAGCAGGCATTGCACCGCACCCGCCCCTCACATTTGGCGTAGTCGGCAGGATCACGGACACGATGTGGACCACCGGCAAGAGGACCCCCCTACGGACAGCTCCGGAGTGGAACCATCCCCGGGCGTATGAGGACAAGAGTGACTGGATTACGGTGTCGGGAGAAGACATCATGAAGATGGTGCAGCGGTCAGTACAGCGCGGCAAGGAAGAGTGCCGGGAGAAGGGGCGCAAGAAATCAGCTGTAACCCCCTGCAAGACGTGTCAGCGGCTGGGACTTGATGCCAGCGAATGTCCCTGGCGTGAATTTAGGGCGACAGAAGAGGAAGAAATGTCCCCGTTGGAGATCACACAGATGGCCCAGCAAGCGGTCCAGAGATGTGGTCAGAAGAACTCTGTGAAGAAGAGACTCTGGTGTATGCTCTGCGGAACCTACGGGCATGAGCATAATAGCTGTCCACGTGATGAAGAGTGGCACCAGGAGGATGAAGAATTCCGGTGTGAAGGATGTGGAGATCCAGAGCATGAGCTTCGAGATTGTCCGTGGGACGAAAACCGGATGATCTTGGATGGCCGAGCCCAGAAGTGGATAGAAGAAGCCAGGGAAGTGGAGCAGAAGAGCCTGCTGGAAGTACGTTCGCAGATGCCCATTGTTCCTGAGCAGGAGCCGAAGGGTAGAGACCCCTTTGTGATGAAGATGGCAACAGCACCCCCATGCTGGAAGTGTCGGCGGCAGGGACATTTGTCCCATGAGTGTCCCTGGGAAGATGCAGTGGCACTGTTATGCCCCGAAGAGGTCCCAGTGAAGAAGGATCCCTGCCCGCAGAGGACGGATGTGGATGACTGGGAGGTGAAGATGCCACGCTATAAGGAAGAGCATGAAGACCCAGTGGCAAAGAAGTCTAGGATCTCCCCATGCTGGAAGAGTCCGAGACCTGGATACCCGGAGATGTCAGCGGAAGAGATGGAGTACGCTGAAGAAGGAAAGTGTCGCTTGCTGCAGGAGTCTGTGGAGAAGAGTCCAGACTCATGGAAAATGTCGGCGGAGACCCGGGAGGAAGAGGATGCCCCGGAGGAATCGACTATTGGGTGGTGGTTAGTGCCACACCCTGAATTCAGTGAAGATGCCCCAGACAAGTTGGAAGAAGAGTGGGTGGCTGCGGCACCCTTAGAAGAAAATTCCCCATGGTGGCCCATCGTGAGTGGCACTTCCGAGTTGCCACTCCCACAGAGGATCCGCAGAGTGAAGTCAGGAGGTACGAAGATGGAGAGCCCGGAGCCAGTGGAGAAGGAATGTGGGGTCATAGTCGGTCCCGGCTGGGCCCTTGAACAGATCCTCGCTGGAGGGACCATAGAATACCCTGACCCGCGGACGTTGGAGATGGAGGAAGACTTTGTAGGGACTACAAAGGAAAAAGGGGGGGGAAATGTGGAAGGCTGTGCTGGGATCACGTGTTTGATCCCAGCATCAGCCGACGTGCAGGGGCAGGCAGAAGGGATGTGTCCTCTGCGGGACACATCCGTTGCCGGTGCTGGGACAGTAATGTCCCTAGCGTCGGTGCAGATACCACGGACACCTGGGGAAGGGACCGCCTGGTCCCTTTCACCAGTGCCGGCGGTACTGTGACGCCAGGAGAAGCTTGGCTCCGGGCGCAAGCTCAGCGGAGCTTGGCACCCGGCAGCCAAGAAGCGGCGGGTAGCCGGCGCTGGGAGAGAGTACCTGCTCCCAGCGCCGGTGAGGCATTGGGCGCGGCGGGCGTTTGGCTCTGGCCGCGAGCCAAACCTGGCTCGCGGGCCAGCAGCCAATCAGAGGCGGACGCGACGAGCCAATCGCGGCTCGCCGCGTCATAGCCCCGCCCACTCGCGCCGTCTTGTATTAGATGGCGCCGAGCGGGAAAGGGCAGTTCGGCGGCGGAGAGGGAGGAGAGAAGACCTCCCGAAGAGCGGAAGATCGGCGCAGCAACAGGGGCGGCGGCCGCGGAAGAGGCCAGAAGACACCGCTGTCAAGAAAGAAGACAGGCGGCGCCGGCTGGAAGAAGAGAAGAAGAGGCGGCGCCGCTGGCCAGGACGGGCCAGCGGCCGAAGAATGCGGCTGAGGACCGGAGAGGACTGCGGGGGTGGGAAGTGAAAGAGCGTCACGAAGTTGCCCCCCGCAGCCTCTTCCAACGTAGCAGGTAGGCCCTCCGTGAGGCCCACCATATACCCCCCTCCCTAGACCGCCGGGGTTGTCGGGCGCTAGGCCCGTGGAGCATTGTCGGGCACTAGGCCCGTGGGCAATGAGTCGGGCACAAGGCCCGGGGCACTATAGCGGGCATTAGGCCCCAAAAAGGATCCCCTCTTAATTAGGTATAAGTGGCCTGGGTACTGCTTCCACCCATGAGGTAGTGGTTTCCCCAGTCACAGAGAAGAGGAGCTGGCCAGCTCTGGATAGGTAGCAGACATTTAAAGGGACAGCACTGTGTTTTGCTCTTGTGTATTTAGTCTGTGTTTGGTGTTCCGTGCAGGGCAAAAGTTTAGTTGTTATATCTGTCGCTCTACACACACCGTAGGTTGAGGGTGATGCTGTTTAGTATGTGTAGTTGCTTGACATAGGTTTAGGCCCTGCACGGCTGTGTTGTATATCTCCTTACAGGGACCTGTAGGCGAGTGAGCGGACGAAGAGCAAGAGTGGACACGGTGAGAAATATCTGTGTGTACTGTCTCTCCCTGTTTGTTTGTCACTACCTATCTCCTTCCTTCTGGGCGGACGGTGAACCTTGCAACCCGATGCAAGGACGGATCTTCACCTGGTGCGTGAGTACCGATAGGTGAAAATTCGGGATCTGAGGCCAAAAAGTGCCAATGATGATCTTCACTTAAAACCTGAATTTATCCCCCGGTTCGGTAGGGCGCGTCGGTGAAATGAGCTGATCAAAAAAAGAAAGCCAAAAAGATCAATAAATCAAGAAAAATATATATATAAGATTCTAAAGAGAAAAAGGACTACAATAAATTAAAACCAATTTGTTCATTTAATCCTTTTGTGGCTAAAGATTCACACCTCAAAAGTTGCAGAGGTCTATTGCCGCCTCTAATGGACAGGGGTACGTGGTCAATCATACGATATTTAAGGCTAGATAGAGAATGTGGGGTTCTAAGGAAGTGGCGGGCTACAGGCTGGTCACTATGTCCGGAGATAAGTGCCAATCTGATAGCTGATCGATGTCCCGCCATTCTTTCCTTGAAGGTTCTTTCCGTCTTACCTATATATGAAAGGCCACATGGGCACACGATTTGATATACCACAAAATATTATGATTAACATCTGTTTATATATCTACTTTCATTAATATTTGACATGTGTAGATCACCCTATATAACAATATGAAACTAAAATCGAAGATGGAACAGCAGCAGATGATTGATGGTCTAATCTACCGATTTCGATCATCAATGTTTTATCGATGATTACTGGTGGACTATCGATGTTTAGAAGTGGGACTTCTGACATGCCAACATAATGATATATATCTATCGACATTAGGACCTGTCTATATTTTGGATAAGTTTTTTAATTTTTATATTATGAATATCAACATTTTGCCATGCCGATATTGTGACTGTTTACATTTTGCCACGTCGATATTATGACTGTTCACATGTTGTCCATGTCAATATTTTAAACTGTCTAAATATTAATTGTCTTACTTTTGACCATGTCTAAGTTATGTCCCTGCCGATATTTTGACTGTCGATGTTTTGACAATGTTGATGTTTTGGTGATGATGTCTTGACTGTTGATGTTATGTACCTAAACTCTCCAGAATAAAGCACACCCTAATTCTGGGAGTGCAGAATTTTACTCAATTCAATTGTATTTTCACTTATGACTGGGAGGGGGGGGGAGGAGATTTAGAGATAGACTGGAGATAGATAAAGTACTAACCAATCAGCTTCTGCTATTTTACATACCGTGCTAGAAAAATCACAGATTTAGAGCAAAATGGCAGTTTGGTGGCGGTTTCTATTCTATTCTAAACCCCGGGGGTTTGGTGGCAGTTTTGCAGCGGTTTCTATTCTATTCTAAACCCCGGGGGTTTGGTTTCGCAGCGGTTTCTAAATGACAGCCCTGTTCTACTCTATTCTAAAATGTGTTATGACTGTGGTTTGGCGGCGGATTTGCTTTCTGCAGATTTACTAAAGCCAAAGCCGCCATCAAAACACATTTTAGAATAGAATAGAACAGGGCTGTCATTTAGAAACCGCTGCAATACCGCCACCAAACCCCCGGGGTTTAGAATAGAATAGAAACCGCCACCAAACCACCGGGGTTTAGAATAGAATAGAAACCGCCACCAAACCACCGGGGTTTAGAATAGGATAGAAACCGCCGTCAAACCGCCACTTAGTAAATTTTGCCCTTAGAATCTAAATTGTTGGTACTTTGAACCTCATTCAGAGGCGGTCATAAGCGGCCGCACGGTCATATGCATCCAATGTTTCCAAACAACGCATGCGCACGGTTAGTTGTGCGCATGTGCGCACGAGGCTTTGCGATCCAAATAGCTGTAGATCGTACGGCTTATGAGCAGGAAGTGGCTTCTGAGAGTTGATTGACATGAAAGGGTGTTTGTGGGTGTTGACGGGGGTGGTGATCTGAAAACGCAGGCGTGCCTCAGCGTTTTGAGGGCGTTTTAGGGGAGTACGTAAAGTACCTGCTACGACCAACATAGAAGGCCGGAAGTAGTAAAACATCAATCTGCGAGCAGGTTCGAGGCCTGGCTGATCGTACAGCTTAAGGTAGGGTAGGAGCACCCGCAAGCCACACAGTACAATTGATAGTAATCAAACGTAACTGATGTTAGGATTGATGTTTCTATTTTGAGCCACACAATGTAAGCAGCTAACAATCGATTGTTGAAGTGAATAACACTGCTAATTGGCTTGTAATTGATTCTGCTGCGTTTGCATTTGTGAATAATAAGAATAAATAAATTTCATGGTGACGGCTTTCTCTATGCGTTTTTTTTTTGCAGGCATCAACACAACAAAAGCGGCCACAACCATCAGAAGAAAATTAACATACAGCGACTGACAACGATTGACTCAGTCGCTAACTGCTATCACTCGTTAGCTAGAGGAGGTGCATTGTTCACGTATGGGCGTCACTTTGGTTGCGACCGACCGGCCATGCGATTGCTTCCTTTTTCAGTCTCTCAGTCGTTAGGCGTACGACCGAGCGGCCGCTTACGACCGCCTCTGAATGAGGTCCTTTATCTCTCTTCAAGACTTGTTAAATCTCCCCCTAAGTGACTTGCAAAAGCTGTCCATGTGAAAGATGATAGAGTGACTTTTGGACTGCAGGCGCAGGGAACATGTGGGTGCTGACTCCACATTTCAGGTAAGTGTGGTGATTTAAAAAAAAAACTATTAAAAGGTTGATCAGAAGAACGATTGATCAGAAAAACTAATCACAACTCACTTACTGAAAAGTAAAAATAATAAAACATTTCAAACAAAAGAAAATAACAGTATTCCACTTCAGTGTAATGAAGCAATTAGTTTTTATCGCAATGTCTTCTTAATATGGATGTAGATTCCTATGTGAACAATCAGACCATGGTGGAATTTAGCTTATTTTAAGACTTAAACTATATATATATAATCATACAGTAGCTGAATGAGCTCTACAGGATACAATAATCCATGCAGGTACCTGTATTATTTGGTGCATTAAATTGGTGTTTTTTCTATTAGACCACCAAAAGCAATGTAGTTGTAGCACAACCTGCATGTACTAACAGGATGTATAATCTTTGAAACTCTTTTTTTCATTATGTATACGAAAGCCATTTTTTTTTATGAAATTGGGATGTATATTTCTATAAGCTGTTGAAAGAAATGAAAATTGTTGTGTCTTCTTGTCCCACAAGTATTTCTGGCATGTAGCATCACTGATATTCATGTACAAACGTTTAGATAAGAGAAATAATTCCTGACCACTTCCTGTCTGCGTGTTCTCTGATTTCATGGATTCCCCTCAGATAGCTTACAGAAGCAAAGTGTCAGGACATTTCTAAGGGGGAGATTTATCAAATATTGGAGCGAGATAAGGTGGAGATAAGGTTTATGAAAGAGCACCTGAAATCTAAACAATATTTCCTGCGTTACATTTGGAATCTGAGTGCAGCGTCCTTAAGCACCGTGGTAGGTCCTTTGGCCAGGCTGCATAAGCAGAAGCTTATCTCTAAACATCTGAGTTGTACGTTAACCATTGGGTTAGCCTACATCTCTGATCAGGACCTGAGTCTAGAGCTGTCATCTTTAAAACAGGCAAATCAGTGCACAAAAAACCCACTTTGCTGGCTTAGCGCGGCACTAACAGCTGCGTGGCTGGCACTTTACTCGGAGAATGCCAGTTCTTGCGACTAAACACCCAGGTTAAGTTGTGAGAACCGGCATTCTCCCACTTAACATCACGCTGAATTGAATAGCTCTGGGAGCCCCCGTCCCGGGGTTATTCAGCATCGCGCTGGATTGAATGCCGCACAAAGTAAGTCAGCCTCCAGTCGCAGCAGTTCTTACCAGTGAGAAGAAGAAGGCCATTGCCATGCCTGGGCCTAAGACAAAAAAAGACACCTCTTTTGTGTGCAATATTTACCCAAATCCTGACAACATTTGTCAAACCATTGGAGCTGTTTGTGAAGCCAAATCAAGTAGAGGTAGGGACGTTAACTAACTAGGAACCCCCTCACTATTATGTAATTTGCAGCAAATTCATGCAAATTATTTGGGAAAATCTCAAAAATGCTGTGATAAAATAATAGCATCAGTTGCCAACAGCATAGACAGATCTCAGCACAATCTCCACCGCCAATACCTTCATCATCAATCTTCACATAAATAATTGGAGGTAGTCCTCCTGCATCCAATTTGCAAAGACTAACTGACTCCTCCCCTATCCAGGATTCCCCAGAAGAATCCTTGCACACTAGGGCAGGTGCTGCTGGGGGTAAATCTTCATCACAGAAGGGGACCAAGAAGACTAGTAGCTTCAAACAACAATTGACTGTGAAACATTAATTTGCAAGAGGAAGCAAGTATGAAAGCTGCCATCCAGTTGCACAGTGGATCACTGAAACTATGCTAGCATTAGATCTGCGTCCAATATCTTCCGTCAAAGCTTCTGGTCTTAGACAGATAATTGAGGTCCTTTGTCCCTGCTATCAAATTCCATCTGGATTCCATTTTACCAGAACAGCAATTCCTTGTCTGTACCGGGTTGTTAAAAAAAAACTTATTCTTGGCCTAGAAAATGCCATTGTGCTAAGTATCCACTTAACTACAGATATGTGGACAAATGGAACTGGTCAAACCAAAGATTACATGACCGTGATATCCCATTGGGTCAGTGTATCGCCTTCAGCAGCAGCATCTAACACAACGCCAGCTCATTCACATACAGGCTACTCTCTGTATCACCAGCTTCACTAAGAGGCATAATTGTGTCAACCTGTTGGAAAAACTCAGGGATGTCATAGCAAACTTACTTACCCAGCTAAGACTCTCCTCAGGATTTGTCATTTCCAATAACACAAGTAATATTATACAAGCAATATAACTGGGAGAATTTGAACATGTACCATGTTTTGCACACACAATAAACATCGGGATACTGCTATCAGTTTATTGATATCCGGCATCCCGATGGTTGGGATATCATACCCATTGCCAATAAACTTGGTGGTTAAAAAGATGCTGTCTGTGGCCCGTTAAATTTCTGGCCATTTTCGGCATTCAGCAGCTGCATGTAAAAGATTGCAGCAGCTGCAAGAACAGTTCAATTTGACATTCCATCAACTGAAGCAAGAGGTAGTAACCAGGTGGAATTCCCCCTTTTATATGCTTCAGCGACTGGATGAACAGCAAAAATCCATACAAACCTACACTCCAAAACACGAGGAGGGAGAATGTACCTTACTCCAGCACAGTGGAGAATACTCTCTGTTTTATGTAAGCTGCTGAAACTATTTGAAGTAGTAACCATTGAAGTGAGTTCAGACACTGCCAGTTTACGTCAGATAATTCCTTTAGTTAAACTACTGGAAAAGCAGCTAGAGAAACTGAAGGAGGAGATTAAATTAAGCGATTCATCTAAGTATGTTGGACTTGTAGATCAAGTTCTTTATTCCCTTCACCAGGACCATAGAGTTTGCAACATCTTGCAATTGAATCACTATATTTTGGCAACCCTGCTCAATCCTAGATTTAAGTACAAGGTAATGTTTTTCTTTCCAGCTGGCACAGATCTTAAGAGCTGCAAAGAGCTCCTTGCAAGCAAGTTGTCAGCTGAAGTGGCACATGACATGACAAAGTCTCCTGCTTCAGGTTTTCCTGTGAATGCTGCATCAGGAAAAACCTGACCATTTGCAAGAGAACTAATGGTGATTTTGAGGCCAACAAGGAGACCTGGAAAGCTGTGGACAAGGCAGCATCAAGCGAGAGAAAGAGAGAGGTGACAGCAGTAGCATGCTCGGGATCAATGGCTCAAAGCCAAGGGATACCTGGTTGCAGTGCCTAGAGAAGAGGACTGACGGCTTGGAGAGGTAGGTTCCCATAGATGGACTCAGTCAGAGACTACTGGGGTAGTCACAGGGAACGTTTCAAATGTTTTGTGGGTGGCAAGAATTAATCGGCACCCAGTGTTGCAAATCAATTGTTCAGTCTGAGCAAGCTGAGGCATACTCAGCTGACCAGAGGCCCAGTGCCATCCACAATCGTGACCATCAACCACCAATGGTCGTGATGGTGATCCCAGCCTCTTTCCCTGTATCCGCTGATGAAGGGTATTGTCACACTTCACAATGGGAAGCCTGGTTAATATGGGTTTCAGTTGAGCTGTTTAGCTTAATTCAGGATGAGTTCATGCCCTGATTGAATTAGCTATCACTATATCTACTTCTCTTGTAACAGCTGCTGGTTGCCAGAGAATCAGGTCTCAATCCTTGGGTTTACCTTTCCTTGTATACAGTGACATTCTTTATCTCAGGCACAGAAGTGTCCACATACATTGTGCTTCCTTGCACGTTAAACAGCACTTCTAGTCGTGATATGCCGTGTCATGACTCGATAGCACTTTTCATGAGTCTTTTCATGTTGGTTTTTACCTTCAAATGTGTCTTATTTGCAAAGCAGTGTAAACAGGATGCACAAGCAGCTTCTGCTGATTAAAATATGTGGCATGCCTATATTCTGCGTACAACTGTGACTGTATCTGCATGTGAAATACTATGTTACAGTGTCACAGCCGCTGACACTGTAATGTAGCAATTTGCATGCAGATACATCCATAGTCGCACACATGCCGCATATCATTTTAGTCAGCAGAAGCTGCTTGCTCATCCTATTTGCATCGCTTTGATAATAAGACGAATTTGAAGGTAAAAAGTTACACACAAAGATGCTTGACACTGCTGAGTTGCACGTCGCTAACGCGTTATGTTTAACGTGACTTGTACCGCACGTAGGTAAGATGTATGTACTTTATGCCCCGTGTATCCTGCTGTTCTAATTGCCAACGTTTCATGTTCCTGACTCCATTGCTGTTTGATCCTAGTAGTCTGCTAAGATTAAAACTGCCTCCTGTGTGGATCCTTTTTCTCCCTGTTTTCAAACGCACAGTATGTGGTCTATTTACTAAGCAGTGTTAGAAGACAGAGTGAAAAGTGATAAGAAAGTGATAAGGTGCCAGCCAATCAGCTCCAAACTGTCATCTCACAGGTTGTGTTTGAAAAATGACAGTTGAGAGCTGATTGGCTGGCACCTTATCACTTTCTTATCACTTTTCACTCTGTCTCCTAACACTGCTTAGTAAATAGCCCCATGTGTGACGTCAACACTTACAGAGCTGGTATTCTCCTTTGTACACTCCATGTCCTTGACAATTCTCCATATCCGTTCCAATTGCACAAAGCTGTCCATGAGATTCATTTGCAGCATTGTATGCAGGGCCGGATTTCCCACTAGGCAACCTAGGCCCATGGACGGGCTCCTTTGCCCCAAGAAATTCACCCGATCAAAGTGCTCCCAGAGGAGCACTGCGCGAGTACCACATGATGTCATGATGTCACGCGGTCCCGCCTACACTCCCAGAAAGTCTTACGCAGCTGTCTGCACAGTGCTCTCTCGGAGCGTGACTGTGTGTGCAGTCAGTGTGCCGGGGCCGCCTACGTATAAGAGAATGGTCACCGACTCACCATCACCGGGTCCACGGCCCTCCGCCCTGTCCCTGCCGCTCCAACTAGCTCCGGCCCAGCAAGATTACTGAAATGAGCTGCCTGCAAGAAACTTCAAAAACTGTGCATATATAACAGTAGGTGTCAATAGGGCAAGATACACATATTCAAATCATTATCATATACACACTATAAATATATATATATTTATAGTGTATATATGATATGAATATGTATACCTTGACCTAGAGACACCTACTGTGATATATGCACAGTTTTTACAATGTGACTAGAAGATTGTATATATACAGGGGCAGATTGGGAATTTAAAGTGGCCCTGGAGAAAAATGTGGAGGAGGCCCCACACAGGCAGAGGAGAGGAGACTACTGCAGCTGCTTAGCGGCAACAGTCTCCCTGCTCCGACTGCAACCCAGCACACAACAGCGTGTGCTGGGCTGCTGAGAGGTAAGAGGCAGGCAATGTAAGACCTGTGCCCCCACTGGGCACCTCCAACAAGCCCGTGTAATTAGTACCTCCCCTCTCTGTATACCTGCCCTCGTACTGCAACCTGCAGCCATCTCTGGGTGAGTCAACAGCCTATGATGACTGCCCAGCATTGCAAGCAGCTGCCCCTGTGCATAGCACCGGTGATCTAACTAGGCCCCACCCTCTATCGCTATGGCTAGGAAACAGCGGCGCTCACTGGGAATCTCTCCGTTTCCCCGGCGACCTAGTCAGAGCCTGTCTGCTAGTGTGTGCCAACATACATCTGCAGTATCAACACCTGCAGACACATCATTTCCAATCCTCCTCTGTAGTTCAACAGGGACCTGTCACTTTTTCCATTTCAATCGCTTTTTAAATGTTCTCACTTAAGCCACACAGCTGGAGATTTGAAAACAATACAGTAGTTCACTTGAAAAATGTAACATGCTGCTGGTGAACTACAGTGGTGCCTGTACTCTTCTTTTTTATGAATCAGTAAAAGTAATGTAAATAATACTGCATTAGAAAAGAAAAGCTTTATTCCAAGATTATAGCGTTTTTTCCTGGTTCTGTGTTGGCAACTGCTGGGTGTTTCCCTCGCTATTGGTCCCAAAAAATTCTTTACAACTTTTAAAGTACAGACACAATGAATGTGGACGCCACAGTACGCAACACCACTGTCAGAAGCAGGAATACCTACTGACTAGCAATAGTAGCTCCAGAGGGAACCGCACCAACTGCCATCCTCACTCGTTATATCCTCACTGGCAGTTGGTGTGGTTCCCCTATTTGAATTTTGGACTGCGCTGCTGGCTAGGGTGGTGAGCAGCTGGCCTTCACTTTGCGCAGGGGTGTATTTATAATCGGTGCAGGGTACACTGGCCCCTTGTTCCAGGAGGGGCCCACACAGCATACCCTGCACCCATATTTTCTATTAACTCTCCTCGGCGGGTGTCTCACCTGTGCACAAAATGCCAGAAAATGGCCGCTGCAGCCATTTTCTTGGCGCTTTATGCATGTGCAGTGAGGAAATCGCCAGGAAAATGGCGGCTGCATCATTTTCCCGGCAACCTGCGCATGTGCAGTAGACTCTGGGCGTATACCCATAAGAGAAGAGGGCAAGGCCTTGACAGCATATGGACCGACATCATCAGGCACAAATCTGCGCAGTTTGCAACTCTGTTGGCACACCCCAGGGGCCAACACCGCACACCCATATAATTAAAAAGTGGTAGGCACATATAGAAACCGTTGTAATTCCTACACCGTTCACCTGATTTGGATGTAATTACCGTCAAATTAAATCTGAAAGTCTGCAGTTAAATCACATCTTGTTTGTTTCATTTCAAAGCCATTGCGGTGGTGAATAGAGGCCAAAATATGAAAATTCTGTCAATGTCCCAATATTTATGGACCTGACTGTACATCAGCCACATTGTTTGCAAAAAATATTACTTAATTTAAAAATAAACAATCAACCATTAAATAACAACATCTGAATTGGAAAAATACAGTATGACAGTTTCAAGGCATTTCTAAATGTGGAATATCTATGTGCTGATGTCTACAAGACCACAACCACGAACAATACACAACAAGCCAAAGTGAATCATAGCTTGTCTGTAAGGGGTCGATTCAAATACGCAATCTTAGGGTTCCTGGTGGAGCAGCATATGCACAAGCATCACTGGCATCATCCGCTATTTTATTAACCCTTTAATTTTCTACTTAATATAAAACATAAAATCTATGCAAATGTTTTTTTATTTTTAGAAGTGGATAATTTGTTTCCCGGACCTACACATGCAACATGTAACACCTGCAAGCAGTAACTGTACAAAAAGATCTAACATTGTTTTGTATTTCTGGAATAGCATGAAATAATGTACAGCAATGGTTCTCAACCTTAACTCTCAAGTTTCCCAACAGGTCATGTTCTGAGGATTTCTGTCTGTGGAAGCAGATGGGATAATTACTGACCCAGCAAAATAGATTAAATCACCTGTACATGATGAAAGACATCCACAAAACATGACCTGTTGGTGGTACTTGATGGAGTTGAGAACCCCTAGTGTAGAGAGATATTGTTAATTCCTATCTCACGCTTATCTATGGTATTTCGGCCACATCCTCACAATGGATATTGAATAAAAGCTTTGTTAGTTAGGTATACGTGGGATTATACTGTATACAGTACAGACACATTAAATAAAACTGGCATATAGTAGTGTTGGATCTTCTAGCTCAATTCTATTTTAGAAAGATGTCTTTTTGAGTAATTACATTCTGTGTTGAGGTCTTCTATACTCAGTTTCAGTATTAGACAAAAAAGTTTACTCTAAAACTACATAACCACACCCACTGCAGTAATGACTTCACTGAAAACAGGTCTTTATGGTGTAGGCAATTTATTGCTCTTTAAACATAAAGCATTTAGGACCTTACTATGCCAATGATAAACAGGCTAGTGAAAGGTATGTGATCAGAAGGGTTGGGTATGGGTTGCTGGCGCTCAGGATCCCGGCAGTCAAAATCCCGATGCCGGCAACCCATCAGGGTTAGGAATAGATACACCTGTTGGTAGGTATCCTAAAGTGCCTAAACCTTACCTCCCCCCTATGCACCCTAAACCTAATCCTCCCCCCTTAGTGCCTAACCCTAACTACTAACCCTGCCTCTAACCCCGCTACTTACTTTCAAGATGCCAGCGGACAAGATGCCGGCGCTGGGATTCTGACAGGTTTCGGGATTCCGGCGCTAGTATTCTAAGCCGGGATCCCTACTGTCGGGATATTGACTGTGTCCCGATCAAAGGCAAACCTACAGTGTCCAAATGTAACCTGCTAAAATGTGTATAATGTAAATTAGTCTACAGTCTTTTTAATTGCATTTCTTAGTTAAGAAGTATTACAAGGTGTACAAATGCACTGTATACACACCGAGCAGTGTAGACAGCAATATATGTGTATCAGTGACACTAAATAAAAACCATTTAAACAATTCTGTGTATTTTTTACCTAACTAGATATCTCATATATTAAATATCAAGGGTGAATATAAACTTTGTAGCAATACCATAACATGTATCATAAATAATCACAATATTGGATAAACAAACATTTGTCACATTGAAATGTACTATTAGGTGGAACTTGCTATCGGTTTTATAATAACAGTATATTTCCTGTATAAAATTGGTGTCCTGTCTCTATACAAAAAGTAAGTGGAGGCAGGAATAATAGCAAATATATCCTGTAATTCTAATTGGGATTAAGGACCTGATTCACTACTGATCGCAACCGCAAATGCAATAGCGATTACACATGCAGTTCAACTGCGATAGTATGCTAATTCATTGCGATCGCTATGCCGGCACAGCACTACACAAGGACGCCCAATTTACCTTATACACATCCGTAATGTTTAGAAAGACTGTGAAACCATCGGTACAATCGAGTACCATCGCAGCCTCCCGCACACTTGCACAAGCGCTGACCTTACTCAGGAATTGCTAACTTCATCGCACACTATGAGGCTTCAGGCTGCATACGGCATCGCAGTGGATAATTTATGCACGCCCCTGCAACTGCGTTTAAACGCACTGGCATGCCTGCGTTTTCCCGACCACCCCCCTGTCACCACCCAGAAATGCCGCTTCCTGTCAATCACTCTGCAATGGGTCGGCGCAGTCCCAATCGCAGTGGCCGGTTCGCGCATGCGCATTGCGATGCTTACGCATGTGCAGTACACGACAATCAGCTGATTGAGTCCGTATTAGCAACTGCGATCCAAGCTGAATCAGGCCCTAAATCCTTATATCATAAACATGCCAATGTGTCAGTCAATAGTCCAGCTCAGTGGTGTTATTGTATTATCTGTATCCCAAATTATCCGACAATGATAGAGACCTGATTTATTGGGATCCGATTAGTGCTGTTGTCCAGAGCAATGTTCCACTCCTAAGGCTATGAGTCTCACTCCAGCACTACAGCGGCTGTCAGATTTTAAGGCGCTCTGGCGGTTTGATGGCATCAATGTCAGTCTCTGTAATTTTGCTACTGGCGATTATGTATGGACAATAACCTGGCAGACTGTTCACAGGAGGTTACAGTAGCGGGCAGCTGGACACAGGAGGTTACTGTTTACGGGCAGCAACACGTTTCACCCACATCTGTGGGCTTTTTCATGCTACTTGAAAAAGTCCACAATACATGGACGAAACACTTTGCAAATCAGAAGCATAAAGGCAATGGTGTCACTGGGGTCCATGACACCGATGCACCAAATAGACTCCCTGTGCAAGCTTCCAAAAAAGTGGTGTGGCCTTGTTGGGAAACGACGTGGCCTTGTGGCACGCACTAGTTTCATCACTCTGGGGACGTGTCCAGCACTCCTAGAGATGCCGGGCTTCCCCCAAAGACTGGCCTCACTCTGCTGGCTCATCCTTAGTGACCGGGAGCCGAGCACTGCACAATAACATCACAGTGCAGCATCCGACTGACAGTCACTGAGGAGGAGCCGGAATTTTGGTGTCACCCCTTAGAGGCTGACACCTGGTGTGGTCAGCACCCCTCTAGTGATGCCACTGATAAAAGGTCTGATCAGGGGTGTAGCTTGAACTACGGGGGCCTCATAGTAAAATTTCTCTGACCCACCCCACCCCATCTGCCACCACGCCAATGCGAGAGGGGGTGGCTTTCTAGCAGTGTTGTTAGCAGTGTCTCTTCTCACTGATGCTGGTGAGGAAAGTGGTATGAGAGGAGGGACGGGGCTGATTAGTCTGACAGGAGATCTGCAGCTCTGATGATTCCTGTAGCAAACTGCTTCCTAGTCACAGGCTGTAGTGTGCTTGTGACTAAGAAGCAGTTTGGAGGAGGAATCGGTGGTGCCCATGGTCAGGCAACATCCAGGTCAGGCCCTACAATCCCTGCTCTGGTTAGCAGGTGCCTGGAACGGCACCCTGCAGCCAGTATTTATGCTGCAGTACCGCCTAGAGCGTTCAAAGGACACTCCAGGTGGTACAAGCTGCAGGGTTCAGGCACCCTGCAGCCTGTACAGCAGCCGGGAGTGTCATGAGGACGCTCAAGGCAGTGCTGTGCTTCCTGGTGCTATTGTCATGCATTCAGGGGGCGGGTCCAGCACATGGCGCACTGCCGCCCTGTTATGGCACTATTTATCACATGCACTGGTGTTAGCCATAAGATCTGGCAATCCTGTTTATTACAAGTGGCATAGGCTGATACTGTATCTCATCTTTGTCTGTCCTAGCACAAAACAAATCATTTTGCAGAGTGTATAGACCCTGTGCACAGCAAAACAAACGCTCCAACTCCACCAACAATAAAAGCTGAGATTTTTACCTCAAACTTTTCTAGTCATATACAACCTATTTATTCATAAAATAGTTTAGAAGTACCTAAAGCAGTGGTCTCCAACCTTAATTGGGGTGGGAGCTACTTGAGAAAAATGAGACGTCTTGAAGAGCCACATTTTATTTTGAAAGCTAAAATCTGGCTAATAACTAAATTTGTCATAGAAATACAACAATGTATTTATTAATACAGTGATAAAGCTACTAAGCTTTGGATGGAGATAAAGTGAACAGAGATAAAGTACCAACCAATTAGCTCCTAAGTGCGAACTGCGATTTTTCAAACACAGCCTGTGACATGGCAGTTGGGAGCTGATTGGCTGGGACTTTATCTCCATTCACTTTATGGTCACACACCCCCTTTTCAAAGTGCTCAATATGTACTTCTGATGCCTCTTGAAAGCTGGGGGGGCAGGGTGCTGCTGGATAGATTATGCAGGTGGGACAGTGGATGTCCTGGTCCCACAAGCCCTTTTCAAAGTGCCCAATCTGTACCTGTGATGCCTGTTGAGAGATGTCAGCGTGGAGCAGGGTGCTGCTGGATGTATTATGCTGGTGGGACAGTGGATGGCCTGGTCCCACACTCACACCTTGTCCACTACTCCCACCAAACAGTGCCCGGTCAGCGCTTCTCTTAACGCGGTCAGCTGCGAGCCTGCTAGCAGTGTCTCTCATGCAGTGACAGTTTCCGCGCCATGTGACATGCACGTCCTATGCGCGGCTTGCACAACGTGAGGTAGAGCCTTAATGCGAGCCACCCCACCGTGCTAACACCGTCGCCATAAGGTAAGCTACCCAGATTGCGGCCACGAGTCACTGACCTAAAGTGTTTGTTTCCCTCAAGGACTGATTCACAAATAGAACTGACATTACATTTAGGTGAAATCCTGTAATATGATTCTAGTTGTCATTACGTTCTTTATAGTACAATTATTTATAAACTGCTTTTTTCTGTCCTGCTTCTAGTGTTCAACATCATTAATTTTATATTTTCCTGAACTTGTTTCTTCAAAGTTTAAAATCTGTGCCTGAAGCACATCAGGTTCGAATTCTTTGAAAATGTGCAGTTGTTTATTAATCAGTAGCTCTGCTAATGTATTCTGGTGTTGGGGGTGGAAATTAATCATAATTAATAGTTATAAATAACTTCCTCTTTTTTTAGTATTTATCAATGCAATATATTCCATCAAGTGTACAGTAGTTACTCTGTTTTAGCATTTTTGGCAAACGATGCACACTTGGGGCTCTATTTATTAACATTATTTTTACTAAAATAAAGTGAAAAAGGGTGTTTTCACACCCTTTTCACATTATTTCAGTATCACCTAACGTTATTACAGGGCAATTGGAGTAGAATTCATAAAATTCTACTCCAACCCCTAAGTATCACTTGTTTTTAGTAAGCAGATCGCATTTCCCATAATTGTAATGGGAAATGTGATCCGACCAAAGTTACTAAAAATAAATTGTAAAAAAATACCAGGGAAAGCCCTGTGATAATAACGCCACCTGGAGGTGGCGTTATGCATGGTCTCCCCCGGTTACCGGACTCCTGCCCTGCTCTAATGTGGAGAGCAGAGCCGGGAGTCAGTCACGGTGATCAGCTGTGTGGTCTAAACAGACAGCAAGCTGATCTCTGCTAAAAAAAAAAAAAATTTACTTACCTGACTCCAGGGACCGGTGGTCGGGGCTCCGGTGATGTTCTCTCCGGTGATGTTCTCCCTCCGGTCAGCTGGTCTCCCATGGTGCACTGCGGCCAGGTCATCAGGTGATCGGGTCCCAGTGCAGTATGGGATATCAGCTGACTGGAGGCATGGAAGACATCACCGGAGCTCCGATGACTGCAGGCAAGTGCTATTAAGGGAGGGGGGGTCGTGGGGGGGTCTGCGATCATGGGGGGCGGGGCTTAGCACCGGGGGGGGTAGCAGCAATGGTCGGTCGGTGCATGCACGGGCACTTTGTCACAGTATTTTTTGCGAAAATACCATGACTAGTGTGCGGAGGGGATTCACAGGGACAGAGTTTTATCGCAAGCTCTGTCCCTGCAATGGATTTGTAGTAAATCCCTGTGATATTGCCTGAATTCGCAATGCGAATTCAGTCGATAATAACACACTACAATCTGCATTACAAATGCGGATTGTAGTAAATAGAGCCCTAAATGCTGTATTATTTTATTTATTATTGTATTTTTTGTGTGCTGTCTAATGTCCAGCCTTCAAGGGCTCAGCATACCCTGCAGTCACGTGTGCTCTGTATAATAAACCTTTTATGCACCTTCATCTGCTTCTGGAAGCTGTATTTGGGTTTTGCACATGCTGAGAATATAGCATATAGTTTTCTCTGATGTAGTGAGATTTAATTACCTCATGCTATTTGGAGTGAGCATAAACTGCAATAATATGCATACAATCCAACAACAGTCCTGCAGAGCATTTTGTACTGTACCTTTGTGCAGTCTGAAAATTCCTTGTCAGACTATCAATTTTCGCTAACAATTCCCGGCCACCGCATATAGTTTTTCACGCAATTCTTCATTGTATCAATTCCCAAGTGGCCTCCATGCAAGATTTTGCTTTGGAGGTTTGAGTGGTATAATCCACCTAGTCAAACACATTAAGGTTCCCAGACATGTTGACAATTGCCATCAGTTTCTCTTGCCAGTAAATCCATGATAAATATGATTCCCAAATTTTGGAAGGACCCTTGAGAGTCAAGTCAAAAACTTTGGATAAACCCAGATCATTCTTTATTTCTCTGAAAATTAGATTATATTTTAATGGCAGCTGATCAATTAGCAGGTTATGATATACCTCTAATGGTACTTTCTAATCGTCTTCCTCAACCTGTGGCAAGAGAGAACTTGATAGATCATCAGCATCGATATGCTTTCTGGTCTCATTGAATTCACTGACATACTGATGAGCAGCCAAGAGCAAGGCCATCGCTGCAGGTGAGTGGTGATCATGGCCAGTACTCCCTTTCCAGGACTGAAAATTAACACTAGCAGTTGGTGGTCAGCAGGGCTGGCTCCAGGGTTCAAGGCACCCTGTGCCAGCTCCCACGACCGAAACTGGGTGTGTGGCCTATTACCATAGGCCACACACCCTATGTGACATTATTTGGAGGCGTGCCCGCATGGCACGCCTCCAAATAATGCAAGACTGAGGGGAGCCTCACTAGCTGGGCTTCCCCCAGACCTCTCCCGTCACTGACTGGATGACGCACGAATGCGCGCAGCATCCATTCAGACTCCGGGGTCCGCAACCTCCCGATTTCACCACCCGCGGGCCACTTCGGCCCATGGGTGGAACAACGCTGAAATCGAGATGTTGGGGAGGGATGCCCTCTATGGGTGGCGCCCCTGTGCGACCGCACTGGTCGAACACCCCTAGAGCCGGCCCTAGTGGTAAGACAGCAAGGTAAATTTCTCTCCATACAAGAATCAATGGAATGTCCTAATTCTCCACAGTAAACTTAGGGGAAGATGTATAAAGCAGTGAAAAAAGTGGAGAAGTGTGCCAGGTGAGAAGTTCCCTATGGTAACCAATGCATTTATCAAATACATTCTATTAAATGGAAAGTAGAAGCTGATTGGTTGCCATGATGCATATGCAATTAGCTTTTCAGTTCCATTTCTCAAGGTTTATAAGAACTGTACTGTAAGACGGAGCATTGCATGCTAACTTGATGTACAAGTAGGGGTCAAAGTTAGTTAAGACTTAAGGGTTGATGTATCAAGCAGTGAAAAGAGTGGAGAAGTGGACCAATGGAGAAGTTGCCCATAGTAACCAATCAGCTGCGAGGAAGCATTTCTCAAGTACATTCTATAAAGTGATAGGTAGAGGCTGATTGGTTGCTATGGGCAACTACTCCACTAGTCCACTTCTCCACTCTTTTCACTGCTTGATACATCAACTCTTACATGTCAGATGTTATCAATTTCTTGGGTTTCAAGAATGCTTGTCCCCTATCTTTTGATAATTTCCATTGTGCATTTCCATTGTGCATTATTTTGCTTCTGCAGTGGGTAATGGGAGATACGTCATGACGGCTCTCCCATAATGCAGAGCGTGCCCGCCCGGGAGGGCAGACATCGCTGCGGCGGGAGACGGAGCAGGAGCGTGGATGCAGGTAAGTTTTATTTTTATTTTATTTTTTTGCTATGTATTTAGGGGGGGCACCTCTGCTGGGGGCAATAATCGGGGGGACTACTACTGAGGGCAATAATCGGGGGGACTACTACTGGGGACAACCTTTACTGGGGGCAATAATCGGGGTGACTACTACTGGGGGGAACCTCTTCTGGGGGCAATTATCGGGGTGACTACTACTGGGGGCAACCTCTACTGGGGGCAATAATTGGGGGGACTACTACTGGGGGCAAATAATTGTGGGGACTACTACTGGGGGCAACCTCTACTGGTGGCAATAATCAGGGTGGACTACTACAGGGGGCAACCTCTACTGGGGGCAATTATCGAGGGGATTACTACTGGGGGCAATTATCAGGGGGACTACTACTGGGGGCAACCTCTACTGGGGGCAATTATCGGGGGGACTGCTACTGGGGGTAACCTCTACTGGGGGCAATTATCAGGGGGACTACTACTGGGGGCAACCTCTACTGGGGGCAATTATTGAGGGGACTACTACTGGGGACAACCTCTACTGGGGGCAATTATTGGGGGGACTACTATGGGGGCAACCTCTACTGGGAGCAATTATTGGGGGGACTACTACTGGGGGCAACCTCTACTGGGGGCAATAATCGGGGGGACAACTACTGGGGGCAATAATTGGGGGAACTACTACTGGGGGCAACCTCTACTGGGGGCAATAATCAGGGGGGCTACTACTGGGGGCAACCTCTACTGGGGGCAATAATCGGGGGGACTACTACTGGGGGCAATTATCGGGGGGACTACTACTGGTGGCAACCTCTACTGGGGGCAATTATTGGGGGGACTACTACTGGGGCAACCTCTACTGGGGGCAATTATACAGGGGGACTGCTACTGGGGGCAATTATCAGGGGGACTACTACTGGGGGCACCCTCTACTGGGGGCAATTATTGGGGGGACTACTACTGGGGGCAACCTCTACTGGGAGCAATTATTGGGGGGACTAGTACTGAGGGCAACCTCTACTGGGGCAATTATTGGGGGGACTACTACTGGGGGCACTATATAAAGGGCACTGCATAGGGGGACCACAACTGGGGGCACTGCATGGGGGGACTGCTACTGGAGGCACTATATAAGGGGCACTGTATAAGGGGGGTCTACTACTGGGGGCACTGTATAAGGGGCTTACTACTGGAGGCACAAGGGACACTGCACTGGGGGCACTAAATAGGGAGGACCACTACAAGGGGCACTGGATAGTGGGGACCACTACAGGGGGGCTGCATAAAGGGGATTACTACTGGGGGCAATGAATAAGGGGCACAACTGGGGGCCTGTAAAAGGGGGACCACTACTGGGGGCACTGTATAAGGGGATCTAATGGGGAGCTGCACAAGGGGGACCACTACTGGGGGTACTGTACAAGGGGCACTACTGGGGGCCTGCATAAGAGCCACCACTACTGGGGGCACTGTACAAGGGGCACTACTGTGGGCCGCCATAATAGGGACCACTACTGGGGGCACTGCATAGGGCGGACTGTATAAGGAGCACTACAGGGGTTAAGGTGCATATGGAAAGGAATGTGACAAGAAAGGGGTATATGGGTCCTGTCGACACGCCCCATTGTTAAGTGACCCCGCCCCTTGTGACCATGCCCATTTTCTGCCACGCGTGCCGAAGGCACGCGCATACGGGGGCAATGGGGCTCCATTTTAACATTTGCCCTGGGCTCCAAATACCCTAGTTACGCCACTGACCTACTCTACTCCTCCTATCCTTATGCTGCATATCCACTAAGCGATTCTCTCCATGAGCTATATTGTTTAGTGTGTCCCCAGCAGTGTGCTCAGTGTCCTTAACAACAGTGAGCACACACACTGAACGATGTCATTAACGATATCGTTCAGTGCCGGCACCCTCCCTCATCCCCTAACCCGCACAACCTGACAATATCGTCAGGCTGGAAAGCTGGTTCGAGCGATGAGCGACGCATCGCTGGTCGTTGATGGTATATCCACTGGACAATATAATTAACGATTGAACGATAACGGTATCATTATCATTCAATCGTTCATTATATCATCTAGTGGATATGCATCTTTGGGCTGATTTTTTCCATTCTGCAGGCTCTTAGTTGTTTCCTCCTGTGATTTGAGGAAATGCCTTCCTATACAGGTCATCAGATATAGTTTCTTTTGGTCCAATTTAGCATTTTTTTATGTTGCTAATTTTTAAAGCATCCTTTGCTTAAATCCATACATACCTTCGTCATGGAACCTACGGTATACTCCTGTGCACACAGAAGTCATTGGGCCTCACCGCCTCTTCTTAGGTGCGCAATTCACTGCTTTTTGTTGGCAGGGGACAGAGGCCCTCATTCAGAGCCGCTCGTAAGCGGCAGTATGCTCGTAGCGTGCCGATGTTGTGAAACCACGCATGCGCCGGTGTTACACTGTGCATGTGCGTACGGCTGATTGCGATCTTTTTTTTAGTCGTTCTTCGAATAGCGAACAGGAAGTGACATGTCAAATGTGATTGACAGAACAGGCCGCTTTGGGCGTTGACGGGGGTGGAGATGGGAAAACGCAGGCGTGTCGAGGCATTTTTTGGGCGTACATAAATTATCTCATGCGAACGGCCAATGTGATCGGAACAAGTCATACGTCACTGTCTGATCCACTTTCCGTTCAAACTGCTCGCACAGCTTGTGGTCTGGTATACTCTACCACAATGACGATGGTCTCGTCCTCCTTCCCGTGCCTCTTCGATGTTTAATCGATTTATCATTTCTTGCCCGAAAAGCAATCGACTTAGAATTGAAAACAAGCTTGTAATGTGTTTAGCAAATAGTTTTTTTTTAGTAGCATAAAACCGTACGCAGGTGAAATACTCAGCTGCTAATTTCTGGATTAGGCAATCAATTAGCGTACCAATTTTTGAAAAAAAAATTTTTTTTGCATTTTTTTTTTGTTTTGTGTTATTGCAACAATATTGTCATCATGTTTGTGTTTTAGCAACATTTTTAATGGGCCATGAAAATTCGCATCCATTTTGTTTTTGCAAAGTGTTCCTTCAAACTCCTAAATGGTTTTTAACCCTTTGGAATCTGAATTAAAATTAATGGGTTTTTTTGTTTGTTTGTTTTTTGGCCGGGATTACCTATAAACCATTTTTAGAATAATGTCACAATACAATGGAGCAGATTTTGAAATGTTTTTATATTTTAGACACATTTTTATTTTTTCATGTGCATTTGCCAGTTTTCAGTTGAATTTGAAATTAGAATTACAAACACAACAATAGTGGCATTTGCCCAAAAGAAAATAACACACATTAAAAACAATTCACAAGAAAGGAGAGGGAAGTTTTGGCCCTTAAGGAATATGGGGCAAGCACAGAAGGATTGTGTGAAAATTAGCCAGTGCTGTCATCGCTTTTTGCCCCGTTTGGCCGGGGTAGGGTGGGAGCCTGACCGGGTCCGGGATGTCCTTTGGCTGGCCTGTCCAGAGGCAGATGTTGTGGCCTCTGGACTAGGCAGAGGGCTAGGCACATTTGAGGCGATGGCTGTTGTTGTGCCAGAGGTGGAGGATCCTGATGTTCCGGCAGGAAGGGAGGCCGGCTCCACCATGTGCTGGCGAACGAGCTGCTCCAGGCCATTGGCAATTCGGATGTTGGCCCCGGTATTTTCGGCCAGGGCCTGAGCAATGGTCACGTTGGCCGCAGCATTTTGCTCCATGGCCTCCGCCACCCGTAGCAGACTGGCGTCCATCCTCAGCAGAATCTCCGTGTGGTGATCCGATTTAAAATTGAGATCTGTGAGGAGGGCCACTGCCTGCGAGGGGGATTGCCCTGGACTGGCTTCTGCAGGGTCCCCAGCCAGATCTACTGCTTCCTCCCCTGCAGAGCCAGCAGAAATTCTGCGGCCAAGGCTCCCCTCTGGAGCAGACTCATCCACCTGTGTCTCTGTGAGAAAAAAGAGAAAAGAGGAACATTAGAATCTACATATTGTCACAAACACATTTCAGAGTTGGTAACATAACAACATATACCTGGGACAACATGGGGAGCCGCAAAGTCTGGCATGTCCGTATCCATGTTGGACACGCCAAACACCTCCTCTTCCTGCACACACCCCTGTGCCAGCTCTTCCAAGTCATTCAGCTCCAATGACACAGGGGTGGCACCCCCACCTG
The DNA here is from genome assembly GCA_031769625.1 of Taudactylus pleione. Taxonomy (NCBI): domain Eukaryota; kingdom Metazoa; phylum Chordata; class Amphibia; order Anura; family Myobatrachidae; genus Taudactylus; species Taudactylus pleione. The sequence continues at coordinate 398,406 of JAUIMM010000512.1, read as the reverse complement.
TCCCCCTTGCATGCCTAGCCCTGTCAGCCAGTTTTTGCTTCAGGCGATATTTAAAATCGGTCCATCTGTGGGAGAAAAAGTTGGCATTATTCCTGCAGTATTTGGCCCTGTAACCACTTTTTTTTAAAATGTAGTTTTTACGTACCGGCGTTTGACATCCCGGGTTAGATGGTCCAACTCACCCACCCTATTGACAGCACTGGCTATCTCATCCCACATTCTCCACTTCTGGCTTGCACCCATATTCCTTTCTGCCTGTGGCAGGGTGCCAACACACATTTGGACCAAAACCTCCATCTCCTTTCTTGTGAATTGTAGCTGCCTTTTTTTTTTGGTTGGTTTTGTTGGCCTACTTGGCCCAGCAGCCTCTTCCATGGCATCCTCAACACCATTTTTTAAAAACATGTTTTAAATTTTGTTGTAAAATGTTCACAAAATTATGGTTCTAAATAATCCTTGAATACAAAAGAGACAAATACTTACCGGGCGCCTCTTGGCCATTGTTTTGCTGTTTTGTAGCCATTATGAGCACCTCAACTTGAACTACAGCAGACCGTTTGTGACTTTCCGTGACGTATTTATACATACGTCCTCATTATTCGGCCGCATCATTGATTGTGCGCTCCTATGATCCGTCCTTAATTTGAGCGGGAAAATAAAGACTATTTATGGCTTGTTGCGACTCGAGTCAAGGTGGCGGGTGATGAATGTTGGAGGTTCAGCTTGGAGGAGTGGATTGTTGGCGTGATTAGTGGTTTGAGGCGGTTTGTTGGAGTTGGTTTTTTGTGTTTGTTTTTTGGTTCTTACGTCCGCTTTTTTTTTTCTGGTTATTTTTTGAGTAAGTCTTTTTAAAAATTCTAGGAAAAATTAATGGATCTACTAAACAAATGTTCTTACTTATTTATTTATTTATTTTTTAACAGTTATTTTGGCAGTGCCCCATTGAAGTTTTTGGACTGTGACTTATTTGTCGCTTTTCGGTAAGTTTTCATTGTTTCATGATTTTACAATTTTGATGTGTTGGTCTTCGCATATGTTTTGCCAAGTAATGTATTTTTTTTATTTTTAAAAATCAGGTATTAACACTAAATATAGCGTACTGTTTTGCGCAATATATTTCCATTTTTTAATTTGTTAAAAATGCAAACTATTTAGCGCACTAATGTTTCCTTCTTAACCAGTCAAAAATGCGTACTATTTAGCGCAGTAATGTTTCCTTCCTAACCAGTCAAAAATGCGAACTATTTAGCGCACTGTTTCCTTCTTAACCAGTCAAAAATGCGTACTATTTAGCGCACTAATGTTTCCTTCTTAACCAGTCAAAAATGCGAACTATTTAGCGCACTAATGTTTTTTGCCTGTAACAAATTTAAAATCATGTTTTACCACTACCAGGGCTGTTCAATATGGGTGCGTTAAGTATTTTTTGGCCTTAATATCGCACTTTTTAATGTTTTGGCATTCATATCACTGTTTTTACTTTTACACCGTATTCAATATCAAAGACTTTTTCCATTTTTGAATAGTCGAAGTTAAAAAACGGGGATAAGTTATCACCATTGAATAGGTGTCTTTTAAAAGTGCAGATTTGGGGTTTAGGGGTGCAGGCTTTAACCAAAATAGCCTGCACCCCTGAGAATGTCCTTTAAAAAAGCACTGTGTTAAAATAAGGTTTGTTTTCAAATAGGGATACCTCCAAAAATTTAGGGTAAATTTGGGGGTCCCAAAAAAAAAAAAAATGTAAAACAATCGGCAAATATGTTCAGGGCTATTCTGCATGTATGCGGCAGGTGTTTTGAAGAATAGAATTATAGCGGCAGGTGCACAAATGCTGAATTTTCTAAACACTTACTTTAGGGACACCAAAATATGCTAGTACCCATTTTCATGTCCCCCAAATTTGATGTGACCCCTTAAAATATTTTAGACAAATTCCAAAGCGCTCTTCTGCATCACTTGCTCAATGTCGGTTAAAAAACTCCTGCTGCATCAAATTAAATCCCGGAGTTTAAATTAAACGCTAAAATGGGGGTACCCACAGTGTGCCCCCATGTTTTCCCAACTTTATGGGGGTCTTACAATTTTTTAAAGGAAAACTTCTTAATTTTACACAAATCAAAATAAGGAGTTTACCTTTTTTGGTAATTTTATATTGAATAGGTGGATAAGCGGGAGCACGCAACAGACTTAACGCTAATAAAACTCCGAAAGGAGATGTTAACTTCACTGTCGAAGTTAACGTTTCATATTGGCATTTTTTGTTTCGTTAAGTCTGGTGCGCGCTCCCGCTTATCCACCTATTCAATATAAAATTAGCAAAAAAGGTAAACTCCTTAGTTTGATTTGCGTAAAATTAAGAAGTTTTCCATTAATAAATTGTAAGACCCCCCTAAAGTTGGGAAAACATGGGGGCACACTGTGGGTACCCCCGTTTTAGCCTTTAATTTAAACTCGGGGATTTAATTTGACGCAGCAGGTGTTTTTTAACCGACATTGAGCAAGTGATGCAGAAGAGCACTTTGGAATTTGCCTAAAATATTTTAAGGGGTCACATCAAATTTGGGGGACATGAAAATGGGTACTAGCATATTTTGGTGTCCCTAAAGTAAGCGTTTAGAAAAATCAGCATTTGTGCACCTGCCGCTATAATTCTATTCTTCAAAACACTTGCCGCATACATGCAGAATAGCCCTGAACATATTTGCATTTTATTTAGCAAATTTTCATCATGGATTATTTTATCACCCCCAATTTTTTTTTAGTTTTGGGTGGTGTCCCTATTTATTGTGTAATTTTTTGGGTTTACACAGTTCTTTGTTAAATGTCAATGTCAGGGGAGCCGGCTATTTTTTTCAAGTCTGCACCCCTAAACCCCAATTCTGCACTTTTTTGCCACACCTATTCAATGGTGTAAACTTCTCCCCGTTTTATCACTTCGCCTTTTCAAAAATTTAAGAAGTCTTTGATATTGACTACATTGTAAAAGTAAAACCTGAGATAATGACGTCTGAATTGCGAAATTAACGCAAAAAGGGACTTATCTATCCCATATTGAATACCACTGTAAATGTAGCGTGCATTTCCTAACTAATGTGTGCTCCCTTCTATATATTTATGGTTTTAAAATTGTTTGGTGAATAATTTTTAATTTGAAAATAAAATTACAAATTTTTTCATCTTGTAAAAAGTAGGTTTTTGACATCATGACAATACCCCGGCCTGTAAGCATCTTTGGATTGATTGGAAAAGATAAGTTGTTTTTTATGTTCACATTTGTCTCAAACAATAACTACCTGGCTTACCATTTCAGGTTGATGTTGGTCGTATTATCTTGGCCATGTTGCCCGAACCCGACCAACCTCAACTTCGTCCCAGGCATAGGCCTAGTAGGCGTGCAAGGACCAAGATATATAGAACACTTGTCACCCTTTTTGGAATGCCAGATGATGAGGTTTTAAGACGATACCGTCTTCCTCCACAAATCATCCTAGACACTCTCTCATTAATAGAGAGTGATCTTGAATGGCAAATTGACAGTCCTACAGCAATACCACCACTTACGCAATTAATGTCGGTGTTACATTTCTGTGCCTCAGGATCCTTTCAAACCACGGTGGGAATAGTTGCGGGAATCTCCCAATCCTCCTTTTCAAGGATCCTGAGGCAAGTGATGGAGGCCCTTTTTAAACACCTCCATCATTTTATTCAAATGCCAGTGGATATGGGTTCCCTTAGTGTGGCGAAGGCCAATTTTTACCAAATAGCTGGCTTCCCACACATCATAGGGGTTGTGGATGGCACTCACATACCACTTCAGCCTCCAGCAAGGCTGGATGCTATTTATAGGAACCGAAAACACTTTCGTTCACTGAATGTAATGGTGGTATGTGATGCCTCCCTCCAGATCCTGTCCCTGAATGCCAAATTCCCCAGGAGTGCACATGATTCCTTCGTCATCCGGCAATCAGGGATTTGGCAAAAATTAGACAACCTACAAGCTGGTGATGCGTGGTTTCTGGGTAAGTTGACACCTTCCGTGGCAACCAATGCAAAGCTTGTTACACAATGGTCCTGATGTTTGTGTTTGTTTTTTCACAGGAGACAGTGGTTACCCTTGCACGCCCTGGCTGCTCACTCCTTATTTGGCTCCCACACCAGGGCCACAAAGTGAGTATAATTCTGCACTTACAGCCACCAGGCAGGTGGTGGAGTGCTGTATCGGCCTTTTAAAAGGCCGATTCAGATGCCTCCACCGCTCTGGTGGCGAGCTCATGTATTTGACGGATATGGTTTCGAAAATAGTGGTCCTGTGTGGGATATTTCACAACATCGCCATAAGGAGTGGTGTCCCAATGCAGCCAGAGGATGCCTTGCCTGAGGATGGCCCCCCCGAGGTTGGTCGTAGGTCAGTATGTGGGGGGGCCATACGCGATGATGTGGTGGCCAGATTTTTCAGGTAATTATTGTCAAACATTTACTTAATTGACACAATGTCGACATGTACCATTGTAATGTGCCTTTTTTAATTTTTAATTTTTTTTTTTATTTTTCTTGTCTTCCTTTACAAACCTCGAAAAAACGATGCCTACTACCTGCTCCACTAAATTGTGTACATGTGGCCACATTGGATCTAACTTTGGAAACAATTATTTCATCGCCTCATTTGTGGATTTCTGTTGGCCTGCTACTTATTTCAACAGTTCTTGATTGTTTCTTTTGTTGTTGGCTTTTGGTGTTGGTTGTTTTTTGGAGTGTCTTTTCACTGTGTGAATTGCTTGTCACAATTCACTTTTTGTATGTGTTTGGTGTGTATTCAATTTTTGTTTGCCGTTAAAAAGACAGTTTTTTTCTAAATTAGAATCACGTGTAACCTTGCACAAAAAAGGCCAACTTTCGTAATGCCTAATCCTGTAATGTGTGAAATGTTTAAGTCTTTGAACATGCTTTGTGGCTTTCAAAAAACAGCAAAGGTATTATGTTGATTCAGTAGGTTTGCCAAACTAGGCCTAAGCAGCTTTTTTAGAAAATTTACATTACCCACCCAAAGAAAAACCAGAAAATGTTTGAAATTCTAATAACCTATTGGTATGGTGAGGTGTTTAATGTGGCAGCTTACATACTTACTAGCGCTTTGTACAATATAATATACCTTACTTTAAAGAACATGATCAAATAGTGGACTTATGGAAGGTTAAACCATGTAATTGTTTCAGACAAGGAATGAGACTCGTTAAAATACAAAGAAATTTTATTTTCAAACAAATAATTGGAAAAAAACAAACAACGAAAACAAAAAATCATCTCCGAAGGGCCGCCGCCAAGGACCACTAACAGTGAGATCATGTGGCCACGCAAGGTGGCCAAACCCTCCTGCATACAATGCATCCGCCTCTGGTCCTCTGTTGGAAAAAAACACAAAAAAAAAGACACCTTACATTATAAGTTTACAAAACAAACTCCAAAAAAAAACTAGTGTAAACAAAGATCCAGTTGTGATGAAAAAAACAAAGTACTGGCAAATGCAAAGATGGGATAAATACTAAATTACAAATGAACACACAAAAAGGCGACCACAAAAAGGACGAAGTACCCTTGTTAGGGTAAACAATAACTACCCAAGTATGAGTGTTTGGACATGTGTGACAGATCCGACCACCTGCGCTCTACCTGACCGATATTTCGGCGTGAGCCGAAGGAGCGCAGGCGGTGGCGAACCTCCGCATAGGCGGATCGCTTCTGGCGGTTGCTGATGGGGGGAGGCTGGCTGGTGATCCGCCGGTCCATCACCTCCGTTAGAACCAAAAGCTCCCGCCTGGTAAACGCGGAGGCTCTCATGATGGCAATGATTTTTTTTACACAAAACAGTTTTAATAAAGGCATGAGAAAAAATTTGATTGGCTAATGTATTTGGTAAATTAACAGGAACCATTCTATTGGTTATTGTATGAGTCATGTGTCCTCCAGCCTAAAAAATATAATGTGAGTTATGATAAGCTTGATGCAGTGACATGCGTAAGCTAATTTAAATAAAGAAATTAATAAACTAAAATATGCCTATCACAAACACATGAAAACAATAGTATCATTGGTTACAACATGTAGTTTTGAAAAAATAACCATTGGTGAAACCGTACGTACTCTGCGGGAAAAATGACACACACGGACAAGAATAAAGTTTATTGAAAATGAAAAAAAAAACAGATTGCAAACATGTGAAGAGCAATTAAGCTAATTAATAGATTGATTGGCATGATACGATTAAAGTATGTATGCAGAATGAACGAGCAGGGAATGGAAACTGACAGGCCCACTTCCGGTTTGGACTTGTGCGAGCGTTCCCTGCAACCAAATTTGGAGATGGACGGTCGCAATTTTGCTCGTTCGTTAGCTAGAGATGGGGTTGGGAGACTTTGGGGCGGAAGATTAGCTACGAGCGAACTTACGAGCGAGCGCTTGAATTTACGAGCGATCATCCACTTGCGTACGGCTCTGAATCAGGCCCAGAGTCTAATTACACAAATAGTAATTTAATCATGCAGAGGTGAGTTAATCTATTTTACTGGGTCAGTAATTATCGTACCTGCTTCCACGGGCAGAAGTCCTCAGAATATGACCTGTTGGTGAAACATAAAGGTTGAGGTTGAGAACCACTGATCTAAGTTGTCTGAGACATTCTTCTTGGTAACAAAATGACTATAATACAATCTATCGCTGATGTTTGGAGACTTTCTCTAGCTGAGTTTTACCTCTGTCTGCAAAATTTGCTTTGTGAGAGAATGTGTGTAACAATAGCATAGCACACATAGATTAGAATGTGGGTCTAGTACTGTGAGGTTAGTAGAGGACTAGTATGTTGTATGTGTACAGTATGTACCATTTGTGACTGAGATCTATTCATACGACAAATGTAAAGACCACAAGTTGGATTCTAGTTGTAGTACATACCACTTGTTAGTTATATGTTACTGGAAGTATATACTGTATGCTGTGTCTCCCCTATACTAGCTCAAGCTACATTAGTTGCAAATATTGATTCTTTGTAGTATAGTATTGCATTTTATAAACATATTACATATTACTACAGGGTTGTTTTCGATTTAGAATACTGTAATCCAAAACTCACATTTGTGATGATTGTTATGTGATATGATGTCATATGTGTAATAAATCAAGCTACCTATTGAGTGAATACTGGTGTAATAATATAATTCAATAGGTAATAATTGACCCAAATAAATGGTTCCCAGTAAATGGATCAATTTAGAGCTGTCAAAAGTTTACATCATAATGAGTGATCCTCCCATTTTAGAATCCATGGTTAATGGACCAATGAGAGAGATGATCACAAGTAATAATTGTGGAATGAGGTATTTATACTCACACTTACACTGTAATCACCATCAGAAAAGCGTATATTATTACAAATAATACACCAGGGGCATAGCTGAGGTGGGCAGACGGGGCGTGTGCCTCAGGTGATAGAGGGAGGGAGGCACCAGCAGGGGATCCGAAGTTGCAGCTGCCTCAGCTGCGATGCCAGAGAGCTGGGAGACCATGGAGGTAGCGGAGCCAGCACAGATATCTCCTTCTCTGGGCTGTGTTCTGAAGCAATAGGTTGCATGGCCCCTTTCTCCCCAGTCAATCCCAGCATGACTCTGCTCACTCCTCACTGACAGCAGCATCCTCGGTTGGACCTGCCTAACAGGATGTTGCTTCCTGGACACTGCTGTGTAACTGCAACAGGAGAGGAACAGATTCAACAGAAGAGATCTCCTACAGGTAAGTTAGGGTATGGGGGGAGGGGTTGGGTATAATTTATGATCGTTAATACTAAGAAAAAAGGGGGTCAAGTGTTAATGATTTAATGGGGGATAATTATGATTTTTTTTTTAGGAGACTGGAGGATGTAATTAGGGGCCTGATTCAGAGTTGGGAATAGACTAAGATAAAGCAAGTAACTATGTACCTGGACAAACCATGTTGCAATGCAGGGGATGCAAATACTTTTTTTGCATGCAGAGTACTGGCTGCTTTTGTATGTAGCCCACAAATGCTGGGGCGTGCTGTCATTCAACATCGACAGCACACCCCCTTTGGTACGAGACCCGGAGTGACGGCTTGGCCGTCGCTATCCATTGACCCGCTTGCAAGCACTGAGCGCTCGCGAGCGGGTCTGAATCAGTCCCTCTATTCCAAACTCCAAATCAGGCACTAGGAGATTAATGCTGTCTGTAGTATATGGCGGTCAGAACTAGTAAGAGTGTAATACACATCAATTTTAATTACTGAAAATTTACTTTACATTTTTACAATGTACATCTGTTATTTCGCAAACTTTAAAATAATTAACCTTTATCTCAAGATTTTTCAGATTTATGACCATCGATGAGTATTCTTAGATAAATAACTAACAAGAGGGGATAAATATTATTGTGCTTTTTAATAAATCATAAACAAAAGCTTACTTTTTATTGATTTAGCTGATCAGCGGAGCACCATAAAAAAATAGACATATACGCTTCTTAAAAAGTTGCATTTGTACCTGTCAGCTATACTGTGGCAGTGCCAGTATTTACTCAACTCAGCATCCCAGCATGGAGCTCCAAGGAACATTGCTATTAACATCACATGCATTACTGGCCTCTACATGCTGTTTGAAGAGCTTGCTGCTCACCTGCATTAATCATTTGGGATATGGCATTTTAATCCCTGCCGTGCTTGTGTTATCACTGCCCTCACAACACTGCTGATTCCAGCAGGCCCAGAAGGGCTAAATATATGACAGCACAAAGGACTACCACTTCCATTATCTTTACGGTAAGGAATCCCATTACTTAATTTGCTTTATTGGTGAAGCCATTATATTTCCATTACATGATTTATTATGTTGGCTTCATTGAGACTGAATAGAACAAAAGCTAGGTACATACTGGCCTATATATTGGCCTATCAATTGATCAGCCAATATATCTGATGCCCTTCGGCCAGTGTGTACCAGCGATATGTCTGTAAACATCGGCGTTCAAGACATATCGCATTGGCTGTGCTGCACAGCTGTCACATTCGGGCTATGGTGGTCCTCTGTAGAAGTATTATAAGATGTGGACCCAGGTTGAGAAAAGAATCAGAGGAATGGGGCCTTCCTCCTCCACAAGTACCAAATGTTGGCTAGACCTGACCAAAGGCGCAGAGTCTAACTTACTTTGCGATGTTCACCAGTTACCCCTCCAAGCGGGATTTGGGTTTAAGCTGCACCCAGCAACCAGGTCGCGGCCCTTTGGTCAGATATCCAGCACAAGTGGGAAATGGAAGAACACTATCACAGGGAAGCACAGGAGAATGATACTAGAAGTTTTGCACTTTGGTGAAGTACTGTACTAAGTAGACACCCTGTTGATCCAGACGCAGGGCTGACACAGGAGAATGGCACTAGGAGATTGTACTTAGATGATGTACTAAGTACACACACTGTAACTTCAGATGCAGAACTGGCACAGGAGGATGACACTAGGAGATTGTACTCGGATGACGTACTGTGTACTGTACATACACTTTGGTTCCAGACACAGAACTGGCACAGGAGGATGACACTAATAGATTGTACTCGGATGATGTACTGAGTACATACACTGTGGTTCCAGACGCAGAACTGGCACAGGAGGATGACACTTCGGAGATAGTACTCGGGTAACATACTGAGTACACACCCACAACGTGGGTAAACACTCGGGGCCAAATATAATAGGGTGAGAGTTTAGAAAATGTGTGAGTTTTCTCACACTTTTTAAACTCTGCCAATGCAATAGAGTCCGAGAACATGGAAACTTGCATGCTTTTAGACTCAAAAAACTCTCACGATTTAGACTCTCATCCAGATAATTTCCCATTTTGAAGATAAAACTCGACCAATGTGAGAGTTTACTGCTAAACTCTCACATTTTCTAAACGTGTTCCTGACTATAGATAGACAGTAATTAGATAGACAATGTTTAGATAGACACCAGATGTTAGACAGTCAATAGTTAGACAAGGATAACAGTTCGACACGGAAAAAAGTCAGACACACTAAAGTTAGACATGTAAAAAGTTCGACAGGTACAAAAGGTCGACAGGGTCAAAAGTTCGACATGGAAATGATCGGCATAAAAATGGTCTACACATTTTTATTTTTAGAGTTAGGCACTTACTGGAGAGTTAGGGTTAGGCACATACCCCCATGGTTAGGGTTAGGCACCAGGAGGGAGGGTTAGGGTTAGGCACCAAGGGGAGGGTTAGGCACTTACCCCCATGGTTAGGCACCAGGAGGGAGGGTTAGGGTCAGGCACCAAGTGGAGGGTTAGGATTAGGGTGAATATTAGGGCTTTAAAAAAATAAATGAAATAATTGTCGACCATTTTTGTCGATCATTTTCGTGTCAAAATTTTGACCCTGTCGACCTTTTGTACCTGTCGAACTTTTGACATGTCTAACTTTAGTGTGTGTGACTTTTTTCCATGCCGAACTTTTTTCCCTGTCTAACTATTGACTGTCTAACATCTGGTGTCTATCTAGACATTGTGTAACTAATTACTGTCTATCTATTATACCACACTCCCACCCTATTACATTTGGCCATAGGAGAGTATCACTGGAAGAAAGGAGCTTGGAACCTGGAATACTGCAACAGCAAGTATGCACTGGAAGTAACAACGTTGTATAGGCAACTTCCTGTTGTGTGGAGCCCGGCTAAACACCCTAAAGTAGCAGTCCATTGGAGGATAGTGTCAGCTGACAGCAACCAATGTTACCATTGGGTAAAGGGCTAATCAGGTGATGTAGACTGTCATGACTGTGTCCATGATGGTAACCGCAGGAACCAAATCAATGAGCGAGCACATGGATGTCCTAGCAGACCCCTTGCCCTTCTGCTCCACGGGAGGTTTCTGTCCCCCCTGAGCTTGCCTTAGGACACCTGTGTTACGGTTTGACAGGTGTACCGCCCCTGTATAATCCTCAACGCGTCACTCGCTGCTGAACCTGGCATCTGACCGTTCGAGAGATCAGGGGAAGCCGGCGCCGAGGTGAGTAACGGCCATTCCTAGGCCGCAACCTGACAACAGCTAATGGACAGATAAATCTGCAGACACATGTGTCCATAGGCAAGTGTGTACAGACGAGCAGACGATCGCCCGTACACACATAACGGCAGCAATAGGTTGGGGCGCAGACCCACACCCGACCCACCCCCCTGTCCAACGGGACCCCACAGCTGACGGATAGATGATGGTCGTTCAGTGTGTATGAACGATCATCATCTACAGATATATCTGCAGATCACCTGTCAGGTGTGTATCCAACATGAGAGTCTCTGCAAACGTTAGCTCATGTAAACTTTTCAAATCCTTCTGTTTATTACGATTACTCGCCTTGGAGCACAGAGAGTAATATTTTTCACTAGCACACCAATAGTGATTTTATTTCTATATTATATGCGCTGATTGAATATACCAAGCGAGTCTGAGAATTACTATGGGCAGGGCCTGTGTCTAATCATTGTGTATTTTATATATATGCAGTTTTATGTAATTGCATATGACAAGCCGCTTCTTACTGACCCATGTCCGGGAATTATTAATGTGCTAATTGAATAAATATTGTCTTTATTTATTTGAATATGTTTTTTGTCAGTGTGTGTATAAATGCCATCTAGATCTGTTATTTTATGGAAAAAAAAAACTGACATAGTTTCTTTGTTTCATTCAATGCATATTCTATCCTTGCAGACCTAGACCTATCTGGAGATGCATTTAACTTTGCAAGCTGTGTAAAATGCAACGTTTTTTTTATGGGCTTATTTTGCAACTGCATTTTTGGTGCTAAATTAATCTAGATCGACACTAATTCTTGAATGTTTACTCTAAATGTTGCCTTTATAATGTTGCATTTTATCCCTGCTAATTTGTCTTAGGAGTTTGTATCTACCCATATAGGTCCTGTGACATATAAAAAAAACGAAAGCCGGATACACACTGACAGATATATTGGCCAATCAATTAAGCAGCCAATATATTTGGTGCCTGCCGGCCAGTGTGTACCAGCGATATGTCTGTGAATGACCTCATTAACAGACATATCCCGCCGGCTGTGCTGCACAATCGATGCCCAATATATCTACAGATATATCTGTCCATCGGCAAGTGTGTACGGGGCGATCAGCCGATGCCTGGAAGATGAGGGTCGTTCAGTGTGTATGAACGACCATCATCAACAGTTATTTCTGCAGATCACTCGATCTGCAGATATATCTATGCAGTGTGTACCCACCTTAATGTGCTGATTTATCAAAGGTGAAATAGCTCTACAGATGCTGCTTTTTTTTTTTTTTTGCTCTTCCCTATACAAGAAAGAGTAAGGGCCAAATGTAATAGGCCACGATATGTGGGAGCCAGCGCAACTCTGATGGTCATTAGATTTAAAGCTGCACTTAGTTTAAAGCAGTAGTTCCCAAACTGGGTGCAGTGGCATGCTGGGGTGCCGTGGGGTACTTGTATGGGTGCAACTGGTTGGTGGCCCAGGACCATCATCCTCAATTAAATAATTTATGGTCAATGTGATAGGCAATAAAATATGCAGATAAACAGAAGTACAACCCTGTCCACCACCACATAACTGAACCTAAGGATGACAGGTAAGCACAATACACTTAATTTATACATTTTTGCAGAGTTTCTCAATAAGAAATTTTTAAACTTGAGGTGCCATGAAAACAATGCTATTACCCTAGGGCACCATGATTCAAGAAAGGTTTGGAACCACTGGTTTAAAGGCAAAACCAATCTAATTTGCCTTTTAAGTAATTGCCGCTTTTAATCCAATGACTATCTCGCTGGAATCGACCACATGGGCTATTACATTTGGCCATATAACCAGTGATAACCCCGTTTTCTATGGTTAGATGCACTAAGATGACAAGAACCAATTGCTATAATTTAAAAATATATTTATTGTTTGAAATAAAACTTTCTCTCAACCCAATGTATTCATTAACATAGAGTTCTGACTCCATTTTTACTTATGTATTCCTAATAATAAGTAGCTATAGCTTAGAATAACAAGATTTAGATGGGTGCTGTCCTTTCAGTAAGTCCGGCAGTATTGGTGACATGACGAAAGGAGAACAGCTGTGGAAAGCTTGTTTTAAAAATTGTCAATTTAAATAAAAGAATTAAATATTTCACCATGTTTTACTCACTTTTGTAGTTATACATTACAGAAAATATAGGCTGCCATTTATCTTCATGTCAGCTCAGTGTTCAGCACAGATAGACAATGGCCAATCAAGAAAGGGTTAATAAGCAATGACTGCTTCCAATTATGTCTGTATCATGATGGTAGGATGTAGGAATGTCATACAACACCACAGACAGGTTATAGCCTGCATATGGCTAAATGATTACTGTCTTTACTGTAGCATTAGCCACTTGAATCCTTTCAAGACATATTCCAGATGAATATTTTTTCTGATTAGTTAATGAATGAATAAGGCTGATAAACGATTAGTGTTCAGGTGTTATTTTATGCTCTTAATGAGTGGAACAAATTGCAGTACAGTTGTAATGCCTTGGTCTTCATAATCTCATAATCATGGAGGAAATTATAAATTCAAAGTATTTCTAAACTTCACAACAGGAGGAAAAATATATTAAACTCAATATAACTAAAAGACACAAAAATGTCATACTTAAAAAAATGCACCACAACAGAAAACAAGATACAGTATATAGAAATCCGGTAGGTGAATCTGGCACCAATGTATGTGTCAAAACACAGTCCAAAGTCCCAATAATAGATCCTGCATGTGTTAAATGGAATATGTAGCATTCATCATATCATAGGCCCTCATTCAGAGCCGTACGCTCTGAGCAGAGCGCACGCTCTGAATGAGGGCCGGGCTCCATTTTCATGGAGCGTCCTCCTGGACGCTCGTATAGCTGTGGGTCACCACCCACAGGCTATACGAGCGTGCTTTTTGATGGCCGCGATGGTCGAGACCATCGCGACCATCGAAATTGCGAGCCGGAGCCTGCGGTTGAGGTTTTCAACCGCAAGCTCCGGAGTGATTTTGGCTCTATCAGAGCCAAAATCACTCCCACTGACATCACTAGTGATGTCAGTGGGCCGGCTTCTGACGGGAGGCGTTCCCGTGGGAACGCCCCCATCAGGGAGGCACACCCCCGGCACGCCCACCAAAGGGGGCGTGCTGTCAATCAACATTGACAGCATGCCCCCTTTGATCGGACACAACGAGCGAAGGACTTTCCTTCGCTCGTCGCGTCAGGCGCATGCGCACGACGGAGCTCCCTCCGTCGTGCGCATGCTCAGTGCATAACATCGACCCACTTGCGAGCGGACAGCCGCTCGCGAGTGGGTCTGAATCAGGCCCATAGTCTATATGTAGGTTTCACCACACTCCAGGGTTTCCTATAGTCTGGACCCAAAATAAAAAAACAATAAATACATACAATATTGTATTATCTCAATAAATGTTCACCCAGTGATTCGGAATAGGTAAGTGCCCCTTCCATTTCATAATAGAAAGCAATGCTGTAGGTTCAGAGAATTTTTTTTATTTTTTTCCTATTTGGTATTGCTCTTACATGCAAAATACACTGGCATGGAATAGTGTCTCTTATAGTCAGTCTTCCAATTCCTCATGTTCATGAGTCATATGGGGGAAAAAAGGCTCCAATACTGTATTAAACGTCATACAGTCACATGGTTATTAACACACTAAAAACAAGATGATAAAATCTGTGCCAACAGTGATAAACAGTAAGTGTAACAATGGATGGGCCACGTACCGGACTGCGGATGATTACAAGGCATATAAATCCCCCAAAAGTGGATGTCTAGATGGACATCCTAGATGTCTTAGTCCTGGCTGCTTCCTCCCTCTCAGATGTTTCCGGCTGCGGTATCCCATCTGCTCCATACTGCAGCACGTTGCAACACATTTTTGTTCTATGGATTGTATTACCCTTCATTTTCCATAGCAGCACGCAGAAAGACTGCCTCCTTTCTCCACATTGTTCTTCCCAAGACTCTCTAACTCTTTCACTATTGTTTCCATCTTCATCATCTCTCCCATTGCACACACAAGCGTCAATGATAAGTTATCATTGATAACCGTAAAACATGATTCATATATACTGTAGGTTAGAACATAGAAAGCAATACAATACACAGTTTCCTTTTAATCAAATATACCATAATTTTATTTATAGTTAGCATTTTTATACTACTAGTTCGTTCTCTATATCATTGGTACAATGCAAGTGTTTTCTGTAACTCTGGACTGGCACCATCTTTCCAAAGACTTCACAGGAAAAATGGTAAGAACTGAAGTAGAGGGGTGGGCACACATTACAAAAACAGTGTCCTGGGTACAGGCTGGGCAGCACAGGGCTCCCCTTAACCCATGGCCCAAGTGCACCGCACACTCACCTCCCATTATAGATAAGTAACTGAGGGCCTGATTCAGAACTGAACGCTCTGACCAGAGCGCTCGCTCTGAATCAGTGCCCTCCTACCTGAAAATGCAGCGGCCTCCTGGCTGCTCGCATAGCTGTGGGTGACCACCCACAGCATATGCGAGCGGCCAAAAAGATGGTCGCGATGGTCTTTGACCATTGCGACCATCGGGCTTGCGACGAGACCCTGCGGTAGGGTCTCACTGCCGCAAGCCCAGGAGTGATTTTGGCTCTATCAGAGCCAAAATCACTCCCACTGACATCATTACTGATGTCAGTGGGGCCGGCTTCAGATGGTAGGCGTTCCCATGGGAATGCCTCCGTCTGGCAGCCACGCCTCCGGCACGCCCACCAAAGGGGGCGTGCTGTCACTCACCATCGACAGCACGCCCCCTTTGGTGCGAGACCCCGAGCGACGTATTTCTCGTCGCTCACCGGGTCTCGCGCATGCGCACGACAGAGCTCCCTCCATCGTGCGCATGCGCATTCGGCAAACATCGACCCGCTTGCGAGCGTCATTTGCTCGCGAGCGGGTCTGAATGACCCCCTGAATTCACTCTACTGGTTTACCTGTTCTTCCTTACATTCTGTAATTCCTTTCAGGAGTACATTTTTCTGCAAATATTAAAGTAGTGGGTTGAAGAGGCATCTTTACACTGTATATACATCTATAAGTATAGTATTAAAAGTGTGTAATTGTATCACTTGGGTGTTTCTAGAATGTAATTGTAAGACAGGATTCATCACACTGACATTCCATAGCTATGTAAGTGGTCTAGCTCATCTGTGAGGCTAATGTACACTCATAGACAGAAAATGCCCTGCACAATTAGGCACAATCAAATACTGTAACAACACTGCTGTAGACATATTACTGTTTTACTACTATGTATGTACAGTATGATTTCCTGCAGTACATCTGTCTCTGAAGAGTTACTGAAACCGCCATAAAATTGCACTTAATAAAGAAACTGGAGCATTGTTATTCCAGAAGAACAAAGGCAAATATCTGTTGCGCGTCTCAAAAAAAGGGAATTAACCAATGTTTTAGATTCAAACAAAATATTTTTACACATGATGTCGCATGGTTATTACAGCCATAAATGGAGTAAATCAGATTGCGTGCAGTTGCCATAAAAAGCAGCACCTGAATAAAAGAAAAGTATGCTTAAAATATATTATAAACTAGTTGCTGCCCACAGCTTCGCCCATGATGAAATCACATCTACCAAAATTTTTTATTAAAGTGTTCTAGTTGTATTGCTTTGCGTAGGAGCCCTGTCGCAGGAGTGACCCACGTGACCAGCAGCACTATACTGACTGGTGGCAGCAGCACCTTCACCCACCACTCACACTAATGTCACTGTGTGCCCTCTGCACTGACTGCTGAGTAGCCTATCCTATTCGAGTAAATGCAGGCCCAAAGCACCCCTCCCCCCACCCCTTACCGGCTGCGCGCATGGTGCCACACACTTATGTCTTGCATTGATGAAGTGCAGGTTATTTCTATGAGTTTCCTCTACAAAATGACAATATATTCAGTAGTTTCTGTGCCAACTTGAAACAAACAGACACAGCGTTATTATAATATTAGTATAATTAATAATATTATTCCACAAAATACCAATGAAATGTGCAGAAAAAACTATTTTTGTCAAAACCCTGATGCTGGTATCCCGACAGTTAGGATACCGACACCTGTCGGTAGGTATCTTAACCCTCCCACTCTCCCTACGCTAACCTCCCTCCCCTGTACCTGAACCTAACCTCCCCCCTAGTGCCTAAATCTACCCCTCCCTGCACCCTAAACCTAACTCTCCTCCCGTAGTGCCTAACCCTAACTCCCCCCTAGTGCCTCACCCCTAAGCTTCCCCCCTGACCCTGCTACTTATTTTCGAGATTTCGGTGGTCTGGATGACAGCACCGGGATTCTTACAGGTGTCGGGATTCTGCCGCTGGTATTCTAAGTGCCGGCACCCCCTTTATTTCGAGATTAGGGTGGCCAATCTGGGCTGTTTTTTTCATTGTGGGATGGCATGGCTTTCTTCCTGCGGGCTGACAGGTGGATGGGTGGGTGGTCCAGTCGGTGGCATAGCTAGCGTCGGGCTGTTCAGCGTGACCTCTGTCATCACGTCGCGCTGCTTTAGAAAAAGTGGAGTACACATCCTTCTGGGTTCTAGTTTGTGACAGATAATGTTATGGCAATAGTAATCAATAAAGTAAAAATGCCAAAGGTTCAAACAATGGTATTTTAAGATATGAGAGGGCTATGCGCAACATAGACCCCTCCCACTGAAAATATGGCCCCAGCATGAGCCATATATCCAGAATTTTGTTTTTTTGTGTGCAAATATGGTGCCTGTGTGAGTAGCCACTGATTAAAACATTAATGGGTAATGGTAAGGAGTGCAGAATGAGTGGCATGGGTACTTTGCAAACATTATATGTGTCCCCTGGTTCAAATGAAGCCTTGTTTATTGGAAAAAAAGCAATACATTTATATCCTTAATGACATAGGGCAAAATTAATTGAACAAATTCCATGAGGATATATTTGTGCAGATCTAACAAAATTGGACATTTGGTTGAATATCAATTCAACGTAAATCTCTGAATCAGCCCCTTTATCACTAAAGGCTATTGAAATATAATCTGGATTAGAGATGTGTGCCAACCCACATGTTTTGGTTTTGGCTCTAATTCATCATCGTGTTTTGGTTTGGCCAAAACCACCTTCACGTGTTTTGGTTTTAAAACTGTATTTTTTTAAAAAATTTATAAAAACAGCTAAAATCGTGTAATGTGGGCCTTTTTTGTTCCGTGAGTATTATTAACTTCAATAACATTAATTTCCAGTAATTTCCAGTCAATATTAACCACCTCACAGCTCACAATATTGTTCACCAATATTGGCCAAAGGCTGTCTGGCTCAACTAAGCAACAGAGCAACAGCACAAATGCACGTCAGTTTAAAACACTATAGTACATCTATGAAACAGACAGGATGGCAGTTTAATAAACTATATGACCCCATAGAAACCAAGAATGTTTTCATTAATCAAGAACTAGATCAGGGGTCCAAGGGCAGTACAGCTAAATTGAGGTGGAGTATGTATGTAGTGGAAGGCAGGTAAAGGATGGATTGACTGATTAATTGATTATAATTGATTGATTTAGAAAATTACATTTAAGGTCATGAAAAATACAATGTTAATAGCCAATGATTCCTCACAAGGGTTGAAAGAAAAGCCAAGAACATTAATAGTTGCACTGCAGAGCTGCAAACTCCAAATCAGCCTATCTTTCACAAACAAATATTAGGAGGTTGACCTACTTTCCATACTACCTCCCACCTTCCTAATTGGGTAACACACCCCTGTAGTGGAATGCACATACTATGTTATTTTATAACATTTACAATGCGACTCACATTGCTTATATTATTAAAATGGTGCCACAACCTAGCCCTGAACACACACAAGTTTTCTTTATTTTTTTTTTTTTTTGTTATACTCATCTTTTCATTTTTTTTTAGACACTGCTACGAATCACTGCACTTATAGTAATGGTGGCACACACCAAAATATTTTGCGGGCACCAGTGTGAACCAATAAAGGGTTCATGCTGCCATGTATTAGGATTCAGGAGCTCTGGGCTACACTGTGGGCAGTTAAGTTACTGCACCAGTGTGACTGTGCAGTGCACCAATAACAGGTTAACGCCAATGAATGCTACCTGTATATTAGGAGGAGCTCTGGAGGGCTGTGTGCAGGGGAGTAGCGAGGGTGGTTCCAGTGGAGCATGAGCTCCAGGCGCCAAAATGGACAGAGGGTGCCATCCAGGGTTCCGGAATTCAGGGGTGCTGCACAGTGTGACAGCTGGCTGTTAGTTTTATCTCATGTTTGTTTGCACTATATCCTAAATAAGTTACGGATCAGAGATCCGTTTCTACATTTCATGCTCCTCAAGCTGCACAGATTGCCTCCCCTCCGACCTCTGTGATCATCTTCTGTCACCTCCCATTTCCTGTCAGATGGATTACATTCACTTCCCACTTCTTTAATTCCCTCCCGTGTCTACCCTGTGATCGGCTCTTTGCCACTCCCCTTTCTTATTGGCTTCTGTCACCACCCCTCTCCGGTCCTTTTCCTATTGGCTTCTATCACCACCCCTCTCTGATCAACTCCTTGCCCCATCTCTCTCCTTTCTTATTGGCTTCTGTCACCACCCCTCTCTGATCCTTTTCTTATTGGCTTCTGTCACTGGCCCTCTCTGCCTCTCTGATTGGCTTTGCCCATCCTCTCTCCTTTCTTATTGGCTTCCTTCTCTGATCGACGCTTTGCCCCTCCCCTCTCCTTTTTTATTTGCTTCTGTCACCACCCCTCTCTGATCGACTCTTTGTCCCTCCTCTTTCATTTCTTATTGGCTTCTGTCACCACCCCTCTGCTCCTTTTCTTATTGGCTTCTGTCACTGGCCCTCTCTGATTGGCACTTTCCTCTCTGATCCCCTCCCTCCTTCTCTCCTCATTCAGTCATTGTGCTTCAATGGACTTAAAAGTGACACATCTGAGGTACAATCCTAAACTTCAATTTTAAGGTGTGAGTTTAAAAAAAGTCTCTGCTTTGCTATTTAAAGTAATGAGGGTGATACTGCAACTGTTTTCTGTTTTGTTTTTCTCTTCATTTCAGTAATCCCCTGTAGGCTGGCCATACCCCATTGGCACAGTTCAGTACAGGGAATGGAGCGCTATGACATGCACTTTCTCCATGCGCCATGGTTCCAAGCTACTCCTCTGGCTGTGTGCACCAGTAAAATAATATAATACTGGCTGCCCTGTATATTAGGATGAGTTTTGGGGGTTGTGTGCACCAATAAAAGAATATAATGCTACCCTGTATATTAGGAGGAGCTCTGGGAGGCTGTGTGCACCAGTAAAAGAAAATAATACTGGCTGCCCTGTGTATTAAGGAGGAGCTCTGGGGACTGTGTGTGTGCAACAGTAAAAAAGAATATAATGCTCTGGGATGTGTGCATGCACTGTGCTCACCATCCAGCATCCGCTGTGAAATGGAGCCTAAATAACCACGGGAGGGACTTATATCTAATCCAAAACATGTGAGATCCGATGCTGGGAAGATGACGTTTTGCCTCATTTTGGAATCTGAGCCTGGCGGGAAAACCTGAGCCACGGCTCGGATTCACTCATAATTGGTAAGTTTGGGTGGGTTCGGTTTCTTTCTAGGAAACCAAACCTGTCCATCTCTTATCTGGTTATTATACCTATTTGGACCTCCCTCTGCTGTTTGACATCACCTTCTTGGGTTTATTAGGCAGACCTCATACACCGATTCCAAATTTCTACTTACAGTATACGAGCTTCCAGCAATCAGGTTTGAATATTAGCTGGACTATTGCATGCTGTGCACAATCACAAGTCATTCCCTTAGGAAGCAGGGAAGACACTAATTCCTATGGTTTGATGCAATTTGATATTGCCAGTGATTTGGAGTCTATTGGACATATTGGTCTAGCTCAAATATTCTTTATGATATTATTTTCAGTATACATTTATAATGTTTAACATGTCATGTATATATATCTTTTATTCAGTGATAAATAAATGTATGGTAATTTTTAACACACAGTCGTTCAAATATACTTTGCATATCAATCGGCTGTAAACTCCTTTAAACAGTCTTTACTGTAAATAATAAATATTGCAAATTTCATTATAAATATATTTTACAATTTAAGTTTACACAATGATTCAATATTTAATTCGACGTTGATATTTTTTAATGACAAGTTTTACAGTATTGTGGGAATTTAAAACCATCATGGACACTTACAGAATATAAAATAATGCCCATAAACTTTAATGAGCTCAGCATAGAGAAGAATGTTGCCATAGAAGCTCCCATGTTTGGTAGTTTTTTTAGGTCATATACTAAACTGTAGTCCAATTGCAGAGATTGATTTGGAGGGAAACAAAATACACTATCAGTGATAGATGACGTACGTATTTTCTGCTAGAGAGCAACCAGTACAAAACAAGATAATTTAACCTGTCAAAACAATCAGCAGCACAACAAAAACAAAGTAATTATTACTGGCCAAAGGCTATTTATAAGCCTTAAATAATTATCCTGTTGAATTCAAAGTTAAGAGCTGATTTGCCTGTTTAACCAATACATTTTATAGCAAAGGTACTCTAAACCTAAAACACATTACCAACTTAACTCAATAAACAGGTTTTAGTATTTTAGATTTGCTATCTAGGAAGCTATTAGGCATCAATTATAACTGGAGATTGCAGAGTAGTGCATTCTGCAACTAATGTATTTTGTATTGTACCGTTGTAGTTAGGGGTGAGCGGGTTCGGATTTCTGAAATCCGAACCCCCCCCGAGCCCCCCCGATCCGAGGCCGATCTGAGTCAGACTCGACTTTTCCCGCCTGACTCGGATCTGAAATCGAGGCAAAACGTCATAATCCCGCCTACCGGGTCTCGCAGGTTTTGGATTCTATATAAGTTACCCGCGTCGGCGCCATTTTCTCACTCGGCTGTGGACAGTGAAGGGAGAGGGAGGGAGTTAGGGCTGGCTGGGCTGTGTAGTGTAGTGTAGTGTTGTGCTGTGCTGTGCTGCGCTGTGCTGCTGCTGTCCATAGGGGCTGTGTCAACTCCTCCAGTCCAAAGTCCATAGGGGCTGGCTGGACTGTGTTGTGCAGTCAGTTGTCCATAGTCCAAAGTCCTGTGCAGTGTCCCAGTATTAAAGGGGTGCTGTAGTGTTGTCCAGGGGGTGCTCTGTCCATCAGGGGTGCTCCCCCCAAGTGCAAAAAAAATAAATATTTTTTCTGTGTTTGTGAATTGTGTGCGCAGTAGCCGCACGTGCATCAACAAAGTAGTGCCAAGCGTGCACCTGTGTCATAAGTAAAGGGCCGGCTGGCTTGACCGTTACAGGGTGCTGTAACCCCCAAAGTGCACTCCAAACCAAATAAAAAAATATTTTCTGTGTTTGTGAATTGTGTGCACTGTGGCTGCACGTGCATCAACAAAGGAGCAGCGCCAAGCGTGCGCCTGTGCCCCATTAGTAAAGGGCCGGCTGGCTTGTCCGTTTAAGGGTAAGGGTGCTGTAACCCCCAAAGTGCACTCCAAACCAAATAAAAAAATATTTTCTGTGTTTGTGAATTGTGTGCACTGTGGCTGCACGTGCATCAACAAAGGAGCAGCGCCAAGCGTGCGCCTGTGTCCCATAGGTAAAGGACTGGCTGGCTTGACCGGTAAAGGGTGCTGTAACCCCCATAGAGCACTCCAAAAAAAATTTAAAAATATATTTTTTTGTGTTTGTGAATTGTGTGCGCAGTAGCCGCACGTGCATCAACAAAGTAGCGCCAAGCGTGCGCCTGTGTCATAGGTAAAGGGCCGGCTGGCTTGACCGTTAAAGGGTGCTGTAACTCCCAAAGTGCACTCCAAAAAAAAAAATATATATTTTTTTGTGTTTGTGAATTGTGTGCGCAGTAGCCGCACGTGCATCAACAAAGTAGCGCCAAGCGTGCGCCTGTGTCATAGGTAAAGGGCCGGCTGGCTTGACCGTTAAAGGGTGCTGTAACTCCCAAAGTGCACTCCAAAAAAAAATATATATATTTTTTTGTGTTTGTGAATTGTGTGCGCAGTAGCCGCACGTGCATCAACAAAGTAGCGCCAAGCGTGCGCCTGTGTCATAGGTAAAGGGCCAGCTGGCTTGACCATTAAAGGGTGCTTTAACCCCCAAAGTGCACTCCAAAAAAAATTTAAATATATATTTTTTTGTGTTTGTGAATTGTGTGCGCAGTAGCCACACGTGCATCAACAAAGTAGCGCCAAGCGTGCGCCTGTGTCATAGGTAAAGGGCCGGCTGGCTTGACCGTTAAAGGGTGCTGTAACCCCCATAGAGCACTCCAAAAAAAATTTAAAAATATATTTTTTTGTGTTTGTGAATTGTGTGCGCAGTAGCCGCACGTGCATCAACAAAGTAGCGCCAAGCGTGCGCCTGTGTCATAGGTAAAGGGCCGGCTGGCTTGACCGTTAAAGGGTGCTGTAACTCCCAAAGTGCACTCCAAAAAAAAAAATATATTTTTTTTTGTGTTTGTGAATTGTGTGCGCAGTAGCCGCACGTGCATCAACAAAGTAGCGCCAAGCGTGCGCCTGTGTCATAGGTAAAGGGCCAGCTGGCTTGACCATTAAAGGGTGCTTTAACCCCCAAAGTGCACTCCAAAAAAAATTTAAATATATATTTTTTTGTGTTTGTGAATTGTGTGCGCAGTAGCCACACGTGCATCAACAAAGTAGCGCCAAGCGTGCGCCTGTGTCATAGGTAAAGGGCCGGCTGGCTTGACCATTAAAGGGTGCTGTAACCCCCAAAGTGCACTCCAAATAAAATAAAAAAATATTTTCTGTGTTTGTGAATTGTGTGCACTGTGGCTGCACGTGCATCAACAAAGGAGCAGCGCCAAGCGTGCGCCTGTGTCCCATAAGTAAAGGGCCGGCTGGCTCATTTCTTAAAGGGTGGTGTAACCCACAAAGTGCACTAGTCTCCAACAAAAATAAAAAATTATTTTCTGTGTTTGTGTGCGCCTTAGCCGCACGTATATATCAATATAACATAAATGGAGGACCAAACTTTCTCCGATAAAAATAAAATAGGGAAAGATCAAGAACCACCATCCCAGAGAGGAAGTAGGAACACCACTACTTTTACTAAACAACTGACCCTCCAACAGTCCTTAGCGAGGAGGTACGCTAGCAGTCATCCAGAAGCAAAACGTATAACTGAGGCCTTGACTGCTATGTTGGTGTTAGATGTGTGTCCGGTATCCGCCATTAGTGCAGTGAGATTTAGATAATTGATGGAGGCAGTGTGTCCCCGGTTCCAAATCCCGTCTAGATTCCACCTGCATCCTCAAAGCAGCAGTGACAAGCGTGCATCTGTCTGTTAAAGGGTGGTGAAACCCTCAAAGTGCGCTCCACAAACAATAAAAAAATTCTTCTTTTTTTTCTGTCTTTGTGAATTGTGTGGGCTGTAGCCGCACCTGCATCCTCAAAGCAGCAGCGACAAGCGTGCGTCTGTCTGTTAAAGGGTGGTGTAACCCTTAAAGTGCGCTCCACAAACAATAAAAAAATTCTTTTTTTTTTTCTGTCTTTGTGAATTGTGTGGGCTGTAGCCGCACCTGCATCCTCAAAGCAGCAGCGACAAGCGTGCATCTGTCTGTTAAAGGGTGGTGTAACCCTCAAAGTGCGCTCCACAAACAATAAAAAAATTCTTATTTTTTTTCTGTCTTTGTGAATTGTGTGCACTGTAGCTGCACGTGCATCAACAAAGGAGCAGCGCCAAGCATGCGCCTGTTTCCCATAAGTCTGTTAAAGGGTGGTGTAACCCCCAAAGTGCTCCAAAAAATAAAAAACTATTTTTTTTCTGTGTTTGTGACTTGTGTGCGATGTAGCCGCACGTGCATCAACACAGTAGCAGCACCAAGCGTGTGCCTGTGTCATAAGTCAAGGGCCGGTTTCGACATCTGGTCCGGACTGAAGGACGTGCCAACAAATTCTGACAAGTCTACTGTCACCGCATATGATACTGTCCTCAAAGCAGCAGCGCCAAACGTGCGTCTGTCTGTTAAAGGGTGGTGTAACCCTCAAAGTGCGCACCACAAACAATAAAAAAAATCTTTTTTTTCTATCTTTGTGAATTGTGTGGGCTGTAGCCGCACCTGCATCCTCAAAGCAGCAGCGACAAGCGTGCGTCTGTCTGTTAAAGGGTGGTGTAACCCTCAAAGTGCGCTCCACAAACAATAAAAAAATTCTTCTTTTTTTTCTGTCTTTGTGAAATGTGTGGGCTGTAGCCACACCTGCATCAACAAAGCAGCAGCGACAAGCGTGCGTGCATCTGTCTGTTAAAGGGTGGTGTAACCCCCAAAGTGCGCTCCAACCAAAATAAAATAATCTTCTTTTTTTCTGTGTTTGTGTGTGAAATGTATGCGCAGTAGCCGCACCTGCATCCTCAAAGCAGCAGCGACAAGCGTGCGTCTGTCTGTTAAAGGATTACATCGGTGACAGCATCCAAGTAGGCATGTCAGACAGTCCGTACATGTACTGGCAGGAAAAAGAGGCAATTTGGAGGCCCCTCTACAAACTGGCTCTATTTTACCTGAGTTGCCCCCCTCCAGTGTGTACTCCGAAAGAGTGTTTAGTGCAGCCGGGAACCTTGTCAGCGAAAGGCGTAGGAGGTTGCTTCCACAAAATGTGGAGAAGATGATGTTCATAAAAATTAATTATCGACTCTTCCAGGGAGACCAGCCTCCATAACGTACAGAGGGACCTGTGGTGGTGGATTCCAGCTGGGACGAATTAATACTCTGTGAGGATGAGGATGTACACAACACTGAAGAGGGTGAGGAGTCAGTGAATGAGAAGGATGAGGACGACATCTTGCCTCCGTAGAGCCAGTTTGTGCAGGGACAGATTAATTGCCAGCTTGTTTTGTGGGGGCCCAAATGAACCAATCATTTCAGCCACAGTCATGTGGCAGACCCTGGCGCTGAAATGATTGGTTTGTTAAAGTGTGCATGTCCTGTTTATACAACAAAAGGGTGGGTGGGAGGACCCAAGGACAATTCCATCTTGCACCTCTTTTTTTTCTTTGCATTATGTACTGTTTGCAGCCTAGTTTTTCAAACTGCCATCCTGTCTGCCACTGCAGTGTCACTCCTAGATGGGCCAGGTGTTTGTGCCGCCCACTCATGGGCTTATCATAGTCATCCAGCTACCTCGGTGCAACCTTTTGGACATAAAAATACTATTGTGAGGTGTTCAGAATAGACTGGAAATTAGTGGAAATTAAGGTTATTGAGGTTAATAATAGCACGGGAGCAGAAAAACCCACGAATTCTGTGATTTTATCTTTTTTTCAAAAAAATACAGATCCAAAACCCAGAACCCAAAACACAGAAGGGTGGTTTTGGCAAAACCAATCCAGATCCAAAACACGAAGAAAGATCCAGATCCAAAACCAAAACACAAAACACGAAAAGTGGCTGGTGCACACCCCTAGTTGTACTACACAGCTTTGCTTACACTGGTCTACAAAAATAAACTTTTTTTCTTTCACATGAACTTAATAAACTGAATCAAAATGTATTTTTCGAGCTGATTTCGAATATGCAGTGGATTCACTGGCCCCCGGGTGCCTGGCAGCAGGAGCACACAAATAAATCAATCTATAACCGCTGCCAGGATCTACTTGCGGGGTAGCCATGGACGCTGAGCCACTGTCTCCTCTTCAGGCATCACAAGCGGTGACTGGTGGCAGTGCAATAAAGTTTCTTTGGTTATTGAGAATCACAACAAAAAAAAACTTTATTGAACCAATCGCCTACATTGCCTTCAGATATGCATCGTGGCAGTTAGAGTAGAACTGTGGTGTGTAGGGGAGCAAGAAGACACAGCCAGAAGACCCAGGAGAAGGTAAATGGAGCTGGTGGGATGAGGGGACTGGCTGGAGAGACAGTGAGGGCTGACTGGAGACACAAAGAGAAAGGGGTTGGGAGGTGTCACAATGGCGGCTGGCTGGAGACACAATGGGGGCTGGCTGGAAACACAATGGGAACTGGCTGGAGAGACAGCAGGGGCAGGCTGTAGACACAATGGGGTTTGGCTGGAAACACAATGGGGGCTGGCTGGAGAAAGACAGAGAGGGTGTTGGCAGGCAGACAGTGGTGGCTGGCTGGAGAGACAAAGAGAAGGGAGCTGGCAATGGTGGTTGACTGGAGATATAGAGGGGCCTGGCTGGAGAGACACTAGGGGTGCTGTCTGGAGCTAGAGACACACAGGGGTAGGGGGGGCACCATCATCTATTTTGCCAACGTACACCTGACATGAACTTATGCCACTGGTTGGCACTCCAGTTTTCAAAGACAAATTATCAGTACTAAGTGAGTGTATGTACCAGAATCTCCAGATAAGATATTACAACTTACTACAGTATGTGTTCTACTGATACTGGATTACTCCTGGCTGTCACTGACAGCCTCGGGTGCACACAGAAATCACACTGACGCATATACTGTGTGAGAGTTCTATCAAAATTGTAGGATTTTACTAGGGACACATTGTTTTACTCCTATTTTCCCCACTGCATCCCTTAATAAAATAACCTGTGCTTAAGTAATCAATTTGGGCGAGATGTATTAGGGCATGAGGTTGGAAAATGAGCGAGTATTGAGCTATACCCGCACATTTTCAGAACTCATCCTATGTAATAGGATGTGAGAACATACAAACTCGCGTGTTTCTCAACCCCCCCCCCGCAACTCACAACAGCAAAACACGCAATCAGATATTTGCCATTGTGAGCATACAAGGCAAGCAATGTAATAGAGTGCGAGTGTTCAACTTGCACACTATTACTGCCTGTTAACTAGGAAAAAAACAGACCTACTTAGGGATAGCGAGAGCAGGTCAGAGTTACACAGGAAGATGCACAGATCTGTGAAATCCGTGTATGTTTCTGTTAGTTTAAAAAAAGAAAACAGTGAAAAATAAAACATGACATGTGTCCTACCCCTCCCGCAAGCATAACAAGCCCCCGGCTTTGTTGAGCCTGTCCTGGTTCATAAATACAAGGGAAAAAATGCTTAGGGGTCCCCTGTATTTTATGAACCAGCACAAGGTTCTGTTGAACTGGTCCTGGTTGTGGAAATACAGGGGACAAAATGAGTAGGAGTCCCTTGTATTTTCTATAACCAGCACCAGACTCTTTCTAGCAGGGATGTAATTCCACAGCCGGAGAACCCTGTCACTGGGTCCCCTGGCCAAAGCTAGTCAGCCTAGGCCAGGGATCCCTGGGGAGGTGGGGTTCCCCCTTTCCAGGGCACCCCAAGCCTGGGGCTATCCCCAGCACCCGTGGCTGGTGGGTGCCGGGTTGATAGTGTAAATGTATGTGTTAAAAAAGAAGTAATAATATAGTCTTTTGTGGTACTTGGAGAACCACAAGTACCAGCATGTGAGGAATTAAAGGAGCACTGATACCTGTAGATTACCTGTAAAAGAAATATTAAAATAACCACAATACACACACGCCGTGAAATTAAATTTATTAAAGCATACATGCACACTCACGCATACTCACCTATATTCCCTGTAGCCATTCATGGCCACTTGTCCAGTAGAATCCACGACACCTGTAAAAAAAATCCATACTCACCTATTCCTAATGTAGATCACGTCCTCTTCTGTCAAAGTAGACATTCACAGGGTTAAAAGCAAAAAGACAGGCACCCAAAACCAGCTCAGACAGGAGAAAGGGTATGTGTTTACACATACCCTTCCTCAGCATGAATGACCGGGACCCACATGAGTCCTGTCATTGCAAGAGCAACCAGTCAATTAGCCTCCGGAGGAGCTGCCCGCAGATTGGCTGTGAGTGGTCAGCCTTTCTGTCACGCTTTCCCCATAGAATACAAACTGGGAAAGCTCCATTGAAGTTTATAGTGGGAACAGCTACATTGTTGCCTTTGATAACAGCAAGGTTCACCTCAATTAACACATACATTTTCAATACATACATTTACATTATCAACCCGACACCCTCCGGCCAGGGTTGCTGGGGATAGCCCCGCTCTATCAACCTAGGCCTAGGGTGCACTGGAGAGGGGGAACCCCTTTTTTGGGGGGTCCCTACCTCCCACAGGATCCCTGGCCTGGGCTGACTAGCGATCAAGTGTAATACATTGGCCGGGGGACCGGTGAAAGGGTTCCCCGGCTATGGCATCACACCCCCCACTAAAAAACGTCCTGTGCTGGTTATGGAAAATACAGGGGTGTATCAGTGCTTATACAGATATAATGGGGTACAGAAGCATACACTGGGATATGGTCTGCAGCGTCCCAGTGCTTATACAGATGCACTGGGGTATGACTTGCAGTGTCACAGTGCTTATATGGATACACTGGGGTACGGCCTGTAGCATCACAGTGCTTATATGGATATACTGGGGTACGGCCTGTAGCATCACAGTGCTTATATGGATATACTGGGGTACGGCCTGTAGCATCACAGTGCTTATATGGATATACTGGGGTACGGCCTGTAGCATCACAGTGCTTATATGGATATACTGGGGTACGGCCTGTTGCATCACAGTGCTTATATGGATATACTGGGGTACAGCCTGTAGCATCACAGTGCTTATATGGATACACTGGGGTACGGCCTGTAGCATCACAGTGCTTATATGGATATACTGGGGTACGGCCTGTAGCATCACAGTGCTTATATGGATATACTGGGGTACGGCCTGTAGCATCACAGTGCTTATATGGATACACTGGGGTACGGCCTGTAGCATCACAGTGCTTATATGGATATACTGGGGTATGGCCTGCAGCCTCACAGTGCTTATATAGATACACTGGGGTACAGAAGCATACATTGCAGTACAGCATGGAACGTCACAGTGCTTATATGGATACACTGGGGGGGGGGTACATCCGCCTTCTGTGACACAGTGCTTATATGGATACACTGGGGTACAGCACAAAAAAAAATACTTTTTTTAACAAATATTTTTTACTTGATGGACAGCACACTGGATGGACAGCAAACCCTTGGATGGACAGCACACTGGATGGACAGCAAACCCTTGGATGGACAGCACAGCACACCCCTGGATGGACAGCACATTGGATGGATAGCACACCCCTGGATGGGCAGAACACCCTTGGATGGACAGCATACTAAGCACACACAGCCCACCCTCTCTGCAGCAAATGGCACCGATCACCATGGGGAGGGACTTATATGCAATCCAAAACCTGTGAAAATCCGACGCGGATCCTGCCTGGCATCACTATGTTCAGACGGGTCAAGTTCTCAGAGAACCGGACCCGTTCATCTCTACTTTTAATGCTAGTCGCATTAAAAGGTCAGCATTTTCATAGGAGAAAACTCACCTGGACTCGTATAATTTAACAGTCTCGAACTGACAAGTTTGCAGGCTATTACATTTGTCAAGTTGTGAGACAAACAACTTTAAATGTGCGAGAAGGTCAGAGTTCACACAAAGAACTCACATCCTATTACGTCTTGTCCGTGATGTTAAACATACATTCAAATCAATTACTTCATTTTACATAATTAGTGGGGAAAACTGGGGTTGTACAAAATGTAATTTTGTCAAATACGCAGTAAGAATGGAGGACATGGAAGGGAGGAGACTGAAAGGAGGAATCAACCAATGGGTGATGGATAAAGATCCTGATCATATTCCTAATTAAAGATTAGTAAATCTACTTATACAATATGTTGTATAGATATATTCATAGTTGAAAATCTGTAGTGTCATCTTCCCTATGTCTGTCCTTATTTCCCCAGCTGTCATATAGTGAATATGCCTCAGAAAAGTGGTGTACCTAAAAGATTCCATTGAGGTTTTAATTTCTTTTATCTCAGGTGCAGCTGAAATGAATTCACTTTCTCAGTCATCTGTGCACCCGAGCATGACGTCTGAGCTACAGACAAGATGATTTCCGTAGATATTCTATCCTAATCCCAGGACTAACTCTGCTAAATGCTCTACAGCTGTCAGGCCATTGACTGAGATGCCAGATATCAATTAAACCAACATTTCTTCATGGAGACATTCATTTCCCTAACTATGAACAATAATGCAAGACATATGCATCATGAGTATCACTCAAATTGTGTTTCATTTCACAGATTGGCAAACATATTTGATACAAAGCATTCCTCAGCAAATTATATAGAAATGATGAATGCCACTGATGTATTAGTTCCTAGAAGGTAAGATAAATCAGTAAATAGGAGGACAAGATATCTGACCATATGTTAAAGAATCTTTATGTATATAGTTTATTTTCCACCACTAGGTTTCTCACATAGTACATGAGAGACTATTATAATAATTTTGGGAATATTTATTACATTAATTGAGGATGGAAGGATTTTTTTTTGTAAAGCTAATAGTTTCCTATTGCTTGGTGCATTTATTTTTAGTGCAAAATGAATGATTACTGTTCAGTGTTTTCTGTGGGAAATTTATATAGACTTGGGTAAATTAATGTTTGAAGTTTCTCATTAAGTTTAAGGGGTTATAATAACATGGTATAAATGACCAGTGTTCTGTGCATTGTTTATGTGGCACTCTATTTTACATTACAAGGCAATCCTAGAAATTCCAGTACTTTGGAAGTTATACCCTCAGGGTGGTGGTGCTTCTGGTAACCAAACCACTTCCCACTGCATTTATGATCAATATACTCTCGTTATGTGACATATCAAACATGCAGAATTTCATAAGAAAAACAATGGTGTTTATATTTATATACACTAGCTAATGTACCCGGTTTCACCCAGGTAGACCTTAGATATTTTCTGTTTCTATTTCCATCTCACCACTCTAGTAACTCATTAATCCTTCACCTCTATAGTAATGCATCACTGCTATAGTAAGACATATCCTCCCTCACCTGTGCACTAACACATTTCACTCCCTCACTTCTGTCGTAACACATTATCCACTATCACCTCTGTAGTAACACATTTCCTTCCTTGCCCATGTTGTAACACCTGTATAGAAATACATTATACTCACTAACACATGCAGTAACTTATTCCCTCCCTCACATCTGTAGTAACACATTACCCTTGCTTACCCCTCACCTCTGTAGTAACAATCCTCTCCCTCACCCCATAGTAACACATTTGACATTCCTCTCCATCACCTGTATAGTACACATTTCCCTCCCTCACCTGTGCAGTAATACATTCCACTCCCTCACCTGTGTAGTAATACATTCCCCTCCCTCACTTCTATAGAAACACATACCCCTCCCTCGTCTGTGTATTAACATATTCCCCTCCCTCACCTCTATAGTAACACATTCCCCTCTCACTGCTGTTGTAACACATTTTCCTCTCTCACCTCTGTAGTAACACATTTCCCTCCGTCACTATTCAAATAGGGGAACCACACCAACTGCCAGTGATGTTTGGCAGCACTTGGGGTGACAGTTGGTGTTTGAATTCTGAACTGTGCTGCAACTATGATGAGAAAGTCAGGCAGGACATTGCACAGGGGAGGAAACATTTTAGCCCTTTTCATCCCCTTAAGAGTCAATTTCTAAAAATCCCTTCTTCATGGGCACCTACGTCATGGAAGGATTATACTCCCAGATTTTCAGTCAGGACATATGATTTTAGATAGATAGATAGATAGATAGATAGATAGATAGATAGGTAGGTAGATAGATAGATAGATTTGTTTTCCTAAAGACAGTTTTTTATGGCTGTTTGCAAATATCTCTTACCTCGAAATAGTATGAAAATTGCAAACACATTGGGGCTGATGCAAAGTACATGTGAGTCGGTCGTACTTTTTCTGCAATGAGTGCACAGATAAACATGCATATATGCTCCTGTATGCAGAGTTGTGTACTTTTATGTGACAGTACCACCCCCATCAATTCATTTGTTTTTATAACCGTCATCATCATCATCATTGTACATTTGCACCAGTAGTAACTTTGGTGCAAAGTCATCTGTAAGCAGATTATCACTAAACTAAGTAAAAAGTCTATTTATTAAGGATAATTGCAGATATTCCCTCTGTCACTGTTAGTATTGGATTACACTGCAGTCCCCATACAATTAATAGTTTTTGGCCTTGACTCTGAAAGCAAAATCCATTTTCATACTGAAAATTCTCCTGAAGTCCAAAGTGATCGATTTAGATCCCTCTGGCTCCTCCGGCTCTCATGGTGCGCACGTAAGGTGATGTAAGGTCGCTCATGCACGGTAGGATACTGCCAGAACAGAACCCAACAGCGTTACCTTTCACATCTACTTTAGCGGCAAAAGTACAGGTTTTAGACTTCGCTGGGACAGCTGCTAATAGCCCTAAAACTTGTTCTGAAATCACCGCAAATAGCAGTGATAAGGAATGTTATTTGTATTACATATAAGCCGCTAAGCTCATTATGTTATTAAGTGCCAGGATTAATGTTTATAACTATTGTGACTTTACTATTGCTGTAGAACTAACATATAGCATTAATATTTGTAAAAGTTATTTTTAAATCATGGTACCTCTGCTTACTTCTGTGTGGCAAATGTAGTACAGATATTTAACAAGGTATCTACAGTAATTTCCAAAAACTACATTTATCAGTAACTAAATAATTTTAAAATAAAGTCCCATGTTACATAATACAATACTTTATGTAACTCCTCTCCGAGAGAAGCTGGTAGAGAAGTTACAGCTAGTTACAGCTAGCCAATGAGTGGCGGGGGCCAGCAGCGTCACGTAATTTTCATTGAATTGCATCATTTTGGCCCCGACCCCTCCCTAAAGACCTGCAAATCCTGCAGTTACTCTCCCCATCCTGTCATCTTCCCTAGGAAGTGGGCGGGATGCGGATGGACCACCAACACCGTGGACTACCCAGTAAATTGTGAGTCCCCCTGGTATTTTAGGAGAGTAGGTATGTTTTACATTGATGACATGTTATCATTTAATTGCCATCATGCTGCTAATCACAGGGCAGATATTTTTAGTGCTTTTTCACGTACAGTATGTGAGCTCCATTTCTTGGCAGATGCAGGGTTATTCATTTAGCAATCATTGGGTTTTACTGCATTGACTGGAAAGTGGTGACTAGACTGATCTCCTCCGGAATAAAGTAGGTCTGAATATTACAATACAAACATGATTGTAATCAGTCAGGACAAGTCAATATCAGCTCAGGAACACAATCATGAGGCAGAAACAACTCAAATAAGCAGGGCTCAATGCTTCAATCCACATAGAATCAATGAAAAACTATGGGGGGAATGCTTTTATTGGCAAGTACACTGATATTCTATGGTTGCAGGGGCAAACGTGGGATTTTTACACGCCGACGTGGGATTCCGGAGAGGTAAGTATATTATGGGTGCAGGGTGTGCAGTGCGGGACCCCCCTGGAGCCAGGGGCCCGCGTGCCCCGCACACCCTGCACCCATTATAGATACGCCCCTTTATATATATACTATAAGGGCACAGTCATGCTCTTATATTAATGCTGCATCCAAAAAAACAGATTTCTCCGTAGAGAATTCCAAAGGGGGGAGGGGCAAGGTGTTTAAGGGGCTACAACTCAAAAGCTGTTTAAATTTTGTAGAGGCGGGTAGAATTGTCGCACGATGCTGCATGCCAATTTTCAGGGCATAAACATTAAAACTGAGGAATTCGGATTAATCTAAAGTTCCAACTGTCACATTGTTCTACATTCTGAACAAGACAACTTTTCTGCTATCGTCTATGGGGTTTTTTTGGGAAGGCATAACTCAGGGTAGGGGTGGAATTTAGACTTGGGTTTTGTTTTATTAGGTAGCTATTGTGCCAGGGTACGTGCTTTTGGGGTTCAGGTAAATTAGAAAGTGACAGTTTTTAAACTATCTCAGTTCCAGGCCTGGCACTGACACCCGCACAGGCACCGTGTCCCGCAGCTGCCGGGAGCCACCACCAATGACGTTGCGAACCGTTATTAGCTCGCGGTGGCCATCTTGGAATTTCATAGATGGCCTCCGCGAGCCGATCACGGCTCCTTACAATATCGGAAGCAGCAGCTAAGGGACCCAGTGCGAAAAGGCCGAAGCCCTGGCGGGTTGGCGCCCGCCTGGCTAAGACGTAAGAAGTCCTAGTGGGCAGCAGCCATGCAAAAGAGCTGACACAGGCTGCCACCCACTAAGCAAAGAAGCCGAAGCCCTGCTCCGAAGGGATCTCCGGCCTGGGCTGACTAGCGGTCAGGGTTGATGCTTCGGCTGGGAGGCCCAGTGAAAGGGCTCCCTGGCTGTGGCTTTACTCCCCTACTAGAAAGAGTCTGGTGCTGGTTCTGGTAAATACAGGGAGACCCTATGCATTTTTTCTCCATGTATTTTCCAGAATCAGGACCGGCTCACAGACCAGTGCTGGTTGTGCTGAATACGGGTGACCCCTACGTCATTTGTCCCCCATATTCTGGCAACCAGGACTGGTTCTGAAAAGCCTGGTGCTGGTTGTGCTTCATACGGGGAAACCTATGTCATTTGTTCCCTGTATTTAGCACAACCAGTACTGGCTTTCCAAAGCCCGGTGCTGGTTGTTGTCTTTGGGGAGGGGACCATGCCATTTTTTATTTTATTTTTTTTACCCAGGTTTTTTTTTAATCACAGAAGCATAGACGGGTGTCACTGATCCCATCCGTGCTTTTGTGTTTATTTATACACAGATGCAGGTATCACGGATCTTTCAGATCCGAGCCTGCATCTGTCTGCTGCTACCTCCTCCAAGTCCTTCTGCCTGTTCCACCGCAGCCACTAACGCCCCGGGGTCCCGGCCACAGCTAAAGTTTTCTGCCCCCCTGGGTTTCTGCCATAACTTACGGCTGCTTTTTTCCCCCAAGCCCATCCACCGCTACCGCTCACACTGACCTGCCATCTTGGTGCACTCAAGTGAAACCACAGTGAGTACACCTAATGGAGGCTCCTACTGAGGCTGCATATCAAGTTGAAACTTCTTATCTCTATAATGGCGGATTCATGAGGTAATAGTTTTAAAACTGTAACTTTCTCAATTACCTAAACCCCAGAGACACCTACCGTTGAACAATAGTTACCTACTAAAACAAGCCCCAAGTCTAAATTTGCCCCCTACCCTGAGTTATGCCTTTCCAAAAATCCACCATAGAGAACAGCAGAAAAGTGGTCCTAATTGAGTGTCAGAAAAAACTGACAGTTGGAAATTTAGATTACTCCCAAGTCCCCAATTTTTATGTTTTTGCCCTGAAATTTGACAAGCAGCACCGAGCGACAATTCTACCAGCCCATGCCAAATTTCAACTCCGTATCAGTGGGATGTATCAGTGAGTTTGATGGATCTCACTGATACGTCCATGCATCTTTGTCTTACTGATTTGATTTTCTCAGGTGCATGCCCAGCACCAGTGAATCCCTCTGTCGCCCACTGATGCTTCTGCGCATGGCCCTGTTGCTGCCACTGCTCCACACACCCACTGCTGCGACATTGTATCAGTGATGTAACCACAAGATTAACCTCAATTAATCTTGCGGCTACGATGTAGCGGTTCCCACAATAGACGTCTATGGGGATTTCTCACCATAGACGTCTATGGAACACACAGGCTGGCCGCATTCAGCTAATCAGGGAGCTGCTCCGACGGAGATGCTCCCTGATTGGCTGGCGGCCCCTTCACTGACGGGGCACACGTGTGCCCCGGTCATTTACGCGGAGCAAAGGTATGTGTACACACATACCTTTGCTCAGTCCGTATGGTTAGTTTTTTTTTCGATTTTTTATTTTAACCCCTGGATTGCCTACTCGGACAAGTGGACGTGATCTACGCATAGGAGAGGTGAGTATGGATTTTTTTTTCAGGTACACCCCTATGGATTACTTCGGATACTAGGTGAGTATGTGTGAGTGTGAGTGTGAGTGTGCATGTATGTTTTATTAAAATTATACTTTCACGGTGTATGTTTGTTTATTTACGTATTTCTTTAGTTGTGGAACTACAAGTGCCAGCGGGCCCGCAATGCCCCGTGGTTCTCCAAATACCAGCATGCAGGGGAGGCTTGCTGGTACTTGTGGTTCTACAAATAAAGACAATATTGAAAACTTAATTTTACACTTTACACTTTACACTATCAACCCGGCACCCACCGCCCTAGGGTGCCGGGGATAGCCCCGGGCTATCAGTCTAGGCCTGGGGTGCCCTGGAGAGGGGTACCCCTTTATTGGGGGGGTACCCAACTCCCCAGGGATCCCCGGCCTGGACTGACTAGCGGTCAGGGGTAATGCTTTGGCCGGGGAAACCGGTGAAAGGTTTTCCCTGGCTGTGGCATTATCCCCCCGCTAGACAGAGTTCGGTGCTGGTTCTGGAATTTTCAGGGGACCCCTACTCATTTTGTCCCCTGATTTTCCAGAACCAGGACCAGCTCAACAAAGCCCTGTGCTGGTTCTTAATATACAGGGGCCCCCTACGCATTTTGGCCCCTGTATTTTTAGAACCAGAACAGGCTTTATAAAGCCCGGGGCTGGTTATGCTTTTGGGGAGGGGGTGCACATTTTTTTTTTTTTTACACACACACACAGAAGCCATCACGGATCTCACTGATCTGTGATGGCTTCTCTAAAACTCGCACCTTTTAATGCTACTCGCATTAAAAGGTGTCAGTTTACATAGTCCTAAACTTGCCTAAACTCGTAAATGCAGTAGCCTCGAGCTGAAAAGTTCGCAGGCTATTGAATTTGCGAGTTTCAGTACAAACTCGCACTTTCTAAAAGTGCGAGAAAGTGCGAGTTTGTACTGTTACTAAAACAGACTACCTATTACATTTGGCCCTATATCTCATATAAATAGTTTAAAAAATATTGAATATAAAACATAAAAGAGGAGATGATAAAATAAAATAATAAACAATCAAGTTCAGTTAATAAAAATTAAATGACGGTAAAATAGAACTTATAGGTTAAAGAAACCACTTGGTTTCAAAGTCATCTCTTACTATTATTGATAATATATTTTTGAATAAGTCAAGAATTCCATTCCTGTGTATACTCAGCTACATAAAGGATAAAGAACCCTTTTTGGGTAGTACATACTCCATTTTATACGTAAGAACGGTATGTTATTTGTAAATTGAAAACCCAAAGTGGAGGACTATTTTTTACAGAATTACCCACAGCGTTAGGGGGGTGCCTAACCCTAATCTGCCCCCGGGGGTGCCTAACCCTAACCCCCCCTTCCCCATGCCTAACCCTAACGCTCCCAGGGGGCTGCCTAACCCTAAGTCCCCCCCCCCGGGAGTCCCTAACCTAACCCTCCCCCCCGCAGCTGTCCGTACCCGGCTTACCTTCAATCGGGATGCCGGGCTTCGAGCTCCTGGCGTAGATAAAATGGCAGGCATTGGGATTTCGATGCCTGTCATTAGACCCTTGCCGGGATTAGAAGGTCGGGATACCGACGATCGGCATCCCGACTGCAAACCGGTAATATAACAGCTGTTTAATATACTGGTCAATTAGGATTGAACATTCACCCTTTGAGCCTTAGTGCTCCATACCAAGAATCGGTGTATACATTTTGAAGACTTGGCAGTTTTATACTGGGGGAATTTCCACATGGTCTCATTGTTGCCCTATGATTGCATATTACTGTAGTATGTTTTAACTTTTTTTTAAAAACAACAACTTTTATTTAATCAATAGTATTATAAATAAAGTAACAAAGTACTGTAAATACATTAATTGAGAAGAGAAACCATTAAGTCAATAAGGTCTTTGACCAAATCTAGCAATACAAAATGTTTTATTGTTTTTTTATTGTGTTGTGATTAAATATATTATACTTTTCTCAAGCCGCACGGTATATATATATATATATATATATTATTTATAATGCTGTACACTATATAAATACATATATATATATATTAATTATAGTGCTGTACAGTCCTTTAATTTATTCTGCAAATCACTAATTTATATGTGCATTATCGACACTGGCACAGTGAAGGGAGTGGGGTTGGTACAAAGACCCAGGCCTGTCCTGGGGCTTGGGCCAGCCAGGGAGGTGCATCCAATTTGTTGTGGCCACAGCCATGAAGCTGCAAGGTAGTATTACAAATTCAAACCCCTCAGGTATTACATATCCATGATGGGGCGTGTCGTGGCCATACCCCCATATGACCCAGTCACGCACTTCTAGGTACCAGGTCCCAATCATTTATATAAGTATCCCTGCATATCGGAGAATTAAACAAAACAATCTTTACGTAATTTCACTTCCCCTAATACATACTGCAAAAATGCAAAATATATATAAAGTAGTACTTGGGGCAGCACTCCACGGACTTTACAGCAACACACACTTGAAGCAACGTTTCAGATTTATTAAATCTGAAACGTTGCTTCAAGTGTGTGTTGCTGTAAAGTCCGTGGAGTGCTGCCCCAAGTACTACTTTGTTGAATTTGTGACCTGCCTCTGCCTGTCATAACGGAGCTTGCACCCCGGCTGCTGTACCTTCTGCTAGGAGTGCCGGTCCACGTGTTACCTATATATATATATATATATATATATATATATATATTAGGGATGTGCAGGCTCGGATAGGTTCGAGTTTGCACGTGGAGTTCGGATTTTTCCCTCCAAAAAAACGGAACTCAGAACGAGGCAAAACGTCATCTTACATGGACGAACATCATCATTCCTGGTCTTTTGTCCAGGAATGATGATGTTCGTCCATGTAAGATGACGTTTTGCCTCGTTCTGAGTTCCGTTTTTTTGGAGGGAAAAATCCGAACTCCACGTGCAAACTCGAACCTATCCGAGCCTGCACATCCCTAATATATATATATATATATATATATATATGTATATACTGTACATATATATATTAAAATGTGTTAAGATATACAATTAATGAATCAGAAATGACCATGAAATGCCTTGCTGTTTTATAGACTTTATTAATTAAGTAGTGACTTTTTATTTCTATAGCACCCTCTCCCTCTTTTTTTGCTTTTAGTTTTACATGACTTTATCATTTATTTTTAACACTCTGCAATGCAAGCTCTTTCTCTCACCGAGAACATTGCAATGTCTTCTCAATGTTATACATTCACTAGTTTTTCTCTTTTGCAAACTCATTTCTATGAAAAAGAGATGTATGCATGCTTGACCTGAAAGTGATGCCTAAGATGTGTGTAAAGTAACAAAGATCAGCTATTGTACCAGGCCTTCCTTATGTGCCGATGATTAATGGGCTTTGTTCATGAACTGTTTTACAATAACCAGCTTGTAAATAAAGAAGTTCAACTTCTTTTAAAAAGTCATGAACAGGAAAAGAAGACATATCTCCCAATAATACCAACAAGAGTTTTCATTGAGTGTTTACTCTGCACAGCAAATACACGGTTGTTTACGCATGGTTAGAATACCAATGGTCTCTTATAGTTGTCAACATATGGAATAGTCTTTGGTGTAATGACTCTTTTCCTGAAGAACAGGACATTCTCTACACTCTTCTACCTCTGTGTAAAGGCATAACAAAGTTATTTCAAAGACAATTTAGTCATGTTGTACAAAGTCGTGTGTAAATGCTTTCCTTTTCCTTCAGAATTAATACTACATATTGGCTGTTATGGGATCTAGCAGGGTGGCTCAGTGAAAAAGGTCAGGCCAACATATAAAGGCAAACCATGGTTGCCCACACATCACCCATGACCCAAAGCAGAGTCTGGCTGGAAAATTTGGTTCTGGAGGTAAGCACTATCCATGAGCAGTGGACCACCCCT
This sequence comes from Taudactylus pleione, assembly GCA_031769625.1. Classification (NCBI taxonomy): domain Eukaryota; kingdom Metazoa; phylum Chordata; class Amphibia; order Anura; family Myobatrachidae; genus Taudactylus; species Taudactylus pleione. Next base: position 357,510 of record JAUIMM010000512.1, on the reverse strand, counting down.
AAAAGGTCATGTTAGGTAAAGAACACAGAGCTCAGCTGCCTGGCAAAGTTTTAATGGCAAACTGGCTGTGACTGTGTAGAGTGTAATCTGTATTGGTTTCGGAGGACGAACTAACTTGGACTATGGTTCAACAATTTTTGAGACGTTATAGAGATGGATGAGTGGCTCTAGCTGGTAAGCTTCCAGTGTCCACTCTCTGCACTGGCTGAAGGGTGTAGGAAGGAAGAGAGCAGGACCAGCATTGTTGTTGCTCTCTTTTCATTGAAGAAACAGTAACTTCTGTCTAATTGAATCTATTATAGGACAAGTAAGTCATATTTATAATTTGATGATTTATACTTATATAACATTAATACAAAAAATAATGTAAAAACTAGTTTGCTTATTGCTTCTCCTTACAATATTGTTTGGAACAGATTTGGATCATTGAAAGGGACTGCTAGTTGATGAATGCCATTTAGCTCAGCTCTCAAGAAGTTCTGGTTACAAAATGCCAGATGTTTGTGGAGTGTGGCGAGTGTGTGTGTACAGAATCAAATAGGGTTGGGCCGACCCTGACGACACGGCTGCAATGCTGTTTGTGTAGGCTCCAGAGTCCGGCCACTTCATGCATTAATTGGCTGGGAGAAATCGGAGCACTGTCCCAATGTCAGATACTACAGCTGGAGCTAGTGAGCCACCAGCATGCGACGCCATGGAGGCGGGCAGCACGCTGAACAAGAGAGCAGGCTGCCAGGCCAAGTTTCCAGACCTGGGGGTAACTTTACTAAAGTTCGATTTTGTTGTGTATTCGATTTTGCAATCGGTTTTGGTTTGATTTTGGTTTGATTTTTTAATGAAAGGATTTACTAAAGGCCAAATCAAATGTCAAATCGAACAGAAAAAGGAGTTTGAAATTAAATCGAATTTCTGAAAAACATCGATGTTTTCACATAGAGAATAGGATCCTACGATGGTTGTTACCTCCCGAATGAAGAGCTCATGTCTGAGCGTTTATTGGCTGAGAGAGGTCGTACCCCACCTCTCTCAGCCACTGAACGGCTCCCACCATTGAAGTAAATGGTGGGAACTGCAGAATCAACTTTCGTAACCCTGCGGCTCTCCATTGACTTCAATGGAGGGAGCCGTTCATTGGCTGAGAGGTGGGGGCTGACCTCTCTCAGCCAATGAATGCTCAGACACGTTCTACAAAGGAAGAAGCCGCATCTGAGCTCTTAATTCGGGAGGTAACAACCATCATGGTTGTTGACTATTGCATGGGTTGCGTTTCTCGTTTTTTTATTTTACCAAGGTCGAGGATGCCTACAGGAAGAAGGGGACCAGTCCAGGTTATGTAGGTGAGTATGTGTGAGTATGTATGTATGTAATAAAACTATACTGTCACGGTGTGTGTGTATTGTGTTTATTTAAACATTTCTTTACAGGTGAACTACAGGTACCAGCAAGCCCTTAATGCCCCGCATGCTGGTAGGAGCAGGGTCTTCCTCCTCACTGTCTCACAGCCTTCTTCTCTAGCACTTCTATGACAGCCTTCACCTTCCCAGCTGTATTGTGTATGGAGAATTGTGTTGCTAATTGTTACTTGTGCTCTGTTTATAAGTTGGTTACTGTATTGTAATGTAATGTTCTGTGTACCCTTTACTGTATGTATGGCGCTGCGGACCTCTTGTGGCGCCCTATAAAAAAATGTAATAATAATAATAATGTTTCGGCTGGGGAACCCAGTGTTAGGGTTTCCCTGGCTGTAACATTAAGCTAGAAAGGATCTGGTGCTGGTTGTGGGAATTACAGGGGGACCCTAAGCATTTTTTCCCCTGTATTCCCAGAACCATGACCGGATCTGAGGCTTGTGCTAAGTACAGTGGAACCCTACGCAATTTCTTGGACTAGCTATGAAAAGTCTGGGGCTGTTTGTGTATTTAGGGGGGGCCCACATCATTTTTTTTTAAACAGTAACTCTTTCCAAGCTTGTTACAGTAAGATACATGCAGGCATCACACTGGTGTATGCATGTATCTGTGTGAAAACTAACTGTTCATGCTGAAAATGAAAGCATGAAGCAGTTCTATTCATTTGGGGATTTGCAGTTCGTTTTGGAGTGGGATTTGCTATTCAATTTGGACATGAACAAGCAAAATCGAACAGCAAATCCCTTCTTAAACTGAAACAAGATCGAATTCGAGTTGAAAATTGAAAGCAAAATCCATTATTAGTAATTTTGAGATTTGCTAAGGGATTTTGCTGTTCGAGTTCAATTCAATCTCAGAAGAATTCAAAGACAAATAAAAAAGAGTTCATAAAAATGAATCTCAAATCGAGCCATAGTAAATATACCCCCTGGTAAGACAGTTCTAAGTGCCAATTTGTGATACTTCTCTTGGCCACCTCCAGCAAAGCATCCTCACTTATATACAATTATCTGTAGGGTGTAAATAGTTACCAGGGACTTCTATATACATCTCCATATAGTTTGTCATAAGTAAAATTTTATTAACAAATGTAAATGCATAGCACTAATAAATGATGAAATAAAAAAATGTACATGAAATAAAAAATAATTTAATCATACAAATATATAAATGATGACATATACAACCATACGAGATTAGGTAAAATCCACAATGATAATATGGTAATGTGTTTTTTTGTACTGTACTTCATCTATGTTTATATATGTCATTGTTTTTTATTTGGATGAATGATTGATTGATTTATTATTTATTGTGTCTTGAGCAGATAATGTCTAGCTTCATTAGTACTGTGAATTTACATTAGTTTACCATTTTGGGAAGCAGCAGATGCCTTTACACAGCTGCAGTGACATTATGATGAACAGGGCCTTCAGCAAATTTGGGCCCTCATTCAGAGCCGCTCGTAAGCAGCAGTACGCTCGTAGCGTTCCGATGTTAAACCACGCATGCGCCGGTGTTACACTGCGCATGTGCGTACGGCTGATTACGAGCTTTTTTTAAGTCGTTTGTCGAATAGCGAACAGGAAGTGACATGTCAAATGTGATTGACAGAACAGGCTGTTTTGGGGCGGTGACGGGGGTGGAGATGGGAAAACGCAGGCGTGGCGTGGCATTTTGTGGGCGTCCCTAAATTATCTCATGCGAACGGCAAATGTGATCGGAACAAGTCATACGTCACTGTCTGATCCACTTTCCGTTCAAACTGCTCGCACAGCTTGTGGTCTGGTATACTCTACCACAATGTCGATGGTCTCGTCATCCCTCCCGTGCCTCTTCGATGTTTCTTCGATTTATCATTTCGGGCCAGAAAAGCAATCAACTTAGAATTGAAAACAAGCTTGTAATGTGTTTAGCAACTAGTTTTTTTTTAGTAGCACAAAACCGTACACAGGTGAAGTACTCAGCTGCTAATTTCTGGCTTAGACAATCAAATAGCGTACCAATTTTTTTATTTTTTATTTTTTGGGGGTTTTTGGGGGGGGTTTTGTGTTATTGCAACAATATTGTCATCATGTTTGTGTTTTAGCCACATTTTTAATGGTCCCGGAAATTTCTTATCCATTTTGTTTGGGCAAAGTGTTCCTTTAAACTCCTAAATGATTTTTAACCCTTTGTAATCTGTTTTTTTTTTATTAATTTGCCAGTTTGCAGTTCTGGCTTACGTCAAAAATTGTGCCAAAAATTAATAAAAAAACAATAGTGGCATTTTGCATAAATAAAATAACACACATTAAAAACAATTCACAAGAAAGGAGAGGGAAGTTTTGGCCCTTAAGGAATATGGGGCAAGCACAGAAGGATTGTGGGAAAATTAGCCAGTGCTGTCATCGCTTTTTGCCCCGTTTGGCTGGGGTAGGGTGGGAGCCTGACCGGGTCCGGGATGTCCTTTGGCTGGCCTCTCCAGAGGCAGATGTTGGGGCCTCTGGAGTAGGCAGAGGGCTAGGCACATTTGGAGGGATGGCTGTTGTTGTGCCAGAGGTGGAGGATCCTGATGTTACGGCAGGAAGGTAGGGCGGCTCCACCATGTGCTGGCGATCGAGCTGCTCCAGGGCATTGGCAATTCGGATGTTGGCCCTGGTATTTTCCGCCAGGCCTGACCAATGGTCACGTTGGCCGAAGCATTTTGCTCCATGGCCTCCGCCACCCGTAGCAGACTGGCGTCCATCCTCAGCAGAATCTCTGTGTGGTGATCCGATTTAAAATTGAGATCCGTGAGGAGGGCCACTGCCTGCGAGGGGGATTGCCCTTGACTGGCTTCTGCAGGGTCCCCAGCCGGATCTACTGCTTCCTCCCCTGCAGAGCCAGCAGAAATTCTGCGGCCAAGGCTCCCCTCTGGAGCAGACTCATTCGCCTGTGTCTCTGAGAAAAATGAGAAAAGAGTAACATTAGAATCTACATATTCTCACAAACACATTTCAGAGTTGGTAACATAACAACATTTACCTGGGACAACATGAGGAGCCGCAAAGTCTGGCATGTCCGTATCCATGTTGGACACGCCAAACACCTCCTCATACTGCACACACCCCTGTGCCAGCTCTTCCAAGTCATTAAGCTCCAATGACACAGGGGTGGGACCCCCACCTGTCCCCCTTGCATGCCTAGCCCTGTCCGCCAGTTTTTGTTTCAGCCGATATTTATAATCGGTCCATCTGTGGGTGAAAAAGTTGGCATTATTCCTGCAGTATTTGGCCCTGTAACCACTTTTGAAAAAAATGTAGTTTTGACGTACCGGCGTTTGACATCCCAGGGTAGACGTTCAAACTCACCCACCCTATTGACAGCACTGGCTATCTCCTCCCACATTTTCCACTTCTGGCTTGCACCCATATTCCGATCTGCCTGTGGCAGGATGTCAACACACATTTGTAACAAAACCTCCATCTCCTTTCTTGTGAATTGTGGCTGCCTTTTTTTTTTGGATTCTTTTGTTGGCCTACTCGGCCCAGCAGCCTCTTCCATGGCATCCTCAACACCTTTTTTCAAAAACATTGTTTAAATTTAGATGTTCAACTTTCTCTATATTCGGGGTCTAAATAATAATTTAAGCGAAAAGAGTCAAATACTTACCAGGCGCCTCTTGGCCATTGTTTTGCTGCTCTGTAGCCATTTTGAGCACAATAACTTGAACTACAGCAGACCGTTTTTGATTTTCCGTGACGTATTTATACATGCGTCCGTATTATTCAACCTCATCATTGATTGTGCGCTCCTATGATCCGTCCTTAATTTGAGTGGGAAAATAAAGACTATTTATGGATTTTGGCGACTCGAGTCGAGGTGGCGGGTGATGATTGTTGGAGGTTTCGTGTGTAGTAGTGGATTGTTGGCGGGATTAGTGGATTGAGGCGGATTGTTGGCATAGTAGTTGGTTCTTGGTTTTTTTTCCTGATTTTCCGTTCGCTTTTTTTTATTGCGGTTATTTTCTTTGTCGGATATTTTTTGAGTAAGTATTTTTTACAACTCCTTTAAAAAATAAGGGATCTACAAACCAAATGTTCTTAATTTTTTTTTTTTTTACAGTTATTTTGGCTGGGCCCCATTGAAGTTTTTGGACTTTGACTTATTAGTCGAATTTCTGTAAGTTTATCTTTTTTCCTGATTTTCAAAATTTGAGGTGTTAGTCTTCGCATATAGGGCCTGATTCAGACCCACTCGCGAGCGGCTGTCCGCTCGCAAGTGGGTCGATGTTATGGACTGAGCATGCGCATGACGGAGGGAGCTCCGTCGTGCGCATGCGCCAGACGCGACGAGCGAAGGAAAGTCATTCGCTCGTTGTGTCCGATCAAAGGGGGCGTGCTGTCAATGTTGATTGACAGCATGCCCCCTTTGGTGGGCGTGCCGGGGGCATGCCTCCCTGATGGGGGCGTTCCCACGGGAACGCCTCCCATCAGAAGCCGGCCCACTGACATCACTAGTGATGTCAGTGGGAGTGATTTTGGCTCTGATAGAGCCAAAATCACTCCGGAGCTTGCAGTTGAAACCTCAACCGCAGGCTCCGGCTCGCAATTTCGATGGTCGCGATGGTCTCGACCATCGCGGCCATCACAAAGCACGCTCGTATAGCCTGTGGGTGGTGACCCACAGCTATACGAGCGTCCAGGAGGACGCTCCATGAAAATGGAGCCCGGCCCTCATTCAGAGCGTGCGCTCTGCTCAGAGCGTACGGCTCTGAATGAGGGCCATATTTTGTACATTACTGTTTTATTTCTAGGTTTAACAATCATGTATTAACACTAAATATAGCGTAATGTTTAGCCAAATATATTTCCTTTGTTTATGCGAACTATTTAGCACAAGAATGTTTCCTTATTCCCCATGTAAAAATGCGAACTATTTAGCGCAAGAATGATTTTTATATTATAAATTTGGGCATTCTTGTTTGTCCACTCAATGTAGGGTGCATTTTCAAAATAATGTGTGCTCCCCCCTATCTTTGAATGCATTTTGCAAAATTTTAAAAATTCAAATCTGTCCCCCCAAAATTCTAAACCGAATTTCTAATTTTGAAATGTAGGTTGTTGCACTCATGACAATACCCCGGCATGTAAGCATCTTTGGATTTTGCGGCAAAGATAAGTATTTTTTTGAAAGATCATTTTCCACAAACATTAACTACCTGGCTTACCATTTCAGGTTGATGTTGGTCGTCTTATTTTGGTCATGCTTCCGGAACCCGACCAACCTCAACCTCGTCCCAGGTGTAGGCATCGTAGGCGTGCAAGGCCCAAGATATATAGAACACGTGTCACCCTTTTTGGAATGCCCGATGATGAGATTTTAAGACGATACCGTCTTCCTCCACAAATCATCATAGACACTCTCTCATTAATAGAGAGTGATCTGGAGCAGCAAATTGACAGTCCTACAGCAATACCACCACTTACGCAATTAATGGCAGTGTTACATTTCTGTGCCTCAGGATCCTTACAAACCACGGTGGGAATAGTGGCCGGAATCTCCCAATCCTCCTTTTCAAGGATCCTGAGGGCAGTGATGGAGGCCCTTTTCAAGCACCTCCATCATTTTATTAACATGCCATTGGATATGGGTTCCCTTAGTGTGGCGAAGGCCAATTTTCACCAAATAGCTGGCTTCCCACACATCATAGGGGTTGTGGATGGTACTCACATACCACTTCAGCCTCCAGCACGGCTGGAGGCAATTTTTAGGAACCGCAAGCACTATCACTCACTGAATGTAATGGTGGTATGTGATGCCTCCCTCCAGATCCTGTCCCTGAATGCAAAATTAACCGGGAGTGCACATGACTCATTCGTCATCCGGCAATCAGGGATTTGGCATAAATTAGACAACCTACAAGCTGGTGATGCGTGGCTTCTGGGTAAGTGGAGCCCTTTAGTTGAAACCAATGCAAAGCTTGATACACAGTGATCCTGATTGTTGTATTTGTTTTTTTACAGGAAACAGTGGCTACCCTTGCACGCCCTGGCTGCTCACTCCTTATTTGGCTCCCACACCATGGCCACAAAGTGAGTATAATTCCTCACTTACAGCCACCAGGCAGGTGGTGGAGCACTGTATCGGCCTTTTAAAAGGCCGATTCATATGCCTCCACCGCTCTGGTGGCGAACTCATGTATTTGCCGGCTATGGTTTCTAAAATTGTGGTCCTGTGTGGGATCTTTCACAACATCGCCATAAGGAGTGGTGTCCCAATGCAGCCAGAGGATGCCTTGCCTGAGGATGGCCCCCCCGAGGTTGGTCGGAGGACAGTATGTGGGGGGGCCATACGCGATGATGTGGTGGCCCGTTTTTTCAGGAAATTATTGTCAAACATTGACTTAATTGACACAATGTCGACATCTACCATTGTAATGTTCCTTTTTTAAATTAATTTTTTAATTTTAACTTTTCTTGTCTTCCTTTACACACCTCGACAAAACGATGCCTACTACCTGCTCCACTAAATTGTGTACATGTGGCCACATTGGATCTTACTTTGGAATCAATTATTTCATCGCCTCATTTGTGGCTTTATGTTGTCCTGCTACTTATTTCATCAGTTCTTGATTGTTTCTTTTTTTGTTTGCTTTTGGTGTTGGGTTTTTTGGGGATTGTCTTTTCACTGTGTGAATTGCTTGACTTTCTGTATGTGTTTGGTGTGTATTAAATTTTTGTTTGACATTAAAAAGACTGTTTTTTACTAAATTCTAGTCACATGTAACCTGGCACAAAAAAGGCCAACTTTCGTAATGCCTAATCCTGTAATGTGTGAAATGTTTACGTGTTTGAACATGCTTTTTGGCTTAACAAAAACATCAAAGGTATTATGTTGAATCAGTAGGTTTCAAAAACTAGGCCTAAGCTGTTTTTTAAAAAAAAAAACATTACCCACCCAAAGAAAAACAAGAAAATGTTTGATTTGGTAATAACCTATTGGTATGTTGAGGTGTTTAATGTGGCAGCTTACATACTTCCTAGCGCTTTGTACAATATAATTTACCTTACTTTAAAGAACATGATCAAATAGTGGACTTATGGAAGGTTAAACAATGTAATTGTTTCAGACAATGAATGAGACTCGTTAAAATACAACAAAATTTTAATTTCAAAACAATAATTTTCCACAAAAAAACAAGGAATACAAAAAATTTGCGCCGAAGGGCCGCCGCCATGTGGTCAACGACCACTAACATGGCAATCATGTGGCCACGCAAGGCGGCCAAACCTTCCTGGATACAATGCATCCGCCTCTGAAACAAAGAGAAAAAAAAAAAACCTTACATTAGAAGTTTAAAAAACCAATTCCTCCAAAAAAAATAGTGTAAACAAAGATCCAGTTGTGCTGAAAAAAACAAAGTACTGGCAAATGCAAAGATGGCAGAAATACTAAATTACAAATGAACACACAAAAAGGCAACCACAAACAATAAGAAGTACCCTTGTAGGGGAAAAAAATAACTACCCAAGTATGAGTGTTTGGACATGTGTGATATGTATCATTGGTAAAAAACCAATACATTGTCTATCAAAATAAAAAGGTCAACACGACAAATTTTCAAATTTATAACAGGGAAACCTACCGGTCATCGGGAATTGGGGGTTTGTAGGCCCTACATCCTCCTCTTCCTTGGAGGTGGGACAGTGATGTAGGCGGATTCTGCGTTCAGCCCCTAAATGAGTAGAGAAAAATGTTTTTAATATTTTTTGGGGTGGGGGGGTTGGGCCACAAATTAACAACTACACAAATGTTAGAACATTTTAAAATTTGAAAACATGCACACGCAGGCCTGTCCAAAAAATAACAACAGGGCTAGACTGAAAACATGCACACGCAGGCCTGTCCAAAAAATAACAACAGGGCTAGACTGAAAACATGCACACACAGGCCTGTCCAAAAAATAACAACAGGGCTAGACTGAAAACATGCACACGCAGATAGGGCCGCAAAAAAAGAATGAAAAACAAACAAACAAATACTTACTTTCAGCTATCCGCTGTCTAAAACAGGCCAGCAAGCGTGGCGTGCGGCGGCGCAGATCCGACCACCTGCACTCGAGCTGCCCGATCTGTCGGCGTGAGCCAAAGGAGCGCAGGCGGCGGCGAACCTCCGCATAGGCGGATCGCTTCTGGTGGTTGCTGATGGGGGGAGGCTGGCTGGTGATCCGACGGTCCATCACCTCCGTTAGGACCAGATGCTCCTGCCTGGTAAACGCGGAGGCTCTCATGATGGCAATGTTTTTTTTTTAAAAAAAAAACAGTTTTAATAAAGGGCAGAGAAAAAATTTGATTGGCTAATGTAGTTGGTAAATTAACAGGAACCATTCTATTGGTTATTGTATGAGTCATGTGTCCTCCAGGCTAAAAAATATAATGTGAGTTATGATAGGCTTGATGCAGTGACATTCGTAAGATAATTTAAATAAAGAAATGAAAAAACTAAAATATGCCTATCACAAACACAGGAAAACAATAGGATCATTGGTTCAAACATGTATTTTTTATAAAGTTAAACATTGTTGAAACCATACGTATTCTGCGTGAAAAATTACACACGGACAAGATTAAAGTTTATTGAAAATGAAAAAAAAAACGGATTGCAAACATGTGAAGAGCAATTAAGCTAATTAATAGATTGATTGGCATGAAACGATTAAAGTATGTATGCAGAATGAACGAGCAGGTAATCGAAATCTGACAGGCCCACTTCCGGTTTGGACTTGTGCGAGCATTCTCTGCAACCAAATTGGGAGATGGACGGTCGCAATTTTGCTCACTCGTTAGCTAGAGGAGGGGTTGGGAGACTTTGGGGCGGAAGATTAGCTACGAGCGAACTTTCGAGCGAGCGCTGGAATTTACATTTTCTCGCTCGTTCGTCGAACGAGCGTACTGCCGCTTACGAGCGGCTCTGAATCAGGCCCTTGGTCTTTTTCTTCAAGTTAAATTTTGTGATGCTTTTTGCATTGCAGATTTCCAAATGCCAGCATGCCATGGCAACAGACCCGGATTTAGACCTCATGGGGTCCTAGGCAAGATACTAGTTTGGGGACCCCTCCCTCAAACAATGCATAGCATTATATGTGAGTTCCTGATTCATGCCCTTACATAATTTTTTTGTTTTCCCTCCTTATATTCAACTTTTTAAAGCTTTAAACATTACGGACATTAAAGCCTGTATTCAATTAGAAACGAAAAGTCTGTTGCCGGACTCCTCGCTGTCATTGCTGGTTTTAGGTGTGAAAAAGTATTGCGCCCGTCCCCACGTATCCCCGTATTCAATTCCAAATCGGCGAAAACGGGACCCAGCGAAACTGAAATAGGTGAAAAGTCCTATTGTTTTTGGGGAAATCAGCCTGACCCCCCCCCAAAAGATGCTCTGACATGGGGGTTCACTATGGGTATCCCCGATTAGCCCTGCTGAAGGTATTTGGGGTCTTTGAATGGTCTCAATAGGCGCGATTTAGCGTCTTTGGGACAGGGTGAAGAATAGCATTTAAGAAATTTTTTTTGGTAAAATAAGTAGTTCCATCAAATCTGGGATACATGAAAATGGGTGCAAGCATATTTTTAAGTTGCTAAAGTCCAGCATTAAAAAGCACCAAAAAAACGCACCTTCAGCAAACACCTGGAATCAAAAATACACCTCCCCCATACTTGCAGACCCCCCCAAAGGCTAGTTTGCTAGTTTTTGAATTTGTACCTCACTTTGATTTTTTACGCCCATTTTTTCAAAGTGCTTTTTTGGGGTGTCCTTTGTGGGATTTTTTGATGGAGTAAGCATCGGGGGGGTCCAAAGGGTGCAGGGTTGGTCCCGCAACATTGCACCCCAAAACCCCAATTCTGCACTTTTTTCCACCGGGTATGCATAGGCTAAACTTTTCGCCCATTGCATTGCCTTATCACGCTGGCAGAAAGACGCTACAATTGAATACGGGGATGAGTTGAAACCGGCGAAAATGACGTCATTGGCGAAAAAGTATCGCCGAAACTGACTTTTCGCTTCTAATTTAATGCGGCCCTATAATGGAAAATGAAATCACAGTGCAAAAATAATATATATATATATATATATATATATATATCTCAATGGGAATGATCCATTCCCTATATAAATATTGACATTGTAAGAACTGTGCATATATCCAGTAGGTGTCACTAGGTCAAGTGTTGACCTGGTGATCCCTATTGGATATATAGTTATTACAATGTCACTAGAAGAGAAAATAAATAAATATATATATAAATATATATATATATAACTATTCCCATTGACATAGATGCATATATATATATATATATATATATATATACACACACACACACACATATATATATATATATATATATATTAAGGGTGTGCACCGGCCACTTTTCGAGTTTTGGTTTTGGATCTGGATCTTTCTTCGTGTTTTGGATCTGGATTGGTTTTACCAAAACCACCCTTCCGTGTTTTGGGTTCTGGGTTTTGTGTTTTGGATCTGTAATTTTTTTTTTTTAAAAAGCATAAAAACAGCTAAAATCACAGAATTTGTGGATTTTTCTGCTCCCATGCTATTATTAACCTCAATAACCTTAATTTCCACTAATTTCCAGTCTATTCTGAACACCTCACAATAGTGTTTTTATGTCCAAAAGGTTGCACCGAGGTAGCTGGATGACTATGCTAAGCGACACGAGTGGGCGGCACAAACACTTGGCCCATCTAGGAGTGACACTGCAGTGGCAGACAGGATGGCAGTTTGAAAAACTAGGCCCCAAACAGTACATAATGCAAATTAAAAAAGAGGTGCAAGATGGAATTGTCCTTGGGCCATCTCACCCTCCCTTATGTTGTATAAACAGGACATGCACAATTTAACAAACCAATTATTTCAGCGCAAGGGTCTGCCACACGACTGTGGCTGAAATTATTGATTCGTTTGGCCCCCACAAAACAAGCTGGAAATTAATCTGTCCCTGCACAAACTGGCTCTATGGAGGCAAGATGTCATCCTCATCCACCGATTCCTCACCCTCTTCAGTGTTGTTTACATCCTCATCCTCACAGAGTATTAATTCGTCCCCGCTGGAATCCACCACCACAGGTCCCTCTGTACGTTCTGGAGGCTCCCTGGAAGAGTTGATAATTAATTTTTATGAACATCATCTTCTCCACATTTTGTGGAAGCAACCTCCTACGCCTTTCGCCAACAAGGTTCCACTAAACACTCTTTCGGAGTACACACTGGAGGGGGGGCAACTCAGGTAAAATAGAGCCAGTTTGTACAGGGGCCTCCAAATTGCCTCTTTTTCCTGCCAGTACAGGTACGGACTGTCTGACATGCCTACTTGGATGCTGTCACCGATGTAATCCTCCACCATTCTGTCAATGGTGACAGTATCATATGCAGTGACAGTAGACATGTCAGAAATTGTTGCCAGGTCCTTCAGTCCGGACCAGATGTTCAAACTTGGTCTTGCCTGCCCTGCATCACCACCAGCGGGTTGCTTAGGATACCTAAGTTGTTTCCTGGCAGCCCCAGTTGCGGGAGAAAATGAAGAAGGAGCTGTTGACGTGTCACATTCCGCTTCATCTGACAGTGTTTTCACCAGCAGGTCTTTGCACCTCTGCAGGCTTGTGTCAGCCGGAAAGAGAGACACCACATAGGCTTTAAACCTAGGATCGAGCACAGTGGCCAAAATGTAGTGGTCTGATTTCTACAGATTGACCACCCTGGAATCCTGGCAAACCGAATGAAGGGCTTCATCCACAAGTCCCACATGCCGAGCGGAATCGCTCCGTCTTAGCTCCTCCTTCACTTTCTTCAGCTGCTTCTGCAAAAGCCTGATGAGGGGAATGACCTGACTCAAGCTGGCAGTGCCTGAACTGACTTCACGTGTGGCAAGTTCGAAGGGCTGGAGAACCTTGCACAACACGGAAATCATTGTCCACTGTGCTTTAGTCAGGTGCAACTGCATACCCCCTCCTTTGCCTATGTCATAGGTGGATGTATAGGCTTGAATGGCCTTTTGCTGCTCCTCCATCCTCTGAAGCATATAGAGGGTTGAGTTCCACTGCGTCACAACCTCTTGCTTCAGGTGATGGTGGGGCAGGTTCAAGAGAGTTTACTGATGCTCCAGTCTTCGGCACGCAGTTGCTGAATGGCGAAAGTGGTTGAAATTTTTCAGGCCACTCAAAGCGTCTCCTGCACGCCCCTGTCGCTTTTCAGAAAATTCTGTACCACCAAATTTATTGTGTGAGCAAAACATGGGATGTGCTGGAATTTGCCCAGATGTAATGCCCGCACAATATTGGTGGCGTTGTCAGATATCACAAATCCCCAGGAGAGTCTAGGTGAGGTAAGCCACTGGGCGATGATTTCCCTCAGTTTCTCTAAGAGGTTGTCGGCGGTGTGCCTCTTACTGAAACCGGTGATACACAGTGTAGCCTGCCTTGGAACGAGCTGGCGTTTCTGAGATGGTGCTACTGGTGACGGTGCTGTTGTTGCTGCGTAAGGTGATAAATCTAACCAGTGGGCTGTCACAGTCATAAAGTCCTTAGTCTGCCCTGTTCCACTTGTCCACATGTCCGTGGTTAAGTGGACATTGGGTACGACCGCATTTTTCAGGACAATGAGGACACTCTTTCTGACGTTTCTGAACAGTCTCGGTATCGCCTGCCTAGTGAAGTGAAATCTAGACGGGATTTGGTACCAGGGACACACTACCTCCATCAATTGTCTAAATCCCACTGCACTAATGGCGGATACCGGACGCACGTCTAACACCACCATAGCAGTCAAGGCCTAGTTATCCATTTTGCTTCAGGATGACTGCTGTCGTACTTCATCCTCCTCGCTAAGGACTGTTGGAGGGTCAATTGTTTAGTAAGAGTAGTGGTTGTGCTACTTCCTCTCTGGGATAATGAATGACTCCCAGCAGCAGCAACAGCAGCAGCGGCAGCAGTAGGCGTAGCAATGCAGGATCCTCCGGAGGAATCCCGGATAGGAGAGTCAGTCATGCCAGTGACATGGGCTGCAGGATTACTTCCGATCCTGACTAAGGAGGAAATTGACGAGGAGGTAGTTGACTGTGTGGTTTGCAGGAGCTTGGATACAACAGGAAAAAGGGATTTAGGTGTCCCTGGACTGCTTACGGTCTTAGCAAAAGTTTCTGATCTTGACAGTAACTTTTTATGAACGCGCTGCAGGTGACGTATAATGGAGGATGTTCCTAGGTGGTTAATGTCCCTACCCCTATTTATTTCACCTTTAAATATGGTACATATGGCAAGACAGTTTTTGTCCGGATTTGGATAGAAATATTGCCAGACCAAAGAGGTGGAATGTTTTGTCTTCTGCCCAGGCATGACCGTGATGGGCTTTTTCATCCCACGGACAACAACTGTCTCCCCCGAAGCCTGATTTAAACAAACCACATCACCATCAGAATCCTCCTCGCTAACTTCCTCCTCAGCGCCAGCTACACCAGTATCCTCATCCTGTTGTACTTCAATAGTGACATCTTCAATTTGCATATTAGCAAGTGGACTGTGGGTGCTCCTTCCAGCACTTGCAGAGGGCGTGCAAATGGTGGAAAGAGCCACCTCTCCCCGTCCAGTGCTGGGAAGGTCAGGCATCGCAACCGCCACCACACTTGGACTCTCCTTGGGGATTTGTGATATCTTCTTAGAATGCACAGTTCTTCGCTGTGCTTTTGCCAGCTTAACTCATTTGATTTTTGTAGCGGGAGGAGGGCTTCCATCGTCATGTGAAGCTGAACCACTAGTCATGAACATAGGGAAAGACCTTAGCCGTTCCTTGCCACTCCGTGTCGTAAATGGCATATTGACAAGTTTACGTTTTTCCTCAGATGATTTAAATGTTTTTTTTTTAAGGTCATTTTCCTGAACTTTGTCATTTGGGATTGTATATGCCCTCTACTATGACATTGGGCATCGGCCTTGGCAGACGATGTTGATGGCATGTTATCGTCTATGTCATGACTAGTGGCAGCAGCTTCAGCACTAGTAGGAAGTGGTTCTTGATCTTTCCATATTTTATTTTTATCGGAGAAAGTTTGGTCCTCCATTTATATTATATTGATATATACGTGCGGCTAAGGCGCACACAAACACAGAAAATAATTTTTTATTTTTGTTGGAGACTAGTGCACTTTGGGGGTTACACCACCCTTTAAGAGATGAGCCAGCCGGCTCTTTACTTATGGGACACAGGCGCATGCTTGGCGCTGCTCCTTTGTTGATGCACGTGCAGCTACAGTGCACACAATTCACAAAGACAGAAAAACTGAAGAATTTTTTATTTTTTATGGAGTGCACTTTGGGGGTTACATCACCCTTTAACAGACAGATGCACGCTTGACGCTGCTGCTTTGAGGATGCACGTACAGTGCACACAATTCACAAACACAGAAAAAAAATGTTTTATTTTCGTTGGAGTGCACTTTGGGGATTACACCACCCTTTAGCAGACAGACGCACGCTTGGCGCTGCTGCTTTGAGGATGCATATACAGTGCACACAATTCACAACCATAGAAGAAAATGTTTTATTTTTGTTGGAGTGCACTTTGGGGGTTACACCACCCTTTAACAGACAGATGCACGCTTGGCGCTGCTGCTTTGAGGATGCACATACAGTGCACACAATTCACAAACACAGAAGAAAATGTTTTATTTTTGTTGGAGTGCACTTTGGGGGTTACACCACCCTTCAAAAAAAACAGATGCACGCTTGGCATTGCTGCTTTGAGGATGCACGTACAGTGCACACAATTAACAAACACAGAAAAAAATGTTTTATTTTTGTTGGAGTGCACTTTGGGGGTTACACCACCCTTTAATGGACAGACGCACGCTTGGCGCTGCTGCTTTGAGGATGCACGTACAGTGCACACAATTCACAAACACAGAAGAAAATGTTTTATTTTTGTTGGAGTGCACTTTGGGGGTTACTCCACCCTTTATCGGACAGACGCACGCTTGGCGCTGCTGCTTTGAGGATGCACGTAGAGTGCACACAATTCACAAACACAGGAAAAAAAATATTTTTTGGAGTGCACTTTGGGGGTTACAGCACCCTTTAACGGATGAGCCAGCAGGCCCTCTACTTATGACACAGGCGCACGCTTGGTGCTACTTTGATGATGCACGTGCGTCTACTGCACACACAATTCACAAACAGAAAAATATATTATTTTTTTTGCACTTGGGGGGAGCACTCCTAATGGACAGAGCACCCCCTGGACAACACTACAGCACCCCTTTAGGACTGGGACACTGCACAACACAGCCCAGCCAGTCCCTATAGACTTTGGAGTGGAAACAGCCCCTATGGACAACTGTCTGCACAACACAGCCCAGCCAGCCCCTATGGACAACAAACTGCACAACACATCCCAGCCAGCCCCTATGGACTTTGGAGGAGTGGACACAGCCCTTATGGACAACAGCAGCACAGCACAACACAGCCAGACCCTATGGACTTTGGAGGAGTGGACACAGCCCCTATGGACAACAGCAGCGCAGCACGGCACAGCACTACACTACACTACACATCCCAGCCAGCCCTAACTCCCACCCTCCCTCTTCACTGTCCCCAGCCAGAGTGAGAAATGGCGCCAACACGGGGACCTTTTATAGAATCCAAAACCCGCGAGATCCGGAAGGCGGGATGATGACGTTTTGCCTCGATTTCAGATCCGAGTCAGGCGGGAGAAGTCGAGCCTGACTCGGATATGACTCGGATCGGGGGGGCTCGGGGGGGCTCGGATTTCAGAAATCTGAACCCGCTCACCCCTAATATATATATATATATATATATATATATTGTGACACAGTCAGGTTAGGGGGTCCCTCTCCTGGGTAGAGGACTCCTTCCTTACACACACAGCAGCTGGGAAACAGTACGCCAGACTGGATTCGAGTACAAGCTGGTCGGCGCCAGTCTTTATTGTGCAATGTCAGAAATAACATAAAGGAAACAAAACATAACTCCTAGCCCTGTCGGGGCACTAACTTCACAGGTGGTTCCCTCACTACCAGAACCTGGCAGGGCCTAATGCCCTCACCAGCAACTAAGGCACAGCACAACACTCACAGATAGGTTTTTCCAGTGTCTCTGAGCAAACTCCCTGTCTGCTCTCCCAGGTGAGACAATCAGCCCTAAACACACTAGGCTTATATTGGCCACTCTCAGGTGGAAACCCTAACAAGCCTGTTACCAGACTGCGAGAACCAAAACCTGGAGTGGCTGTGGGTGGAGCCCTCCCTCTCCTCTCACCCACAACCCCCAGGTCCCAAACCGGCTTTTCAAAAAGCCGAAACTCAAGCCTGCTACACTGCAGACTTTCTCCTGGGGGTTTAAAACACATAAGACAGGAATCTGGGACAAATGTACCTGCCACAGACCACTTTACCAGTGATCCTATCACATATCCCCCCCCTTTGTTTCGACCTGTGGGGCGGAACAACTGAAGCCCCCAAACAATGAACGCGTGACAATGCGTCAGCATTGGCCAGCTGGCTTCCTGGCCTGTGTTCCACTGAAAATTTAAAAGTTTGTAACGCCAAGAACCATCTCGTAATTCTCGCATTACTGGCCTTATTTTCGGACATCCACTTCAAAGGGGCATGGTCAGTGATCAATTTGAACTTTCTTCCAACCAAGTAGTACCTGAGAGCCTCTAATGCCCACTTTATGGCCAACGCCTCCTTCTCCACTGTGGCATAGTTTCTCCCATGTACATTCAACTTTCTACTTAGATAGACAATAGGGTGTTCCTCACCCTCCTTGTTCTGGGACAGGACCGCTCCTATACCTACTTCTGATGCATCGGTTTGTACTATGAATTCCCTTTCAAAATTAGGAGTCATCAGGACTGGTTGGGAACACAACGCTACTTTCAACTCCTGAAAAGCTTTCTCTGCCTCAGGACTCCATTCTACCATGACTTTTTGTTTGCCTTTGTTCAGGTCAGTCAGTGGGACTGCCATGGTGGCAAAGTTGGGTATAAACCTCCTGTAGTACCCCGTAATTCCCAAGAAGGCTCTCACCTGCTTCTTATTTAGAGGCCGTGGCCAGTTTTGTATGGCATCAACCTTATTGAGCTGAGGCTTTATCAGGCCTCTGCCAATGGTGTATCCCAGATATTTTACTTCCTCCATGCCTAGACAACTTTTTTGGGTTCGCTGTCAAACCTGCCTTATAGATGGAGTCCAACACTGCTTGTACCCTGGGTAAGTGAGACTGCCAATCAGGACTATGAATGACCACGTCATCCAGATAAGAGGCCGCATACCGTCTATGGGGCCTTAGAATCCTGTCCATCATTCTTTGGAAGGTAGCAGGTGCCCCATGTAGCCCGAAGGGCAACATCTTGTACTGAAACAAGCCCTCTGGCGCTGAAAAAGCTGTCTTTTGTTTGGCGCTCTCGGTTAACGGTACTTGCCAATACCCTTTGGTTAGGTCAAGAGTGGTTAAATACCTTGCCGTCCCTAGTCTCTCAATCAGTTCATCCACTCTTGGCATCGGGTAGGCATCGAATTTTGAAACACTGTTCAACTTTCGGAAGTCATTGCAGAAACGCAGACTCCCGTCGGGCTTTGGAATCAACACAATGGGACTTGACCATTCACTATCTTCAATAACCCCTAACTCTAGCATATTTTTAATTTCTTTCGACACCGATTCTCTTTGTGCTTCTGGTAACCTATAGGGCTTTAGATTAACTTTAACCCCTGGGTCAGCGGTTATGTCATGTTTAATGACCGAGGTTTTCCCAGGTACGTCAGAGAACAGCACCCTATTTCTGATCAGAAACTCCTTGACCTCTTGTTGTTGAATTGCCGACAGGGTTTTTGTCACTGTCACTTCGGGAACTAAGGGCCCTGGATTTACTGGAGGGGCTCGGACGGCCGACAGTACCGTTCTATCTTTCCAGGGCTTTAACAGATTTATATGGTATATCTGTCCCGGCTTTCTTTTCCCCGGCTGGTAAACTTTGTAATTGACCTGTCCCACTCTTTCTAAGATTTCAAAGGGCCCTTGCCATTTAGCCAAAAGTTTATTTTCCACAGTGGGAACCAACACTAACACTCTGTCCCCAGGAGCAAAGCTGCGTAACCGAGCATTGCGGTTGTATACCCTCTGCTGTGCCTGTTGAGCCTGTTCCACAACATCTTCCCCCTTCTTAGTCACCTGATATAACAAATCCTGACACATTGCCATGTGGGGATAGGACAAAGGACTATCAGGGTCTACGGGTTTACCATCAACTACTTTTACATTCTCCCTGGCTTTTACTAAAGTAAGGTCATTCAACTGCTCCACGGCAAAGACCTCACTTCTGACCTCTAAATCAGGCAGACGATCACCTGGCTCAACAACACTTCCCACCTCAATGGGAGGCACATCAGTTGGCGGGCCACCGTCACACTCCGCATTCTCTAGTTCGTCAATCATAGTAGAAAAAGGGAATAACTCTGACTCAGAAGAAACTCCCTCCTCCACTACATCGACAACCTTCTCAAATGGATCGGGGTTGTTCACTTCTGGAACAAAACGGCTTTCCCACAACTTCCAGAAGTGAGCAAAGTCTTTCCCCAATATTGCATCGTACATCAGACCAGGCACCAAACCCACAGAAAGTATAGCAGAACCACATGGTGTCTCGATGTTCACCTCGGCAGTAACATAATATCGAGTATCCCCATGTATGCAGGTCACACCAACAGTTTTCCCCTTACGCCTCAAGGGGTTCACCAGCTCAGCTTTCATAAGTGTCACCAAGCTACCAGAGTCTAACAGTGCCTCTACTCGGTTGCCATCTACAGTGAGTACACACTTGTGCTTGTCAGTCTCAGCCTGCCGGTCAGCCGTACAGGCTGTCTGTGCAAAGAAAGATGCCCTGCGGTAGACATGAGCAGTATCACATTGCATAGGTTCAGTTGTAAGTGAACAATTAGCGGCAATATGGCCTAAGTCACCACATCGGAAACACTGAGTCATATTAATGTCTATTCGTTTACGGGGCAAGAACCTTCCTGGCCTGGCAGGCCTGTCTCCAGGTTCTACACCCTCAGTCTTAGGTACATTCCACCACCCAGCACCCTTCTCCCCTGAAACAGTCTTACCAGTGTCTGTGGGAGTTCGCCGGTGCGCCATCGGGGCTCGGTGGGGCATACTCATCAGCTCCTCAGCCGCCACGTACCTCTCCACCAGCTCGACCAACTGGTCCGCGGACTTAGGGTCTGCATGGCTCACCCACCTGCACAGAGTCACAGGTAATGATCGCAGGTACCGGTCCATCACGACCCTTTCCACGATCTGTGGTCCCATCAGCGTCTCGGGCTGTAGCCTTTTTGAGGACAGATGGACGAGGTCATGCATCTGTGAACGTGGAGGCTTGTCCATATGGAACTCCCAGCGGTGGACCCGTTGGGCACGAACAAAGGAGGTGACTCCCAAGCGAGTTAGGATCTCCTGTTTTAGTTTTTTATAGTCTTTGGCATCAGCCAGGCATAAGTCGAAATATGCTTTTTGTGGCTCCGCAGACAAAAAAGGTGCCACCAGACTTGCCCACTGCTCCTTGGGCCAACTCTCCCTTTCGGCCGTTCTTTCAAATGCGGCGAGATAGGCCTCCACATCATGGCTCGTACGGAGTGAGTGGTGGTGGGAGGACCAGTATTAACATCTCTGGGCCGGGCGACCAGGTGCTGTACCACCTCCTTTATGGCCTGGCTGTTTTCCGCTAAGGCCTGGCGGTTTTCCGCTAAGGCCTGGCGGGTTTCCTCGATAGCGACCTTTTGTTGCCTGGCGGATTCCTGCTGAAGTTTGTTAGTCTCCTGCTGAGCCCTGGTAGCTTCCTGCTGAGCTGCTGTAGCTTGGAGCAAGGCCTTAATAATTTCCTCCATTTTGTCCTGGGGTGTAGATTGGAAGCTGAACCTTGCCTCTCTGAGCATTGGCTGATGCCTCCTCTATGGGACTCCAAGGACACAGTGTTATTTCCACACTCACAAATTGGGTGTCTGTCCCTTTAATTTTTAAATGGAAAGTTTTCCTCTCGCTGTAACTTCAGTGTGTGTGGATGCCCACATTCTCCACCATATTGTGACACAGTCAGGTTAGGGGGTCCCTCTCCTGGGTAGAGGACTCCTTCCTTACACACACAGCAGCTGGGAAACAGTACGCCAGACTGGATTCGAGTACAAGCTGGTCGGCGCCAGTCTTTATTGTGCAATGTCAGAAATAACATAAAGGAAACAAAACATAACTCCTAGCCCTGTCGGGGCACTAACTTCACAGGTGGTTCCCTCACTACCAGAACCTGGCAGGGCCTAATGCCCTCACCAGCAACAAAGGCACAGCACAACACTCACAGATAGGTTTTTCCAGTGTCTCTGAGCAAACTCCCTGTCTGCTCTCCCAGGTGAGACACTCAGCCCTAAACACACTAGGCTTATATTGGCCACTCTCAGGTGGAAACCCTAACAAGCCTGTTACCAAACTGCGAGAACCAAAACCTGGAGTGGCCGTGGGTGCAGCCCTCCCTCTCCTCTCACCCACAACCCCCAGGTCCCAAACCGGCTTTTCAAAAAGCCGAAACTCAAGCCTGCTACACTGCAGACTTTCTCCTGGGGGTTTAAAACACATAAGACAGGAATCTGGGACAAATGTACCTGCCACAGACCACTTTACCATTGATCCTATCACAATATATATATATATATATATATATACATACACACACACACACATATATATAGTGTGTATATGGCAGCTCATAAGAGTAATTAATGCAGGTCTCTACCTGGCCTTAGGTGCAGCACTGCTGCTGTTTGCTGCTGGTGGATGGCTGAGGGCCTGGAAAGCTGGCAGAGTGGCTGCTGGGGCGAGCTGGATGAAGATGATGGATCAGCTAGGAGGGACAGGCCAGTGACAGTGGCGGAACAGGAGAGTGGTGGGCCCAGGTGCAAAAATATGCTTTGGGCCCCCCACCCCAACCCCACCAAGCAAAAGAAAAATTACAATTGTAATTTATCCATATTTTTATCAGCACTGTATTATTTTCTACCATTTTAGTTCCTTCCATTTCACACTGACCCCCTTGTGGCACAATCTTACTCCCTCTCTGCTCACTGCCCCCCTCCCCCCGCAGCTCTCACTGCCCTCCCGCAGCTCTTACTGCCCAATTGCAGAACTCACTGCCCCCCTTCACAACACTCCACCCCTCACAGCTTACTAACCTTTGCAGCACTTACTGCCCCTCACAGCTTACTAACCCTTTGCAGCACTCACTGTCCTCAGTTCACTGTCCCCCCTTGCAGCACTCACTGCCTCCCACAGCTTATGACCCCACCCATAGCACACACTGACCCCATCATAGTTCACTTACCCCTCATAGCCCCCTGTCCCCCTTGCAGTTTATAACCCCCCTAATAGCACATAATGACCCCCTCATAGCACACACTAACCCCTTCATAGCCCGCTGTCCCTCCTTGCAGTTTATAGTCCCCCCATAGCACACACTAATCCCATCATATTTTACTTAGCTATCATAGCCCGCTGTCCCTCCGTGCAGTTTATAACCCCCTTAATATCATACACTGACCCCATCATAGCTCACTTACCCCTCATAGCTTGCAGTCCCCGTCACAGCTGATAGCCCCCTAATAGCACACATTGATCTTTCACAGCTTACCCTCATAGCTCACTAACCCCCCTTGCAACACTCATTGTCCCAATCACAGTACTCACAGGCACCTCCCTCCAGGCAGTGCCAGCACACTCACCTGCTTCCCTGGACTGCAGGGTGGGAAGGCGATCACCGTAGCAATGCCAGTAGTTCAATCTTTGGGAAGGGAGATGCTGTCCGGCTTCGGCCAGACCACCCACTACCCTCCTCTCTTCTCTGGCCAGACCGCAGCGGTGTCCTCCTTCTTTGTTAGGGCCCCCTGCCGGCCATGCATCCCGCAACGTGCTGTAATGAGTCCTGACTCATCACAGTACATACTGCTGATAACACTGCCAGCTGCGGATGGCAGGCCCCTTCACTGCCGTGGGCCCCGGTGCACTGCACCGTCGGTAATTCCGCCCCTGGCCGGTGAGTTACAGTATGCAGTGTGCCGCGCACAGGTGACCGGCTGCACACTCTCAGTCTTTCCCCCTTCTAGAGAGCACCGACAGCCACGCGGTGGAGGCGGGACCGGGTGACGTCATGACGTCACGCGGTACTCACGCAGTGCTCCTCTGGAAGCACTGCGATCGGGTCATTTCTTTAGGGAAAGGGGCCCGTCCACGGGCCCCATGGATCCCGCCTGGCTCTAGGCAAGCGCCTAGGATGTCTAGCGGGAAATCCGGGCCTGCATGGCAACAAGGGCGTATTTATAATGGGTGCAAGGTGTGCAGTGCACACGGGCCAGGGGAGCCCACACCACACACCCTGCACCCATAGTTAGTTATATTTACCTTTCCAAAGATTTTGGTGTCCTGCTCTGCCAAAATCAACATGTGGAATAGTCTTCAGTGTAATGACACTTTTCCTGAAGAACAGAACAGAACATTCCCAACACTCTTCTACCTAGGTGTAAAGGCATGACAAAGACAATTTGAACAAAATCTACTGCACTGACAGAGAGGAGGGGGCCCAAACGGAGGCTGCACATGGGCCCCCTCCTCTTTTTTTTCAAATTTTTCTTTATTAAAACACCATCAAATCACATCATACAAAATTGTCAGATGTCATATAATGATTGAACATTAGATGAAATAAACATTTACGTCATTTTACTTATTTCATCTGTGTCTGATTATATAACTGATTATTTTAAATGTAAATTCAAATATTACAATAAAACAGATCAATCTCTATTATATCCAAAATCATCTGAATATACAACTATAATATTTATTGCACTTATATTACATTTTTCCCCCTTGAGTACCCCCTCCTCTCTTAAAATGCCCCTGCATGGCAAACATTTAAATTGGGAATGACCGGGCTAGATGGAATCTGTAGTGCATCTGTTATGTTATTTCTATTATTAAAAAATATTTATTAATCCCTACCCAGTGAAAATAGCATCAGTGCTGGTTCTCCCTGGGAAATTGGGGGGGGGGGGGGGTGCAGATTCCCTTAGGGATCCCAGTCCCATGCTATAGCTGTTTGGCACTATGGTGAGGTGAACTCACTCCACACGCTCCCCATGCAATAGTGCTGGTTAGTGGAAAATCTGGGAGGATCAGGGGGGAACCACACTCCTTGTCTCCACAATTTCAACTACAAGTCTATGTTTAATTGTACAGTGTCACTCATCAGTTTGTTAGGGAAGGGGTGCACAGTTTATGTTTTTTTCCTTTCTTTTTTTTAACAAAATGATACAGTATATATAGAAGACTACAGGTTTCCTAGGGATCAGTGCTTTACACAAGGTAAGTCATTTTATTGGTGGTATTTGTCATTTTTGGTTTGCACACTTCTAATGGAGAAATACTGGGAAATTGATTTCTATTCTAAGGGGTTATTCATTTAGGCTGCGAAAACCCGTTATAGGCTATAATTTATCGACGACGACGTCATTTTCGCCTGTTTCACTTATCCCCATATTCAATTACAAAACTTTTCACAGGTGCAAAGTCTTTGTTAAAAAACGGGGATAAGTTTTCACCATGTAATACATGGCGAAAAAAAGTGCAGAATTGGCGTTTAGGGGTGCAGCCTTAAAAAAAATCTCCTGCAGCCCTGGGAGTGTCCTCGAAAAGTAATCTGTGGTAAAAAAAAAATAAAAAAATACTCAGGACACCCCAAAAAATTGACTTTCATTTTGGGGGCAAAATAAGAATTGGGGGAACAAAGTTTTAAACTAGCGAAATTGATTCAGGGGGGGATCCCAAGTTTGTGGCAGGTGTTTTCTAGAATGCGGGTGGTAGCGGCATTTTAAAAAATGACTTTAGGAAAAATGCTTGCACCCATTTTCGTGTACCCCAAATTTGATGGGCATAGTTATTTTACCCAAATAAAAAAAACTAAGTGTTATGCTTCACCACTTTAGCAAAGCCACATTTAGGCATCTGTAGCAGCTGTTTAAAAACCCCAACTACCTTCAGCAGGCCAAATTGGGGGTATCCATAGTGATCTCCCATGTCAAACCATCTTTAGGGGGGGGCCAGGATGATTTCCTGAAAATTCCCGTGACTTTTCGGTACTTACCTTTCCACCGGGTCCCGTTTTCGCTGGATCCTAATTGAATACTGGGATAAGCGGGCGTACGCCCGATACTTTATCCCACTAAAAAAATGGCGATGAGAGCGAAAAGTCCAACCTCTGACTTTTCGCCCCTTATTGAATATGGCCCTATGTGTGGTTTTGTTTTGCAGTCTTGAGTTTAGTAAATCGGTGAGCTGCAATTCCACCAGGATTTCAAACCCGCCACTTACTAAATTTCCCTATTAGATGGCCCTATTTAATTTAAATGTGATTTTAGCTATGAACCAACCAACTGAATACTCATTTTGTCTCTACTATTTTCATTTAAATTCTTATTTTTACTAGTAACATACTTCTCACTTTCGCCTACTTAATGAGTCAGCACAACTACAGTTTAATTAGTCCTAGTAATACTTAGCTTCCATATTATTGAGAGATTGATCTTTATGTGCTATTTTAGTGTTAAAAGTGTTGTTTGTTGACCGGTCAATGAAAAACATATTTTAATGTACATATGATAATAAATGTGTTTATATAGTTTTGAAACTTATGACATTTTCTATACTAGTTCTTACTTTTCTTAATTAGCGTAAGGGTATCTTTTCTGTTTAATTAGTCCTAGACAAGTTGGAAATATAGCCAGACATTTGTCTTCTCTATGTGTCACCAGTCTTGCTGCAGCAAACACTATATCCTGTTGCATGTATCGCAGATTTGAGAACAGATTGTTGCTGTTCACTCACATGTAAAATCCAGGGGATTTACATTCCAAAGATAAATTCCTTATTACCTTATGTTTTTCTAAACATTATTTTGTTCTGCCATTTGCAAGTTGCAATATAAATCAACCACGTGAATATTTACAATATGTAGTTGCTGCAATCTGATATTTATTTTAAATAGAATCTACAGAAATTTTAATATTATTTTATCAAAGTTAGATATATAGAATGTGCTGTATGTATAACATGTTGCAACACTACAGGTTGAGTCTCCCATATCCAAAATGCTTGGGACCGGGGGTATTTTGGATATCGGAATATTCCGTATTTTGGAATATTTGCATACCATAATGAGATAGCTTGGTAATGGGACCCAAATCATCTAAACACAGAATGCATTTATGTGTTATACACACCTTATACACACAGCCTGCAGATACTTTTATACATTAATTTCAATAATATCTGTGGCACAAAAAGAGTTTGTGTACATACATGAAATTCATTTATGTTTCATATACACCTTATACACAAAGCCTGAAGGTAATGTTACACTTTATTTTTAATAATTCAATGTAAACAAAGTTTGTGTACATTGAACCATAAAAAAGCAAAGATTTCACTCTCTAAGTCATGCTAAAAAAATTCCGTATTTTGGAATATTCTGTATTTCGGAATTTTTAGATATGGGAGACTCAACCTGTATCAGTATTACAGTTTCCTAATTAGTCACATATCTGCATTTCAAGTCAGCCACAAGGATCACTCTTGAGAAGTACCACAATTGGGTATTTTTCCAGAATTCTCAAAGGAAATTCAGATTAGGAAATAAGTTTGATAAATCATAAAAAAATGCCAGTAACGGACCTTAGCATTCATCAGCCTTTCTAAGACCCCAACACATTTCACCGTCTATGGCTCTTTAATTAATTTCCCTAAATGTTGTGGCTGAATGAGGTAATTTGCTTAATCATAGCTCACCCCTAATCACCTTGGGAGAGAATTGCCTGCTCTTCCAGTAGTCTGGGAGTATGGTAAACATTCTGGTGAAATGAGGGCATTACATTATATAAGTATGTTAGCTATAGCTTCTAATAAATTTGTCAAATCTTTACATTAAGCTGTTCTTAAAAACCATCAGGATGTTATACATTGTACCAATAAACAAGAGCCTACAGTTTCCTTAGAGGGAAGATGGAGGTCTGCTTACCACTTCTTATCCACTGTAATCAAACTGCAAGCAAAGGTTTTTCATACACTTTATGGGTTCCTAAATGTTTCTATAGTGAGACACTTTTATTAAAAATGCTAATACAATTAATAAATGCTATTATCCCATGAGTGACGAGTAGGGCTATTCTCCCCGCTTCTACCTTGTTTTATTATCTTGGATAGCTACTCTTCTTTGTCTTTATAATGATATCTCCTGTATATTCTCAAGATAACCTGCTCTTTCACGTAGTCCTGTTCCCTTTCCTTATACTTCCACCCCCCACAGATTCTGCTTATATACTTTGATTTCTATTGTTTTTTGTTTGTATATATATATATATATATATATATATTAGGGGTGAGCGGGTTCGGATTTCTGAAATCCGAACCCCCCCCGAGCCCCCCCAATCTGAGCCCGATCCGAGTCAGGCTCGACTTTTCCCGCATGGCTCGGATCTGAAATCGAGGCAAAACGTCTTCATCCCGCCTTCCAGGTCTCACGGGTTTTGGATCCTATATAAGGTACCCGCATCGGCGCCATTTTCTCACTCGGCTCTGGACAGTGAAGAGGGAGGGTGGGAGTTAGGGCTGGCTGGGCTGTGTAGTGTTGTGCTGTGCTGCACTGTGCTGCTGTTGTCCATAGGGGCTGGATCCACTCCAAAGTCCTGTGCAGTGTCCCAGTCCTAAAGGGGTGCTGTAGTGTTGTCCAGGGGGTGCTCTGTCCATCAGGGGTGCTCCCCCCAAGTGCAAAAAAAAATAAAATATTTTCTGTGTTTGTGAATTGTGTGCGCAGTAGCCGCACGTGCATCAACAAAGTAGTGCCAAGCATGCGCCTGTGTCATAAGTAAAGGGCCGGCTGGCTTGTCCGTTAAAGGGTGCTGTAACCCCCAAAGTACACTCCAAACAAAATAAAAAAATATTTTCTGTGTTTGTGAATTGTGTGCAGTGGCTGCACGTGCATCAACAAAGGAGCAGCGCCAATCATGCGCCTGTGTCCCATTAGTAAAGGGCCAGCTGGCTTGTCCGTTAAAGGGTGCTGTAACCCCCAAAGTACACTCCAAACAAAAAAAAAAATATTTTCTGTGTTTGTGAATTGTGGGCACAGTGGCTGCACGTGCATCAACAAAGGAGCAGCGCCAAGCGTGTGCCTGTGTCTCATTAGTAAAGGGCCGGCTGGCTTGTCCGTTAAAGGGTGCTGTAACCCCCAAAGTACACTCCAAACAAAAAAAAAATATTTTCTGTGTTTGTGAATTGGGTGCACTGTAGCCGCACGTGCATCAACAAAGTAGTGCCAAGCGTGCGCCTGTGTCATAAGTAAAGGGACGTCTGTCTTGACCGTTAAAGGGTGCTGTAACCCCCAAAGTGCACTCCAAACAAAATAAAACATATTTTCTGTGTTTGTGAATTGTGTGCACTGTGGCTGCACGTGCATCAACAAGGAGCAGCGCCAAGCGTGCGCCTGCGTCCCATTAGTAAAGAGCCGGCTGGCTTGACCATTAAAGGGTGCTGTGACCCCCAAAGTGCACTCCAAACAAAATAAAAAATTATTTTCTGTGTTTGTGAATTGTGTGCTCTGTGGCTGCACGTGCATCAACAAAGGAGCAGTGCCAAGCGTACGCCTGTGTCCCATTAATAAAGGGCCAGCTGGCTTGTCCGTTAAAGGGTGCTGTAACCCCCAAAGTACACTCCAAACAAAAAAAATATATTTTCTATGTTTGTGAATTGTGTGCACTGTAGCCGCATGTGCATCAACAAAGTAGTGCCAAACGTGCGCCTGCGTCATAAGTAAAGGGCCGGCTGGCTTGTCCGTTAAAGGGTGCTGTAACCCCCAAAGTACACTCCAAACAAAAAAAATATATTTTCTATGTTTGTGAATTGTGTGCACTGTAGCCGCATGTGCATCAACAAAGTAGTGCCAAACGTGCGCCTGCGTCATAAGTAAAGGGCCGGCTGGCTTGACCGTTAAAGGGTGCTGTAACCCCCAAAGTGCACTCCAAACAAAAAAAATATATATTTTCTGTGTTTGTGAATTGTGTGCACTGTGGCTGCACGTGCGTCAACAAAGGAGCAGCGCCAAGCGTGCGCCTGTGTCATAAGTAAAGGGCCGGCTGGCTTGTCCATTAAAGGGTGTTGTAACCCCCAAAGTACACTCCAAACAAAATAAAAAAATATTTTCTGTTTGTGAATTGTGTGCACTAAAGGCTGCACGTGCATCAACAAAGAAGCAGCGCCAAGCATGCGCCTGTGTCCCATTAGTAAGGGGCCGGCTGGCTTGTCCGTTAAAGGGTGCTGTAACCCCCAAAGTACACTCCAAACAAAAAAAATATATATTTTCTGTGTTTGTGAATTGTGTGCACTGTAGCTGCACGTGCATCAACAAAGTAGTGCCAAGCGTGCGCCTGTGTCATAAGTAAAGGGCCGGCTGGCTTGACCGTTAAAGGGTGCTGTAACTCCCAAAGTGCACTGTAAACAAAATAAAAAAATATTTTCTGTGTTTGTGAATTGTGTGCACTGTGGCTGCACGTGCATAAACAAAGGAGCAGCGCCAAGCGTGCGCCTATGTCATAAGTAAAGAGCCGGCTAGCTTGACCATTAAAGGGTGCTGTAACCTCCAAAGTACACTCCAAACAAAAAAAATATATATTTTCTGTGTTTGTGAATTGTGTGCACTGTAGCTGCACGTGCATCAACAAAGTAGTGCCAAGCGTGCGCCTGTGTCATAAGTAAAGGGCCGGCTGGTTTGTCCATTAAAGGGTGCTGTAACCCCCAAAGTACACTCCAAACAAAATAAAAAAATATTTTCTGTGTTTGTGAATTGTGTGCACTGTGGCTGCACGTGCATCAACAATGGAGCAGCGCCAAGCGTGCTCTGTGTACCATAAGTAAAGAGCCGGCTGGCTCATTTCTTAAAGGGTGGTGTAACCCACAAAGTGCACTACTCTCCAGCAAAAATACAAAAATATTTTCTGTGTTTGTGTGCGCCTTAGCCGCACGTATATATCAATATAATATAAATGGAGGACCAAACTTTCTCCGATAAAAATAAAATAGGGAAAGATCAAGAACCACTTCCTCCTAGTGCTGAAGCTGCTACCACTAGTCATGACATAGACGATAACATGCCATCAACGTCGTCTGCCAAGGCCGATGCCCAATGTCATAGAAGAGGGCACATTCAATCCCAAATGACAAAATTCAGGAAAATGACCTTAAAAAAAACATTTAAATCATCTGAAGAGAAACGTAAACTTGCCAATATGCCATTTATGACACGGAGTGGCAAGGAACGGCTAAGGTCTTTCTCTATGTTCATGACTAGTGGTTCAGCTTCACATGACGATGTAAGCCCTCCTCCCGCTAAAAAAATCAAACGAGTTAAGCTGGCAAAAGTACAGCGAAGAACTGTGCGTTCTAAGAAGATATCACAAATCCCCAAGAAAAGTCCAAGTGTGGTGGCGGTTGCGATGCCTGACCTTCCCAGCACTGGACGGGCTCTTTCCACCATTTGCACGCCCCCTGCAAGTGCTGAAAGGAGCACCCACAGTCCACTTGCTGATATGCAAATTGAAGATGTCACTGTTGAAGTACAACAGGATGAGGATACTGGTGTAGCTGGCGCTGAGGAGGAAGTTGGCGAGGAGGATTCTGATGGTGATGTGGTTTGTTTAAATCAGGCTCCGGGGGAGACAGTTGTTGTCTGTGGGATGAAAAAGCCCACCACGGTCATGCCTGGGCAGAAGACCAAACATTCCACCTCTTTGGTCTGGCAATATTTGTATCCAAATCCGGACAACAACTGTCTTGCCATATGTACCATATGTAACGGTGAAATAAGTAGGGGTAGGGACGTTAACCACCTAGGAACATCCTCCCTTATACGGCACCTGCAGCGCGTTCATAAAAAGTTACTGTCAAGATCAGAAACTTTGGCTAAGACCGTAAGCAGTCCAGGGACACCTAAATCCCGTTGTCCTGTTGTATCCAAGCACCTGCAAACCACACCGTCAACTCCCTCCTCGTCAATTTCCTCCTTAGTCAGGATCGGAAGTAGTCCTGCAGGCCATGTCTCTGGCATGACTGACTCTCCTATCCGGGATTCCTCCGGAGGATCCTCCATTGCTACGCATACTGCTGCCGCAGCTGCTGTTGCTGCTGCTGGGAGTCGTTCATCATCCCAGAGAGGAAGTAGGAACACCACTACTTTTACTAAACAACTGACCCTCCAACAGTCCTTAGCGAGGAGGATGCAGTACGACAGCAGTCATCCTGAAGCAAAACGTACAACTGAGGCCTTGACTGCTAAGTTGGTGTTAGACGTGCGTCCGGTATCCGCCATTAGTGCAGTGGGATTTAGACAATTGATGGAGGTAGTGTGTTCCCGGTTCCAAATCCCGTCTAGATTCCACTTCACTAGGCAGGCAATACCGAGACTGTATAGAAACGTCAGAAAAAGTGTCCTCAGTGTCCTGAAAAATGCGGTTGTACCCAATGTCCACTTAACCACGGACATGTGGACAAGTGGAACAGGGCAGACTAAGGACTATATGACTGTGACAGCCCACTGGGTAGATGTATCACCTTACGCAGCAACAACAGCAGCATCACCAGTAGCAGCATCTCAGAAATGCCAGCTCGTTCCAAGGCAGGCTACACTGTGTATCACCGGTTTCAGTAAGAGGCACACCGCCGACAACCTCTTCGAAAAAATGAGGGAAATCATCGCCCAGTGGCTTACCCCACTTAGACTCTCCTGGGGATTTGTGATATCTGACAATGCCACCAATATTGTGCGGGCATTACATCTGGGCAAATTCCAGCATGTTCCATGTTTTGCTCACACAATAAACTTGGTGGTGCAGAATTTTCTGAAAAGCGACAGGGGCATGCAGGAGACGCTTTGGGTGGCCCGAAAAATTTGTGGCCACTTTCGCCATTCAGCGACTGCGTGCTGAAGACTGGAGCGCCAGCAAACACTCTTGAACCTGCCCCGCCATCACCTGAAGCAAGAGGTTGTGACACGGTGGAACTCAACCCTCTATATGCTTCAGAGGATGGAGGAGCAGCAAAAGGCCATTCAAGCCTATACATCCACCTATGACATAGGCAAAGGAGGGGGTATGCACCTGACTCAAGCAGAGTGGAGAATGATTTCCGTGTTGTGCAAGGTTCTCCAACCCTTCGAACTTGCCACACGTGAAGTCAGTTCAGACACTGCCAGCTTGAGTCAGGTCATTCCCCTCATCAGGCTTTTGCAGAAGCAGCTGGAGAAAGTGAAGGAGGAGCTAAGATGGAGCGATTCCACTTGGCATGTGGGACTTGTGGATGAAGCCCTTCATTCGCTTTGCCAAGATTCCAGGGTGGTCAATCTGTTGAAATCAGACCACTACATTTTGGCCACCGTGCTCGACCCTAGGTTTAAAGCCCATGTGGTGTTTCTCTTTCTGGCCGACACAAGCCTGCAGAGGTACAAAGACCTGCTGGTGAAAACACTGTCAGCTGAAGTGGAACGAGACACGTCAACAGCTCCTTCTTCATTTTCTCCTGCAACTGGGGCTGCCAGGGAAAAACTTAGGTATCCTAAGCAACCCGCTGGCGGTGATGCAGGGCAGGCAGGACCAAGTTTGGACATCTGGTCTGGACTGATGGACCTGGCAACAATTTCTGACATGTCTACTGTCACTGCATATGAAATTGTCACCATTGACAGAATGGTGGAGGATTACATCGGTGACAGCATCCAAGTAGGCATGTCAGACAGTCCATACCTGTACTGGCAGGAAAAAGAGGCAACTTGGAGGCCCCTGTACAAACTGGCTCTATTTTACCTGAGTTGCCCCCCCTCCAGTGTGTACTCCGAAAGAGTGTTTAGTGCAGCCGGGAACCTTGTCAGCAAAAGGCGTAGGAGGCTGCTTCCACAAAATGTGGAGAAGATGATGTTCAGAAAAATGAATTACCAACTCTTCCAGGGAGACCAGCCTCC
Source organism: Taudactylus pleione (assembly GCA_031769625.1). Classification (NCBI taxonomy): domain Eukaryota; kingdom Metazoa; phylum Chordata; class Amphibia; order Anura; family Myobatrachidae; genus Taudactylus; species Taudactylus pleione. The sequence goes on along the minus strand of JAUIMM010000512.1, from coordinate 323,955 downwards.
AGAACGTACAGAGGGACCTGTGGTGGTGGATTCCAGTGGGGACGAGTTAATAGTCTGTGAGGATGAGGATGTAAACAACACTGAAGAGGGTGAGGATTCGGTGGATGAGGAGGATGAGGACGACATCTTGCCTCCGTAGAGCCAGTTTGTGCAGGGACAGATTAATTGCCAGCTTGTTTTGTGGGGGCCCAAACGAACCAATCATTTCAGCCACAGTCGTGTGGCAGACCCTGGCGCTGAAATGATTGGTTTGTTAAAGTGTGCATGTTTATACAACATAAGGGTGGGTGGGAGGGCCCAAGGACAATTCCATCTTGCACCTCTTTTTTTTCTTTGCATTATGTACTGTTTGGGGCCTAGTTTTTCAAACTGGCATCCTGTCTGCCACTGCAGTGCCACTCCTAGATGGGCCACGTGTTTGTGCCGCCCACTCGTGTTGCTTAGCATAGCCTTTTGGACATAAAAACAATATTGTGAGGTGTTCAGAATAGACTGGAAATGAGTGGAAATTAAGGTTATTGAGGTTAATAATAGCATAGAAGCAGAAAAACCAACACATTCTGTGATTTTAGCTGTTTTTATTCTTTTATTAAAAAAAATACACATCCAAAACACAAAACCCAGAACCCAAAACACGGAAGGGTGGTTTTGGCAAAACCAATCCAGATCCAAAACACGAAGAAAGATCCAGATCCAAAACCAAAATACAAAACACGAAAAGTGGCCGGTGCACACCCCTAATATGTGTGTGTGTGTGTGTGTGTGTGTGTGTGTGTGTGTGTGTGTGTGTGTGTGTGTGTGTGTGTGTGTGTGTGTGTGTGTGTGTGTGTGTGTGTGAAGCTGCCTCCTCCTGCCTTATGAACTTTGAACTATAAGATAAGCATTTTTTTTTTCAATAATTCTTATTACTTTTAAATATGTCATTTCTTTTCCTCTGTGTATTTTTATGGCTGACCTATAGTTCTGTGTAAGCTTTTTATGGTATTTATCAAGTAGATTATCTGAAAGCTGTATGAAACAACAAAAGGATTGTTTATATATTTTGCACAGCACATAGCACTTTTTAGCACTGTTTGCACAATTGTAGATTAACTAGCTGCTGCTATAATTAATCTGTGCGGATTTATTGATTTTGTTGATATATGTTTGGCCCTTCTTTTTTATACATGTGAATAAATTGTTTTAAAGCTATTTCTGGAAGCTAAAACTAATTATTTTATGTACTTTATTTCATTATATATGTATTGATTAATATAGCACGTATATATATTGCACTTTTTTGCACTTTATTTCACTAAACAAGTTGATTTAGATTACCGATGGTTTGTTTATTCAACACGCCATTTGCTTTGATTGACTATATGTACAATTTAACCTGTGGGCAATTAACGCAATGTCCTACTTCAGTTAGTCTAGCTGACACCTGATATTTAAAGGGAGTGCGGTTGCCACACACATTTATAACAGTCTTGTTGTACAGAGTGGACATCTATTGGGTTGGCGCCTTTACCATATATTTATTTTATATACTATATATATATATATATATATATATATATATATATATATGCAGCAATGGGCGGCACTCCCGGCGACTTCACAAAACACACAAATGCTCGTGATATTAAATCAACGTTTCAGAAATCTGTTGAAGGGTCGTTCCTCAGGATACAATAAATATATATATATATATATATATATACTGCATGTGTGTGTGTGTATACAGTATGTTTGAAAATGTGGCTCATTGTTGAGGCTATTACACTTATGTGTATGTTCATATGCTCAGTCTGTCTACTCTCATGAGATCTTTAAATAAAGAATTTTAAAAAAATCCTCAAAAAACAAAATGCTAATACAAATTGTCTATTTATGTTGATTGTTTCTATTTAGAGTTTTCACATGTACATTTAACAAACTAGTCTTTGGGCCTGATTCTGAATCACATGTAATGCGGTCTCAATTCCGGCCGCTTACAGCGATTGGAAATAACGTGAACATTAGCCTGTAGTTTGATTCGAACACATCTATGCACATGCGCCATTACTAGTCCTCGCTTGCAAGAGCAGCTTTCATCACTGTTATCTGCATTTGCACCAGCCCAGTCATAGGTGCAGGAGAAACTGCAATTGGATGGTTCTCTGCATACACTCAACTTCAGAATGGTCTGTAACTCTGCCTACACGCCTACAACAGGTCCATGGGGCACTTGTCTGTGCAAACGCTCTGTTGACACTGAGTAATGCCCATTCAGCCGTATGTGAGAATTGGCCGACATGTATCGGCTCAGAATTGCCATAATCACTCTACATTGCCTATGCAGGCCGCCAAGCACACTCAGTTTGCTAAAAGTCACGAGATTGGTCTGCATTCGTAATTGCATGCAACTCAGAATCAATCCCTTTATCTCTGAATAGAATTAATTACTTGTAAATTTTCTAAAAAAAAATGATACCCCACTTTAAGTAAAGTATGTGTGGGGTAAAATTCCTGTACCATGTTCAACATGTTGTCCAAACAAAGATTAGGAGAGATCTGTCAAGTGATACTGTGACAACAATAGACAAAAATTCATGGAATTGGACAGGAACATGAAAAGGTTCTACAATATTATGTGTATTTTATTTTCCAAGAATCCGGTTTTTGAATACTTTTCCAAAAACAGTGCTATTATTAAGGCATGCTCACATACCACATCTACAATTTTGCGTTCCTCAAAGCATAAACAGTTTTCACTTAAATATCAGTTCCTGACAGTTTGTAAAGATTTTCTATTTTGTCTTTTTTGTAGTAAGTTACCAATTGACCAGCAAAAAATGTGCAGATTCAAAACAGAAGAAGAAAGAATGGTACAGCTTACAACAATGTGGGAGACACTACGGGCTACATGTAAAAGCCAGCGAGTTGTGGCAAGTGCTGAGATTTTTTCTATCTAGCGGCAAGATTTAAACCGGCAAATTTTTTTAAGGCAAAACCAACCATGCTTTGTCTTAATACAATTGTCACCATTAAATCTCCCAGCTAAATCGAGAAAATCTTGGCACTTGCCGCAACTCTCAGACTATTACATTTGTCCCTAAGTGGGCTCTTTCCGAATGCTCAAAGCGATGTTTCTACATATTGCCTGCCAGGAAGAAGTATATCAGTATTGTGTGCTTACTTAAAACATATGTACTTGAAGTATATCATCAACATCATTTATTATTATGGTTTCACAGATTCTGTAGCGTACAGATGTGACACATGAAAATGGAAATGCCCAGACCTGCATCAGTTGTAATCTGACATCTCATGAGTCAGTTTGAACTTTGGCTAGGCTGCTCATCAAGGCAACGTAAACTATCGGAGTTCAAATGATGCATGATAGTGGGTGCCTGAAGGATGGGACATAGCATTTCCAAAGTTGTGAGGACATAAAACATTCCTCAATCTACGGTATCCGGTGTGTAGTGGGAATACCTCATGTAAGGCATTACCACCAACCGAGGACAGCGCAGTGGTCGACCATGGGTGCTTAATGATCATGACCAGTGGTGTCTGGCCAGAATTGTCTGGAACAGAGAAGCGACACTGGCTCAAATCACATCAACATTTATTGCAGGAGGTACCAGACGCATTACCAGCAGGTCACTGCAGTGTTCTTTAGCTTCCATGAAATATGGAAGCAGTAGACTCACCAGAGTGCCCATTATAACACTGATTCCAGACACAGCACCTCACCTGGGTCCATGACATTGCTAATTGGACCCTGGAGGACTGTCAACATGTGGCGAGATCAGATGAGTCACGGTTCCAGTTTCGGGTTGATGGTAGGGTTCGGGTGTGGGGCAGACTCCATGAGGACATGGACCCCAGATGTCAGCAAGGCATCATGCAGGCTAGTGGTAGTTCCATAATGGCATGGGGTGTGTTCACTTAGCATGGGTTGGGTCTGCTGGTCCACCTGAACACGTCATTGGCCAGTAGCCGATATGTTGCACTGCTTGGTGACCATTTGCAGCCCTTCATATACTTCATGTACCTCCACAATGGAGGAAAATTCCAGCAGGAAAATGCACCATTTCATCAGTCCCAAGTTGTCCAGAATTGGTTAGAGGAGCATTCTGGAGAGTTCAGGGGAATGGTAGGTAGGGCCATCACATTCACCCGACATGAAACGAACCGAGTATTTATGGGACATGGTGGAAAGGTCCACTGGCACCCAAGAAAAATGAGAGAGCTGTGGGAAGCTATCCAGATGGCATGGATAAACATCTCTCCAGAGGTCTTCTGTCCACCTGTGGAATTGTTACCATGTCGAGTTGCTGAACTTCTTTGGGCTAGAGGAGGTCCTACACGATACTATGCATCTATCCTATGACTTTTAGCACTTCAGTGTAAAAAAACAAGTACATAAAATACTCATATTGAGGCACTTCAGATTAAAAAATAGCCTTTATTAGATAATTAAAAAAATATATATAATTATAAAATACCAAAATACACAAAATTTTACGTAACAGACTTACATAGATGTAATAATAAAAAGCTTAGGATAAAGTTCTAAGGTAGGGTTTGGAGTTTGGTAAAACACCGAATTGAAAATGAATGTGATAGTTAAGTGATAGCATAATTATCACTTAACTATCGCGGGGAAAGGCTACTCAATTAAATAGCCTTTTTCCCGCCTGAAAAATCAGGACTCACACGCGGAAACACACTGATTCCGTGTACACTACAGAATCAATTTTTTTTTCCCTGAGCGCAAGCCCGATTTGGTGTTTTTGCCGTGACCTTTACGTCGCAGCTCCATGAGCTGTGAGGTTCAGTCCGACTGCAGGGAATCACGCGTGGGGTAATCCTCGCTAATTGAATAGCTCCAGCACGGCAATTAGCTGTAATAAACCCTGCAGCTAATTGAATAGTGTGTTTGTTCATCATGGGACTGACTCAGAGCGACATGCAATGCCAATGTTCACGGAGTTGAGTGAATCTGTGGTACTGTGCATGCGTGAAAATCCCTTAAAACTCATACGGCACATGCGTTACACAATGTGCACACACAAAGATGCAGTCGTGATTGATACGTCTGGTATCAGAAATGTTTTGGAAAAGTTCTGGGCTTTCCTAGGAGGTGTCTATTAATGTGTGCAGAAATGGTCCATCTCATGGGCGTGTTATGGGAGTATCACGGGTGTGTCAGTGAGAGCGGCTGTATACACAGATGCACAGTCACTAACAAAGGAGGCCATACTCAGACTGAAAAACTGGTGCAAGTTTCCATGGTGCGACCGATGGTGATGTCTAAAGATGCAGCGATGGTCATACAGTGTATATGGACGCTCGGAGTGGGCATCTCAGTTCTTGCATATTCCTGCGCAGATGTACACAAGGGAAGGGCTTTGTATCGGCATTTCCATAAAGCAAAAAAAGCTGCTACGGCTGCAGCTGTGTCCGACTCTGCTTAGAATTGTAAATATTTTAATCAATTACAATGAATCAATTACAATGATTTGAATAAATGTAACACTTTTTAAATTACAACTCAGGTGAATAGGGTCAAAAGTGAAAATGAAACATTTTGAATCCTGCAGAAATGTGTGATTGGGAAGAACTCTGGGGAGCCTATAGTAAGGGGGTGGCCTTATTTGAGCCTTAAGCTAGCCCTTGTAAATGTGCTTGCTTTTATTGCCTTTTTATTTTACAACCAAAGCAATAAATAAAGAAACAAATCACCTTGTCCCATATCTGTTTACTAGATCTGGTTCTCAAGTCTTTCTTGACTGCACACGGTAAGCTGTTATTTCTGTAATTGCTGTTTTATAGAAATAAATCTATATTGCATGTCTGGAAGCCTCTGACCTAACATACACTATCAGGATGAAGTGGGGCTGTTATATTAAATAAAATAACTTCAAAACTTTGAGAACATTTGCACTTGGTGGGTGAACTGCCCCCGCACTTTGTATTCCTCTTATCCATTCATTCAGGATTTGTAAGGACTTACAACACCAATTAAACGTTTGTATTGCAGTATTCAGTTGTGTTTTTAGAATATATAGATGTGTGAGTGTGTGGGTAGGTATTGGATATTGGAGGGGGATTTTCACCCCTTCTTGTTTTTTGCTTCTTCTGTTATCTGTAAAATGTAATCAATAAACCTGCTGTAAAATAAAACTTATTAGTAACCGGCATATCAACCTCCATGGGGCTGCTTTGTGGTCGGAAATGGAGGGATATCTGCTACGGATATCATAAATCTTGTGGATCCATTATAATTGCAGGTATGTTTGGGGGGGGGATGTAGTCAGGAAGCCGTTGGTCTAAATGCCGCCTGTCGGCTTCCCGACTGTCTAATCCCGGCAAAGTACTAATGACAGGCGTCGAAATCCCGACGCCAGTTATTATACCTATGTCAGGAGACCTACGCCCGGCATACCGAACAAAGGTTTTAGTGATCCCGGGGGGACTTAGGGTGAGGCCTTCCCCCCTGGGAGGGTTAGGTTTAGGCTAGGGGAAGGGGGGGGTTAAGGTTAGGCACCTCCGGGGGGAGGAAAGGGTTAGGCACCCCACCGGGAGACTTAGGTTTAGGCTGCGGGGAAGGGGGAGTTAGGTTTAGGCACTTAGAGGGGGGATTAGGGTAAGGCACATGGGGGGGAGGTTAGGGTTAGGCACCCCTAAAGGAGGGTTACGGGGAGGAATTAGGTTAGCGATACTCACCTAATTAGCATTCGAGATCTTCACTGGTGTCGGGCTTACGTTATCGGGATTTGAACCGCCGTCCATGCGGCTGGCGGTAATACCTACTAAACCCATTGGGAGGATACCCCGCTAACAGTGTCCAGCTTACCTTAGTTTGGGAAGCCCTGTGTCTAGATTCTGGTGTCGGGATCTAGATGGACGTCGGGATATAGATGCCTGTATTTAGTCCCGCGTCGGGATTTAGACGCCAGGATTTAGTCAGACGGCTTCCCGGCCGTCAGCATTTTGACCGCATCCCTTAATAATACTGTAATGGATTTTGCTGAAGAACATTTCGCTAAACTTCCCTTGAAAAGTTACAGTAGCATACTCGTAATTATGTGTTTAATAATCTAGCCTCAGTAGACTGAGAATGTGTTACATACTGACTGAGGCTGACTTACCGTAGTAGTCGACAAACAAGTGCAATACACAATCATATTTCCTTCACAGCAGGTCATATTTATTTTTTGCATATATCTAGAACACATAATTGTTTTTTAAAAGCTTAAACCTTACTTCACTTCAGAAAATAGAAAAGTAGTGTACATACTAGCACATACATACATACATAATGATAAAACTGTATTGTATATAAGACAAAGCAGTATTAAAAAAATACAATTGCAAACTGACATATTGATGATGCCCTTTGTCAGGTCCCCTGTAGCACAATTAACCCAGAAAACAACTGCTTGGCAAAAGCCTGTGATGCAGGGATTGCAACTAGTTACAAGTAAATGTAGGGCCAGACAAGAGAGGCTAGATAAAACTGTATAATACAGTATTAAAGAAAATACAATAAATTACAAAAATACAAACTGGCTGATTGACTACAGCACTACTGCTACAGGTAAGTAATGAGCCTTAAGAGGGATAATATTTAGCTAATAAGTGGGATTTTCCTGATTTACAGTTGATGTTTACTTATCTCTGTTTATTTTTAGGAATTCATATGCCACATTGTGCATGCCCCCCATTTCACATTATAAGCCAGATTGTGCATGCCCCCCATTTCACATTATATGCCACATTGTGCATGCCCCCCCATTTCACATTACATGCCACATTGTGCATGTCCCCCATTTCACATTATACGCCACATTGTGCATGTTCCCCATTTCACATTATATGCCACATTGTCCATGCCCCCCATTTCACATTATATGCCACATTGTGCATGCCCCCCATTTCACATTATATGCCACACTGTGCATGCCCCCATTTCACATTATATGCCACACTGTGCATGCCCCATTTCACATTATAGGCCAGATTGTGCATGCCCCCCATTTCACATTATAGGCCACATTGTGCATGCCCCCCATTTCACATTATACACCACATTGTGCATGCCTCCCATTTCACATTATAGGCCACATTGTGCATGCCCCCCATTTCACATTATATGCCACATTGTGCATGCCCCCCATTTCACATTATAGGCCACATTGTGCATGCCCCCCATTTCACATTATAGGCCACATTGTGCATGCCCCCCATTTCACATTATAGGCCACATTGTGCATGCCCCCCCATTTCACATTATAGGTCTTATTGTGCATGCCCACCCCATTTCACATTATATGCCACATTGTGCATGCCCCCCATTTCACATTATATGCCACATTGTGCATGCCCCCCATTTAACATTTTAGGCCACATTGTGCATGCCCCCCATTTCACATTATAGGCCACATTGTGCATGCCCCCCATTTCACATTATAGGCCACATTGTGCATGCCCCCCATTTCACATTATAGGCCACATTGTGCATGCCCCCATTTCACATTTTAGGCCACATTGTGCATGCCCCCCATTTCACATTTTAGGCCACATTGTGCATGCCCCCCCATTTCACATTATAGGCCACATTGTGCATGCCCCCCATTTCACATTTTAGGCCACATTGTGCATGCCCCCCATTTCACATTTTAGGCAACATTGTGCATGCCCCCCATTTCACATTTTAGGCCACATTGTGCATGCCCCCCCATTTCACATTATGTCACATTGTGCATGCCCCCCCATTTCACATTATATGCCACATTGTGCATGCCCCCCATTTCACATTATATGCCACATTGTGCATGCCCCCCATTTCACATTATATGCCAGATTGTGCAAGCCCCCCATTTCACATTATATGCCACATTGTGCATGCCCCCCCATTTCACATTACATGCCACATTGTGCATGTCCCCCATTTCACATTATATGCCACATTGTGCATGCCCCCCATTTCACATTACATGCCACATTGTGCATGTCCCCCATTTCACATTATATGCCACATTGTGCATGCCCCCCATTTCACATTATATGCCACATTGTGCATGCCCCCCCATTTCACATTATATGCCACATTGTGTATGCCCCCCATTTCACATTATATGCCACATTGTGCATGCCCCCATTTCACATTATATGCCACATTGTGCATGCCCCCCATTTCACATTAAATCCCGACGCGGGACTAAATACAGGCATCTATATCCCGACGTCCATCTAGATCCCGACACCAGAATCTAGACACAGGGCTTTCCAAACTAAGGTAAGCTGGACACTGTTAGCAGGGTATCCTCCCAAAGGGTTTAGTAGGTAATACCGCCAGCCGCATGGACGGCGGTTAAAATCCCGACAACGTAAGCCCGACACCAGTGAAGATCTCGACTGCTAATTAGGTGAGTATCGCTAACCTAATTCCTCCCCGTAACCCTCCTTTAGGGGTGCCTGACCCTAACCTCCCCCCCATGTGCCTTACCCTAATCCCCCCTCTAAGTGCCTAAACCTAACTCCCCCTTCCCCGCAGCCTAAACCCTATCCTCCCCCCGGAGGTGCCTAACCTTAACCCCCCCCTTCCCCTAGCCTAATCCTAACCCTCCCAGGGGGGAAGGCCTCACCCTAAGTCCCCCCGGGATCCCTAAAACCTTTGTTCGGTATGCCGGGCGTAGGTTTCCTGACATAGGTATAATAACTGGCGTCGGGATTTCGATGCCTGTCATTAGTACTTTGCCGGGATTAGACAGTCGGGAAGCCGACAGGCGGCATTTAGACCAACGGCTTCCTGACTACATCCCCCCCCAAAACATTTCACATTATATGCCACATTGTGCATGCCCCCCATTTCACATTATATGCCACATTGTGCATGCCCCCATTTCACATTATATGCCACATTGTGCATGCCCCCCATTTCACATTATATGCCACATTGTGCATGCCCCCCATTTCACATTATATGTCACATTGTGCATGCCCCCCATTTCACATTATATGCCACATTGTGCATGCCCCCATTTCACATTATATGCCACACTGTGCATGCCCCCATTTCACATTATATGCCACACTGTGCATGCCCCATTTCACATTATAGGCCAGATTGTGCATGCCCCCCATTTCACATTATAGGCCACATTGTGCATGCCCCCCATTTCACATTATACACCACATTGTGCATGCCTCCCATTTCACATTATAGGCCACATTGTGCATGCCCCCCATTTCACATTATATGCCACATTGTGCATGCCCCCCATTTCACATTATAGGCCACATTGTGCATGCCCCCCATTTCACATTATAGGCCACATTGTGCATGCCCCCCATTTCACATTATAGGCCACATTGTGCATGCCCCCCCATTTCACATTATAGGTCTTATTGTGCATGCCCCCCCCATTTCACATTATATGCCACATTGTGCATGCCCCCCATTTCACATTATATGCCACATTGTGCATGCCCCCCATTTAACATTTTAGGCCACATTGTGCATGCCCCCCATTTCACATTATAGGCCACATTGTGCATGCCCCCCATTTCACATTATAGGCCACATTGTGCATGCCCCCCATTTCACATTATAGGCCACATTGTGCATGCCCCCATTTCACATTTTAGGCCACATTGTGCATGCCCCCCATTTCACATTTTAGGCCACATTGTGCATGCCCCCCCATTTCACATTATAGGCCACATTGTGCATGCCCCCCATTTCACATTTTAGGCCACATTGTGCATGCCCCCCATTTCACATTTTAGGCAACATTGTGCATGCCCCCCATTTCACATTTTAGGCCACATTGTGCATGCCCCCCCATTTCACATTATGTCACATTGTGCATGCCCCCCCATTTCACATTATATGCCACATTGTGCATGCCCCCCATTTCACATTATATGCCACATTGTGCATGCCCCCCATTTCACATTATATGCCAGATTGTGCAAGCCCCCCATTTCACATTATATGCCACATTGTGCATGCCCCCCCATTTCACATTACATGCCACATTGTGCATGTCCCCCATTTCACATTATATGCCACATTGTGCATGCCCCCCATTTCACATTACATGCCACATTGTGCATGTCCCCCATTTCACATTATATGCCACATTGTGCATGCCCCCCATTTCACATTATATGCCACATTGTGCATGCCCCCCCATTTCACATTATATGCCACATTGTGTATGCCCCCCATTTCACATTATATGCCACATTGTGCATGCCCCCATTTCACATTATATGCCACATTGTGCATGCCCCCCATTTCACATTAAATCCCGACGCGGGACTAAATACAGGCATCTATATCCCGACGTCCATCTAGATCCCGACACCAGAATCTAGACACAGGGCTTTCCAAACTAAGGTAAGCTGGACACTGTTAGCAGGGTATCCTCCCAAAGGGTTTAGTAGGTAATACCGCCAGCCGCATGGACGGCGGTTAAAATCCCGACAACGTAAGCCCGACACCAGTGAAGATCTCGACTGCTAATTAGGTGAGTATCGCTAACCTAATTCCTCCCCGTAACCCTCCTTTAGGGGTGCCTAACCCTAACCTCCCCCCCATGTGCCTTACCCTAATCCCCCCTCTAAGTGCCTAAACCTAACTCCCCCTTCCCCGCAGCCTAAACCCTATCCTCCCCCCGGAGGTGCCTAACCTTAACCCCCCCCTTCCCCTAGCCTAAACCTAACCCTCCCAGGGGGGAAGGCCTCACCCTAAGTCCCCCCGGGATCCCTAAAACCTTTGTTCGGTATGCCGGGCGTAGGTTTCCTGACATAGGTATAATAACTGGCGTCGGGATTTCGATGCCTGTCATTAGTACTTTGCCGGGATTAGACAGTCGGGAAGCCGACAGGCGGCATTTAGACCAACGGCTTCCTGACTACATCCCCCCCCCAAACATTTCACATTATATGCCACATTGTGCATGCCCCCCATTTCACATTATATGCCACATTGTGCATGCCCCCATTTCACATTATATGCCACATTGTGCATGCCCCCCATTTCACATTATATGCCACATTGTGCATGCCCCCCATTTCACATTATATGTCACATTGTGCATGCCCCCCATTTCACATTATATGCCACATTGTGCATGCCCCCATTTCACATTTTATGCCACATTGTGCATACCCCCCATTTCACATTATATGCCACATTGTGCATGCTCCCCCATTTCACATTATATGCCACATTGTGCATGCTCCCCATTTCACATTATATGCCACATTGTGCATGCCCCCCCATTTCACATTATATGCCACATTGTGCATACCCCCCATTTCACATTATGTGCCCCCCCATTTCACATTATATGCCACATTGTGCATGTCCCCCATTTCACATTATATGCCACATTGTGCATGCTCCCCATTTCACATTATATGCCACATTGTGCATGCCCCCCCATTTCACATTATATGCCACATTGTGCATACCCCCCATTTCACATTATGTGCCCCCCCATTTCACATTATATGCCACATTGTGCATGTCCCCCATTTCACATTATAGGCCACATTGTGCATGCCCCCCCATTTCACATTATATGCCACATTGTGCATGTCCCCCATTTCACATTATATGCCACATTGTGCATGCCCCCCATTTCACATTATATGTCACATTGTGCATGCCCCCCCATTTCACATTATAGGCCACATTGTGCATGTCCCCATTTCACATTTTATGTCACATTGTGCATGCCCCCCCCCATTTCACATTATAGGCCACATTGTGCATGCCCTCCAATTCTAATGATATGTCACATTGTGCATGCCCCCCATTTCACATTATATGCCACATTGTGCATGCCCCCCATTTCACATTATATGCCACATTGTGCATGCCCCCCATTTCACATTACATGCCACATTGTGCATGCCCCCATTTCACATTATAGGCCACATTGTGCATTCCCCTCATTTCACATTATAGGCCACATTGTGCATGCCCCCCCATTTCACATTATAGGCCACACTGTGCATGCCCCCATTTCACATTATAGGCCACATTGTGCATGCCCCCCACTTCACATTTTAGGCCACATTGTGCATGCCCCCCATTTCACATTTTAGGCCACATTGTGCATGCCCCCCATTTCACATTTTATGCCACATTGTGCATGCCCCCCATTTCACATTTTAGGCCACATTGTGCATGCCCCCCCATTTCACATTATGTGACATTGTGCATGCCCCCCCATTTCACATTATATGCCACATTGTGCATGCCGCCCATTTCACATTATATGTCACATTGTGCATGCCCCCCCATTTCACATTATATGCCACATTGTGCATGTCCCCATTTCACATTATATGTCACATTGTGCATGCCCCCCCATTTCACATTATATGCCACATTGTGTATGCCCTCCAATTCTAATGATATGTCACATTGTGCATGCCCCCCATTTCACATTATAGGCCACATTGTGCATGCCCCCCATTTCACATTATATGTCACATTGTGCATGCCCCCCCATTTCACATTATATGCCACATTGTGTATGCCCTCCAATTCTAATGATATGTCACATTGTGCATGCCCCCCCATTTCACATTATAGGCCACATTGTGCATGCCCCCCATTTCACATTATATGTCACATTGTGCATGCCCCCCCATTTCACATTATATGCCACATTGTGCATGCCCCCCATTTCACATTATATGTCACATTGTGCATGCCCCCCATTTCACATTATATGCCACATTGTGCATGCCCTCCAATTCTAATGATATGCCACATTGTGCATGCCCCCAATATTATTTATATTTATGCACCAAGTGACAGTAATAATGGTGATAATGTCATCTCCTCCTTACCCTTGGTATGATAATGGTGGTATAGTATTCAGAGTGTCTCATTCACTGCCTCCAACTGGTGCCCTCCCTCCAGCCCAGAGATCTCTGGCAGTGTCAGCGCCGAGCAATGTTTTACTCTCCTCAGTCCAGTCTCCACAGACACCTCCACGACCTGTATCCCGTGTCACAACTTACAAGGCATGGGTGATGCCCCGGGTCCCTAGATACTACAATTATCGTGGTCTCACGAGATCCCGCGCGCACTCAGCTCATTGGGCGGGGGGTGGCTGAGGGACACTTGGGAAGGAAGGAAAAAAGAGCTGATGCATCCGAACACAACAGATCCAGCTATTTCGCCTTGTCATTATTTGTCAGGGCATCATGAACACAGATTTTGCAGTAAAGTGTAAAACTGCAGTCGATAAATACTTTTAGTCAAATTTTTGTTAACAAAATTAACACTGCTAAGGTGGATAAAAAAGTATAGCTATTTCTTCCTGTAATTGTGAATGGCCTCCTAAGTAAACACATCAGCCAAAACGGCTGAAACAGTTATACTGCTTATGAGATGGACAAATTCCCGACCTAGTGTCATATACAAATACTGTACGGCAAAACTAAAATGATTTAACTATAAAATGATCAATATGCAGCCTATTAATGTATAATCACTACTGCTAGACTGAACACAGTAGAGCTGCATAATCTATTAAATCCCAGACACACTAGTAGTGAATACAAAACATGCAATTGCAACATTAATGCCATGGTTTGCCCTTTACAAATTACTTTTATTATCAACAAAAGATCTCAAACCTTCAATCCTCTTGGCTGCTCTACAACTACAATTTAGCCAACATAAAATTGCACCATGAAGAATTTATACCACCAATTTTCTGTTTAAAGGGCCATAAATGCAATTTCAAGCCTATTAAGTAGTCTAAGGCTTCAGTACAAGCTTGAAGCATGCATAACTCAGCAGGTAAGTATTTCCTGTTACAGTATTTACAGACACTTTGCACAACAATTTCTGAAAATCATATTTCTGCCTAGTAATTGAAACATACAGTATAATAGAAGGGAAAAAAGAAGATGACACCTGGTTTATCAGACATATGAGAGACCTTAAGTTAATAGGGCAGGTGAGTTCAAAAGAGCACATCTGTATGGAGCTAATTAGAATAAAGCAGCTGTAGCAGTACTTTAACACTTCCACAAAACCTTTAGAGACCAAATAAACTTAACATACTGTATTATAACAATTAGATACATTCTGGGTCATTAAAAAATAAATAAATATTTAGCAAAATCCCCAGAAACTTCAATACATATGTGACCTGAGTTGACTTTGATTTTATGTTATAAGCAATATAAGCCAAATATTATTACTCTCTGCGACCAGCCTTTAACCCCTTTGCTGTGGATGATATATCCCACTCATCATCCACAGCAAAGTAGACAAAGAAAAAATACCTTCTTGGTGTGCATGTCTCCCTATCTCACCAACCCTGGCACAGAAAGAGACGGGGGCACCCATATTTGAGAGGGGAGCCCACTTTTTCAAATTACGTGGCCCAGTAGTAGCTATTGTCTGGTGAAAAAACAAGATACAATGTGTGTGGGTACCACATTAAAAAACAGTAATATTTATGTTAAAAGGTGACGAGCGTTAATATGGCATCAGCACAAGGGGGAGAAAACTCCTCAGCAGCAAAGGGGTTAAAAGAAGGTAAAATAGACAATCGGTATGGTCCTAATGAAAAAGTATGGGTGTTACAGAGCTGCGTACCAACCCCAGTGTCCTCTGACCTTACCGATATGACCCCAATAGAAACAAGCTGGAAACTGTAGGTCAGATAATAAAGGTGTACTTCTATACAATATTGGTTTCTAGTAACTGGGCAAAAGAAGGACAGTAGGGATTTATGGATTAGCCAGGCAATAGTACTGTATAATATTTATACAGTACAGTATAAGTTTCACATTATTAGATTTGAGCTAAGTTTACAGACCAGAACCTATTTTGTTTTTCCTACCTATTTGTAGGCTGTATTTCACACAATAGAAGGTGCGTGTCCACTTCCTGGTCCTTGGAACTACCCCTTGGAGACATGAATACCTTTACAGGGACACTGGAAATGGTCACGGTGTATAATACTAACCTCCAAGATCAACCTAACCCTCTAGGACCAGAGCCATTGTAAATTGAAATTTGTACCTTTTTCTCTACAACAATGCTCATATAAGCTTCATTTATGTCCTAAATTAATTATTGGGATAGTTTTTGCATCATGTGTCACTATCATACATCTGTTTTTATTTGCCTGGTTGAAGTGCATGTAAAAAATTCCAGGAAGGTGCAATGGAAACATATTGAAAGTATAGGGAAGGCCTGATCTCTATCACCTTTCAGGATGAGGAAGAATTAGGTTCATTTGTGGAAAGAAACATGCAAAATGCACGCTCTCCGCCCCTTGAAACTGAATTAAATATTCCCGTATACAGGGGCGTATCTACCCCTTGGACAGGATGGCACTCGCCAGGGGCGCCGGATGAGGGAGGGGGGGCACCGCCCGGCGTGAGAACTATGACCGCACTCCTGGAGAGAAGTTGCCGCTCGATGCCTCGCCCTGGGATGGGTGCTCACCTCTCTGGCACCAGTAACAGCCCTGGAAAGGGGCAAGGTTACCAAATATAAATGACAGCAGCAACAAGCAAACACCGCAGTCATGCGTGGACACCTCAGGCAATAAGGACCTGCTGGAAGGGTGGGTCAGTCGGGTTGAATCTAAAGGAAATGGGTGTACTAGTAATCGAACACTAGGAGTGCGCAGGTGGACGGATGGGGTTGCCAGTCAGGTATTCTGCTCAGACACATCGGGGCCAGCCCCAACATGGAAGGAGTGGCCCCAGGAGAACAGTGACACAGGCAGCAGATCGTACACCACAACACCAAAGTCTCAGTGATGGATCCGAGCGGGGGGGGGGGGGCACACGCAGTCACAAGTGAAGTAGGAGGAGGGGCTGGTTCTGGTGACATCCCCATCACGGCTCCTCCCAGCACTCTTTGATGCAGACCCTACTGTCTCCTTCTCTTCTAACTGGTTCACCGAGTCTGCTCTGCATGCATCGGGTGCATTTGCGGTCATTCGTTGTAAAACAAGGGGTGGCTATTCAAATGAACCGTTCGCTAATTGCGGTCTGTTCACGCCTCTAAGTCTGAACGAGCGAGCAAAACTTGCGGTTGCAATTTTGAAAAATACGCCCCCTGGCCGCTCGCATCCTACATTATGTCCGCTATTTATTAGATTAATCGAGCACATCGAACAGCGTATGAACTGCTCGCTATTCTTGTGGCTGGTTTTTTCAACCGCTATTTTGCGATCAGTTCGGGGTAAAAAAAACCAAGTGACGTGGTCAATGACGCTGCTGTATTAATTATGCACTCCCTTAAAACACCCGTTTTGACCTTTAAGCACGCCTGCGATCTAATTCCACACCCCCGTTTTCAAGCACCTTCCCCTGTTACCACCCACATACGCCTCCTTCTGTCACTCAAAATAGCAGGCATTCGCTATATAGCGAACAAACGATTTTCGGCCACACTGACTGGTTCGCGCATGCGTATTACAATCCGTACGCATGCGCAGATGTGCGAACATCGGTCAGAACGAATGAGCGGCCGCTTACGAGCGGCTCTGAATCAGGCCCTCAGTCTTTCAGCATAGGTGAGCTTCAATGAAAGTGCTCCACAGGCAACTCCATTAAACTTGGAAGAACCATGTGCATTTCTCAGAATCAGCACAAAAATATGTGTAAGCAGCATTATCACTGCAGGACTCGCACTTTGCACTTGGGGGGTGATTCATCTGCAGATGCATTTGCTATAGCAGCTGCTAACATGGTAGCAGCTGTGATAGCACTAATATGGTAAAGCAACAGGTGGCATCATGCTTCCTGCATGCATTACAGATGTGGGCTGCGTCCTTGGACACAGCATCAGATCAACTGCACTTCCATTGGCTGGCTTAGTCACATTGAGGTCACGCAAGCCGGCCTCCGCAGATCAGTAAAAGAGACCAGGAAATCTCATCAGCTGACAGAGATCCTGGCCTCTCCACTTCCCCTCAATGGTGGCGTCTTGGGAAACAGAGGTCATCGCCATTATCTCCCCACTCAGAAAAGGCAACAGACTGGCAATCACTGACAGTCTACTGCCAGACTGTGTGTGGGATCGCAGACTCGTACTGCACATGCGTGTAAGCCTGTCACTGTGTCTGCAGCTGAATCATCCCCTTAGCTCCTAATGACTTCTTAAGGTTGGCACACTGGGCATAATTGCTAACCCTCCCCCAATGCCAAATACCTCTATGGTTGCTGTCATTCAAAATATATATTGCATGCGTTTATAATAGAAATAGATGCATCAGGAGTAAACCAAAAGGATAGATAAGATAATATCCTCAGTTTAGTCTTATTAATTCGGTTACTATAAGGACAAGACCTAATACTCCTTGTATTGCAGAAGGGTAGGATTTAAGGGGTTCAATCAAACCCAACTGCTATGGGTGTGGAACTAAAAATTTAAGTGGAATGTGGTGCATAAAAGTTCTTACAGCTAGTGCTATTTTTCAGCAGGAAACCTCTCGTTAACAATGATGTAATGTCCTGGGACAAAATTAATTTTCCTTAAGAAAAGTTTATAGTCCCTTTTGCCATCTTTTCTAAATACTGTATACAGGGGCGGATTGGGCCCCCGGGAAAGCTGGGCATGTCCCATGCACCCCTCTGCCAGGCCGGACGGCTGCTGCTGCGATCGGAGCTCAACTCAGCTGCTCAACAGGAGCTCAACAGGCAGCTGTCAGAGCGAGGCCGGCAGCTGTAGTTAAAGTTAATGGTCATGGGACAGGAGGGCTGCTGCACATGCTGACTCAGACACTGCAGCTCCTCCCATGGCCCTAGAGCTAGTAGGTTACGGCCCCACCTCCAGCTGTGATAAGCCAGCAACACAGGAGCTGGTAAATTGTCAGGGACACGCAGGATTGGGGCGAGCTAGTAAGGGGCACACATAGTTGGGGTGGGCTGCACAGGAGGACACTGGGACACTTACTCGGCTGGTCCTATTTTAAATGCTTTGTGCCAGCGAGTCTTTCCCCTCTGTCATTGGGGAGGATGATGTTTTTTTATTATTATTATTTTACAGTAGTAGTTGGTTGTGAGGCATTTGCTCTGCTGCACGGCCCCTACCTTTCAGCTTCCCCCATACAGTGTGAGACTGTGAGTGGAGACCTGACTCATCATCTGTCTCCTTCCTCTGCACAGCGGGGCTCCTCCCATTCCTCCTTGCAGACAGTGTTAAGGTGCGTACACACTGGGCGATAAAGTGGACGACTGAACGATAACGATATCGTTATCGTTCAGTCGTCCACTTTATCATCCATTTTTAACCCCAAAACGAAGAACGATAACGACGACGCCCGTTCCCGCGGGTCGTTCGTCATCATCGTTCATCGGGCTGACATGCAGGCCAACCTGACGATCTCGTCAGGTTGCTGCATGTTGGGGAATGGGGGAGAGAGCCCGGCGCTGAACGATATCGTTAAAGATATCGTTCAGTGGCTGTGCTCAGTGTCATGAAAGACATTGAGCACAGCCTGCCGGGGACACACTACACGATATCGCTCAGGGAGCATATCGTGTAGTCTGTACGCACCTTTACAGTACCTCCCCTCATTTCTCTGCAGAGCGGGATGTTGTTGTTCTTCCAAGTTCTAACAGCTCCCTTGTATCAGAGGTGTGCCAGTGCTGGCTGAATGATACACATAGAAAGGTAATGACCTGTGGGGAGTGAGCTGATATGTAGTATAACTGAGGGAAGTTACTGATGCATACCTCCCAAATGTCCCACTTCCAGCGAGACAGTCCCGTTTTTCTGGGACTGTCCCGCTGTCCCGCCCATGGGCCGCAGTGTCCCGCGGTAGGGGGGAGTTTGGGTACAGCACAAACCGCTGCTCTGCATAGCAGAGCAGTGGGTGTGCAGGAGGAGAACAGATCGTGTAGGGAGAGCCTAGGGGCTGCCCAGCGTCTCGGAGAGTGCTGGGCACACCCCCAAAGTGACGAAAACGGGGGAAGCTGCGAGGCTCCACCCCATTTTCAGCTGACTCCGCCCCTTATCCCAGAAGCTACGCCCCCTGTTCCTCTGCTGATGAGGGAGTCAGGTATGATCATATGGGAGAGGGGTTTAATAATCTTAGCAGTTATGTTCATGCATGCCTTGCCCTGGATGCATTATATCCAACCCCTGCAATACCTTTATTATTGTACTGTATGCACCAGATGGGGGCACTGCAGGGGGACCTGTACCCATCTCAACTGGCAGTGCCACTGCATGTAGAACTTCATGGTCTTGCCCCATTTCCAGCACTGCCTGAGTGATATGGCTGGGAATGGCTCTCTCTTCCCTCTCTCTGTAGCTTTCCTATGACTGACTGTACCTTTCTTCTGTCTGTCTCCCCTTCTTCCTTAAGTCTCTTCCCTCTGTCTTCTCTCTTTCTGTCTCTTCCCTCAGTGTCTCTCTTCTTACTTTCCTCTCACATCCTCTGTCTGTCTGTCTCTTTCTCCTATCTGTGTCTCTGCCAGTATTGTGTTTCTGTTGGATATATGTATTGGAGTTTTTAGGGTACTCTATCTGTGGGGTAACATGCATTTATTGACAGTATTGTGTTTCTGTTGGATATATATATTGGAGTTTTTAGGGTACTCTGTGGGGGTACATACATTTATTGACAGTGTTGTATTTCTGTTGCATATATGTATGTATTGGAGATTTTAGGGTACTCTCTGGGGGTACATGCATTTATAGAGGAGACTTTATTTAGTGCATAGAGCAGCTTACATTGGACGACCCATACATATTTTCAGAATAGGTAAACTGTCATCTGTCAGTGTCATACCCATTTAATGTCAGTCGCTGAGGTGTGAGGATGTATTGCTGATGAGTATAGATGACAGTACAGATGGGTCATCTTACTCCTTGCGCGTTAAACAGCCCTTCTAGTAGCACAATGCCATGGCGTGACTCTGTATCGCTGAGCATCTTTTCTGCAACTGTTTACCTTCAAATGCGTTTTATTTATACAGTGATGCAACTAGATACTACAAGCAGCTTCTGCTGATTAAAATGATATGCAGCATGCCTATGTTCTCTGAGCAAGTGCGGGTGTATCTGCATTCCAAAAAGCTGCGTTACAGTGTCAGTGGCTGTAACACTGTAACGTAGTGTTTTGCATGCAGATACAGCCGCAGTAGCACACAGAACATAGGCATGCTGCACATCATTTTAATCAGCAGAAGCTGCTTGTAGTATCTAATCTATCTAATCGCATCACTGTGTAAATAAGAAGCATTTGAAGGTAAATAGTCGCACAAAAGACGCTCTGCGCTACCAAGTCACATGGAGCTCCTGCGTTATGTGTGGTGCGACTTGTAGCGCACGGAGGATAGATGTATGTGGACACATCTGTAACTGTTACTTATTTGTGGATTTTTTTATGTACTTTAATAAAGTGAGAGGAAAAAAAGCTGCCTGTTATCTGTCTTTATCTCCTTGTAATGAGGATGATAGTGGTGGTCTCCAGAGCATGGTGCTCAGGGTTAAAGTATGGTGCAGCACAGCCCATTCCCTTGAGCTGAAGCGTATAACACAGACCATGCATAGAGCATCGTTATTACAGAAACTCCTATATCGTCAGTGAGTGGTGAGAATGCACAGCAATGGCCAATGTGGGGCCAATGTATTGTTTTTTTTCTGTAAGGGCCACTGTACTTTATTTTTTTCCTGTGAGGGACAATGTGTGTGTTTTTTTCATGTGGGGACCAACGTCTTTTATTTTTTTCATGTGCAATGTTTTTTGTCTGCGATGGTGTCTGAGTTGCACTTTGCATACATCCTGATGGTGTTCGTACATGGGCCTGATTCAGAGCCGAACGCTCTGACCAGAGCGCTCGCTCTGAATCAGGGCCCTCCTCCATGAAAATGGAGCGTCCTTCTGGACGCTCGCATAGCTGTGGGTGACCACCCACAGCTTATGCGAGCGTCCATGATGATGGTCGCGATGGAAAAGACCATCGCGACCATCGGGCTTGCGACGGAGACCCTGTGGTAGGGTGTCGCTGCCGCAAGCCCTGGAGTGATTTTGGCTCTATCAGAGCCAAAATCACTCCCACTGACATCACTAGTGATGTCAGTGGGGCCAGCTTCAGACGGTACATCGACAGCACGCCCCCTTGGGTGCGAGACCCGGAGCGACGGAGAGCCCGTCGCTATCCCGTTCTCGCGCATGCGCACGACGGAGCTCCCTCCGTCGTGCGCATGCGCAGTGGGGCAACATCGTCCTGCGCTCGCGAGCGGGTCTGAATAACCCCCAGAGTTGCAGCACAGATTCAGATGCATGCACAAGGTAGTGTATTCCCGTATGGTTACATGGGGTTAGCTGATCAGCCATAGATGAAACACTGTATGGGCGTGTTATTGGAGTGACAAGGGCATGTTGCTGATTGCGATTGTGTACAGAGATGCTGAATTGCTCACATTGGAGGCCATGCCCGCATGATCCGCACCTAGCATAGGGATATGCAAGATTCAATGGTGCATCTAAAGATGCACAAAGCATGGTTGCAGCATCTGTTGACACTGGAAAATGGGCATCTCAGTCCTGGCATTTTCGGATGCACAGATGTACACCAGGGAAGGGCTTTGTAGCGGCACTAAAATAAAGTCACTACACAACTGCAGCAAAAGATGCAAAGAAGGTCGCAACTGCGTCCAACTCAGAATCGAGCCCTATAAGGGTTTTTTTCACCCCCTTCAACAGACCCCGCCCCCTTGTCAGATCCCGCCTCAGTTGGGGCTGCATCCAGAAATTTCCCGGGCTGGTTTTCCATCCCAATCCGCCCCTGACTATATATATAGAGAAAGAGAGAGTTCTATAGATTCACCCCCAGTAGCTCCACCCACAGTTTTTTGCAGAAAATAGCCCTGCTTACAGCATTTACATTTACAGAATGTAAGATCTGCACAGCAGTGGAGACATCAGCCTATGAACAGGGAACTTTACAACAGGTTTATCAAGTTGAATTAACTGTACCTGAACCTTTAACCCTTGCAGAACATGCTGCTACTATATTAATCCATATTATTATAATTATAATAATAATAATAATCTTTTCCAATATGTTATTTATGATTAAAGCTTATGGAATAAGGAATGCTAAGCCTACATTTCAGGTGGAGAAGTATCATTTATACTTTTGCAATCCCGGGAATTCTGGAAAAGTGCATAGAATAAATGAAGCTGCAATGCTACCTTAGATTACAAGGGATACAAGTATTTATCAGGTAAATACTAACTGCATGTAGTTCCATCCACATTGACCAGCATTTTCCACGGTATTTCAATGTGGAGATATTTCACTGTGAGAGGAGAGCTAATTATGAACAAAAATAAAAAAATGTATAAGTAAATTCATACAATTCCCTCTTTAATTTTTAAATACTTCCTTACTATACTCTTTTTGTACTAGTTCCACATGTGCAAAACCCACATTTCAACAACTGGTAGCCACTTTGTTCACAGTTTGTAATTGCACAGAATATATCTTGTTACCTTTAAGCTCACCAGCAACCCTGAAATGACGTTTTAGGATAATATTTTTTTCCAACTATGCTCATTTCTGTAGACATCTCACAGCTGTTCAAATAATCTCTAGTAACAGCTGAAGTGGCAATATGAGTATCTAATATTGGTCAGTGTGTGCCTCACAGCCCATAAAACATGGCACCTTTTTGAAGTCCAAGTGGATTCCAGACAATGTGTTCATGAATGTGTTTCCTCAACATAATGGCAGATTTTGTCTTAAACCGCAATAGTAAAAAAAGAAAAGGAAATGTTAGCATGCTGCTTCATGCAATAGCCATTGTATTGCCCGCACAGCTCAGAGGAAGGTCAGATGAGATGATAAGTGTACTGCTGGAAATAAAGCACTAAGGATGGGTTCCCCTTCCTCAGCTAGAAGGAATGTTTGGCAAGTAGCAGCATGGCACTCATTCCCTGAGGTGGCCTGTTTTCTCCTCACTCCTGAGCTGCTGACAGAGAACAGAGAATCATTCTTCTGTGGTGTGCAGCATCAGGAGATGTTGTGTTTCCTTCAACCTCTTCAACAAAAAGATACAGATGGCAGCTGAAGCTGATAGACAGCAGAAGGATGACAGTGTATCAGGGAGTCTGTACAGGTTATGAACTATAAATAATTATACAGATACACAAAGGCCTGCCATCCATTATGTATCCCGACCCCATACTATCTAGCAATACGGAAAATGTGTTGATTCTGCTGGCACATTTATTTTGAATGAAGAGAAAGGAAGATACAACAAATCCTAAATATATATAATATATAAAGGAAACCTGGAGTGAACACAGTCCAACTAAAATACAGAGTAGTGTTATGGATGCTGGCAGGAGTGTGTGTTAAGTCGACATTCAGAATGTTGACATGGACAGAATATTGACCTATGAAATGTCAACATTCACAATGTCGAGACTGACATAATGTTGACAGTCGGCATCTTGATTGTCATTCAAACCCTAAACCTAACCCTCACCGCAGCCGAACCCTAAACCTAAAATAGGCTGTCAACATTGAGTGTCGACATTCTGTAAATGTTGACAGCATGTCAGTGTCGACATTATGACATGTCAGCTGACGTTCTGTCCATATTGACATTCTGAATGCCAACAAACAATGTTGACATTCTGGTGTCGACATTCTGAATGTGGACCTTATGACTACATATCTGCAGGTAGCACAGTTTGTAGGTCAACATACATTTTTTGGGGTATTTTTCACTATTAGGAATGAATAGTTTCTGTGCTCATCTCCCAACATTTTATAGCCAGATCAGGACAAAATAAGCCCTACCCATGATCCACTGGAACCACACCATGGTGCACCAAAACCATGCCCAGGTTTGCCCATTCAGACCCCTTACCCAAACCCCATTGCTTTTCATGCCTTCTTTATCTTTTAGCATGATTATAGTGTTGCTGGACAACTCTGAACTAAGACAAAAGGTGAAATTAGAAACTGCATGAACAGTTTTTCCATTCACATTCCATTATTTTATTAATCTACTAGTATGCCCGTGGCCAAGATTTCGCCAACTTGAACCCAGAACATACGTACGGAAAATGCTTTGCTAGATAATAGCTAGATCATATGTTAATCCGACGGAATCGGGTAATAAAAGATGTGGGTGACCCATAACCGGCTAAGCCACGCCTGGTTTTGTAACTTTTCGCCAATTTGTAAGTATGATGATATGGACTCTGAAGCAAAATGGGCCTTTTCCAGGGGGTATTGCAAGCTAATCTCCTATAGATGCAAATGATAAAGCATTGTTACTCCGCCTCACCCCATCTCCCAGCCTCCCGCCACTAAGCGGCTGCCGGCCACAAACTACAAATTAAAATAAGAGGTCGGTAAGCCATAGAGGAGGATGAATGCCTCCCCCTCACACACACACACTTTGGGTGCACCGCTGTGCACATAGCATTCATAATACTTGTTTTCCTGAGTGGGCACAGCATGGCAACACTACCTCTAGCATCCGGACCAGCAACATGTCTCAGCAGGCCCTACTAGTGGCATCACCAGGGCTGGCGCTAGGCTGTGCTGTGCCCAGCGCCATATTGAGTTGCCGCCCCTTCCCTCCTCCGGTCCCTCCCCCTGAGCTTACATATTTCCTCTACCGCCGAGAGGGTGGGTGGGCGTTTCCTGCGCCCTCCAGATACAGTGGCGATCCAGGCGACGGACCGACTTGCCCGTGCCTGGAGCCGCTACTTGGCATCACAGCATTAAAGCTGAATCAAATGTTCAAGTATTTCTCAGTTCATTTGGCCCCATATCCAATTTTACTCTTCCCATGATCGCTCCCCTTCTGTTCTTTCCCATGTCACCTCCTGTTGGCCTGGATCCCATCCTGGATATCACAACGCTTTCTGAAAGTCAATTTCAAAACTGAAGTCTTTATCTTTCCCCCAGCCTAGGTCCTCCCTCCTTCTCTGTAGACAACATCTCCCTCCCCTCTTTTCCTCTCCCCCAACATACAACCTCTGTATTCTAAGTATCAGACCCTTTTTCACCCAGGAAGATTCTTACCCTATAGACATGTCATAACATAGATTGCTATCATCAAGATCCCCATTACATAACAACTAAATAATACTTAAATTAAACCAGACACAGGACTCACCTTTAGTTGGAATACCTTCTAAAGAGGACAGGTGGAGAAGATTCCCATAGTAACCAATCAGTTTCTAGCTATCATTTTATAAAATGTACTAGATCAGTAGTTTTTAACAGCAGTCCTCAAGTACCAGCAACAGGTTATATATTCTAGATTATTTTTAATCATGCACAGGTGAGCTGATCTCTTTTGCTGGGTAAGTAATTATCCCACCTGTTTCCACATACAGAAATCCATAAACCATGGCCTGTTGTGAGTACTTGAGTTGAGAACCACGGCACTAGATAAATGTTAGAAAGAAGCTTATTGGTTGCTATGGACAACTTCTCCACTTGTCCTCTTTAGACAGTTTGAAGCAGTGTCACTACACCATTTTATTTTATGCCCCATCCTCCCCAAATTCTTCGCACCTATTGTCTACCAATCCTTAAAACCCAGATTATTACAAGTATTATTGCTGTAGACTTTTGGCTAACCTCAGTACCAGATTTGATGTATTCATAATTTTTTACAACTATTTCACATAATATTGTAAATCTTCGAATCTTGCTCAGATGTAGCCTGTATATTCTTATCTGTTGGAGTTTCTATCCAATAAATATTAGCTAAAATGGTATGGAAAAAACTGTATCATACTTAGGGGCTTATGTAATAAGTTGAGATCTGGTGCCGCTACGGGAACTCCTGCAAGTCTTTCTGTAATTTTAAAGCAGCAATCATTTTAAAGGCAAAACCCACTTGCTTTTGTATTGAAAATGGTTGCCGCTTTAAAAATATGGGAAAACTCACAGGAGTTCCCACAACGGCAACAAATCGGACCCTATTACATAAGCCCATTAGTATTTTTATCTCTTATATAATAGTTTGCCAGATAATAATTAGCTTGCAGCTAATTAAAATATGGCTAATTATATATGTAACATTTCTCTACCAACTCTTGGAAACACAAACATTTTATTTGGTAATTGTCTGTCATTTGTAAAATATTATCAAACTTTTTATACTGTATATCAGCTTAAAAAGACTCCATACAAAATACATGGCACACATCTAGAATTACCAAATAATGCCAAATACAGTAAATGTTTGAAGCTATGTTCTATTATTTTTCATAAAAGTAACCAAACCATTAAAGAGTCTTTAAAAAAGCGCAGTCTTCTAATATCAGTTTTTGCTTCTCCACATGTGGTTGACAGAATGAAAAATGGAATTCTTCAGGAAAGTTCCTCTTCTAAATCAGTATCCAAATAACAGTAATTCCTTGTAAGTCAATATATAAAATAAGGAACAAAAGATGCATTGTACCATACATTGGTGGCTTTCAGACCAGCATTTTTGTGTCTATGTTAAGTTGTAAACTAGAGAGTAGTTTCTTGCCCTGACAAATAAATCTGTATTATTCATGTGAGAAAGAAAAGGAAGTGTTTGCTTATTGCATACATCAATGCAGATAAAATGTTATAGTTTTAAAATGTAATTCTCTTAGGTAAAGAATGTAGACTCTTGGATAACTTATCAATAACATGATTAAAAATAGACAAATTGTACATGTCCCACCCATTGTGGAATCCAATGTAATTTGAAGTGAGGGTTACAGAACATCCAGATCAGAGAAACTATATAACTGTCATTTTTTCTGAATATACAGAGATGGAGAAAAATTGTGGATTTGTGAGTAACAATAATTTAGGATGTATAATTATTTTAATAAGGTTCACTTTCCCTGTTAAAGTCAGCGACAGCCAATGCCAGGCCTGTAGCCTTGACTTAAGGCAGGACCGTAACTAGGGTAGTGCGACCTGTGCACAGGGCACCGCAGGGCAGGGAGCACTGTTTGGTCCTGTCAATTTTACTGTTTATTATAATTCTTACTTGTAGCTTCCTCTTCTTTTAACCCCAGCATCTCCTTGCTGCCCAAGGAGTACCCCTATCTCTTCCCTGGCACTTCCCCATGAAGCCATGGCCCTTTTTCAGGTGCACTATCTTATGTCCCTATTTAAAAAATGGAGGGGGGGCGCCAGTGCTCTCTCTGGCACAGGGCACCAAAAAGTCTAGTTACGGCTCTGACTTGAGGTATTCCAGTTGCAGGGAGACGTACATAGCCATAGAGTCTGACATTTTATTGGAAACCCATATTCCAAATATTTAAAGCTAGTAAGACATTGGAGGGATGGAGAAGGATGAGCAAGCGATAAAGAAATGGACAAACTGATCCATAACCCATAGAATAGAAAGCAGAAAGAAATGAAAGTCAGTGAGGAAAAGGAGGAGGTAATCTGCATATACAGCAACCCTGTACTCTCTACCACCAAAAGAAAGCCTTTTAATAGAAGAATGTTTGTGATTTTTACAAGCCAAAGGCTCTATCACTAAGGCAAAGAGAGAAAGTACCAGATACAAAGCCATTCATACTAACCAGTGTGGTGGGGGCAGAGTATGACAATTTTATCCAACTGAGAAATATACTGGACCTACACCCATGGGAAGCCTGTAAATGGGAAAACAAGTGCCTCAGATTGATCAAGGTGGATTTTTCGGCATGAAACTTGTCTGATCTAGATTGACAAACAAGGTGACTATCTGGTGTAACCAAAGAGCAAGGACTATAGTTAGGATTTTAGTATCAGTGAGTTAAAGGGAGATAGGGAGCAGAGGATATTTCCCAGTTTTTGGGAGACATACTGTATAATGAGCGCCTCAGACATGGAGCTTAGTAAAGCTGCTAGTTCATGTAAATTATAAAATAACTCTAGAAGTCTAGGTATATGGAACCTGGCGTGTTTGGCAAACAACTCGACATGTACTCCTATGGATCCTGGAGCATTGGTCGAATGGCCAAGTTGACAGTTAAAGAAGCATCTAAAAAGGATTGAGCCTCCGCAGACAGGGAGAGCAAGTGTATATGGTTAAAATAAGTTGTCAAAGCCTCCTGGTCATATTGCACCCAAGAGGTATAAAGGGCCTTATAATACAGGAGAACTACCTCAGCAATCTCAGGCACTGAGGTTTGAAGCTTGCCCTATTCATCTCGGACAGCAGGATCAGCAGCATTGGCTCTCTCAGCCCATGCCAGAAAGGCCAAAAAAACTCCCAGGCATATTAGTGGAAAAATATTGTGAGTGGCAATCAAAAAGCATATAGACTTATTCAAAAGCAAAGTTTTTTCCATTCATGATAAAACAGAATATAGTGACCTGGGCGCAAAGCTTGAAAAGTCTACTAGGATTGAAAGGCTATTAATAATCACAGATGTAGCGGGGAGCGTAAGTATTTTCAAATAAATTTCTACTTTATTTCTCCCCAAAATATATAAAATTAAATGCATACAATCCAACTGCATAACGCACTAAGGGAAAAGTGCGAGTGCAAGAAAAAATGTAAAGTGCATAAATCCAATTACATAAAGTGCATATGCATATGATTGCAAAGTTATTCTGGATTTCCATGGGACATCAGTGCCATGGGTAAAACAATTATTTTTTAAAAAAGAGTTTAGTAATTCATACCATGTACCGGTGGTATCTTATTCGGGTCTAAAGAACAGGGGTTCTGGATGACACCCTGATCCAGACACTCACAGGCTTTAGGTAGATGGTGGGTACTGCACACTAGCGATGACGCGTTTCGAGCAATAATGCTCTTCCTCAAGGCTATATGATACAGCCTTGAGGAAGAGCATTATTGCTCGAAACGAGCTAGTGTGCAGTACCCACCATCTACCTAAAGCCCGTGAGTGTCTGGATCAGGGCACCCCAATAGTGACTACAGGTGGCAGACCGCTATTTGCGCTCAGAATCCACCCATCTGTCATTTGTATTTTTTCCATTCATGTTGAGCCGCCAGCGAAGTGGCTCTAGAGGAGCCCAGACCATCCAATAAAAAAGCCTGCTACAACTCTCCACAGGAATTTTCTAGTTCAGTTTACTTCCTCCTCAAAAAGGTCTTCAGCTCTGCTTTCTGGCTAATCAGAGAATGCAGCAGGTATGCTCTAAAACTATCCTAGACTATGATCTGGATGTCCGTGGGAATGTTATCAAGGAAATATCCCCAACTTGCCTCCCACTCTCCTCATTTGAGTTAACCAGAAAGGGTTGGCATAACTACCGTTGGTGCAAGGGGTGTGGCTGCTATGGTGCTCGAGCTGCCTCTGTGGCCTGCTCCCCCTGCACCCAGTCACACACACAAGGTGGGCCGGTCCAGTCAGGGCCGTCGAGGAGGGCCTTGGTGTCATTGATGTTGATTTAGTGCCCACTGGCAGGCAGACATGTAGAAAGTGCTGCCGGATCACGAGGCAATCACAGCAATGGCAGCTTCTGATTGGCCGCCGGTCCGTGAGCTCTGATTGGCTCACTACCGGCACCAGATTCAAATTGTGCCAGTGCTGTCTATGCATGTCTGCCGCTGCCTGCTGGTGTGCCAGCTGTAATTAGCTGGTGGCCAGGCCCCGAATCCACACCTGCTGGCTGCTGATGGCAAACAGAGGGAGGCAAGAGGCTGCTGGAGGGACACGGGTAGGTGAGTTACTTGGGAGGGGCATAATGTGTAAGTGGCACTACTATTGTTGGAATAATGTTTTATATGGGGCACTACTACTATGTGTCATAACTTATAAAGGGCATTACTGTGTGGTATAATGTGTAAAGGGCATTACTGTGTGGTATAATGTGTAAGGGGCATTACTATGTAGTGTAAGTGGCATTACAGTGTGGCATAATGTATAAGGGGCATTGCTATTGTGTGGCATCATGTGTATAAGGGGTACTACTGTGTGGCATAACATGAATGGGGTCTGTGTGGCATAACCTAAATGGGGTCTGTGTGTGGCATAACCTAAATGGGGTCTGTGTGTGGCATAACCTGAATGGGGTCTGTGTGTGGCATAACCTGAATGGGCTCTGTGTGGGGGCAAATGTATGTGTGCTTTTTATCTCGGGGGGACTTTTAATATCTTGCTATGTGGCCTAGGCAAAAATCGAATCCTGGTCAAACTACCCCACCATGCCAAATTTGGTGGAGCTAGGTCCAAAACTCTGACTGTGCATAAAGGACAAACAGATGGACATACAGACAGACAAACACGCTTTCTCGCATTGCACATATACTGATTTCTACTCATCTCTCTGGAGGATCACTCCCTTCCATTCACTTAGTTTCAAAGGCATAATTAGTGAGCACTTGTACCATCTTTATCCATGGTGTCAAATATCTGTTTGAAAGCAGGTGTAATAATGCATATGCACAACTTTGCATAGTACACAATTGTGTTGACATGCAGTTCCTGAAACTAGCCTAGGTGCAAATGCCCCATTATCAAGATGTTTTGCCCCTCAGCCACAAGTGGAGATGAGTTGTATACTCTGCATCGCCCATAATTGCATATGCCCAGTTCTGGAGCATGCACAGTGCAAACATACGCAGGATGATTCTGCAAAGCCGACTTGTGTTTAATTCTGCATCAGACCCATTGTATGTTGTACTGTATGTATAGCAACATTTCTATATATGTTTTGTTCTGGGCAAGCCTACAAATCATTCTGGTCTGCAAAAAGGAGTCACTGTAAGTGCTTGTATAGTGCTAAATAGGGTAGTACAACACCCTCATTTTACATCTTGCATAGTAAAGGGCTGATCTGCACACAAAGTGGCTGTAGTTGAAAACAGACGCAGAAGCCTGTTTTACTACCTTATGCCAATACATGCATCTGTTCAACTAATAAGGAGGTTCGTGCATGTGCTAGCAGGAACTCGTGCCCGCCAATGATTTTACATCAACCCCATACTATGTGCAAGAGATCCGTCCAAAGCAGGCTTCTCACATACGCATTGAACTTGCGATACACGCCAATAACACTCCAATTAAACTCCCACAAGTCAGGGTGGCTTCATTACCACCGTGCCCAGTTCCCACTCTGATACGGAAATACAGGGCCTGATTCAGCAAGGAACGCAAAGGAGAGACTGCACGCACCCGTCCGCTGAGAGAATATGCTAATCAATGCATACGCACGGAGACCGCAGCACAAGAAGCAGACGTCCAGACCCATATTAAGCAGCCCATCTCCCCTTACTCAAAGACTGATCAGTACGCAAGATAGCATAAACATTGGTAACATCGAGAACCATCGGACTATTAGCATATTAGTGGTTGACCTGACCTGCAGCAGGATTTTGGCCACTTCCTGTGTAGAGCTGAGGCAATGGCTTTGTATGCCGCCGCACTGCATTAATTATGCACGCCCCTATAACAGCGTCCCAACGCACATTCACGCCTGCGTTTGCCTTACTAACCCCCGTCACCACCCACAAAATGCACTTCTTGTGAATCAATATCGGAAGGGTCTGCGTATGCACTGCGTGTAGTCTGCATACCCTAACCTGATCGCACTGGCTAGTTCGCGCAGCGCAGTGCGATGCATGCGCAGTGCGAAAACATCCGCCAAGTGCGTTCATTCTCTCCTTTGCGTTCCTTGCTGAATCAGGCCCACAGATCTGTTCAATTCAGCATATGTCGGAATAACACATAAATGTGTGAATTTGTGTCTGCACATGCACTGTATGCAAACACTCACACTTTGCTTCCATGAAAAGTGAGCCATGTGACTAGATCACAATTGGAAACATGAAATGGAGATAATTAATAGTAGTGCAACACAAATATCACTGTTTTAAAAATTATTTTCATTGCAAACTAAAATAGTAATTGCAATTCCACTTAAATCCACCCGCATTGAATAGTAAATCTTATATCTAAAATTCATTGGTCTGTTTGTTTGTTTGTTTGTTTTTCTGTCCAGTTATGCAATTGGACACCCCTGTACCAATTGGGATGAAACCAACGTAAGGTGGTCCAGTTGGATCCTGGCCAGGTTTTAGGGGTGTTAGGGTCCTGGTCACCTTTCCATTGGTGTACACTGGGCAGAACTTTGAACCAGGAAGCCTGTTCTGGGCCTTCCACTGGATGGATTTGGACGAAAACTTCAGAGTGGTAACATTGGGTCCCAGAAGACATACTAGTGGGTTGAGGTTCCGGTCAGACCTGCTGTTGGTGTACGCTGGGCAGAACTTTGACCCGGGGAGCCTGTTCTGGGTCTTCCACTAGATAGATTTGGATTAAAACTTCACAGAGGGGTAGAATGCCTAATGGAGTGGTTGGGGTCCTGGTCGGACCTCACAGCAGAGTATGCCAGGCAGAACTTTGACCCAAGAAGCCTGTTCTAGGACTTCCCCTGTATGGATTTGGATGATATCACATAATTTTGATGAAAACTTCACAGAGTGGTAACGTTGGATCCCAGAATACATGCCAGGGGGTTGAGTTTCCGGTCGGACTCCTGTTGGTGTACGCTGGGCAGACCTTCGACCCGGGGGGCCTGTTCTGGGCCTTCCACTGAATAGATTTGGATTAAAACTTCACAGACGGGTGGCAATTGGTCTGGGATGACCAATGGAGTGGTTAGGGTCCCAGTCGGACCTCACAGCAGAGTACGCCGGGCAGAACTTTGACCAGGGAGCCTGTTCTGATGATATCACATAATTTGGATGAAAACTTCACAGAGTGGTAACACTGGATCCCAGAAGACACACTAGGGGGTTGAGGTCCCGGTCGGATCTCTCGTTGGTGTAAGTTGGGCAGAACTTTGGCACGGGGAGCCTGTTCTGGGCCTTCCACTAGATAGATGACATCACATAATAAAACTTAAGAATTTGAGGATTTAAACCCAGGCAACGCCAGGTACTTCAGCTAGTATTAAATATAACTTATCTGTATTGCAATATTTTTAATTTATAAATTCTATATTTGCATCAGGCAATGACTGGGTAACTCTGCATGAGAGAAACATTCTTGCCATGACAGATTGATGTTTTGTAGTTATATCTGTATATCAGCAGTTTGTTGCACGTGATTTACAGAGTCTTTGACCCATGTACCTGCATGTGGGCATGTTGATAACTTGTGTATAAAAGCAGACCCCTCACTTTACAAATGTGTATATACTTGAGCAAAATCACCTTGCCAAGTTATCACTGCTAGAATCCGACAACCCTGTTCTCTGTCAAATAACACTGAAAACAGACACTGTCAGGAACTTGTTGTTTGTTGTAAACTTGGATATGTGTCTAGTGCAGGTCTGTGCGGCCTGTGGCCCACTATCTCTTGCAGATTGGTTGTCACACCGTGTTGGATTCTGAAGTATAACATAATCTGGGAGCCATAATGACAGCCAAAAATAAAATCATCAGAAGTGGAGCATAAACATCCATCAACCATATAACAAGACATCCTCTGTCTATAAATATCACACTTCTTCCCTGGGTACCACATGTAGAAAAGCAGTTACAGGTAGCAGTGGCGTAAATTCATCCCAGACGCCCGGAGGCAAGTTATAATTTGGTGCCCCCGTCACAGCCGCTAACACTGTAATATTGCAAATCACATGCAGAAAGGCTATAGATAGACAAAGGCGGCAGCTGATGGTCTGACATGGAGCTCTCCACTAGTGTATGGTGGCTTCTCAGGTGCCAGGAAGGAGTGCCATGTATTGGGCGGCCGTGACGGTACACTCCGGATACATAGTTACAGCCCTAAGTGGGGTGAATATGATGTGGACAATGGAGGAGGTGACCCTTCAGAGCTGGAGCCCGGCGGCAGGTGCCTCCATTGTCTCCCATAGTTCTGCCCCTGACAGGTAGCTAGTTTCTTATTGTGATAAACTAGATGTATCAGGTGTCTAGATTCTAGAATAAGCTTGATTGTAAACATTTCCCATTGACAAAGTCACAGTCTATCATGGGCAAATTGGGACTGGGAAACTAATAAATTATTCACTTTCTATGATGAATTATCCAGCATAAATCTATTTGCCCTAGAAAATTGTCAAAAGCATAAATTTTTTTTTAAAATATTGTCTTGACTGTAAGGACCGGTTTAATGATCTGAAATGTCAAGTCAATATGCTCATCAGGCACAAGGGATGTACACTACCTTCTATTATTATGTAGGGTAAGATTATCAACTTATACATGGGTGTCTAAACTCAATGTGAATTAACATGTTGGTAGCCTGACAAGTCAGTCCCTATTAGCTAACCATGAGAACCAGATCTTCCTGAGACAGGGATGCCTATATATCAGGAATAATAGATGGACACACACGGATGAATGAAACTACAGTATCACTGTGCTATAAATTACTATAACAGACCAGAGTTGCCACAGTTTCTGTCTAAGCGGTAATAAAAAATAAATATGAGTAAATAATATAGTAATAAATAGGATGGCAATATATATGATAGTTATGTAATCAATCTAAAAGTGCATAGTGCATGTGAAAACCTTTGCTAATTGGCTATTTAAATAAATAGAAAGTGCTGAGTGTGCCTATTTAATAGCTCCAAAAAGTGTATTGTGCATAAAATGAAACAACAGTGTAATCAAGTAATGCCAGAAATGTGCTCAGAAAGTGCTTAATATATTAACCATCTGCAGGCTTAAAAAAAATGCACCATAAATCAATGCCAGTGTATCAATTAAAAATATTATTTAATTAACTATAACAGTAAATAAATACATTTTATAGACTCTACTTGTACTAAAAAATTACAATAAATAAGTAAAAACAGATCAGGCTAAAGTCATTCCATAATAAATAGGACAAATACATATCACAATAAATAGAACATAGGATAAGGATAGAACATAATAAGCTCATCTTAAAAAGGATGGTAAAAAGTACATGGAGGTCAGTGGATGGAACAACCAACGCGTTTCGTCTACTACAGGACTTCTTCAAAAGGAATGCCTTTGTCCCATGTTAGAACAGGAAAAAAAATGTGCAACGATTGCTATCTTGAAAAAGCTTTGAGTTTGTGGTGGATCAGGGTTTACTTGTGAATCTCCTGAATTGGACATGCGTGCACAGATAAATAAGCCACTGAATGATATTAATAGAGCAGAACTAACAATATATATCAATCATTTTATTTTTAAATCTGTCTTTTCTTGCAGCAATAAGTGACCAGTTAGATTAAAATTGATTGTGTAGACCGATCATATCTATGCATAGATCATATACTATCTTTAAATGCCACACCTTATGTCAAGGAGAGTTTATTGATCGCTAAAAGTTTGGACTGGCACGACTCAAAGACCACTTCGTCATGGTATGACATTTCGTTATTTAGGTAACAAAAAGTAGAGTGAAAAAATTGCATTAATCCCTTTCAGTTACTTTCTTTTTGGTGTTTAGCTACCTTATTAAGACCGTATTTTATTTTATTAAAAAAATATAACCAACTCTTACAAATAAGTTGTTTTGTCCTATTTTTGTGGAACTTGAATAGCCTGTCCAGTATATATTGTCAAAACAATTAAATGATGCAGGCTTTACAACATAAAACATTTAAATAACTTGATGATATAATTAATTCAGTACAAATGTAAAAAAACATTTACAATCTAATAGTGTGAACACAACAAATTAAAAATGTAACTAAGTATTTTAGCAATAATACTTATAGGGGCAGATTACACTGACCACTATTTTTTATTTGCTATTTATTTGGGTGCAAGAATTTCAGTCGCGGTAATTTCAATAAGAATTATTGCAATTTATTTTTCACAGCCCCAGAGCAGTGAACGGTCAATGAAATTCCTTATTTTAGATTGAAGATATTTTACTTATAAAATGCAAACATGGGGGACTTTCCAGTTGCCCGGAACCCAGAGACCAGTTTTCAGCATGAAGAAACAGGTATCTAAACATGAAATTGCAGAATTTGTGCTTAGAAAGCTTATTTCTGTCTGCTACTGGTTATAATATGCTATATATATTTATTATGGGATGTTTAACCTTTTATTTACTGGTGCTAGATTCTTCTGTCACTCCCCCAGGCTTTGATGCCCCACAGAGCAGGGGACTTGGACTGTGGAAAGGTGCCCACATCAAGGGGGAAGGGGGGTGGGGGGTCATTCAGTTCAGCCGGGCTGCCTCTACTACAACATCTAAGCACAGTCCTAATTATTACCTCTTCATGGGCTGGCCATACGCACTCTAAAATCAAGCATTTGGAACCAACACTAGAAAACCTGTGTTTGAACTTGCATATATAAGATATATTGTATAATAGCTGATGAAGTAGTTGATGATGAACGAGATATGTATGTAATAGTGTAATGTACTATACTACATGTGATATGAATGCAAGGTATACATGTATAATGACACAAGGCTGCCCATCAGCCTGGAGAGGGTTAAACTCAGCCTGAAATGGATTTCCAGATGACATGGGATTGTTTTTGCTGGTTGTAGGAATTAAGGACAATTTGTGAGTCAATGAGGTCGTGGTAGAAGAGGTTAGGTTTAAATACTTTATAACAGCAACTGACATTCTACAAGAGACGAGCTGCATTTGTTGCTTTGTTATACCTTGTGCAGTTGCTGACCTTTGATTCCTTCTCTCCTACTCCTCTCTGTTTCTATCTGCTAAATTGTTTCTTACACTTTCATGCTACTCTTGCTGTCTGTTCTCTCTTTCTCTGCTTTTGTCTTTCCTTATTTCCTTCTTGTGCCTCTTCTCTTTCTATCTTTTGTTGGCACCTGCTGTGAATGCCATTACTACTACATTGTCACTTAAGTCCTGCTTACTTGCTGTTTCCTTTTAACACATGCATTCCTTCTCTATGGTGGTCAATCTGGTGTCCCTTGATAGGACTCTTGCCCCATTTCTGTCTGGGCAACTGGCTGCTATTGCATTTGGCCTTTATCAT
This sequence comes from Taudactylus pleione, assembly GCA_031769625.1. Lineage (NCBI taxonomy): Eukaryota > Metazoa > Chordata > Amphibia > Anura > Myobatrachidae > Taudactylus > Taudactylus pleione. The sequence continues at coordinate 286,049 of JAUIMM010000512.1, read as the reverse complement.
CATAATAAGTGATTTTGGGATATTTTGGTCAGTAAACTCTGCTTGGTGGTTGAGTTGCCCGTTGTTTTGAGGTTCAACTGGTCCATTATGAGGGGTCTTTTGGTTGCTATTATTTGCCAACTGTATCTTTATCCTGTGAGCTATTTTCCTGAAAAGGTTCTGCCTGATTCAACCCTTATCTAACCTTATTCGGGGGTCCGGAATAATCAAATCTCAGTAGAGCCTTGTTGTGTGGGCTTTCAGTCCTTTCATAATGCGCTTGATATTGTCAAGTATTTGGGCTGGGTGCTTTGACGGGTAAGATTGACATTTAATCTGCCCTTCACATTCTCCCCCTCCATCCTGATTATTTCAGGTTCAATTGTTTCTGCATAGAGGACAAATTCTACATAGAGAAATGCTTGCCTATGAGTTGCTTGATCTAATGCATCTACACGAGAAGTTCAGCACATTCTTCCATCGATCCATAATCGTGTGGTCCAGGGAGCATGGGGGAGCTGACTAGCTGAATTACTTTTTGTGCTACTGTAGTGTTCGTGCCTTAACACTTCATCTGTTTATCTGCTGAGCTAAAACGGCATTTGCCAATTTGGGACACCTGTTTGATGGACTTCAACAGGATCATCTTCTGGATGTCTCCTGTAGTTCCTTAGCATTCAACTTCACCTGTACACTGACGCTGCTGGCTCAACAGGTTTTGGGGCCTTTCAGGCTGGGGCTTGGTGGGCCCCATTGTGACCAGTTGAGTAGGTTTGGGAGGGCTTTACCAGGAACTAAGGGTATAGTATTTTGGGCCCTTATGTATTAGCCTGCGAGTTGCAGGAACTGCAATTCCAGCAATTTAAACTGTAGATTTAAAGCAGCAATAATTTAAAAGGCAAAACCAAATTGGGGGAGGGGGTGTCAACAGAGTGTTGAAGGGTAGGACAGCTAAGTAAATTTTAGTCAGTAGCATAGGATCCTGGTCTTTTTAGTCCAGGGAGCACACTGCCTGTATTATTATAGAAGCAACATTCTGCCATTTACACTTGGTGTACAGTCCCCTCCAGTATCGGCATAGTCAGGTAAGAAACCCACGGGAAGTGGTGGGTAGATATTAGCTGTTGGATGCCTTGCAGGGAAGTAGAGGGTTTTCTCTTGGAGACTTTGCTGGGAGGCAGGTGCTGGGAAACCTTGCATTTGGGCACCACAGATATATGTCTCAAACGGAGAAACTGCACCTGCCACAGAGCTGGTGCAAGTTTAGATGGTGGTGTATAAGGAGTGGGCAAATTATGAGCTTGTAAGTAGCAAGATGCAGAAGGGATAAGAGATGGATGCACAGAGCTCTTCTTATAGACTCTGACGCCTGTCTGTCCCTCCATCACACTGGACACGTCACATGGGACCTTTACCTTATTACAGGTGATATTGTTTTTGTTATATCAACATCTATGCTAAATAAGCATACAGTATGATCTTTCCCTGAATCCATAAAATATATCCCACTGGCTCCTAGGGGTAAATTTACTAAAGTGAGAACTTTTAGAAGTGAGTTTTAGAAAAGATGTTGCCCATAGCAACCAATCAGATTGTAGCTATTATCTTCTAGATGGTGCTAGTTAAATGTTAAGTAGAATCTGATTGGTTGCTATGGGCTACATCTCTTCTGAAACTCACTTCTAAAAACTTGCACTTTAGTAAATTTACCCCCTTGACTCCACTGACCTAATTTGTACATTATGCCAACTTTTGCAGTAATGGGTTGTACACATGAATGTATTTTTATGGAACTCTCTCCCTTAACTAGGGAAAAATAGTGGTTGAATTGGCAGGTGACTACTGTATAATGGTGCAAGCAAATATCCTTTTTCATATTTGAACTATCAGCATCGAGTTACATTTAGTAGGCTTTAAAACCACATGTTAAATGCGTAAAACTGAAGCCCTTGTGCATGACAACATGTAATGCACTAAACTAACACAATATTACAATATGGACAGTGGCGTATCTATAATGGGTGCAGTGTGTGCGGGGCACATGGGCCCCCGGGTCCAGGGGGGCCCCGCACCGCACACACTGCACCCATATTTTTTTAAACTTACCTGTCCGTGGTCCCGCGTCGGGTGTCAGCGCTACTCAGAACTCCGGAAAAATGGCCGCCGTGGCCATTTTTCTGGTGCTCTGCGCATTCGCAGTAGACTCCGGGCACTAGAGTGTGCCCGGAGTCTACTGTGTATACACAGAACGCCAGAAAATGGGCACCATGGCCATTTTTCCCGCATTCTGCGCATGCGCAGTAGACTCCGGGCACACTCTAGTGCCCGGAGTCGACTAATGCTCCGGTGGCTGGCCAAATTTCTTCAAAATCTCCAAGTGCTGCAATTCAGCAGTCTGCATATATATATATATATATATATATATATATATATATATTAGGGGTGTGCACCGGCCACTTTTCGTGTTTTGTGTTTTGGATCTGGATCTTTCTTCGTGTTTTGGATCTGGATTGGTTTTGCCAAAACCACCCTTCCGTGTTTTGGGTTCTGGGTTTTGTGTTTTGGATCTGTATTTTTTTGAAAAAAAGCATAAAAACAGCTAAAATCACAGAATTTGTAGGTTTTTCTGCTCCTATGCTATTATTAACCTCAATAACCTTAATTTCCACTCATTTCCAGTCTATTCTGAACACCTCACACCTCACAATAGTGTTTTTATGTCCAAAAGGTTGCACCGAGATAGCTGGATGACTATGCTAAGCGACACGAGTGGGCGGCACAAACAAGTGACCCATCTAGGCGTGAAACTGCAGTGGCAGACAGGATGGCAGTTTGAAAAACTAGGGCCCTCATTCAGAGCCGCTCGTTAGCGGCAGTACGCTCGTTCCGAGCGATGTTTGCACATCTGCGCATGCGTACGGTTTTTAGTACGCATGCGCGAACCAGTCAGTGCGGCCGAAAATCGTTTGTACGCTATATAGCGAGTGCCTGCTATTTTGAGTGACAGAATGAGGCGTATGTGGGTGGTAACAGGGGAAGGTGCTTGAAAATGGGGAGTGGAGATCCGAACGCAGGCGTGCTTAAAGGTCAAAACGGGCGTATTATGGGTGTGCATAATTAATACAGCAGCGTCATTGACCACGTCACTGGGTTATTTTATAGCCAGAACTGCTCGCAAATTTGTGGTAGCAAACACCAACCACAAGAATAGCGAGCAGTTCATACGCTGGTCGATGTACTCGATTAATCTAATAAATAGCGGACATGACGTATGGTGCGAGCGGCCAGGGGGCGTTTTTAACAAATAAACGAGCGTATGTTTTGCTCGCTCGTTCAGACTTAGAGGTGTGAACAGACTGCAATTTGCGAACGGATCATTTGAATAGCCACCCCTTGTTTTTGAACGAACGACCGCAAATAGCGAACGGCTCTGAATGAGGGCCTAGGCCCCAAACTGTACATAATGCAAAGAAAAAAAAGAGGTGCAAGATGGAATTGTCCTTGGGCCCTCCCACCCACCCTTATGTTGTATAAACAGGACATGCACACTTTAACAAACCAATCATTTCAGCGCCAGGGTCTGCCACACAACTGTGGCTGAAATGATTGGTTCGTTTGGGCCCCCACAAAACAAGCTGACAATTAATCTGTCCCTGCACAAACTGGCTCTACGGAGGCAAGATGTCATCCTCATCCTCCTCATCCACCGATTGCTCACCCTCTTCAGTGTGTACATCCTCATCCTCACAAAGTATTAACTCGTCCCCACTTGAATCCACCACCACAGGTTCCTCTGTACGTTCTGGAGGCTGGTCTCCCTGGAAGAGCTGATAATTCATTTTGATGAACATCATCTTCTCTAAGTTTTTTCCTGGCAGCCCCAGTTGTGGGAGAAAATGAAGAAGGAGCTGTTGACGTGTCACGTTCCGCTTCAGCTGACAGTGTGTTCACCAGCAGGTCTTTGCACCTCTGCAGGCTTGTGTCGGCCGGAAAGAGAGACACCACATAGGCTTTAAACCTAGGATCGAGCACTGTGGCCAAAATGTAGTGGTCTGATTTCAACAGATTGACCACCCTGGAATCCTGGCAAAGCGAATGAAGGGCTTCATCCACAAGACCCACATGCCGAGCGGAATCGCTCCGTCTTAGCTCCTCCTTCACTTTCTCCAGCTGCTTCTGCAAAAGCCTGATGAGGGGAATGACCTGACTCAAGCTGGCAGTGTCTGAACTGACTTCACGTGTGGCAAGTTCGAAGGGCTGGAGAACCTTGCACAACACGGAAATCATTCTCCACTGCGCTTGAGTCAGGTGCATACCCCCTCCTTTGCCTATGTCATAGGTGGATGTATAGGCTTGAATGGCCTTTTGCTGCTCCTCCATCCTCTGAAGCATATAAAGGGTTGAGTTCCACCGCGTCACAACCTCTTGCTTCAGGTGATGGCGGGGCAGGTTCAAGAGTGTTTGCTGGCGCTCCAGTCTTCGGTACGCAGTCGCTGAATGGCGAAAGTGGCCACAAATTTTTCAGGCCACCCAAAGCGTCTCCTGCACGCCCCTGTCGCTTTTCAGAAAATTCTGCACCACCAAGTTTATTGTGTGAGCAAAACATGGGACGTGCTGGAATTTGCCCAGATGTAATGCCCGCACAATATTGGTGGCGTTGTCAGATATCACAAATCCCCAGGAGAGTCTAAGTGGGGTAAGCCACTGGGCGATGATTTCCCTCAGTTTCTCTAAGAGGTTGTCGGCGGTGTGCCTCTTACTGAAACCGGTGATACACAGCGTAGCCTGCCTTGGAACGAGCTGGCGTTTCTGAGATGCTGCTACTGGTGACGCTGCTGCTGTTGCTGCGTAAGGTGATACATCTACCCAGTGGGCTGTCACAGTCATATAGTCCTTAGTCTGCCCTGTTCCACTTGTCCACATGTCCGTGGTTAAGTGGACATTGTGTACAACGGCATTTTTCAGGACACTGAGGACACTTTTTCTGACGTTTCTGTACAGTCTTGGTATCACCTGCCTAGTGAAGTGGAATCTAGACGAGATTTGGAACCGGGGACACACTACCTCCATCAATTGTCTAAATCCCACTGCACTAATGGCGGATACCGGACGCACATCTAACACCAACATAGCAGTCAAGGCCTCAGTTATACGTTTTGCTTCAGGATGACTGCTGTCGTACTTCATCCTCCTCGCTAAGGACTGTTGGAGGGTCAATTGTTTAGTAAAAGTAGTGGTGTTCCTACTTCCTCTCTGGGATGATGAACGACTCCCAGCAGCAGCAACAGCAGCAGCGGCAGCAGTAGGCGTAGCAATGCAGGATCCTCCGGAGGAATCCCGGATAGGAGAGTCAGTCATGCCAGTGACATGGCCTGCAGGACTACTTCCGATCCTGACTAAGGAGGAAATTGACGAGGAGGGAGTTGACGGTGTGGTTTGCAGGCGCTTGGATACAACAGGACAACGGGATTTAGGTGTCCCTGGACTGCTTGCGGTCTTAGCCAAAGTTTCTGAACTTGACAGTAACTTTTTATGAACGCGCTGCAGGTGCCGTATAAGGGAGGATGTTCCTAGGAGGTTGACGTCCCTACCCCTACTTATTTCACCTTTACATATGGTACATATGGCAAGACAGTTGTTGTCCGGATTTGGATAGAAATATTGCCAGACCAAAGAGGTGGAATGTTTGGTCTTCTGCCCAGGCATGACCGTTATGGGCTTTTTCATCCCACGGACAACAACTGTCTCCCCCGGAGCCTGATTTAAACAAACCACATCACCATCAGAATCCTCCTCACCAACTTCCTCCTCAGCGCCAGCTATACCAGTATCCTCATCCTGTTGTACTTCAACAGTGACATCTTCAATTGGCATATCAGCAAGTGGACTGTGGGTGCTCCTTTCAGCACTTGCAGGGGGCATGCAAATGGTGGAAAGAGCCACCTCTTCCCGTCCAGTGCTGGGAAGGTCAGGCATCGCAACCACCACCACACTTGGACTCTCCTTGGGGATTTGTGATATCTTCTTAGAAAGCACAGTTCTTCGCTGTGCTTTTGCCAGCTTAACTCTTTTGATTTTTTTAGTGGAAGGAGGGCTTCCATCGTCATGTGAAGCTGAACCACTAGTCATGAACATACTAGGGATCGACCTTAGCCGTTCCTTGCCACTCCGTGTCGTAAATGGCATATTGGCAAGTTTACGTTTCTCTTCAGCTGATTTAAATATTTTTTTCAAGGTCATTTTCCTGAACTTTGTCATTTAGGATTGTATGTGCCCTCTATTATGACATTGGGCATCGGCCTTGGCAGACGACGTTGATGGCATGTTATCATCTATGTCATGACAAGTGGCAGCAGCTTCAGCACTAGGAGGAAGTGGTTCTTGATCTTTCTCTATTTTATTTTTATCGGAGAAAGTTTGGTCCTCCATTTATGTTATATCGATTTGATATATACGTGCGGCTAAACACAGAAAATATTTTTTTATTTTTGCTGGAGAGTAGTGCACTTTGTGGGTTACACCAGCCTTTAAGAAATGAGCCAGCCGGCTCTTTACTTATGGGACACAGGCGCACGCTTGGCGCTGCTCCTTTGTTGATGCACGTGCGGCTACTGCGCACACAATTCACAAACACAGAAATTAATATTTTTTTTGGTTTGGACTGGAGTGTACTTTGGGGGTTACAGCACCCTTTAACGGTCAAGCCAGCCGGCCCTTTACTTATGACACAGGCGCACGCTTGGCACTACTTTGTTGATGCACGTGCGGCTACTGCGCACACAATTCACAAACACAGAAAATAATTTTTTTTTTGGTTTGGACTGGAGTGTACTTTGGGGGTTACAGCACCCTTTAACGGTCAAGCCAGCCGGCCCTTTACTTATGACACAGGCGCACGCTTGGCACTACTTTGTTGATGCACGTGCGGCTACTGCGCACACAATTCACAAACACAGAAAATAATTTTTTTTTTGGTTTGGACTGGAGTGTACTTTGGGGGTTACAGCACCCTTTAACGGTCAAGCCAGCCGGCCCTTTACTTATGACACAGGCGCACGCTTGGCACTACTTTGTTGATGCACGTGCGGCTACTGCGCACACAATTCACAAACACAGAAAATAATTTTTTTTTGGTTTGGACTGGAGTGTACTTTGGGGGTTACAGCACCCTTTAACGGTCAAGCCAGCCGGCCCTTTACTTATGACACAGGCGCACGCTTGGCACTACTTTGTTGATGCACGTGCGGCTACTGCGCACACAATTCACAAACACAGAAAATAATTTTTTTTACTTATGACACAGGCGCACGCTTGGCACTACTTTGTTGATGCACGTGCGGCTACTGCGCACACAATTCACAAACACAGAAAATAATTTTTTTTTTGGTTTGGACTGGAGTGTACTTTGGGGGTTACAGCACCCTTTAACGGTCAAGCCAGCCGGCCCTTTACTTATGACACAGGCGCACGCTTGGCACTACTTTGTTGATGCACGTGCGGCTACTGCGCACACAATTCACAAACACAGAAAATAATTTTTTTTTGGTTTGGACTGGAGTGTACTTTGGGGGTTACAGCACCCTTTAACGGTCAAGCCAGCCGGCCCTTTACTTATGACACAGGCGCACGCTTGGCACTACTTTGTTGATGCACGTGCGGCTACTGCGCACACAATTCACAAACACAGAAAATAATTTTTTTTACTTATGACACAGGCGCACGCTTGGCACTACTTTGTTGATGCACGTGCGGCTACTGCGCACACAATTCACAAACACAGAAAATAATTTTTTTTTTGGTTTGGACTGGAGTGTACTTTGGGGGTTACAGCACCCTTTAACGGTCAAGCCAGCCGGCCCTTTACTTATGACACAGGCGCACGCTTGGCACTACTTTGTTGATGCACGTGCGGCTACTGCGCACACAATTCACAAACACAGAAAAACATTTTTTTTTTTGGTTTGGACTGGAGTGTACTTTGGGGGTTACAGCACCCTTTAACAGTCAAGCCAGCCGGCCCTTTACTTATGACACAGGCGCACGCTTGGCACTACTTTGTTGATGCACGTGCGGCTACTGCGCACACAATTCACAAACACAGAAAATAATTTTTTTTTTGGTTTGGACTGGAGTGTACTTTGGGGGTTACAGCACCCTTTAACGGTCAAGCCAGCCGGCCCTTTACTTATGACACAGGCGCACGCTTGGCACTACTTTGTTGATGCACGTGCGGCTACTGCGCACACAATTCACAAACACAGAAAATAATTTTTTTTTGGTTTGGACTGGAGTGTACTTTGGGGGTTACAGCACCCTTTAACGGTCAAGCCAGCCAGCCCTTTACTTATGACACAGGCGCACGCTTGGCACTACTTTGTTGATGCACGTGCGGCTACTGCGCACACAATTCACAAACACAGAAAATAATTTTTTTTTTGGTTTGGACTGGAGTGTACTTTGGGGGTTACAGCACCCTTTAACGGTCAAGCCAGCCGGCCCTTTACTTATGACACAGGCGCACGCTTGGCACTACTTTGTTGATGCACGTGCGGCTACTGCGCACACAATTCACAAACACAAAAAAAATATTATTTTTTTAGCACTTGGGGGGAGCACCCCTGATGGACAGAGCACCCCCTGGACAACACTACAGCACCCCTTTAGGACTGGGACACTGCACAGGACTTTGGAGTGGACACAGCCCCTATGGACAACTGACTGCACAACACAGTCCAGCCAGCCCCTATGGACTTTGAAGTAGTGGACACAGCCCCTATTAACAACAGCAGCACAGCACAACACAGCCAGCCCCTATGGACTTTGAAGTAGTGGACAACAGCAGCACAGCGCAACACTACTCTGCACTACACTACACTACACAGCCCAGCCAGCCCTAACTCCCACCCTCCCTCTTCACTGTCCACAGCCGAGTGAGAAAATGGCGCCGACGCGGGTACCTTATATAGGATCCAAAACCCGCGAGACTCGGAAGGCGGGAAGATGACGTTTTGCCTCGATTTCAGAATCCGAGTCAGGCGGGAAAAGTCGAGCCTGACTCGGATCGGGGGGGCTCGGGGGGGTTCGGATTTCAGAAATCCGAATCCGCTCACCCCTAATATATATATATATATATATATACACACACATACTGTATATATACATGCAGGGCTATTTTTCTGGAAAAATAGGTTCAGGAACTATGAAATTTGATCATATACATATTATATGTACTTATAAATATTATATATTCATATATATGAAAGGGCCTTTAAAATGAAAATTACCTTCTTGAAAATACATTTTGGCCCGGGACAGTTAAGCATGATCGGCGAGCTCCACGCTTTGTTGTTTAGTTATGTTACTATGGTGTTTTGGTTGTCATAGCTGCAGACGCAGGGAGGCGCGACGTCATGTCCGGTTTTTGCTATTTTGCATTTCCGGGTTGTGACGCGTGTCTCTGGCGGTGGATGGAGCTCTGCACACCTGATTAGAGGTATTGGTGAGTGTTTTGCATATTTATACTTGGTGTTTGTCTTGTTCACTTTATTGTTGTCTTGAGAAAGGGGACAAGTTCCCCGAAACGTCGACCATGACTGAATAAAGTTACCCCGCAGGGGGTCCTTTTTTTGCTACTTTCAAGTCTCTGAGTGCCGCTTTTTGGACATATTGGATTATTTATGGAGAATTACCACCCTATTTTAGGGCACCGGAGCAAGTTCATTACCTAAAGGACTGGTGAGTGCCGGGGTTCAGCCTGCTATATATATATGTATATATATATATACAGTCAGGTGCATAAATATTGGGACATTGACAGAATTTTCATATTTTGGCCTCTATTCACCACCACAATGGCTTTGAAATGAAACAAACAAGATGTGCTTTAACTGCAGACTTTCAGATTTAGTTTGAGGGTAATTACATTCAAATCAGGTGAACGGTGTAGGAATTACAACGGTTTCTATATGTGCCTCCCACTTTTTAAGGGGCCAAAGGTAATGGGACAAACTAAACAATCCTAAATCTAACTTTCACTTTTGAACACTTTGTTGCAAACCCTTTGCAGGCAATTACAGCCTGAAGTCTGGAACGCATAGACATCACCAGACGCTGGGTTTCATCCCTGGTAATGCTCTGCCAGGCCTCTACTGCAAATGTCTTCAGTTCCTGCTTGTTCTTGGGGCAATCGGATTCAGGTCAGGGGATTGACTTGGTCATTGCATAACATTCCACTTTTTAGCCTTAAAAAACTCTTTGGTTGCTTTTGCAGTATGCTTCAGGTCATTGTCCATCTGCACTGTGAAGCGCCGTCCAATGAGTTCTGAAGCATTTAACTGAATATGAGCATATAATATTGCCCGAAACACTTCAGAATTCATTCTGCTGCTTTTGTCAGCAGTCACATCATCAATAAATACAAGGGAACCAGTTACATTGGCAGCCATACATGCCCACGCCATGACACTACCACCACCATGCTTCACTGATGAGGTGGCATGTTTTGGATCATGAGCAGTTCCTTTCCTTCTCCATACTCTTCTCTTCCCATGACTCTGGTACAAGTTGATCTTTGTCTCATCTGTCCATAGGATGTTGTTCCAGAACTGTAATGGCTTTTTTAGATGTTGTTTGGCAAACTCTAATCTGGTCTTCCTGTTTTTGTGGCTCACCAATGGTTTACATCTTGTGGTGAACCCTCTATATTCACTCTTGTGAAGTCTTCTCTTGATTGTTGACTTTGACACATATACACCTACCTCCTTGATTTGGCCAACTGTTGTGAAAGGGTTTTTCTTCACCAGGGAAATAATTCTTCAGTCATCCACCACAGCTGTTTTTCGTGGTCTTCCGGGTCTTTTGGTGTTGCTGAGCTCTCCGGTGCGTTCTTTCTTTTTAAGAATGTTCCAAACAGTTGATTTGGCCGCACCTACTGTTTTTGCTATCTCTCTGATGGGTTTGTTTTCATTTTTCAGCCTAATGATGGCTTGCTTCACTGATAGTGACAGCTCTTTGGATCTCATATTGAGAGTCAACAGCAGCTGATTCCAAATGCAAATGTCACACCTAGAATCAACTCCAGACCTTTTGCCTGCTTAATTGATAATGAAATAATGAGGGAATAGCCCACACCTGTCCATGAAATTGCTTTTGAGTTGATAGTCCCATTACTTTTGGCCCCTTAAAAAGTGGGAGGCACATATAGAAACCGTTGTAATTCCTACACCGTTCACCTGATTTGGATGTAATTACCCTCAAATTAAATCTGAAAGTCTGCAGTTAAAGCACATCTTGTTTGTTTAATTTCAAAGCCATTGTGGTGGTGAATAGAGGCCAAAATATGAAAATTCTGTCAATGTCCCAATATTTATGCACCTGACTGTATATATATATATATATATATATATATATATATATATATCTTTCACCCATGTGCTGCAAAAGGTGATCAAGAGGGATGGCTTTTCGTGAGATTTTTTGTTGCCATCTGCTGTGGTATGAGGATTTTAGCATCTGGGTAATTGGATATATATATATTTTTTTATTTATTTATTATTTACTACATTGCACCACAGGATACTATTGATGGGGTAGCAACACAAATGTCTCATATCACAACAGATTTGATTTAGACATTTAATATTGGTGCATTTTAGCACCAACTAGCAACCAAATATGTATGTAATGTAAAACAGGTGACGAGTGCTGTATGTTATGTAAAGGTTATCAGGACTAGGTGACTGCATATATTTGTATGTCTCTATAAAATGTTCCTATATACACCTTCCAATTGTCCCGATATTAGCATGACCCTGCCTCTTTGGGGTGGAAATTTTAATTTGGCTCTGAGACACGTTTTTCCTTTAATTATTTTGGGCCCTATTTACTACAATCGGCATTTAAAATGCAGTTTGTAGTGTGATATCACAGGGATTTATTAAAAATCCCTTACAGGGACAGAGCTTGCGATAAAGCTCTGTCCCTGCAAATCCCATCCGCAATCTTCTCACTGTATTTACAGTGAGAAGGTGCCACGCATGCGCCGACTGGCTCACCTAACCCTCCCCCCGCGACCGTGACCCATGCCCGCGACCTCCACCCTCCCTCCCGCGGTCAGCTGTTCAATGCAGCATCTAACCAGGGTTACAGTGCAGGAGCCAGGAGACCACCTGACCGAAGCCCTGGGAGAGAACAGCACCGGAGCAGAGATCACCGATCATCCTGGATGCAGCTAAGTTTTTTTTTTCTGCAGTGATCAGCCTGTGCTCTATTTAGACCACAAAGCTGATCACTGGGGCCCGGCTCCCAGCTCTGCTCTGCCTGTTAGAGCAGAGCAGGAGTCGGGGAACCAGGGGAAACCCTGGTTAACGCCATCTCCAGGTGGCGTTAATTTCACAGAGCTTCTCACAGTATTTTTTCACATTTTATATTTAGTAAATCTCTGACAGATAGCATTTCCCATTACAATTATGGGAAATGCGATCTACTTACTAAAAATATGTGATAATTAGGGCTTGGAGTGGAATTTTACGAATTCTACTCCAATTGCCCTTTAGTAAATTTACGTGATACTAAAATAATGTGAAAAGGGTATGAAAACATACTTTTTCACTATAGTTTAGTAAAAAATAATGTTAAGAAATAGGCCCCTTAGTCCACTGTAACATACTGCCATTGTGACATCACCGCTGATTGTTGATACACCTGTGCTACTGGTGACAGTGGTTAGGACATGTGACATATTGCCATTGTGACATCTCTGCTGATTGTTGATACACCTGTGCTACTGGTGACAGTGGTTAGGACATGTAACATATTGCCATTGTGACATCACCGCTGATTGCTGATACACCTCTGCTACTGGTAACAGTGGTTAGGACATGTGACATATTGCCATTGTGACATCACTGCTGAAACATCTGTACTACTGGTGACAGTGGTTAGGCCATGTGACATCTTGCCATTGTGACATCACTGCTGACACACCTGTGCTACTGGCAACAGTAGTTATTTCACAACAGTGTGAGCGGTAGTAAGGATGGAGCTACGAGATGGAAAATTTCTTGGGGCTGGAGATGCCCCAATTCAAGTTAAATGGGAATTTTCATTCATCTTATCTAAATAGACCTTGTTTATACTGTACATCATTTATCCAGCATGCTGTTCCTGGTTTAACAGAATTGGTTTCAGATTAATAGAATATGTCTGGATAATTTGCTGCATGACACCTGCACAGTTCAGTATTTAGTTTCTTTATTCCTGATTACCTAATACTTGTTTAGGAGAAATCAAATGTAGGCTAGTATGTGCTAAGATGTGTTTATTTTGAGCTTACTTGAGCCATCGGGCTAGCTATGCTAAGCAGCAAGTTTTGCAATCTGACTATTTTTGCAGGATTTGACCCTGAAATTTAAAACAGTAATATTGAGGGGTCTATTTACCATCACTTAATTTATACAAAAACAAGAGAAAAGTAACATTCATCACTCATGTAACACAGGGAAGATCACATATATCTCCTGGTTACAATTGTGCCTTGATAATTGGGGATGTAGAAATTATGAAACCGACGTTGGCTGCGGGGGGTGGGGGTTTTAGGTGTACCGGATCGGATACCGGAGGCCGTGGGGGATGAAAGCAGGGAATAGAGAGGGGGGACACACGCAGTGAGGAAATCCTTATGGATGCCTCACCTGTAGGGGGAAAGTATCACTATTCCGAAAAGCTGACTCCGTAAAATGAGCAGCTTTTCGGAAGTGATACTTTTGTTAGTGAGACATAATGAATTCCTCCAAAACATTTTTGAAACTTGCAGCGAGTTTAAAACATAATTATCATTAGTGATAATTATGTAATGATGAATAGGCCCCTAAATGTAAAATCAGGCGTGCTTTGCATTTAATATTATTGCTGTTTTAAATTTTGGGCCACTGCTTAGTAAATCTAGCCCACTGAGTTTTTTGCCATTGGGTGGGTACCATTTTGCCATGGGTACCTTAAATATATGTTGCTATGGGGCCCACAAAAGACTAGTTACACCACTGTGTGTGTCCTCTAAAAGTGGGCTCTCATCGATATCACTCACCTGCACATATATACAATAGGCACTAAAGGCCTTATATATCATTCCTAATACAAGTTCTCATTTATTTTCTTGTCACATCTTTCTTAACTTTTCAGTGTCCGGAAGAATTATAAAATCATTTGTCTACCATGGAGACGTCACAATGGTGAGACATACACCCATCCTGTTGTGTTTAATACTATTAATAAAAAGCACTGACTTTTAATCATTATTACAAAAAATACAGCGTAATGCTACTGTTCCACATAATTGGAGTTACTGTGCGTGAAGGTCCACTGTGTTTCAACTAGGGGTGTGCACCGGCCACTTTTCGTGTTTTGTGTTTTGGTTTTGGATCTGGATCTTTCTTCGTGTTTTGGATCTGGATTGGTTTTGCCAAAACCACCCTTCCGTGTTTTGGGTTCTGGGTTTTGTGTTTTGGATCTGTATTTTTTTGAAAAAAAGCATAAAAACAGCTAAAATCACAGAATTTGTAGGTTTTTCTGCTCCTATGCTATTATTAACCTCAATAACCTTAATTTCCACTCATTTCCAGTCTATTCTGAACACCTCACACCTCACAATAGTGTTTTTATGTCCAAAACGATACACCGAGGTAGCTGGATGACTATGCTAAGCGACACAAGTGGGCGGCACAAACACGTGACCCATCTAGGCGTGAAACTGCAGTGGCAGACAGGATGGCAGTTTGAAAAACTAGGCCCCAAACTGTACATAATGCAAAGAAAAAAAAGAGGTGCAAGATGGAATTGTCCTTGGGCCCTCCCACCCACCCTTATGTTGTATAAACAGGACATGCACACTTTAACAAACCAATCATTTCAGCGCCAGGGTCTGCCACACAACTGTGGCTGAAATGATTGGTTCGTTTGGGCCCCCACAAAACAAGCTGGCAATTAATGTGTCCCTGCACAAACTGGCTCTATGGAGGCAAGATGTCATCCTCATCCTCCTCATCCACCGATTCCTCACTCTCTTCAGTGTGTACATCCTCATCCTCACAAAGTATTAACTCGTCCCCACTTGAATCCACCACCACAGGTCCCTCTGTACCTTCTGGAGGCTGGTCTCCCTGGAAGAGCTGATAATTCATTTTGATGAACATCATCTTCTCCACATTCTGTGGAAGCAACCTCCTACGCCTTTCGCTGACAAGGTTCCCGGCTGCACTAAACACTCTTTCGGAGTACACACTGGAGGGGGGGCAACTCAGGTAAAATAGAGCCAGTTTGTACAGGGGCCTCCAAATTGCCTCTTTTTCCTGCCAGTACAGGTATGGACTGTCTGCCATGCCTACTTGGATGCTGTCACCGATGTAATCCTCCACCATTCTGTCAATGGTGACAGTATCATATGCAGTGACAGTAGACATGTCAGAAATTGTTGCCAGGTCCTTCAGTCCGGACCAGATGTCCAAACTTGGTCCTGCCTGCCCTGCATCACCGCCAGCGGGTTGCTTAGGATACCTAAGTTTTTTCCTGGCAGCCCCAGTTGCAGGAGAAAATGAAGAAGGAGCCGTTGACGTGTCACGTTCCGCTTCAGCTGACAGTGTGTTCACCAGCAGGTCTTTGCACCTCTGCAGGCTTGTGTCGGCCGGAAAGAGAGACACCACATAGGCTTTAAACCTAGGATCGAGCACGGTGGCCAAAACGTAGTGGTCTGATTTCAACAGATTGACCACCCTGGAATCCTGGCAAAGCGAATGAAGGGCTTCATCCACAAGTCCCACATGCCGAGCGGAATCGCTCCGTCTTAGCTCCTCCTTCACTTTCTCCAGCTGCTTCTGCAAAAGCCTGATGAGGGGAATGACCTGACTCAAGCTGGCAGTGTCTGAACTGACTTCACGTGTGGCAAGTTCGAAGGGCTGGAGAACCTTGCACAACACGGAAATCATTCTCCACTGCGCTTGAGTCAGGTGCATACCCCCTCCTTTGCCTATGTCATAGGTGGATGTATAGGCTTGTATGGCCTTTTGCTGCTCCTCCATCCTCTGAAGCATATAGAGGGTTGAGTTCCACCGCGTCACAACCTCTTGCTTCAGGTGATGGCGGGGCAGGTTCAAGAGTGTTTGCTGGCGCTCCAGTCTTCGGCACGCAGTCGCTGAATGGCGAAAGTGGCCAGAAATTTTTCGGGCCACCCAAAGCGTCTCCTGCACGCCCCTGTCGCTTTTCAGAAAATTCTGCACCACCAAGTTTATTGTGTGAGCAAAACATGGGACGTGCTGGAATTTGCCCAGATGTAATGCCCGCACAATATTGGTGGCGTTGTCAGATATCACAAATCCCCAGGAGAGTCTAAGTGGGGTAAGCCACTGGGCGATGATTTCCCTCAGTTTCTCTAAGAGGTTGTCGGCGGTGTGCCTCTTACTGAAACCGGTGATACACAGCGTAGCCTGCCTTGTAACGAGCTGGCATTTCTGAGATGCTGCTACTGGTGACGCTGCTGCTGTTGCTGCGTAAGGTGATACATCTACCCAGTGGGCTGTCACAGTCATATAGTCCTTAGTCTGCCCTGTTCCACTTGTCCACATGTCCGTGGTTAAGTGGACATTGTGTACAACGGCATTTTTCAGGACACTGAGGACACTTTTTCTGACGTTTCTGTACAGTCTCGGTATCGCCTGCCTAGTGAAGTGGAATCTAGACGGGATTTGGAACCGGGGACACACTACCTCCATCAATTGTCTAAATCCCACTGCACTAATGGCGGATACCGGACGCACGTCTAACACCAACATAGCAGTCAAGGCCTCAGTTATACGTTTTGCTTCAGGATGACTGCTGTCGTACTTCATCCTCCTCGCTAAGGACTGTTGGAGGGTCAATTGTTTAGTAAAAGTAGTGGTGTTCCTACTTCCTCTCTGGGATGATGAACGACTCCCAGCAGCAGCAACAGCAGCAGCGGCAGCAGTAGGCGTAGCAATGCAGGATCCTCCAGAGGAATCCCGGATAGGAGAGTCAGTCATGCCAGTGACATGGCCTGCAGGACTACTTCCGATCCTGACTAAGGAGGAAATTGACGAGGAGGGAGTTGACGGTGTGGTTTGCAGGCGCTTGGATACAACAGGACAACGGGATTTAGGTGTCCCTGGACTGCTTACGGTCTTAGCCAAAGTTTCTGAACTTGACAGTAACTTTTTATGAACGCGCTGCAGGTGCCGTATAAGGGAGGATGTTCCTAGGTGGTTGACGTCCCTACCCCTACTTATTTCACCTTTACATATGGTACATATGGCAAGACAGTTGTTGTCCGGATTTGGATAGAAATATTGCCAGACCAAAGAGGTGGAATGTTTGGTCTTCTGCCCAGGCATGACCGTGATGGGCTTTTTCATCCCACGGACAACAACTGTCTCCCCCGGAGCCTGATTTAAACAAACCACATCACCATCAGAATCCTCCTCGCCAACTTCCTCCTCAGCGCCAGCTACACCAGTATCCTCATCCTGTTGTACTTCAACAGTGACATCTTCAATTTGCATATCAGCAAGTGGACTGTGGGTGCTCCTTTCAGCACTTGCAGGGGGCGTGCAAATGGTGGAAAGAGCCACCTCTTCCCGTCCAGTGCTGGGAAGGTCAGGCATCGCAACCACCACCACACTTGGACTCTCCTTGGGGATTTGTGATATCTTCTTAGAAAGCACAGTTCTTCGCTGTGCTTTTGCCAGCTTAACTCTTTTGATTTTTTTAGTGGGAGGAGGGCTTCCATCGTCATGTGAAGCTGAACCACTAGTCATGAACATACTAGGGATCGACCTTAGCCGTTCCTTGCCACTCCGTGTCGTAAATGGCATATTGGCAAGTTTACGTTTCTCTTCAGCTGATTTAAATGTCTTTTTCAAGGTCATTTTCCTGAACTTTGCCATTTGGGATTGTATGTGCCCTCTACTATGACATTGGGCATCGGCCTTGGCAGACGACGTTGATGGCATGTTATCGTCTATGTCATGACTAGTGGCAGCAGCTTCAGCACTAGGAGGAAGTGGTTCTTGATCTTTCTCTATTTTATTTTTATCAGAGAAAGTTTGGTCCTCCATTTATGTTATATCGATTTGATATATACGTGCGGCTAAACACAGAAAATAATTATTTTTTTGGTTTGGACTGGAGTGTACTTTGTGGGTTACAGCACCCTTTAACGGTCAAGCCAGCCGGCCCTTTACTTATGACACAGGCGCACGCTTGGCACTACTTTGTTGATGCACGTGCGGCTACTGCGCACACAATTCACAAACACAGAAAATAATTTTTTTTTTGGTTTGGACTGGAGTGTACTTTCGGGGGTTACAGCACCCTTAACGGTCAAGCCAGCCGGTCCTTTACTTATGACACAGGCGCACGCTTGGCACTACTTTGTTGATGCACGTGCGGCTACTGCGCACACAATTCACAAACACAGAAAATAATTTTTTTTTGGTTTGGACTGGAGTGTACTTTCGGGGGTTACAGCACCCTTTAACGGTCAAGCCAGCCGGTCCTTTACTTATGACACAGGCGCACGCTTGGCACTACTTTGTTGATGCACGTGCGGCTACTGCGCACACAATTCACAAACACAGAAAATAATTTTTTTTTGGTTTGGACTGGAGTGTACTTTCGGGGGTTACAGCACCCTTTAACGGTCAAGCCAGCCGGCCCTTTACTTATGACACAGGCGCACGCTTGGCACTACTTTGTTGATGCACGTGCGGCTACTGCGCACACAATTCACAAACACAGAAAATAATTTTTTTTTGGTTTGGACTGGAGTGTACTTTCGGGGGTTACAGCACCCTTTAACGGTCAAGCCAGCCGGCCCTTTACTTATGACACAGGCGCACGCTTGGCACTACTTTGTTGATGCACGTGCGGCTACTGCGCACACAATTCACAAACACAGAAAATAATTTTTTTTTGGTTTGGACTGGAGTGTACTTTCGGGGGTTACAGCACCCTTTAACGGTCAAGCCAGCCGGCCCTTTACTTATGACACAGGCGCACGCTTGGCACTACTTTGTTGATGCACGTGCGGCTACTGCGCACACAATTCACAAACACAGAAAATAATTTTTTTTTTGGTTTGGACTGGAGTGTACTTTGGGGGTTACAGCACCCTTTAACGGTCAAGCCAGCCGGCCCTTTACTTATGACACAGGCGCACGCTTGGCACTACTTTGTTGATGCACGTGCGGCTACTGCGCACACAATTCACAAACACAGAAAATAATTTTTTTTTTGGTTTGGACTGGAGTGTACTTTCGGGGGTTACAGCACCCTTAACGGTCAAGCCAGCCGGCCCTTTACTTATGACACAGGTGCACGCTTGGCACTACTTTGTTGATGCACGTGCGGCTACTGCGCACACAATTCACAAACACAGAAAATAATTTTTTTTTTGGTTTGGACTGGAGTGTACTTTCGGGGGTTACAGCACCCTTAACGGTCAAGCCAGCCGGCCCTTTACTTATGACACAGGCGCACGCTTGGCACTACTTTGTTGATGCACGTGCGGCTACTGCGCACACAATTCACAAACACAGAAAATAATTTTTTTTTTGGTTTGGACTGGAGTGTACTTTCGGGGGTTACAGCACCCTTAACGGTCAAGCCAGCCGGCCCTTTACTTATGACACAGGCGCACGCTTGGCACTACTTTGTTGATGCACGTGCGGCTACTGCGCACACAATTCACAAACACAGAAAATAATTTTTTTTTGGTTTGGACTGGAGTGTACTTTCGGGGGTTACAGCACCCTTTAACGGTCAAGCCAGCCGGCCCTTTACTTATGACACAGGCGCACGCTTGGCACTACTTTGTTGATGCACGTGCGGCTACTGCGCACACAATTCACAAACACAGAAAATATATTATTTTTTTAGCACTTGGGGGGAGCACCCCTGATGAACAGAGCACCCCCTGGACAACACTACAGCACTCCTTTAGGACTGGGACACTGCACAGGACTTTGGAGTGGACACAGCCCCTATGGAGAACTGACTGCACAACACAGTCCAGCCAGCCCCTATGGACTTTGAAGTAGTGGACACAGCCCCTATTAACAACAGCAGCACAGCACAACACAGCCAGCCCCTATGGACTTTGAAGTAGTGGACAACAGCAGCACTACACACTACACTACACAGCCCTAACTCCCACCCTCCCTCTTCACTGTCCACAGCCGAGTGAGAAAATGGCGCCGACGCGGGTACCTTATATAGGATCCAAAACCCGCGAGACTCGGAAGGCGGGATGATGACGTTTTGCCTCGATTTCAGATCCGAGTCAGGCGGGAAAAGTCGAGCCTGACTCGGATCGGACTCGGATCGGGGGGGCTCGGGGGGGTTCGGATTTCAGAAATCCGAACCCGCTCACCCCTAGTTTCAACAAGAACCTTTCACAGCAGTCAGTAAAAGTGACAAGTTATTGAGATCGGGGCTTGGCAAAGCAGTGAAGAGTCACCAGCAAAATGCTTTACTACCTCTTTTCCTTATTTAACAAATTATGATCTATCTTCAGCCTTACCCCACTTCCCAGACAGCCTAACTCAATTTATTGAGCACAAAAAGACTAGCTTTTCTGCACTATGTTACTTGAGATGGCATTACCTATACTCAGCAATTTTAGACCAGCAAAGCTGGAGAGAATCCCCTCACGGTCAAATCTCAATGCATATTAAGTGAACCCTTTGCTGGCAGTGTTAAGCTGTCTGTGTGGGGAATAATGGACAAGCTACGTTCTGTATTGCTGTTATGTGCAGTGATACTTAACAAAGCTACTAAACTACCAATTGTAAATAGAGTTCTAAGAAAGAAAAGCTACAGAGATATTCAATAAAACTTTATCACAGCATAAAAATGTACACTTTGCTGCAAAAACGGTGTTAATACATAATTAAAAGCATATCTTTAACCCTCCTGTATTCCCCTTTCCCTTCTGTTACTTATCTGACTTTTGTTTTTATTTTATTTACTATTGTATTTAAAATTTGGTCTGTATTGAGCTCTTGTTGCCCTTATTTGTGTATTGTTTCTATTTTGACTCTCCATTGAAAATAAAGAATTATGAAAAAAAAACATAACTTTGTCTTGAAAGGATAGGGTAGGTATATACTATTGTGGTGAAGTAAATTATTGTACAGTAGATGAAACTAGACAGAACTGAAATCCAAAGAAAATTCCAGGACTAACATCCATTCAAGGAGCAACTGTTAATGGTAAAGTTCATCAGGAGTAGGGATGTGCGCCGACCCCGTGTTTTGGTTTTGGATCTGTATCTCCTCAGGTTTTGGATCTTTTTTTTCTTGGTATTTTTTTTTTGGATCTGTATTTTTTCCAAATAATTATATAAACAGCTAAAACCACATAATTTGGGCCTGTTTTTGTTCCTACAGTATTATTAACCTTAATGACAATCACTTTCAGGCATTTTTAACCATCTCACAATATTGATTTCACTATTTTTCACAATATAGCCAAAGGCTGCAGCGAGCTGGCTGGCTAAAGTAAGCAACAGAGCAGCAGCACAAACGCACTATGAAACATTGCCACACAGTAGTGGCAGACAGGATGGCAGTTTAATAAACTATAATAATGTCAGTCGCAATGCCCCAAATTGTGCAAAATTTAAAGAGAAGAGATGCAAGATGGATTTGTCCCTCCCACCCACTCTTATGTGGAATATTAAAAAGGACATGCACAGTTTAACAAACCAAGCACTTTAGCCACTAGGACTGACACTTTCGTGGCTGAACGCCTTGGTTTGTATGGGCACCCACAAAACATTTTTTGGAAGGACTACCTTCAATTATTAAGGAGGAGGTTGATGATGAGGGTTTGGTGGTGGAGATTGCATGTTATGGTCCAAACTGCTGGTTGCTGATACTGGACTGCTTGTTATTAATTTACAAATTATTATAATTTGGTTAAACAAATTGCATGAACTCGTTGCAAATGACGTAACAGGGAGGAGGTGCCAAGATGGTTAACGTCCCTTCCTCTGCTAACTTTAGCTTTACAAATGGAACAGATGCCTTCACAACTGTTGTCAGAATTTAGATTAAACTAATTCCACACCCAAGACGTTGCTTTTCTGGCTTTCTTTTTATCATTAGCAAGAACTGCTGTCACTGGTGGCTGATTTACGCAAACCACATCCTTATCATCAACATCCACATTAACATCAGATAGGACACAAATTTCCCCCTCATCCTCCTTTTGCACTTCCTCCACACTATCATCCTCATTTTCTATTATTTCACCATCTACTACTAGCACAGACGTTATGGCGTCAGTGATCCGCTGTGAAACTGTGTGACAGCTGTTATACTTCCTCTATCAAAGGACTGTTTAATAGTCAATTGTTTAAATTACTACTAGTAGTAGCCTTCTTGGTCCTAACAATATTAAAATGAAACTCTATATACCCCTGCCTGTACCTTCTAAAATCCTTCCTATAAACCTCTAAGGATGACGCTAATTTGCGTACGCAGTCATACAGTAAATAAAGACTTAGATCTGGAATACGTGGTTCCAAAGCACAAGTGTTATTCAAGTAAAAGTTCAGACAGTTACACGCAATTGATCCAGACACAATTTAGGCGCAAAAGGAATTATACAGACCCAAGTACAGTATACATACGCAGCGCTTCCGGACCCGAAGATGGGCATCAGCAAGAGACCCCTCATCATTCAGCACGATGATTAAGAACCCAGCATTTGAGCACACATATTTATACCCCCCCCCCAGAATAGACAGGACAATAGAGAAGTTTGTTGCTGATGTCATTGGTTCCCAGGGGAGAAGCATCTGTTACAGAGCATTTAACAGGCTGGTTCAAATAGACTCTCCCTGCCTCTAACAGCTGGGGGTCTTTCCCTTCCCGCCCCCTGTAACATCCTAACAGTTGTTCATGAAATATACATTTTGTTGCTTGTAGCCTCTGCGATCCATAACTCGAGAATGCATGATGCGATCTCCCCACCGATAACACCGGAATACTGTAAAAAGAGTACGCATCAGTACGAAACCAAACACGACTTGTTTAGCATGTATAAAACCTTAGTTATCAAATATCTTTATTTCTCAGCATTTAGGACGCTAGTTAACTTGGGGCAGATGCATGCGCATAAAGCTAATAAAACAGCGGTTTCATACAAAGTCCTATACATTCGCCAATATGCGACTAGTTAACAGCGCAATTGTGTGTATTAATGTGTGTATGAGAAATGGTGAAAGATGCAATCGCATGGTGCTAATAGTATTATCGCCACATGTACTAAAATGTGAGTTTATCTAAAATGGCGCTTAGGCGGCCATTCGCAAAATGGCGTCTTGCGATCTCATTTTCAAGATGGCGTCTTGTGGCCAATCGCAAGAAGGCGTCGTCGCGATTAAATCTTAAACTGAACTTGTCTCAGCCAATTATTCAGCTTCGACAGTCCAACCTTTGATAGCAAACAACATGCTATCACAATCTGTTATTAGAATTTAAGTTAGGCTTACATTTACATATTATTTAGTGTTATTATGGGATGGCACAAGGTGGTTCTTAATCCATCAATAATGTGTCTCTGGGTGGGGACATAAAAGTACTATTATACGCACACCGCGGATCTTGGAAGATCATGTGAAAGGTGTGGGAATGCACCAGTCTTATAAAAGCAGTCTTGAAGGGGAATTGAGACTTTACATTATCTGAGGTGTTCTTATAAATAACATTTCAATAATACATTCTATGCATGTCTAAATATAATACATCAAATGATAGTATTTCCTAGTTCAGGGTTGTAATGCAGTTCTATATTTACCTCGGTATACATATTGTCATTACTGACCACCATCATAGTTTCATTCTTACGTTTTACTCTGTTTTTACATTTTCCACACTTCAACACAATAGGAACACACCGGACGCATATGCCAATTATTATGATGACAATCAGTATAAGGATTAAGAATTTGCCTATGCTGGCGATCACTTCCTGGACCCATTCCCCTAGGCCTGAGAACCATTTCACTGGGTTCAGCCATGAAACCCATCCTTCTATCTTCTCCCCTACTTCAGCCACTGGAGCATTATGGTTCTTACGAAACTCCCCTTTTTGGCTGCAGATTTTCATCCATCTTTCGGTCTATCACCTCCTTGGAGTCGCTGGTATCATTGGTGACATAGGTGCAACATTTGACTCCAAATTGGGTGGCCAATGTTACGCAATACCCTCCAGTAACGACAGTTAAATAATTCAGCACTAGCCTGTGTTGCACTAATTCTTTCTTGTACGCTTGCAATTCTCTCCCTGTATACCTGAATGTGTCATCGTACATCTCGGTGATATTATCTATCAATTTAGCAAGTTCCTGGATATATCTAAAGTGACTAAAACTTGAAAGCCAGTTGTCTCACTGATTAACTGAGTGGCTTTATGCACGTCACCAGGTATCATATTTCTTTTGCCTCTGTGTTCATATTGTGTGTGAAAATATGGTGACGGTGTGTTTTTATGTATACCCAGCATTTCAACATGTGTGAGGGTCATAACTTCTGGGAGTACTCTTCCCAGGTAACACAAACCTTCAGAACTCAGGGAGAGCCATTTATACGCTTTTCTTCCACAGATGAAATATACATTATCAGGGAGAACATAAGGAATGGTATGCATCATTATCATTAAGCACATTTCCCTTGCAAACAATCCTATTTCTGGTTCTTCCATCTGGTACATGCAAGTTTCTGGCTGTATTATTTTAGCACAATAACCATTTGGCACCTTACCAATAATTTCTTTGGTGGAACTCAATGTATACCGATACCTAAAATGTTTCCCACCAGACTTAATGGAGCGTAACAGATCATGGTTTATGGACTCATTATCAGCTCTTTGTGAGGTCATCGTCTGATTATTCCCTGTCACTTCCCAACTCCCGGGTCTATTGGGGTTGGTTATGTTTAAGCACAAAAGTGATCTATCTACTTGGAATTGATGGAGTTTGAAATGAGGTGGTTTGGATAAGAGAAATTTTCCATCCAAGGTTTTCCCTTTTTGCAATTCTAAAATTTCCGTGGTATTTAGCGGAAATGGCATCAACCCTACGTTATGCTGTCCCTGTGGCACATGTGAACACACCCAGCAATCAGTTTGATTGAACACTTTGCCTACCATGCCATGATAATCCTCTAGAGGATACCCACCCCAGTACAGATTATATTTAGGTTGGCACTGTTGGATACAGTTCTCATCAACTAGGGACCCACAAAGCTCACAAATACAGGAATCTTCAGATGATAAACCTCCACACCTTCCCCGAGTATCTGGAATGACAGCTCTCTTAACAATAACAGTACTAAGATTGGTCAGACACTCCCCTGATTGGCATTGCACTCCTCCTGACTCCACTCCATCAGCACTGCCATCAGCTCCCGTTTCCTCAATCGGTCCCCCATCACAGACACTGGATATCCCCGAACTGACCAGGATGGTGAACACTCTAAAAGAGAATATGAAAATGCACACAGCAAGCCTGTCCATTGTCACAACAAGATCTGCAAATTTCTCTCAGTTCAGGTATCTCACTACAACCTGTTCAATCCTCCCGAAACAAGCTCGCGATCGACAGGTCCACGCTATCAGTTTTGTCTCCGACTTGTTTCTCCACCGGTTGATTGACCTTTTTGCAGTGAGTGGAATGGACCCATGTATCTCTCTCAGCCACCTTCAAAGATGTAGTACTCGTCAGCAGCACCTGGTATGGACCCTCCCACCGATCAGTTAAACAACCTGAATGCAAGAAATTTCTGATCATTACATATTCTCCTGGTTCAACATCATGACAGTTAGTTTCAGGCATATCATTAGACAACAATTTCAGTTTCTGCTGCTGCTGTTGCTGTAACTGCTTACTCATTGATATAAGATACTTTACAGTTACCTCGTTGTTACCCTTCAGGTCTTCCTGTGGACTTATAATCAAATGAGGTTGTCTACCGAACAATATTTCAAATGGGGACAGATTCAGAGGCGGTCTAGGAGTGGTCCTTATGCTATGTAGGACCAAAGGTAACGCTTCTGACCATCCTAGGCCAGTCTCTGTCATGATTTTACTTAGCTTATTTTTAATAGTCCCGTTCATCCTCTCTACCTTGGCACTGGCTTGCGGTCAGTAGGGGGTATGAAGGCGGCTATTAATACCCGTCAGCTTACACATATTTTGAAAAACATCACCTGTGAAATGGGTATCCCTATCACTCTCGATGACTTTAGGGATACCATACCTGCATACAAATTCCTGAACTATTTTTTTGGCAGTAAACGCAGCAGTATTAGTGGCCGCTGGGTAGGCCTCAACCCAGTTAGGAAATACGTCTGTGCACACTAATACATACTTAAGGTTCCTGCAGGATGGTAATTGGATGAAATCAATTTGTATCACCAGGAAAGGTCCATCAGTCGGTGGAATGTGAGACGGTTCGGTAGGGATCGCTTTCCCTATGTTTTTCCTCAAGCAGGTCAGACAGGACATTGCTATCTTTTCTGCTTGTGAAGAAAAACCTGGTGCGCACCAGTATGCCCTCACCAACTTGCACATACCCTGTTTACCCAAATGAGTCAGGCCGTGTGCTGCCTCAGCCAGGCTGGGGTAATATGCCTTGGGGGCTACTGGCTTACCATGTCCGTCCCTCCAGAGCCCAGAGGACTCTTGCCCACATCCCTTGGACTTCCATATGGATTTTTCCTGAATTGAACACAAATTTTGCATCTCATTAATTTCAGCATATCAATTGTTTGAAATGACATAATTGTTTCAGTTGGAGAAAACATTTTTAACCCTGCTGCCCATTTTGCAGCTTCATCAGCTCTGTTGTTGCCCAGTGACACCGAGTCATCCTCACATGTATGGGCTTTGCATTTAATTACTGCCACTGCTTTGGGCAGTTGGATTGCTTCTAAAAGATGTTTTATGTGTCAGGAATGTGCAACTGGTGTGCCTGCTGCTGTCATAAAATTTCTCAGACGCCATAGAGCCCCAAAATCGTGCACCACCCCGAACGCATACCTCGAGTCAGTGTAAATGTTAGCAGATTTGCCTGCTGCCAGTTCACACGCTCTAGTTAGTGCTACTAACTCTGCCACCCTGAGTGAGGAGGACCAAGAGGTTTAGCTTCTATGGTGTCTGTCATTTACAACAGCATAACTTGTACATAATTCACCTGTGTCTGTTTGTCTGTGACAACTCCCATCCGTATAAAAAGTTACATCCACATTCTCTAAAGGTGTGTCATGTACGTCACGTCTAGCAGTAAAGGTCTGATTCAGATATGTCATACAATCGTGCATATCATCATGTCGGCCAAACTCACCTCCCGCCAGCAACTCCTCTCCTTCCACCCTTTGTACATCATGTTGTACATATGGTAGGTATGTTGCTGGATTCAGCGTACTGCAACGTTTAACAGTAATATTTGCAGGAGCGATTAGAGCTAGTTCCCATTTGGTGAACCTAGCCGAGGAGACGTGTCTGGTTTGAGCTGAGTTCAACAGAGCAGATACAGCATGGGGAGTGTAAACAATCATATCATGACCCAATACTACGTCCTCACTTTTACTCACCAATAGAGCGGTAGCTGCTACACTTCTCAAACAGGTGGGGAGTGATCTTGCCACAGTGTCCAATTGGGCACTGTAGTATGCTACGGGCCTACTGGCATCACCATGTTTTTGTGTAAGGACACCTGCAGCACAACCATCGCCTTCCGTACAATACAAATCAAAAGGTATTTCATAATCGGGTATTTCCAATGCAGGAGCTTTTGTCAGACTATCCTTAAGATTAAGGAAAGCCTGCTCTGATTCCTCTGTGTGTATGACACGATCGGGCTTTGAGCAAGATACTAATTCCTGTAAAGGTAAGGCCAAAATAGAAAAACCTGGGATCCACATTCTACAGTATCCACACATTCCCAAGAAGGTACGAATTTGCTGTTGATTCTGCGGCAGTGTCATGTTTTGTATGGCCTGGATTCTATCTGTTGTAAAATGTCGTAACCCCTGGGTTAGGCAGTGTCCCAAATATTTTACTCTGGATTGGCACGGCTGTAGTTTGTCCTTAGCCACCTCGTGTCCTGTTTGTGAGAGATGAAGTAACAAAAGTTTAGTATCATTCAAACATGACATAAACGAGTCAGAACATAGCAATAAATCGTCCACATATTGAATTAGAACAGATCCATTGGCAGGTTGAAAAGATTGTAAACAGTCGTGCAATGCCTGGGAGAAGATACTGGGGCTGTCTATGAAACCTTGGGGTAACCGTGTCCATGTGTATTGTAAACCTCTGTATGTAAATGCGAATAGATACTGACAGTCAGGATGGAGAGGCACAGAGAAGAAAGCAGAACAGAGGTCAATGACAGTGAAATGGGTTGCATTTGGTGGGATCTGCATCAAAATGACAGCTGGATTTGGCACTACAGGGAATTGGCTCTCTACTACCTTATTAACACCTCTAAGGTCTTGTACCAGCCTATAACCCCTCCCACCACTCTTCTTCACCGGGAAGATGGGACTGTTGGCTACACTAGCTGTAAGAACTAAAATTCCCTGTTGTAATAATCACTCAATTATTGGAAAAACCCCTAATTCTACTCCTGTTTTGGTGGGTACTGGGGAATTTTTGGAGCTTGCCTACCGCTTTTTAAATTTACCATTACGGGGCTTACGTTTGCCATTAATCCAGTGTCCTGTCCATCTTTCGTCCAAAGAGAATCTGGAATTATGGACAACATTTCATCTACCTGTGATGGAGTTTCATTTAAAACTGTAGAGTGATACATTATCCTTTGAGGAGTGTCTAACATATCCCGCACCTCGTATACCATTCTCTCTGGGATATCTAAATATACACCATCAGGGGTGCAATATATGACACATCCCATTTTACATAACAAGTCTCTGCCCAGCAGGTTAGTAGGAGCAGCGGCAGCCAGGAGGAAAGAATGTCTGGTATGCAATGGCCCAATAGTAACCTCTGCGGACTTTGTTAAAGGATAACGTTCCACTTTACCTGTCACACCCATTGTTGGTACTGTCTCGTTGGTCACCTACAAATTAACGGGAGATTTTATCACTGACCTGGTCGCCCCTGTGTCTACAAGAAAAGGATATTCAGTAAAAGCTAGATCAACCATCATGACCGGTTCTTCCCTAGTACTTCCCGTTAACCTGACTATCTGTAGACTACAGGTATGACCAGACCCCTAGCGTTGGCTACCATTCTCCAATAAAGCATTTACGGCTACAATTGGAGCTGGTACCTGCTGAACATTTGCAGGCCTTTGTGCATATCCCTTATGGGGATATCCAGGTCTTCCCTGATGTGGGGTCCCTACTCTTTTTACTGTACAGTTTCTACTTAAATGTCCTGGTTGTTTACAGTTAAAACATGTTCGTGTATCGGGTGAAGACATGTGGTGTTGTGAGGTTTGCGCAGAGGGTAAAGGTGGTGGATATGGGTAAGGATAGGGAGGGTAAGGGTATTGTGGGGGATAAGAAGTTGGTGGGTAGCATGGGACCTGTGGTTGCATCGGGTTAGTGGGATAGAGTTGTGTTTGTTGTTGCGTGGGGTTAGTGAGAGCACATACTTGTTCAGAAGTGAGTGTGTGTGCAAGTGCAAGTGTGTCTGTTGGCTGTGATGTTACCGTCATTCCCTCCAGAGCTTGTATACTGACAGCCATTAGTTTTTCACTCTGGGCTTCTCTCTTCTTGGAGATGTTTTTATCATGTTCAATGACGGTTTCTTTGAGGATATCTATTGTGAGTCCCCGCCAGCCAGGCTGTGAGGTCTGAACCCGAGTTTTTAAACTCTCTTTCAGACCGACCACAAGTACCGTGACTATCATTCCCCGGTGGTGAGTGCTATCTTTAATATCCTCTATCACAGTGTACTGGGTGATAGCCTGCAGAGCCCGATCGCAATAATCTTCTGCAGTTTCACTCTCCTTCTGCTGAATGGTTAAAATTTTGTTCCAGTTAACTACTACTGGAAAATATATACACAATTGAGTTACAATGCGGGAAATGTTACATTGGTTTACTTGGTCTGTTAAGGGAACATCACCATCCAATACACAATCCGTGATAAATTTTGTCACGTCGGTATTGCGTGGTAGACAGGCCCTTAACACCACACGTCAATCTTTATTAGTGGGTTCATGTGAACTACCCAAATTTCTCAAAAATCTTTGACATTTGGATAATTCCTTTTTGGGATCGGGGAAATCATTTATGATGGAATTTAGTTCTGCTCTTGTCCAAGGACAATGCATTACTACTTCCCTCGTGGGCACTATACCGTTTGCATCTGCATTTCCATTTGGAACAGTTATTGTCCGAATGGGATGCAGACCGGTAGCGCTGCTACCTTTGACCCGATTACCTGGCTGGGGTTTTAGTCTGCTGCTGCTACGTATGGTATGAACAACTTCCTCTACGGGTGCAGAGGGCATTAACACTTCCCTTGCTGTTACCGATGGAGATGGAGGCACCACTCGTGATTGTGGTGATGCCGCATCTATCATTTGTAGAGCATGGGAAATGGCAGACATTACAATAGGCTCATCATCCACATCATGAACATGTTCTTTATAGTTGCTTAAGAGAGGGTACAAGTTGCTTGTTACATTTTTATGGGTATTTTTGGTAACTGTACTTGCACCTCCATCCACATAAGGTGGGGGAGGTGAGCGTGAACTGCTGGCAATACTCTCCACAACGCTACCTTGCCGCACTGGTGCGCCATTTTGCAGCTCGCCCGTATTGCAATTTAGCACCGCGAATGTATTTTCTGGCAATGTGCTCCCGACGCTAGTTTGCGTCGTTTGCACATTTTTAAGCCACGCATCCCCTTCATGCTGCCACAGTGTTAAACATTCAAAATATTTAATCTTTTTCTCTCGGGAGTGCATCTAACTGTTGTGATCCTGGACATTGTCTAACACGTTTTTATCAAAACTACCAATTCTGGGAAACAGTCTAACACTCTTCCTCGTCATATTAAACCATAAATCACAATACCTTATTGCATAAGTACCGTACTTAGTATGCATATTACGACGGGCCGATCCGATTGGCGCCTCCATTAACAGCACATCATTGTCTAACATCTCTACTGTTTGTGCGGCTCCCATTCTGAGACAACGCCTACGCTTTTCAATAAAGATTTAAACTGGTGAAAGACAATCAAGATACTTTCACTTACCTGCAGTGAGGTATGTGTTGTGGAGCACCAAAAAAATTCAAATAAAACCAGGTCTAGTAAAAAACATAGCACATACCTCAAAGAAAAGTCCCCACAGTGCAGAGTCTTCTTCTTTCTTTTCTCCGGCCTCCAAACCAACGCGTTTCGAGATGATTCTCTTTATCAAGGTGTGGAGGTATAATGGCATTTCTTCCATCTTTATACTGGTCCGTATTTCGTCCTACCCACGTCACTTCCGGTTCCGGTCGCTCCACAACACATACCTCACTGCATCCCAGTGCAGATTTCCATTTTTCACTATCCTTTTATATATGAATTTTTTTGTATTAAGGCTTTTTATGGTATGTTTTAAACACCTTTTAGTTTGTGAATAAATTATATTTTGGAATTAAACTACGTCACCTGTGGAAATCTATAGGAACGAAAGAGCCCAGATATATGTGTCATTCCCGTACCACACGTGAGTATGGTACGCACAACTTAATACCTGTTAAACCTAATGGAATATCCCAACTATAAGGGGAGGTATTATTTCAGCTATTACCTAGAGGAAAAGAAACTGCTATAAGCTTTGAACAGCATATACCATACGTAAGTCAGGTGTGTTACCTGATGAAAACAATTTTCTGGGGACATATATGTAAAGACCTACTTCACAAGATTCTGCTACCAATCAGTGGGGTGCGGATATTGTGAATAATCACCCAATATCTACCTGCTCTCACAAGATTTAAATGATTCATTGTATGGACATATAATTACCTTCATTAGATTGTGTAAGGCCAGTAAGAGCAAGTTAAATAGAAATTCTGCAAGTGTGTGCATTTCAGAAACTTTGAAGGGTATTACACAATGGATATGTTTTCTTGCATATCTGTGTGACCACCTTGAATCGATGCGAAAAAAAGTGACAACATCAACGAAATGAGCAGCATATGAGACAGTTTAAGATAAGTATCCATCTTTGTTTTAGACTGTCACCTGTGGTTGATAAGGGATATCGCCTTACTTTTGCACACATTTTTTTATTCAATTTGAGCACACATATTTATACCCCCCCAGAATAGACAGGACAATAGAGAAGTTTGTTGCTGATGTCATTGGTTCCCAGGGGAGAAGCATCTGTTATAGAGCATTTAACAGGCTGGTTCAAATAGACTCTCCCTGCCTCTAACAGCTGGGGGTCTTTCCCTTCCCGCCCCCTGTAACATCCTAACAGTTGTTCATGAAATATACATTTTTTTGCTTGTAACCTCTGCGATCCATAACTCGAGAATGCATGATGCGATCTCCCCACCGATAACACCGGAATACTGTAAAAAGAGTACGCATCAGTACAAAACCAAACACGACTTGTTTAGCATGTATAAAACCTTAGTTATCAAATATCTTTATTTCTCAGCATTTAAACTAACTGAACCAACTTAAATCATATACTTTAAAGCTTATTAAACCTTATGTGTGAATATGTAATGTGTGAGTATTCGGGGTTTGATATAAGGACGCTAGTTAACTTGGGGCAGATGCTTGCGCATGAAGCTAATATTCAGCGTTTTCATACGGGATCTTATGCATTCGAAAGATGCAATCGCATGGTGCTAATAGTATTATCGCCACATGTACTAAAATGTGAGTTTATCTAAAATGGCGCTTAGGCAGCCATTCGCAAAATGGCGTCTTGCGATCTCATTTTCAAGATGGCGTCTTGCGGCCAATCGCAAGATGGCGTTGTCGCGATTAAATCTTAAACTGAACTTGTCTCAGCCAATTATTTAGGTTCAACAGTCCATTTCGGGGATGATCCTTCTGAGGAATCATGGCGAGAGGAGTCAGTCATGAAATTGAATGCAGGACTACTTCAGATCATGAATGAGGATGTTGATGATGATGCAGGTGTTGGTGGTGGAGATTGCAGATGCTTGGATCCAGATAGAAGGGAGCAGCTAGGTGACACTTTACTGTTGTTCGTTTTTTTGTCCCCAAAGTTTCAGAGTTTGAAATACCCTTTTCAATTTGATGAATGCGCTACAAGTGACGTTACAGGGAGGAGGTTCCTAGGTGTTTAAGGTCCTTATCTCTACTCACTGTTACATGGCAATGGTTACAAATGGCTTGGCAAAGGTTGTCTGGATTTGGGTGGAAAGAATTCCACACATGAGAAGTGGATTTTTTGGTCATTTGCCCAGGCATGGCAACAATTAAATTGTTTCCCACCATGGGCAACAACTGTTGCCTGATTTACAGTTTTTTCACAAATCCTCAGAATCAACATCCTCATCATCCTTGTTGTTATCGCCAACTACATAAATATCCTCCTCATCCTCCTGGTGCAATTCCACAGAAGCATCCTCGATTTCTACGTCAGCATGTTGACTTGTGCTGCTCATCCCCACATTTGCAGAGGGCACACAAATGGTGGAAGTAAGATCCTCTTCAAGTACAGTATTAGAAAGGTAAGGCTCACACATGGCAACCACGGACACACTTGCACTCTCCTCGGGAATTTGTGATTTTTCAGAGCACACAGTTGGTTCCGGTGTCTTACTCGTCTTAACAATTTTTATTTTATTTGTACCTCTCCTACAAGCAGAGGGGCTTAAATCATCACTAAAACCACCAGTCATAAATAAAGGCCAAAGGCCTTATCCTTTCCTTGCCACTTTATGTAGTGAATGGCATATTGCCAATTTTTTTTTCTCTAAAGCAAACTTTACTTTTACCCTGTTAAAGAAAAAAAAATAAAGCTGATTTTTTTACATGGCCTGACTTACAGTAAGCCCTTGTGCATCGGCCTTCATAGATGACGTCGATGGCCTTGCATCGTCATCATGACTGCCGCTGGCAGCTACAAGACTGGTATGTGGATCCTGCTCTCCTATCATGTGCCTGTCTTCCATACTCACTGCAGTCTTACAGCAGTGTCACCAAGCAACTATAGCACAGCTAAGTTGCGGCTAACGCATACAACCAACCACACACACAAAATGTATTTTATTTTTGTTTCACACTGGGGGGGGAGCACCCCTGAATGAGGCGGCAGCCCCTTGATAAATGAGACACAGGCAGCACAGCATCCCTGCGCACATACATTGCTGATAAGTGTGGCTACCACACACACAAAAAAAACTGTTTTTATCTTCACACTGGTGGTGTGGCAGGCAAATATGCAGACACTGGGGGTGAAGAAGAGCACCCCTTGGACAATACAGCAGAACAGCCAGCCCCTATGGACAGGACAACATCACAAGTCACAACAATTATGCACAACAGCAGCGCAGCACAGCTTCCTCCCTCTTCACTGTCCACAGCCGAAGTGAAAAATGGCAGCGATCGCAGGACCTTTATACAATCCATAACCCGCAAGAATCCAACAGTGGGATGATGACGTTTTGCCTCGTTTTGAGATCCGTATCAGGTGGGAAAACCCGTGCCGTCTCAGATCTGACTCGAATCCTCTATGTTCGGGTGGGTTCAGATCTCTGAGATCCGAACCCGCTCATCTCTAATCAGGAGTAAAACATACCTTTTAAAACGGTAGATGGAAAGGTCCAGCTGACCAAATATACTCGCCACAGACCAGGCTTTCACTGCGGGTCGAGTATTGTGGACGGAGCCCTTAGCAATTCCTGGGTCTTAGAAGGAAACCTCTAACGTGGGCTCTAGCGCAGGAGTGTCAGCTAGTGATATGTGTGAGGCTGTCTGCAGTTCCAAGCAGCACGCAGTGACCTGCTATAGATCAGGAATTGTATTGCCGGAAAAAGCAGTGGCTTGCAAACTAGTAGGTATATTTAATGCACATATCAGTGTCCCCCTGGCCAGGCCCACCAAGTAGCCAAATATACTATCAGATATTCATAGATTTAAAAAAAATGAGAGAGAATTCTATTAATTTTGGTATATAATTCTATTTATAAAGGCTCCTGAGCAAGGATGGGTTTTAGACACTCAGGTATTTCTGTAGAAAAAAGTAATATAGAATTTAGAGTTCATGATCTTTTCATGATGTACAGTAGACGTCAGGGTTAGTTAATATTTAATTTTCGGATTTATACACATTGATCCTATAGCCAGCAAAATGCGTCAGTATATTGTAATACAGCTAAAACAAATTATTAGGGTTAGAAATAAACAGCTGCATGAAGCTCACTGTACACATATATATGTAGCACATTGTATCATGTATCTTACATTTTTTCCCTTAGATCTGGTTGTTGCTGAAACCCCAGGCACTTTGAGGTGGTGAGTAATTATTTGAAAAATCATAGAGCCAGAGTCTGCATGTATTACAAATGAATGAAATTATATTTTAATATGCAATTTTTTTAATCCAATAATTGAAGAGATCAGATCAGTATCTGATCTCTTCACTCATTCTATTCATTGCACACTGAGGGAAGATCACAGTAGCCAATGAATAAAAATAGTATAAATGATAAAAGTCTCTGACTGTTCCTATAATTGCCAGAAATACTCTCAGAGATGGGTGCATTCACCACAATTTCATATGCTAATTATTTTATTATTTTTAACCCTATTGTTAGTTGTACTGGGATTGGAATCTGCTCTAGGTAGAGTGGCTCTAACTCTTATCAAGAAGCATCATATGGACTGATGAAAAGTTCTATCTATGTACATGACCAGTATAAACCACACATTCCCATTTCTTACCTCGTACTAAAATGAAGAAACAACACTTGATTGGCGGTTAAAGTCGATTCATTTATTAATGACAATAAAATAATCCAGGGTGGCAGATAAAGCAATGCCAACAATCAGTTTGGCAGAAAAGGAAGATGTAATAGAATGGCATACCTCCACCCATCACATATACTAGGCTGTGAGAATAGCTACCTATCTTCCTGAACCAGATTGGATGTTGCTTAAGCACGCACCCAGGTCCACTCTCAAGAGCTAGACCATTCATCTTACTTCAAAAAGAAAGGTATCACAAACAAAAACACAGAGGGGGGCACTATACCAATAAAGGAAATTATATATAATTGAAAATGTAAACCTTTATGTGGACCCTAATTGAATGCTGCTACCAACAGAGGAGCTGATCCTTTTAGAATAAAGACATATAAAACACAAATATGGAGCGCAAATTCAAAGAAGGCCTAATTATTACAAGTGGATAAATAATAAAAACAATTTAATATTTCATAATTGGAGCAACAGAAAAAAAGACCGAAATTAAGAATAGGACTTAAAATAATCAATTAATAAATACACTAAAGATAAAAACCCAGAAAATACAAAGAAAAAAATTGATAAAATTAAAATAAAGGTAAAGATTGATACATTCAAAATATAATTGGCAATTGAATTACATACAAATAAACAAAATTATTAAAGTAAAAATTAGTGGAAATGCAAACCACTTGGTATCACTTCTGTGAAAAAACTGAACCTGTATATCCCTATTTTTAAGATCAGTACTAGTATGAAACACTAATGCCAGTTTGTGTCAATCAATGTTATGAAACACTGTTGCCAGTTCGTGTTGTAGGGGAATTGAAACACCAATATCGTGTTAAATTTTCTGAACAGCAAGGAACTGGTTGAGTTTACATGTATACAGTGGTCAGTCACAGAGGGATTTATTCATATAACAGGTATCAGTCCAGTAGCACATAGACCTCTCTGATAGGAAACTGGTTTGGAGTGTGCAGGGGAAATGAAAAAATTCAACAGAAAAAACACAGCTGTTAGATC
The DNA here is from genome assembly GCA_031769625.1 of Taudactylus pleione. Taxonomy (NCBI): domain Eukaryota; kingdom Metazoa; phylum Chordata; class Amphibia; order Anura; family Myobatrachidae; genus Taudactylus; species Taudactylus pleione. Next base: position 249,043 of record JAUIMM010000512.1, on the reverse strand, counting down.
TCCTCTCAATAAAGGAGCCACCTGCAGAGAAGAAAATTGACAACTTCCATATAAAGTTTGGATAGTCATCGGAGATACAAATGGATCTCAGCCTTTAGATCGAATCACAATCTTTGAAAGGTGGTTTAATCCACCACTGGTTAACTAATGTGATACCTTTATATCCAGGTTAAGTTGCTCCAAATCATTGGGTTTTACAGGATTAATACATTGCAAGTGAACTCGCGACTCTAACTGTTATCTCGTTTGGGCTTACTGGTCTATTCAGATGGAAATCTCTGCAGTGTGGGCCGATGATAGACAATATTCCTTGGTGTGCAGGGTGGTTTTCTCATGAGGTTCGGCTGTGACACCCTGCAGCATGAAACTGCAACACATCGTAGTTGTACGGTGTATAAAATCTTAATCCTTAGAGGGCTCAGCTGTGCAGTATGGAGCAGTTGGAGTAGGCTTGACGCGTTTCTCTGCAAATGCCGTTTCCTCAAAAGCAAAAATAATCCAGGGTGGCAGAGAAAGCAATGCCAACAATCACTTTGGCAGAAAAGGGAGATGTAATAGAATGGCATACCTCCACCCATCACATATACTAGGCTGTGAGAATAGCCAACTCCCTTCCTGAACCAGATTGAGTGTTGTTTAAGCACCCACCCAGATCCACTCTCAAGAGCTAGACCATTCATCTTACTTCAAAAAGAAAGGTGCCTCAGAATCCTACAATTATAATTACTGCTACTGAAAAACAGTGCTTCCTCTATCATCCATCTGGGGAACACTGCGGTTAGCCATTACATGTGGAATAGAGGTCTAGATATAAAAGAACAAACAGAAAACTCCACCCCTCTAAGCCCTCCCAACTGCCCACAACTTCAGTTTGAACATTTAGCAAAGTCGCCTAGAGGAAGCAAAAACTAATTAATCAAAAAAGATCAAAACTTGGAAATGGCAATGGCCCTACATTATACAACAACATTATATCAGGGAGGGATCGCAGAGTTCCCCAGATGGACTTCGGGAAAGGGATTTTACAGTGAGTACAAAAATCCAATTTCCTCTATCATCCATCTGGGGAACACTGCGGTAAGCCATTACATGTGGGACTTCCCAAAGCAAGCTAACAAGGGGGGGAAATGGCCGGTAGGGCCGCACAAAGAATCTTATACCCAAAACTGGCATCCTCCATACCAAAAGTATGGAACCGGTAAAACTTAGTGAAGGTATGCACAGAAGACCAGGTCATTGCTCTGCACAGCTGCTCCACCAAGGCCCCATGGTGCACAGCCCAAGAGGCTCCAATTGCCCGTGTACCCAACACTGCCACTTAACAATCCCTACCAAGCTATTCCAACATAACCGCAGAACACTAGACTAACAAAGGAGCCTCTCCCCCAGGAGGGCGGGCCTGACAAACTGAGGGGTGATGCCCCACCATACAAAACACACTCATTTCTGGGCATGCAACATGACTTGTAAAAAAACAACCTGCACATTCCAAGGGTGGCAAAACCACAACATGCAAACAAACACATCAACACATATCACAAGAACACAGCAAATGCAGGAAGAATGAGGAATCATGCTGAAGATAAAACAGAAAACCTCTAAGGTGGAAAAAAAAACAAAAAAAACAGCAAAACCCTTCAAGGCCCCCACTAAAACAGGAAGACAGCTTAGGTAGGGACAGATATCCGTGAGAAAACCGAGGAGTACAGGGTACATATCAAAGCGGCTGGCTGGACCTAAATGAAGCTGAAGGTAATGCTAGTAAAGGCAGATAGCTGAAAGTACTGTAGCTGAAAAAAATATCTAAACCAGCAATGGTGAAACAAAGGCAGAATCAATCCCAACCATATGTATAGCATGCGGCCAAAGAGAGGAACCGTAAGCAACACACCAAACCACATAGCACACGTCACACACTGTGAGGGCAAGCCAGACAGAAGCAGCAGACCCAGAGCTAAATTGTGCATTCCAGAAACAAGAAGTCACACCCTGTACACCAGCTCACACAATACAGGCAAACAAAGAAGTAAATATAGATGGTGGAATCTGGCATTGCTCTGCAGCTGAGAAAATGGACAGTGGTGGGTCCCAAAGGAGAAGAACGGAATGAAAACCATAAAGAAAACCAAAGGAGGAGGGGCAGAGGTTTCCTGCCATGCAGTGACTATATTCATGACTCTACCCGAGCAGGGCTAACCAAAAGATAAAAATGGGAATGTGATTTTGAAACCTAACTTAGCACAGACAATGAACGGGGAGGTAGATGTATCATGTCGCAGCAGAGAAAGACAAGGTAACTGGGAGGCAGGGTAGAGAGTGAGACTAAGTACTTAAGAGGCTAACCTGATCAGTGTCCACAATTCATTCTATGGGGAGTGGGAGGTGTTACCATAGCTAACATGTAAAGAAGTCAACAAGAATCAATAGATCCCTGAATGGGGAAAGGTGGGCAGAAGTAGGCCCACCAAAAAGAGTGAAGGAGCACAGGAAATGGGGAACAGGCAAGATGTCCGGAAGGAGATCCAGTAATAACTAAGCCCACCCACAAACAATCAATGGGGCATGTATATGACCAAAATATTGATGGAGATACTCCAAGAGAAAACCATGAATACTGGTATGTGCACACATCAACCCTGTTCAACTGAACAGGAAGCTACAACCACCCAGCAGCATCACCAGCATCTGAATCTGATGAATAATGTAAGACACCACAGACTGCAATAGAAAACAGTATAATTTCTAAAACATTGACATTGGCTGCAGAAAGGTCCTACTCTGAATTCAACAGGGGTGGCTGGTGCTAAAGATGATGTATGTCCATAGGGCGAGGCCATAAGCAGATTATGCCATCCAACCTTATGAAACTTAATTAACAGAGACAGAGTAAAACAAGGACACCCAAATGTCACAGTAGCCTGGAGACAGATCCAATATGGAAGCGAAATATAGGTGAGTACAAATCAATTATCTATTAATAATCTATGGTGAATGACTGTTGTCTTCTGTAATATATGGCAGAAGGCTGTTATCATTCTACAGTATATTCTATAGCAGAAGGTTGATATCATTATATAATCTCTGGCAGAAGACTGTAATGATTCTATGTAATCTATGGTAGAAGGCTGTAATCGTAAAACATTTTCAATTCACTTTTCACTTGTCCCTTTTATTTAAAGGGTTTCACTATTTTTATTTTTATGCCAGAAAAATGAACTTTTATGCCATATAATGTATTGATAATTCCCACTCTGTATTTCAGGAAGATAGCTTGCCTGGTGATTATCTGTGGTAAGTTCTTGATTTTTATATATATATACATATATATATATATAATCTACGTTTTGGGGTCTCCCCCTTCCTCAGGAACACACACAGTGACAAAATATAAGAGAACAGTGACTTAAATACCTTAAGATGCCATCGCAGTGTCACCCCCTGCAGTCCACCGGCGCTCTGACTATCCACTTCCGGTTGCGGCATTTGGGAAGTGGATAGTCAGAGCGCTGGTGGACTGCAGGAGGTAACACTGCGATGGCATCTTAAGGTATTTAAGTCACTGTTCTCTTATCTTTTGTCACTGTGTGTGTTCCTGAGGAAGGGGGAGACCCCGAAACATAGAATAAATAAGACACCTGTTTGCACCTTTTTTCAAGTCTCAGGAGTGACGCTGTTTTGCTATATTCTGCATTAAGGGAGTGAGCTCCATTGCTGAGGGCACCTGGAGCGAGTAAAACAGACCTACAGCGTGGTCTGCAGAGTGCCGGGCTTTTGGAACATTATATATATATATATATATATATATAATCTATTAGTGCTTGGGGCACAATGAAATAGAATTTTATACATTGTGTCATTCCACTTGGAAAATATTGATAGTGTTAATTATATGTAAATACTGCCTTTGGCATACTGCTTTTTCACTTATTAAACACAAGAAGACACAGAAAGTAGTCATCAGGGCCATTTGTGGCTTTATTATTACAGATCTTGCATTGATTTTTATGCACTGTTTAGAGCATGAAAAGGCCACTGTGATTTGCTGCTTGCGTAAACAGATCATATGACTATAAATGAACTAAAGTGTAAAAATGAAGATCATTGATACATTTTGTAGATGTATAAATTCTGACAAGGGGACCTCACACTGTCTGCATGCTGCTGTATGTGCCCCTGAATCAGCCAGGCTAAGCATCAGCGTGTATCTCTGTAACATGGCTACAATAACTACAACATACACACCTGCAATTCTAAGCAGGCCGCAAATCTAGGGGCCTTTATTGTACAGTGCATCAGTTGCGCTTGCACACTTATGATTCACCTTTCCAGATATAGGTGCTGCCAGTGCGACTTACATGACGGTTTAAATTCCACGTTGTTTTATTACATATGTGGCAATTTGTGCCTAAGTTTTTTGTCAACTTTAAATCAGGCCCTTAATGTTTCTATCATTTAATATTTTTAAGGGGCTAAATAATAATTATATAAACTTCTTCTTGAATGTATCATTTAATATTAATTTCTAATTTTTAGGAGCCATGATTTGTGTAACACACATTTGGTCCGTTTTGGCTGAAGACCAAAAACTAATTGAATCTATGGAGGTAAGTTGATATATTAGATTTCCACTGCTTGATTACTTGAATTTCCCATCATCATTGTTTATTTATAAAGCAGCACTGGTTCTGAAGCCCCAGTCAGTCACGATACAGATAAATGGGAATAACAGAAAAATGTATGGCTATACGAGTTTAATACAAAATACAATAAATAAGCATAATAGCAGATATGTGATACAGAACATAAGTATGAGCTATGCTTCAGCAGTTACAGGTAGCACAAAAAGCAAGTACTGTATGCACTCTGTATGTATGATAAAACAATCTGCAAGGGGGTCACAAAGAATTTAGCATAGGACATCACACGGAGATAGTCAGACAAGATACATAGGGACAAGAGAGCCCTGTCATGGCAGATTATATGCTACAGTTTTTATGCTACAGCTTTCTGCAAAACATAATAAATTATAGCAAATCATAGAAAGAAAATCAAGAGGAGGTCTTCTTACAGACGAACTATGGAGCTATATGGCAGGTGATAACCCTATTCTATAAAATGTTGTTTTTTTATGTATCGTTATAACAAAATAAACAATGATACAGTAGGAAGACACTGTTGTGCAGCATACATAATTAAATATTACTGTTCTGAGCAATATTACAATTTATAAAGCAGGTGATCCACGTGTGAGCTGTCATCAGTTACAGTATAGATGATTTATTACTTATTTTTATGGAGTCCACAATAACCGGATCATCATGTTTAGAGTGGCAGGCAGTGGCGCCACAGGGGTCAGTGTCACCATGTGCGCTAAAGAGTCCCAAATTTGCATGAAAAGGGGCATTGCCTTGTAAGAAGGGGTGTGGCCTTGTGACACATCCCTGCTGTCATTACTCAAGGGGGCATGTCCAGCAATCCCAGAGATTCTGAGTTGCCCCTAGAGACTCTCCCTGCACTGCCGGCTCCTCTTCAGTGACTGGGAGATGGGCACTGCACAATAACATCATAGTCTTCTGGTCACTGAGGAGGAGCCAGCAATTTAGTGTAACCCCCTTGGACTGTGATACCTCACCTATCTAATGATGACAATGTTTTTAGGAACCTATTAAAAGTGCATCTGTCACATACACAACATAAATGCAAGTATTTTGACTGATGACCAGGCCTGGTTCTAGACCAAATGGAGCCCAGGGCAAAAAATTCCTATGACGCCCCCACTCACTGCCCCCATATCCTCACACACATGCTGCCCCCATAGCTTTACACTTATGCTTCCAAGGGATATCCAAAATTAATATTTATAGGATTGGGGTGGATTGTTATAGGGTTTGTGCAGTTGAAGAGCAGAGTTTATTTAGCTAAATTTTGTGAGTTATGACATTAAAAATAGTGGTATATTGTTTATCTTAAGATAAACAATATACAATAAAAAAATTCAGTACATAATATATAATAATACAACCCATTGCATAAACACCTTTGGCCATGAACAGTATCCTGTCAGATGGAATATATTTGTGCCTATGCCCCATGTACATTAATTACATATACCTCCCCCCCTCTCCCAGTCCTCACCTGTAAATTAATGAACACCTCTTGTTCCTTCTGGAAGCTGGAGCGTGTCACACACAAAACACTGCTGTCAGTCACCGCAGCAGCATTCGGACTGACATTGTCTCAGTCAGACCAGCCAGCAAGGTCAGGCACCACACACAGCTGAAACCCCTCCGGGGTCCAGGCCACATCCAATTTATAAATGTAAACAATCTCCCACCTCACACTGGAAGTACAGGGGCTGTGGGCGAGGCATGCCAGGCACCGAAACGCGGAAAAACGGCTCTCACCATGCTACTCTTGAATGGCTTGCATGATGACGTCAAATAGCATGGCATCATCATGCCCAACATTCTGGGAAGAGATGAGGAGTCCGGACCACCGGCAGTGAGCAGGTGTGACCTTAGCAGTCAATGATTCATGATTGACTGTGATAGTCAGAGCCCAGCTGCCAGACTACACTGCATTGACATATATATAACCTCTACATAATGGGGCTACGGTACAATCAGGGGCTGGCTGGCAACTTTTAGCCTGGGGGGCAAGTCCAAGGCACTGGCCCATAAGTAACGGCGCATCCTTAAAATTAGGTGTTTGGTATAATAAATCTTTATTAATAAAATAAATAGGTCTAGTGATTTTACACGTACACTTATGTATATTAGCAGTGCTATTTTACACGTACACTTATGTATATTAGCAGTGCTATTTTACACGTACACTTATGTATATTAGCAGTGCTATTTTACACGTACACTTATGTATATTAGCAGTGCTATTTTACACGTACACTTATGTATATTAGCAGTGCTATTTTACACGTACACTTATGTATGTCAGCAGCGCTATTTTACACGTACACTTATGTATGTCAGCAGCGCTATTTTACACGTACACTTATGTATATTAGCAGTGCTATTTTACACGTACACTTATGTATGTCAGCAGCGCTATTTTACACGTACACTTATATATATTAGCAGTGCTATTTTAAATAGCGCTGCTAACATACATAAGTATAAGTGTAGTGGTTAAAGCGCATTTGTCACTAAGCAGCACCTTGTACATATTCCCAAAAGGTCAGTGTAGAGAGAGAAATATTACATACAAGAACTCCCTCCCACCATATTTTTTTTTCAAAAGAAAAATAGGAGTATAAAATCCATACTAAACATACACTTACCTTCATTTCGTCTTTGTTTTTTTCTGCTTTTCTCTCTCCGCTTTCTTTTCTTTTAACTGGGTTCTTCTTCTTTCCTTCAGCTCCTCTTCCCTTGCTTATTTTTCTCTCCACTTCCTTTCATACTCAGGGTGCAGCCAAGGGTGGACTTTCAATGGCCCTGCCTATTTGGTACCAGGGGTGGGCTATAATAAGCTGCCCTTTAGCTGCTGGTAAACTACACATCCCAGCATGCCTTGTCAGGAGTCTTGTATTAAAACTGTCCCAAAGCTGAAGGGCTGCTTATTTATATATTTATTTATTTTTAAATCACTAATGATGGGAGACTCTTATTAAAAATAAGGCTCCCAGTTTTGCAACACAACACATTTTTATTGCTGCACAAAATACATCTGTTGGGTCGGGGGGAGGGGTCCTGGGTGACACGGCCAATAGCAGCAGGGTGGTCGTGCCACTCATATACTGACCATTTAACCTGCGCTGCTGATACCCTGCGACCCCCATAGCTGCTGCCCTGCGACCCAAACCTTCCTCCCCCTGCCGCCTCCGCCGCTCGTTGTGTACGGCCGGCGGCCGACTATGCGCGACGCCGACAGGACGGCCGGGGTTGGTGCCTTGTTGTGCATCATGTACCTACAGGGCTTCCGTAGCCCTGTAGTACACACACCAGAACAGCACGTGACCGCGGCTGCCTCCGACAGTCAAAGTCGGAACGCAGCCGCGGCGGAAGCAGCCGAGCTGCACACTGGTGACTGGTCCACCTCCACGGCCCTATACAAGGAGGAGGTGGGCGGCCCACAATGCTTTCTAATAAAGCGGCCCGGAGGGGCACATGGCACCCTGCCCCCCGGCCCAGCCCGCCACTGGGTACAATCAGGGACATTGCTAGACTCTACAAGGAGTCAGGCAGATTATCAGAGAGAGTTGGCAAGCATGAGATAGTCTGAGCCCTATTGGCGCCCCTGTTATCTCTGTGTTTTCCCTGTTTGACTTATCACACATACAGGTCCTGTCCCTGTCATGCTCAGCCCTGCCCCCGCTAACAATCACATAAGTGGACATGTCACTGCTTCCCACAAGAGCAGCAAATGTATCTCCTGATGATCTGAATAATCATCAGGTTGTTCTATCTTCACACACTTCCAAACTGGGGGCCTAATTCAGAGATGGTTGGTAATGCAAACACAACTGCATACTCTCATGCATCGCAGTTTCTAATATATGCTAATACCTTCCAAAGCTTACCCGAGCATAAGGACGCCCCCTGCTGTTTCTCATATCCGCATGATAACATGCATAAACGTAAACGTTGGTACTATCAAAGCACAGCAGGAGTCACACAGCATGTGGCAAACACTGCAGCTCTCCTGACATGCAGAGACATCTCATGCTGCACAGGAGAACGCAATGACTCATTTATGCACGCCCACAAAACAGCGTTTAAATGGTCAGACACACCAGTGTTCTTCTAACCACGCCCTCGTTACCATCCCCAAATGCTGACTACCTGTCACTCACTTTGCGAGTGGGACCTCTGTGCGTGAACACAATGTAATCGCTGCATGTGCGCGGCACGGTTTTCGTGCATGAGCATTAGCAATCAATCGTTTTATCCACATAAAAATCGCCATTGTGTCCATCTCTGAATCGGGATCTGAGATGACACCGGATATGCAATAGATGATGATTGCATACAAACCTCACAACATAATATTATGTGACAGTTACTACAAAACAATAAATAGAACATTTGTATTTTCTTGTATAATAATCAGTATGTAGCTGTTACTTTCCATACTCATCTATTCTGTTTTATATATGCCCTTCACAGGCAAAAATAGACATCATGGAGGATCTTGTAGCCGAAATGAGGAGGCCAAAGCAGTGGCGTAACTAGGGTATTTGTAGCCCGGGGCAAATTTGAAAATGGAGCCCCAAATGTGCACGCGCGTCAAAAAATGGGCATGGCCACTGAAAAATGGGGCGTGTCAACATGACACACACCCCTTTCTTGTCACTGGGAACATTTCTTTCCATTTGCACCTTAATGCAGTGCCCCTAGTAGTGGTCCCCCTTATGCAGGCCCAGATTAGTTCCCCTTATACAGGCCCCCAGTAGTGGTCCCCCATATGCAGTGCCCCTTACACAGTGCCCCCTGTAGTGATCCCTCATATGCAGGCCCCCAGTAGTGATCCCCCATATACAGTGCCCCTTATGCAGTGCCCCCTGTAGTGGTTCTCACTTTTCAGTGTCCCCTGTAGTGGACCCCCCTGTGCAGTGCCCCCAGTAGTGAGCCTCTTATATAGTGCCCCCAGCAGTGGTGTAACTAGGGTATTTGGAGCCCAGGGCAAATTTGAAAAGGGAGCCCCCCCCCCCCCCCCTGATGTGTGCGAGCGGCAAAAAAAATGGGCGTGGTCACTAAAAAATGGAGCTTGTCAACATGACACATTCCTATCCATATGCACCTTAACCCCAGCAGTACCCCTTATACAGTACCCCCAGTATGCAGATGCAGTTGTGTTCCCTCTTATGCAGGCCCATAGTAGTGCCCCTTATACAGTATCCCCAGTGGTGGTCCCTCTTATACAGCCCCCAATTAGTTCCCCTTACTCAGTACCCCCAGTAGTGGCCCCCCCAAATGCAGTGCCCCATGTAGTGTTCCCCCTTATGCAGTGCCCCCAGTAGCAGTCCCCAGTAGCGGTATCCCCTTATGCAGTGCCCTTTATATACTGCCCCCAGCAGTAGTTCCCCCCCTATGCAGTGCCCTTTATATAGTGCCCGCAGCAGTAGTCCCCCCCATGCAGTTTTCCCAGTAGTGGCCCCCCTTATGCAGACACCCAGTAGTGATCCCCCCTATCCAGTGCCCCCTGTAGTGGCCCTTCCTATTATTGCCCCCAGTAGTGGTCCCCCCAGTGCAGTGCCTCTAGTAGTAGGCCCCTTTTATAATGCCCCCAGTGGTAGTCCCCCCCCCAAGTAGTAGTCCCCAGTAGAGGTTCCCCCTCCCGATTAAGTGCCCCCAGTAGTAGCCCCCCCAGTAGAGGTCCTCTCAATAATGGTGCCCCCAGTAGTAGCCACCCCTCCCCCGTTGTGCCCCAACCCCCAGTAGAGGTCCCCCAGTAGTAGTCACCCCCTCCCCCGTTGTGCTCCCAGTAGTGCAGACAGGTTTAAAAAAAATACATATAAAAATATACTTACCTGAATCTACGCTGCTGCTCCGGACCGCGACACTGCTCCCGCCGCCCGCCAGTCCTCCCGGGCTGGCGTGCTCAGCATTATGGGAGAGACGTCATGATGTCATGACGTCTGTCTCATTACCCACTGCAGGAGCTGGACCGAAGCCCGGCAATTGCAGTGGGTGCTGCAGCAGTCAATGAGAGTCTATCTGACTCTCATTGGCTGCTGTTTTGCACAGTCTGAGCCCGCCTCCTATCGCTATTGGGCAAGCGCTCAGGGGGAGGGAACGGGCTCAGCTGTGCAGCACAGGACCGGCGCTGGAAGCCTAGCGCCGTTCCTGTGTAAATGTGTAGCGCTGACCGCACTCACTGCGGTCGGCGCTACACTGGTGGCTAACTAGGGCGGGCGGACTGTGGCCGGCCACGCCCCCGCGCCGCCGGTCCCACGGCACCCAGGGCACGCACCCTGCCCGACCCCACCTAGTTACGCCACTGGCCCCCAGTAGTGCCCCCAGTAGTAGTCCCTCCTATACAGTGCCCTTTATATAGTTCCCCCAGTAGGAGTCCCCCTTGATGCAGTGCCCCCTGTAGTAGTCCCCAGTAGTGGTTCTCCACGATGCAGTGCCCACAGTAGTATCCCCCCCAGTAGTGGTCCCCCCCTGAAGCAGTGCCCTCAGTAGTATCCCCCCAGTAGTATCCACCCAGTAGTGGTCCCCCCCCGAAGCAGTGCCCCAGTAGTATCCCCCCCCAGTAGTTGTCCCCAGTAGTGGTCCCCCCCAAAGCAGTGCCCCCAGTTGTATCTCCCACCCAGTAGTAGTCCCCAGTACTGGTCCCCCCCCACCTGAAGCAGTGCCCACAGTAGTATCCCCCCAGCAGTAGTCCCCTTCTTTGTAATAGAGCGCGCCCCCCCCCCCAAAATACACACTAAAATGAAACAAAAGAAAAATACTTACCTATATCCACGCACCTGCTTCCGCCGCCGTCCGCACGTCCATCCTCCTGGGCCGGGCCGCTCTGCATTATGGGAGAGACGTCATGACATCATGACGTTTCTCCCATTACCACTGCAGGAGCCGGACGGAAGCCCGGCTCTTGCAGTGGGCGCGCAGCAGTCAATGAGAGTCTATCCGACTCTCATTGGCTGCTGATTCACACACACATTGCTGCCGCTCGGCAGTGATGTGGGTGCAGCAGCAGCAGCCAATGATAGTCTGTCTGACTCTGGCTGCTGATTAACACACACATCACCACCAGTGCTGGCGGCAATGTGTGTGTTATGCACAGTCTGATCCCGCCTGCCACCCTCCTCCTGGCACTATTGGGCAAGCGCTCAGGGGGAGGGAAGGGGCTCAGCTGTGCAGCACTAGGCTTCCAGCGCCGGTCCTGTGTAAATGTGTAGCGCTGACCGCACTCACTGCGGTTGGCGCTACACTGGCTAACTAGGGCGGGCCGGTACCGTGGCCGGTGGTGCCCCCCCGCGCCGCCGGTCCCACGGCGCCCAGGGCACTCACCCCGCTCGCCCTGCCCTAGTTACGCCTCTGGGCCAAAGGTAAGAGGGATATGGGCAAGTGTACAATCCATATGTATATAGAAACTGGTTCTGATTAATAGGAGTTACATGCAGGGTACTTTTAATAATCAATGTATCAGCTGAAATATGGTTCATTTTGTTATGTTTAGTAATGGGTGACACACAGGCCAATGTATCCTGTCTACACTGAAGTGGAAATGCACCAAGTGTTTCCTGTGTTACCAAATCTAACAGATGTAATAGTCATAATGACTCTTATGGTGACGCTTGCAAATATTCCCCCACCCAAATACAAACCTGTTGGAATAAGCATATGCCAAACACCATAATATGGCTACAGCTATGTAATGTTATAGGTGTGGTACCATACATAATGGCAGGATGGCCAGGGAGAGCTAGCAAATCATATTACAGCTAAGATGGCCAATTCTGTGAATAATATAAAAACTTAATTGTCCAGCATTTAATTGTTTCACTGAACTACATGCAGCATAGCACACTAGTTATTATACAGCCCCATAATTGTCCAGCACATAGTGACATAGTGTATCACAAAGTGTTTAACAAATAGGACCGGATTCTGAGTTGGATGTAAAATGACATCTAACCTGCAGTCATATGATGATAATGATAATAATAATAGCAATAATAATAATAATAATAATAATGGTGCTTCTCCTGGGGCAGAAGTGCAATTTTTATCCAATAGAGGATAGCCATCCCTTGTGTTCCCTGGCAGTAATGAGCACTGCAGCTGTAGCTGTGTCACTCTTTTACCAGTGAGATGAGATCCTCTAAAGCCGTCCAGCTGTCCATAAGCACAGGATACAGTCTGACACAACACAGCCCCACATGTCTAGATATGTTGGGCCAGCTGCTGCTCCATAATGGGCCAGAACCCAACACTGGTGAAACAAACAATAGTGAGAATGGATGCACCAGATCTAAGTTTATTAAAGTAAAATTCTGAGCATATATAATGAGTCATATCCACTGCACTATCACTCTCATTCATCCCCATTGCTTGTCTGCGTGAGCACAATATGACTGCAGTGTGAAGTGCTAAATGCTGAAGATGGAGAATTCAGTTTGTCACTGTAAAAGGCTTAAAATGCATGTTATTCAATAAGATACAAATTCTTTGAGGACAATATAATGTGGTGTATACAGTACAAAGATAGCATTTATACAGATTTCTCTGTTGGCTATACAGTGCAGATCCTAGATCTCTGGTGGCTATACAGTGCAGATCCTCTATCTCTGGTGGCTATACAGTGCAGATCCTAGATCTCTGGTGGCTATACAGTGCAGATCCTCGATCTCTGGTGGCTATACAGTGCAGATCCACGATCTCTGGTGGCTATACAGTGCAGATCCTAGATCTCTGGTGGCTATACAGTGCACACCCCAGATCTCTGGTGGCTATACAGTGCAGATCCTAGATCTCTGGTGGCTATACAGTGCAGATACTAGATCTCTGGTGGCTATACAATGCACACCCCAGATCTCTGGTGGCTATACAATGCACACACCAGATCTCTGGTGGCTATACAGTGCACACCCAAGATATCAGTGAAAGATCCACCTGTATCATTTTAACCAGTGTGGGATAGTGCACATACAAGATCTTGTATGTGCACATACAGTGCACATACAAGATCTCTGGTGTCATACATTGCAGATTCCAGATCTCTGGAGGCTATACAGTTCACACCCCAGATCTCTGGTGGCTATACAGTGCAGATCCTAGATCTCTGGTGGCTATACAGTGCAGAACCTAGATCTCTGGTGGCTATACAATGCACACCCCAGATCTGTGGTGGCTATTCAGTGCACATACCAGGTCTCTGGTGGCTATACAGTGCACACCCCAGATCTCAGGTGGCTATACAGTTCACATACAAGATCTCTGGTGGCTACACTGTGCACCCCCAGATCTCTAGTGGCTATACAGTGCACACCCCAGATCTCAGGTGGCTATACAGTGCACAGCCACATACCAGATCTCTTGTGACTATTCAGTGCACACACCAGATCTCTGGAGGCTATACAGTGCACACCCCAGATCTGTGGTGGCTATACAGTTCACACCCCAGATCTCTAGTGGCTATACAGTGCAGATCCTAGATCTCTGGTGGCTAAACAGTGCAGATCCTAGATCTCTGGTGGCTATACAATGCACACTCCAGATCTCTGGTGACTATACAGTGCACACCCAAGATATCAGTGAAAGATCCATCTGTATCATTTTAACCAGTGTGGGATAGTGCACATACAAGATCTTGTATGTGCACATACAGTGCACATACAAGATCTCTGGTGTCATACATTGCAGATTCCAGATCTCTGGAGGCTATACAGTGCACACCCCTGATCTGTGGTGGCTATACAGTTCACACCCCAGATCTCTGGTGGCTATACAATGCAGATCCTAGATCTCTGGTGGCTATACAGTGCAGATCCTTGATCTCTGGTGGCTATACAATGCACACCCCAGATCTCTGGTGGCTATACAGTGCACATACAAGATCTCTGGTGTCTATACAGTGCAGATCCCAGATCTCTGGAGGATATACAGTGCACACCCCAGATCTGTGGTGGCTATTCAGTGCACATACCAGGTCTCTGGTGGCTATACAGTGCACACCCCAGATCTCTGGTGGCTATACAGTTCACATACAAGATCTCTGGTGGCTATACTGTGCACCCCCAGATCTCTGGTGGCTATACAGTGCACACCCCAGATCTCAGGTGGCTATACAGTGCACAGCCACATACCAGATCTCTGGTGACTATACAGTGCACACACCAGATCTCTGGAGGCTATACAGTGCATACCCCAGATCTGTGGTGGCAATACAGTTCACACCCCAGATCTCTGGTGGCTATACAGTGCAGATCCTAGATCTCTGGTGGCTATACAGTGCAGATCCTAGATCTCTGGTGGCTATACAATGCACACTCCAGATCTCTGGTGGCTATACAGTGCACATACAAGATCTCTGGTGTCTATACAGTGCAGATCCCAGGTCTCTGGAGGATATACAGTGCACACCCCAGATCTGTGGTGGCTATTCAGTGCACATACCAGGTCTCTGGTGGCTATACAGTGCACACCCCAGATCTCAGGTGGCTATACAGTGCACACCCCAGATCTCAGGTGGCTATACAGTTCACATACAAGATCTCTTGTGGCTATACTGTGCACACCCCAGATCTCAGGTGGCTATACAGTGCACACCCCAGATCTCTGGTGACTATACAGTGCACAGCCACATACCAGATCTCTGGTGACTATACAGTGCACACCCCAGATCTCTGGAGGCTATACAGTGCACATACCAGATCTCTGGTGACTATACATTGCACACCCCATATCTCTGGTGGCTATACAGTGCACACTCCAGATCTCTGGTGGCTATACAGAGCACAGCCACATACCAGATCTCTGGTGACTATACAGTGCACACCCCAGATCTCTGGTGACTATACAGTGCACACCCCAGATCTCTGGTGTCTATACAATGCACACCCCAGATCTCTGGAGGCTATACAGTGCACATATCAGATCTCTGGAGGCTATACAGTGCACATACCAGATCTCTGGTGGCTATACAGTGCACAGCCTGATCTCTGGTGGCTATACAATGCACACCCCAGATTTTTGGTGGCTATACAGTGCACACCCCAGATATCAGTGAAAGATCCATCTGTATCATTTTAACCAGTGTGGGACCACTCCACGCTTGCAAATATTCCCCCACCCAAATACAAAGTTGGAATAAGCATATGCCAAACACCATAATATGGCTACAGCTATGTAATGTTATAGGTGTGGTACCATACATAATGGCAGGATGGCCAGGGAGAGCTAGCAAATCATATTACAGCTAAGATGGCCAATTCTGTGAATAATATAAAAACTTAATTGTCCAGCATTTAATTGTTTCACTGAACTATATGCAGCATAGCACACTAGTTATTATACAGCCCCATAATTGTCCAGCACATAGTGACATAGTGTATCACAAAGTGTTTAACAAATAGGACCGGATTCTGAGTTGGATGTAAAATGGCATCTAACCTGCAGTCATATGATGATAATGATAATAATAATAGCAATAATAATAATAATAATAATAATAATGGTGCTTCTCCTGGGGCAGAAGTGCAATATTTATCCAATAGAGGATAGCCATCCCTTGTGTTCCCTGGCAGTAATGAGCACTGCAGCTGTAGCTGTGTCACTCTTTTACCAGTGAGATGAGATCCTCTAAAGCCGTCCAGCTGTCCATAAGCACAGGATACAGTCTGACACAACACAGCCCCTCATGTCTAGATATGTTGGGCCAGCTGCTGCTCCATAATGGGCCAGAACCCAACACTGGTGAAACAAACAATAGTGAGAATGGATGCACCAGATCTAAGTTTATTAAAGTAAAATTCTGAGCATATATAATGAGTCATATCCACTGCACTATCACTCTCATTCATCCCCATTGCTTGCCTGCGTGAGCACAATATGACTGCAGTGTGAAGTGCTAAATGCTGAAGATGGAGAATTCAGTTTGTCACTGTAAAAGGCTTAAAATGCATGTTATTCAATAAGATACAAATTCTTTGAGGACAATATAATGTGGTGTATACAGTACAAAGATAGCATTTATACAGATTTCTCTGTTGGCTATACAGTGCAGATCCTAGATCTCTGGTGGCTATACAGTGCAGATCCTCTATCTCTGGTGGCTATACAGTGCAGATCCTAGATCTCTGGTGGCTATACAGTGCAGATCCTCGATCTCTGGTGGCTATACAGTGCAGATCCACGATCTCTGGTGGCTATACAGTGCAGATCCTAGATCTCTGGTGGCTATACAGTGCACACCCCAGATCTCTGGTGGCTATACAGTGCAGATCCTAGATCTCTGGTGGCTATACAGTGCAGATACTAGATCTCTGGTGGCTATACAATGCACACCCCAGATCTCTGGTGGCTATACAATGCACACACCAGATCTCTGGTGGCTATACAGTGCACACCCAAGATATCAGTGAAATATTCACCTGTATCATTTTAACCAGTGTGGGATAGTGCACATACAAGATCTTGTATGTGCACATACAGTGCACATACAAGATCTCTGGTGTCATACATTGCAGATTCCAGATCTCTGGAGGCTATACAGTTCACACCCCAGATCTCTGGTGGCTATACAGTGCAGATCCTAGATCTCTGGTGGCTATACAGTGCAGAACCTAGATCTCTGGTGGCTATACAATGCACACCCCAGATCTGTGGTGGCTATTCAGTGCACATACCAGGTCTCTGGTGGCTATACAGTGCACACCCCAGATCTCAGGTGGCTATACAGTTCACATACAAGATCTCTGGTGGCTACACTGTGCACCCCCAGATCTCTAGTGGCTATACAGTGCACACCCCAGATCTCAGGTGGCTATACAGTGCACAGCCACATACCAGATCTCTTGTGACTATTCAGTGCACACACCAGATCTCTGGAGGCTATACAGTGCACACCCCAGATCTGTGGTGGCTATACAGTTCACACCCCAGATCTCTAGTGGCTATACAGTGCAGATCCTAGATCTCTGGTGGCTAAACAGTGCAGATCCTAGATCTCTGGTGGCTATACAATGCACACTCCAGATCTCTGGTGACTATACAGTGCACACCCAAGATATCAGTGAAAGATCCATCTGTATCATTTTAACCAGTGTGGGATAGTGCACATACAAGATCTTGTATGTGCACATACAGTGCACATACAAGATCTCTGGTGTCATACATTGCAGATTCCAGATCTCTGGAGGCTATACAGTGCACACCCCTGATCTGTGGTGGCTATACAGTTCACACCCCAGATCTCTGGTGGCTATACAATGCAGATCCTAGATCTCTGGTGGCTATACAGTGCAGATCCTTGATCTCTGGTGGCTATACAATGCACACCCCAGATCTCTGGTGGCTATACAGTGCACATACAAGATCTCTGGTGTCTATACAGTGCAGATCCCAGATCTCTGGAGGATATACAGTGCACACCCCAGATCTGTGGTGGCTATTCAGTGCACATACCAGGTCTCTGGTGGCTATACAGTGCACACCCCAGATCTCTGGTGGCTATACAGTTCACATACAAGATCTCTGGTGGCTATACTGTGCACCCCCAGATCTCTGGTGGCTATACAGTGCACACCCCAGATCTCAGGTGGCTATACAGTGCACAGCCACATACCAGATCTCTGGTGACTATACAGTGCACACACCAGATCTCTGGAGGCTATACAGTGCATACCCCAGATCTGTGGTGGCAATACAGTTCACACCCCAGATCTCTGGTGGCTATACAGTGCAGATCCTAGATCTCTGGTGGCTATACAGTGCAGATCCTAGATCTCTGGTGGCTATACAATGCACACTCCAGATCTCTGGTGGCTATACAGTGCACATACAAGATCTCTGGTGTCTATACAGTGCAGATCCCAGGTCTCTGGAGGATATACAGTGCACACCCCAGATCTGTGGTGGCTATTCAGTGCACATACCAGGTCTCTGGTGGCTATACAGTGCACACCCCAGATCTCAGGTGGCTATACAGTGCACACCCCAGATCTCAGGTGGCTATACAGTTCACATACAAGATCTCTTGTGGCTATACTGTGCACACCCCAGATCTCAGGTGGCTATACAGTGCACACCCCAGATCTCTGGTGACTATACAGTGCACAGCCACATACCAGATCTCTGGTGACTATACAGTGCACACCCCAGATCTCTGGAGGCTATACAGTGCACATACCAGATCTCTGGTGACTATACATTGCACACCCCATATCTCTGGTGGCTATACAGTGCACACTCCAGATCTCTGGTGGCTATACAGAGCACAGCCACATACCAGATCTCTGGTGACTATACAGTGCACACCCCAGATCTCTGGTGACTATACAGTGCACACCCCAGATCTCTGGTGTCTATACAATGCACACCCCAGATCTCTGGAGGCTATACAGTGCACATATCAGATCTCTGGAGGCTATACAGTGCACATACCAGATCTCTGGTGGCTATACAGTGCACAGCCTGATCTCTGGTGGCTATACAATGCACACCCCAGATTTTTGGTGGCTATACAGTGCACACCCCAGATATCAGTGAAAGATCCATCTGTATCATTTTAACCAGTGTGGGACCACTCCGTGACCCCTTCCCATTCACTTAAAATACAAGGGCTGTTTTTACTATATATGGGTGCATTCAGATTGCCATTCTTAAGAGCAGTGCATTTGGAGCATACCCAGGGCCATCGAGAGCTGTGATGTGCATGGTTACTAGGGAGTATAGTCAAATCCAGGAGTTGCCACACCCTTCTTCCAAACAACAAGGGGATTATCAGTACACTCATCACCCCCTATAATACTTGGCCTCTCTACCCACTACCACTGGCCTCATCTGCATAGCAGCACAGCCACAGCGGCACATCGAGCACTAAGTGGAGACTGCAGCAGTGTCCACTCCCTCACTGCCCAATATATTGCAGAGGCTGTGCTGCTATACAGGCACGACCAGCGGTAGTGGGCAGAGCAGTGGGGGTGATCACTGACCTGAGCCCCATCTGCCCTTCCAACTGGCCTGGTTAAGTAGTACCTGCTTCCTCGGCACCCCTGTGCATACCACACAACTGTCCTTCCTGTGAGGATAGAAGTACTGACTGAGCAGGGCAGAAATCTAGAATGCCCACCAATCTCATATCTGTTCAGGTAGGTTCACTATCTGTTGTTGCTTGTCTGGATCCTGGCATGTTGGGGCTCTGTTTGGAAAAAGGGATAGTTATTAACACCTATGTTTAAAATATTAGGCCTACCTATCTGCAAACAGCCCTTACATTAAATAGCATGCAAATTTAGTAATTAAACAATTTTCTTCTGAAATAGTCCCACATTGGGGGTAATAATATAACTATGCAGACGTGGTGACAATGCTCTGCACTTTGTTACATATCATTTTGAAATTCTGTTTTAATTTTAACAAAATTTTATCTTGATCTTTAATTCCAGGACGAAGTGAAAGAAACAACCGTGGAGAAAATTATTGCTGAAACTGTTCAATGTTTTTACTTATTTAATATGGAAACCAATTTAGGGTGGGTGATCCGCTTTTTTTTTTTTTACTGTTATATGGGATTTAATCAGAGGTTAATTTTTTCTAAGCTTTTATATTTAAAAAATGTAATTAAAATAGCAATATGTTCCTCTACAGTATATCTTATTTTACTTTATTACATATTAAAATAAGAGTGTTCTTATGCACTTAGTATCATTTCAAGAGGTCCTACCAGGGCTGCCATCAGGGGGGGACTGCCGGGACTGGAGTCCTGGGCCCGGACACCTGCCAGAAACAGGGTGCCCGCTCCTGCTGCCCATGCACTACCCTTCCTTGAATGAAATGGAGACCCACTGCAACCGTCTGTTGGCCCGCACTACCCATTTTAGTGGTACCCCTTTAATAGGAGAAGGGGCCACTCGAAATGGCACGCCGCTCTGATTAAATCAATGACAGAGTTCAACAACGTTTTTTTTCTGAGTCGGCGCGCGAGACGTCAAGGCGTCGCGTCGCAGGAAGGGAGAGGTCAGGTCAACGTCAGAGGAGCCGCAGCACTCGAGGGGCATGCGCCAGCTATGCAGCCAGAAGAATCCAGAGGGAGGATTTGTCAAGAAGATAAGGTAAGTCATGAGAGTGGGAAAAGACCTGGGCACTGGTACAGACAGCAGCCTGCACCTGAGTCTTGTGTGTCTTGTGTGTCTTGTGAGTCTTGTGTGTCTTGTGTGTCTTGTGTGTCTTAACCTTGATAACAAGCCAGAACTGACTGAATCTTCAGAGAAAAAAAACACACATTCCAAATGAAATCTGGATGCTCCAAATCCTCCTTTATAAATTTGCTCATAAAATTATCACAATCTTAGACAGTAAATGTATTGCTAAAGCTAAAACTAACCTTGTGTTGCTGCTGCATTTAAGCATACAAACCAGCACTTTAAAGGTCAATAATATAAGTGCACTTGGTGGGAAAGGGAGGGGGGGAGGGTAGTGTACTCTTGCAATGTGCTGCCTAATATATGGCAATATTAAATCAATATCTGTGCTGTTACTGTTATCTGTGCTGTCATCATTCTCACAATAAAGAATAAGCGACTAATAAGTACAGATGAGCGGTTCGGATCCTGTGGAATCCGAACCGTCCAGAACAGTGGGGATCCAAGTCCACCCGAGCCGAGGCCCGGTGTTCCTGTCGACTCGGATCCCCACTGCGAGCCTGATGTTAGCGTCCTGACGCGAGAGTGGCGAACTCTCGCTAGAGGCACAAGCACCGTGACTCCGTGGGCCATAGCCCTCTGTGTATAAAAAGCACAAGCACAGTGACTGTGTGGGCCATAGCCCTTTGTGTATAAAAAGCACAAGCACAGTGATTCCGTGGGCCATAGCCCTCTGTGTATAAAAAGCACAAGCACTGTGATTCCGTGGGCCATAGCCCTCTGTGTATAAAAAGCACAAGCACAGTGACTGTGTGGGCCATAGCCCTCTGTGTATAAAAAGCACAAGCACTGTGATTCCGTGGGCCATAGCCCTCTGTGTATAAAAAGCACAAGCACAGTGACTGTGTGGGCCATAGACCTCTGTATAAAAAACACAAGCACAGTGACTGTGTGGGCCATAGCCCTCTGTATGCATAATACAAGCACAGTGACTGCGAGCCTGATGTTAACATCCTGACGCAAGAGTGGCGAACTCTCGCTAGAGACGAGAGTTCGCCTCTACATAAGGCGCCGAGTCCCGTGACTGTGTGGGCCATAGCCCTCTGTGTATAAAAAGCACAAGCACTGTGATTCCGTGGGCCATAGCCCTCTGTGTATAAAAAGCACAAGCACAGTGACTGTGTGGGCCATAGCCCTCTGTGTATAAAAAGCACAAGCACTGTGATTCCGTGGGCCATAGCCCTCTGTGTATAAAAAGCACAAGCACAGTGACTGTGTGGGCCATAGACCTCTGTATAAAAAACACAAGCACAGTGACTGTGTGGGCCATAGCCCTCTGTATGAATAATACAAGCACAGTGACTGCGAGCCTGATGTTAACATCCTGACGCAAGAGTGGCGAACTCTCGCTAGAGACGAGAGAACGCCTCTACATAAGGCGCCGAGTCCCGTGACTGTGTTTGCCATAGCCCTTTGTGTATAAAAAGCACAAGCACTGTGATTCCGTGGGCCATAGCCCTCTGTGTATAAAAAGCACAAGCACAGTGACTGTGTGGGCCATAGCCCTCTGTGTATAAAAAGCACAAGCACTGTGATTCCGTGGGCCATAGCCCTCTGTGTATAAAAAGCACAAGCACAGTGACTGTGTGGGCCATAGACCTCTGTATAAAAAACACAAGCACAGTGACTGTGTGGGCCATAGCCCTCTGTATGAATAATACAAGCACAGTGACTGCGAGCCTGATGTTAACATCCTGACGCAAGAGTGGCGAACTCTCGCTAGAGACGAGAGAACGCCTCTACATAAGGCGCCGAGTCCCGTGACTGTGTGGGCCATAGCCCTTTGTGTATAAAAAGCACAAGCACTGTGATTCCGTGGGCCATAGCCCTCTGTGTATAAAAAGCACAAGCACAGTGACTGTGTGGGCCATAGCCCTCTGTGTATAAAAAGCACAAGCACAGTGACTGTGTGGGCCATAGCCCTCTGTATAAAAAATACAAGCGCCGTCACTGTGTGGGCCATAGCCCTCTGTATAAAAAATTCAAGCACCGTGACTGTGTAGGCCATAGACCTCTGTATGAATAATACAAGCACCGTGACTGTGTGGGCCATAGCCCTCTGTATAAAAAATACAAGCACCATGACTGTGTAGGCCATAGCCCTCTGTCCAAAAAATACAAGCACCGTGACTGTGTGGGCCATAGACCTCTGTATAAAAAACACAAGCACAGTGACTGTGTGGGCCATAGCCCTCTGTATTAATAATACAAGCACAGTGACTACGAGCCTGGAGTGGCGAACTCTCGCTAGAGGCGAGAGTTCGCCTCTACATAAGGCGCCGAGTCCCGTGACTGTGTGGGCCATAGCCCTCTGTGTATAAAAAGCACAAGCACTGTGATTCCGTGGGCCATAGCCCTCTGTGTATAAAAAGCACAAGCACAGTGACTGTGTGGGCCATAGCCCTCTGTGTATAAAAAGCACAAGCACAGTGACTGTGTGGGCCATAGCCCTCTGTATAAAAAATACAAGCACCGTGACTGTGTGGGCCATAGCCCTCTGTATAAAAAATACAAGCACCGTGACTGTGTAGGCCATAGCCCACGGTCCAAAAAATTCAAGCACCGTGACTTTGTGGGCCCTAGCCCTCTGTATAAAAAACACAAGCACAGTGACTTTGGGGGCCATAGCCCTCTGTGTATAAAAAAACACAAGCACAGTGACTTTGTGGGTCATAGCCCTCTGTGTATAAGAAATACAAGCACTGTGATTAATTGGGCAGTAGCCCTCTGTGTGGTTTCATCATTATGGATCATGACAACCAATCGAGTGTAGAGCAGAAGCAGCAAGAAAATGCTATCAGTACAGCTGCTGGAACCAGTCATGATGACGATACTAGTCATTCACTATCATCTAAAGCTGATGCTCAAGGGCGTAGAGGCTTTAAAAAAATTAGGGTATCTGAAATAAAAAAAAAATCGAGATTTCACATGGGTAAACACCAAAAAACTGCAGAAAAACAGAAAATTGACAATATACCATTCACCACACGCAGTGGCAAGGAAAGGCTCAGGCCTTCGCCTTAATTTCTTAGTGGTGGTTCTGCACCTGTCAGTGAAGCATCTTCTGCCTCTCATGATGACAATGAAAGAGCTGTTAGAAGTGTAAAAAAACTTAAAACCACTAAAGCAGTAGATCAAACTGTGCGTTCACAAACACAAATGTCAGAAATCCCTGAGGAGAGTCTAAGTGGGTCCATGAGTGCTTTGTGTGAGCCTGACCTTTCAGAGGAGCCGCCTTCCACAGTTTCTGCTCCCTCTGTATTTGTGGGGATGAGCAGCATTGCTGATGACATAGAAATTGAGGATGTCAACATGGAATTGCAAGAGGATGAGTGTGATATTTCTGTAGCTGACGCTGACACAAATGAGGATATTGAGAATGAGGATGTTCTTTATGTAAGTCAGGCACCGGTGGAAGCAGCTCTTGGCCATTATAAGAACAAGGCCTTTGTCATGTCTGGGCATAGGACCAAGAAATCCACATCTTATGTCTGGAAGTATTTTTTCCCAAATCCTGACAACATTTGTCAAGCCATTTGTAGCCATTGTGGAACCACAGTAAGTAGACGTAGGGACTTAAAGCATTTAGGAACCTCCACGCTATTACGTCATCTGCAACAAGCTCATGACAAGTATTTTATAACATCAGAAACTGGTGCAAAAAAAATAACAAGTAGTCCAGCATCAGCTAGCTCCCTTCTCTCTACTAGATCCAATAATCTGCAATCTCCTCCGCCAACACTCTCATCCACATTATCCTCAGTAATGATCAGAGGTAGTCCAGCATCCAATTTGCTAGGTGACTTATCCCCTTTCCAGGACTAGTCACAAGAATCCGTGAGCACTAGGCCTGCTGCTGCTGCTGGGGGTGGATCTTCATCCCAGAAGTGGACCAAGAAGACTACTAGTAGTAGTTTAACAAAAAAACAATTGACTGTTAAAGAATCTCTTGCAAGGGGAAGCAAGTATGACAGCTCTCACCCAGTCGTACAGCGGATCACTGACGCCATGACAGCTATGCTGGTATTAGATCTGCATCCAATATCCGCAATTAATGCAGTGAGTTTTACAAAGTTAATTGAGGTCCTGTGCCCCTGTTACCAAATTCCATCTCGGTTTCATTTTACCCGAAAAGCCATTCCTCGACTGTACCAGGATGTTAAAAAGAACCTAATTATTGCCCTACAAAATGCCATTGTAACAACTGTCCACTTAACCACAGATATGTGAAGTGGTAGTGGGCAAACTAAAGATTACATGACTGTGACAGCCCACTGAGTGGGTGAATCGCCTTCAGCAGCAGCAGAAGCAGTATCTAACAAACAACACCAGCTCATTCAGAGGCAGGCAACTTTGTGCATCACCGGATTCAATAAGAGGCATACCGCTGACAACCTCTTAGAAGAGATGTCATAGAAACATGGCTTACCCCACTTGGACTCTCCTCAGGATTTGTGATTTCTGACAACACTACAAATATTGTGAAAGCATTACAGCTGGATGAATTCCAACACATCCCCTGTTTTGCTCACACAATCAACTTAGTGGTGCAGGGTTTTTTAAAAAACGACAGGGGCATGCAGGAGATGCTGTCTGTGGCCCGAAAAGTTTCGGGACATTTTCGGCATTCAGCAACAGCGTGCAGGAGATTGCAGCACCTGCAAGAGCAGTTTAATTTGCTTTGCCATCAACTGAAGCAAGAAGCGGTAACGAGGTGGAACTCCACCCTTTATATACTTCAGCGGATGGAGGAGCAGCAAAAAGCCAACCATAGCTATACGACAAGCCATGACATTGGGAGAGGAGGGGGAATATACCTTAGCCCAGCACAGTGGAGAGTACTTTCTGTCTTGTGCAAGATGCTCAAACCATTTGAAGTTGCCACATGTGAAGTGAGTGCTGACGCTGCTAGCTTGAGTAAGGTGATTCCCCTGATTAGGCTTTTGGAAAATCAGCTGGAGAAATTGAAGGAGTAGATTAAGCAAAGTGATTCCACAAAGTATTCTGGACTGAGAGATCAAGTCCTTTATTCACTTTGCCACGATCCACGGATGGCCAAGATCTTGAAATCTGATTATTATATTTTAGCAACCATGCTTGAGCCTAGGTACAGGTCGTATGCTGTTTCTTTATTTGCAACTGACCCAGATCTTAAAAGATCCAAAGCGCTCCTAGTGAGCAAGTTGGCATCTGAAGTGACACATGGCACTACGATGACGTCTCCTCCTTCGGTTTCTCCATCTGGTCAGGTCTAAAAGAATTGCCCAACACCAGTGACAACTCTACCGTAACTTCATCTAACATGATTACCATGCAAAGAATGGTGGAGGATTATTTTCAGGACACCGTACATGTCACAGAGTCCCTTCGAATACTGGAAGAAAAAAAAGGCAATTTGAAGACCCTTATATAAACTGGCTTTGCATTACTTAAGCTGCCCACCCTCCAGTGTGTACTCGGAGAGAGTTTTCAGTACAGCTGGGAACCTTGCGAGCGAATGACGTAGGAGGCTACTTCCACAGAATTTAGAAAAAATGATGTTCATTAAAATGAACTGGAAATTTCACGAGGAAATCCTTTCCCGCCAATCATGTCACAGTACAGATAATTCTGTAATGGTGGATTCGAGCGGGGATGAATTAATATTGTGTGAGGAATTGGATGATGTACACACTGATGAGGGTGAGGATGGTAATGATGATAACATGTTGCAACTGTAGAGCTGTTGCCTTTAGCCGATTGGTAGCTTTTTTTGTGGGGGCCCAAACAATCCAAGCACTTCAGCCGCAAAGTGGCAGTCCCTGTCGCTGAAATGCTTGGTTTGTTAAAGTGTGCATGTCCTTTTTAATATCCAACATAAGGGCGGGTGGGAGGGCCCAAGGGCAATTCCATCTTGCACTACCTTTCATTTCTGCCACTGCTGTGTGGCAATGTTTCATAGATGTGCTTTAAACTGTGGTGTCTCTGCCGCTGCGCCGCTGCTCTGACGCTTGGTAACCAGTCAGCTCACTGCAATCTTTGGCCGATAATGGTTAAAACAATATTATAAGCTGTGAGGTGGTCTAAATTGTCTGTAAATGACTGGAAATTAATGTTATTAAGGTTAATAAAACTCTAGGAAGAAAAAAAAGCCCAATTTATGTGATTTTAGCTTTTTTGTCAATTTCTGTAAAAAATCCAAATCCAAAGCCAGTCACTGCAGTTTGGCAAATCCAAATCCAAATCCAAAGCCGGACGACGAATTAGAACCAAATCCAAATCCGGCAAAAATGGTCCGGCGCACATACCTACTAATAAGTATAGATATTGCATTTGGTAAAAAGCGTCAGAGACGGACAAGTTTTGCAGTGAAATGCGGTATTGTTATTTGCGCTGGTGGGTTGCTAGGCATAAAACAAGATGGTCTTTTAGGGACTCATACTCTCAGCCTGGCTAGTCCCATTTGTGAATATTTGTGTATGCCACTGTCTTCATTCATACTATCGTGACTTTCGTCTGGTGGAACGTACCATGGTGTTGATGAAATGTAGACATCCCAGAAAGACAGAGGATGATAAGAAAATATAATTCGAATGCTGGGCATTGCCAGATAAAACGCCAAGCAGACATTTTATCTGTCAGCCTGACATCCTGCATATATCGTGGGCATACACATTGGGAAATCTCACAGTGTATTGGCCCTGATATATGCGCTTCTCCCCTGGGGAGGAGACAATTCCCTGTTCCTTCCCTGTGAAGGTACAGGGGAAAAAGTCCATCAGTCAGCCGTGGTTGGGCCTACACTGCCCGATGCGGACAACATTTAACTTACAGAATACCGCAACCAGTCATTGCGGTCAGAAATCGTGCACTCGCAAAACAGCGAGTGCCTGCTAATTTGAGTGACAGAATGAGGCGTTTGTGGGTGGTAACAGGGAAAGGTGCTTGAAAACGGGGAGTGGAGATCCGAACGCAGACGTGCAAAATGGTCAAAACGGGCGTTTAATGGGTGTGCATAATTAACAAAGCAGCGTCATCGACCACATCACTTGGTTGTCTTTTAGCCTGAACTGCTCGCAGTGATTGCGGGAAGTAAAACCTACCACAAGCACTGCGAGCAGTTGAGACGCCTTTCGATGTACTCGATTAATCTAATAAATAGCGGAGATGACGTATGATGCGAACGGCCAGGGGGGATGTTTACAAAATAGCGAGCGCATGTTTCGTTCGCTCGCTCATAGAGGCGTCAACAGACCGCAAAGAGCGGGCGCTCAATTTAAATAGCCGGCCCCTTTTTCTGAATGACCGTTCTAAAATTGCGTCCGGCTCTGAATCAGGCCCGGAGTCGGATTAACAATGAGGCGGATGGAGCTGCAGCTCCATACCCTCAATGAAAATAGGCCTATAGGATAGGTGTGTTGCTGACAACAGGAAAATGTATTTTCCTGTCTCCAGCAGCATCTTAATCAGCCATCTGAAGCCCTGCCCACTAGAACCCTTCGGCTTTCACCACAAACACCCCCTGGCCCTTGTCCAGGCTTGGTATCAAATAAAAATGGTGGCGCAAGATCTCCCTGCGCCGCTGAGGGTTTCAGCGTCTTCCCTGCACCGCCCAGATGGTAGCTGCAACTGGGATATAGTTTAAATTAGAGATGAGCGGGTCCGGTTCTCTGAGAACCGGACCCACCCGAACATAGCTGATCCAAACAGGATCCGAGTCAGGCTCTGGTTTTTCCACCTGACTTGGAATCCATAACAAGGCAAAACGTCATCCTCCCGCTGTTGGATTCTCGTGGGTTTTGAATGCAGCTCAAACTCCAAATAGAGAGGCCATTTTGTGATGGTATCTGAAGATGTTCTGTTCATAAATTTGCTTCGGAATCCAAAACTTAAATTAAATTTACTACGAATGACCTCTGATGAAACGGCCTCTCCTATTGGCCGAGAAACGCGTCAGTGTTTCCTTGCATCCCGGACCAAGAGAGCACCCGATTGGGCACCAGCCACTGCTAGCTGAGCGTGCTTCCATCGCTCCAGTGTATCTGCAGGCACACGCACTGCTGTGTCCTCCAGTTGCTGGGATTTCCACTTGACAGGGATGCTGCCTGCACCTCTGCTGCCAGTCTTCACATCTCCGGGCACCAGTGAGCAGCGTGGCCCATTACCTCCATCTCGGACGGCCAGCTGTCAAGACATCCGCAGAAAGAGACGTCACCCATCCTTTGTCCCCAACCACTCAAGCCGCTGAGCTGCAGTGGGCAGCGTGGTCCTTCGCCTCCTATCCGGGCGGCTAAATTGTTCAACATTGCCCAGACCCGCTGGGAGGTAGGACAGACGCCACTCAGCTGTTCTGCCGGGACGTCAGCAGATAGCTTCATTCCAACAGGTGACCACCATTCCCCTGTTGCCTGTTAAAACCATGCAGGTTTTCTGGTATCATCAGATATTGCTGAACTATCATTTGCTATACATCTAGTTGGAGCATCATTATGGCATGCAGATTTATTCTTCCTAACATTTTCCAATCTGATTTACTAACACTGGTTGAGCTATGGAGAATGCATGAGACACTTTGCAGTTAATCACATGCTATTGTATCAGCTGCTTATTGCATGTTGCTTTGTTGCCATTATTTGACTTTTTTCAAATCAATCAAGGTGCCTTTTTAAAATTTTTAGGTCTGGGATTCATTTATTTATATGTCAATTCATGTTTATATATAAGAATTTTAATGTATGTCTTGTGACAGTGATTTCTAGATTAATAAATTATTTACCCCTGTCCAGCGCTCTTCGTTGTTTTTTATCTTTATATTACTACGAATCAACCCTTCCTTTTCCTCCCTTCAATTACATACATACTCCAACTCAGGCCTCAGTCTTGAGTAATAAAAAAACATTTGTTTCCTGATGTGCCATATTTGAAGTAGCACTGCCACAGCCACTGAAATCTTCTACATGCGGTTGCTGAATGCCAAAAATGTCCAGAAATGTTTATGGACACAGAGAGCATCCCCTCTATGCGCCTTTCATTTTCTAAAAAAATTCTGAACCACCAAGTTGATTGGGTACGATAAACAGTTTTTTCATTACAGCCAACCCCAACTGGTTGCAACCAGGACCCTAGTGAATTGATAGGTTGTTATAAATAATGGTTCAGCTCAATAAACGCCTGCCTCCTTTGTATGTAGGTGACTCTAAGCGGCATAACTGGATAATGTAAATGGTGGGTGTCATAGGAGTAACGATACTGCCTTTGAACCTTATGAATACCCCTGCCTATACCTTCTAATATCCTTCCTATAAACCTCTAAGGATGATGCTATTTTGCGTACGCAGTCATACAGTAAATAAAGACTCCAGACCTAGAACCTGTGGTTCCAAAGCACAAAGTATTATTCAAGTAAAAGTACAGCAGTTACAAGCTATGATCCTCATATAATCTTAGCGCAATGAAATTATACAGACCCAAGTACAGTTATACATATGCAGTGCTCTCTGGTCCAGATGTAGGCATCAGCAAGAAACCCCTCGTCAATCAGCATTCAGCACAAAGACTAGGAACCCAGGGTCAGAGCACACATATTTATACCCCCCAGAAATAAACAACACAATAGAGAAGTTTGTTGCTAATAACATTGGTCCTAAAGGAGAGGGCATATGTTACAAGGCATTTAACAGGTTGGTTCAAATAGACACAGTCCAGCCTCTAACAACTGGTGGTCTCTGGTTTCCCGCCTCATGCAAATCCTAACAGTTGTTCATATAATGTACATTTTGTTGCTTGAAGTCTCTGCGGTCCATAAGTTGAGAATGCATGTTGCGATCTCTCCATCGGTATTACTGGAATACCGATGGAGAGATCCAGTACAATACCAAACATAGCTTACTTATCACGTATTAAACCTTAGTTACGAAATAATCTTTATTTCCTAGCAATTATAATAATTGTGCATACTTGAATCTTATACCTTAAAGCTTATGGAACGTTGTATGTGAATATGTAATGTGTGAGTATGTGGGGTTTGATGTAAAGACGCTAGTTAACTTGGGGCAGATGTGTGTGCATGAAGCTAATATTCAGCGTTTTCATACAGGATCTTATGCATTCGCTAATATGCGACTAGTTAACAGCGCAATTGTGCGTATTAATGTGTGTATGAGAAATGGTGAAAGATGCAATCGAATGATGCTAATAGTAATATCGCCACATGTACTAAAGCGTGAGTTTATCTAAAATGGCACTTGGGAGGCCATTCACAAAATGGCGTCTTGCGATCTCATTTCCAAGATGGCGTCTTGCGGCCAGTCGCAAGATGGCATCGCTGCGATCCAATTTTAAACTGATTTTTGTCTCAGCCAATTATCCAGCTTCGACAGGAGAGACCAGAAATGTGAGCAGCAGCACAGAGCATCTTTTTGCCAGGATGTGTGTAATAAAGTGCAAATACATTTAATACAAAAATTAGTTGTGTATATTGGTCACATTACATACATATTTACATGTTCCATACAGTGTGTAAAGCAGGCTGAGGTAATCTGAGCCAAGCCACCCATTGTTGACAAACAACATCCAGTAGGCCCAGCAAACTGCACGGATGCTGGGAGTTGTAGTTCAGCCGGAGAGCTACAGACTGCTTTTCTCCGATGTAAACAGCAAGTCTTGGTCCCATTATCCCTAACAACCTCTCTGAGCACAAAGTAAATATCTGTTTACAGTGTGTACTATTTAGCAGCACCTCCACAATCAAGGCCACTGCATTTCTATTTGATGTATAAAAAACCTCCTGCATATCAAAGATGTATTTTCGGAACTGAAGAACTTGATCCTACATTGATCTTCATTCATAAATATTCTTGAGAATAAAAATATTAAAAGAAATACATTAAAAACTGATCAATCCTTTCGTTCTTTCCCTGTCTTCAGTCCATAAACATATTCCAACTCCCTCAGGTCTCTGACCTAGTTCTTGATTAATGAAAACATTCTTGGTTTTTAAACTTCCTATGGGGTCATATAGTTTATTAAACTGCCATCTTGTCTACCACCGCAGTGCCACTCTGTGCCATGTTGGAAGCTGAACTGCCACATGTTAGTGCCGCCCACTGCTGTCGCTTAGCTTAGTCAGCCAGCTCGCTCGATGCAACTTTTTGGCCTAAACTAGATGAAATCAATATTGTGAGGTGGTCAAAAGTGACTGAAAATGACTATTGAGGTTAATAATACTGTAGGAACAAAAACAGGCACAAATTATGTGACTTTAGATGTTTTTATGATTTCTTAGAAAAAATACAGATGCAAAACCAAAACATGCAAGGGTGGTTTTGGCTAAACCAAATCCAGATACAAAACACGAAGGAGATACAGATCCAAAACTAAAACCAAAACCAAAAAATGCGGGTCGGTGCACATCCCTAGTAAGGATGAATCTGTATTAAGGTGCATGCACATGGAGCAATATACAGATCCATAACTAGACTTTTTGGTGCCCTGTGCCAGAAAAAGCAATGGCGCCCCCTCATTTTTCGAAGGGACATAATGCACCCAAAAAAGGGCCATGGCTTCATGGGGAAGGGCCAGGGAAGAGATAGGAGAAGCCAGGAGATGCTGGGGATGAAATAAGAGGAAGCTACAAGCAAGAATGATAATAAACAGAAATTTGACAGGCCCAAACAGTGCCCCCTGACCTGTGATGCCCTGTGCGATGGCACCGGTCGCACTACCCTAGCTACGGCCCTATCGAAATATCATTACGATATGAACGATAATGATATCTTTTAATGATATATTGTTCATATCGTTCCATGTATATGCAACCAACGACCAACGATGCGCGCTCCAGCTGGACGATAACGATATCGTCCATCGACCATGCACACGGGCCAATCTGGGCGATATCGTTATATTCCCTATAGGGATCCACGATCGTTGGTCATTGGTAATATCGTTGGTGTGTGGATGAACAATATTGTTCATCCAGCACACCAGGTATTTCAAGGGAGATCGTTCAGCGATATTGTCCCGTGTGTATGCACCTTTACAGTGAAATTGGGCATCTCAGACCTTGAACATTCGGCCGAACAGATATACACAATTGAATGAATTTGTAGTGGTATTTGTCAAATAAAACCATATATTACATAGTGGTTAGTTATATGTGCTGTAGTATTTTAATATACGAAGTTCTGTTGAAGGAAATTCAGAAAATAAGATAAAGAGAAATGTAAATGGTTTTTCAAAACACAGAAGAATGCTAGGGATTCTATGTTTCCATGGCCAATAATGTACACGTCTTAATTTGGGAAATTAAGGCGGGTATCCACTATCGTTATCGTTCAGTCATTCACTACACTGCAGTGTGCCAACACTGAATGGTATGTCGTTCAGTGTAGTCACCCTCCCTCTTCCCCAAACATGGCCAACCTGACGATATCGTCAGGTTGACCAGCATGTTCGGGCGATGAGCGATATCGTTAACGACAAGCGTGAACGCGCATCGCTGATCGTTAATGATATTTCAATGCACGATTAATGGACGACTGAACGATAACGATGTCGTTATAGTTTAGTCGTCCATTAATATCGCCTAGTGGATACCCCCCTTAAGTAACTGGTGTCAGATTAACAGGAGGGTGAAGCAACTACTGGCCCAAGGATACAAAATTAATCCATCATGAGTCAGAAATGGACACAAATGCCATTACCGCTGCAATCCCATACACAGTGGCTGTGCGAAAATATGCAAATGTCGCGTTCGCTGGAATTTTTATTAAGACGCCCACTGGTAGCCTTGCAGATCCGGCGCTTGCGTACAAGCACGCAACCATCGGATGCACATTACAGATGGGCTCTATTGCAAACTTGTCTAAAATCACATTGAACACTTTTTAATGTACCACAACATACTGTAAAGACTGTAATTTGCTCAATAATACTTGCTGGCTATAATTTTTCTACCATTAATTAAAAATGTAAAATTCAACCATTTTACACCTTTTAACCACTTGACTGAGGATTTTTATTTTTTTTACCAAAAATGTTAATTGTTTTAAATTAATTAGGTTACATTTTTTTTTAAATAAAAATGTATTTAAATAATATCTTTTCTCCCTGTCCCCCATGTCCATAGTCCCATTGTACAATTACTCTCTCCCTGTCCCTTCCTCCCACTCTCTCTCCCTTTCTTTCTCCCCTCCCTCCCTTTTTCCTCCCTGTCACCTCCATCCTCTCTCTCCCCCCTCTATCTCCCTCTCTTATGTCTCCCTCTCTCTCTCCCTTCCCCCCTCTCTCTCTTCCTGTCCCTACCTCCCTTTCTCTGTCTATGGGCAGGATGCATGATGCGATGCATCCTGCCACCCTTTGCATGAATGCCAGCGTTGGCAACACCGGTATGCAAAACGAACACCGCGATGGAGGGACTCCCGGGTCTATGTCCCAGAAGTCCCTCTGGTATCCTTCTGCGCATGCGCACAGGGGGTGCTGGGAGGGATCCGATTGGATACCTATCTCAGCACTCTCCCGCAACCAAGCCCCAGAGTGCATCATATTGCGCCCACAAAAGGGGGCGTGCTGTCAATCAACATTGACAGCACGGCCCCTTTGGTGCGAGACCCGGAGCGACGGAGAGCCCGTCGCTATCCGGGTCTCGCACATGCGCACGATGGAGCTCCCTCCGTCGTGCGCATGCGCAGTGGGGCAACATCGACCCGCTTGCGAGCGTTCTGCGCTCGCGAGCGGGTCTGAATGACCCCCTCAGAGAGTTGCAGCATATTAATCTGCTAATATTTTAGGGATCAGGATGATTTCCCCACTTTTCTTGCACTTGTCACAGGCATACAATAAATAAAAATTGTGAGACATCGTCATGATGCCTGCAAATAGCTATTTCTAATTGAATATTGCATTTCTCTGGTGCGTGCATTACTGCAATGTGTGAGAGTTTTATGCTGTGAGTTCACTTTTGCAAACTCGCATTGAACTAAATTGACCCCCATAACTAAAAAAAGTTACATTACCCTAATCAAGAGTAAAGGAAGGATCCTCTTTGATTTGGCCACAGTCATCATCTACAATGTCCACACTGGGGATATACATTTGTCACATATTAGTAACATCATATTGAATTGACAACATTATTAAACCTTCAATGGATTCTACTCCTTACAGAAAAAATATATTTCATTTTACTACTTAATGCTACATATGTACTAATGTTAATTGTGTAAATTCAAAGACTAATTTTGTTAATGTGTACTTGGGCACTAATATGGGGCATAATTTGAACTAGGGTACTACCAAGGGCAGGCTGGGCCAGGGGGTAGGGTGGACCTTTTCCCCGAGCCAGTACATGATGGCCGCCAGTACACACATATCTGACGGCTGGGCTGTAAGGAAGAAAGTGCTCCCGCGGTCCTCAGATTGTGTTTATAACACAACTTGAGCAGCTGGCAGTCACATCCACACACATAGGCAGTGTAGTGTCTAGATGCCCTTCACGGAGAGGACCCTGACATCATCAGTTACTGTCCAACGTCATTCCCTACCATCCACGTGGACATAGAGAGGTAATATGTGTGGCGAGCAAACCAAGCCCGCGAGGGGACAAATTTCTCAGTTTGGTGACCTTTATGGGCATGGAACCGCACTTCCGCCCTCACCCATGTCACTTCCAGGTCCTAACAATGAAGTGGAAATAAGCTCTACCACATAGGCAGGCTTAGACTGGCCCACCTGGAAGCCAGGTAATTCCCCGGTGGGCCCCACTGCGCCTAGGCTCCAGCCCTTTCTTTAAGGGGCGGGGCATAGCGGCCTGCGATCGGGGGGGAGGGAGTAGAGACACACACACCATAGGGAAGTGTCGCGATACTCACTATTCCTCAGGAAATGCTGCTGTGGATAGAAGGAACTTTTATTTCTCTACCCTGTTCCCCTCATCATGGGGACATATTAATCATCTGCACAGGAGAAGAAGTCCATCCCTGCCTGCCAGAGACTCCAGCCAAGAGATGAGGAGTGACTGCGGTGCAACTGGAGGAAGAAGCAGGAACTGGAAATGCTGCCCGGCATGTCTGTATGTGTACTGTCAGGTATGTATGTAACTGTCAGGTATGACTGTGACTGTCAGGTATGTATGTGTACTGTCAGGTATGTATGTGACTGTCAGGTATGACTGTGACTGTCAGGTATATATGTGACTGTCAAGTATGTATGCGTACTGTCAGGTATGTACGTGACTGTCAGATATGTATGTGACTGTCAGATATGTATGTGACTGTCAAGTATGTATGTATGTGTATTGTCAGGTATGGCTGTGACTGTCAGGTATGTATGTGTACTGTCAGGTATGGCTGTGACTGTCAGGTATGTATGTGACTGTCAAGTATGTATGTGTACTGTCAGGTATGTATGTGACTGTCAAGTATGTATGTGTACTGTCAGGTATGTATGTGACTGTCAGGTATGACTGTGACTGTCAGGTATGTATGTGTACTGTCAGGTATGACTGTGACTGCCAGGTATGTATGTGACTGTCAAGTATGTATGTGTACTGTCAGGTATGTATGTGACTGTCAAGTATGTATGTGTACTGTCAGGTATGTATGTGACTGTCAGGTATGTATGTGACTGTCAGATATGTATGTAACTGTCAGGTATGGCTGTGTACTGTCAGGTATGGCTGTGACTGTCAAGTATGTATGTGTACTGTCAGGTATGTATGTGACTGTCAAGTATGTATGTGTACTGTCAGGTATGTATGTGACTGTCAGGTATGACTGTGACTGTCAGGTATGTATGTGACTGTCAGATATGTATGTGACTGTCAGGTATGTGTGTGTATTGTCAGGTATGGCTGTGACTGTCAGGTATGTATGTGACTGTCAGGTATGTATGTGTACTGTCAGGTATGTATGTGACTGTCAGATATGTATGTGACTGTCAGGTATGACTGTGACTGTCAGGTATGTATGTGACTGTCAGATATGTATGTGACTGTCAGGTATGACTGTGACTGTCAGGTATGTATGTGACTGTCAAGTATGTTTGTGTACTGTCAGGTATGTATGTGACTGTCAGGTATGACTGTGACTGTCAGGTATGTACGTGACTGTCAGATATGTATGTGACTGTCAGATATGTATGTGACTGTCAGGTATGTATGTAACTGTCAGGTATGACTGTGTACTGTCAGGTATGGCTGTGACTGTCAGGTATGTATGTGTACTGTCAGGTATGTATGTGACTGTCAGATATGTATGTGTACTGTCAGGTATGACTGTGACTGTCAGGTATGTATGTGACTGTCAGGTATGTATGTGACTGTCAGGTATGACTGTGACTGTCAGGTATGTATGTGACTGTCAGATATGTATGTGTACTGTCAGGTATGGCTGTGACTGTCAGGTATGGCTGTGAGTGTCAGGTATGTATGTGACTGTCAGGTATGACTGTGACTGTCAGGTATGTATGTGACTGTCAGGTATGGCTGTGACTGTCATTTTGTATTCTCTTTTATAAGAGCACTGTGGGGAAAATGGCATCTTGGGGCATATGGTGCACTAAAGTGTGGTGGCATTTGGGGGGATTTCTGTGTGGGGGCTTGTGGGATACTTTTGTAGGGGTCATGTTGGATATTTTGTGTGGGCATGTGGGTTATTTTTGATCTGTCATGTAGGGTATTTCTTTGGTGGCAAGTGGAATATTTTTGTGTGTGCATGTGGAGTATTTCTGTGGTGGCATGAGAGGTATAACACTCCCTGCATTATATGGCAGTCACTGCAACTCTCTCTGTATTATATGGTGATCACTGCAACTCTCCCTGTATTATATGGCGATCACTGCTACTCTCCCTGTATTATATGGCGATCACTGCTACTCTCCCTGTATTATATGGCGCTCACTGCAACTCTCCCTGTATTATATGGCGATCACTGCAACTCTCCCTGTATTATATGGCGATCACTGCTACTCTCGCTGTATTATATGGCGATCACTGCTACTCTCCCTGTATTATATGGCGCTCACTGCAACTCTCCCTGTATTATATGGTGATCACTGCAACTCTCGCTGTATTATATGGTGATCACTGCTACTCTCCCTGTATTATATGGTGATCACTGCTACTCTCCCTGTATTATATGGTGACCACTGCAACTCTCCCTGTATTATATGGTGATCACTGCAACTCTCCCTGTATTATATGGTGATCACTGCTACTCTCCCTGTATTATATGGTGATCACTGCAACTCTCCCTGTATTATATGGTGATCACTGCTACTCTCCCTGTATTATATGGTGATCACTGCAACTCTCCCTGTATTATATGGTGATCACTGCTACTCTCCCTGTATTATATGGTGATCACTGCTACTCTCCCTGTATTATATGGTGACCACTGCAACTCTCCCTGTATTATATGGTGATCACTGCTACTCTCCCTGTATTATATGGTGATCACTGCAACTCTCCCTGTATTATATGGTGATCACTGCTACTCTCCCTGTATTATATGGCGCTCACTGCAACTCTCCCTGTATTATATGGCGATCACTGCAACTCTCCCTGTATTATATGGCGCTCACTGCAACACTCCCTGTATTATATGGCGCTCACTGCGACACTCCCTGTATTATATGGCGCTCACAACGCAGCTCCATGTATTATATGGCGGTCGCAGCTTCCTGCATTATATGGTGATGACTGCGATGCACTCTTTATAATATGGCAGGTCTATGATGCTATCTGTGCAATATAGCGGGCTTCCAAAGCTCTCAGCCACACCCCCTCAATCGGCTGGCCACACATCTTTAGCTTTGCACCGCCTACCATTGCATTCCCCCTGTGGGCCTTTCATGTCCCAGTCCGACACTGCACATAGGCAGGGGATGCAAGCTTTCATTCAGAGACCACCCTGCACACAGTCATGCTGCAGTTTGGAAGCAACTGTCTGACTTGCTTGCAGGGACAATCATCGGGTTTGCATATTAATCTGAATCAGGTCCATGAATGCTCCAGTAGCGTTCCTGCTAGGCTGTTTCAATGGGGCGCTGCACCCTCACCTTCAGCACGCTGCCCTCACCGCACAGCGCCCTGCTAAGACAGCCTGCGGGTGCCGTCACCACCCAAGGGGTCACAGTGTCCCGCGGGTGGGGAAATGTTCGGTGCCCCGGTCATCACCGGTGAATAGACGTTGGACGCATGCGCCCGGTAGCTATTCTACCTGTCGGCAGCGCTTGGGGGCTGCCCAGCGTGTCTGTAAGTGCCCAAAGCATCTTATAGACACACACCCTTTTCAATGACCGCGCCCACTTTACGGACGCGTGGCTTCGGCGCGCACGGAAGTGCCCTCTCGAGCTCTGGTGCCCTGCCTGCCGCGGGAGCAAGAGTGAACACTACTCCAGCACATACTCAACTGATAGTGGAGACTTGCATCTGGGGAGGGATAGGATCAAGCTCAATTGCAAGCAAGTGTACATAAACTATAGATCAGAGAACTATATCTAGCTGTAAGAAAACAACAAAAGACAGATATGGAAAAGTAGAATTTTCTCTTATGCCCCTTTCACAGTGCCAGCAAATAACCCGGGTTACTGCGCAGTGTGAAATGGCCCAGTTGAAATAACCCGGGTTGAGTGACCTGGCATTTCAACCCAGCTTGCGGTGCTGTGTGAAAGGGTAACCCGGGTCGAGGCGACACGGGTCCCATTCACTGCATAGGGAGAGCCGGCGCTTGGAGATGATCTAATTTCCAAGTGCCAGCTCAGCAGCAATGACGGTCATGTCATAGACCCGGCATTAGTGCCATGTCGGGCCGCCAGTCTGAAAGGGTTCTCAGGCAGGTCGCACCCAGGATCGTTGCGTGTACAAATCCCAGGTGCGACCTGCCAAAAAGGGGTATTAGTTATGCCTGTGTTACCAGGATATTGGTCATAAAAATATATACAGTATTTATTTCAATTTGTTATACAACAAGAAGTTCCTAAAGCCCCTTAAAACAATATGAATGAATTACTGAAACTGCCTCATTGTAAAAATAAAAACAATTGTGTGGTTAAAACTTTGCTTACTGCAATTGTCGAAATATGTAGATGAGCAGATGGGCACTGCTTCCTTATTTGTGCTGCCGCAACTATTTGTCTGCCAAGCAGAGTTTAGGATGTATGATCACTTCCCAGTCCTTCAAGCCTCCCCCATGCTAAGGGAATGTGCCTACTTTTATGGCTTTACAGATACACCTGAGAAGGTACATAGTGGAAAATAAGTGGGAAAGTAAAAATTAAAATGTTAAATCCTACCACTCCCTTCATTAATTACAGCTTTATTAAGAATACTTCAAGGTTCAGGATCATTTATGTCTTTAATAAATGATGACAGTAAGCGGACATGGGACTTTTATAATAAAGGGTAAATTTACTAAAGTGAGAGTTTTTAGAAGTGAGTTTTAGAAGTGATGTTGCCCATAGCAACCAATCAGATTCTAATTAACATTTAACTAGCACCTTCTAGAAGATAATAGCCAGAATCTTATTGGTTGCTATAGGCAACATCACTTCTAAAGCTCACTTCTAAAAACTCTCACTTTAGTAAATTTATCCCTAAGTGTTACTTTTGAATATTCAAAAGTTGCTGTTACAGTGGTCACAGGCCAGCCTCTATAAAAGTGCATCATCAAAGCAAAAGTGCATCATTATATATAGCATGATGCAACTAGAAAGAGCCCGCACTCTGCCATACTCCTCTGAAATGATTGCACACTTGCAGATTATATCATCTGCCCATAATTCCATGCATTTACCCTAAAAGTTCATATTTCAATATTTACAGTCAGGTGCATAAATATTGGGACATTGACAGAATTTTCATATTTTGGCCTCTATTCACCACCACAATGGCTTTGAAATGAAACAAACAAGATGTGCTTTAACTCCAGACTTTCAGATTTAATTTGAGGGTAATTACATCCAAATCGGGTGAACGGTGTAGGAATTGCAACGGTTTCTATATGTGCCTCCCACTTTTTAAGGGGCCAAAAGTAATGGGACTATCAACTCAAAAGCTATTTCATGGACAGGTGTGGACTATTCCCTTGTTATTTCATTATCAATTAAGCAGGTAAAAGGTCTGGAGTTGATTCTAGGTGTGACATTTGCATTTGGAATCAGTTGCTGTCGACTCTCAATATGAGATCCAAAGAACTGTCACTATCAGTGAAGCAAGCCATCATTAGGCTGAAAAATCAAAACAAACCCATCAGAGAGATAGCAAAAACATTAGGTGTGGCCAAATCAACTGTTTGGAACATTCTTAAGAAAGAACGCACCAGAGAGCTCAGCAACACCAAAAGACCCGGAAGACCACGGAAAACAACTGTGGTGGATGACTGAAGAATTATTACCCTGGTGAAGAAAAACCCCTTCACAACAGTTGGCCAAATCAAGAACACTCTCCAGGAGGTAGGTGTATATGTGTCAAAGTCAACAATCAAGAGAAGACTTCACAAGAGTGAATATAGAGGGTTCACCACAAGATGTAAACCATTGGTGAGCCACAAAAACAGGAAAACCAGATTAGAGTTTGCCAAACAACATCTAAAAAAGCCATTACAGTTCTGGAACAACATCCTATGGACAGATGAGACAAATATCAACTTGTACCAGAGTGATGGGAAGAGAAGAGTATGGAGAAGGAAAGGAACTGCTTAAGATCCAAAACATACCACCTCATCAGTGAAGCATGGTGGTGGTAGTGTCATGGTGTGGGCATGTATGGCTGCCAATGGAACTGGTTTCCTTGTATTTATTGATGATGTGACTGCTGACAAAAGCAGCAGAATGAATTCTAAAGTGTTTCGGGCAATATTATATGCTCATATTCGGTCAAATGCTTCAGAACTCATTGGACGGTGCTTCACAGTGCAGATGGACAATGACCCGAAGCATACTGCAAAAGCAACCAAAGAGTTTTTTAAGGATAAAAAGTGGAATGTTATGCAATGGCCAAGTCAATCCTCTGACCTGAATCCGATTGAGCATGCATTTCACTTGATGATGACAAAACTGAAGGGAAAATGCCCCAAGAACAAGCAGGAACTGAAGACATTTGCAGTAGAGGCCTGGCAGAGCATCACCAGGGATGAAACCCAGCGTCTGGTGATATCTATACGTTCCAGACTTCAGGCTGTAATTGCCTGCAAAGGATTTGAAACAAAGTATTAAAAAGTGAAAGTTAGATTTAGGATTGTTTAGTTTGTCCCATTACTTTTGGCCCCTTAAAATGTGGGAGGCACATATAGAAACCATTGTAATTCCTACACCGTTCACCTGATTTGGATGTAATTACCCTCAAATTAAATCTGAAAGTCTGCAGTTAAAGCACATCTTGTTTGTTTCATTGTGGTGGTGAATAGAGGCCAAAATATGAAATTTCTGTCAATGTCCCAATATTTATGCACCTGACTGTATGTGCATGACATCACAAAACAGCATTTACACTGCATTCTGCACTTTAACGGAGCTTTATAATCTGCTTTCACAGTTTTATTGTCACATCTTAGACTTTTTACATTTGGTTACATTTTCATACATTGAAATTAGATGAAAATGCTTGAAAAACACAAAAAAAATAATTTCAGTGTAAAAAATGACACCCATATTTTAACAGTATGTATGTAGAATATAGTTTGCAAGTTCTATAAGCAGGTTGCTTTAACTATACGAGCATTATGCAATACATTGTAAACATTTCAAGTCAAATGTAAGCTTGTTATCTTGATAGCAACATAGTAAAAATATTTGCTAAGGATAAACTAGGAATAAAAACTGAGTTAAGTGACATAATGCAGTGAGACCTCATACATGAAGCCTTGTATTATATGTTTTATCTGTACACTCATTTATCCTCTCTTACCTCTTTTCAGTAATTGGTCCATACATCGTCACTTCACCACTTCCCTGTCATTTATTTTTTTCCCACTGTCCCTCTGCTATCTTTCAGAAGTTCTCCCTTCATTTTTCTTTCACCAGTCCTATTAACATTGCTAATTTGTGTCTCATATTTTCAGAGTCATCTGGGAAAACCTGGCAATGAGACTGAGAACATTTGTATGATGAGAATTATTTACCCAAACCCATTGCAAAATAAAGAAAGATTAAGGCCGGGATGTACTAAGGTTGTGGTGACCATTTCGCCAGTCACCGCAGCCTTACTAATCGCATACGTACTAACATAGTATCGCAAAGGACAGCTCTTGCGATAAGAGCTGCCCTTTGCGAAGCAGCCGAAGCCAGGGGACGGGGTCTCCGTGGGACCCCGCCCCCTCCAAGCCCCAGGAGCTTCCTGCTGGGAGTTGTGCAGGAAGTTCCGAGCTCCTCCTCCTCCTCCCTGCACCTGGAAGAAGATTAGGAGGAGGCGGAGGACCCAGGAGAAGCGCAGGCCGTCGACCATGGAGAGCAGGTGAGTGGGGGCCAGCGCTGGGTGACGGCGGGGCAGCGAGGCGGCGGCGAAGTGTCAGGAGCTTGGTGCGGTAAGAAGTCCATAAGTTTTTCTGGCATTACTCACTACACCGATAAAAGTGCGGCCAGGGCTTAGTACATATGGAAATGTAGTAAAAAAACCCTCAGAAAACAGGGTTTTTACTGCATTTTTCCTTTAGTACATCCCGGCCTAAAGCATTATACATTTAAAAGCAACAACAATATCATACAATACAAATTATAGATTATAAA
Organism: Taudactylus pleione; assembly: GCA_031769625.1. Lineage (NCBI taxonomy): Eukaryota > Metazoa > Chordata > Amphibia > Anura > Myobatrachidae > Taudactylus > Taudactylus pleione. The sequence goes on along the minus strand of JAUIMM010000512.1, from coordinate 205,509 downwards.
TATGCATAGTACAGCGACTGTCCAATCATTCTTATTGATAGGACTCCACTGAGCAGTGGAAGGTTCTCCCATGTATCAGCCCTAGAGAATAGTGGCAGACACAAGAGTGAGTGTGTACCCTGGGGGTCTAGGACATGAGAACACAGGGCCTGATTCAGAGGTGGACGCTAATGCATACGCAGCCGCGCATTCCCACGCACGCAGCTGTGAAAATATGCTAATGTTAGCAAAGATCACCCGAGCATAAAGACGCCCACTGCTGGCTTTGTACTTGCATGCGTGATTGCATGCTCACATAAATATCGGTAACATCGAAGGACATCGGCAGCCATTTCACCCTTGTGGAAGATCTGACCTGCCTCAGCCTAGGGAGCTCTTCTGCCACGCAGGGCTGCGTATGGACTTGCAGTGGCTAATTTATGCACGCCCATGAAACGGCGTTCAAACGCCCAGACTCGCCTGCGTTTCCTTAACCATCCCCCCGTCAATACCCCCAAATGGTCAGTTTCTGTCAATCAATCTGCAATGGGCCTCCATGGTCTGCGGGCTCGCACAGTGATAGCTACGGGATCGCACAGCTGACTTCGCGCACGTGCATTACGATGAATACGCATGCACAATGGCAAACAATCGCTCAGTCTGCATGCGAATTGCAATAGCGTCCACCTCTGAATCAGGCCACAGCCGCCATGTATCTATTGTGGAGAACTCTTGTGTTTTGTTCAATTTATTTTTATGCTAGTGTTATGTCTATACTTGCCAACACTCTTGCAATGTCCGGGAGGGTCCTGAATTTTTATGGGTTGTCCCAGATTTCCAAAAGTGTAAGCCAGTCTCCTGCATGCCACCCATATCCCGAAGGAAGTGGTAGGGCCAAAGGTTTGATGATGCATTGATTCTGACATCTGTGGTCCCATCCCAAACTGTAAAATGCAGCTAATTGTGGCTCTGGGCAGGGGGTGGAGCCATGATGCAAACACAGCACACACTACCTTGGACATGGCTTTATAAGGTATACAATCGGGAAGCCGGCAGCCTTAATACCGGCTGCCGGCTTCCCGACTGTCATATCCCGGCAAGGGTGAAATGCCGGGCGTCTAGATGTAGACGCCTGACATTTCCCCGACTTCGGGAGACCGGCGCCCAGCATCCCGATCGAAGGGATGCCGGGTGCCGCAAACAGACAGCCGCGGGCGGGGAGGGTTAGGTTTAGTGCACCCGGGGGGGTCTTAGGGTTAGGCACCTCCCGGGAGGGTTAGGCTAGGGGGAGGAGGGTTAGGGTTAGGCACCCCCAGGAGGGACTTAAGGTTAGGCACCCCCCGGGGGACTTAGGTTCAGGCAGCGGGGAAGGGGGGGTTAGGGTTAGGCACTTAGAGGGGGGATTAGGGTTAGGCACTTGGAGGGAGGTTAAGGTTAGGCACCCCTAAGGAGGGTTAGGTTTAGGGGGTTAGGTTAGGTTAGTCAGTATGCGGCCAGCGGTATTTCATACCAATTCCCTTTATAATAGTCAGCAGTATTGTCATATGCTCCAGTGCTGATCTATTGTCCTCAGGGGCAGACACAGGATTTCTAGAGGGGGGGTTTCCAGATGCTTGATTTTAGAGTGAGTGTGGCCAGTCCATGAAGAGGACATAATTAGCACTTGGCCAGCTTTTATATGCATCCTACAAAGTGTAGTGTATGTCATAATTCCAGTATATAGAGGACCAGCGATCACAGTAAGCCATCAGATGTGGCAACAGGGCCTGAGCTGAATGTTTTTATTTCACATGTGGGGACCATTCCAGAGCATAGGAGGAAACGGATGTCTGGGGGAGCAGCAGAAGAGCCTATCACTACCCTGGACATATATGTACATATTGGTCTCCTTAAGAACTGGATAATAGTATTAATAGTTAACCCTATAGATGGTCTATAGCAGTGCACCCCTAACAGAGCATTTTTTCCAGATCTCCTAGTTGGTGCACAGGTGTATTCATTACTGGCTGACACATGTTAAAAGATCCATAGGTGGTGCTAATTATTTTTTTATTTTTGAAACCGAGGAGAACATGCAGCACTAATAAAATTGTACTATATACTATTTCTATTGTGGTCATGGTGTGGGTTGGGGAAGGGGGTTTTCAGGAACCGGAAACTCCCCCTGCGTTTGTCTATGGTCCTAATTGCATCTGCAGCACAGGCAAGAAGCTGCAACCTCAAAAGTATCCCTTGTGAATCCTTATGTGCATCTCTGTTGCAAAATGAGAACAAATGAATATATTCTACTTGCTGTATAACACAAAACTAAATCTATGTAATGTAGCATAACAGCTTTACTGCTGAACTAAAATCTAGATTTAAAATAAATGTATATTAAATATAGGTAATTAGCCCTGAGCACATAAAGTATAAACATACTAATGCAGGTTCTCAGTGTGTTTAATTAAGACTTGAGGCTGTAATTGCTGCCAAAGGTGCATCAACAAAGTATTGAGCAAAGGTTGTGAATACTTATGTACTGTACATGTGATTTCTTATTTATTAATTTTTTATTTGCAAAAATCGCAAAAAAACTTTTTACACGTTGTCATTATGGGGTATTGTGTGTAGAATTTTGAGGACAAAAATGAATTTATTCCATTTTGGAATAAGGCTGTAACATTACAAAATGCGGAAAAAGAGAAGCGTAGGGAATACTTTCCGGATGCACTATATATATATATATATATATATATATATATAAATATATATACATATATATATACATACATACATACACATATATATACAGTCAGGTCCATAAATATTGGGACATTGACAGAATTTTCATATTTTGTCCTCTATTCACCACTTTTTAAGGGACCAAAGGTAATGGGACAAACTAAACAATCCTAAATCTAACTTTCACTTTTTAATACTTTGTTGCAAATCCTTTGCAGGCAATTATAGCCTGAAGTCTGGAATGCATAGACATAACCAGATGCTGGGTTTCATCCCTGGTGATGCTCTGCCAGGCCTCTACTGCAAATGTCTTCATTTCCTACTTGTTCTTGGGGCATTTTCCCTTCAGTTTTGTCTTCATCAAGTGAAATGCATGCTCAATCGGATTCAGGTCAGGGGATTGACTTGGCCATTGCATAACATTCCACTTTTTAGCCTTAAAAAACTCTTTGGTTGCTTTTGCAGTATGCTTCGGGTCATTGTCCATTTGCACTGTGAAGCGCCGTCCAATGAGTTCTGAAGCATTTGACTGAATATGAGCATATAATATTGCCCGAAACACTTCAGAATTCATTCTGCTGCTTTTGTCAGCAGTCACATCATCAATAAATACAAGGGAACCAGTTCCATTGGCAGCCATACATACCCACGCCATGACACTACAACCACCATGCTTCACTGATGAGGTGGTATGTTTTGGATCATAAGCAGTTCTTTCGTTCTCTTCCCATCACTCTGGTACAAGTTGATCTTTGTCTCATCTGTCAATAGGATGTTGTTCCAGAACTGTAATGGCTTTTTTAGATGTCGTTTGGCAAACTCTAATCTGGTCTTCCTGTTTTTGTGGCTCACCAATGGTTTGCATCTTGTGGTGAACCATCTATATTCACTCTTGTGAAGTCTTCTCTTGATTGTTGACTTTGACACATATACACCTACCTCCTGGAGAGTGTTCTTGATTTGGCCAACTGTTGTGAAGGGGTTTTTCTTCACCAGGGAAATAATTCTTTTGTCATTTACCACAGTTGTTTTCCGTGGTCTTCCGGGTCTTTTGGTGTTGCTGAGCTCTCTGGTGCGTTCTTTCTTTTTAAGAATGTTCCAAACACTTGATTTGGCCACACCTAATGTTTTTGCTATCTCTCTGATGGGTTTGTTTTGATTTTTCAGCCTAATGGTGGCTTGCTTCACTGATAGTGACAGCTCTTTGGATCTCATATTGAGAGTTGACAGCAACTGATTCCAAATGCAAATGTCACACCAAGAATCAACTCCAGACCTTTTACCTGCTTAATTGATAATGAAATAACGAGGGAATAGCCCACACCTGTCCATGAAATAGCTTTTGAGTTGATAGTCCCATTACTTTTGGCCCCTTAAAAAGTGGGAGGCACATATTGAAACTGTTGTAATTCCTACACCGTTCACCCGATTTGGATGTGATTACCCTCAAATTAAATCTGAAAGTCTGCAGTTAAAGCACATCTTGTTTGTTTCATTTCAAAACCATTGTGGTGGTGAATAGAGGCCAAAATCTGAAAATTCTGTCAATGTCCCAATATTTATGGACCTGACTGTATATATATATATACACACACACATATATATATATATATATATATGTGTGTATATGGCAGCTCATCAGGTAATTAATACAGGTCCCTACCTGCCCGGCCTTGGCTGCTGTTGTTTGCTGCTGGTGGGCGGCGGAGGGCCTGGAAGGCTGGCAAGGTGGCTGCTGGGGCGGGTCACGGCGGGACTACAGTAGCTGGTTGAGGATAGATCAGCTGTGAGGGACAAGGCGGCGGGTCCCAGGTGCGTTACCCTGTGCACACGCACACCCTTCCCTCATGCTGCTCGCAGGCTGGCGGACACGTACACACAGGCTCTCACCGACAGCCACGCGGGACTCTCAGGGGGTGGAGGCGGTACTCGCGCAATGCTCCTCTGGGAGCGCTGTGATCGAGGGATTTCGTCAGGCAAAGGGGCCCCTTGTGTCCTGCTGGGCCCTAGGCGAGCTCCTAGAAAGGATACCGGGAAATCCGGCCCTGGTCCCTCCTAGTGCCTTGAGCAATATCGGGCCAATATGCCATTTTCTAACAACATATCGCCGACATCGCTCAATGTGTACCGACGATTGCGCACTCCAACGGTCGCTAGAGATATTGGTAGTGGCCAGTGCATTATTAATGAATGTCGCAATAGTGATCGTTCCATCATTCATTAAAGTCACCCAGTGTGGACGCACAACCACTGTTTACGGTCATTCGTTCCATTGTCGGAACGAATGCCCGTCACTCCAGTGTGTACCCAGTCTAACCCTCCGGTAAGTGTCTAACCCTAACACTCAAGGTAAGCGCCTAATCCTAACCATCACTCCTAATCATACTTACCAACTATCTGGCTGTCCCTTCCGGGAGGGAGCAGCCAGATCGGCATGACTGGGGGGCGTGGCCAGCAAATGGGGGCGGGGCCGGCCAGACGACAATTGTATGCGGGCGGGGCCACGCGATCGCATAATTTTGGCCCCACCCCCGTTACACACTGCCGATATTACAGGCAGTGTGAAGCAGGGGTCAAAATGATGCGATTCCGCATGAATCGCGTCACCGCGTCCCCCCGCTGCGGAGGTATTACATGTAATTGCGTGGGGACAGGAGGGGTCGTCGGCAGCCTGGAGGCTTGCCTGCCTTCCCGGGAGGTCGGGAGCAGCACCCGATTTTCGGGAGGCTCCCGACCAAATCGGGAGGGTAGGCAAGTATGCTCCTAATGCATAACCCTAACCCTCCGCTAAGTGCCTAACCTTACTGCTTCCTTACGGAACGCCTCCGTTTGTGAAACCACCCCACCACCATGTCTACAAAACAGGTCGAGCTGTCGATCAACAGCCGCCCATTTTGTAGTCTTGTATGAAAAACCTGTTATCATACCTATACATTATGGCTATTGTTCCATTCACAGATGGCAGCAACATCAGTATAATTTACAGGTAGCAGGATAAACTCAGATTCTCATTTAGAAGCCAGGAGTCAGTGTTGAGGGTAAAAATCAATTGTGCCTCCAAATGGAGCAATTTTCTTTCCCGATCTCCTCCCCTAGTTATAGGGGAAATGTGGTCCACTAATTTATTTTTAAGGGTCGCTAAGGAATGCCTAGTATTCTTAAAATGTTGGGCTACCCGCTGATCAATATCTTTGCCATCTATATACAGTATATAGTTTGGACACACCTGAAAATGTTTATCATGATCCTACAGACATTTTGTGCTAGAGACTTAGGACCTCATTCAGAGTCAGTGTGATCGCTCGCTGGCAAAAAGGGGCCGGATATTGTAATGAAGTGCTCGCACTGCGTCTTGTAAGGACGCCCACTATGTTTTAGCGAGCTACGGCAAAGTGCGCTCGCAAGTGTATAAAGATGCCCCCTTGCCACTCGCAACAGACGTCATCTCCTGTAAATGTAGGATTAATTGGGACCATCGAGAGCCATCAGAGCTGCTCACAGCCCTTGGGGTTGCCTTAGCCTGCCGCAAGCACTGCGATCAGTGCTGCCTGAAATACATTCTGGTGACGTGTACCATGACGCTACTTTGTAAATCATGCACGCCCATTAAACAGCGTTTTGGTGGCCTTACACGCCTGCGTTCGCACATCCACTCCCCCGTTCACAAGCACCTTCCCCTGTTACCACCCACAAACGGCACTATCTGTCACTCAAAGCAGCGACCTGAAAGTGGATTGCGAGCTACCAAAATCAGATCGCAACGAATGACTTGCGCACACACACTGCGAATTACACACATGCGCAGATGTGCGAATATCGCTCCCAGCGGCATAGCGTGACCTAGCGAGAGAATCTGAATGAGATCCTGAGCTTAAGTACTGTACTTGAAATCAGTTTCTTATGGCATGTACACACGGGCCGATCAGACAACGATCAGATATCGTCAGATCGTCCTGCATGTGCTGGATGTTCGATATCGAACATCCAGCAACATGCACCAGACCCCAAACAATGTAATGACCCACGATCGAACAATCGCGGGTCCCTATAGTAACCAGGCTAACCTGGTCATTATCGAACAGGTTGGCCTGCATGCATGGGCGATGGTCGATATTGATATCCACCATCCTTGCATCAACCATCGTTTGGTCACTTAAAGGGGCCAGAAACTGGTCGATTTGAATGATAATGATATATCGATGTCGTTATCGTTCAAATTGACCAGGGAAATCTGACCGTGTATGCACCATTAGACTACTATAGTAGTGAAACTGATGCATATGGATTAATTTATTTTGAAAATTATTATATTTTTCAAATGTAGCCTCAAATAGTATATTATAGACACACATAGAAAATTTGAGCCTTTAAAAGTTAATTTTTACAATTGCTTTACTCATTAATGCCTATCAGTTATGTTACGACATGGCAGGGTGGGTCTAAAACAGCTCTATTTGGTAATAGGCCATCTCTTCTGCTTGTAGCAGTCCATAATATAGCAAGGACAGCTCAACTTAGCAAATATACATGACAGTTGATCAATACTTTAGGAAACAAAGGTTACTGAATCTGAAAAATTGCAACAACTTAAAAAGTTTCTACAAGTGCAGTGGCAAAAATCATAAAGCCATACAATAAGCATCGAACTAGGGGCCTAATTCAAACCCGCTCGCGAGCGCAGGATGCTCGCAAGCGGGTCGATGGTGCCCTAAAGCGCATGCGCACGACGGAGGGAGCTCCATCGTGCGCATGCGCGAGACCCGGCGAGCGACGGGGTAGCCGTCGCTCGGGGTCTCGCACCAAAGGGGACGTGCTGTCGATGGTGACTGACAGCACGCCCCCTTTGGTGGGCGTGCCGGGGGCGTGGCTTCCAGACGGAGGCGTTCCCATGGGAACGCCTACCGTCTGGGTCCGGCCCCACTGACATCTGATAGAGGCCAAATCACTCCAGGGCTTGCGGTCACCGAGACCTACCGCAGGGTCTCGTCGCAAGCCCGATGGTCGCGATGGTCTTGACCATCGTGACCATCATCATGGATGCTCGCATAAGCTGTGGGTGGTAACCCACAGCTATGCGGGCGTCCAAGAGGCCGCTCCAAGTTGAGGTAGGAGGGCCCTGATTCAGAGCGAGCGAGCGCTCTGGTCAGAGCGTCCGGCTCTGAATCAGGCCCTAGGATTGCAACAGGAAGGCAGGCCAAGTGTTACCAATACTACTTAGATTAGAGGCCAAATAAATGCTTCACTAAGTTCGAGCAGCAGACATATCTCTACATCAACTGTTCAGAGGAGACTGTGGGCCTGATTCAGATCTGCTCGCAAGCGCTATTCGCTCGCGAGCGGGTCGATGTTTGGCAACTGCGCATGCGCACGCCGGAGCCGGCTCCGATGTGCGCATGTGTAAGACCTGGCTAGCGACGGGCGCTCCGTCGCTCCGGGTCTCGCACCAAAAGTGGGCGGCTGTCGATTTTGATCGACAGCTCGCACCATTTTGGAGGCGTGGCCAGGGGGGTGGCTTCACAAACGGAGGCGTTCAAAAGAGAATGCCTGCCGTTTGTGGGCGGCCCTACTGACATCACTGGTGATGTCAGTGGGAGAGCTTCCGGGCTCTATTAGAGCCGGAAGCTCTCTGGGGCTTGCGGCCACGAGACCCTACCACAAGGGCAGGGGCGGATTGGGATGGATAACCAGCCCGGGAAATTTCTTGAAGCAGCCCTAATGGGGGAGGGGTCTGTTGAGGGGGTGGGGCTTGTCAAGAGGGAGGTGGTGGGATACTCTGAGTTGGATGCAGTGATGGCTTTCTTTGCGTCTTTTGCTGCAGTTGCGCAGGCGGCATAACGCTAATGCTGCTACAGAGCCTTCCCTGGTGTACATCCGTGCGTCTGACTGTGCAAGACTGTCCCGACCACTTTTAATGTCTACAGATGCTGCATTCATCCTTTGTGCATTTTAGACTCCCCATCAGTCGCACTGTTGACGTAAGTCAATTCATGTCTCTGTACACAACTACTATCAACAACATGCCTGTGTCACTCTAATAACACCCTCACTCACCTACATCTGTATCTGATTAGCCAACCCCCGTAACCACCCAGGTACAGTACGCCAAACACATTTTTAATACACTTCTTCATGCATGCGCCAGAATCTGTACTGTGACTCTTGGCCTGATCCAGAGCCGGATGCTCTGAAAGAGCGCTCGTTATGAATCAGGGCGTTTTTTTATTTTTTTTGTGCGGCCTCCTGGCCGCTCGCTTAGCTATGGGTGACCACTCACAGCTATTGCGAGCGGCCAGGTGATGGTCGCGATGGTCTCGACCATCGGGGCTTGCGACGAGACCCTTGTGGTAGGGTCTCGTGGCCGCAAGCCCCAGTGGACTTCCTGCTCTAATAGAGCAGGAAGTCCACCTACTGACATCTCTAGTGATGTCAGGTGTTCCTTCGGGAATGCCGCCGTTTGTGTAGACACCCCCCAGCCGCCCCTTTTGTAGCGAGTCCCGGAGCGAGAGAATTTCTCTATCGCTCCGGGACTCGTGCATGCGCACGCTGGAGGCGGCGTGCACAGTGGGGGACCATCGACCCGCTTGCGAGCGCTGTGCACTCGCGATTGGGTCTGAATCAGGCCCTCTGTACGAACATTATCGGGATGCATGATGGAAAAAAATAAAAAACACATTGGCCCCAATAAGAAAAGACAAACATTGGCCCCCGACAGGAAAAACATAACACATTAGCAATCGCAGGAAAAAACAACATACACATTGGCTCCGACATGGGAAAAAAAGCACATTAGCCCCTCAAGAAAAAAAACCCAAATACATTGACCGTCACAAGAAAAAAATAAAACACATTAATACATTTACCCCCAGCACCCAATAAGTTTCCCAGCACCCATTACTAAATTCACACATAGCACCTATTATTACATTTACCCACAGCACCCATTCATTCTCACAGCACCTATTACTAAATTTGCACTTAGCACCTATTAAGCACCCAGCACCTATTACTACATTCACTTTCCTAGCACCAGAGGTGTAACCAGAGTTGATGGCGCCCACACACACACACCTGTTAGTGCCCATACCCCCCCTACACACACACACCTGGTAGTGCCCATACCCCCCCTACACACACACACCTGGTAGTGCCCATACTCCCCCTACACACACACCTGGTAGTGCCCATACCCCCCCTACACACACACACCTGGTAGTGCCCATACCCCCCCTACATACACACACACACCTGGTAGTACCCATACCCCCCCTACACACACACACACACCTGGTAGTGCCCATACCCCCCTACACACACACACACACACACCTGGTAGTGCCCATACCCCCCCTACACACACACACACACACCTGGTAGTGCCCATACCCCCCCTACACACACACACACACCCACCTGGTAGTGCCCATACCCCCCTTACACACACACACACCCTGGTAGTGCCCATACTCTGCATTCCCTTCCCCCTACACCCCTACCTACCAGGTGGCAGCCATCTTCTCCTGGGTTTGGAACTCTGATTCTTCATTATTCAGCAATCAGTTCACACCGAGAGCCCGCCCCGCCTCCAATACTTGTGGCCACGCCCCCTCCCATGCTGCAGCTGCCCGTACTGTACTGGCTCCGTGCACAGGGGGAGAGGGTGTGATGTCCTTATTTGTAACTGAAGCCAGGTGTTTGTCAGAGAGCGCAGAGGGCAGCTGTCAGTACATAATCATGTGCTCCATAGTATTGTTATACTATGAAGCTCATGGTTGTATACTGCCGGCTGCCCTGCCCCCGCCCTATCTGACAAATCCCTAGCTTCAGTTACACACATAATAATGCATCTTACTAGTGCAGCAGTGTGACGGAACAACATGGTGCCCCTCCTCCCGGCTAAGCTACTGACCTGCTGTCGTGTTCCTGCTCCTCCCGGCTGCTGCTGCTCTTGCTGTGATGGTGCTGCCTGCTACTATCCGTAGCCTCAGCAGTTACTAACATTCAAAAGTGCGTGCACCCATCTAGCCCCGCACCAGCGTGATGACAGTTTCCAGGTGCGGCTGCCCGCTTCCCACACTGGCAATTTATAAAGCGGCCTGGCTGACAGACAGTGTGTCATCCAGCCCGACAGAGGAGGGGATGGGACCGGCCCAGCGGGAACCTTCCCGCTGTCCTGGTGGCCCAATCCGCCCCTGCACAAGGGTCTCGTCGCAAGCCGGATGGCCGTGATGGTCTTGACCAACGCGACCATCATCCTGGCCGCTCGCAATAGCTGTGGGTGGTCACCCACAGCTACGCGAGCGGCCAGGAGGCCGCACAAAAAAAACAAAACGCCCTGATTCAGAGCGAGCGCTCTTTCAGAGCGTCCGTCTCTGAATCAGGCCCTGTGTGACTCAGGCCTTGATAGCTGCAAAGAAACCTCTACTAAAGGAGAGAAACAAAAAGAACACAGGCAGTGGACATCAGACCAAGTGAAGTCTGGGCCTGATTCAGAGCCGAACACTCTGACCAGAGCGCTCACTCTGAATCAGGGCCCTTCTCCATGAAAATGGAGCGTCCTCCTGGACGCTCGCATAGCTGTGGGTGGATCTTACAGGGGATCCCTACGCCAAATTTTCCCTGTAAATCCAGAACCAGCTCTGTTTCCCATAGCCCAGTGCTGGTTGGACTAAGTACAGGGAGACCCTAGGTCATTTTGTCTCTGTACTTCAACCAGAACTGGGTTGGCAAAGTCCAGGACTGGTTCTGATTAAGGGGGGGACCTCATGTTTTTTTTTTAATTTTACATGCTTTTCCCAGCCAGATACATGCAGGCATCTCACTGATGTCTGCATGTATCTGTGTGACAACGAACTGCTCATTGTGAAAGTGAAAGCATGAAGCAGTTCGTGTGTCAGGGATTTGCAGGTCGTTTTAAAGGGCGATTTGCCGTTCGATTTGGACATGAACCTGTCAAATTGAACTGCAAATCACTCTTCAAAACCGACTCAAATTGAATTTTTGAGCCAAATCGACCTTCAAATCGAATGTTAGTAAATTTGGCAAAATCACTGGTTTTCAAATATTCGATTTGAGTCGATTTGAGAAGTGCTAAATCACTCCTCAAATCGACTTGCAAATCGACCTTAAGTAAATTTACCCCCAAATCTGAGTCTGAGACACAGAGAAGATGAGTGGATAATGTGTGGTTCCCACCATGAAGCATAGGGAAGGAGGTCTGATATGTGGTGGTGCTTTGCAGGTGACACTGTTGGCAATTTATTTAGAATTTAACACACTTAATCAGCATGTCTACCATAGCATTCCACAGCTACACAACATCCTATCTGGTTTGTGCTTAGTTGGTCTGTCTTTTTTTTTGTAACAGGAAAATGAAGATATAACTCCAGGCGATGCATCTGAAGATAGCTTAAGTCTGTTGCAACCCATGGGCTACATTTTGCAAATACTTGGAGAGCAATCCGTGAGATCCCCAATAATTAATTAATATGTCCCCATGTCTCTTCCATCAGCACAAAAGGGAGTACTAGGAGCTAGGGCTCGGATGGAGTGGGAGAGGACAAGCGGGGAACAGAGTCTAATCTGCCTGTCTCTTCAGGTGTTCACTTGTGAAAGATAGATTAATGGTGCCTCTAAGATAAAAATGTATTATTTGGCCCTAAAGTGCTGAGGTTGGAAACAGGTGGTTTGTGCATGCAGCCAGTGGCACTAGTACAAGCACCAGCTGGCCTGCGCCTGTGCCCACTGCTAAGAATGATAAGAGAGAAGTTGTGAGTCTGACAGCTGTGGATTTGGCAGAACTACGGAGCCCAGGAAAGGTCTACTTGCATGTAACCTGAAAGATTTTAGCTAAAGTAGAGTGGAAATCCAGACACAGTCATCCACTGGGGGATACAGATATTTTGTCAAGTGAGTTCCTTACCCAAGAGAGAATCTCCAGGTATCTGTGAAACATACGTGAGAAGAGAAAACTGCAAGCAAAACGAGGAGGTTCTGGATAGGATTTGCAATACCATCCATATACTATTCTGTTGACATCAGATAAGTCACTGTTTATCATTGTAATGAGTCCATGCTATTGAAAGTGTGCACACTTATTAGGGTCCTTCTTGGCATCATGCTGTTATCAACATCTGCACTTCTTCAGGGGGCCCAGGTCCTACAAAAAGGGCCAATAGTACCCAACTAGCTCTCAGATTTATTGGGGAATTATTGATTATGGTTGTAAAGCAGTTGAATATAATTTGTTTCTATATTAGTAAAATTAGAGCCGATTAATAGCCGATTACAGCTGATTAATATCCTGATTCTGATTAGGATGTACTGTAAGTGGGAAAGTGGATGGAACTAATCAGGCTGAGAGTGTAATAGACTGTTCATGAGATAGACTATAACTTTACTTGTTGGAATCCAACTATCATACCTTCATATATTGGTTAAGATATTGAAGATAATATGATGCATTTCAGGGGCACACTGCCGACTTCCTCAGACTGTTTATGGCAATTTGTGAAGTGAGTCCTTTGTGGGGAGGCTCCATGGCTATCTCTGTTAAATTTTATTGTGAGAGCTGGTCAGATCCATGCTGACGTGGCACTATCGGAGCAGGTCAAAGGCCGTCCATGTTTCTTTTGCCACAGTCATGCCTGTGACTTTATGCAAATGCTGCTACAAAGCCCTTCCCTGGTGTACATCTGTGCTCTTGAATTTGCAAGGACTGAAATGTCCAGTATCAGCATCCACAGACGCTGAAACACTGATTGGTGCTCTTTAGATGCACTATCGGTTGCACCATCAAACCATGCACCTGCCCCATGGCAGCTGCAGTTTCTCCATCTGAGTATGGCTTCCTATGTGAGCGGCTGAGTATCTCTGTATTAGGGGTGAGCGGGTTCGGATTTCTGAAATCCGAACCCCCCCGAGCCCCCCCGATCCGAGTCCGATCCGAGTCAGGCTCGACTTTTCCCGCCTGACTCGGATCTGAAATCGAGGCAAAACGTCATCATCCCGCCTTCCGAGTCTCGCGGGTTTTGGATCCTATATAAGGTACCCGCGTCGGCGCCATTTTCTCACTCGGCTGTGGACAGTGAAGAGGGAGGGTGGGAGTTAGGGCTGGCTGGGCTGTGTAGTGTAGTGTAGTGCTGCTGTTGTCCACTACTTCAAAGTCCATAGGGGCTGGCTGTGTTGTGCTGTGCTGCTGTTGTTAATAGGGGCTGTGTCCACTACTTCAAAGTCCATAGGGGCTGGCTGGACTGTGTTGTGCAGTCAGTTCTCCATAGGGGCTTTGTCCACTCCAAAGTCCTGTGCAGTGTCCCAGTCCTAAAGGGGTGCTGTAGTGTTGTCCAGGGGGTGCTCTGTCCATCAGGGGTGCTCCCCCCAAGTGCTAAAAAAATAATATATTTTCTGTGTTTGTGAATTGTGTGCGCAGTAGCCGCACGTGCATCAACAAAGTAGTGCCAAGCGTGCGCCTGTGTCATAAGTAAAGGGCCGGCTTGCTTGACCGCTAAAGGGTGCTGTAACCCCCAAAGTACACTCCAGTCCAAACCAAAAAAAAAATTATTTTCTGTGTTTGTGAATTGTGTGCGCAGTAGCCGCACGTGCATCAACAAAGTAGTGCCAAGCGTGCGCCTGTGTCATAAGTAAAGGGCCGGCTGGCTTGACCGTTAAAGGGTGCTGTAACCCCCAAAGTACACTCCAGTCCAAACCAAAAAAAAAATAATTTTCTGTGTTTGTGAATTGTGTGCGCAGTAGCCGCACTTGCATCAACAAAGTAGTGCCAAGCGTGCGCCTGTGTCATAAGTAAAGGGCCGGCTGGCTTGACCATTAAAGGGTGCTGTAACCCCCAAAGGACACTCCAGTCCAAACCAAAAAAAAAATTATTTTCTGTGTTTGTGAATTGTGTGCGCAGTAGCCGCACGTGCATCAACAAAGTAGTGCCAAGCGTGCGCCTGTGTCATAAGTAAAGGGCCGGCTGGCTTGACCGTTAAAGGGTGCTGTAACCCCCAAAGTACACTCCAGTCCAAACCGAAAAAAAAATTATTTTCTGTGTTTGTGAATTGTGTGCGCAGTAGCCGCACGTGCATCAACAAAGTAGTGCCAAGCGTGCGCCTGTGTCATAAGTAAAGGGCCGGCTGGCTTGACTGATAAAGGGTGCTGTAACCCCCAAAGTACACTCCAAACCAAAAAAATATATATTTTCTGTGTTTGTGACTTGTGTGCACTGTGGCTGCACGTGCATCAACAAAGGAGCAGCGCCAAGCGTGCGCCTGTGTCCCATAACTAAAGAGCCGGCTGGCTCATTTCTTAAAGGGTGGTGTAACCCACAAAGTGCACTACTCTCCAGCAAAAATAAAAAAATATTTTCTGTGTTTGTGTGCGCTTTAGCCGCACGTATATATCAATATAACATAAATGGAGGACCAAACTTTCTCCGATAAAAATAAAATAGGGAAAGATCAAGAACCACTTCCTCCTAGTGCTATTGCTGCTGCTGGGAGTTGTTCATCATCCCAGAGAGGAAGTAGGAACATCACTACTTTTACTAAACAATTGACCCTCCTACAGTCCCTAGCGATGAGGATGAAGTACGACAGCAGTCATCCTGAAGCAAAACGTATAACTGAGGCCTTGACTGCTATGTTGGTGTTAGACGTGCGTCCGGTATCCGCCATTAGTGCAGTGGGATTTAGACAATTGATGGAGGTAGTGTGTCCACGGTTCCAAATCCCGTCTAGATTCCACCTGCATCCTCAAAGCAGCAGCGACAAGCGTGCGTCTGTCTGTTAAAGGGTGGTGACACCCTCAAAGTGTGCTACACAAACAATAAAAATATTGTTCTTTTTTTTCGGTCTTTGTGAAATGTGTGGGCTGTAGCCGCACCTGCATCCTTAAAGCAGCAGCGACAAGCGTGCGTCTGTCTGTTAAAGGGTGGTGACACCCTCAAAGTGTGCTACACAAACAATAAAAATATTGTTCTTTTTTTTTCTGTCTTTGTGAATTGTGTGGGCTGTAGCCGAACTTGCATCCTCAAAGCAGCAGCGACAAGCGTGCATCTGTCTGTTAAAGGGTGGTGACACCCTCAAAGTGTGCTACACAAACAATAAAAATATTCTTCTTTTTTTTGTCTTTGTGAATTGTGTGGGCTGTAGCCGCACCTGCATCCTTAAAGCAGCAGCGACAAGCGTGCGTCTGTTAAAGGGTGGTGACACCCTCAAAGTGTGCTACACAAACAATTAAAATATTGTTCTTTTTTTTTCGGTCTTTGTGAAATGTGTGGGCTGTAGCCGCACCTGCATCCTTAAAGCAGCAGCGACAAGCGTGCGTCTGTCTGTTAAAGGGTGGTGACACCCTCAAAGTGTGCTACACAAACAATTAAAATATTGTTCTTTTTTTTCTGTCTTTGTGAAATGTGTGGGCTGTAGCCGCACTTGCATCCTTAAAGCAGCAGCGACAAGCGTGCGTCTGTCTGTTAAAGGGTGGTGACACCCTCAAAGTGTGCTACACAAACAATAAAAATATTGTTCTTTTTTTTCTGTCTTTGTGAATTGTGTGGGCTGTAGCCGCACTTGCATCCTCAAAGCAGCAGCGACAAGCGTGCGTCTGTCTGTTAAAGGGTGGTGTAACTCTCAAAGTGCTCCAAAAAATAAAAAACTTTTTTTTTAATGTGTTTGTGACTTGTGTGCGATGTAGCCGCACTTGCATCCTCAAAGCAGCAGCGACAAGCGTGCATCTGTCTGTTAAAGGGTGGTGACACCCTCAAAGTGTGCTACACAAACAATAAAAATATTGTTCTTTTTTTTTCTGTCTTTGTGAATTGTGTGGGTTGTAGCCGCACTTGCATCCTCAAAGCAGCAGCGACAAGCGTGCGTCTGTCTGTTAAAGGGTGGTAACACCCTCAAAGTATGCTACACAAACAATAAAAATATTCTTCTTTTTTCTGTCTTTGTGAATTGTGTGGGCTGTAGCCGCACCTGCATCCTCAAAGCAGCAGCGACAAGCGTGCGTCTGTCTGTTAAAGGGTGGTGACACCCTCAAAGTGTGCTACACAAACAATAAAAATATTGTTCTTTTTTTTTCGGTCTTTGTGAAATGTGTGGGCTGTAGCCGCACCTGCATCCTTAAAGCAGCAGCGACAAGCGTGCGTCTGTCTGTTAAAGGGTGGTGACACCCTCAAAGTGTGCTACACAAACAATAAAAATATTGTTCTTTTTTTTTCTGTCTTTGTGAATTGTGTGGGCTGTAGCCGCACTTGCATCCTCAAAGCAGCAGCGACAAGAGTGCATCTGTCTGTTAAAGGGTGGTGTAACTCTCAAAGTGCTCCAAAAAATAAAAAACTATTTTTTTAATGTGTTTGTGACTTGTGTGCGATGTAGCCGCACTTGCATCCTCATAGCAGCAGCGACAAGCGTGCGTCTGTCTGTTAAAGGGTGGTGTAACTCTCAAAGTGCTCCAAAAAATAAAAAACAATTTTTTTAATGTATTTGTGACTTGTGTGCGATGTAGCCGCACTTGCATCCTCAAAGCAGCAGTGACAAGCGTGCGTCTGTCTGTTAAAGGGTGGTGACACCCTCAAAGTGTGCTACACAAACAATTAAAATATTGTTCTTTTTTTTTTTCTGTATTTGTGAATTGTGTGGGCTGTAGCCGCACTTGCATCCTCAAAGCAGCAGCGACAAGCGTGCTTCTGTCTGTTAAAGGATTACATCGGTGACAGCATCCAAGTAGGCATGTCAGACAGTCCGTACCTGTACTGGCAGGAAAAAGAAGCAATTTGGAGGTCCCTGTACAAACTGGCTCTATTTTACCTGAGTTGCCCCCCCTCCAGTGTGTACTCCGAAAGAGTGTTTAGTGCAGCCGGGAACCTTGTCAGCGAAAGGCGTAGGAGGTTGCTTCCACAAAATGTGGAGAAGATGATGTTCATAAAATGAATTATCAACTCTTCCAGGGAGACCAGCCTCCAGAACGTACAGAGGGACCTGTGGTTCCAGCAGGGACGAATTAATACTCTGTGAGGATGAGGATGTACACACTGAAGAGGGTGAGGAATCGGTGGATGAGGAGGATGAGGATGACATCTTGCCTCCGTAGAGCCAGTTTGTGCAGGGACAGATTAATTGCCAGCTTGTTTTGTGGGGGCCCAAACGAACCAATCATTTCAGCCACAGTTGTGTGGCAGACCCTGGCGCTGAAATGATTGGTTTGTTAAAGTGTGCATGTCCTGTTTATACAACATAAGGGTGGGTGGGAGGGCCCAAGGACAATTCCATCTTGCACCTCTTTTTTTTCTTTGCATTATGTACAGTTTGGGGCCTAGTTTTTCAAACTGCCATCCTGTCTGCCACTGCAGTTTCACGCCTAGATGGGTCACGTGTTTGTGCCGCCCACTCGTGTCGCTTAGCATAGTCATCCAGCTACCTCGGTGCAACCTTTTGGACATAAAAACACTATTGTGAGGTGTGAGGTGTTCAGAATAGACTGGAAATGAGTGGAAATTAAGGTTATTGAGGTTAATAATAGCATAGGAGCAGAAAAACCTACAAATTCTGTGATTTTAGCTGTTTTTATGCTTTTTTTCAAAAAAATACAGATCCAAAACACAAAACCCAGAACCCAAAACACGGAAGAGTGGTTTTGGCAAAACCAATCCAGATCCAAAACACGAAGAAAGATCCAGATCCAAAACACAAAACACGAAAAGTGGCCGGTGCACACCCCTACTCTGTATGCAGCCGCTTCCAGTGACACACCTGCGACACTGCTATAAGACTCAACATCTCTGCAAATCTTTTTAGCTACTACCGTTACACCTCAGCCACTGTCCAGATATATCCCTTACATTTCTACTACTGTGCGTCCAAATCTGCACTGAGACTTTATGGGGTATATTTACTAAAGTGAGGGTTTTTAGAAGTGGAGGTGTTGCCCAAAGCAACCGATCAGATTCTACTTATCATTTATCTAGCAGCTTTGAGAAGATAATAACTACAATCTGATTGGTTGCTATGGGCAACATCTCCACTTCTAACCCGCACTTTAGTAAATATAACCCCAAATGTACAAAATTGGGCTGCATGTGCAGTGCAACTAAAAACTAATGCACAGACGATAACCACTGCTCCTCTGCCTCCGAAATCAATACTGCGTCCTATTGAGAATTAGGCCCTGCAGCCCTAAAAAAAGACTATTAATATATTACAGCAACATGCAAAACTAAAAATAGTAGCAATCAGCAACACAGACATTAATACACACACCCATATGTATTTTTTTTTTTTAAATGCAACATTTAAGATATTTTCACAATTTCTTCTATGTGTCATTACTACATTAACAATGATGGAAAAAGAGCTCAATTAGGACCTCTAGTGTTTTTTATTACAATTGCTGACAAGTGTTAAATGCACCATTTGTGTGTCATGCTGTAGTTATTGCTAGCTTGCTGAAGTTTTGATATTATCTAAAGCTGTCATACAGGTCTGTGGCATACAGTATCGAAATGATTCACCAGGGTATCATTACTCAGGTCAGATGATAACCGCATACATGATTAGATGCTCTCACCGTCCGACTATAGTTATCTTCCACAAACTAACGTCTGTTTGGCCCCTAAGATACTACTGTTTGCTGTCAACTAGATTTAGAATGACCTGTTTCTTATAACGACAACAGCTCTAGGCACTGTAAAACAAGATCACGGTGCCTGAGCCCACTTCTTTTTGTAAGCTACATTTACTGTATTAAATACTGGATTCAATCTAATAACATTTCTTTCAAATTCTTGCAAGCACGGGGGCAGATGTATTAAGCTCTGGAAAGTTATAAATTGGAGAGTGATAAAGTACCAACCAATCAGCTCCTGTCATTTTTCAAACACAGAGTGTAACACGGCAGTTAGGAGCTGATTGGCTGGTACTTTATTACTCTCCAATTTATCACTTTTCAGACCTTAATACATGTGCCCCATGGTCTGATATACCTTTCTGCTGGAACTAAAATGACACATTTCTCAGTTCTAATGCAAAGCAACCTAATCATGTATTTGAGTGCATTATAAAATATAAGAGATTTCCACTTTATCCGTTATTAGTGCTATCAACAAAGAAGAAGGTAAGAAATACAGAGGTGCAGTACATTTTTCTTTCTTTCGCACAAATGTGGCGGATCACAGTGCCAGTGGCGTCATGTCTCTTATATGTGATTCACACAACTGGTTAGCATGACATTTTGGGGATTTGATGATACTGTAGGTACATGTCAACAAAAGTAATGCATCACTTCAATGTGATGCCTACTGTCACTGCCTTATTAGTTTCATCATTTGTTTTTTTGGGGCGGCAGCCAGGACAGCACAGCAGGGGGAGTGGCAGCTACATAGGTGGGTGGTGCGGAAGCACTGCGATTACATCACCGTGACCCTGCCCCCTCTATACAGTGCCGAGATCACAGGCTTTTGAAACACGGAGGGTGAGGCTATGATGTTGAAATTCAGCACTGATTGCGTCATCTCTCCCCAGGACCAGCCACTTGTGCTCGCTGCGTGGGGGCAGGCTCTGCGGGGGTAAGCGCAGCTTTGGGAGGCTTGCCAACTCTTCTGGACAGCCGGGAATGCCATCAGGTTTTTGAGAGCCTTCCGGCTCAGTAGACAAGTATGAGGTGGTGGCTAGCTCCCAGCCACCATCTAAGAAATCATACAATAATACAGTATGTTGGTTCAATTTTTCAAAAAGGCAAAACAGTGCAAAATTTAGTTTCTATTCTAAACAGAGTGATCAGTCAATAGTGCTACAAAATATGTTGGCACTTTATGTATTGTGAACCCCCCTGTGACAGTCGGCGAAGTGATACAGCTATGTGATTTGTCCTGCCACAGTCAGAGAAAGAGGGATGGAGTGAGGCACAGCTGTGTGATACCTGTTAGTAAAGAGTTCCCAGGATTCCCTGATGCCCCGAATTGTTGGAGAGATGAAGTCATCCCCAATTATGTTTTGTGGGGCAATACCCAAAAATCTGTGGCAAAGAGCCCACATAAGAAGAGGAGATAACCTCCCATTCACACAACCAATTAGTGCCTGCGGAGGAGCACTACTACAGATGTGTCCTTATACATCTTTGCTGCAGTCGCGCTAAAAAGCCCCTCAGCGTGCCAGGTTCTGTGAGTTTCTGCGTCTTTTTTGCGGACAATACGGCTGAGTCGCAATATGATGTGACTAGGACGCAGACTGTTATGCAACACTTGTCTATCTGTGTGTAACTGAGTCTCTGAATCTGTATATGAAGTGCTACAATGTAGCTGCGGAAGCTTTTTCATTCCAAGTTCTTTTGTGCTTCATATACAGACTCAGGTGTACACAAATATACAAGTGTCACATATCAAATTAATCAGCACAGTCTGCTGGTGTGTCCTAGTTGCATCGTATTGCAACTTAGATGCATTTTCGGCAAAAATGAAACCCTAACGCTAGTAGATTAGCATAAGACCTGGCTGCTCACTCACGCTAGGCAATTCGCTCTGAGTGGCGTATTGAGGCTAAATGTATAAGAACACATCTGTATGTGGTCAGATGGTGTAGAAGGCAAAAACAAAGGCCCTCATTCAGAGCCGTACGCTCTGAGCAGAACGCACGCTCTGAATGAGGGCCGCCCTCCATAATTATGGAGCGTCCCCCTGGACGCTCGTATAGCTGTGGGTCACCACCCACAGCCTATACGAGCGTGCAGTTTGATGGCCGCGATGGTCTTGACCATCGCGACCATCGCCACTGCGAGCCGGAGCCTGCGGTTGAGTTTTTCAGCCGCAAGGCCCGGAGTGATTTTGGCTCTATCAGAGCCAAAATTACTCCCACTGACATCACTAGTGATGTCAGTGGGCCGGCTTCTGACGGTAGGCGTTCCCTTGGGAACGCCCCCGTCAGGGAGGCACGCCCCCGGCACGCCCACCAAAGGGGGCGTGCTGTCAATCAACATCGACAGCACGCCCCCTTTGATCAGACACAACGAGCGAAGGAAAGTCCTTCGCTCGTCGCGTCTGGCGCATGCGCACAACGGAGCTCCCGCCGTCGTGCGCATGCGCAGTGCACAACATCGACCCACTTGCGAGCGGACAGCCGCTTGCGAGTGGGTCTGAATCAGGCCCAAAGATCAGTATAAAAATTAAAGAACTATGAGAGGTCTATGGGCCTGATTCAGAGCCGGACACTATTTGCGGACGGTCGTTCCAAAAAAGGGGCTGGCTATTTAAATTGAGCGCTCGCTCTTTGCTGTTAGTTGACGCCTCTATGTCTGAGCGAGCGAAAAATGCGCTCGCTATTTTGCAAAGATGCCCCTTTGCCGTTCGCAACACACGTCATCTCCGGTATTTATTAGATTAATCAGGTACATCGAAAGGCATCTGAATTGCTCGCAGTGCTTGTGGTAGGATTTTCCTACCACAATCACTGCGAGCAGTTCAGGCTAAAAGACAACTAAGTGACGTGGTCGATGACGCTCCTTTACTAATTATGCACTCCCATTAAACGCCCTTTTTACCGTTCGGCAAGCCTACGTTCGGATCCTCTCCCCTGTTTTCAAGCACCTTCCCCTGTTACCACCCACAAACGGTACATTCTGTCAATCAAATTAGCAGCCCCTCGCTGTTTTGCGAGCGCACAATTTCCGACCGCAATGACTGGTTTGCGCATGCGCATTACGACCCATACGTATGCGCAGTTGTGCGAACATCGCTCAGAGCGAACGAGCGGCCGCTTACGAGCGGCCGCTTACGAGCGGCCGCTTACGAGCGGCTCTGAATCAGGCCCTACGTGCGGTGATTCAGCAGAGGACAGAATTGCAAAGCAAGCAGCTTTGTAATTCCGTCTTTGCTAAAATGCAAATGCAGCAGGAGGTGTCTGACACCCCCTACTACATCTGTGACTCTGGGATCACCATCATGACCATCGGTTGCGATGTTGGACAGTGGGCCTGATTCAGACCCGCTCGCAAGCGCATCGCGCTCGCAAGCGGGTCGATGGTGGCCCAGTGCGCACGCACGGTGTGTGCACTGTGCGTGCGCGAGCCCCGGAGTGAGCGCAAAAAGCGCTCGCTCCGGGACTCACTACAAAAGGGGCGGCTGTCAATGTTGATCGACAGCTCGCCCCATTTTGTAGGCGTGGCGGGGGGGTGGCTTCACAAACGGAGGCGTTCCCATCAGTGATGTCAGTGAGAGAGCTTCTGGCTCTATTTGAGCCAGAAGTTCTCTGGGGTTTGTGGCCACAAGACCATACCACAAGGGTCTCGTCGCAAGCCAGATGGTCGCGATGGTCTTGACCATCGCGACCATCATCATGGCTGCTCGCAATAGCTGTGGGTGGTAACCCACAGCTATGCAAGTGGCCAAGAGGCCGCAACTAAAAAAACCTGCGCCGCCCTGATTCAGAGCGGAGCGCTCGCTTTTTGCGAGCGCCTCTGAATCAGGCCCAGTGTCGGCCAGCTGAGTAAGCAGGCTGGCTGGCAGACGAGGACAGGAATCGGCATCCATGGACATAGGTCCTGGCTTTGCCACCCATTCTCACACAGCTCCGTAAACACCTCTGCCTGTCAATCAGGCAGAGGCATATGGGGGCCTACGTGCAGTCACGCAGAATCTGCTCTGCACATATGCAGAACGGGTCCTGCGCATGTACAGATTCTCGATAATCAGGAATCTGCATTGCTGAATCAGGCGCTAAGCCTTGGAGAGAGATAAAGTGGACTGAGATAAAGTACCAACCAATCAACTCCTGTCACTTTACAGGCTGTGTTTGAAAAATTACAATTAGGAGCTAATTGGTTGATACTTTATCTCCATCCACTTTTTGTTGATCCAAGGCTTAGTCCATAGACCCCTCAGTGGGCTCTAATTAAAACAACGATCTTATACTTGCCGACATTTAGGCTGCTCCGAGAGAGGGCAACTAGGTCGTACAGCAGGGGATAGTGAGGGCGGCTTAGATGGGTGGTGCCGGCATGATCGCATCATTGTGGCCACGCCCCCTGCTATACAATACCGATATTAATGACATTGTAAAGCGGGGGAATTGCTACGATGACTCGATTGAGCACGAATTGCATCATCGGTCGCCCGGCCAGCCCACTTTACACGAGGAAGTGGATGACGCCAAGCACTGTGAGATACTTGTATGCCTTGTACAATCCTTGCCAGCAATGGATCTAAAAAGTACAATAGAAATGACAAAATAGGGAGGCACTAATAGAGTAGTATATGATATCAACTAGTTGGTGGGATCTTTATAAAATATGCACACTTTAACGGGAAGCAAAGATGCCAAACTTAGATTAGACAATAGGGGTCAAATGAGAGTTTACTGTTAAACTCTAACTTTTCTACACATTTGGCCCCAGGTCTCAAGAATGGGACACTTTAAACAATCTCTAATCAGAACCGCACAGTAAAATATACCATAGTGTAGTATTTAAGATGTTTAATATATAAATATAGGAATAAAACCCAATACATTTAAAATATAATTTGGAAGCATGTCAAAATACAAATCACAAAATCTTCAGGCAGAATATTCAGCATGCTACACAGATTAGTGGGAGCTTCCAGCAGCTGCAGATCTTCCACAGTATCAGTATACAGGGCCTCAATCAGAGATGGGTGCAAATAGCACAGCTACTGCACCTTTGTATACAGGCATTGAGGGCCTCATTTACCAATGATATTCTTGTTATCACTCGTTACTAATCTTAAACGGTGCTTCAACTAATCAGCTCCTGTTATTTTTCAAACCCATGACAGTTAGGAGCTAATTGGCTGGAGCACCATTCCAGATTAGCAACGAGTGATAACAAGAATATCACTTGTTGATAAATGAGGCCCATAAGACCTCCATACACGGCACGATATAGGTGCTATATCGTGCCGTGTATGGGCACGATATCATACCTGATATCGTGCTGCGCGCTCCCTCTGGATCGTAAATCGCATCCACCAGGTCTTCCTGCATGTTCATCTGATCTGGGATGCGATGTACGATCCCATTCAGATTAAAGAGGGGGGGAGCCGGCATATCGTGCGGTCCGCGGGGACCGCACGATTGCCGGTGGTGACAGCACGATCCGTCTGCAGATGGATCGGCAGTCGCCCTACACGGTGCATCGCACTGTGTATGGGCACCTTTAGTGTTAAAAGCTAACAAAACCAAGTCAGATCTGATGCCGCTGTTCAACCAGTGACCTCCACATAAGTGTTTAATCAGATCACACCCAGGATTCTGCATTCCCCAAACATAAACCATAGATAACCTTAAAACTAAATTGCGCTATACCAAGTTACTGATTAAAAAGGAGAAGTCTGGTTTATACGTAAACAATATTTAATCTTAAAAATAAAGGCAATTTAAACCACATAGTATAAAACAAAGAGAAGGTAACTCTTCATAAAACAAACCAAAAATATATAATATAAAAAACGAAATTAAATATATACTTGTTGCATTAGCCCCAGCACAATTTTTAATCCTTTAATTGCGGAATGTCTTCCGTGTATCTGATACTTACAAAATAAGTGTATTTTACACTGAAGACATTCTGCATTTAAAGGATTACAAAAAGTGCTAAAAAATGCCTTCTGACAGTAACACAGATCTATAAGGTGGCGTCTGAAGATGCAGCACTGAATCTACATCGCAACCATCAGTTGCAGCATCGGCCATCTGATTGAGCCTAAGGCTACTCAGTATGGGCGCCCCATCTCCACTGCCAAAGCCAGTAAATCTGCATCGGAAGATGCAGTCGCTGCCCTCAGCACTCTCACAAAATGATTCCCGGTCTGGGAAATGGTCCCTGACTCTACCCCGTCTGCAGCCTGCCAACCAAACTACGGCATTCAGGGCACTGTGAGACATCGCAGGCAGGGCCGGTTCTAGACATTGTGGAGCTCAGGCCGAAAATTCAAAGTTGTGCCCCCCCCCCCCAAAAAAAACCAAAACTTTTTGTAGATGACGTTTCTCTGCGCGCGCTGAAAGCACACGTGCTTCCGGAAAGGGGGCGTGTCCTTGCGGAACACCCCCAATTCATCACACTGTGGGGCGTGCCCAGCACTTATGAAGATGCTGGGCTTCCCCCAAGCTCTCCCCTCATGGCGAATAATTGCCATGTGCAGTAATGCGCCTTACACAGTAATGCCCTTTATAAATACATTATGTCACATGCAATAATGCCCTTTATAAACACATTATGCCACATGCAGTAATGCCCTGTATAACACATTATGCCACACGCAGTAATACCCTGTATAACACATTATGCCACACGCAGTAATGCCCTGTATAACACATTATGCCACACGCAGTAATGCCCTGTATAACACATTATGCCACATGCAGTAATGCCCTCTATATTACATTGTGCCACACACAGTAATTCCCTTTATAATACAGTATCCCCAATTCAAGTTACGCCACACATTAGTTCCTTATTCATGTTATGACACACAGTGGTGCCCCTTTTACACAATGCCCAAATTAGTGCCCCTTATACGCAAGGCCCACAGTATTGAGTAGTAGTACCCCTAATACAATGCCCACAGTAGTAGTGCCCCTATAGTAGTGCCCCGGTAATAATGCCCCTAGGAATGCCCCCTATAGTAGTGCCCAAAGTTGTAATGCCCCCATTAGTGCCCCCTATAGTAGTGCCCCCAGTAGTAATGTCCCCTTATAGACATGTCCCCAGTAGTAATGCCCCCTTATAGACATGCCCCCAGTAGTAATTCCCCTAGTAGTAATGCCCCCTTATAGACATGCCTCCAGTAGTAATGCCCCCTTATAGACATGCTCCCAGTAGTAATGCCCCCCTATAGACATGCCCCTTATAGACATGCCCCCAGTAGTAATGCCTCCTGTAGTAATGCCCCTTATAGACATGCCTCCAGTAATAATGCCCCTTACAGACATGCCCCCAGTAGTAATGCCCCAGTAGTAATACCCCTTATAGACATGCTCCCAGTAGTAAAGCTCCCCTATAGACATGTCCCCAGTAGTAATGCCCGTTATAGACATGCCCCCAGTAGTAATGTCCCCTTATAGACATGCCCCCAGTAGTAATGCCCCCATGCCTCCCTTCTGAAAAATAAAAAATACAAACACAATACTTACCTTAGGCCCCGCTCCTGTGTCCGCTGCCGTCCGGTCCGACCACGGCTCCACCACGGATCTATGGGAGAGACGTCATGACATCCCTCCCATAGTGCTCTATGCGGGAGCCGGAGCTCTGGAGTGAGCTTCGGCTGCCGCTGCAGGGAAGGAGCCGGGTGCCCGCTGATAACAAATATCAGCGGGCGCCCGGCAACGCGGGGGGGTCCGGCGCTGGTTTGTTTTTTTTTATTGTGGGATTATTTTTTTTACCTTCTGGGGACTCAGTGGCACCCTCTAG
The DNA here is from genome assembly GCA_031769625.1 of Taudactylus pleione. NCBI lineage: Eukaryota > Metazoa > Chordata > Amphibia > Anura > Myobatrachidae > Taudactylus > Taudactylus pleione. The sequence goes on along the minus strand of JAUIMM010000512.1, from coordinate 178,401 downwards.
GGGCCGGCGCCACGGGCGACGGCCCTGCTAGCCCACCCCTAGAACCGCCACTGATCGCAGGACAGGATCTGCACCTGCGCAGTACGGCTTTAGAGATGAGCGTGAACACCGGAGTTCTGTACATTTCTAAATTAGGCCCACAGAAACCATCCCAAATGTTTTTGTATGTTGCAGCTCCCACAGAGAGTATATAGGCACTCACTGTTTGGTGCAAAATAAAACCATTCGGTTTTTATTATTCAAGAGCAACGTTACGGGATGTCTTCTCCCTTTATCAAGCAGTGTACACATTGCCTAAATACAAAAGAGTACCATCAGGGGAAAATATGTAAGCCTAAATGCAACCCTGATGACAGGCAATAGCAAGGAGATGTATATATGTTTTGTTTTCATTGTCATAACGGGTGTAGTAGGTATTCAAATCCCGACAGCGGAAGCCCGGCAGGGTTGAAGATCCCGAATCTCAAAAGGTAAGTATTAACTAACCCTATTCTACCCCCTAACCCTCCCTTAGGGATGTCTAACCCTAACCTCCCACCCAAGTGCCTAACCCCCCTCTAAGTGCCTAAACCTAACCCTAAGTCTCCCGGGGGGGTGCCTAACCCTAACCACCCGGGGGGGTGCCTAACCCTAACCCCACCCCTTCCCCTAGTCTAACCCTAACTTCCTGGGGGAGTGCCTAACCCTAAGTCCCCCCGGGAGCCCCTAACTCCCCTCCCCCTTCGATCGGTAAGCCGGGTGTCGGGTTCCCGGAGTAGGTCTAATGACAGGCGTCGAGATTTGGACGCCTGTCATTAGTGCCTTGCCGGGATTAGAAAGTCGGGAAGCCGGCGGTCATGATTTAGACCGTCTGCTTCCTGACTACATCCCGTCATAACTGAAGTACTGCTCAGGAGTGGAGAAGAAGATGTAGACATTTTTCTTTTATCATTTATTGTTCTGAGGGCCTTATTCACTACGAATCACAATTCTGCTTATACGCACGCACCGCAGGTGCTAATATCAGCGGTGCTATTTAAATGTTTGCATTCACATTGCGATCACAGCCAGACATAAAGACGACCCCTGGAGCCGGCCCTTCAATATAAACAACAATATTAACAGTAATTATAATAATAATTACACTGTAAAATGTTTGAATGCAATAAATAAGCAATGAAGGAATATTGGGCCTGATTCACAGTGGAACATAAGCCCATTCTGCAGACAGATCTTGTGAATTTTCACACATTCTCTACAATGTAGCTCTCACATGCAGGGCCTTATACCTTATGTCTCATGTCAGTCCACTCTCCTTCCTCTTCATTTGTTCTTGTCATTAGTTATTCAGAATTGTTTCTGTATGTTATGTCATTTGACCTGCTTATCACATCTATGCATTATCATACCTTCCAAAATTTGCTGGGAGGGAATCGGGACCTGCGCATGCGCCCGAAAAGGGGCGTGGCCTAATCGTAAAGGGTGTGGTCAGATGACACGCCCCTGTTTACATCACTAATGGGGCGTGCCCAGCATCTCCGAGATGCTGGGCAGCCTCCGGGCTTCCCCCCGTACTCTCAATAGATGCTGTGCGCGCTACCTCTGCATACACGCTGCTCAGCATAGCAGACAAGCGTGTATGCTTCCCCCAACTTTCTCCCCACCGCAGGACACTGCAGTCCGCGGGCGGGACAGCGGGACAGTCCAAGAAAAACAGGACTGTCCCGCTAAATGCGGGACAGTTGGGAGGTATGCATTATTCTTCTTATCTGTATCCATGTATGCTCACTGCTCTCATGGTTGTCTTCATTTGCATGATTTGTTATGTACTCTTTAAACTCGTAACTTACAGTAGCTGTGTTTTCATAGTATAAATCTGTATACTGTATTGAAATATTGTAAATGTGTACTATCATCCCCCTAAGTATAGCGCAGCATAAATTTTGTGCGGTCTAATAAATATAATAATAACTGAGCACAGTCCAATCTGAACATACGCAATTACCTCAGCAAGAACGGCCAATTCAGATTTGTATGCTTCTTAGCTGAATCTCCACTTGCAAAATGTGCATAACTGGGAGTGGGCTGGACAGTCACATCTACTGTAGGTCATGTGAGTTGTCTTCTCGAAGATTCCGTGCAGCTACTATCTATATAATAAGAGAGAAAGCATGTCTGTCTGTCCATCTGTTTGTCCTTTATGCATGCCCAGAGTTTTGGACCTAGCTCCACCAAATTTGGCATGGTGGTGTAGTTTGTCCAGAATTAGGTATTTGCCTAGGTTTGAACTTTGTCAGGGTCACACACTCTCACACAATCTCTAAAAATTAGGACACTTTTAAATTACACAAGTTCCAGGGCTGGCTCCTGTGGAAATTAACAGTCTGCCAAAATCCTGTGAGAATGCAACAAAAGTATTCTTTTAACCTCAGTCTGAGCAAACTTGATGACTCATGCAAGTTCATATTAAATCTAGAGCCTCTGTGTTTGTATGTAAGGGCGTAACTGGAATTCTGTGGGCCACATAGCAAGATCTTAAAAGGCCCCCCCAGAGGTAAAAAAAAAAAACCACATACATCTGCCCCCACAGAGAGCCTATTCAAGTTATGCCAGACAGACCCCATTCAGGTTATGCCACACAGTAGTACCACATATAAACATTATTCCATTCAGTAGTAGTGCCCCTTATACATTATGCCACACAGTAATGCCCCTTGCACATTATACCTTTACAGATTATGCCACATGGTAGTATTGCCCAATATAACCACATTATTCCACACAATAGTAGTGCCCCTTGCACATTATGATCGCCCCCCCAGGAACCCACCTCCTTGTGTCCATCCAGCAGCCTCTCATCTCCATCTGTGTGCCAATCAGCAGCCAGCAGGTGTGGATCTGTGGCCGGTCCACCACCTAATTACAGCTGGCGCACCAACAAGCAGTGGCAGACATGGACAGACAGAGCCAGCGCAATTTGAATCTGGTGCTGGTCTTGAGCCAATAAGAGCTCATGGACCGGCAGCCAATCAGGAACCACTGCTGCTGATTGGCTGCCGGTCTGTGAGGTCTGATTGCCTCGCGACCAGCGGCACTGTCTCTCCATGACTGCTTGTCACTGTGCGAGCTGTAACCAGCTGACACCAAATCAACATTGTTGGCACCCGGGTCCCCCTCGACGGCCAAGACTGGACCAGCCCACCTAGTGTGCGTGACTGTGTGCAGGGGGAGTGGCGAGCCACAGAGGCAGCTTGGGCACCACAGCAGCCACACCCCTTGCACCCACGATAGTTACACTGTTTGCAGGCATGTTAGCAAACATTGGGGTTCTTTTCAGGATCAATGGAATGGGGTTATAGGCGAGGACAATGTGAACAAATAAAGGCTGCAGGTTCACTTCAGGGTCCAGTCATTAAACCGGATAGTCTTCTAACACTGCAAGCAATGTTAAAATTATAGGGGAAAAAAACTTGTTGGAGAGTGCAGGGATGTATATAGAGAAGCGAGCGCGTCTGGCAAAATTAGGGACTAGTGCACCAATGTCACAGTTATGTTATATTATTCCTACACAATATAATGTATAAAGTGTCATATAGCCCACAAGGGAAAATAGTGTATTCACGTTGCTATTAATACATAACACAGATTTTAGAGACAGCCAGGGTTACAGAGAGTTTTCTGGCATGTAATTGTGTTGGAATACTGGAAGTTACACGCTGCGCAGCAGCACAGGCGCATTGTCAGGACTTGGGACTGTCAGCTCGGAGTCTCGGTGGTGCGTGCAATCACTGGGCTTGATTGAGCAGCGTACACAATTGCAATTACGTATGCAGATCGATCGATATCATAAACACTGCACATGCGTATGCACCATACTGCGCTTGCGTTGCGATCGCACTGAGATTACGGACACACTGAGGAATCCATTGCAGAGTGCGTGACAGGCTGTGAGCATTTGGGGATGGTGAAATAGCTCAGCCCTCTCCCCTATTACATTAACTGACTAACCCCCTCTATACTAATAAATAGACCAGCCCTATAACATTCAGGGACGTCATCAGGGGGGGACTATCAGAACTGGAGTCCCGGGTCCGGACACTCGAGTGGCCCTTCTGCTGATTCTCCTCCACCCCTGCCACAATAAAAGTAACTGTCACTGACAGGCCTTGCCGGGGTTCCAGTCCTACCAGCACGCTGTGGTCACTATCCCCTATTTCTCCTCCCATCCACCCACTATCCCCTATGCTCCCCGGATGCTCTGTGCTGGTAGCCTTTAACACAGTTGAGCAGCCGGACAGCTTTGCTTCTCTAAGCAACTCTTGCAGTGCATATCGGCAGGTGCGCATACACCATGGCATAATGTCACATCAGGAAATGCTATGCTGCTGCGCGCCTGATGCAGTGAAGAAAGCCTCCATCAAAGCACAAGAGCCAGCTAAGGACAAAATGGTATACCTGAGACCAAACAAAAGGTGGTAAGTTTGCTGGGGAAGAGGGGGCTTGCTATGAGATTACTGAAGGTGACGGGGTTCTGTAAGGTGATTAATGAAGAATGGGACGTTCTGTGAGGCAATTACTGAAGGAGTGGGGCAGGGGGACTAGGTTTAGGCACCAAGGGGGAAGGTTAGGGTTAGGCACCAAGGGGGGAGGGTTAGGTTTAGGCACTAACGGGGAGTGTTAGGCTGCAGAGGAGGGGTTAGGAAGCAGGAAGGGAGGGTTAGGGTTATGGGGTGAAAGGGGGAGGTTTGACCTTATTTGCAAGTTGTGGTCTAGCCACTGCTGTTTCATGCACCAGATTGTCTATTGCAAAAGCCAGGACCAAACACAGTCAGGCAACTTCTATAACTTTGAACACCTTCTCGCTCTGAGTCTAGGGGCTAAATATATTAGAATCGTGTCTGGTCGAGTTTGGCTTATTAAAAAACTCGATTTGCATCGCTGAAACTTGGGTGATTTTAGGCTTCAAATTTACAGAGAATCATGTTTAGCTAAAACCTTTTTTCCAATTATGTATGTGATTTTTCTCAGCTGAGTTTTCAGTGTCTGGCTGCAGCCAAACAGTCCCGAACAAGTGAGATATGTGAAGGCTGCTTGTTTGTCCTATAAGTTAAATTTATTAAAAAAATTATGTAGTGCAACCACACAAAAAAAGCATAACCAGCCCCAGGCACCTCAGCCAGTCCTGGTTCCAAAAAAACGGGGAAAAAATGTGCAGGATTCCCCTGTATTGTGGGAACCAGCACTGGGTAGCTGAGACTACCCTTGTTTTAAAAATAGGGGGGAAAAATTGTGTATGGTACCCCCTATTTTTAAAACCAGCATCTGGCTCAAATCTAGCCATGGTGTAATGCCACAGCCAAGGGACGCTTTCACTGGGTAACCCTGGCCAAAGCATTATCACCCCAAGCTGGAGATCTCAGTGGAGGTGGGGACCCCCCAATAAAAGAGTCCCCCCTCTCCAGAGCACCCCAGGTTTAAGCTGAAGCCCGGGGCTCTTCCCTGTACCCCTGGGTGGTGGGTGCAGGGATAATAGTGATGAAATTAGAATGTAAACTATTGTTTTTTTTACAGTGGAACTACAGGTGCCAACAGGTGGCCGGCACACGTACCCCTGCTGTAAAAAAATAGTAAAAAAGAAACAGAACACACTGTAGATTTTACAATTTTATTACATACCTACCACACTCACACATACTTACCTGCTGCAGATGTTCTGTCCCCTTCTCCATGTAGAAATCCAATGGATTAACTGTAAAAAAAATATACTCACCTCCATCCTGGCACTGGTCTCCGTAGCATCCAGGGGTCTTGTCAAAATAAGAACCCGAGACCCCGGACTATTTCGGACATTTAGCGATGCATGTGTGACCACATATATCGCTACCCGGCTAATTACAGGAAACCCCTCGTGGCATTCAGCTGTCAGCCAATCAGCGGCCGCTACCTGTAGAGCGGCCGCTAATTGGCTGGTGGCTCTGGCTAATGACAGATGCCAGGAGGATTCTCCTGTCATTAGCCAGGTGATTCAGCAGCCCAGTGCTGGTTCCTAAAATATGGGGGAACCATACACATTTTTTTCCACATATTTTTGGAACCAGGACTGGCTGAGGTGCCTGGGGCTGGTTATGCTTTTTTTTGGGGGGGGGGGACCCTACGTCATTTAAAAAAAATATATAAATAACCCTTTAGGTAATTTTTAGAGGCAGAACCATACATAAATCACACTGGTCTGTGTATATTTCTGCCAAACTCGCAGCTCAGGGGGTGGTCTATTTGAAACTTCTATTTAGGTCCGAGTTTGCTACAATTACACCCGTGATTATGATTACAATTCTTGGTAAATTTCCGAGATGTATATTTTTCAGTGAAAGTACTTTTGAGTTTGGCTGATGGTGTATTCAATCGTGTTTGCAATCTCATCCGAGTTTTGCAGTGTAAACAGAGAAATCTCTCCCGTGTTTGTCTTTAGTAAATTTGCGCATTGTAAAAAAATGCCTAAAAACACCTGAGATTGCAATCTCGAATAAACACGATTATTAGTAAATTTATCCCTAGATGTATCACCTCTAAAACAGGATATCAGGGCACAAAAAGTACACTAAAGGGTAAATTTACTAAAGTGAGAGTTTTTAGAAGTGCAGATGTTGCCCATAGCAACCAATCAGATTCTACTTTACATTTAAAGAGCACCATCTAGAAGATAATAGCAAGAATCTGATTGGTTGCTAGAGGCAACATCTCCACTTCTAAAAACTCTCACTTCAGTAAAATTACCCCTAAAGTTGAAGAACAAATTGTGAGTTCACAAAATATACATATTCCTGAGGACGATGTATTGGACGATTTGCTAATTTCCGATGGATCAGATTGCCAAATGGTCCACATCGTCAAATGTGTATGCTCTATTGTGCGCTCCGGCGCGTTGTTTGTCACATCTTAAGATCGGCCTGCGGTGCAGGCCAATCTGAAGATTCGAGGAACGAAACCATGCTTCTGGATGCGTTGGGGGAATGACATATCGGGCGGTCGTATACCAGATTGGTTTAGCCGCCCAGAGGTTCCCAAATGTGGTCCTCAAGGCTCCCCAGCAGTTCAGGTTTTAGAGATATCCATGAATGAGCACAGGTGATTAAATCAAATTGACTGAGGTACTAATTAAGTCACCTGTGCAAAACCATGGATATCTCTGAAACCTGAACTGTTGGGGAGCCTTGAGGACCGCTTTTGGGAACCTCTGGTTTAGCCTTTAGAATGACTGCCACCAGTGCATATAAACGGTCCGATGCCCTCCACCCCCCTTACTCCCCTCCCCCCAACTTACCTGCACGCAGGCACTGGAGCGGCGGCCGCGGACGGTCAGGGGCTATGCTTTATAGCAATAGGCTACACAGCCCCTGCACTGCACGAGTGCACGGAGGAGGTGTAATGTGCGATCTTAGGGCTTGATTTATAGGCGCTCGCTCTGAATCAGGGAGTTTTTTTTTTGTTTCGGCCTCCAGGCCGCTCGCAAAGCTGTGGGTGACCACCCACAGTTAGTGAGAGCGGCCTGGCGATGGTCGCGACCATCGGGCTTGCGTCGAGACCCTGCGGGAGGGTCTCGGCTCCCGCAAGCCTGAGTGGACTTCCTGCTCTAATAGAGCAGGAAGTCCACTACTGACATCACGAGTGATGTCAGTAGGGCCACCCACAAACGGCAGGCGTTCCTAAGGGAACACCTGCGTTTGTGCAGCCACCCCCCCTCCCCGCCTACAAAACGGGGCGAGCTGTCAATCACCATCGACAGCCGCCCCGTCTTGTAGTGAGCCCCGGAGCGACGGAGCAGCCGTCGCTCGCTGCGGCTCGCGCTTGTGCACGCCGGAGGCGGCGCATGCGCAGTGGGGGAACATTGACCCACTTGCGAGCGATGTGCGCTCGCGAGTGGGTCTAAATCAGACCCTTAGACCACACATTACACCTCCTCCTCCGTGAAATGCAGGGGCCGTGCGCCTTTCAAATGTTTGGAGGGGCGAGCTGCCTCCTTGGCCCCCCGGTTCTGATGCCTATGGTTGCCACTTTAAAAAAACATGGAGACTCGCAATAACCACGCAGCATCAGAAACGTGGAGGCTATTACATTTAGCCCCATGTAACCAAATATAGAAACCCCCGAGAAGGTAAATTGCGGCTGTAGTCAGAATAGATAAATGTCAGTTATTATTACTTGACCCCATTTACCTTTTCTATGAGATGTTTTGAGGTTAATATATTTATATTGGTAGCCTGTATACTAAAATTATTTTTACAATCATAGATAGAAAGTGTCTATATCCTTTTCTCTGCACTTTGGAGATAACAAAAATCCACTTGGTTATTGAGTCTATTTGGTGCCTAACCCTAACCCCGGGGGCAGGGCCGCCATCAGGGGGGGGCTGCCAGGTATGGAATCCCGAGCCCGTCCATAGAGAGGGGCCCACCCAGGGAGACTTACCAGCAATGCAACACGGGGCCAGGCGCATACCGGATCATGACTGAAGACATACCTCCCAACATGACCCTCTCCAGGAGGGACACAATGCTCTGGTCCTGGACTTCCCTGGTAATGTATGATTGGTGGAGGCTCCAGAGGTGGGGCTACAGTACAGTCCAAAATTCAAATAGGGGAGTCACACCAACTGCCAGTGAGTGCCAGCCAGTGATGTTTGGCAGCGTGTGAAATGACAGTTGGTGTGGTTCCCTATTTGACTTTTGAACTGCGCTGCAGCCCCACCTCTTACCAGGGAAGTCCAGGACCAGAGCATTGTGTCCCTCCTGGAGAGGGTCATGTTGGGAGGTATGCTGAAGATCCGCAGCGCTGGGAAGCCGTCACTGACAGCTGTCAGATTTGCAGATAATAGCTGTATCCTAGGAGCTATACTTCATGGTGGCTGGCCCCTCCCCTGGACCAGCCACCTTACCATGAGCTCAGAGCAGCCATAGCTGTAATCAGCAGTGCAGCACACTCTTTCCTTCCCAGCGCACTCTGCTATTCTGACTCCTCCCAGGACCTCCCCCTTATAACAGGCAGCAGCTGCAGTGAGGACTCCACAGCCACTGAGATAGAGGTAAATGGGGGGTGGGGGCACAGAACGGCAAAAGGGAATGTGTGGGGGGGTGTCACCGGCAGGCAGAGGGTAGTGTGTGTGTGTGTGTGTGTGTGTGGGGATTGGTCACTGGCAGGCAGAGATGCCTGTGGGGGGGGGGGCCTGACAAAATGGAATGTGTATGGGGGATGTCACTGGCAGGCAGAGGGGAGTATGTGTATGAGGGTCAGTGTATGTATCACTGACAGGTCAAGGGGAATGTGTGTGTGAGTATGGAGGTATCGCTGTGAAAGAGAGGCATGTGGAGGGGATCACTGAGAGTGAGAGAAGAATGTGGAGTTCGCTGAGAGAGGGGAATGCTGAGAGAGAGGGGAATGTGGGTGGGATCGCTGAGAGAGAGGAGAATCTGGAGGGGTTCGTTGAGATAGATAGAGGAATGTATGGGGGTGTCACTGAGACAGGGGAATGTGTGTGTGGAGGTATCGCTGTGAAAGAGAGGCATGTGGAGGGGATCGCTGAGAGAAGAATGTGGAGATCGCTGAGAGAGAGGGGAATGCGGATATCGCTGAGAGGGGAATGTGGGGGGAACGCTGAGAGAGAGGGGAATGTGGGGGGAACGCTGAGAGGGGAATGTGGGGGGGATCGCTGAGAGAGAGGAATGTGGGGGGGATCGCTGAGAGAGAGGGGAATGTGGGGGGGATCGCTGAGAGAGAGGGGAACGCTGAGAGAGAGGGGAATGTGGGGGGATCGCTGAGAGAGAGGGGAATGTGGGGGGGATCGCTGAGAGAGAGGGGAATGTGGGGGGGATCGCTGAGAGAGAGGGGAACGCTGAGAGAGGGGAATGTGGGGGGGATCGCTGAGAGAGAGGGGAATGTGGGGGGGATCGCTGAGAGAGAGGAGAATCTGGAGGGGTTCGTTGAGATAGAGGAATGTATGGGGATGTCACTGAGACGGGGGAATGTGGGCGGATCTCATAGAGAGAGGGGAATGTAGGGGGGATCACTGAGAGAGAAATGTGGGAGGGGGATTGTGGCAGCCTGGTACAATAAAGTTATTTTTTTTCTTATTGAGACAAGGCGCACGTGACGTCATGACATCACACGCGCCACACCACCGACATAGGACCCAGCTGCATCGCGAAGAGGCGCAAAAAGAAGACACTGGAGAAGGTAAGTGTCTGTGGGCTATAAGGGGCTGGATGCAGGGGCTGGCTAGAGAGACAGAAGGGGTGCCGTCTAGAGAGAGAGAAGGGGTGCTGGCTGGGGAGACACTGTGAGGTTGGAATTGCAGAAACATGGAGAGGGGGGGGGCCTGCCTATTTTGTCAGTCCCGGGCATCACAATTTCTGATGGCAGGCCTGGGGTACCTAACCCTATCCTCCAACCCCCCCCGGGCTAACCCTAACCCCCCGTGGTACCTAAACCTTACCCTCCGCCCCTTTCACCCGGGGCTAACAGCTAACCCAACCCGCTATACAAATGATCGGGATGCTGGCTGTCGGAATTCCGGCGTTGGCATCTCAACTGATGCTGGGATTCCGGCACCGGTGTTCTGCCCGCGGGTCAGGATTTCCGGCGCTGGGATTTCAAAAGCCGGCATCCTGATCGTAGCTAAGTTCGCTACATCCCGATGTGAGTGAGAGGTATTTGTGTGTTAGTTATGTGGTCAGGGTGTGATGTGAGGGAGGAGTATTTGGAGGTCTGTTTTGTGGTTAGGGCTTGATAGTGCGTGAGGAGTATTTGGAGGTCTGTTTTATGGTCAGGGCTTGATAGTGAGTGAGGGTCATTTGTGTGTCTGTTATGTGTGTCTGTTATGTGGTCAGGGCAAGATGATGGTTGAAGGTAGAAGCCAGCTATTCCCGTCACACACCCTGAGCAGACCACTCCCCACTGCACTTGTCATGCCCCCACATCATTAGCCCTTCATACATTTCAGCTCCAGGCCCATGTGGACCTTAATCTGACACTAGGTTCTTCATATATTGCATAAGTAACAGGGGCCTATTCAGCAACACTAAAATTTTGATGGAGTTAATTAGGTTTAGATCTCGCATGGAGTTCTACCTGATTAAAGGAGGAATTCATCATTCCTCCTCTTAATAAGTATCTATTCCGAAAAGCTGTCATTTTTGTGATGACAGCTTTTCAGAAAACAGATACTTTTCCCTGCTCTAACTTACCGCAGCTGTAATCAGTGCTGCGCATGCACCGTTACATTCACAAAAGCGGCACAAGCACAGCATTGATTACAGCTACGGTCATTATGTTTCTGCGTCTGAGAGTGGCGTATAGTAACACCGTCAAATTCCGAAAATACTTAATTTTCGGAATTTGATGAATAGCCTAATTCATCAATGCAGGCGGACTTAACTAGGAGATATCAGTGATATCTCCTGCGTTAATGAATACTAAAATAACGGTAATTAAGGAAAATATCTTTAAAACCGTTATTTTAGTGTTGATGAATAGGCCCCATATTCTGAGATTGTCATGTCAGATGAAAGTGCAGTCTGGAACTTGTATTTCCACCAAAACTATAGAGCCAGAGGTTGTCTATACACTATGAAGGTGCAGCCCTATTTGCTTTGTAGGTTCACATACTGAAAAGATGTGTATAGAAAACTGCTTCCTTGAAGTTCATTTCTAAAATACCCACCTTTCCTATGTGATGTGCTGATATTTTACTTCAGTACCTGTAAACATTTCTACTGCAATTTTAATATAAAGCATCATTACAAACATGTTTTAAAATATTAAATATGTAATTGCCATATTAAGTTTACTGCCTTTAGAAGGTGAAACAGTGAAGAGTTTAGGAAAGGCACAAATCCACCTATTACTGTACCACTTTAGCCCACATCCTCTGCTGGCTGCTCTATCCACACAACAAGGAGACTGAATACAATAAAAGCTTTCAGGTGGAAGCTTTAAAAGTCAGAAGTATATTTAATAGGCATGTAGCTGTGTGAAGATGCTGTTTGATCTGAAGAGCTATTATTCTTTCATAACCAGACTCCTGTTCTAATCTTTTAGACAATCAAAGGAGCTTTTTCAGCTTCTTGTGAGTTTAAGCTACTAATTTAGTATTAATAAAATGCTTATTTGCAGTGATTTTGTATATAGCAGTGGGTTCATTTATAATCAGAATTTTATCGTATATAAGATAAATGTAACACAATGAATGCCAGCTATATGCCAATACTGTATGAAAACAACCATTCGCGTGTAATATGTATTCCAATCCTTATGCCCATTTTTTGTATAATTTAACAATTCATGTTTGATTTTATCCTAAAGCAGATTGATTACTGGATACAATATAGGAAGGAATCACAAGACACCACTGTCTGCAAGGTTACACTTTTTTGATGCAGTGAATCCTCCCATTAATTGTACAGTATTAAAATCTCACCCTTGTGCCTTCCCCAAGATACGTTGTCTTTACCCTTAGTGGGCTGGTGGCACTGGAGTGGGATGATTGTGAATTGGATCTACATCTAGCACTGTCTTCTACAGTAACAGACCTGCACATACACACTAATAGATTGCTGTCACTTTACTCACAGCCAGGGCACAGGACAGAGTAGGGCACAGTAGTGGGAGGTCAGAGGGTTGCACATTATTGGTGGGAGCAGACTAGTAAGAGAGAAAGGGGAGAGAGAGGACATGGTTCACATGCCACCCAGCCCCTCCCAGCTGTAATATTACCTGCAGCTTACCCTGTCCCACCTCGCACACTTAGGAGATCCTGAGTTCACAAGCACCAGCCCTGGTGTCCTGACATCACCTGCAGCAACGGCTGTAACAGCGTTCTGCTCTACAATCCCCGGGACTCCTATTCTGCTGCACTACTCACTCGCTATAGATGCACTGGGACTCTGCTACCCTGCGCCGGACAACAGCCTAACTGGGGCTCTGCACAGGACAATAGCTGGAGTGGGACTCTGCAGCTCTGCACCAGGCAATAGCCTGACTGGGACTCTGTATCGGGCTAGAATATGGCCAGGTTATCCGTGAGCCGTTACCGTGACAGAGGATTCCCGACTCTCCCCTACTACATAGCGGCTATAGTGACTCTCCTAACCTGCGGGCTGGAGTCCCGATCACTGAAGCCAGATGACATCATCGTCAGCAATCGGGGACTCCGGGTGCCCTTCGGCCGGTCTGTGTCCCTGGATCCGGTGACGGACCTGGTGATCCGAGTGCAGCCCGGAGACAGGTGCGTTGTCAGCGTGCTGGGTAACGACCCTCTATCCCAGAGACCAGGCTCACTGGCCCCCAAGAGGTTCCCCTGCGAGTTCGGGGCGGGAGAGGTGACATACACCCACCTGGGCTCCCGCAGCCCTGCCCGGGACAGGGTGAGCCTGCAGCTGAGGTATGACTCCCCGTCAGAGACGCTGATCGTGCCCTGTGTGCTGGAGGTGGAGGTGCTGTTCCAGCAGCTGGAACTCGTTACCCGGAACCTGCCGCTGCTGGTGGAGGAGCTGCACGGGCTCAGCGTCCCCATAGACAAGAAGGTGCTGGCATTCTCCTACGACCCGGCCAGGGAAACCTGCAGGGTCACCCCGCTGCCGGGCACCGGCGGGTCACCCAGGTACGGGCACCTGCTGAATGCCATCCCCGGGCAGGGCGTGGACTGCCATGGCTTCACCAGCTCTGGGCTCCGCTACCAGCACACAGCCCCGCAGCCTTCCACTAACAGGGACTACCTGCCCATGCTGGTGGAAGTGTCCGGGGGCAGCGGCGCCCCCAGCCGGCGGGAGCACTTCCAGCTGACGGTCAGGATACAGGAGGGGGCAGAGAACAGCGCCCCCCGGCCCAGCTTTGTCTCCATGCTGATGATGGAGGTGGGACAGTTCGTGCTGACAGCCCTGACCCCGGAGATGCTGGCGGCGGAGGACGCGGAGTCCGACCCCGGGGAGCTTATCTTTAACCTGACCAGCCCCCTATCCCCGGAGACAGACGGCTACCTGCTCAGCACCGACGACCAGAACGCGCCCATCAGCTCCTTCTCCCAGCGGGACGTGATGGAGCTGAGGATCGCCTACCAGCCGCCGGCCTCCGAGTCCTGGCAGGAGCGGATCCTGCAGCTGGAGATGCAGGTGATAGACACTGACGGAGCCGCCTCTGACACCTTCGCCTTCATGATTGTGGTGAAGCCCATGAACACGCTGGCCCCGCTGGCTACACGCAACGCCGGCCTCTGGCTGCTGGAGGGACAGTCCAGACCGCTTTCAGGTCCGGGCTCCGGGATGGACAACCTGGTGATCAGCGATGAGGACAACCTGGCCGAGGTGAGAGTGAGTGTGGTGGGTGGTCTTAGGCACGGGCAGGTGGTCCTGGCACACGGGGACACCGGCGGGACTGGCGTTACATTTACCCCCCAGCAGCTGCACTCTGGGCTGGTGATCTACCAACACGATGGCAGTGACACCTACAGTGACAACCTCATCCTCAGGATGGATGATGGCAGGCACAGGGTGGAGCTGCTCTACCCCATCACAGTGTCTTCTACAGATGACGAGCCCCCGGTCCTCAATGGCAACACTGGCCTTAGCATGGCAGAAAAGAGCCTGGCCCTCATCTCACCGTTCATGCTCAGTGCTACAGACATTGATTCAGAAGACTCCACAATCCTCTTTGTGGTCCAGGAGCCCCTCAGTAAATTGGGGCAAATTGTCTTCAGACAGACTGAGGAGTCTGAAGAGAGTGACGGCTGGAAATATCTCCCTGATGGGGTGTATGAGAAAGTGGTAAGCCAGTGGTACCAAAAAGACATTGTGGATGGGAAACTCCATTACAGGCATGTGGGAGAGCACAGTGCTGAGGCAACTTTAGACCAGGTGTTGTTCATGGTGCAGGATGACAATGATCCCCCCAACCAATCAGGACTACAGGTGTTCACTGTGCGGATAGAACCTGTAGATGACCTCCATCCCGAACTGTTCCAAGGGACAACTTTGCACATGACTGTTAAAGAATATGAGGTGACTTCTTTTAAAAAGAAGCACCTACGGTACACAGATATGGACACAGATGACAGAAATCTCAACTACACATTACACAGCCACCCCAGGGACACTGACCCCAATCATTCTGTTCTCACTGGACATATTGTGCTTAGTGAACTTCTGGATGTTCAGGTGACTGCTTTTACTCAAGCGCAAATTAACCATCACAAGATTTCCTACAGACCACCTGAAAATGAATTGGGAATAGTCCCCAAAGTTTTGCAGTTTAACTACACTGTGGAAGATGCTTCAGGGAATTCAGTCAATGGAACTTTCACTATTTTCTTGCAACCTGTGGATAATAAACCACCTGAAATCATCAACACAGGGATCACTGTCCAAGAAAGGGGTTCTTTAGCTTTTACCAAAACTGAACTTGATGCCACAGATCCAGACACAGAAGCAGAAAACATTTTGTTCAGCCTATCAGAAGCCCCATTACATGGTCATTTACAGTATCGTGGTGAAACAGGCTTCCCGGGAATAACGTTTGGGCTACTTGACATTGAACAAGAACATATATCTTATGTCCATAATGGGGATGAATCAACCTTTGACTCTTTTTCACTGGTGGTCAGTGATGGTGTGCATGAAGTTCCTATTACAGTAAGAATACGTGTTAAGCCAGTGGATGATGAGGCACCTACATTGATGCTTCCTGGTGGCCTTTTGGGATCCTCCTTAGAGGTCCTAGAGAGGGGAGAAACAGAAATCACTACAAATGTCATCCAGGGCACTGACCCTGACACTGATGACCTCATTCTTACTTTTATTGTAGAGGAGCCTCCCCAAAGAGGGGAAATATTGGTTAATGGTGTTCCCTCTGAGAGATTCTCTCAACAAGATCTCCTCAATGGTTATGTCACATATGCACATACAGCAGGAGAGATAGGCCTTCACAGACAGCAAGACTTCTTTAACTTAACAATGTCAGATCTTTCGAATGAGTGGGTGATTGGAGGCAACAAAGTACATGGCGTGAAGGTTCATGTGACCATTCTCCCAGTGGACAGTGAAGCCCCTGTTGCAAAATTGGGTGATCAATTCTCCGTATTAGAAGGTGGCAAAAATGTGATCATACCTGAAAACCTGGATGCAGAAGATGTTGATACACCAAATGATGAAATATTATGTACTATTATTGTCCAGCCCACTTCAGGATATATAGAAAATATCTCCCCAGCCCCAGGTTCAGAAAAGTCCAGATCTGGAATTCCTATCAGTGCCTTCGGTATAAGAGATATCCATCTTGGCCATATATATTATGTTCAAAGTATCCACCAGGAAGTAGAACCTATAGAAGACAGGTTCACTTTCCGCTGTTCAGATGGTGTAAGCTTCTCTCAGCCCCTTTTCTTCCCTATTGTTATAATCCCCACAAATGATGAGAAGCCAGAAATATTTACTCGGGAGTTTATTGTTATGGAAGGAATGAGCCTGGTGATTGACACTCCCATCCTTAATGCTGCTGATGCAGATCAACCCCCAGATGAACTTATCTTCATAATTACTAAGCCCCCTCAGCATGGCAGAGTAATGCTGCAGCAAAGTGCCTCTCCCATCTTTAACTTCACCTTGGAGGACATAAAAGAGAGCTCTAGTATTATTTATGAGCATGATGACTCTGAGACCAAGGAGGACAGTTTTAATATTCTCCTAACTGACGGAGAGCACAGTGTGGAGAAAAAAATACTTGTAATGGTCATTCCTGTAGATGATGAGACCCCAAGAATGACAATCAATGATGGACTAGAGATTGAAATTGGAGAAACAAAACTGATTACGAATAAGGTCCTAAAAGCCACAGATTTTGATTCTGATGATACATCTCTAACCTATATTATTCAGTTTGGCCCAAATCAAGGACTCCTACAGCACCTCGACCAAGATGGAACAGTATTGAGTAACATCACAGTAGGAATTAATTTTACTCAAGGTGACATTGACAAGGAACTCATCCAATACACTCACATAGGCCAAGAAGGTATACGTGACCTCATAAAATTTGTCATCACAGATGGGTTTAACCCATTTATTGACAGGTACTTTTACATTAGTATTGGCAGCATTGACAATGCTTTCCCAGATGTTATTAACAAAGGAGTCACGCTAAAAGAGGGAGGAAAGGTAACATTGACAACTGACCTTCTAAGCACAAGTGACATCAACAGTCCTGATGAGAATTTGAGATTTAGCATCACAAGGGCACCAAGTCGTGGTCATCTAGAGAGCACGGATCTGCCGGGGATTCCTATCACAACCTTCACTCAACTCCAACTGGCTGGGAACAAGATCTATTACATTCACACCTCAGAAGATGAGATGAAGATGGACAGTTTTGAGTTTGAAGTGACAGATGGCTATAATCCTCTGTTTCGTACATTCAGAGTTTCAATAACTGATGTAGACAATAAGAAACCAGTTCTTACAATTCAGGACCTGGTGGTAAACGAAGGAGAAAATAAACTCATCACTCCCTTTGAGCTCACTGCTGAGGATATGGACACTCCTGACCACCTGCTGCGATTTACAATCACTCAGGTCCCAGTGCATGGGCACATTTTGTTCAACAACAGTCTCCAAATAACTACCTTCACTAATCAAGATCTAAATGAAAATTTAATAAGCTATAGGCATGATGGGAGTGAGACTTCTGAAGATAGTTTCTCCTTTACCATCTCCGACGGGACACACACAGAATTTTACATATTCCCATACACCATGTTTGAAACACGGAAACCGCAAATGATGAAGATTAGAATAAATTCCTTGGATAATGGTGTTCCTCAAATTGCTGTTAACAAAGGGGCTGCAACATTAAGAAGCCTTCCCTCTGGACATCTTGGTTTTCTCATCACCAGTAAATCAATGAGAGCAGAGGATCGAGACAGCCCCAACAGAATGTTGAAATACAGAGTCACAGATGGACCAAGGCATGGGACCATTATCAACATGGCACGCGGCAATGACACCGTGAAGGCATTCACACAGGGTGAGTTCAATTGATGCCAACCTGAACTGCTACTTACATACTTTGCCTGTAATGTATTACTACTATATTGTTTACTTCTATAAGGAAACATGCAAACAAAAAAGGTTAGTTTGAAAAATGTTAACACCTCATTTAAGAAATAGAATAATAGAGAATGCTAGACACATGGTAATGTTTCTTTTTTATCATTCAGAAGACAGTTCTTACATCATAACAGTCATGGAGAAAAGTGTATATTTAAATGAATTCACTGTGATAGTTTAATGTATCATTTTAATGTCAACATGGCTGGTAAATGTACATCTCATTTATTCTTCTATTCTCAACTTCAATAGCTGACATTGACGATATGAAAGTCTGCTACGTCCTGAAGGATGGTGAGAATGCTACTAGTGACATCTTCCATTTCTCAGTAGAAGATATCGGTGAGTTCTTGGAATTCAGTTCTGTTGCTTTTAATTTATTCTCCTTGAAAAGTGTCTCTGACTATTAACACAATGATAGCCTCAATAGGGTCAGTAGTTGTTGAAAACAAATCTAACAATTCAGATCTGTGAAGATTGTTATTAATGAATTGTAGGGCCTACATGTATAAAAAAAGAATTGTATTATTATTATTATTATTATTATTATTGTTATTATTATTATATAGTTATTATTATGTTGTTGCTATTATTGTTATTATTGTTATTATTATTATTATTATTGATTTGTACGTTACCACAGTGTTTCTCAGTGTCAAACTGTGAAATAGTGGGAAATTCATAAACAGGGAAATGCAAGGTAGGGGAAATGTAAACATGAAAACAAAGAGTTACTCAGGGAGGTATAAGTTAATGGGGATACTTATAACACAATCTAAAGAGTTTTCCATAGCAACCAATCAAATTCTATCTGTCATTTTATAGAATGTACTGGATAAATTATAGCTATAATCTAATTGGTTACTATGGGAAACTTCTTTATTTGTCCTTTTGTGAAGGTTTGATAAACTTCCCCCAAAATCTAAAACTCTTCATTAAGTATTGCCTAATTCATCTGCTAATTGCCATTCACACTTTCACATACACAATTGCTCTCATGTTGGTCATGTAGAATTTTAAGGCTTAAAATACTGTAGCTCTATCCGCAAACTTAATTAATTATTATTTTACAGCAGGCTATATACTGACACTATCCTCAAATAATATTATTTCTTCTTACATATGGTTGTTTTCAGGCCAGGGCATAAATAAGTAGAAATATGCTGTCGCGTTGTGATAAATTGATCTACTGAAAGAAACCACAAGCAGCAGGTTTGCATCTGGAAATGATCTGCCAGTCTGTGATCTGCTAAGTGTCCTCTACATCCGACAGTTAAATTGGAGTGGGAATTATTACAGTGGGTCATAACATGCACTAAATGCTGTATTCCAGAGACAGGTTGGAACAAGTGCAGGGTCACAAATTCACATGCAGTATCTAGCATAAGGGAAATCAGTGCTGTGAACTGTGCTTTTTGTGTGAATAACAAGTCAAGTGATGACAGATTGAGCTGAAAGTGCTTCAAAGCATTACATCATCACTTTGGGAATATTTGTAGCAGTACCTACATTTTCTGTCATAATCAAATAATTATTCATATATAATTATTCAACAGAGAACCTTGTAAAGTTCATAAATCTACATGAATAAAAGGTATGGCATGAAGGCTTCTAATTATATTGACATTTTATATGCAAAGTAATTTTGCATTGTCTCAGTTATTATTATTTTTATTAGCACTTACTTCCGTTCTTTATTCATGTACAGATTTATCCACAAACATCTCTCCTTAACCACTTAATTGGCTAATATTTAAAAAAAAAATGTCCTCAAAATTGTCATTTTTTTTTTATTAGAAAATTACTTAAATATTAGCTATTTAAACCTGATTCAGTATAATTTTACTAATTAATATGAACATTTGTTATTAAATTATAGTTAAGCTTGTATAAATAGGTACTAGTTACATAATTCGACTAACAAAAAAAACAGATAATGTCGGGGACAGTTTTTAAAGAAAATAGCTTTCCACATTGATGCTATGTTGCGCGAAAAAGATGTAAAAGTGCGAAAAGTACAAAACTGGATATCCGTGGCATGACGTCTAAGTCACGAGAAGGATCTCGCTCCATATGGCGCATAAATGTTAGGTGAATGTAGTGCAAACTATATAATTTTCCTTCTGTTCCTATCTGTTTTTTTCTTCATAATGTAGTTATCTTAGAAGAAAATGTTGTCCAAATATCTCAGGTATACTCCTTCCACAGGAAGGCAATGTAAAGGTGCCCAGCGATTTTTTTCCCGATCTGGCCGATTCCGACACATTGGAACGACAGATCGGGTAAAAAATGCCCAAATCGTGAGTCCCCACTCACGATCACGATGCGATGCGCGCCCCCGCAGGTCGCACATCGCATCGTCAGATCTGCCGTGCAGTATGGCAGATCTGACAATCTAGGACACAATGCACTGTGAAAAAGTCTGGCTGCAGGAGATCGTATGAAGATTGGACAGCAAATCGTGTGCAGATTGTGTGCTGATTGTGTGCTGAGCTGCCGGGGAGAATTTCAAAGGAAATCGGACACATCGTCTGATCGTAAGTGTATCGGTATGTGTGTGGGCACCTTAAGGTAGCAGCATCATGCAACAGGAGTTAGAGGGTATTAAAAAAATCTATATTCACAATAAATAATGCAGATTTTTGTGGTAAAATAATGGTTAGTTCTGCTACTATATTGAATAATGATTAAAGTTATGGTATACATACTGTACTAATATTAAGTCAGTATTAGTAATAGAACATTTTATATATTTCATGCTGCATATTTGAATTTTATATTCATTTCAACTCTTCTATGAGCTTGGATAAAACACTCCTATAAACTGTTACCTTCATTTCCCAAAGTGGAGTTATTCAGGCAACAGAAAAGGTATTTCATTAACTAAACAAATACAGTAGTAGGAGGAACCTGACACGTGAGATGAAGAATGCACTACACATACTTGAATGAGAGTAATGGTATCCCTGACTACAGAGCAGCTGGACATGTATGATCTTCTTAAGGTGCTCTGTGCACCTTGTTTATTAGCCAATCATATCATCAGAGTGTTGTTCACAGCAGCAGGATATGATCCTGTGGGGACACATAGGGCCCTTTTTAACAACAATCTTTATTACCAGCGGCATATTTCATTTAGTATTGCAGTGATACTAATGAATATGTCACTGATATTTAGCATTACTACCAGCAGGGAAGCAGTCTGGAAGCCGACGGACGGAATCCCGACCGCTGGCTTCCCGACTGTCTAATCCTGGCAAAGGTTAATTGACAGGCGTCGAGATTCCGATGCCTGTCATTTTACCTACGCCGGGAGCCCGACACCCGGCTTACCGATCGAAGGTAAGCCGGGCACCTGGCGCGGACAGCCGCACGGGGGGAGGGTTAGGATAGGGGCTCCCGAGGGGGACTTAGGGTTAGGCACCCCCCTGGGAGGGTTAGGTTTAGGCTAGGGGAAGGAGGGGAGGCACCCCTGGGGGGAGGTAGGTTTAGGCACCCCCCCGGGAGATCCAGCAACATACGTCTCCTCTGCAGCATCCTCTGCTCTGATGCTGTTATGCGAATGTGTGACGGCCAATCTACATATGCGCATGGACTTTCACCCGGTGAGGACCCCACAATGCCTGGAAGGCTTCTCTGAATGTTGTTGGTCCCTATTTCCAGCAATGGGGAATGTATCGCTTTCGCCATCTATAGATGGCGTAAAACGATACAGTGACAAACAGCATTAAACTTAGTTTGCAGCTGTGTTAAATACTGAAAGGAGAACATAACCCCTTTAGTCAATGCTAAAGGAGTTATGTCTCATTAAATGGGGTTCATAAACTAATACGATTATAGTGAGGGCAGGGCTGCATGTGGCAGGGACAGTGTCTTGATGTGAGGTGAGGAATGGAGACAAGAAAGTAATCACAGATAATATAGTGGAAGGAGCACTGGGCATGATTCAGCAAAGATCGCAACTGCTAAAGCATACGCATGCATCGCAGTGTGCGAAGGCACCACTGCAATCGGGACTTGCTATCGCAGTGAGTACGCAGACCCATCGCAGAGTGATTGACAGGAAGCAACTTTTGGGGGTGGTGATGGGGGAATGGTCGGAGAAACGCAGGCGTGCCAGTGCATTTGAACGCTGTTATAGGGGCGTGCATAACATTGGCATACGCAGCTTGAGCTCTCACTGCTTGCAGGAAAGTTAGCAATTTAGTGGTAGGTCAGACCTGCCTTAAATGTGCGAGTGGCTCCGATGTTTTGGCTGGATTTCATGGTATTACGGATGTGCGAGAGGGGAAGTGGGCGTCTGCATGTTGTCAGTGCGAGTGCTTTGCGATTGCAATTATTAGCATACTTTCGCAGCAGAACTGCGTGTGTGATTGCAGCCGCAATCACATCAGAGACACTTGCTGAGTCAGGCCCAGTGTCCCCAAAAGCATTGAGTAGTGACATGTGGTTTCAAACAGGAGCCAATAACAGTCTGCAACAGTGTAGCAGGATGCTAGTAGCAGCCTTTGGCCAAAACATTCTATGACAGAAATGAGAGAGTTAGCCCTCAAACCAGCTGGAAATGTAGTGATGCACATACTGTATAATTAAACAAAAATGGCAAGTAAAGTAGGTTAGATTTTATGGATTTGAGAGTCCTACTGATCATTCTTTATGAAGTGTAATCCACACCAATAACAGATAATTAGGATTAAGGTAATCGTTGTGATGTTTCTTTTGTTATATTTTCATACAATTGTTTTTTTTTTTTTTTTTATTATTATTTTTATTGAATACCAAGATAAAATACAGTTAGTACAGTGTATCACTTCAGTAAAACAGAAAGCACATACACTGAACCATAAACAAATCATCACAATCAATTAGTATTATTAGAAGCATACAAAACCAAAATATAAAATAAAAAGAAAAGCACATGAACAAGAGAAAAAAAGAAAAAGGGGGAAAAGGGGAAAAAAAGAAAAACCTCCATGCCAGGGAAATGAACAATAGGAAGGAAAAAAAAAGAACTCTACCATATAATAGTAGTAAGAGAGGCCTAAAACTAAAACTGTTTCTCATACTGATATAGGGAAGCTGCCTAGCTGACAACCATCCTGGTATCTCCACGAGCCCTACTCTCAATTCTACAGAGTGACTTGTAATGGTCAGATGCCTTATAAGTAGAGATGTGCGCCGACCCTTGTGTTTTGGTTTTGGTTTTGGATCTCCCCTGGTTTTAGATCTGAATCTGATTTTGGATTTTTTTCCTTGGTGTTTTGTTTTTCAGTTTTATTTTTGGATCTGGATTTTTTCTTAAAATATAATAAAAACAGCTAAAATCACATAAAATGGGCCAGTTTTAGTTCCTACGGTATTATTAACCTTAATAACATTTATTTCCAGTCATTTCCAATCAATTTTGACCACCTCACAATATTATTTTTTTAATCTAGTTAAGGCCAAAAGGTTGCATCCAGCTAGCTGGCTGACTAAGCTAAGCGACACAGTGAGCGGCACTAACATGTGACAGTTCAGCTTCCAAGTTCCAACACGGATACAGTGTGTTATACAGTGTGGGTTGGATACACCAATAGTGGACTTACTGTGACAGCAGTGGCGGCAGTGCGGGGTGCTGGCGGTGTTCTCAATGCGAGAGTGCCAGTGGAGTCCTCAATGCGGAAGTGCCGTCAGTGTTGGCAGTGTGGCGGTGTTGGCAGAGTGGGGACCCTGGCAGTGTCCTGAGAGCATAGTGTCGGCA
Source organism: Taudactylus pleione (assembly GCA_031769625.1). Classification (NCBI taxonomy): domain Eukaryota; kingdom Metazoa; phylum Chordata; class Amphibia; order Anura; family Myobatrachidae; genus Taudactylus; species Taudactylus pleione. The sequence goes on along the minus strand of JAUIMM010000512.1, from coordinate 154,536 downwards.
GAGCGGGGGTGCCAGCGGTATCCTCAGTGCAGGAGTGCTGACAGTGTCAGCTGTGCAGGGATGCCCTCAGTGTGGGAGTAGCGGCAGTGCGGGGTCACTAATGGAGTCCTCAATACATGGGGCAGTAGTGCAGGGGTTCTGGCACTGTCCTTAGTGCAGTGTACCGGTGGTGTCGGCAAAGCAGGGGTGCCAGCGGTGTCCTCAGTGTGGGAGTGCCGGCAGTGTGGGGTCGCTGATGGTGTCCTCAGTACGTGGGGCAGTAGTGCTGGCAGTGTCCTTAGTGCAGGGTGCGGGTGGTGTCGGCAAAGCAGGGGTGCCAGCGGTGTCCTCAGTGCAAGTGTAAAGAAAGTGTCGGCAGTGCAGGGGTGCCGGTGGTATCCTCAGTGTGGGAGTGCCGGCAGTGTCGGCAGTGTGGGGTCGCTGACTGTGTCCTCAGTACGTGGGGCAGCAGTGCAGGGGTGCATGCAGTGTCCTCAGTGTAGGCTGCCGTCGGTGTCGGCAGAGCGGGGGTGCCAGCAATGTCCTCAGTGTGGGGGTCTTGATGGTGTCGGCAGTGCATGGCTGCTGGTGGTGTCCAGCAGTGTCGGCAGCTGGGTTGTCGGCAGTGGGGGATGCTGTCAGTGGGGGTCGGCAGCAGGGGGTGGCGGCAGCGGGGGTGCTAGCAGTGTCAGGCAGTGGGGGATGGGCGACATCTTTCGCTTCCTGTGCCCATATTCAATGGGCTTAATGCTGATTGGCTGAGACACATGACAGATGGCTCTCTCAGCCAATCAGCGTTAAGCCCGCTCAAAACAAAAGGTTTTGCCTTGGGAGAAGGATCCGGGGCAGGCAGGAAGATCCGAGCTTGGGTTGGATCACCCCGGATCCCCGAAATTCGGATGGGTTCGGTTCTCTGAGTACCGAACCCGCTCATCCCTACTTATAAGTCATCCATGGGTACCATATAGTTGTAAAATCTTGGCAAGAGTTTGATAAGTACATTATAAAGTCATCCATGGCATTTAGTGATCTAAACGGGCACACCATTCAGTCATAGTGGGTGTAGAAACCGATCTCCACTGCACTGTTCATACAATTGTTTAATCGCCATAAATAGCTCTGAATGAAAACTTTGGGGTTGATTCAATTACCTGCGAAGGGTGCAAGCTGTCTTTGCAACGCATTGCAATTCTCTCCCCTCACAACCTGGACTCGCACCAGACTTGCACTTTGTTGCTGTGGGTATAGCTGTAGCGACTCATGGATGACAGTGATTTGTGGCTAATTAAATTGACCCCTATATGCCTAAATTTATAATTTATAAAGTCTGGAAATCTAAAAACTGTTGAGTTTTTGTTACCATCTACTGTATTGTTCACTTATCAGAACTTCCCTGTGATATGGAGTAAGCAAACAATCTGATAACACCTGGGGGCCTCACCTATTGTTTAGAGTTTAGAGAACCTTTGCCCTCCTGACATTTGCAGCAGCCCTGCCCTGGAGTGTTTCTTCTCCCTAAATTGTTTATCAGTGTCATCTATACTGTGCTTCCGTGAAACCTATAGAATAGTCCTAACATAATTCCTCTTTAATCCCTGCTTTGAAATTACCGCACTCTGTTATGTTATGTTGTTTATTGTATTTTTTTGCTTTGCTAATACATATTAAAACATTGCGAAAAACATGTGACCTCTGTCCTATTGCATTCTAAAATCCAAATATGCCCATTTGTTTGTTTTATCTATATACACAGATGTAAATATACTTATACACACTGTAATATCTGGAGTGATGTCAGACAATTGGGCTGATCTTTTAGAATGTAAGTTCTTACGAGCAGGGCCCTCTACCCTCTTGTGCTTCTCCCTTACTTAAGTTTCATCTACTTCTTACCACTAGGGCACCTAACACTTGGTTGCTTATGCTCTGTTGCTTATCTGGGTGTTATGGTCGCTAATGTAGCAATATATATTATCCATGTCCTGGTCCTGTAGTGTATTATTCTGTAAGTCGCTTGTCTACAACTTGTTTATGTACTTTGTAAGGCGCTGCGGAACACTTGTGGCGCCATATAAATAAATTATAATAATAATAATATTGCAGGATGTTTTGCCCTAATATTAGCTAGATATGCAGTAACACGACAGCAGATCAATATCCAGCATAACTAATAAATCTTAGGAACTAGTGTGTTCAGGGGTGGATTGAGAATTTAAAATGTAGTTATAGACAACACAAAAGAAGGCAGGGTTAACACACTGTTAACCCAAGTCATATTGGCAGGTGGAGTCACAGCATTGTAATAGTAATCGGACCAAACATACAAGTAGCCAAAGCATAATAATGGTAGACAGAGCAAATACAAATAGACCCTGTCAGCACACCAGTAGGTGGAGTACATGCATTGGTTACATGATACCCCTGAACAACCATCATCTTCCATCTGTAAGCGAGTCCCGCTGGCCGGGAGTTGCGCCGCGACCCTCTCCCCGTGGCTGCCACTGCAAGTGTATGGGCGGTCAGCTAATTGCCCGTTCTCACAGCACGATTGACAGATATATATCTGCCATAGGCTGTGCAGCACAGCCGATGTGATACGTCTGTGAATGATGTAGTTCACAAACATATCGTTGGTACACACTGGCCGACGGGCACCAGAAATATTGGCCGATCAATTGATCGGCCAATATATCTGCCAGTGTGTACCCAGCATCAGTAACCAGAAAAATAAAGTGTAATCGGGGAGTCTGCCAGCAATCAAAGTACCTGCAGCGACTGCATACACACAGAGGACCTGATTCTGAGACTTACACTAGTGCAATCGCAGCTAAGATCTCTCACAGACACAAGTGCTAGCCTTCCAAAGCTTACCCGAGCATACGAACACCCACTGCTGTCTTCTCATGTCCGTTCGATGATGCACAACAGCATAAACATCAGTAACAACGTCACACATCGGGCAGTCACACACTGCTCTCTCCTTACATGCTAAGAGCTCTCATACTCCGAAGGAGATCGCAATGGCTAATTTATGCAAGCCCATGTAATGACATTTACGCAGTCCTAAACGCATACGTTTTTGTAATCGCTCTCGTTACCTCCCCAAAGCGCTGACTACCTGTCACTCAACTTGTAAGTGAGACCTCTGGGTGAGCGTAATCGCTATGCAATCACTACGCATGCACAGTGCGGCTTTCACACATGCGCAGTGGCTAACAGTCGACCAATAACGGTAAATATTGGCATTGCGTAGGTCTCTGAATCAGGCCCAGAGACAGTAACAGAGAAGTATTTTCATTACTTTATGACTTTTGAAACAGCAATATCAGATAGTAGAATATTTGTAACGTTTTACAACATTGACATCAAATGAATTATAATAGGACAAAAAACTTTCTATCAAATGAATTATGTGTTCCCGATGTACAGTATGGATTCTCCAATAGAGATGCTCATTATTTCTGGCCTTTATGTGTATCCCTGCAGTCATGGACGCTGCACATTATAAATCTCTTTGGGTCATCATATGAACATCCAACATGGTATTCTTGACCCTGCTAAACTAACCTGACGCTGTAGAGAAATTGAGACTTTAGGAGCCTTTGTTTTCTGTGAGCATGCTGACATTCCTGTATGTGAGATATAGAGATCCTGGCTTTGTGTCAGCAGGCAGACTGGCTGTCTGGAGGTAAATGTTTCTTGGTTTTAAATTATTGCGATCATCACTTTTCTTTTGAAAATAAATCCGCTGCAAGGATGTTTTAATCTCTTCAATGTAACACCCAGATTAAATCAGTCAATGTATGTATTAGCTGTTAAAAACATATGAATGGCTAAGATTGAAAAAAATTTTTTAACAAAAGGATTTGTATCCTTTTCAGACTTTAAGTTTATACAATATACAGAGGTAAAAATAGGGCCATACCTGTGAAAAATATTTGTAGGATCTATTTATCAGTGCAGTAGAGGCATAACATTAGATAAATAATATTTGCAGACACAAACTAGTAGCAAACAGGCCTAGATGATTTTTTTGTTTGTTTCCTCTGTGCTGCTTTTGCTGGAACTCAGATTCATAAATCTTTCTTGCTGTACACGTGCTCGCAGCGCTGTAACAGAGTTTTCTGCGCCCAGTGCCAGCCACGCCCCCTGAGTGTATGATGTCATGCAGAGGGGACGGGGCCGGCAGCACTAGGAATTACAGCACTGCGGATGCTTCGGGGGCTGTAAATGCTGCAGTGTATATGCATGGAGTGTCCCGAGGACACGATTCTGGCTGCAGGGTGCCATTCTGTATGGCAGCACTGCTTGCACTCCCCTAGTTATGGCCTTGCTTGCTCGTTACTGCAAAGATCTACTCAGCCAACTATGTGGCTGCAACTCAATGCATGAAAACACGCAGATATGGTCAAGAGTTTCAGTTGTTGTTAGTAACACCACAGAGGGAAATAAATGTGATCTAAATGACCATTCCCAACATTCTCCACAATTTACAGAGATCGATGTGTAAAACATAAAGCATCCAGTGAGCTCCAATTCTGTGACTGAAAGCACCTTGTTAGTGAAAGAGGTCTGGAGAAAATGCCTAGATGGTTCAAAGTGACAGAAAGGTCACAGTAACTGAAATAACCATGTGTTACAACAGTCACACAGCACTTTAAAACCTTAATGTGGAGGGTATAGGGCAGCAGAAGGCAACACCAGGACCTACTCAGCTAAGAACAACAAAATAGTACATGGTCTAACGAATCTTGATTTCTGATGTGACATGCACAAACTTGCCCACTTTCCCGGATTTCCGTGTGGCTCCTGAAAGTGGGCAACTCCTCTATTTCCCATTTTTCAGCCGAAGTGAGTGGAGCAAGTGATGTTATTACGCGATTGTCTGAGAATAACCACATTGCGGCCCTGCCCCCACAACGTAATGCTTGAAATCGCAGGGGAGCCTGCTGGCAGCAGCTGTTTGCCAATCTTCTACCAGCTCCTGGGCTCAGCCCACCCGCGAGGGTCCTCAGTTGTCACAGCAATCTCCCCCTGCCTCCTTTTGTCAGCCGAGGCACTGAAGGGTGATCTAACAAAATCGCCCACCTATGGCTGCAGGAAGACAGCAACCCGGACTCATAGAAGCTGTGGCTTCCCTTCTTTCCCCTGCCGGGGGACGGCTGCAAGTGGCGATCCCAATAGGATCACCCAACTATCAGGGTTGACTGCATTGCAGCAACCCCACCTCCCCCTGCTCTCTCCCCCTCATAGCCATTCCAGATTGATTATATATAAAATATTTAATCACTAATCTCTAAAACAATCTGTTCCAAAAATGTCTCAAAAAATTGATAATTCACAAAAAAATATATAAAAACTTTGAGGACATTTTTTTGGTTAATAACAATTTGGCACTGTTTTGCTAGAGCCTAGTTTTGTTCCTGTGCATCCCTTTATGGTGACAGTCTACCGATCTACTGATGGTAACTACCAGCAGGGTAGAGCCTTATAACAAAGCCCATGTTATTTCCTGCTGGTTCCATGAAATGACAGTGAATACAGTGTATATGTGGTGGAACAGGAGATTTGTTGCAAGCCAATAAATCTGCAGCAACTGCGGAAATCTTTCAACCAAAAACTCTTAAGGAATGTTTCCAGCACATTGTTGAATCCATGCCACATGTAATGTAATGCAGGCTGCTCTGGAGGCATAGCGGGCTCCTAACATTTGGTATTCAACAAAAAAATATTGAATTGCATACTGCTCATGGGACATAAGATTCATACTTCCGCCCCAGACATTCTGCTATCTGTGTAAATTCTGACCTGATAGCTAAAGCAAATCACATGGGTGCTAAAAAAACATTGTAGTATAGGAAGTGACAATTCATTCTAATCACATTACTCCTTCTTGTTATGCCGGCTGATTCCTTTGCAAATAGGCAGATAAGAAAAGTTATTAAAACTGCCTATGTTACTTACTGTATGTGCCAAATATTACTATTAGGCATGGGTGTACAGGAATATCAGCGCAGATCACATCTAATCAGACTTGGAACACAATTTCCAACACATCACTTAATTTGTGATTTGTCTATAAAATTGGTTGATATGTTTTGCAATATCCTTTGTTTCTATAGAGGGTTTTGAAATCACATCTTTTAGGAACATGCTACACACTATCATATATTTTTATTATTATGTAAAGGAATACCATGCATATATGACTCCACTATCTATTAGCATTTATTTATTTATTTATTTAGTGTATGCATACTACATAGTGCTTTAAAATTGCAAATAAATACAGTAAAGGTTGGGAGGCAAAGACTTGTACAATGGATGGAGCCTCATAGGGTTGGTAAAGCCTGAAAATCTCCTGCAAGTGGGAAAAGGAGCCGGTAATCTGTGTTGATTATAGGCACAGATCTTGGGAAGGTGGGTGCAGGAAGAGATATACATCCTATTTACCAAGGACAAGTAAAAGTGCCATTGCTGACCTCTGATCACTATTACCAATTACCATGTAATAATAATGGGGGACGATAAAGGAAAAAGAGTCATTCTATTATTATATACTTGTGTGTGTGTGTGTGTGTGTGTGTGTGTGTGTATATATATATATATATATATATATATATATATATATAAATATGAATATATATATATATATATATATATATGTGTGTATATATATTATGCATAGTTTTACAAATGGGAAGAATGTAAATTTCGAAGTCATTCATTTGAACAGGAATTTATGTTCCTGTCACTCTAATTAATCCATTACACTTGGCTACAAGCTCATTAGCCTTTTCAGATTGATTCCATACCCTTGTCAAATTGAAGTAAAGTTTAAGAAGATTATTTCTCTGCTGGCCACCCAGCTAACTACACAGGCATAATTAGGCATACATATAATAATCAGTAGTGGAATGGCATTGGGATCCGGGTTTTCAGGACAAAGATATAAGCTTCTGCCAAATACTAAAGACTACAAGTTCCCATGTGAATTTTCAAATATTTTTCTCAAAACTTTATTTAGTAATGATTGTGTCACGTCAACATCTTATTTTGTTAACCACATATGCACTATGACTGAAACATATGTACATTAAACATACATAAATACATTGCAAGCATTACCTTTTAGATATGTAGGAAAAATATATTTTTACTTATTAAAAACTATTACAGGAAAATAATTGATATAATTCATATTCACAGTCTTCGGTTATTAAATGCACTGGTCTGTACTTTAGGAGTTTACTGACATTCAATATATAAAAAAAAGTTTCATCCATAAAATGATAGACTTCAGTAAAAGGTTTTATATTCTCCTGACAATACTGTTACACATAGCATACACACTGCAGAGCAGAGGTCAGACATGATTGTTGTCTGTCAGATTTACAAAATAGTCAGTAAGTCTCTTATTTTTACTTAAAATGCATAGAATATTTCTATGATAGATACGATTATACATACAAAGGGGTCTATGGAGATAAGCACTAAAAGTGGTTGGGTACGGGATACCGGCGCTCCGCATGCGGCAGTCAGAATCCCGACAGGTTTAGGATACCGACAGCTGTCAGTAAGGATCATAACCCTACCACTCCCTCCCCGCACCCTAAACCTAAACCCCCCTAGTGCCTAAACCTAACCATCCCCCCTAGTGCCTAACCATGGGATGGGTACGGGATATCAGCACTTGGGATCCCGGCGGTCAGTAACCTACCAAATAGGTTACAATCCTCATGCCTAGAGGTAAGTAAGCTTAAACTAACCCCTAACCCTACCCCTAACCCTCCCTCCCCGCAGCCTAAACCTAACCTCCCCCCTAGTGCCTAAACCTAACCTCCCCCCTAGTGCCTAAACCTAACCCTCTCTCCTCACAGCCTAAACCTAACCCCCCACCCGCAGCCTGAACCTAACCCTCCCCCTAACCCCAGTACTTACGTTGGGATGCCGTCACCGGTATTCTGATAAGTGATGGGATTCTGGCGTCGGCATTCTGAATGCTGGAAAGGGATTCTGACCGCACTGCCCTAACCCTCGCCCCTAGTGCCTAACCCTAACCCCTCCCCCTAGTTCCTAATCCTAACCCCACTACTTACTGTCAGGATGCCGGCAATTGGGATCCCGGCAGTTGGGATGCCGGTGTGGGGATTCTGACTCTTGTTGGGATTCCAGTGCTGGCATCCCGACAGCCGGGATTACAACTACCTCCCACTAAAAGTACATAAAGCTTCTCAAAATTAAACAAGCCCCACAGCCGGGGAGAGCTAATGGTAAAGTCCATTATTGTTTTTAATTTTTATAAAATGCATCTTTCTACTGCAGGGTCCATAGGGTATCCACAGGATACCTTGAGGTATAGGTGATGACGTCAGTCTTCAGGCACCCCAGAGTTAAAGTTTTCAGCCTCCCAGAATGCATCTGGGTCCCTCTCCTATACCCCGCCCCCGGGCCAAGGCATCTCAGTATTCGTCGGTGCCTGCCCGGAGTCGGAGGCACTGTGCAGAGGGGGGCTATGAAGAGCCCCTGAAGTTTGTTTTAAAGGCAGCAATGGCTGCACATCTGGGAGTACAGCATGGACAGTCAGTATTGACGTCCATGCCGTCTCCCCTACACCCCGCCGGTACCAGAACGCCGGTACTGATCCGGGGATGCTGGTAAACATCTGGGGTCACAGCTAGCGGTTCCCCCAGATGTTTTGGACCATGGCCGGATCCAAGGGGATGCAGGTAAGCAGCGGGGTCCCGCGGTGGGTCCCCGCTGGTCACATGGTCCTGAGTCCCCAGGCAGGGGGCTCCCTGGGGACTGGTTGCAGCGTGGAGCCAGGCGACCAACCTGCGTTTCCACTACCCCCTGGGACAGTGGGCCGCTGCTGAGCGGCATTGCGCTGTGGCGTCCCAGGGGTTAAATGCATGCCAGGGGAGTGGCTTTCCCTGTCTCACAGCCGGCGCCTCCCCCGCTGCACACAGCCTCTCTGCTTAGGCTGACTGGCCATAGTGTGTCAGCGCTCCTCCCCCAGGCCGGCCTCCTTCCTCTCTACTTCTCGGTGGCCATCTTTACAGCATGGTGAACGCTGCTGGAAGCCTGTGAGCGGTGGCATCGTGGTCTGGGTCCCCCAGCATACCTCTCCTCCATTTGCCAGAGGTCAGTGTATGCAGCGCTGAGTCCTACCAGCCTGAGGGTCTGAGTAGTTGAGGATCAGCGCTGATAGTGCAGGGATTTGTTTCTTCTGCATTGTATGTGACTGAACTGCTAGCCCTGCTGTCTGTACTTTCACTTTCTACTGTCAGCCATATTACTGTCCCTGATCTTGCTCTGCTCAAAGCCCTTGCGGTGCGCGGAGTGCAGGGCGTTTTTCACACTATACCAATAGTATAGGTGTGAGTGTCACATACTTTACCGTCATGTCTGAGACTGATTTTCCTCTCCAGCTCATGTGTACTAAATGTTACGTACCGATAGCGGAGGGAGAGGGTAACGCGGAGGGGCTATGTCGCCAGTGCCTGGCACTGTCACGGCCAATTATGGTCACGGCTCCGGTACAGGAACCTCCCTGGGCTTGTTTCGCTAAGGCGCTTACAACCCTTGTGGGCCAGCTAGCTCCGCCACCTGTGTTTACCCAGATGGGTCTGTCCCAGCAGTCAGTGGTGTCATCACCCATGCAGGGTTTCCCAAGACAACTGATGGTACCACACAGTCTCCCCAATTCCCCTCACCAGGTTCCTCAGGAGCCTGCGTGGGTTAATACTCTGACTACATCGGTTCAGCATTTGTCCGATGTTTTACAGGGGGAGTCTGTGTTGCGGTCTCATAAGCGGCCGGTGGCGTCTCTATCTGTTCCTTATGAGGTTGACGATGAGACGTCAGATGATGGGGAGATTCTGGATCTATCTGACCAAGAACCTCTCCGTACCAAATAGCCGGACGCTAAGTCCAAGGTGTATATCCCTGGTCTTATTCGGGCAGTCCGCACGGCTTTAGTTATTGAGGATGAGGATCCTTCGGTGGCCAAATCCAAATATGCCTTTTTTAAGGATATTAAGGGTGAGGCTACGGTGTTCCCTCTTTCTGATCAATTAGTGGATCATTTAGAGGAGGCGTGGAAAAATCCAGGAAAACGGTATCAGCCCCAGAGGTGCTTAGCCGTGGCTTATTCGTTTGCGGACAATTATTTCTCTGAGTGGGAATCCCCTCCGCAGGTGGATTCACATGTCACACGCCTAGTCAGAAGTCCCACGTTGCCTATGCCTTCGATGTCATCCTTGAAGGATGTCACAGGGCCTGATTCAGAGCCGCTCGTAAGTGGCCACTCGTTCGTTCCGAGCGATGTTTGCACAACTGCGCATGCATACGGATTGTAATACGCATGCGCAAACCAGTCAGTGCGGCCGAAAATCGTTTGTTCGCTAAATAGCGAATGCCTGCTATTTTGAGTGACAGGAGGAGGCGTATGTGGGTGGTAACAGGGAAAGGTGCTTGAAAACGGGGAGTGGAGATCCGAACGCAGGCGTGCTTAAAGGTCAAAACGGGCGTTTTATGGGTGTGCATAATTAATACAGCAGCGTCATTGACCACGTCACCGGGTTATTTTATAGTCAGAACTGCTCGCAAGATTGCGGTAGGAAAAACCAACCACAAGAATAGCGAGCAGTTCATACGCTGGTCAATGTACTCGATTAATCTAATAAATAGCGGACATGACGTGGATGCGAGCGGCCAGGGGGCGTAGTTTTCCAAAAAACGACCGCATGTTTGGTTCGCTCGTTCAGACCTAGAGGCGTGAACAGACCGCAAAGAGCGAACGGTTCATTTGAATAGCCGGCCCCTTTTTCTGAACGAGCGAGCGCAAATAGCGTCCGGCTCTGAATCAGGCCCACAGACCGCAGGGTGGAGATCTGCCTCAAATCTGTTTATTCCCTGGCAGGGGGAGCATCCAGACCGGCTATGGCCGTGTGTTGGGTAGCCAGAGCTATGGAGCGCTGGGCGGATAGTTTGGAGGCATCTTTGGACTCTGACTGTTCGGCTGAACAGGCCGAGTTGGTGGGCATTCTCCGAGACTCGGTCACTTACATCAATGAAGCAGCCTTAGATATTTGTATGCTCACCTCTAGGATTTCCTCTGCAGCTGTGGCTGCTTGTCGCACCTTATGGTTGCGTTCTTGGAAGGCGGGCGCTGATTCCAAAAAGGGATTAGAAGGTCTACCTTTCAATGGAGAGGTCCTATTTGGTCCAGATCTGGACAAAATAGTAGCTACATTGGCAGCAGCAAAATCTGCATGTCTCCCGTCTGCTACGATGCATTCAAGTGCTGGTATGTCGTCCTTTCGGCCTCACAGGGTCCAAGGTAGGCCTAAAGCACAGTCCTTTCCATGACAGGCTGGGACTAAGAAATCGTCCAAGCCCTGGAAACAGGCCTGGAGTACCAGACGTCCGGCCCCGACGTTCGCCTGGCTTCTCTGAAAGTGCAGGTGTCTGCTCTGTCAGTCTGGTTTCATTGTAGGATTGCTGCGCTCTCTGATGTGCGCACCTTTATGCAAGGTGTTCTTTGCATTCAGCCACCTTTTGTTCCACCGGTGGCGCCTTGGGATTTGGCTGTGGTCCTGAGAGTTCTCCAGGGACCACCATTTGAACCACTGGGCTCAGTGGACCTTAAATGGCTTACAGCTAAAACCATATTCCTTCTGGCCATTGCCTCGGCCAGACGTGTGTCTGATTTAGGGGCTCTCTCTTGTAGAGCCCCTTTTCGGATTTTTCATAGGAATAGGGCGTTGCTTCGCACTCGTCCGGGATTCCTTCCCAAAGTGGTATCCAGTTTTCACATCAATGAAGAAATTGTTGTGCCGGCTTTCAATTCACCTGGACTTTCAGTGGGTGAAGTCACTTTGGATGTTGTGCGGGCATTGAGAATTTATGTTGACCCCACTTCTTTTTTTAGGAAGTCGGACGCCTTGTTTGTCCTCTATGGCTTCCGTAAAAAGGGTTGGCCTGCTTCAAAGCATACTTTGGGAGGCTGGATTCGTATGGCAATTTCAGAAGCTTATCTTCATGAAGGTCTTCCAGTTCCCTCCTCGGTGAGGGCTCATTCCACTGGGTCTGTGGGTCCTTTGTGGGCGGCTAGACATGGTGCCTCTGCAGTTCAGATCTGCAAGGCTGCCACGTGGTCTTCTGTCCATACCTTTGTGAGGTATTACGCTTTTGACACCTTTGCCTCTCAGGATGCTTCCTTCGGGTGGCGGATTCTCCTCTCAGCACAGGAGCGTCCCCACCCTTAAAGGATACTGCTTTGGGACATCCCCAAGGTATCCTGTGGATACCCTATGGACCCTGCAGTAGAAAATAAGAGATATGGAAAGAACTTACCCTTGTTATCGCTATTTCTACAAAGTCCATAGGGTTCCACAGGACTCCCGCCCTGTCGCACCTGTACTGCAGATGGGCTTTATTCTGGTCACCGGTTTTTCCGTCTCCCTATGGTGAGAATGTGATTCTTGTGAGTGTCCACATTTTTGTTCTCTCTCTTTCTTCTCCTCATCCGGCCTATGGCTTGTGACGTAACTGAGATGCCTTGGCCCGGGAGCGGGGTATAGGAGAGGGACCTAGATGCATCCTGGGAGGCTGAATACTTTAACTCTGTGGTGCTTGAAGACTGACGTCATCACCTATACCCCAAGGTATCCTGTGGAACCCTATGGACTTCGTAGAAATAGAGATATCAAGGGTAAGTTCTTACCATATCTCTTATTATTTCATTTCTTCTGATGTGGTTAACTTGGGTGTAAAAAGCTTCTTACTAATGGGGTAGTTGAAAATTACGGTATGCATTCACTATATCGATACTCACAATGTCAGCATCAGAATGTCGAATGTTATGATGTCAATATGGTTAACATGTCAACATCTGGAAAATGTCATTATGGACAAAATGTCAACATATGACTTGTTGATATAGTGAAAATGTCGACATTAGGGTAAGCGATATTTTGAACGCGTCAATATTATAGCAGTGTCAATATGTTACAAGTCGACATGTCAACATGTAGTCGACATACTGTGTTGATGAATGCCGACATAGTAGTGCACATTCAATTAGCTGGAGGGGTTTACCTCCCCCTGCTAATTGTCAGCCCTGCACTATTCAATTAAGCGCCTCATCCCCATTTATTAAGCCCCAGAGGGTGCACTTAACCAGGATTTTTCCTTGCAGCCTTCCTTGCAGCATGCATTAAATGCACCCTCTGGGGCATAATGCATGGGGTAACCCGCCACAGATCCCAGCTCTTAACACGTAATCCATGGGCACTGTAAACTCAGCAGGTAATTGAATCTGCCCCAATGTATGTATCATGTATGAGATTTATTATGTATACATACATCGGGTAGAGAACGCAGTTAGTTGTTATCTGGAAAAGTATCAATTTGCTAAACCGTGTGCCTGTCTGAAGGCTCTCCTGTAGCTACTGATTTCAGGGACCACAAAGGGGTAGCAAAATTGTGTATTCAGTAGTGGTCTCTTAGAAGGTGCACTTCTGCCATACTAGTTGATGGGCATATATTCTCCAATGTAAAAAAACATTTTTAAAGAATTTAAGTAGGCAGCATTTTTACAAGTAAAATGACTTTGTAAAAACAAGAAGACTATAATATGAAAATGGGCCTGGCAGATAGAAACGTCACATAAATCAGACCTAACAGAAAGTTTGATCATCGGTAACGCTTAGTAAATAAGGTAATTATGAAGAGTTATAGCTAAAAATACATTTGAAATATTCAGGCAATGAAATATAAATAATAAATTAAAATAATATAAATAAATAAAAATTTCCAAAAAAATGTCATCTAATGGGAAGACTATATCAACCAGTTTGTTATTTTCTGTTATAAAATACTGTGTTTCTAGCCATGAGGACCGAGTGAGATTATAAACAGCCAGCACTTAGTATGGTTGTCTGCTGGTAACATGAGCTGTGCCTTATTCCGATCAGGCTAAGTGGCTCTCACTTTAACTTGACAGAGTAGTATTATTATAAAACACACAGGGGTGAGCTTGGAAAATGTGGAATAAGATGATTTTACTGTTTAATAAATTCTAGCACCACTATATTGTCTCCAAAAATAAAACAACACTTTAAAACAATTGTAAGTAACAGTATATAGAAATCCTATAGATCATGTGTTATATTCAGAAGCTTTAAATATGAATCATCTAAACGTAAATTACACATCACAGTTCTGTATGGTAACAAATTAAGACCTTTAAATAGTGACTTACTTTTTACATTATTGCCAGTGTTATATGAACCCTAAACCATTTGTGCTGACCCACAAACACACTAGAAATACTTTGGTTTAAATGCCATAGAAAGAATTCCGGCACACATGTGCTGCTCTAAAATAAAAAGTAACCAGACAGTCCGGCCTATATTTTCACAATCAAATCTAAGAATGTCGCCAACGTTCTCTCTCTGTCAGCCAGAAAAGTAGATGGTCATGAATGGAGTCAAATGAATCCTGTTTGGCATCTATATCTGGTTTCAAATTATTAGATGGCTTGCAAAAATAAATAAAGCAATAACTAATAAAATAATATATGCATTTAAAAAAAGTTAGATATTAGATGAATATAGACAGATACAGATGTATCCTCATACACCTATCCATTTTTCACCATTTATGGCGTAATACGCATGGCACTACTTAGACACAGTGCCAGCGCCAGCTTAAGTCATCTGAAGATGGCGTAAGCCGCTGTAGCCTATGGACTACATATTTTAAAAATTACCAGGAGAGGGTTCCATTGGAACCTCCCCTGGCAATGACCGCCGTGCATGTGTGGTCAGTAGCTGATGCAATTTGGTACTTTCGGGCGCTATGATCATATCCTGCAATGTGATTATGGCCGCTAATATCGCGCCCAGATTGCATTGCAAATGCAGTTATTAATGGGCCTCTAAGGGGCCTATTTATCACAATTTGCATCTCAGATGCCCAAATTCGCATTGCGATATTTTAATACATCGCGAGGATGTATCAAATATTGCATGCATTGACAGAGCTTGTGAGAATGCTATGTCCATGAGAATACTCTTCCCACACTTCTCAGGGTATTTTTTTTTTTTAAATATCCTGAATCTGTGTCAGCGCATGCACTGCTGGCTCTACCCCTGAACCCCCCCAAACCCCCAGCCACTAAGCTTACACTTACCTCAGTCATCTGATCACTGCAGTAAACTGAGGATGCCTCTCGGGCTTCATGGCTTCTCAGTTTACCGATCAGATGACTGGGGCCCATCGATCAGATGACCGGGTCACCAATCACCTGAACGGTGATGGCTGATCACAGAAGCCTACTCCGGGCTCTGCTCTTCCTGTCAGTAGGTAGATAGAATCATTATCGCAGGGCCCACCTGATTTTTCTTTACAATTTATTTTAGTAAATCTGAAACAGATCGCATTTCCTATGGGAAATGTGATCTGCTTACTAAAATAAAGCGAATTTAAGGGCTTGGAGGAGTTTTTTATGAATACTGCTCCAAAAGCCTTTTGATACATTTAAGTGATCTTATTATTTTGCTTTACTGGTCACTGTTAAAAACAAATACTAATTTTATGGGGAATATTAATTAAGAAACACAATATTGAATACATAACTACAATTTTATTGTATAACTATCTAAAATAACAATCAGATTCTTATCCACTTAGAATTTTGCATTTGCAAACACATCATAATGCACCCACATTTTAAGAAAACTTTTTTTCATTGTCATTAATACAATACATGGGTTATTCCATGTGACTCACATTACATTTCATGTTAATTTTTAGAAGTTTAAATGCACCATACACAAAAATGAAGTTGAAATACAACAATTTAAATATATGACAATATATGGGGTAGGTAGTCATAATTAATGCTTAGAAGCAGAAAAAATGTACACTCTTCATAGTTCATAGTTACATTTTATTGTTTATATGCGTGTCTAATGTTTCAACAGAATGGACATAGGAACTGAAGGGACTTAAATATTTATTTTAACCTGCTCTCCTAAGTATTTTTTGCTATATTATTGTTATACTATACACTTAGAAGAACCTAAACTGAATGTTAACCAGTTTTGATATTTGACTCATGTTAAATATGAATGTTACATTTCTGTCCCCAGTCAAAGGGCTCTGATACAAATTACTCAAACCTGTAGAGTCCACGTGAATTAATCAATGTAGGCCTGTTTATCTTCCTGATTAACTGTGAAGATGTATAAAATATTGCATCTGGTGATGATGGCCATTTGTAGTTGCTGCCAGCTTGCTCCATTGTGATCACTTAGTATTCACCATCTCTGATGTTCTTGATCTCACCTGGGTAACTCTTTTCATCATATTCAACATATAACCAGTCACCAACAATAACTACATTATCTGAAGTCACTGTGACAGTTACATTAAGTTCATCAGTAGAAAGAATTAAGTTGAAATTGGCTTGGCATCTCCGGTGATACAATTTAATTTTCATGTATTATGTCCTATATTTCATGGAATGACCCACATCATTCAAGAACAGAGAAATTTAGTATCTGTCAGTGCTAATATAGCTGGTTTCTACTGACATTATGGTGCTTATACAGTATATACACTTAAGTGCCAAAAGTGATGGGATAGATGCCTAGTATCATGTAGGAACCCCTCTAGCCAGCAAAGTGCATCAATTTGGCATGGCATAAATTCCACAAGTGGACAGAAGACCTCCAGAGAGATGTTGACGCATGCCATGTGGATTGCTGCCCACAGCGCCCAGATATATGTAGATGAGGGATCTTGGGTGCGAATGGACCTTTCCACCACGTAAATGCTCAATTGGGTTCATAAACGTGGTGGCCACATCATTCGCTGGAACTCTCGAGAATGCTCCCAATGCTGGACAACTTGGGACAGATGACATGGTGCATTAGCATGCTGGAATATTCCATCATTTTGGGGGTACATGAAGTGCTGCAAATGGTCATCAAGCAATGCACCATAGCAGCTACTGGTCAATGACATGTTCAGGCAGACCATATAACCCAACCCATGCCACGTTACACCCCACACCTTTATGGAACCACCACCAGCCTGCATGGTGCCTTGTTGACAACTGGGACCCATGGCCTCTTGGGGTCTGCACCACACCTGAACTCTACCATCAGCTCAAAACAACTGGAACCATGACTCATCATACCACACCACGTTGCCAGTCCTCCAGGGTCCAATTAGTGATGTCACGAGCCCAGGTGAGGTGCTGTGTCCGGTGTCGTAGTGTTACCATGAGCACTCTGGTGTGTCTTCTGCTCCCATTTCCCATGGAAGATAAACCTGACCTGCTGGATATACTGTACGTCTGGTTCCTCCTGCATTGAATGTAGATGTGATTTGAGCCAATGTTGCTTGTCTGTTACCACAGACAGTTTTGGCCATACGCCGCTGGTCACGATCATCAAACACCCGTGGTCGGAAACTGCGCTGTCCACGGTGGGTGGTAATGCCTTCAATGAGGTGTTCCTGGTACACACTTGACACCGTAGATCGAGGAATGTTGATTGTCTGCACAACTTTGGAAATGGAATGTCCCATCCGTCGGGCACCCACTATCATGCCCGTTTGAACTCTGGTAATTCACGTCGCCTTCACATGAGCAGCCTAGCTGCTGCTCAAACAGACTTACGAGATGTCAGATCACAACTGATGCAGGTCTGGGCATTTCCAAGATGTCACAGTACAGTGACGTCACGCCACCTACCATTACCTTTACATACTCGTATCCGATGGCATAACTAGGGTATTTGGAGCCCAGGGTAAGATGAAAAATGGAGTCCCCCCCTATGTGGGCACAAAGGGGCATGGCCACTGAAAAATGGGGGCGTGTCAACAACCACCGTTTCTAGTTACTCTGGGAACATTCCTTACCATTCCATATGCACCTTAATGCCCCCAGTTGTATATCCCCTTATGCAGTGCCCATGTTGTAGTGCCCATTATGCGATGCCCCTAGTAGTAGTGCCTCTCATGCAATATCCTCAGTAGCAGTGCCCCTTATGCAATGCTCCCTGTTGTAGTGCATATTATACAGTGCCCTTTAGGCACTGTCCCCAGTAGAGCCCAATATATAGTGCCCCTTATGAAGTGCCCCCTGTAGTGCCCATTATACAGTCCCCCAGTAGTGCCCCTTATATAGTGCTCCCAGTAGTGCCCTCAGTAATCCCCAATATATAGTGCCCCTGATACAGTGCCCCCAGTAGTGCCCCTTATATAGTGTTCCCAGTAGTACCCCTTATGCAGTGCCCATTATGCGGTGCCCCCTATGAAGTGCCCCTTATGCAGTCCCCCCCAGTAGTGCCTCTTATATAGTGTTCCCAGTAGTGCCCAATATATCAGTGCCCCTGATACAGTGTCCCTAGTAGTGCCCCTTATGCAGTGCCAATTATACAGTACCCCACATTAGTGCCCCTTATATAGTGCTCCCAGGAGTGGCCCTGTGCCCCTTATGCAGTCCTCCCAGTAGTACCCCCAGTAATGCCCAATATATAGTGCCCCATATGTAGTGCAATTATACAGTGCCCCTAATATAGCGCCCCCAATAATGCCCCCTATGCAGTGCCTTTTACACAAAAAACATAGACACACACAGACAGACAAATACACTTACCTGAATCCCCACTCCTGCCGCGCCCATCGCTGTCCGCTGCGCTGCCCACGTCCCGCTTGGCAGTGGGCACTACAAGAGAGACGTCATGAAATCTCTCCCTTCACCCAGTGCGGGAGCTGGAAGGCGGAGCTCATGAGTGAGCTCCTGCACAGCTCCGGCACTGGGTGCAGCAGCGAATAAGAGTCTGACTCTTATTGGCTGCAGTGCTATACCAAACACATTGCCGTCGGTGGTGTGTTTGTTTCAGTCTGGGGTGCCGCTCGGCCCCCCACACGTTACGCCACTGCTGCTATCCCATGACTTTTGGCATTTCAATGTGTAAATGCCCATTTCCCTGGTAGGCTGTTCTATTGTAATGATGGTGCAAGAAATTTGGTAGTCTCCTGGACATTCTGGGAGAGTAAGCTAGTATGACTGAGGTTGTATTCGTTATTTTTACTCTTGCACAGTATACTGATTGCCTTCTTTAAAATACAGATATCACTAATTCAGCTGCAGTCTATACAGAGCATTTGGATGTCAGTTAATATTCCATCTAGGATACGAACTAAAAAATATTTATTTTGAATGATGCAACACCCAGATATGGTAGTGACCCTCTTTTAATTAGCGAAAATAGTAACAAATGTGTTTTGTTTTTGTTTTTTTAGGATAGATCCCCTGTCAAGTAACAGCATTAGTGATTACTCATTAAATTTTTATTGATTTATTACTTCGGCTTAGTGGATCCCTGGGAACTGCTTCCTGAAACTGTTTTACCTGGGGTTCCTCTGTGTCTGTAGTACAGTGCTGCAGTTTCACCTACAGACTATAAAGGAGTGACCATGGACTAATAAGAATCCACAAACATGGAGACAATGCTGCTTATTGGTTCTCCTGCTCACTCCCATTTCAGCGGCTATTTTAAATAAATAACTATTTCTAGTATTACACAGAAGCAGAGTGCTCTGGGAAATCTTTATCAGCATGCAGTTCCCAGGCTACTCTATAGAGCAGGGATGGGGAACCTCAGGCCCGGGGGCCGTATCGTATAAGGACCTCGGAATCATTTGGTCTGGCCCTCTGAGCTTTTGTCTGCTAGCCTCATCTGGCTAGCAGGGTGCCCAGAATGGCACCCTGGAGCCGAATGGCACCCTGCAGCCAGAATCTATGCAGCAGTGCCGCCTGTAGCGTCCTTAGAATGCTTCAGATGGTCACCCAGCTGCCCTTACAGCTCCCCGCAGCATCCTCAGAATGCTCTGGGCATTGCTGTAATCACTGGCAATTGTGGCCCCGCCCCTTGGGATGTCATATGGAGAGGGGGCGTGGTCTGTACCAGGCCCTCGAATAATGTTATATATATCAAAATGGCCATCGGCAGAAAAAAGGTTCCCCACCCCTGCTATAGAGAGTAACACTTCTTGATGTTTTAATAAGCATTTATAAGGACTTCACTAAGGAGAAGAAACAGATCAGTTCATATATAATGTTAGTATCACTGTCGACATAATAACTATAGAAATTATAGTGTTAACATTATGAATGATGACATTGTTATTGTCGACCTTTTGACTACATCCCTTTTGATGCTATACTATTACTTATCATTTCCACAAATTAAATGTAATAGTTGTTTCAATTCTTCCATCTATTACAGGCGGTAATAAACTAAGCAGTCAGCCTTTTCGCCTTAACTGGGCCTGGATATCACTGGAGAGAAATCAGTATACTGTTGATGAAGATGCCAAGTTCCTAGAAGTGACCCTGAAGCGTCGAGGATACTTTGGAGAAACTTCATTTGTCAGTAAGTCATTCTTGGGATAATCCTAAACTCGCACCTGTCCTGATTGCTGCAGGACTAGCCCAATACACATGCCAGAAGGGACAAGATTTACCATCAAGTGGGTGGGACTTCATGGGGGACTTCATTGGTAAATGAATATGTCTGGCCATTCTAGTGACTGGTTTGGATGAATTGGGCATGGTTTGAACAGACTGAAGGCTGAACTTACTTTGTCCAAATTTTGCTTGGATAAATGTGGTGAGACGTGCTAATTACATATTTTAGCATAAACGTGTGCATTACAGGGATACTTAATATGTTTATTATTTCCTGTTTGTCTGTTTTTTTATATGAAGTTTGACATTTTGGAATTATTTTAAAGTACTTGCTTGGTCCCTTTGTATGTGTTTATTAAAATGGCCATGCCCAATACTGCCATCAGTATCATTAATACGATCCATGAAAATTACAATTAGCAAAGATAAACTACACCTACAGCAAATTTTAGTCAACCTAATAAACATATATATATATATATATATTACTGCTTTGTGCTTATGACACTCAGACAACTGTTTTATCTTTATGTGATATAAAAGGTGCTGCAATAGATGAACAAAATAACTGTAAATAATTGGGCAAAGCACTATTTTAATGTCAGTTTAATGCCAATGTTTTATTTCAGTAATCCTAGTTACATGCCAGTTGGTTAAATGCCACTTTATAAAGGTAGTGTTAAACAATGAGTAAGCAGCGCACCATCTCTTAGGGTCTTAAAGCCTGATTCGGACCCGCTCACTAGATGCGTTCGCATGCAGCCATCAGCTGCCAAAGTATGCAAATCCCGCGGTCGCACAGCAAGACATTAGCACACCCACTATGTCTTGGCGTGCGATATCGGTATGTATTTAGATGCCCACCAGCCTGTCACAAGACACCCACTTTCCCTTAGTAATATACGTAATCTCCAGGAAGTGTATGAAACAGTCGGTAACAACGAGAACCATCGGACCCATACGCAGCACTTGTGGCTGACCATACCCTACCGCAAGCACTGTGAGTGCTGGCGTGTGTAAATCAGCTATATGACGTGTATGCTGACGCTGCATCTTAATTATGTACACCCCTGAAATGGCGTTCAGACGCACCGACACGCCTGCGTTCGCGCCATCACACACCCGTTTCCATTGACCATCCCCTGTCACCACCCACAAACGGCTCGTCCTGTCACTCATTCTAGCGAGGCGTCTGTGTACAAGGAATGATCGCTTTAAGATCGCAGTGACTGGTTCGCGCACTGCGTCTTATACGCATGCGCAGATTGCAAAAATCGGCAGGCTACGTGCGAACGCATCCTAGCGAGCGAGTCTTAATCAGGCCCTTAATTCAAGCTGGATTAAACAGCTGCCGCAAGTACTGCAGGCTCCTTTCACTGGGTCTTTTCTGTTACAGAGCAGAAATAAAACAGGTACCTGTTATCATATAATAATGTAAGATCACAATATTAAGCACACTTTTTATTGCTGTTATCACAAAGCAATACAACTTAATCCAAATCATTCCAATATTTTGTACTGGACTAGAAGTCACAGTTTTTATTTTTGTATTATCTGAAATAAGTAGAGATTACATTTAAATAATTTGTATGTTATAATATTCTGATAATTTGTTATGGCGGTTATAAGTCATTATTTAATAATGTTTGTCCCATATATTAGAGTTATAATCTAAGGGGTGAATTCATTTAAGTGCAAGTTGGTTCCTGCGAACCGTTCTCAAAGTGAACCCGCACCGCAAATTGCATTTGCACTCCCCTGAGCAGGAGAAAAGGTAGAAAAAAAATCTTTATTTTAATGTAAAAATGAATAATCATGCACTTGGAGGGGTTTAACTAGCATAACTTTAAAATTAACAACATGTCAGGTTTTAGGTGACTTTCTCTAAAAAGCTCAATAATGGGTTAAATGATGTAGGACAGGTATATGGAGGTGTTGTATTGATGGGAGAGAGGTATTAAAACTTGGAGATGAGAGCAGATAATGTTTATCCCAACTTTTTACACACTTGCATAAAAACATTTTTCTGTACCGCAGAATGCTGGAAATACTTTAGTTTGCTTAAAAACCCATCCTTGCTATCATTTGTCAGCCATTTATAAAAAGTGCACAGTCAGCCATTTGACACCTTTAAGAACCTCCAGGACTGTCCTTATGGCCACTAAGAGCCTTCTATATGGCCCTGCTATCTCAGTTGCCACTTTTTTGGGGTCCAGGATGTTTTTCCCACTTCTTCATGCACTTCTCCCAGGTTGCTTTTTGTATAAAAGTTGCACAACCTCGCCGCGAGTACCTTGAATTGGCATTTGTAATTGAATCTCACATTTCTGGGGTTCATGCATACAAGAAATGTATGCAAGGTTCATAAAACAAACTTGCTTTTGCAAACTTCTTCAATTGAATTGGCACCTAAGAGTGGTTACAAACCACATCTCAAAACATTTCAATGCACTGTAAGGGCGGAATTCAATTAGGTGCGAAAAGTCGTGTTTGGCAAAAAAACGTTCGCTGTTGCGATGTTTTCGCGCATACCGACATATTGCACTATTCAATTCCCGGAGTTTTCACATGTGCAAAAACTCCATAGGCAGAAACTGGCGAAAAGTTTTCACCACCTCAGAGACAGGTGAAAAAATTAGCAAAATCCCTATTTTCGGCAACAAAAGTGGGGACTTGGTTCAGAACCCTTTGGACACCCTCCTAATGACTAATTAGGCAAAAAAGATTAGCTTAATTACCCCTAATAATGACATGTCATTTTTGGGGTGAAAATTTAAAAAGTGTTGGAAAATGGGTTTAATATAATGGTCATTATTCTGTAATTTGCTATATCCACGATTGAATGTGCTTATTTCAAATTCAAACTGTATGTTTTATGTGCTATGCTTCAATAAAGAAAATTTAGATGAAAGGGAAAATGGGTTTAAAGTACTGGGTCAGGTATTTGGGGGGCTGTGTCACGTCTGAGACTGGAGTAGAAGACGTGGAGGGCCTAAGTTGTGGGAGGAAGCGGAGACGAGGGGCCTGGATATATGTTCTCCTCATCCACAGGTCTTGAGTGTTGGCGAGACCTGGGCAAAGGTGCGGAATCTAACCCACAGGATGGTGTTCGCCAGTGACCCCCCCAATTGGTATTTGGGCTTAGCTGCACCCCATGAGCAGGTCGCGGTCCTTTGGCCAGGTACCCAAGCCCTGCGGGAATAGAGACCCAACACCCGTGGCCCAGAGGGGTGATGCCTGGATAGGCACTAGTAATACCCTAACCGTACAATAACTATATCTTGACACGTGGATCAAATATCAAGTGGAGACTCACGGTTACTTGAGAAATCGCCAGAGACAGAGGGCACACAGGTAGGGATGGTAGACACTGCTGCACGGATATTCACCAGAGACGGGATGCACACAGGTGGAGATGGTATACACTGCTGCTCGATATTCACCAGAGACGGGAGGCACACAGGTAGAGGTGGTATACACTGCTGCTCGATATTCACCAGAGACGGGAGGCACACAGGTGGAGATGGTATACACTGCTGCTCGATATTCACCAGATACGGGAGGCACACAGGTGGAGATGGTATACACTGCTGCTCGATATTCACCAGAGACGGGAGGCACACAGGTAGAGGTGGTATACACTGCTGCTCGATATTCACCAGAGACGGGAGGCACACAGGTAGAGGTGGTATACACTGCTGCACAATATTCACCAGAGACGGGAGGCACACAGGTAGAGGTGGTATACACTGCTGCAATAAGAAAGGTTTAGGAACCTGGACCGGGAACTCACTAAGGCACGCTAGGAGACAACCGTTGTTCAGGCAACTTCCTGGAACCTGTGGGACAGTTATATACCCAGGGGAACCCTTTGATAGGTGCACAGCGTCAGCTGATCACTCACCTATCCTGGGAAGAAGATGCTGTCACATGGGCCGACTGTCATGGCGGCGCCCATGTCCGGAATTGTGATGCCAGACACCAGCCCACCATGAAGCCACTGCATGCGGGGAGAATACTCAGCTTCTCCCCCGCCGCCGCGCCAGCTGCCCGACCACCCAGGATGACAGGGGAAGCCGGCGGCGCGGTAAGCGGGAGCCGATCCCCGGCTGAGCCCTGACAGGCTGTATGGATGGGACAGGTGTTTTTAGGTTTGCAGATGGCTGCAGCAGGTGTATTTTAAAATTTTTTAAAACTGCACTTTATAGCCACAAAAATATACTAACACCCATTTTATTGTACCCCCAATTTAACTACAGCTATTTATTTTCTATCATTTTTCAACACTTATGCAAATATAAATATAACAGCCAATTGACTCAATTTAAGAACCCAAAATACTTTTATTAGGGCTATTAATACACTTATACTGTATATTGATTACCAGTGTCGGTTAGGCTTTTTATGGGGTACAGACTGATTTCCCCAAAATATGCTGTACTTTTCGCTAGTTTTGCCATTCGCAGTTTTCGCACATATGCGTTTTCGCCTGTTTTGCAATTGATTAGGGCGAAAAGCAGGAGTGCGCATTGAGAAAATACACAAAAGGATCTCTTCAACTGACGAATAAGACGAAAACTTCTCATCGGTGAACGCTTTTTGCCGATAGCGACTATTCACATCTAATTGAATTCGGCCCTAAAACACAAGTTACCATACATAAAGCAGCTGTTAACATCCCCTGATATATATGAAATATTGCCATACCTTGACATAACTCGAGACTTCTTATTATTACATTTGCTATATAGCTCAGTGAAAACTATTCTACACCATTGCCCATTTAAAGCTTTTGAGGGTCTGGCTTGATAGCTTCAGTGTCTTCCAGCGTCATTACTGACAGGACATCTGAGTAGGAAAATATTATCTTCCTTTTACTTATATATTTTTATTATCTCTTTTATAAAAGGGAATTTGTATTTACATTCAATGGCTCCTAAATATCCACACTAGGAGCAAAAGATGATAATTTACAAGCCATATTTTAAAAGCTTTTATAATCTCAGGTGTCAACATCCTATATTATCTTGAAATGCTTGGTTTTATTTTTCCAGTCAACTCAGAGTAATCCGATACTGCAGGAAGTTTGCAAAGCCATTTAAAACACATTTGGCTAATCACTATAAAGATTGATGTTATAGGGGCTGTAAAAGATAAGTTGACACAAACTTTGTTTCTCACTTGAAACTTGAATACATTAACACTAAGTGACAAAGTTGGATTATACCTAAAGCCGAAGTGAAAGACTTCGGTGGTTCTCAGGATCAGCCCGACCATTACTCAGAATATGCAGGCTAGTATGGCATCAACCAAAAGAGGGCACCATGTTCCCTGCACGGAGCCGTCCAACCAGCACCACCTACTGTGCTCCTTGCACCTAGCAACCCAGCCAGCACCCTGTCTCCGGCAGCCGGTCCGTTTCGGTAAGGGAAGGAGGGGGGTGCTGCTTATCTATTGGAATTGGGTTGGTCCGGCTCTGGTGGTTCTATCCTAGGTTTAGGTGTGTCAATGTTCTCATCTCATTTCTTGGCCCCCAATATGGCTTTACCCACCTACTGCAGCAGTTGCTCTGGAGTAATTTTTTGCAGAAAGACATGACTAGGTAGGCATGCACTGCTAGGCACAATTCTATCAAACGCTGGTGGTCACTATTGCATGTGTGGTACTCTTTATAAATAGGCTTGCCATATCATCCCTTTAATTCGGGACACATATGAATTACACAGGTTCTGTGGCTAGCTGACTTCAGGTCTCCATTTCACCTGGTTTCAAATCAGCCACATAATCTGTGTAATTCACATGAGTACCGAATGGGAATGATAATGCAAGTCTATATAGAAATGACCTGTAGTATTTGTATGATTGGTCTATACATTTCTGAACCAGAAAATCACTTTTCAGTATTAAGACACACATGACATTGCCATTTATGTGACACATTTATAAATCACACTGGCACAATTTAGTAGCTACCAGAATAATGACAGTTGCCCAAGCAAGTTGGATAGATGTTTTTCCATCTCAGTCCTCTCTTTAAGCTGCCTTTACATATCACCCTGTTAGACAGAGGCCACACAGAAAGTCTTCTTA
Source organism: Taudactylus pleione (assembly GCA_031769625.1). NCBI lineage: Eukaryota > Metazoa > Chordata > Amphibia > Anura > Myobatrachidae > Taudactylus > Taudactylus pleione. The sequence continues at coordinate 127,970 of JAUIMM010000512.1, read as the reverse complement.
TCCCACTGCTTCTTTCATTGTTTCTTTGATGGGATGAATATTTAATGCTTGTGTTCATTTATCTCATTGAGGTATCAGCACAAAAGATGGAGCAGCGATTAAAGATAAAGATTTTAAAGGAAAAGCACAAAAGCAAGTCCAATTCAACCCTGGCCAAACAACAGCCACATGGAAAGTGAGGATAATAGCTGATGACGAGTATGAAGAGTCTGAGACTTTCCAGATAATACTATCGGAACCGGTTATGGCTGTACTGGGGTATCCCAATGAGGCAACGGTCGAGATTGTGGACCCTGGTGATGGTATGTATAAATAGCAATATGTGATTAGTCAGGGAAAAGAACGGAAATGTATTAATTTAACCACAATAATTAAGGTTTGTAAACTATAAATAGTCTTATTAATAACAGTGATCCTTATAAAAGATGCAGATAATTCCCAGACCAACAATAACTTTGCTTTACTAAAACATCATAATAGAGAATAATTTAGCACATTACATAATATATACCTATAAATAGTCCAGTGAAATTACGGCTCCTCAGTAAGCAACATTCAAATATGTCAGTATTTACTCACTAGCCTATAGATGAAATGAAGCAATCCATACAAAGTAGGGAACCCTAAGTTACTCATTTTGTAACCATGGCATGTTTATGCTTGTGTGTGTTTATTAGATACTTACGTTACTAAAAATAAAAAAATAAATAAAAATGATTGGCGCTGAGTTGTTTCATCGGTTCTGCAGCGTCTCACAAAGAGAAATTGTCAACTCGACTGATAGAAGACAACCAAGAACAAATAGATGCGAACCGCGCTGTGCAGTTTAAGTCTAAATAATAATCTAATTTAGGAATGGCTTAATGAAATATAATCCATTTGAATAAAAAGCATATTTAATCTGTTCAGGAAAATAAAAATAGAGAAAATAATAAATAAAATATATTCTGGCAGCATTGCATGGATTTCTAGAGAATCTGCTGCTAATATATGTTTTATTTAGTATGTGTTATCTTCTGTAATTTATTTTTTCCTGTATTGCTTGAATGTTTTTATTAATATGTATTATATTTCATTAAGCCAGTCCTGAATGAGGTTATTAATTATACTTTAGGATGTACAGCATGGTTCACATCTAATTGTTCTTTATTACTTTACTAAATACAGAGATCCTTTTCTTTTCTTATTGAGGAGTACTCAGAAAATTGACCATTGACTCTCAACTAGTTATAGTGGAAAATGGGAGGGGCTGGACGCACATAATGAGAGATGGTACCATGCTGAGACTTGTAGTGCTATGCAGAAAAATGAAGATGATGGTGCACACTCTATGCACTAAGAACACTGATAATCAAAGCAAATATAATAACTAGTTACGTTAGAATCTTAATCTAATAATTTACGTTCAGAGATCCACATGTTCCTAATATTGGCCATTACAATAAATATATACTGTACATGTTGTTCTTTAAGCATTCTAACATTATCAACACTTTATTACTTCTCTCTAGAATCTGTGGTATATATGCCGCAATCAGAGTATAGAATTGAGGAAGATATTGGTGAATTACTAATCCCCATTAGAAGATCAGGAGATGTTACACAAGAAGTTATGGTGGTCTGTTCAACACACCAAGGTACGTTCTAAAAAGTAATTAACAATTCTAAATATCAATCAGAACATTAGATCTACCTTTTCTCTCTTCTATGTTTACCAGAAATACCAAATTGGTCTTAACGTTTGCATTTCTTGTGAATGATGGGAACATATTAGTAAAAAATAACAATTCTTTATATTAGTATCATCACATTATTGCATATTGTAAACAATACTTAAAATGTCGGAGTGATGTAATCCCCTGTTGCTAGAGAGTCTCCGATAGCTGAACCACAGGGAGAACTCCGACCATGTGAGCAGCTGATAGGAAAACCGCTGATAGGGAGCCGCTCAGATAGTTGTGTGCTCCGTCTAGATGACAGCGGTGATTATTATTAAGCCACCGTATGGCGTGGTGCAAGTTCCATGTATAAATGGGAATGAATAAAGAAATAAGGTGTCCTGTCCTCACTGAGCTATCGGAGACTCTCTAGCAACAGGGGATTACATCACTCCGACACGCGGCAGCATTCACCACCGGAGCGGCTGATCACCAGCACTGATATTCCCTGGCAATTGGAGGCTGCACATCATCTCTCTGCACGGCGGTACTCACTATCGGAGTGGCATTCCGGACACTGCCCTTTGGTTCCAGCCTGATATAAGGGAGTCATATCTAACAGGTCAGCCCGCATTTTACACAGAGTACTGGTGATTTCAGCCCATAAACTGAGGCTAATCTAAGTGCTTTGAATTACTGATTGTTTTTAATTGACATTGCTTCTACATGAACCATTTGGGACTCTTTCATCAACTCAACAATATTGCATAATAATGCATGGTTGATTATCACACGTACAGTGGAGAACGATTGAGACATTTCCTATTTTTCATTTTCAATTCCTAATCTTTCCATTTTGTGTTTTTTACAAAATACCACAATTAGCTTTTTCTTTTTCTGGATTCTCATCAGCATATGGGGTACCCCAGATATGTATTTCTCACCAATATGTAATCTATTTACAGGCACAGTATAATTGATATATTTTTGGGGGGCACTCCCAATATATGGTCTTATTTGTGTTTTATGTATAGTTATCCATTGATTACAGACTGTTTTTATTCAACATTCTATATTTTATATTAAATATTATCCATTGGTCATTCCGTTGCGCTTTCTTACTATATTGTTCGTTATCATTAGTAACTGCACTTGCACCATCCCCATGCTAGGTACAAGAGATACGTCCTAAACTCACTTCCTTTCCCCGTACGCACAACTTGTACAGAGCTTTTGATACATGCCCACAACACTCGCATTACACTGCCACGAAACAGGGCGGTTCTGTGAGCTTGCAATGTTTCTGCCCTGAAACGCCCAATTTTGCAGAAAGACAGATCCAACTTTGGGCCTGTTTCAGCAGAGGACGCTAATGCAATCACAGCTGCCTTCTCATCTGCGTCCGATGTCGCGTACCTGCGGAAACATCAGTAACATCGACGCAGATCGGACAGCCGTGCGACCATTGCTGCAGGTCTGACCTGTCTCAAATACTGCAGCTCTCCTTGCACGCAGAGGGTCTCATGCTGCGAAAGCAATCGCAATGGCTAATTTATGTACGTCCAGGGAGCGGCGTTTAAACGGTCAGACAAGCCCGCATTCAACTAACCAGCCCCCTGTTACCTCCCCTAAACGCTGACGACATGACATTCACTTTGCGTATGCAAATGATTCCTATGTGTGTAAGTAATCACAAAGCGTGCGCAGTGTGACTTATACACATGCGCAATGGCAAATAATCGCCCGATTATCGTAAATCGCAGAATTGCGTCTGCTGCTGAATCAGGCCCTTAGTTCCGTACAACTGAGAATAGGATAGACTTATGCAAAAATGTGTAAATTTGCGTAATGCGCTGTGCGCAAAATCTCACCATGTGTACCTGCGCACAGATCCGTCAGACTCACAATCAGCCCCTGTATTAGTAAAATTTGCATTACGCACAATGTTTCATTTATGTATATAGCTGGGATAACAATGGTAAATTCATTCTGCTGTGTGATGTGCATTGATTAGGGCTGGGAACAGTTTTGTACATAGATCTAGAATAGATATATAAAAGAGTCATCTGCGAATGTGAGGAAGCATTGTTTGCCATATGGCACCACAAAAACATAATGACAAAATCCATCATATGCTTTCAAATACTTTTCATTAAGCCATGGCAAAAGAATCCATGATTGGGTAAGAATAGCCCTGCTCTGAGCAGTCTTCAGAATGAAGTGATAAAATCCGTGCAGTGTTTGGTGACATTATAACAGCTGTAGGTTGTGGTGTTGATATGTTCACAAGTTTACATAACAGCCGTTTTCACAAACAGCTTGTGAATTGTAGCAATCACGTTTTCAGCTTCTGCATCCGGTAGATAGTATTCTTATTCTTTAAGTAACGTTAGGTAATGAAGAATAATCTGATAAGTGATCTCATTAATAATAGAAACCTCATTTATAATACTCAGTAAGCTTTAAAGTTGGAGACTCTAACTGGCAGCCATGTAAGACTTTATCTGCCACCTTCCCCCATCCTTAACGCCACTAAGAATGGATAGCACTGCTTGCGGTAAAGGCTGGCAAGTAAATAGATACTGTCTGAAAGTTACGGCACAGCAATCCATTCACAAATTCCTTTCCACAACATGTGGGATCAAATTGCTTTACCAATGTTTTCTTCCTAAACACTTGTGCTCTAGACATCGCAAAACGCCATGGAGAAGATTATAAAGAGATGAGGATTAGACAGAGACTGATGTATCTTAATACATGTATAATACATGTATAAATACATGACACAAGTACATATACATGTATCATCTGTACAATCGGTAATATCTGTCATACTTTAATTAAAGTTAAAAAGATGGGGATATGGAAATGCATTTGCTACATATATATTAAAGTTATTCTGTCACCTACATACAGTCAAGGCAACAATTTTGTGGATGCATCCTATATATAATATTTCTCTCGAATCTAATTACATTACTTTGCATCATACCTCATTGATGTCGCTTGTTACTAGCGAATTGACTAGCTGAATTATCCTGAAGTTTGGTTCAGGCCCGAAATGTTATACCTCCATTTTATACACTTAGGAGCATATTCAATTACATGCGAAGAGTCCCGTACTTTTTGCATGCTGGACTTTCCGCCTACATCGCAGGTTTTCAATGTGGAAAAGTATCGTGCGCGTGCCCGCTTTTTCCCGTATTCAATTAGAAATCGGCAAAAACGGGAGCCTGCGAAGCTGTAACATGCGAAAAATACTGTCAAATTTGGGGAAATCAGCCTGACACCCCCCAAAGATGCACTGACATTGGAGATCACTCTAGATATCCCTGAATAGGCCTGCTGAAGGTATTTGGGGTACTTAAATGATCTCAATAGCTGCTATTTCGTGTCTTTGCAGAAGTGGTGAAGAATAGCATTTAGCAGGTTTTTTGGCTCAAAATAAGTAGTCCCAGCAAATTTGGGGTATCTGAAAGTGGGTGCTAGCATATTTTTAAGTTGCTAAAGTGTACTTTTAAAAATGCAAACTTAAAAACAACTTGGGCATACTTGGGGACCCCCCTGGAGTCGATTTCACTAGTTTTTAATTTTGTCCCCCAACTTTGGCCTTTTTTACCCCCAAAACGAAAGTACTTTTTAGGGGTGATCTAAAGACGTTTTTTTTTACTTTTTTGATGCAGTATACCTTTGGGGGGCTGTCCCAAGGGTGCAGGGTGGTTCCCGCAACTTTGCACCCCAAAACCCCAATTCTGCACTTTTTTTCGACACCTATTCATATGCGAATCTTTTTCACAGGTCCCATTGCATTGAGTTTCCGCAACGGCGAAAAGATTTTGGAATTGAATACGGAGGAAACTTTTTGCATGACGAAATGACGTCACTCGCGATACTTTTCCGCAGAAACTGACTTATCGCGGCTAATTGAATACGGCCCTAAGGGGTAGATTTACTAAAGTGAGAGTTTTTAGAAGTGAGTTTTAAAAGTGATGTTGCCCATAGCAATCAAACAGATTCTACTTAACATTTAACTAGCACCTTCTAGAAAATAATAGCTAGAATCTGATAGGTTGCTATGGGCAACATCACTTTTAAAACTCACTGCTAAAAACTCTCACATTAGGAAATTTCCCCCTAAGCCTTGAAAAGTGATAAAGTGGAGAGTGATAAAGTACCAGCCAATTAGCTCCTAACTGTCATTTTTCTAACACAGCATGTAAGATGACAGTTATGAGCTGATTGGCTGGTACTTTATCACTCTCTACTTTATAACTTTTCAAATCTTAATACATCTTTCCCTAAGTGTTTCAGAGCACCGGTACCCTGTCACAACATGCCTGGACACAGAGCCTGCTTACCGGGTCTGGCGGCTCTGGTCTCCCCAGGCTGCAGTGCCCCCACAGCGGGCGGGTGTACAAAAGCACCTATTGCGGTGATGGAATGGTGGCTGCGCTCCCTCCTGTTGGCTTCTCCTGCCTGTTCTACAGGCGGCTGTGCCTCCCATAGGGCACGCGTGCCGTCGTGTTTCTAATTTGAAGGGGAATCATGCCAAACATGACGTAGCTTCAGCATTCCTAATTCTTACTTGCCATTACTCCTATTATTCTGTTCCTGACTATTCCTGCCTCAGTTACTGTTATTGCCAGCCCCTGCACGTCTCCAATCGCATTCAGCCTTCTACCAGTGCCTATCAGCTCCGTACGGGGAACCCAAACAGAGGGCCGCAACCTGTGTGTCGGGTGCCGCAAAATCCTAACATCCTTGCAGGAATACCTGGGGAAAACCTTTGGCACATTACACTCGCGCTTCTGTTCTGGTTATTAGTCAATCCCCTAGTACGGGCCAGTAGCCACACTAACTACTCCTAAATATGCGGCACTGAGCATTCACTTAGTGAATGCAGTGCTGTTGGAACCTTTCACAGTGACTTTCCATGAGGAGCTATAATATTACAGCTGGAAAAGTGCAAGCTGCTTGTATGAAAGAGAAATACACATACATTTGTTTAATATGAGCCATATGTATGATTTACATATATTAATATATTAAGATGCTGACATTAAAGAGATTTATCAAACACCTTTCTAATCACAATCTACAACTATACCAAGCTGTACACATGTTTTTGAAACATTTCTGCCTATACAGATGTGGCCTTATTCACCTAGTGATTTTGCGCTGTATGATGCGAGATGTGTGGTGCGACTTCGACGCTGCATACAGGATAGCTTTCTCGCACCGCATAGCATCTTTTTCACATCGCAGCTGCAATCAAACAGATTTGTAGTGTACTAAGAGCTTAGAATTTGTGGCAGTGTAAACTCACCAATGTTGCATGTCAGGACGTATGGCGCAGCTCAATCATATCACCCCCCTGTCTCTTGGCCTTTTTCTTAGATTAGTTGCAAAATGGCCCTATTGAGGATTTGGGGACAGGTTAGTGAGGACACCTCTGTGTTCCTTAATGAATTGACCGCTGCTGCCACGTTTGTATTCATAGGAGGAGATTCTATCTAAGCGCAAGGTTCAGACACGTTGTGGGTCTGCGCACATAATGAGTAATTATGGGAGCTAAATCTTGCTTGTTTTTGTGGGGTTTGAGCAAAAACACATAACCCATTTACCATTAGCTATGATGGAACCTTGAAGCGAATTGACTCACCCCCGTGTATTGTGAATTTTGTGAAATAGATCTGACGCTTTGCGGAATGGCAAATTTAAAGCTAAACACAAAGATTGTATATTGAAACTTCCAACCTTTATCAAAAAACCTCCATTTCATCACAAACTTTGCTTCACACAAAATGTAATCCCATTTTGCTCACCTCCATAACTACAGGGCACTAGGGACCTGATTCAGACCCGCTTGCTAGATGCGATCGCTCGCTCCCAGCGTATGGAAATTCAGCTAAGTGACATCAAGGCAGTCGCTCTCAGGGCAAGTCATAAGCCCACCCACTATGTATTGGCGAGCGATCACTTTTTGTTTGTAGACGCCCACCAGCCTGTCTTAATACGCCCACGTGTACGTCAACTCCAGGAGGTGCAAGAAACCATTGGTACATCGAGCACCATCAGATGCTATCGCAGCGCTTAAGGTTGACTATACCCTGCCACAAGCACTGCGAGCACTTCAGTGTAGATTTCAAGCAAGTGGCTGTTAATTATGCACGCCTCTGAAACGGCGTTGAATTTCTCAGGCACGCCTGCGTTCTCAACTCCGCTCCCCCGTTTCCAGTGGCCAGCCCCAGTTACCACCCACAATGGCTTGACCTGTCACTCATTCAGCTGGGCTGTCTATGCTTGGCGAGCGAGAGTTTCCCCACCGCTCGTACCAGTTCGCGCAAGCGGAATATGAAGCGTACCCATGCGCAGATTAGTGGACGCTTGCGAGCAGGTCTGAATCAGGCCCTATGTTATAGAGAACATCAGCATACATATGTGTTCATTCTCCTCTTTACAGTTTCATAACCATTGCATAATTCTCCATCTGCTATAAAATACAAGTTATTGGGGCCATACAACTATGGGCAACTCCAATCAAAAATCCCTGACTCACTGGTTTAGGGCCAGAATCGGGGAATTGAGATTGCCTAACATGTTGGATTTCTCCGATCCTTCGACCCCAACAGAATGGAGAATTGCCCCGGTACACTCTAGATGTATCGGCCCCATAAGTCATTGACCCATCATCAACCAGCCATCCTCTGCCCCTATGAGTCCCAGCACCAATCATACAACCATTTGTGTATTATCGGAATAATCTATTAGGAATTGTTTTGCATTTTGAACATTGTTTTTATTGTTTAATATATCCCATTGAAAACTCTCTAAATGAAATCATGTTTGGGGTTAGCAGTCAAATGTATGACCTGTTTCTGGTATATTTTGCTTTTAAATGATCATCATTGGGTTCCAGATTTCAGTGTGTCTTCTGCCTACAGCTGGTCTTATAGATATGGTAGAAAAAACATTACCTTAGTATAGCTATTGTAACTATTTGTTGTATGCAAAGTAGTCATTCAGATGACTGAAACGCTCTTTCATTGCTGTTTCCATTGTCTCTGATGTAGGCTCAGCGACAGGCACTGTTCCCTCATCAGTTCTGTCCTACTCTGATTACATCACGCGTCCAGATGACCACACCAGCATTATTCGCTTTGACAAGGATGAGACAGAAAAAACCTGTCGCATTATCATAATTGATGACTCTCTTTATGAAGAAGATGAAGAGTTCAATGTCACCCTCAGCATGCCAATGGGTGGACAAGTAGGGGCTGAATTCCCTAGTGCCAGAGTGGTTATTCTGGCAGATACAGATGACGGTAAGAACATAGGGCGGTTGATTTCCTTTCAAATAGCAGTAACACCACCTCTCTAGCAATAATCTACACAACATCTGCAGGATATAATAAACATATGTGACACAATACTGGCTAATATACAAGTAGCATGGTGCACACAAAAAGGGACCTAAGATACCATTACCCATGATATATAGGAGGTGTGACTGTCACACTATTATAACTTTGAAAGACTTCTTCTTAAAGGAGGACCTGAATAATGAACAAAGGAGGACATCCGCTTACAAAGAAAGAGCTGTTTTTCTCTTGACCAAGACACACAATTTGGGTCACATTGACGAATTAAAAAGTGTAATTAGCAAGAAAGCTTTCAGCAGAATCAGATTCCCATGGCCAGTCCAAAGCACAAACCATAGTGTTATTCCTTATTGAAAGGCAATCACAGTATTACTGCCGGAAATTATTTATTTCTTCAGTGTGATTAGAAGAAACATTAATAGTTAGGTCCATTCCCATTATTTTAATGGCATATAATTAACACTCATTTATTGTGCCTCTTTAGTTCTAGGAGTTTGTCTATTTTAAATGTGCATGTACTATGGGATGTATAAACAACTGGTAAAATAACTGATAATAGAAGTAATAATAACTATAATAATATTCATAACAATATTAAATATAAAGATAATAATGGTAAATATCATTTTGAATCAGTTTATGTAATTTGTTTCCTGTCTGATTTTTATAACTCTCGGTACAACAGATTTTTGAATATCTCATGCTTGTAATAATATTGACATAGATTTATTTATAGACCAATTGCACTTTATTACATGCAAGCAGTTTTAAACATCAAAGTGACATCTCAATCTAATTTTCTAATATTTTACCAAACGGGTAAGTATCAGTTACTGTATATAGAGGATGGAGACTCCCCAGTCTCATCACTATACATATATGGATAGGCTGGGTGCATAAGCAGCAGAGGTGTGTGTGTGTGTTGTGTGTTGAAGTGTGACCTTGCCAAAATGGGTATTTCAAGATTTCATGTGAGCAGCTTACATGCTACTGTGAGACACCATCTTCACAAAGGGTGACCCATTGCTGCCAAGCCTCCCTGCCAATTGCATTAAATATTGTGGTAGGTAATTTCCATTCCATTTATTGCTTGTTGTCCAGAAATCTATCTTAAGCAATGCCTACTTCTGTAGAAGTTGTTCAGTGTTTAAGGATGCTGGGTGTATACTGAGCTTCCTGCTGGAAAACTCAGATTTCCGTTGTCTGCTTGTTGTTGGACCATGGATGAGTTACTGTGTATCTCCATGCTACAGTCACCAATATAGTGAACTAGGAGTAAAGAATACATATACGACCATATCCCCTGTTTTGTTGTAATATATAAGATAAGATAGTGTGTGGTTTGTTCAGTGTTCCAAAGTCTCCTTTGTTCAAAGGTCCAGAATTTGTTAAAATAAGAGAATATAGATTAGGTACATCCCAAGCTTAAATGTCATGTCAAGTTGTTTAGGTAAATATACATACATCCCACCCACATTGTACTTAGCTCATAAGTACGCTATATATGAATAGCCTTCTTAGACTAGCAATTAAATGAGGGGGAAGCAGACCCGTGCCTTTGTTCAACTATTGTATATTTGGGATATCTAGGACCTAGTCCTTTTCATAGTCTGCAAAGCAGTGCAAGAAGCACCTGGGCATGGGAACATGATCTAATCGTAAATTTCCTGCTCCTGCTGTATCCTACACACATAATCAATGTACAAAGACTTATTTGAAGGGCAAGGTAAAAAGAAGTTTTCCATCTCCTGTAGACACGTAACAAAGGTAAGCTTTCTTAGGCCTCTCTCACGGACTCCTTTGAGGATTAGTGTAAAAGAGCCTTTTTTAGAAACAACACGGTAAAACGAGAACATATGTAGATGGTGGATATGACTAAGACAGACAGATTAAAAAGTGGAAAGTAACTGGCATCAGTGGCTGCATAAGAAGAGCTGAAAGAACATAATATAATGTTAACAATATAGCTAACAGAGTCAGTTTAGCAAAATAATGTAACATGATTCATAAGGAACGGTGTTTATATAATGTGTTTATATTTTAATGGTGAAACTCCATTCATGAATTCATGCAATTGGTTCTTTATAATAATGCATTGTGAAACGTAAACTAAAACTTTTTGTCTCCATTGACCACACCTTGCTATCCCCACTAGATCCCAGACTACTCTACTTCCAGTTATATACAGGCCAATCTAATCCTCATTGCACCATATCCCCCCTAAATATCATCACCTTGCCCAATAATTAAATATATTAACCACACTTCTCACATGGACGCCTAGCAACCAAACACATATACAGGAGAAATTACTTAGGAAATATCTTTTTTGTTATGTGTACAGATTGAGTCTTGCACCATGAAGCAAACTGTTTATCCTTTGTTGCTGTTTGTATAAGTACAAATTACAGCACTGAGAGCCAGAAAAGGGCTAAGTGAGTATTACGCTGTTAGATTTGTATATAGGCAGAATGAATAAAGAAACTAGGACACACAAGCAATAATTAGTTGAATTCCATTTCCTTTTCTTTGTTAGAAAAACCTGAGAGTTGTGTAATGACAGTATAACCATTGAATTGCTGAAGATGATTATGACATTTTACATTGGAATATATTTATTTAGTTATATTTATGTTTTAGAGTGCCTTTGTCATTGGCTGCTGGTGTTGGTGTTAACATGCTCAATAATTCTGCTTACGTGGCAAAATTATTACCAGATCGTGGCATGCAACAAGCCCACCATATAAAAATTGCCATAAAAGAAAACAAACAAAAAATAGTATTACCACCACTAATAAATGTCTAAAATAATATATCACAATATCATGACAATATGAAATAGCATTGCATATTATATGTTTCATTTCATTTAGGTTTTTGCATTTGTTATTTGAGTGGTCAGTTGTCTAATCCCTAAATGCTGCAGTTTGTCAATTAACATTTCTAAGTTAGTCTTGTGATGCATAATGATTTCTTAAAAACAAAAAAGTGACCTTCCCTGATCTGGTCCCCATTATGAATTGTACCCAGCCTAGAAGGCTAGAACCACCAGGCTTTTCCTAATTATCTATTAAAACATGAGGCTCAGTTTACAGCATTGGAATACAGAGTGGGAAGATTAAGCAACTCCACACATTTAACTCCATACATTCCTCTGTTATAAGAGGTTGTGAAATCACTACTATCCAGGTTTTAGAGTCTCCCAATACCTTCTATTAAATTATCTCTCAAGGTATACCCTTTTCTACATATTGTAACGTCACTGCTGCATTGGAGTATCTGAACAGAACAACATGTATTCAAAAAACAACAACAATGTAAAGTTTTAAAATAAAAGTTAAATATCAAGGTTTGGTTTAATTTATACAAAAAGAAAACACCCTGCGATTTCTAGTAAAGCTCTACTTTATGGGGCCAATTAAATTAGACAAGATTATCTTGCGTCTGCGAGTAAGTGCGGGTGTTAGAAACTGTTGCTGGCAGTCAGCGCCGTCGCGGAGACCTTGATCTCCATAATGGATAATTATATATTTATGTTTAGGATTATCGTTTATGGCAACATAAAATGTCCTCTTGTCCATAGAGCCAGCCTTCTACTTTGCTGACACTGATTACCACGTTGACGAAAGTGCAGGTTATGTTGAAGTTCGAATCTGGAGAACGGGAACAGATCTCTCTAAACCGGCCACAATTACAGTACGCTCCAGGAAGACCGAGCCATTATCTGCAGATGGTGAGCAAAAGGAAAATATGGATGATAATAATTTGTGTGTATTTCCAAGGTTTTTTAAGGATAATTAGTTATTACAGTGCTTACGTTTTATAACACCAGTTTAAAATATAGGGTGAAATTGTTGTTATAGTATAATATTATGGCGTTTGCACATTTGAATGCAATTTTGTGCTACATAAAACCCTGGTGGTACACAAGGACGGAGTAGCGCTGTGTATGATATTTAAAAAATTGGTTTATTGTTTTGACGGTAAAAGCATGTTCCTTACCTGTAATTCAACACTGATTATTTTTCCAATCCAGCAGGGACAGATTATGTGGGCATTAGTAGAAACCTTGACTTTGCTCCTGGCGTAAATATGCAGAGTGTTCGAGTGACCATACTTGATGACTTGGGCCAACCTGCTTTGGAGGGTTTGGAAACATTTGAGCTGGTTCTCCGTATGCCAATGAATGCTGTGCTGGGTGAACCAAGCAAAACAACTGTCAACATCAATGACACCATCTCTGACTGTAAGTGGCGGTTTTAGTTCATTGGCGCACATACTGTACATTAAATATGAACTTTCCTATATGAATGCATTTAAATTCCTACAGATAAATGTAGGTATATTTGGAATGCTTGTTGTTTATAATCATCAGTTTGAACCATGTAATAGCACCGACTGTATCAGTGCTATAAGAGTAAACCTACACCTACTGTGTCATGTAACTTCATGACTGAATATCAATGATCCAGTGACAGAATAAGATTTGTTTTAATGTATGTAGTGATCACTTTTGCTACTTTTTTTGCCTCATTATTACCTGTGGAAATCACTGACCTTGGCATAAAAGAATATATATATATATATTATATATATATTTTTTTTATATATATCATTATCAGCTGTAGAGATAATAATATTTTGTTTATAGTACCCAAGGTACAGTTCAAGGAGCCTGTGTACATTGTGAATGAGAAGGATGGGCAGGTATCGGCTACTGTATACAGAAGTGGAGATGTCGGCCATAAATCTACAGTGCGATGCTACACTCGCCAGGGATCTGCGCAGGTTACACTGGATTATGAAGAAAGGCCAAACACTGATGAGTCTTTGGTTGTATTTCTCCCAGGTAATGTATGCAAGCTTTGTGTCCTAGCATATGTGAATTATTGCATAGAATTTATCTTTAGTTTTGTTTTTGCGTTCAAGATTAAAGCTCCATTAACACCAAATATGGTGAACATTTTGCTCCCCATTGCAAAATGGCTGCAGAATGGGTGTGTGAGTGGGAGGACCAATGAGAAGCCGGGGCTATGAGACTAACCACAGAGTAGTCCCCAGTATCTGGAAAGGAGGCGGAGCTATAATAATAATGGTTGTCACTCTATATTTCATACTGTTTATTGATATATTAAATCTGTACATGAATAATATGAAAAGAAATCTAATTTTGAATTGTACACATATGAATTGCTCCTCATTTATTTGGCTTCCTCGAAGTAACAGAGCATAATGACAAGTTTGCTCTATTTTTATGCAGTGACTTTAGAAGTGTGTAATTTAGAATGGTTTTGTAACCACAGGTGAGATTGAGAAGCTGTGTGTAGTGACTCTAGTGGATGATACACTTTATGAGGAGAAAGAGGAATTCAGACTTGTTCTTGGATCTCCAAGCAGTGACTTGCGTTTTGGAGCTTCAGTTGGAGACCAAAATGAAACTCTGATGAAGATAAAAGATGTGGAAGACAGTGAGTTACCCTTTTCCATTATATTAACCCGTTTTAAACACTATTTATATCAGTACTGCATATAGTTATTTATTAGAAATAAAAAAATAATAAGTAACAAAGGGTAGATATTATTGAAATATGTTTATAATGTGCATGCAGTAACAGAATGAAAGGTTTGTTCTAATAATAAAACATTATAAAGATACAGTATAAAACGTTCTTATACATCTGTGTACACAAAACCAAGAGCAATGTCACTCAGTAACTTCAGCTGATGGTACATTTTATTGCACAATTTTAGATAGTGTTCTTTTGGTTAATCTCTCTGCTCATGGTAGGGCTTGAGGTGATAGCACTGTATGATATTAGGGGGTCTATTTACTAAGCCTTGGAAGCAGATAAAGTGAACGGAGATAAGGTACCAGCCAATCAGCTCCTAACTACCATGTTACAGTTTGAAAAATGACAGTTAGGAGCTGGTTGGCTGGTACCTTATCTCCATTCACTGTATCTCCTTCCAAGGCTTAGTAAATAGACCCCTCAGTAGTGAACACTTCCTATCATGCCTTCTCTATTTATTAGAAACATTTCAACTTTGTCTAATTCTGTTTAATAACTCGGCTGTAGGATGTAAAGGATACTATCTATGAACAGGACTTCAGACAGAGGACATGAATATAGTTCATACAAAAAGACCCAAACTATGAAATAGTAAATTACCAACATACATAGTTGTGCAGTGCTGAAACCTCATAAGGAAGGGTTTAAAATAAGGAAATTCAAGTCTAAGTGATGGCCGCAAAGTGCCTCTGGAACCAGAGCCAAATAAGAGGGAGCCAGGAGCAGATCAGGACAGATTTTTGACGTAACACAACTCCCCCTCCTACGTGTCACACTTAAAAAAGATAGTCAGGCTGTGGCTATATTGCCTATTGCTGCTATGAATGGCTCCTGCCTCCTCCGTTGGCCCCTCTCCCTTACACATGGCGGTGGTATCTACTTCCTCTGCTCTATGGCTGTATGACAGCACACACATTGAGAACGGATAAGTGGCTGAAGAAAGTGTAGGGGGTATAGTTGAGGGAGCTTAATGTTTAGAATAAGGAGTTAGAATAATTGGGTTTGATTATTAGGGTGAAGAGATTAATTATTTAAATGGTGTTAATGAGGGATGAGTCATCCTAACTTGCTGCTACATGTGTCCCAGACCCCCTGAAGTACGGGGTACCATATCTACCATGATGTGCCGAACATCATGGCTGCAAATTGCAGAGAATTTAATCAGCCTCTAGGAGTAGAAACCGTTGTCTTTACCACATGTTTATTATGTTGCTTAGAAATAGTGAATTATAATCTCATTACTCATTTCCACAGAACCAATTATCAAATTTTCGGAAGTTAAATATAGTATAAAAGAGCCTCAGGAAGTTGGGGAAATTGCTGTGGTGAAAATCCCTGTACTGCGCATAGGTGACAGCTCCAAAGTGTCTATTGTGAGAATCCACACAAAGGATGGGTCAGCCATTTCTGGGGAAGACTACAACCCACTCTCTGAAGGTATGATATATGTATATTTACAGTTATCTTCTCAAAATGAAGATTAGTGTACAATCAGTGATTACTGCAAAATGTAACTGTTGCTGTTCTTAAATTCAGGATTTAAATAGAATAGTCTCAGTGTAATCTGAATGTTCACACTTTCAATAGGATGTTCTACATTAAGAACAGGGCTGGTGACTTATACTGCATAATTATTGTGTATCCTCACTGCAGCTATTGGATTCACACTGTATTTGGCTCCGACACCTAGATAATAGTGGTACAAAGGGATTGGTACCCCTTCATCATACAGGACAAATCAGATTTGTCATGCCCCTTCACATGAGGCCACACCCCTTTTTCAGGCACACGCCTTATGTCCCTATTTGAAAAATGGAGTGGAAGGGGGTGGCAATGCTCTTTCTGGCCCAGTGCACCAAAAAGTCTAGTTGTGGCTCTGATTAAGATTGCTCTAAAGTACAGATCTTACAGACCATGAGAATCTCACACATTGCTAACATATAGGTTAAAACTGCATTGAACAATACTTCAATTTGGTCACTATCTGTCCTTACACTTTGTAACCAAAATGCAAAGGTCTAGCTATGTAGCACTAGAGTGGAATGCCCTTTTTTTCATGAGGTCCTGTTAGTATCACTGATTGATGCACTGTCTAATAACGCTTATCACTACTGCTGCATGGCCTGAGCAGGCAGCTGGATCTCTGTTAGATTTGGCAATAAATGTACATAATTCTGTCCCCTTGGTATTTGGGCCCACTGTCCTTATCTGATAGGGCACAACTAGCATGATCTGATGATATCTGTGTACTTAGGGCCTGATACAGAGATGTACACAAATGCCATCACAGCTGCGATCTCTCAATTGCCATCACAATTGCGAAAATATGCTAATGATTCACTCTCCGTCCTGTGTTTAGAGGTGCACACATACAAAACTGGAAACATTGAATGCAGATCATGCGGCCATCAGTCATTAGCTATTGCAGACACAGCGGTCTCCAGACACACAGAGAGCTCTCCTGCTGTGAGCAAGAACGCAGTGGCTAATTTATGGATGCCCAGAAAACAATGTTTAAATGGTCCGACACGCCTGTATTTTTCTAACCACCCCCTCGTTACCTCCTATAAACGTTGACTATCTGTCATTCACTTGCAAGTGTATCCCTTGTGTGAGCGTATTCGCAATTCAAACGCTGCGCATGCGCAGTGCGGCTTACATGCATGTGCAATGGGAAACAATTGCTCAAGCTGCGGAAATATCGGTATTGCGTGCGGATCTGAATCAGGTTCTTAGTCAGATGCACTGATATCTGTCTGACTGATATGATCTCAGAAAGGAGTAATCTGTGATTGGCAGTCCTTTTCTCCTACATACACTGATATCTGTCTGTCTGATATGATCCCAGAAAGGAGTAATCTGTGATTGGCAGTCCTTTTCTCCTATATACACTGATATCTGTCTGACTGATATGATCCCAGAAAGGAGTAATCTGTGATTGGCAGTCCTTTTCTCCTACATACACTGATATCTGTCTGTCTGATATGATCCCAGAAAGGAGTAATCTGTGATTGGCAGTCCTTTTCTCCTACATACACTGATATCTGTCTGACTGATCTGATCCCAGAAAGGAGTGATCTGTGATTGGCAGTCCTTTTCTCCTATATACACTGATATAGGTCTGACTGATATGATCCCAGAAAGAAGTAATCTGTGATTGGCAGTCCTTTTCTCCTATATACACTGATATCTGTCTGTCTGATATGATCCCAGAAAGGAGTGATCTGTGATAGGCAGTCTTTTTCTCCTATATACACTGATATCTGTCTGACTGATATGATCCCAGAAAGGAGTAATAAGTGATTGGCAGTCCTTTTTTCCTATATAAACTGATATAGGTCTGACTGATATGATCCCAGAAAGAAGTAATCTGTGATTGGCAGTCCTTTTCTCCTATATACACTGATATCTGTCTGTCTGTCTGATATAATCTCAGAAAGGAGTGATCTGTGATAGGCAGTCCTTTTCTCCTATATACACTGATATCTGTCTGACTGATATGATCCCAGGAAGGAGTAATCTGTGATTGGCAGTCCTTTTCTCCTATATACACTGATATCTGTCTGACTGATATGATCCCAGAAAGGAGTAATCTGTGATTGGCAGTCCTTTTCTCCTATATACACTGATATCTGTCTGACTGATATGATCCCAGAAAGGAGTGATCTGTGATTGGCAGTCCTTTTCTCCTACATACACTGATATCTGTCTGACTGATATGATCCCAGAAAGGAGTGATCTGTGATTGGCAGTCCTTTTCTCCTATATACACTGATATCGGTCTGACTGATATGATCCCAGAAAGGAGTACTCTGTGATTGGCAGTTCTTTTCTCCTATATACACTGATATCTGTCTGACTGATATGATCCCAGAAAGGAGTGATCTGTGATTGGCAGTTCTTTTCTCCTACATACACTGATATCTGTCTGTCTGATATGATCCCAGAAAGGAGTGATCTGTGATTGGCAGTCCTTTTCTCCTACATACAATGATGTCTGTCTGACTGAAATTATCCCAGAAAGGAGTAATCTGTGATTGGCAGTCCTTTTCTCCTATATACACTGATATCTGTCTGACTGAAATGATCCCAGAAAGGAGTAATCTGTGATTGGCAGTCCTTTTCTCCTACATACACTGATATCTGTCTGTCTGATATGATCCTAGAAAGGAGTGATCTGTGATTGGCAGTCCTTTTCTCCTATATACACTGATATCTGTCTGACTGATATGATCCTAGAAAGGAGTGATCTGTGATTGGCAGTCCTTTTCTCCTATATACACTGATATAGGTCTGACTGATATGATACCAGAAAGAAGTAATCTGTGATTGGCAGTCCTTTTCTCCTATATACACTGATATCTGTCTGTCTGATATGATCCCAGAAAGGAGTGATCTGTGATTGGCAGTCCTTTTCTCCTATATACACTGATATCTGTCTGACTGATATGATCCCAGAAAGGAGTAATCTGTGATTGGCAGTCCTTTTCTCCTATATACACCGATATCGGTCTGACTGATATGATCCCAGAAAGGAGTAATCTGTGATTGGCAGTCCTTTTCTCCTATATACACTGATATCTGTCTGACTGATATGATCCCAGAAAGGAGTAATCTGTGATTGGCAGTCCTTTTCTCCTATATACACTGATATCGGTCTGACTGATATGATCCCAGAAAGGAGTAATCTGTGATTGATAATCCTTTTCTCCTATATACACTGATATCTGTCTGACTGATATGATCCCAGAAAGGAGTAATCTGTGATTGGCAGTCCTTTTCTCCTATATACACTAATATCTGTCTGACTGATATGATCCCAGAAAGGAGTAATCTGTGATTGGCAGTCCTTTTCTCCTACATACACTGATATCTGTCTGTCTGATATGATCCCAGAAAGAAGTAATCTGTGATTGGCAGTCCTTTTCTCCTACATACACTGATATCGGTCTGTCTGATATGATCCCAGAAAGGAGTGATCTGTGATTGGCAGTCCTTTTCTCCTATATACACTGATATCGGTCTGACTGATATGATCCCAGAAAGGAGTAATCTGTGATTGGCAGTCCTTTTCTCCTACATACACTGATATCTGTCTTTCTGATACGATCCCAGAAAGGAGTAATCTGTGATTGGCAGTCCTTTTCTCCTACATACACTGATATCTGTCTGTCTGATATGATCCCAGAAAGGAGTAATCTGTGATTGGCAGTTCTTTTCTTCTATATACACTGATATCTGTCTGACTGAAATGGTCCTAGAGAGAAGTAATCTGTGATTGGCAGTCCTTTTTCTCCTATATACACTGACATTTGTGGCCAATATGGTCTGAAATGTTAAAATTGTGGTAATCCTCTGACCTTATTTTCTTCCAGCCCCGATCAATATTTGTTTGATCATGAACAGATGTTAATTGAGATTTCCAGTTGTTTTTGGTAGGTGTACACAACGCAGTCTGTCAGATCTGTCAGATCTGTCATCTGAAAAACTTGGTCATTCAGCCATGAGAACCAACAGCTGAAGCCAACAGGGCACTAATTATGTGGTCAGTGGCGTAACTACTGCCCCCGCAGCCCCCGCGGTGGCTTGGAGGCGCTGGGTAGCTTGGGGGCGACGGGGGCAGTAGTAGTAACTACGGAGGGTGCAGGGGGTGCGGTCGCACCCCCTGCACCCTCCATCTGCCGGGCACCCGCTGAGTGTGTTACCAGCGGGTGCCCGGCTCCTATTCAAACCCCCGGCGGCAGCCGGAGGACGGAGCTCCCTCCGTCTTCCGGGTCCCGCAGGGCACTATGGGAGTGACATAATGAGGTCACTCCCATAGTGCCGAGGAGCGGACGCCGGTGACGGAGCTCAGGAGTAAGCTCCGTCTTCCGGGTCCCGCAGAGCACTATGGGAGTGATGTAATGACGTCACTCCCATAGTGCCGAGGAGCGGACGCCGGGGTATGGACGGCAGCAGCACTGGAGCGGGGATAAAGGTAAGTGTTTGTGTTTTTTTCTTTTGTGTGTGTGTTTGTTTGTGTGCGCGCTGAGGGGGTGAGCAACTACAGGGGGCTAACTACAGGCGGCTAACTACAGGTGGCTAACTACAGGGGGCTAACTACAGGGGGCTAACTACAGGCGGTTAACTACTAGAAGGGGCACTACAGGGGGCTAACTACTAGAAGGGGCACTACAGGGGGCTAACTACTAGAAGGGGCACTACAGGGGGCCCTGCATAATGGGCACTACTACAGGGGGCACTACTTTAATGGGCACTACTACAGGGGGCCCTGCATAATGGGCACTACTACAGGGGGCCCTGCATAATGGGCACTACTACAGGGGGCATTGCATAAGGGGCACTACTACAGGGGGCATTGCATAAGGGGCACTACTACAGGGGACATTGCATAATGGGCACTACTACAGGGGGCATTGCATAAGGGGCACTACTACAGGGGGCATTGCATAAGGGGCACTACTACAGGGGACATTGCATAATGGGCACTACTACAGGGGACATTGCATAAGGGGCACTACTACAGGGGGCATTGCATAATGGGCACTACTACAGGGGACATTGCATAATGGGCACTACTACAGGGGACATTGCATAAGGGGCACTACTACAGGGGGCATTGCATAATGGGCACTACTACAGGGGACATTGCATAATGGGCACTACTACAGGGGACATTGCAAAAGGGGCACTACTACAGGGGGGCATTGCATAAGGGGCACTACTACAGGGGGCATTGCATAAGGGGCACTAGTATAGGGGGCATTGCATTTTGGGGCACAACTTCAGGGGGCACTGTATAAGGGGCACTAATTTGATACACAGTTTACAGGTTATAAACTATGTTCCCAATAATCTGGTTCTACACGGACATAAAAACTGTGCAACCTGTCTTGAGCTGAGGTGACGGACTGGCAGGAGCAGAAAGGAGGGTTGGTGAAGTAGATCTGTCAGGGTGGGATGTAATGGGCATTACTGTTTGGCATAATGTGTATTTGACATTTCTGTGTGCACAATGTGCTATTAGGGGCATTACTCTGTGGCATAATGTGTAAGGGGCATTACTGTGTGGCATAATGTGTTGTATGTGGCATAATCTGTTGTATGTGGCATTACAGTGTGGCATAATGTGAAATAGGGGCATTACAGTATGGCTTAAATTTGTTATAAGCGCTTTACTGTATGTCATTATGTGTTATATGTGGCATTATTGTGTGGGATGTGTAAGGGGCATTGCTGTGTGGCATAATGTGTTGTAAGGGGCACTCCGGTGTGGCATAATTTGTTGTAAGGGGCATTCCGGTGTGGCACACTGTGTTATAAGTGGCATTACTTAGTGTGTCATAATGTGTAAGGCACTTTGCTGTATCATGTAACCACACACCTTAAACGTAGTCTTTGGGTGTGTTTGATCTTTGGGCGAGGGGGTGGGGGGGGCGCCTGAAACTTTTTTGGCATGGGGGAGCAAAATTTATAGTTACGCCACTGTATGTGGTCGGACAGTAGCCATACACCTGGTCAGATACATTTACCACCTGTCCCAGACTATGGGCCTGATTCAGACCCACTCGCGAGCGGCTGTCCGCGTGCCGGGGGCGTGCCTCCCAGACGGGGGCGTTCTCAAGGGAGCGCCTACCGTCAGAAGCCGGCCCCACTGACGTCACTAGTGATGTCAGTGGGAGTGATTTTGGCTCTGATAGAGCCAAAATCACTCCGGGCCTTGCGGTTGAGAAACTCAACCGCAGGCTTCGGCTCGCAGTGGCGATGGTCGCGATGGTCAAGACCATCGCGACCATCAACCTGCACGCTCGTATATGCTGTGGGTGGTGACCCACAGCTATATGAGCGTCCAGGAGGACGCTCCATAATTATGGAGGTGGGCCCTGATTCAGAGCGAGCGCTCTGGTCAGAGCGTCCGGCTCTGAATCAGGGCCTATATCTTATAAATCCTGATCTACACATCTCAGTGGTCTTTCTGGGACCATAAATTCTGCAGTTTGCAGCCAACTAGCTCTACAATGTCATAATTGGCTGTCGCAATGGCATAGACCTTTAGTAATAATAAAAACAAAGGATACTACTGTCATTTATGATTTGTGAATGTAACAAGGATGAGTTTATGGGCTTTAATACAATCTGGATTTTTGTGTAATCAAGTAGTGGGTCAGTGGGAATTTAGTCCATTCATTACAATGTATTTCTTCCCACAGATGTTGAATTTAAAGAAGGCGAGACAGAACACTTTGTTGAATTAGAAATATTATATGATGGCAGAAGGGAAATACGTGAAGCTTTCACTGTGCATTTAAAACCCGATGATAACATGGTAGCTGAAACACAGGTACAGGACAGTTTATTGCAATATTGCAACAAAATCTATATTTTACTGTAGCAAAATGGCATGTCTGTATCACTCTGTAACTTTTTATCACCAGATCTCTTTATTTCAAATCTGAGAGACAAAAATGGCATCTACAGTATAATTATCTTTGAGCTCCGTGTTATGAAATAAATCTCAGTGTATATAAAGGGAGTCATATGTAACAGACTGACTTCCTAGGATATCCCACACAAATACTATCTAGTCACCTGTTTCTCCATTACAGTTTTGTTACAATGTTCTATCATGAATGTGTATGCCAATTCCATTGCAGTGATGAGCAGTTAGCTCATATCTTGTATTTTCAGATGAATAAAGCCATTGTGTACATTGAAGAAATAGACAGTGTTGCTGATGTGACATTTCCATCTGTACCCCAAGTTGTTTCTCTCTTTATATACGATGATACTTCAAAAGCAAAAGAGAGTCCAAGTCCCCCAACTGGTTACCCTGTAGTATGTGTAACGGTAAGTATACTATTTACTACCATAAGCCGGTATCATTAAAATATATATAATATTATATCTGTAACACTAATAAAAGTATTATTCTTTCTCCGTTATAAATATCCCAAGACCTTTTACTTCCATGCTGTCCCTCTTACAGATCTATTGTGTAACATCTATACATTTCTCTTCTGTCTCACACAATTGCCTGTTTGTTATTATTACTTATTTTAGTATTACGTTCCGCACGTACAGTATGTAGTCACTGTGTATCAGAATAATTTCATTGAATAGTCTGTGAAAGTGGGTAAGCTTGTGTCAGTGATGGCAAAGAATTGTTCAACAAATCATTTGTCCATCATTGGTCACATCAAAAACTGGGATGAATGCGTGACTTCATTATCTCCAATTTCTGCACATCTCATAGTTACAGATCTGTACACAGATCACCTATCCTCATCTCGCGCCAAATAGCCCTGTTTGCTGTGCCACAGATCTGGCAACTAAACCAAGCCATGTATCTTTCCACACCGATATGTACACAATATGTGTCTTAGCCGCATCACTAATGTGACACAAGTACAATGCGCTAGTACCATGGACACTGATGCAGCATCAGTGTGTGACTAAGACGCTAACCTGGATAAAAAGGGAAAATACAGAGGGCTGATACAAGTGAGCCGCGGCATGCATCTGTCACTTTATACCAACTGCATTGGGACAAATTAGTTATCTTAAGAGTTCAGTACACTACAAGTGATTTTGGATTAAGTTATGATGAGACACAGGGGCCGATTCATTAAACGTAAAACTTCTCTGGAGATAATTAGCTTTAGAACTCTCATGGAGTTCTAGCTAATTATAGGTGGAATTCATCATTCCACCTCTCCATAAGTATCTATTCCGAAAAGCTGTCATTTTTGCGATGACAGCTTTTCGGGAAATAGATACTTTTCCCTGCCTACACTACCTTATCGCATCTGGAAACAGTGCTGCGCATGCGCTGTTACATCTGTAAAACCAGCGCATGCGCAGCACTGCCTACAGATGCGTTAAGTTTCGTACCCCCCCCCCGATCCCCCCACCCCGACTTACCTGTCCGCGCAGCAGCCTCCGGCTCCGTCCTGCTGGTCTGTCATGTGGTTTCCCAGCAGACCACATGACAGATTAGAAAAAAAAAAAAAACTTTTTTTTTTGTCTAAACTTTCTTGTGCTCTGCTGGGGAGCACACATGTCCGACCAGCCTCCGGAGCCTGAGGACGGAGCAGAGCGCCGGAGGGACTCGTCGGCGCTCTGCTCCGTCCTCAGGCTCCGGAGGCTGGTCGGACATGTGTGCTCCCCAGCAGAGCACAAGAAAGTTTAGACAAAAAAAAAAGTTTTGTGTTGATGAATAGGCCCCACAGACTCTAAATTAAGTTTAGGTATAACTGTTCGGGAATAGCTACATGTGGCGGAGCATCCATGCGTTTCGTGTCACATGATGCAAAAAGGAAAGGTGTATGAGGACACATCTGTATTATTTATATCAGTCTTTCTACCACTCTGTGGCACAGTTTTGAAGGAATGAACATACTGTAGCATAACCCACACAAGAAACTGGGCTCCTTACCTGGACAGATCATGGACACAATGCAGTAGTTAATGCTACGTTCATGATCTGTCCAGTGCTCACTCCAAAACTCTTGTGTCCTGCTGATGATTTCTTCAGAGGGTTCAACAAGACATTTTTGAAATGCTGTAGAAGTTGCACACAGCGTGGTGAATGCATTTTAGATGAGGTAGGGTCGGCTCCAGGGGTCGGAGCACCCTGTGCCGGCCCCCTTCACAGCGCCTTGGCCGGAAATGGGGTGGCGTTGCCTAATTACCATAGGCCACGCCCCCTACGTGACGTTATTAGGAGGCGTGTCCGCTAGCTCACTAGCTGGGCTTCCCCCAGCCCTCTCCCGTCACTGAATGGATGCCGCGCACATGCGCAGCATCCATTCAGAGTCTCCGGGGTCCGGCACCGCCACACAGCTGCGGAAGTGGGAGGTCCCCAACCTTCCGATTTAACCACCCGCGGGCCACTTCAGAACGGCGGGACAGTAATGTCCCACTGAAATTGGGATGTTGGGGAGCGGTGCGCCCTCTATGGGTGGCGCCCCTGTGCGACCGCTCAGGTTGAACACCCCTAGAGCCGGCCCTGAGATGAGGCATAGGTTAGATGTATATGAGCCCTAGAAGTCTCAGCCGCTCAGCACAGTGAAGTGGTTTTCTAAGAACATGTGTCAATTTTGTCACAAAAAAATTATATTATTGTATATACATGAGATGTAGAACAAGGAGATTCAACATGCGGACCTACAGCTGCTGTGGAACTACACATCCCAGCATGCCCTGCCACAGTTTTACTATTAGGGCATGCTAAAACTGTGGTAGGGCATGCTGGGATTTATAGTTCCACAGCAGCTGGAGGGCCGCATATTGAATATCCCTGATCCAGAACATGAAGCCCACAAGTCTTCATAAGATAAATATGGCTGGTGAAATCTTAATATTCATTTAGTCCCTCTTGTTTTCTAGGCATGCAATCAAAAATACTCCGAGTTTGATAAAACAGGTTCCATCTGTGCTGCTGAGAATATTAATGACACACTTACTCAGTATCGATGGCTCATCAGCGCTCCAAGTGGCAGTGATGGGGTGACCAGTCCTATGCGCGAAGTGGATTCTAATACATTTTTTACTGACACCAAGTCAATCACTTTAGACTCCATCTACTTCCATGCTGGCTCCCGGATTCAGTGTGCTGCGAGAGCAGTCAATACTAATGGAGAACCTGGTCTTGAGCTACTGAGCCCCATTCTCACTGTCAGCAGAGAAGAAGGTTAGTTATTACTGGGACTATAGTTAGTTCAATTAACATGTAAACATTACAGAATATAGGTTTGGGCTTACGTCACTTGTCTGCAAATCCTGGCCTGTTAGATTCCTGTGGCCAAAATGACCAGAATGCAGTAGCCTACCCCCTGACCTTTGGAGTGGGTTGCCATCTCCGGGACTCTTCCGTAGGGGGTTATTAGAAAGTGGTCAGATGTGTCCTCATACACTATTGCCGCAGTCACGCCAAACAGCCTGTCTTGGCGTACCAGGTCCTGTGCCACACTGCTTGCGCCAAATGTCTTATTTGCATCTTTTTCGACTGAAAATGCATCTTGGTTGCAATGTAATGCAACTAAGACACACCAGGAGGCTGCACTGATTAGTTGGATATGCAACAATCTGTGTGTGATTAAATCTGTATCTGTATATGAAGTGCTGTGATGCAGCTGCCGCAGATTTTTTCCACACCAAGGGCCCGATTCAGACTCACTCGCTAGATGCGTTCGCACGCAGCCGTCAGCTGCCAAAGTATGCATAGCAAGACATTAGCATGCCTACTATGTCTTGGCGTGCGATCGCGGTGTGTATTTAGACGCCCACCAGCCTGTCATAAGACGCCCACTTTCCCTTAGAAATACACGTCATCTCCATGAAGTGTATTCAACAATCGGTAACAGCGATTAACATCGGATCCATACGCAGCACTTGTGGCTGACCATACCCTACCGCAAGCACTGCGAGTGTTTCAGTGTGTAAATCAGCCATGTGACGTGTATTATGACGCTGCCTCTTAATTATGCACTCTTCTGAAACGGCATTCAGACACACAAACACGCCTGCGTTCGCACCACCATACCCCCGTTTCCATCGACCAACCCCTGTCACCACCCACAAACGGATCGTCCTGTCACTCATTCTAGAGAGGAGTTTATGTGCAGGGTGCGAACGCTTCCCGATCACATGGACTAGTTCGCGCACGCGCACTGCATCTTATACGCATGCGCACATTGCAAACATCGGTAGACTACGTGCGAACGCAGCCTAGCGAGCGGTCTGTATCGGGCCCCAAGTTCCACTGTGCTTCATTTACAGACCCTGTCGCACACAGATATACAAGTGTCACAAGTCAATTTAATCAGTTCCATCTCCTGCATTTTAGTCCCAGCGCATTGCGACGAAGACATATTTTTGGGCAAAAAAGACGCTCTGGGCAAGCAAAAGTGACACAGGCTGCATAAGTGTTTGTCAGACCATCTCGGGTTATTGGTTACATTTTGTCAGAAGCCAATTAACTTACCAGTATTGTGGGAGGAGACCAGTTCACCTGAAGCAAATCCACACAGACGTGAGGAGAATGTACATATTCCAAGCTGATAAAGCCCATGTCAAAATCAACCCCATGACCTCATTGCTGTCATACAGCAAAGCTAACCATTGTGCCGTGGTCTCAAAGAGTAAATGTCACACGCCGGCCTGGAGACCCCAGAATCAGACCCCGTCGCTTACCTGTGCGGGCGCTGACCCGCGCTGTCTTCCGGCTCCCGCGCTGTACGCTGCTGTCCTCTGGAGGGTCCCGCTGCTGTGCTGCTCCCACGCCGGCTCCTGCTCACCGCTGGTCCCCGCTGACTACCTCCAGGAAGCGCTGTCCTCCGGTCCATGGGCGCGGCCATCTTGGATTGCCCATGTGACCCCACTTCCACCAATGAGGAGCCTTCTCCTTCTCTCTCAGCCTGTCAGCTCCCAGTGTCCACTATAAAAGGATCCCCAATGCTCACACAAGTTGCCAGTGCAACTAGTTTCTTAGTTTAGCTAAGTAGCCTTCCCACTGCGCTCCAGCCGCTCCACGTAGCCGCTCAGCTACCAACGCCTACCCACGGCTATCCAGCCGCTCCACGTAGCCGCTCAGCTACCAACGTCTACCCACGGCTATCCAGCCGCTCCACGTAGCCGCTCAGCTACCAATGTCTACCCACGGCTATCCAGCCGCTCCACGTAGCCGCTCAGCTACCAACGTCTACCCACGGCTATCCAGCCGCTCCACGTAGCCACTCAGCTACCAACGTCTACCCACGGCTATCCAGCCGCTCCACGTAGCCGCTCAGCTACCAACGCCTACCCACGGCTATCCAGCCGCTCCACGTAGCCGCTCAGCTACCAACGTCTACCCACGGCTATCCAGCCGCTCCACGTAGCCGCTCAGCTACCAACGTCTACCCACGGCTATCCAGCCGCTCCACGTAGCCGCTCAGCTACCAACGTCTACCCACGGCTATCCAGCCGCTCCACGTAGCCGCTCAGCTACCAACGTCTACCCACGGCTATCCAGCCGCTCCACGTAGCCCCTCAGCTACCAACGTCTACCCACGGCTATCCAGCCGCTCCACATAGCCACTCAGCTACCAACGTCTACCCACGGCTATCCAGCCGCACCACGTAGCCACTCAGCTGCCAACGTCTACCCACGGCTATCCAGCCGCTCCACGTAGCCTCTCAGCTACCAACGTCTACCCACGGCTATCCAGCCGCTCCACGTAGCCACTCAGCTACCAACGTCTACCCACGGCTATCCAGCCGCTCTACGTAGCCACTCAGCTACCTACGTCTACCCACTGCTATCCAGCCGCTCCACATAGCCACTCAGCTACCAACGTCTACCCTAGGCTATCCAGCCGCTCCACGCAGCTTCCTAGCTATCTCGTTACTGCCGCATTCCTCAAACCCCTGTCAGTCCGCTGCACCCTCTCATGCGGAGAAACTTCATTAAGCCAAGCCTCCTCCAGCGAGCGTCTGCGCCAAATAATACAGATCCAAGGCCCAGTCCGGGAACACAGCTCCTAAATTCCACGCTTGTGACAGTTTGCACTGGCCCGATGGACTCGGCAAGTGGTCAAGGATCTGGGATAGAAGCCTCGCAGGATGTACTATCCCGTCTGGAAAGACAGGAGACCTCTCAGGCTCAGCTGATCCAATTTATCCAAGATATGTCGTCACACCTGGACAACATCCAGTCCTTACTGGCTCATCCCGCTCCCGCTGGCTCCCAAGCCGCCTCTCCTCCTGTGGTGTCACCTGCTCCTCCGGTTCTACCTCCTGCACGTCTTCAGCTCTCCCCTCTGAGCAAGTTCGATGGCAACCCCAAATTATGCAGGGGTTTTTTAAATCAATGCGAAATCCAATTCGAGCTACAATCCGCCAACTTTCCGACGGCCAGAACCAGGGTGGCATATATCATCTCTCTACTCTCTGGCCAAGCACTCGATTGGGTCTCGCCCCTTTGGGAGAAGTCGGATCCCCTGCTCTCCAACTACCCCGAATTTGTTGCTACATTTCGCAAAATCTTTGATGAACCCGGAAGAACCACCTCCGCATCAGCTGATATTCTACGCCTCCGTCAGGGCAGCAGGACCGTCGGCCAATACGTAGTCCAGTTCCAGACTCTGGCTTCAGAAGTCAATTGGAACGAGGATGCCCTCATCGCTGCCTTCTGGAGTGGCCTTTCTGAAAGGCTCAAAGACGACTTAGCTTCCCGTGACCTTCCAACCAGTTTGGATGGGTTAATCTCCCTCTGCAACAAGGTGGATCTCCGTCACAGGGAGCGTGCCTTGGAAAGAGGCAGATTTGATCGTGGAAGGCCACGTCCAGTTTCCCGCTTACCCTCTCCTCCTCTGGGCGAAGAACCCATGCAGGTCAACCGCTCTCATTTATCGGCTGAGGAGCGTCAGAAAAGGCGGAGGCAGAACCTCTGTATGTACTGCGGATCTCCTCAACATTTAGTTAAAACTTGTCCCATTCGTCCGGGAAAAACCTCCTCCTAACTTATGAAAGAGAGGTTAAGTTAGGAGTTGCCATTGAATCACAAAGGAAGTCTGATTCCACCATCCAGGCTCATTTAAAGTGTCCTCGAGGTTCCAAAGCTGTATTAGCTCTCCTGGATTCCGGAGCGGCAGAGAACTTTGTCACTACTGAATTTGTCCAGAAGCATCAAATCCCCAGGGAAGCGTTGCCTCGAGTCATCACTTTAACCGCCATCGATGGTAGTCGCATTTCTAGTGGAACCATCACCCATCGTACAACACCACTTAAACTTACCATTGGGGTGCTCCATTCCGAACAACTATCCTTCCTAGTGATTCCCAAAGCCTCTCATTCTTTAGTCCTCGGATTACCCTGGCTACAGAGACATTCACCTCAAATCAATTGGACCACCATGCAAATAATCTCCTGGGGTTCCAATTGCTTCAAAGGTTGCCTTCAGCGGGTAATACCTATCAGATCTTCCGTTGTACGGGATTCTACAGACCTGCCCAAAGCCTACGATGGGTTTCAGGACGTCTTTTGCAAACAGAGCGCAGACCTGTTACCTCCCCATCGTGATTGGGACTGTCCCATAGATCTGATTCCCGGGAAGAATCCTCCTAGGGGCCGAACCTATCCTCTATCTCTCCCTGAGACTCAGGCCATGTCGTAGTACATTACGGAAAACTTAAATAAAGGCTTCATTCGACCTTCCACGTCTCCAGCAGGGGCTGGATTTTTCTTCGTAAAAAAAAAAGATGGTGGCTTGCGCCCGTGTATTGACTACCGGGGTCTTAATGAAATAACTATTAAGAATCGCTACCCTCTTCCTCTCATCACAGAGTTATTTGATAGAGTCAAGGGAGCCACAGATTTTTCCAAACTCGACCTAAGAGGAGCCTATAATTTAATTCGTATCCGTCCAGGCGATGAATGGAAAACGGCCTTCAACACCAGGGATGGGCACTACGAGTATCTCGTTATGCCCTTCGGCCTCTGTAATGCTCCGGCCGTCTTCCAGTTTTTCGTCAATGAAATCTTCCGGGACCTCTTGTACAAGTGTGTGGTCGTTTACTTAGACGACATTTTGATTTTTTCTCAAGACCTCCAAACTCATCGAGACCAGGTCAAACAAGTCCTTCTGAGGTTGCGGTCCAATCAACTGTTTTGCAAATTAGAGAAGTGTCTGTTTGAGGTCTCAAGTGTACCATTCCTGGGATACATTATCTCCGGAACAGGCCTTCAAATGGATTCGTCAAAACTACAAGCCATTCTTGATTGGTCTCTTCCTTCTTCCTTAAAATCCATACAAAGATTCCTAGGATTTGCCAATTACTATCGCAAGTTTGTAAAAGGTTTCTCGACTCTGGTAGCTCCGATTACAGCCCTCACCCGCAAGGGAGCAGATCCAACTATATGGCCCGTCGAAGCTACCTCTGCATTTCAACTTCTTAAGCAAGCCTTCATCTCCGCTCCCATCTTAAAGCAACCAGACTCCACCCGGCCCTTTATCCTGGAGGTGGACGCATCCTCTGAAGGTGTCGGTGCAGTGCTCTCCCAGCGATTTAAAGATGAAAAACTTCATCCCTGTGGTTTCTTTTCCCGGAAGTTTTTGCCTGCAGAGAAGAACTACACCATTGGAGATCAAGAGTTACTCGCCATGAAACTAGCCCTCGAAGAATGGCGATATCTTCTAGAAGGAGCTCATTACCCCATTACCATTTTTACTGACCATAAGAACCTCCTTTATCTTAAATCTGCAAATTGCTTGAACCCTCGTCAAGCCCGGTGGGCAATGTTTTTCTCCAGATTTAATTTCAAAGTCTCCTATCGCCCCGGTTCACAAAACCTCAAAGCCGACGCACTCTCCCGTTCCATGACGAGCAACCCTGATCTACACATGGAGCAGCCCCAACCAATCTTGAATTCCGCTTCCTTCGCCTCTACTCAACTATCTTCTATACCCCCGGTTGGGAAGACTTTCGTCGCTCCGGAACTCCGCAAGAGGTTACTGCATTGGGCTCATGCTTCCTGGTTCTCTGGTCACCTGGGTATGGATAAAACCCTAGAATTTATCCAGCGGTCCTATTGGTGGTCTTCGATGAAAAAGGACGTCAGGTCTTATGTGTCTTCATGCATCAAATGTGCCCAACACAAGATACCTCGGCGGGTTCCACACGGTCAACTCCAACCTCTTGCAATTCCATCTAAGCCATGGACTCACCTATCTATGGATTTCATCTCTGATCTTCCTCCATCTCGGGGCCACAATACAATTTGGGTTATCGTGGATCGTTTTTCTAAAATTGCTCATTTCGTACCACTTACTGGGCTTCCGTCTGCACCTCTACTCGCCCAGAGCTTTATAAAAGAGATCTTCAAGCTCCACGGCCTTCCTCAAGAGATCATCTCCGACAGGGGAGTACAGTTCGTAGCGAAGTTCTGGAGGTCACTCTGCTCAGCCCTTCAGGTAAAACTCAAATTTTCTACCGCTTATCATCCCCAGACCAACGGTCAGACCGAAAGGGTCAATCAAGACCTGGAACAGTTCCTGCGCACTTTTGTCTCCTCCTCCCAAGATGACTGGATTGAACTTCTTCCTTGGGCCGAATTTGCCCACAATAATCATTATCACACATCCACCAGCTCAACTCCTTTTTTTACAGTTTTTGGTCAACATCCTCGAGTGCCAGATTTCCCTCTTCTTCCCACATTAGATGTGCCTGCGGCCAAAATGTCCCTTCAACGATTCTCCAACATCTGGGAAAAGGTTCGTTCCTCTCTGACTAAAACGTCAGCCCGGTACAAGAGATTTGCTGACCGCCAAAGACGAGCGTTTCCAAATTTCCGACCTGGGGATATGGTCTGGCTCTCTACCCGAAACCTAAGACTCCGAGTACCCTCGATGAAATTTGCTCCGCGATTCATTGGTCCATTCCCAATCATCAAAATCCTGAATCCTGTGGCTTACAAGTTAAAGCTTCCTCCATTTCTTCGCATTCCAAGTTCCTTCCATATTTCTCTTTTAAAACCACTAGTCTTAAACCGATTTCAGAAGGTCCTGCCTAAAGCTTCTAGTGTTCAAACACAGCAGGGAGAGGAGTTCGAAGTTGACAGAATCTCAGATTCCCGTTGTCGATACAACCGTCTTCAATACCTTATCGACTGGAAGAATTATGGTCCGGAGGAACGAATCTGGATAAATGCCTCCGATGTCCATGCACCCCGTCTGGTCAAAGCGTTCCATGTGAAATTTCCTCATAAACCAAGGAAGTGTCCGGTGGCCACTCTTGAAGAAGGGAGTACTGTCACACGCCGGCCTGGAGACCCCAGAATCAGACCCCGTCGCTTACCTGTGCGGGCGCTGACCCGCGCTGTCTTCCGGCTCCCGCGCTGTACGCTGCTGTCCTCTGGAGGGTCCCGCTGCTGTGCTACTCCCACGCCGGCTCCTGCTCACCGCTGGTCCCCGCTGACTACCTCCAGGAAGCGCTGTCCTCCGGTCCATGGGCGCGGCCTTCTTGGATTGCCCATGTGACCCCACTTCCACCAATGAGGAGCCTTCTCCTTCTCTCTCAGCCTGTCAGCTCCCAGTGTCCACTATAAAAGGATCCCCAATGCTCACACAAGTTGCCAGTGCAACTAGTTTCTTAGTTTAGCTAAGTAGCCTTCCCACTGCGCTCCAGCCGCTCCACGTAGCCACTCAGCTACCAACGTCTACCCACGGCTATCCAGCCGCTCCACGTAGCCGCTCAGCTACCAACGTCTACCCACGGCTATCCAGCCGCTCCACGTAGCCACTCAGCTACCAACGTCTACCCACGGCTATCCAGCCGCTCCACGTAGCCGCTCAGCTACCAACGTCTACCCACGGCTATCCAGCCGCTCCACGTAGCCACTCAGCTACCAACGTCTACCCACGGCTATCCAGCCGCTCCACGTAGCCACTCAGCTACCAACGTCTACCCACGGCTATCCAGCCGCTCCACGTAGCCACTCAGCTGCCAACGTCTACCCACGGCTATCCAGCCGCTCCACGTTACCACTCAGCTGCCAACGTCTACCCATGGCTATCCAGCCGCTCCACGTAGCCTCTCAGCTACCAACGTCTACCCACGGCTATCCAGCCGCTCCACGTAGCTACTCAGCTACCAACGTCTACCCACGGCTATCCAGCCGCTCTACGTAGCCACTCAGCTACCTACGTCTACCCACTGCTATCCAGCCGCTCCACATAGCCACTCAGCTACCAACGTCTACCCTAGGCTATCCAGCCGCTCCACGCAGCTTCCTAGCTATCTCGTTACTGCCGCATTCCTCAAACCCCTGTCAGTCCGCTGCACCCTCTCATGCGGAGAAACTTCATTAAGCCAAGCCTCCTCCAGCGAGCGTCTGCGCCAAATAATACAGATCCAAGGCCCAGTCCGGGAACACAGCTCCTAAATTCCACGCTTGTGACAGTAAATGTCTCCTACACGTGGTGGAGACAGCCATTTTGTGGGCTGAACCAGTATTCATGTGAGTGCAACTGTCCATCAAATCATTCAGAATGTGTGAAACCATAAAAACACTTCAGAATTCATTTTAAGGCATGAGGGATGGGGACGATGCAGTTCTCAGCGATGTCCACACAGTGCAATTGAAATGCTGCCAGACCGGTCAGAAAGCTTACACCTCATGGCCACCAATATGGCTAATCTTCTCCCATAGAGATGCTTAGGAAAATTACCAATGTTGGACTACCGTAATTTTCAGGCATGTGCCCAGCTGACCATCGCAGTGGCACATTGACGTGAATTGGATTCCTCCCAAAGGGCCTAATGCTGAGTCGGAGGCAGAAATGCAGGCAGCAGCCTCTATTGGTGGTTGCCCATCTGCGATTTTATTCAAATGTTATTACAAACTCCTCCCCATGTGTACAGCCGTGCATCCAAATCTGCAAGGACTGAAGCGCTTACTCTCAGCATCTGGAATTTCATTTGGTCAAACATTAGTACAACATACAAGAGTAACATTGGGTGGGTCAAAACATTTTGCATCTCCTTGCTTTAATTCAGTATCAATGCAAAATGGTTATTCTAAAAGCATTATGGTCACATAGTGGCAGAAATAGAATGGTCTATGTTGTGTGCTATAGTTTATATTAATGATCTAGCATCTGCCCAGTGAAAGTGACGTTGTAGTAAATGTCTCGATAACAGAAGTATATAGAAAACACCTACGATACTATTTTAATTCACTGTTGTACATAAGCAAATATGTGTGGTTTAGACAAGGTGTTCCAACTATTACAGTACAACAGTGCCACACATTGACCAATTGTCATTATTACAGTAGACATATATCACATACTGGACGGGAGATCTCATTTATCATAAATTGAAAATGATTTGCCTTTATTTAATGTATGTGTTTTTTCCAGGTCTTTGTCAGCCCCGTGTACCAGGAACAGTAGGCGCTGAGCCCTTTTCTGCAAAAATTCGCTACACAGGCCCTGAAGATCCTGATTATCCTAATCTGATAAAGCTGACAGTAACTATGCCTCATATGGATGGTATGTAGTTCCATGTTATCTAAACTACACAGAAAATCTACCAGTGAGAAATACCTTATGTATGATTGAATATTTGCAGGCATGAATCTCATTATTCTATATGTGCTTCCCACAATACTCATAGAACAGCAGAACAGAGCGCGGGAATGTAAATGTTGAGGTAGAAACAGCATAAACGTAACCGAAGGGTAAATCTATATTTTTATAAATATATCGCACATCTTTATATCACAGGCATGCTTCCTGTTGTGTCAACCAGACACATGTCCAACTTTGAACTGACTCTTAGTCCTGATGGCACTCGGGTCGGAAACCATAAATGTTCTAATCTCCTGGACTACGATGAGATTCCTACCAAGCATGGCTTCATTACAGAGGACACAAAAGATGATGAAGTGATAGGTGAAACCTCTCCGTACCAGTACAGCACAGCTCTAAGATCGGCTAGGACCTTGCGTTTCTATCGTAATCTGAATCTGGAGGCCTGCCTCTGGGAATTTAACAGCTACTACGATATGTCTGAGCTCCTGACAGACTGCAGTGGAACTATAGGGACTGATGGACAAGTAAGTATACATGTATATACAGTATACAATTCTTTTGTGCGCAGCCGTTGAAATTCAATTCTATTTAAATGCCACTAACTGGTGTCCTTTTGTATAAGTAAGTGGTGTCATTGATAAATATATATTTTTATGTAGGTAGTACAAATATAGGCATAAGGCATTGATGTATCCATAATGGGTGTGCGGTGCACAACGGTCCACACCGCACACCTGGCACCTATATAATTATACTTACCTCTGCAGAGTCCCACATCAGCTGGCTCTGCAGAGCAGCAGAAATCCCCGGGAAAGCGGCTCAATGGCATTTTCCTGGTGATTTGCGCTTGCTTAGAAGAGAATTCACCAGGAACATGGCACAGGCGCCACTTTCCTAGAGACCTACACATATAATCCTATTTATATTTTGGAAAGGTGAATTATTGGTGAGACAAGAACCACAAAGTATAATATTATAAGCAATACAAAATCTTCTAAAAAACAAGGTATAATATGTGTGGGTATCACATAGACAAATCAGTGCTGTTGATGTTGGAATGTGACGAGTGCGAACGTCAGATGGCCTCAGCACAAGGTTGAGCAGCGAAGGGGTTAATGATGCAGTTTCTGTATGGAACGTCGCAATTAAAAGGAATATTGTTAGAAACTGATGACATTGTTGTATTATATTAATGACATCAGGTCATATCAGTGTCCATAATATAACCAATATGTCCCTTTAAAAAAGATTCATTTTTTTTTATAATATTTATAGCAGAGAGTATCTCTTGGGAGGATATGTATCAAACCTTCTAAAGAGGACAGGTGGAGAAGTTACCCTTAGCAACCAATCAGCTTTTAGCTATCATTTTATAGAATGTGCTAGATAAATGTTAGCTATAATCCTCCACTTGTTCTCTATAGACGGTGTGATACATCTTCTAATTGTTGAGGTGAAGCATCTCTAGTTTAACACTATCCTATAACCAGGGGCTTCGAGAGGGGAGAAAGAAGGCCTGGCGGGAGGCTTAACCATGCCCCTAAGATGGTGCAGCCATACCTCCTTCATGCTAATGTCAAGCTCCTCTACAGCAGTGTTTTCCAAACTCATTCCTCAGGGAGCACGAACAGTGCATGTTTTCCAGGTCTCCTCACAGAATCACAAGTAAAATAATAAGCTCCACCTGTGGAAAATGGAAACACCTGTACACAACTAGGAAAAATGGAAACACTGTTAGTGCTCCCTGAGGAGTAAGTTTGGGCAACACTGCTCTAGAGCAGTGGTTCTCAAACTCGGTCCCCAGGACCCCACACAGTTCACATTTCCCAGGTCACCCAGCAAGTGCACAGGTGTATTCATTATTCACTGACACATTTTAAAAGATCCGTAGGTGGAGCTAATTATCTCACTTGTGATTCTGTGAGGAGACCTATAAAACAAGCACTGTTTGGGTCCTGAGGACCGAGTTTGAGAACCTATGCTCTAGAGCAGGGGTCTTCAAACTTGGCCCTCCAGCTGCTGTGGAACTACACATCCCAGCATGCACTGCCACCGTTTTGATATAACAGCATGCTAAAACTATGTGCAGTGCATGCTGGGATGTGTAGTTCCACAGCATCTGGAGGGCCAAGTTTGAAGACCCCTGCTCTAGAGGAACCCAATATTCACAATGGAGCATGAGCACAGGCAACGCTCCAGATCTCTTTACTGCCCTGTCTGTAATATCCCTTCTTAATATGTTTACACTGCAGTGTTATATGTGTTTTACAGGTATTGAATTTGGTTCAGTCATATGTCACCCTGCGAGTGCCTCTCTATGTGTCCTATGTGTTTCATTCAATGGCTGCAATTGGTGGATGGCAGCACTTTGACCTGCAGTCTGAATTGAGATTGAAGTTTGTGTATGACACGGCCATCCTATGGAATGAAGGAATCGGCAGCCCACCGGAGTCTGAGCTGCAGGGTAAGATCACCATTTTCATTTAATAGTCCATCCACAGTTAGCGGACAATGGAAGAACAGGATGGCTCAGTATTGCCATCATATGGCCACTATTAGCACTACAGAAGCTGCACTGTTCCTCTTTTCCCCAATTATTTATGCAAAATGTCACTACTCTTTACAGGAATTACACACACTTACTCCATGTTTCTATAGACTTGTGCTGTGATTATATCAATGTGCGTTTTTCCTCTGAGAAGTTTTCTTAATTTTGCACAGTGAGATTTACTTTTCACTTTACATTGGTATCTTAGTATAATGGTCATAAACACAGCACAAAACAACAGCTTCTTAGTGTAACTGCAGCTTTGGACCTGCTTTGTAAGGACTCCTCGTTTGTCCTTCATAAAAGTGATCATTGTCAGGTTGGGGGATCAGTGTCCTCAAATCAGGACAGTCCCAGCTGTCATTTTTGTGGAGACAGTTTTTTGGAATAGAGATACCTTGCTCTGTCTTAATACTGTTGTATTCCATGATGCACATTCACCACCTCTGTTCACAGAAGATGGAAGTGTGTGCAGCGTGTCTATATATATATATATATATATATATATATATATAATCCAATATTCGGCACTCTCAGCAAGAGTATTACCTTGGCCCGGTGCCACCGCACTTTTCAGTACTCACAATCTCCAGCAACAATGTGACACTCAGGCTCCGTATAAAGACTCAGACACGGTTATGTAGT
This sequence comes from Taudactylus pleione, assembly GCA_031769625.1. Lineage (NCBI taxonomy): Eukaryota > Metazoa > Chordata > Amphibia > Anura > Myobatrachidae > Taudactylus > Taudactylus pleione. The sequence goes on along the minus strand of JAUIMM010000512.1, from coordinate 89,091 downwards.
AAATGAAGACAGTTTACTACATAAATTGAAACGTTGATATTGTCACCGTGTCTGAGCCTTTATACGGAGCCTGAGTGCTGCATTGCTGCTGGAGATTATATATATATATATATATATATATATATATATATATATATATATATATATATAATTTGAGCAGTTCATATCTGCGCTCACATCATCATATAGTGCAAACAATATATCAGGGGTGCTCCTCCTCAGGTCAAAAGGCCAGATCAATCATATATTCCGATACCACACACAAAAAAGAACATGGAATGAGGGCACTCACCAAAATAGAAGATCAACTTATTTAATTAAGGCAGTAAGTTAGTAGTTCACGGTTGCTACATATGTGGAATTACCGACGTTTCGGTCCAAACAAGGGCCGTTTTCAATGTACAGTAATCCATAGGTCATAATACAGCATGGGTCCAAAAAAAGTCACAAACCAACTGAGCACATCGTATAGTACATAGTGCAGTCTCCCAGGGCCCCGTTATATAACTTACACACTCGTGACCAATAAGCCAATCAGCAATCAAGAAAATGAATAGCCAGCCACTTTCCAAGGTGTGGAGGATCAGGGCAACAAAAAGCACCGTAAAGTGCGGTGGGCGTGAGGGACCAATTAAGGTACCAGCCGTCCATACCGCATAGTGCCGACGATCCGGCGCAGCACTCTGACGCACCATCTCTGGCATGCTCAGCGTGACACGCACCTAGCATCCATGGGTGACGCGCGTCATGCCCTGTGGTTCACACACAGCTGCGCGTGCACCCTGGACGCATAACCAAGGCAGCAAGGATATTAACCTCCAAGGCAGTGAGCTGGTTAAAGCTACAGCCAATATGGCATGAGTTTAAAGCAGAAAGCGTGGCATATACAAAGAGCATGTCATATACAAAAGGACCCTGGGGTACATTGCAAAGAAGGAATATACACAATAACGTGAATAATATCAAATTACTGAAATCACAAGGCAGCAGAGCATAGGAATATAGCTACGCAGAATTAATGGCAAAAATATAATAGTGTAACTGAAAAATATAAATATGTTACAATAAATGAACAAATGATAAACTATACAACAAACAGAAAAAGAAAATAAAATGTAAGAAATAAGAAATACACTAAAGTGGTATAAGTGATAATACGAATTATGACACGAGCAAACCAATATAAATAATATAAAAAACCTCAAAGAAAACGAGCATTAGGGTAAAAACACAGACAAGTGATTGGTCTCATTTAGACCCCTTGGTGCCACAGTGTCAAGCTTACTAATCCAAAAACTCTCTCTTTGGTGGAGTCGTTTTGTACGATCACCTCCCCTAAGTAATGGTGGCACCCAATCGATAAGGCGACACCGTAACATCGACATCTGATGGTCCAAGAGGAGAAAATGCCGAGCCACCGGTTTATCAGTACTGCGTATTTGTAATGCAGTCCTGATAGAAGACCGGTGGTTGGCCATTCGTTGCCTGAATGGTCTGGTGGTCAGGTCAACATAATATAGGCTACAGGGACATGTTAAAATATAAATAACAAACTCTATTTGGCAATGTAACCTATAATTCATCTTAAGTTGTTTCCCAGTATGTGGGTGTGGGAAAGTAGGGCCTATAAGCAAACTACGGCAGGTGATACAACTCCCGCAACTCACACATCCTGGTTTTTGTTTTAGCAGCCAATCGGTCCCTTTAGATTTCCTAGGGGATAATGTTGGTCTCTACTTATTAATTAGGGGTTACATTGCCAAATGGAGTTTGTTATTTTCGGCATTTTTTCCTCTTGGACCATCAGATGTCGATATTACGGTGTCGCCTTATCGATTGGGTGCCACCATTGATTAGGGGAGGTGATCGTACTAAACGACTCCACCAAAAAATATGATTTTCGAAACTTGATGAATTGCCTAATTTCCACATCCCCATACCTAAAGTATGGGGAGAGTGGAAATGTTTGTGGCAGGACTGTAACCAGGAGTAGTGATATTACCTGCATTACTAGGTTGATGAATGGGGCTGCAAATTAAAATTTACCAAAATGTTTTTACATTTCTATGAAATTGATTATTGTTCACTTAATTTTTTGTGTTTATTGTATTATTAGTAAACTGTTATTTACATTTAGCAGTATGACAAATACACTTGACTTTGTTTCTGTGCATGCACTACAAGTTGTCAAACCCTTTTATAGGTGATTAATAACTAACAAAATATTTATTTTGCTGTTCATTTCAGGATCTCTCTATCCAACCAGCATGCGTATTAATGATGAAGGGCGTCTAGTTGTGAACTTTAAGACTGAAATTCGCTTCCGTGGACAGTTTGTTATGTCTCATCCAGGTAGGAGCGTAATACCAAGTGTATGTATTTGGTTAATAGGACAAACGGATTGATGGGGAATACATTAAGGATATAGGATTTATTTTATTAAGGTTTCAAAAGTAAAGTGACCCTGAAATATAGCCTTCTAGAAAGGGTGTTTATGACGACAAAACTTTCAATCATTGTACAGTCTCTACGACTTATAATATCCATATAATTTACAGTTACAGTTGGGAGTGCTGTATTTCATATATTTCCTTGTTAAAGGTCTTTTCTCTGCCTCAGGTACATCTTTGTCATCCATGGTCATGTCAGTCGACCATCCAGAGCTCACTTTTACATTAAGCCTTCTCCGTAGTGAGCCAAGCTTCAGGCAGCCTGTGCAGCAGTGGACTTTTGTCTCAGACTTTGCTGTAAGTATTGAGATCTTTTAAATTTGCCTATTTCAAAATGAGCCTAGTGATCAAAAACCATTTAGGACTTCACAAAGTATATTGTATGGTATTGCCCCAGTACACCTATATGGGCCGCCCATCGCCCTACATTCCTGCTTTTAAAATATGCCTCTGCAGCCTAGACATTTTATGGGAGGCAGAGAACTTGGTGCACAGTGCAAAAAATGGGGATCATTCATACACACCTGTACAAAGCAAAAGTGTTTGTTGCATGCATCAACTTGCTTTATAAATGTAGCCTGGAGAAGTCCCCAACCCAAGTACCACTGTAATGGACGGGAGGAGGGGTGCAAAGTCACAATTCTCAGTGAAAGTCATTATAACTCTGTCCTCTTTGTGGGATGTATCAATATCAGGGGACAGGGCCACAGTGACGCAGTCCACCACAGTCCCACACACTGTGGCTCCCTGCATCTCCCCTGGGGAAAGAAAACACACACATTAATAACACCACATATACCACACTATTTGCTTGTAATACAAGTTTAGTAAAATAACCATTGCTGAGTTCCATGGTTCCATCTACTGGTAATTATAGTGAACTGCAGATAGCTAGAACCTGTGTCACTTGCTCAATAGAACAGAATTATGTTCTAAGGTCGTCACCTTAGTAAATAGTAAATTAAGGGAATTCTACAACCTCAAAAAGTTTCCTATATACATTAGAAAAGAGACACACCTCTTTACAGTTTCTTCTCTGTTTTTTTTTCTAGGTTCGAGATTACTCCGGTACTTACACAGTAAAGCTTATCCCTTGTAGTGCATCCCCTAACCAAGAATATACTGTACTTCCTATATGCAACCCACGAGAGCCTATAACTTTTGACATAGATATTAGGTTTCAGCAGGTAAGACACATCTTCTATACAGTATCTGTTTATAGATAACTTGAATGCATGTTCGTGCACGTACAATAGCATATACATATCACACTCTTATTATTTTGTAGGTCAGCGATCCGGTATCAACAGAGTTCAGTCTGAACACTCAAATGTTTTTATTGTCCAAAAAAGAATTGTGGCTATCAGATGGGTCAATGGGATTTGGTGAGGGAACAGATGTTGCCTTTTCTGAAGGTGAGAACACTAGACTTCTATGAAGTAATTTAGACACAAAGAAACAGTCTGCATATAGCTGTTTTAGTTTATATTAGTACAGTTTATGTCTCATTACACCAAATCATATAACAAATATTTGTAAGGTGCTGTCTGAAATGTAAGGATGACAATTCTTTTTGACCATAAGTAATGTAACATTGCATGCTCAACATTCTATACGCAACATTCTGTGCTTAATATTCTATGCTCAACATTCTGTGCTTAATATTCTATGCTCAACATTCTGTGCTTAATATTCTATGCTAAACATTCTGTGCTTAATATTCTGTGCTCAACATTCTGTGCTTAATATTCTATGCTCAACATTCTGTGCTTAATATTCTGTGCTCAACATTCTGTGCTTAATATTCTGTGCTCAACATTCTGTGCTTAATATTCTATGCTCAACATTCTGCGCTTAATATTCTATGGTCAACATTCTGCGCTTAATATTCTATGCTCAACATTCTGCGCTTAATATTCTGTGCTCAACATTCTGTGCTTAATATTCTATGCTAAACATTCTGTGCTTAATATTCTATGCTAAACATTCTGTGCTTAATATTCTATGCTCAACATTCTGTGCTTAATATTCTATGCTAAACATTCTGTGCCTAATATTCTATGCTCAACATTCTGTGCTTAATATTCTATGCTCAACATTCTGTGCTTAATATTCTATGCTCAACATTCTGCGCTTAATATTCTGTGCTCAACATTCTGCGCTTAATATTCTGTGCTCAACATTCTGCGCTTAATATTCTATGCTCAACATTCTGCGCTTAATATTCTGTGCTCAACATTCTGCGCTTAATATTCTGTGCTCAACATTCTGCGCTTAATATTCTGTGCTCAACATTCTGTGCTTAATATTCTGTGCTCAACATTCTGTGCTTAATATTCTATGCTCAACATTCTGTGCTTAATATTCTATGCTCAACATTCTGTGCTTAATATTCTATGCTCAACATTCTGTGCTTAATATTCTTTGCGCAACATTTTATGATCAACATTCAGGGTGGGATGTACTAAGCCTCGCATCTGTGATGCGGTACATCCCACCCCTCATCAGGTACATACCGCGGTTGATTACAGCATATGTACCTAGAATATCGTAAAGGACAGCTCTCCCGAATAGAGGGATTTCTGGGTTTAACATCCAGAAGTATCTATGGCGTCCTTCTGCAGGGCCTCCAGGGGGAGATGGGAGGAATCTGATTGGATCCCTCTCGGTAGGCATCCCGAAAAGAAGCCCAAAGGCTTCTATTGGGTAACGCCACCTGAAGATGGCATTACCCATGGGTGCTTTGTACATTTGGAAAATGCAATAAAACAATTTTCTGGGCTTTTGCCTGATTTTCCTCTTTAGTACATCCCGCCCTCTGTGCTTAACATTCTATGTTCAACATTTTATGCTCATCATTTTATTATCAACATTTTATGCTTATCATTTTATTATCAACATTTTATGATCATCATTTTATTATCAACATTTTATGCTCATCATTTTATTATCAACATTCTATGCTCAACATTCTGTGCAAAGTATAAGTTCAGTGATTTGTTCCTCCTGTGAAATGTTCTATGAAAGTAATCATTGTGTGATATTTCACAACACTTTATTTCTGTAATACTATATAGCTTAAAAGAGTTACACAAATGACTATATATCAAGGGTGACATCTATGAAAAATGTTACGGTAGAACAATCATTTTTGTTCCATTTTCTAAACTCCACTAGATACTGTAAGTGACAGAATCCAACTGGTTGCTCTGGGCAACACCATTGTATTCCATTGCCCCAGACTTCAATAAGTTCCTAACAAACGTTAACATCACACCTTTTAGTGAATGTGTCCCTTAGCTCCTTTAATAGTCAGTTGATGAGTAAATATTTATGTATTTTGGATGCCTCCTGTATGTAGTATTTAATTGGTAATAATTTTTCTTTTTGGTGTCAAGGGTCTCTGATTTATGGGCGAGTCATGGTGGATCCTGTTCAAAACCTTGGAGACTCTTTCATCTGTAACATCGAGAAAGTATTTTTATGTACTGGAGCAGATGGCTATGTACCCAAATACAGTCCAGAGGACAAGGAGTTTGGATGCCTTGCAGACTCTCCAACTTTACTTTATAGATTTAAGATATTGGTATGTCAATACACTACAGTCAATGTAGTGTATCAAAGACATGTTTGTATGGAGCATATAGGACATCATCCATCATATACTGTATATGGGCTAATGTATCATGTCCTGTGACTTATAAGAATATTATCACAGAAGTTTTTCGGTACCGCATAGAGCTGAGTACTTATATGGGTCATGGTATTTCAAGGTGACTTCTAATATCCATAACATTATGAAATAGAGGGTATATTAGCCCTTATAATACACAGGTTTTCCAAATAAACGCTAAAATGATGATGTGAGAACTCACTACTTATAAGCAGATTGTACAGAAGACATATTACCACCACTTTGGTGTTATCTCTGAAAAACAATATTTTAAGTATTGTCATTTGTGCTCTCTGCTTCATGGCTCACTATGATTTATTTCTAAAATCTAGATAAAGAGCACAACTTGTGCATGTAGGGTAGAAGCACAGGCACCTAATGCATTATCATTTAGATCTGTGTAGCACCTCCAATTGGCCGCTACAAATGTACTCCCACAGAAGATGTCACCATATTGTTGTCATAACTACCGGTGCAGTTCTGCAAAAGTAAACACAGAGGGGCTGATCCTGAGTCAGACGCAGACGCTAATGCCGTGGCCGAGATGCTCACAACTGAAACGCCCACTTGCAGCGTCTCCAGAGAGTGCATTTTCGTCTCTGTGCGTCTGATTTTATACTGCGTCTCTGAGCGCTAACAAACGGGACACATGCGCTGTGCGACTGGGACAAATGCACATACTTTAAACATTGGCCAACATAATTGATATTTAATGCCGACGGCTGAATAGCTGCCGGATCAAATACCGGCAGCGGAACCAATAGCCATTGGTCAATGTCAGAAATCAATCTAGTTCCTATTTACTAACAGCAACTTGCAGGATGTAGAAAAGTATCCCTCCTAACCACTCCTCTTTTCAATGGACACAAATTCCAGCCAAATAGTCCCTTATTTGGATCTGATATTTACAATATATGGGGTTGGGACTGATTTATAGAATCTTAATTTGTTGTAATTACATAGCATCTATTGTGGATACTGCTTAATTTCCTTTACTTAGCTGTGTGGCGACTATAGCTGTGGTGCACATTTATGGTCATTTATTATACCATGATGCAGTCTGCCAGAGCAGGTCTATAGCCACATAAAATACTTCTTGCTTTATCATTTTGGTAGGTTCTGATGACCAAATATACAACTTTTAGCAGCTAGTGAAAAGATGATGTGGTCAGGGCTCATTTAAAAAGTGTAAGATAAAATAGAGCCTCTATTGGAAAACTTGGCAGGCTGCTATATGACTTGCTACAGGGTTAAATAGAAGCTATAACTACTGAAATCAGTGCTAAATATTTTTATAACTATTTACATTGCGTTAGTTTGTACAGCTATGTATTTTACAGTAATAATAGTCGTTACCTGGCTAAATAAATATAATGTTCCTACGTTTTATTTCGTTATAGGACAAGGCACAGCCAGAAACTCAGGCTAGAATGTTTGGAAATGTTGCATTTGATGCTAAATTAGTCGCTGACAACCCAGAAGCTTTGCCCTTGGTAAAACAGCCAGGATCAGATGGCTTCAGCCTCTCATCAGATGCTCTGTTTCAGGTAAGTCTAGCAGGAAAGAACTATTACAAATTCTTAATTGTTTGCTGCAGCAATATATGAATAAAGTTGCAATAAATTGCTGGTCATTGCCATGTAAATAATGATATTACTGTAACGGGTTGGGTATGAAATACCGACAGCTTAAAATCTTAAAATCCCAACCCTGGAAGCCCGACACATCATAATCACGATGCCGGCTGGTAAGTGTATTTAACCCTCTTCTCCCCCCCCCCTCCCGATCCCCCTTGGGGGTGCCTAACCCCAAGACTCGGAGGGGGTGCCTAACCCTAAGTCCCCCCCGTGGTACCTAACCCTAACCCCCCCTCCCTGCACCCTATACCTAACCCTCCCGGGCGGGTGCCTGACCCTAACCTCCCCCCGGAGGTGCCTAACACCCCCTTTGTCACGACCAGGGTTCCTCGGCATGGCAGTCGGCGGGTGATACCTGTGAGGACGCTATGGCGAGGGGCGTCTGGAGGTGGCGCTGGTGCCTGGTGTGGTGCATTGGCTGTGCGTAGCCCTGTGCGGGCATACTGTCACTCTGGTCTAGTTAGGCCTGGTGGAGCTTCCGTTCCGCTCTGGCATGGGTGTCGCCATCTTGCCTCCGGTCATGTGACCTAGTCGCCCTATCCTGGTGTCACATACTCCTCTCTGACCAGTCACGGCTGTGCACTGGGGATTTAAGGGAGTTCAGAGCTCCCTTACATTGCCAGTACAACGTGTTTCTCAGCGTGAGCTTAGAGAGAGTTCCTGAGCTCATTCATCTGCCTGTTGGATCTCTGCTTAAGCCTGCTTCATCTAACCTGCTCCTTACCCTGCTGGATTCTCCTGCCTCCTCCAATTACCTCTCCCATTGCCTGAGTACCTGTGTCAGCTGTTACCCTGCACCTTGCCTCCACTTGCATTTCCTCTGGACATTATTTCTTCAGCCTGCAAATTCCCTTCAGCCTCACAAAACCTGCATCCTGGACTGTTCCTGCCTGTCACTATCTGGACATTCTCCCATTAGCTTCACTACAGTTCTCAAGTGCACTTCAGTGCTATACCTGGACTTTTTCTTTTGCCATTTCCATGTCTACTAAGCCACTCATTAAAAGTTCCACATTTTCATTTAAATCTGCTTCTGTGTCTCCTCCTATCACCACCCCGGGCCCACAACAAAACCAGAACCTGACACCCTTCCCCTAGCCTAAACCTAACCCTCCTACCGCATCTAACAAGTTGCGATGCCCGACTAATCTACGTTTGGAATACCAGGTGTCGAGTTTAGCATGGGGCTAATGATATGTGTCAGTATTTAGATGCCGATCTTTAGTCCCATGCCAGGCTTTCAGTGTCGAGATTCTATCGGTCTACATTTCGACCGCTGGCCTTCTGACTATAACCCACTGTAACAGATGTTTTTGTTTGCATTAATTGAAGAAATCCTTGTATAAAAAAGCTGTGGGGCTTTAACTCCGGAGATTAGCATCTAACTGTTTAGTTGTGTAATAGGCAGAAAACTAGGAATATTATGGCGCTGATTCAGAGTCACATGCATGTCCACTTGTGGACGGATCTTGTGATATTGCGCATGCATCCGAGCTGAGCATACTATGAGCAACTACGAGTTATTCAAGGTCATCCGCATTTCCACTTACAGCTGACTGTGTGTGACTGGGCTGCAACGGGGCATTTGCACGTAGGCTAAGTGGTTTCACTGCATGTCAAGGGGCGTATAGACGGATTTGCACGCTAAGGATGATGCTAATGTACGCTGATGGTGATGGTGGCTACTTTCACAAGCGCATAGATTGGATAGGAGCAGCCACGTAGATGCAGCCAGCTCTTAATACACTTGACATTTATTTCCAGACATGCAATGCGGACACATTTGCACCTGATTTGTGCGCAATTATGAATCAGGCCCTGAGTTCAACTACTTGTTAATTATTCCTCACATTAAGACAATACTTATGTTGTTAATCTGCTGTCCTCCAATAAATCAAATGGTAAACTTAGGCCCTGATTCAGAGCCGCTCGCCCTGACCAGAGCGCTCGCTCTGAATCAGGGCCCTCCTCCATTAAAATGGAGCGTCCTCCATGGTGTAAAGCAACACTTTTTTGTTCTTTTGAGATTCCTCATATTTCCTCTTATTTTATATTGAAGCGTTTATCAACTCCACAAGAGATTATTGGGTAAGCCTAAAAAACAGCTAGTAGGGTGAAAATGACCATAGGTTTAATGACAAATCTGGGGTAAATTTACTAAAGGTCGATTTTATTAAATTTGGATCGATTTTAGGGTCTGATTCAGACCCGTTCGCAAGGTTGCATTCGCACGTAGCCTGCCGATGTTTGCAATCTGCGCATGCGTACAAGACGCCATGCGCGTGCACGAACTAGTCCATGCGACCAGGAAGCGTTCGCGCCCTGTACACAGATGCACCGCAAGCATGAGTGACAGGACGTGCCATTTGTGGGTGGTGACGGGGTGGTCATGGTAACGGGGTGTGGTAGTGAGAACACAAGCGTGTCTGTGCATTGGAACACCATTTCAGGGGCTTGCATAGTTAAGACGCATCGTCAGCGTACACGTCACATGGCTGATTTACACACAGCAGCACTTGCAGTTCTTGCGGTAGGGTATGGTCAGCCACAAATTGTGTGTATGAATCCGATGTTACCGATTGTTTAATACACTTCCTGGAGACGACGTATGTCACTAAGGGAATGTGGGCGTCTTGTGTCAGGCTGGTGGGCATATAAATACATATTATGCTTGCTTATGTCTTGCTAGCGATCGCGGGATTTGCATACTTCGGCTGCTGACAGCTGCGTGTGAACGCATCCTAGCGAACAGGTCTGAATCAGGCCCTTAAATCGATCTAAATCAATGTTGTGTTTTAGTGGCTAAATCGCACATTAACTTTTAAAAATCAGTGTTAGAAAATTGTCTGTTAGCAAATGTGCGATTTAGCCCTGAAACACAACATCGATTAAGATCAATCTAAAATCGCCCTCTAGTGAATTTACCCTCTATGAATAACACTGATATGAAATGTTAAATTTAGGAATTTGTATTCAACTTGTAAGGTCTGATTCAGTGCCTCTAGAAACATAGAATTTGACGGCAGATAAAAACCACTTGGCCCATCTAGTCTGCCCCATTTTTAAACATATTATTACCTCTACCCTTATTGATCCTTACTTCTTCTGAATTATATCCTTATGTCTATCCCATGCATGTTTAAATAGCTCTACTGTCTTAGCCTCTACCACCTCTGATGGGAGGATATTCCACTTGTCCACTACCCTTTCTGTGAAGTAATTTTTCCTCAAATTTCCCCTGAACCTACCACCCTCCAGTTTCAGAACATGTCCTTTTGTTATAATACTTTTCTTTCTTTGAAGAATGTATCCTTTCTTTACCTTGATAAAACCTTTTATATATTTGAACGTTTCTATCCCCCCTTTCCCTTCTCTGCTCCAAACTATGCATATTTAGATCTTTTAGTCTTTCCTGGTATGTTTTGTGGTGTAGACCTTGCACCATTTTAGTTGCCCTTCTTTATACAGTCTCTAATGTATTAATATCTTTCTGGAGATATGGCCTCCAGAACTGAACACAGTATTCGAGATGAGGACGTACCAATGACCTATACCAGTGTTGGCTAACCTTGACACTCCAGCTGTTATGGAACTACATAACCCAGCATGCACTGCTACAGTTTTGCTATTAGGGCATGCTAAAACTGTGGCAGGGCATGCTGGGATATATAGTTCCACAACAGCTGGAGTGTCAAGGTTAGCCAACACTGACCTATACAGTGGTATTATCACTTCTTTCTTTATGCTACTGATTCCTCTCCCTATGCAACCAAGCATCCGACTTGCCTTCCTCATTGCTTTGTTACAATGTTTGCTTGGCTTTAAGTCGCCTGAAATAGTGACTCCTAGATCCCTTTCCTCTTCAGTAGTTTCCAGTATAGTGCCATTAATACTATATTTAGCCTTTGGATTTTTGAGACCCAAGTGCATGATCTTGCATTTTTTGGCATTAAACTGTAGTTGCCATGTTCTTGACCATTCCTCTAGTCTACCTAGATCATCAATCATTTGTCTTACCCCACCTGGTGTGTCTACCCTGTTGCATACCTTTGTGTAATCTGCAATAAGGCATAGTTTCCGTTCAATACCATTTGCGATGTCACAAATAAAGATATTAAAAAGCACTGGTCCAAGTACAGATCCCTGAGGTACTCCACTGGTAACATTTCCCTCTTGAGACTGCACTTCGTTTACTACAACTCTATGTTTCCTATCCTGCAGCCATGATCTTATCCATTCAACTATCTTTGTATCCAATCCCATGCTTTCCAGTTTATTTAACAGTCTGCAATGTGGAAGTGTCAAAAGCCTTGCTAAAGTCTAGATAAGCTATATCGATGCCCCCCCTTTATCTATTTCCTTAGTCACCCAGTCAAAAAAATCAATAAGATTTGTTTGACATGATCTCCCCCCAGTAAATCCATTCTGTTTGGGATCCTGGAAATTGTTGGATTTGAGATAATCTACTACTCTTTCTTTTAAGAGTGTTTCCATCAATTTCCCTACTACTGATGTAAGGCTCACTGGTCGGTAGTTGCTTGCCTCTTCCTTGCTTCCACTTTTGTGCAGTGGGACAACGTTTGCTTTTTCCAGTCCTCTGGAATTACTCCTGTAGCTAGTGACTGGTTGAATAATTCTGTTAATGGTGTTACCAGCACCCTTTTAAGCTCATTTAGTATCCTTGGATGTATCCCATCAGGCCCCATTGATTTATTTACTATAGCTTAGTCTCACAATGTTGAGCTTGCCTATCATTTCTGTGTTCATCACTATGGGGCATATCCAATTGGGCACGAGGTTTAGAGAGTCAAAAATCTTGCGCCCCTCGCACCCAATTTAGAAATACCACGGGTATGCGCACTCCCGATACCCGCGGTATTCAATTTCCAAAATACTGGTCGTGGGATTTTCAGTTCTGAAAACCCACGGCGTGTATTTTTTGCAGAAAAAAACCCCCACCTCTTACCTTACCGGGGGTCTCCAGTAGTCTCTGCGGTTCCCTCCCCTCTCTCTTCTTACTGGAGAGGGGGCTGCTGGGAGTCCCAGGGGCTGGTGGGAGGAGCAAGGGCTGCTGAGAGATGCATTTCTCCCAGTGCCCATTACGGGGGGGCCACAGTGACACCGGCACACACATGCACGCACACACTCATGCACGCACACACTCATACACACTTATATACACCACACACTACCACCTGCTGTAGAAGAGCCGGCTCCCGACGCAGGATGAAGAAGACAGCACTGCCGAAGGTAAGTAATTAAGGACTAATTAAGCTAATTGGGTACTTCCAATTGCTTAATTAGTCCTCAGGGAGTGTGCCGCGGGAGTGTCAGAGCAAGTCCCGGTGATTTTTCCTGAAATCATCGATTTTAGGAAAAATCACGCTTGCTCAGGAGGTGCGCCAAAAAAATACCTCCCAGCGCGTGTTTTAAAACATAACACGCACCTAATAGAATAGCAAAAAACCCGCACCTGCAGGAAAAACCTCACAGGGGCAGGTTTTTTGCTTTTCTCGCAGCCTATTGAATATGCCCCTATGTTTTAGGTTTCCACCAGTCAAGATAGTAGGTAGGTAACAATAAAATGATGCACAATTTCAAAGATTAAATATCATTTTCCCTCTCTAATTCTTTACACTTAGGTGGCTGCAGGTCGTGAATGGTTTATTCATACCATCTATACAGTCCGCTCTAAAGAAAACGCCAATAGAGGCATTGGAAAACGTAGTGTGGATTACCACCATGCTCTGAGTAGTTCTGCAGGAAATAGTGATCAATTATATTTGAAGAGAAACCGGAGAGCAAATGAAGAGGATTCAGCCCTCACACAAGACATAGGCACAGATAAGAACAGAGGAACAAATATCCAGCACATTACTCTTACACACTCCCGTAGAGTCTCTGGCAAGGATACACTCTCTGGAAGTGGGCAGCTTGATAAACCAGCCTTGGAAATTACTGGTCAGGATCCGCAGGGCACTTTGGTGCCGGTCATTGGAGGAACAGTTGCTTTGCTGCTCCTGATTTCCACAACCGTTATTATCGTTGTGCTTTTAAAACATCGAGGATGCTCACAGTCAGATAAAAAGTCTGCATCCGACAGTCACTGTAATAGCCATGAAACTGTAACTACTCAAAATAGCAGCAGTGACAGTTCTGAGGTGTAGAAGAACAGACATGGCTTTTACATACCCTCACGTTTCTTGGTGCTAATACATTTTGATATTATAAAGTCCCTTCAGTACAGCTGCTTTCTCTTACATGTACTAACTTATTTTGAAGCATCAACAGTTATGCAGTGGCTATTGATGAGTGTTGTATAGAACTTTTTGGGGTATTGATCAACCATATTAAAGGGCTTTCATGTCTGAGCAAAACCCTGCAGCTTGTGCCAGCAAGCCACCAGCAGCAACATCCTTCTTATTTTTGGACTTTGTGACAATGATTCTACAGTGGAACAAGTGCATGTCTAGCAGAATTACAAGGTTATGTCAGCTGTATAATGAAAACAAGTAAAATGCGTGCAGCTGGTCACATGACTGAAATGCGTGCAGCTGGTCACATGACTGAAATGCTTGCCGGGAGTACTTCACCCTCTGTTTTAAAGGGTTGTTTACTGCTTAGTTTTGTTCTGTCTACTGTGACAAAATGCAATCATGAAGAAATACAATACATTTAATAAGAACACTGCTTTCAAATGCTTCAGTACAGATTGTGCCTTAAAGCTTGTATGAAGGGATTACAGTACTGTGTATTTTATCCAGTCTTTGCTATTTTTGTTACTGTTACGTGTAACTTTTCTTGTACGTGTTCTGTTTTATTTACTGTTGTTGCCTGAAGTCCTGAACACTTAGGAACAATGGGGAAGAAAAATTGAAATGACTGCATTTTAAATTGTGTTTAGAGAATAAATGCTGCTTTCTGTTTCCCATTTTCAGAAATCTAATGGGCTAGGTCTCCTGTGAGGTGGGAACCTTGTCACACGTGACACCATTAAGTAGGCTCCCCTTCCTTCCCCTTATATGCCTCTCTTTGCCTACCCTAGTGCTCCTGTCAGTCACTCTGGAGTAATTCATGTAGAATGAGTACAAGTCTCTGAAAGAGAGGATTGGACTGGAGAGAGAGAGAGAGGGTGTTCCTCATCTCCCTACCTTCCTCCTCTTATTGTGTCAGTCACCCCATTCGCTCCTGCAGTGAGAGGCCAGTGACCAGAGATACAGGTTGTCAGTATACAAGTGCCGCTATGGATTGTAGAGGGTCAGTGCCCCTGAGAAATCCTGCTCACTTCCACTTTCTTTATGTATCTCAAAATACATGCATACATGATACATGTGCATACATACAAAGGTGCTGCTCATACAGTACCTCATTCCCCCTCTGTCTTCGAGAGTCCCCTCACCAGTTACAAGCAAGCATTCTGCCTATTAAGCCTACAAGAATGACAGCTTTGCAATAGACCTGCCTGACTGTGGCTTTATGAAGCTCACGTAGTACGGAGAAGGCAAAACCTGCATTAAGAGGCCAGTACGGATTCATGTAAAGGGGAGAGAGCCAAAGTATGTCATATACATTATACACCAACAATGTCAATAGCTGAAATTTATGTATAGATACAGTATATTCCCTGTTGTGCACATTGATGGCTCTTTGCATGTGATGTGTGCGGTTATTGTGGAACATACATCAACACAAAGCATGACATACCCATGACCTGCTCCTTTATTATTTGTTTCTTACTTCTCACAAAATACTATTTATGTTTCATATAAATTCTAAAACTGAGGCAACATTGTGTTTAATTTGAGTGACATTTTTATTTGTTTTTGTTTTCTTTTAGATTTTGGTTTATGATCACATATTTATGAACAGTTTGCATTTTGTGCCTCAAGTTTTTTTTTTGAGGTTGATGGAAGAAAACCCTAGCTAAACATATATCTTGTGCTGAGGAACAGAATACTGTCCCTGCCCCCACCCTTCCCACGATTTGGCCATTATTATGTATATATTTTGTGCATTGTAGCAGGTGACCAATATTTATCTAGTAAAACATACTCAACACATTCTCATTATTATTCCTAATAATAATCTTGTTGTAAACATATAGAGTATTCAATTCCATGTTTGTCTTTTGTTAATTACAATCTTTATCTCTTAAAGTAAATAGAAATTAGAAACCATTACTCAAACAAAGCAATATATGCAATTTAGTTTTATTTACTTGAAGCACAATTCTTTTATTAAAGAGACAATGCATACCTCTCACTTGAAAATGCATATTTATGTAAATTAATTATGTCTTAAAAAACAATTAAATACATTTTGTATGACTTATTTATTTGGTTTAAAACTGTTATTGGAGGATAAAGGAGGTGCACCTGTTATTAGAGCAGCGGCCTATGACATGGAGGAACACCAGGCATATTCTTTACTGTGAAGCTGCTAGCTACTGCTCCTCCATACTGGTAATGTGCTCGGAATGCGTAACCATCCCAAAAGAGAAGAGTAGCCCCCTTTCCCCCTGTACTCAGAAGGTAAGAAGCAGGGAGGGTGATGAACTCCTGCCTATGTAATCAGCCTTCATCTCTCTTCTGTATTTAACACTGTTGACTATTCTATCCCAATATTTTAAACCCGGTTTTTAGAATTTTACTGTAGATGCTGCATAAATCTATTCCTATATCTACTGTGGAGCCCAGTATTTGTTTATCTTACATTCACTGTCTGCAAATCTTATATACTGGGTCCTGTATTTTTCTCCTTGCATGCTGACTTAATTAATTTATTATATTGCAATTGCAGCACACAAACTGGAATACATGATTCTGAATCATAAGATGACTAATGATTGTTCAATAAGAACTCAGAAGTAACTTTCATTGGCCCTATTGATCGAATTGTAAAGCGCAATGGAATATGCTTGTCACAAAACGCGCTATACACTGCAGCCGCCGGGTCACTTATCTGGATCCCCACTCCATGATCCGACTCTGTGACAGTCTCCCTCCAGCTGCAGCTTCTTTTCACCTCCTGCAGTCTCCCCATTTCCCATATGCAGCATTCCTTTCAGTGCTGGGCGCAGCCATGATAGTCTGCATCAGGTGACTGTCCATCCACCAACAAGAGACCAGTTTTCTGTCACTTGATTCCTGAAGCCAATCTCTGCTCTACCAGGGGTATATAAGGATTCTCCATGCACACAGCACTTGCCAGTGCAATGTTGTCCTCAGCCTAGCTGTGTGTTCCATTGGTGAGATACAGCAGATTATTTCTATTGATCTCCTGTGCAGATTTCCACTTTGCTGCACCACTGGCTTCTGCACTCCAGTTCCAGCCCAATGATCCTGCACCTGCACCAATAACTAGTACTATCGGTTCCAGTCCAATACCTGATTCCATCAGTTCCAGTCCGATATCCTATATCATCGATTCCAATCCAATCACCAGCACCATTGGTTCCAGTCCGATATCCTGTATCATAGGTTCCAATCCGATAACCAGCACCATCGATTCCAGTAAGATATCTTGTATCATCGGTTTTAATCCGATAACCAGCACCATAGATTCCAGTCCAATACCTAATTCCATCGGTTCCAGTCCTATACCTGACTTCGTCGGTTCCGATCTGGTCCCATTCCGTTGATCCAGCAATCCGGTTCCATTCCAGCTATCCAGCATCTGGCCCCATTCCGGTGCTCCAGTATTCAGATCCAGAGATATTATGAGCTTCTCTACATCTGTGTGCCTCAAACACATATCACCTGTTTCTGTTAAGGCTCCGGCTGTTCCACAAGTGCCTTCAGTCGCCAGTAGCCACATCTTGCTTTCCAGCACACACCAGTGCATCTCATACACTTCACGTTCCTGTCCCAGTCCATAAGCTGAAACAACTTAAGAGCATTCAGTAGCCCCAGACTCCATTCCAGCCCGAGACTCAAATCTGGTTCCATAAACAAATTCAAGCAGAAGCGCGACAATGCTTTTGTTAAAAGAGTGTTAACAAATTAACTTTTTCTTCATCTGATCAAATATAGCACTGTGACAAAAAAGCTAACTGTTTTCATTGAAATATTGCTAAATTCTATTTCTACATGAACATCCCTAAATTCTTCATGTGCTCCTAACATTTTTTTTACCCTTTAACGGCAGCAAACATTAAATTTTTGTGTACCAACTTCTAGTCAATCTACAATCCATCCTGAAATCAGATTTTTACCACCTCAGTTTAGTTACATTGATTTCATTCCTCTCCCATCAGCCACCATATCACTTATAAATGAATTATCCTCATAATCTCCTTTGTTCTTTTCAAACCGTTCTCCTACTGACATCATTTGTTCACTAGCAACTGACATCATTTGTTCACTAGGTTCACTTAAAACCTTCTCTGTGACAGCTCCTTACCTCTGGAAATCCTATTCTGATCCAAAACTATGAATAACATAGATAAATTAAAATTGTGTGGTGCAGGTAGCCAAATTGCTGCCATGTTTACAGTCTCCTAATGATTACATAATACAAAAATATCCTCCCAAAATATTCTGTTACCATTTGTTCAAAACTTTACATCTTCATCTGCTTTTCATATACTGTAGTATACAAGTTTTAAAAAGAAAATGACATGAAATACAAATGCCCTACGCAAATGTTTTTCCTGTCCTGTAACTCCATGCATCACTAAATGTGCCTGAGACCAGGTAAAGACATTGAGACATTTAACCAGAGATGGACTACTGGGCCTGATTCAGACCCGCTCGCGAGCACTATACGCTCGCAAGCGGGTTGATGGTGGCTCAGTCGTGCGCATGCGTGAGACCCAGATAGCGACGGTCAATCCGTCGCTCCGGGTCTCATACCAAAGGGGCGTGCTGTCAATGTTGAGTGGCAGCACGCCCCCTTTGGTGGGCAGGCCGGGGGCGTGGCTGCCCAGACAGGCGTTCCCATAGGAACGTCTACCGTCTGGGGCCGGCCCCACTGACATCACAAGTGATATCAGTGGGAGTGCTTTCGGCTCTGTTTGAGCCAAAAGCACTCTAGGGCTTGCAGCAACGAGACCCTACCGCAAGGGTCTCGTCGCAAGCCCGATGGTCGCGATGGTCTTTACCATCGTGACCATCTTCCTGGCCGCTCGCTATAGCTGTGGGTGGTCACCCACAGCTATGCGAGCGACCAGGAGGCCGCTCTGAAAAACAAGAAGGACGGCCCTGATTCAGAGCAAGCGCTCTGTCAGAGCGTCCGGCTCTGAATCAGGTCCACTGTATGTGCAGAATGCTCAAGGGCAGGATGGTCTCTGCACCTTATTCTTACATATCTGCTCATAGTAAATTGTAAACCACACTAATTATTGTACTGTGAATACCGGATATCTACTGTATACTGTATGTTCAGTCCCCATATTTTGCTCCTCATGCAATTTGCAGTACGCAGAAGTCAAAAAAGGGAAGAGCTGCACTGATGATACTGAGTCTTCATTTGTTTGCATCAGAACAATGATTCTGTAGCATCCCTTAGCTGCTGTTTAATCAAAATGATCCTGGCCATACCTTCCAACTGTCCCACAGAGGGTTGGGAGGTCACTTTCTTTCACTTTCTGCAGAGCCACTTCGATTGGATGCCCACACAATTTCTATCCATGCCCTCCTGCCCCGATATCCCTCAAATTCTTTACTTACTATCCTATCCAATTCTCACCTCTTGGCTAGCTCCTCATGGCTCCCCTCTGCTGACAGCATCATGCAGCCATTACATACACAGTGCTTATGGGAGTCAGAGCACCTGCTTGCATCATGCTAGGGAACATGAGCCACCAGGTCAGGTAAGTGCTGGGCCCTTGATGAAGTGTACCCATGTGGGGTGAATAATGGGCAGTGGCAGCACCTGTATAGCGACCCAGGTAACATCAGTATTTCTACACTTCTGGCAGCCCTGGCAGTTAGCATCTGGTCTGCTGACAATAAGGTGTGTCTGGGCACACCCTGTGCGCAGGTTATGGTATAAAAGATAGGGTATGCGGTCGGGATGCTGATGCTTACATTACCATCGCCAGAATACCAACGCTGGTCAGAATCCCGGCACCGGCATCCCGACCGCCGGGATGCTGAAGGTAACTAACGGGGTTGGGGGGAGGGTTAGGGGTTCGGCACTAGGGGGAGGGTTAGGCACTAAGAGGGAGGGTGCGGGGATGGGGAGGTCAGTTTCAGGCACTAGGGGGGAAGGTTAGCATTAGGCACCGAAGAGGGAGGCTAAGGGTAGGGAGAGGGTTAGCATACTAACCAACAAGTATCAGTATGTTTACCCTGTCAGGATCCTGGCATCAGGATTCTGACCACCAGGATCCCGACTGTCGGTATTTCATACCTATTCCAAAAGATAGACAGTAAAAAGGTTGAAAGTGTCTCTAGATAAACACCAGATGTTAGACAGTCAACAGGGACAAAAGGTCGACATGGAAGACGTTCGACAGGTACAAATGGTCTAAAGTTTGGACCTTTTTTTTTCTAACCATAATCTTCATCATAACTCTCCCCTTGGTGCCTAGCCCTAACCCACCCTCTTGGTGCCTAACCCTCCATCCTAGTGTCTAACCATCCAGGTAAGTGCCTGACCCTTAAAAAATAAAATGTCCATTAACCATTTGTGTGTTGACCTTTTGTACCTGTCGACCTTCTGTCCCTGTCGATCTATAGACTATCAAACATCTGGTGTCTAGACACTGTCGACCTTTTTACTGTCTATCTAAAGTCCGGATAACCTGTGCGCACACTTATACTCAGCAAAGAACCCTTACCTAATTGCTGGAAAGTTAAGTGTGGCCCTCCATTAAAAGTCATTTTCATAATATGACACTCCAAGAAAATAGTTTGGACGCCCTTGCTCTAAATGATTATGTAATGTCTCTAGTAAAGCTTATCGATTTACAAAATTATCTCAGATCCTTCAGATACAAGTTATTTACTTTACCCACTTAAACTGATGGATTAGAATACTGCTATACTTCCCCAAAATTAATATCTTTGAATAATCCAAAAACAATACTAGAGTTACAATTAGCTTTTTTTTATTAATATTGTTTCCCTTACTAGTCGTTTTGGTTCAGATACTTTTGTGTCTTCTAGGATATTCAGATCATTTTTTTTCCTAGTCTAAAGAAACTGGGCACACACTGACAGATACACGGCCAAATTAAGGCCCACATGGGCCTGGAGCTGAAAATGTTCAAGGGCCTATACTGAGAGGGAAAGAGCTGTGAACTGTGCTGTGTGGCTGTGGTCAGAGTCACCTGGGTGTATACACCCCCTAAACTATGACCACAATGTCTCCCTAACCACATAGAAATAGAAAAATTGCATAATTGTTTTTTTTTTTGGGGGGGGGGGGGGGGGGGACTAGAAATACTATTTAAATACTTACAATTTATGGCCAGTTAGGCAGCTGGTAATCATTCTGTCATGTTGATGGGCCTATTTTTATGTGGATGCCTGGAGCTGTAGCACCCTCCGCCCCATTGTTAATCTGGCCCTGGACAGATATATTGGCTGATCAATTGATCGGCCAATATATCTGCTACCCATCGGCCAGTGTGTACCCGCGATATGTCTATGAACTACGTCATTCACAGACATATTGCATTGTCTGTGCTGCACAGCCGATGGACAGATATGGCTACAGATATATTTGTCCATCAGCAAGTGCAGACCGCCCCTTCTCATGCAGCAGCAGCCTCTGGGAGGGGGGACATGCCCCCGACCCACCAGGACCCGCCCCCTTCTACACACTGAACACAGGTGATTGTTGTATGCAGATATACTGTATCTGTTTAGCGTGTACCCAGCATGTTGGATAATATATAGCCCCTAATAAAGCTTTAAGAGAAAACTGGCTGTTTTGATGCTAGTTTCTAGAGAATTTTGTTTTTGTTTTGTAGTATCCCAGATTTTGATCTGTCAGTCTGCTTAAAAAGGAATACAAACATGGACAAAATTGTTGGTACTTTTCTACGAAATAAGAACCCATATTTTTCTCTGAAATAACTTGAAACTGAAAAAATAATTGCCATCCATCATTGATTATTCCACATTTAATAGAAATCAAACTTTTCAATTTGATTTTTGATTCAACATATTTTAAATAAGCAAATGAAAATAACATGGACAAAAATGATGGGACCCGTAACCTAATATTTTGTTGCACAAGTTTTAGAGATAATCAAGAGATTCTGTACTTCTGCACAGGTCGTTTGGCCCCCTTTTCCTGAGCAAACTGCTCCAGCTGTCATGGAGGTGACATCCTATCCAAACTGATACACAAATTTATAAGTTGGACCATTTGGTGCTGCAACCCTATAAACAGCCTGCCAGCCGGATAAAGGCATTTTTCCTGCTGCAGGGAGGCATCAAATGTTGCGGAGTCTGCTTGGGCTAGCTCTATCAGCTTTTTCAATTGTTTTTTTCTTTTTTGGTCAAGGGGGCGCAGTGGGGTCCTTTTCCCAGCTATTTCCAAGACAGTTTATAGGTCACTATCTAGCCATCATTGGTTGGCAAGGAACCTGTGGAATCAATTGTAACCACTCACAAGAAGCCAGATTGGGAAAGCAGCTTTATCTTTTCTGTACAGGATCTTCTTAAAGCTTTCATTCTAAAATATTTAAATGTCCCAACTACTTTGCGTAAGAATTACTATTTGCTGACACTTAAGCCTTGGGATGAAACCGCATCCGATGCTTCGTCCAAGTAGGTGGGTGGTATACAGTCCGACTTGGTTATAGAGGCTTCTTCTCAATTTGAGGTTGAGTCCTCAGGTCCACTTTGTGTCCTGTCAGTGCTGTTCACCAGGCAATGGAAATTCTGGAATCAGTGGTTCAAGATGCATCTCAATTTAAGCATCAATTTTATTTTCCCATTCTCCATGATCTGATTACCCAGACATGGGCACAGCTCAAGGCCGAAACTAGGATTTCTGTTACCCGAGGCAAGGCACTAATTTGGTACTCCCCTCTTGTTTTGATATTATTGATTATCTTACTGCCCCCCGAACCCCTTTTCTATATTTATTATAACTTTACCTGCCCATTAATAACGGCACAGAAAAACCCTCTCACCTCACAGCCCCCTCACACCACACCTCTTTACACCACAGTTCCCTCCCTGCACAGCCCCTCTCCTCTGCCCGCCACCTTACCTGGCGGCTCCTGCACAGCGGGGGACTGGTGGTGGCGGCACCGTGAAGCTCTAAGCTTAACGGACAGGCTGGCACTGGCTGCCCGCCCCAGCACCGCAGGCGTCCTTACAGCTCCTCGGTGCAGGCCAGGGTACTGTGTGAATGGACTGGGAGAGACATCATGATATCTCTCCCAGTCCCAAGAGACACTGCAGGGGGAGGGGGCGGTCCAAAAGGGGCAGGCAGCAAGCTGTCTGCTGCAATGTGCAATGCTAGCATTTCGTTCAGTAGAGAAGGAGCCGGGCGCACCGCTACTGTCAATTAAGACACCTGACCGAACATCAGCGCTCCCTACAACCAGAACGTGACCCCCAAGGCCCCCCCCCTATTTGCACCCCTGCTCACCTGGACTGTAAGTTCTTGGAGCCTGCAGATTTATGGCTAATTTTCCCTTCCCCAGAGAGGGTATGGCTAAGTGGGATTCTCCTCTGCTTATGGATGCATCCAAGGTTATCCAATGCCACAACTGTTCCAATTCCTGGTGCTGCATCTCATAAAGATAGTGCTGATAAGTGAGTGGGTAGCATTCTTGTCACTACATGGCTTATGCATTGTTGATTAAGGCTCTAGGTAAGTGGATGCTTGACCTGTCAGAAGGTTTCACATAGGGAAGAGAAGAGAGAAAGACTCTTTGTTGGTGGACTATTTTTATTAAATCTATCTGTCCGATCTCACACACACTGGTCTCGGGGGATTGTATAATGATAACATTTCTCTTGACAGTTTCTATAAACATATGTGGTATATAACCTTGTTTTACTTTCAGACACTTATGTTGGGTACAGACTGGCAGATATATTGGCCAATATATCGGGTGCCCGTCGACCAGTGTGTACCAGCGATTTGTCTGTGAACGACGTTGTGGAGATAGCATAGCATTTAATCTCACATGTCATTTCCACACATCCATTGATTGAAGAGTATATGGTATTCAGACACCACTGAGGAGGTATAATACAATTTTTAAAAATAGATATATATGAGAGACTCAATTATCCTCAGTGTAACATGTGTTATTGTCAATAGTAACCACATATAGGAAACAACATTTGTATACAATAGCAAATATGGAAATGCAAAAACGTGTTTAGACATAAATATCTCTCCCACTACACCTGCCTCGTTGTCAATGGTACCAGCATATAACAGACATAGGGCCTGATTCAGACCCGCTGGCGAGCGCACAGCGCTCGCCAGCGGGTCGATGGTCCGCCACTGCGCATGCGCGAGACCCGGCTAGCGACAGGCGCTCCGTCGCTACGGGTCTCGCACCAAAGCAGGGCAGCTGCCGTTTGGGGGCGGCCCCACTGACATCAGGAGTGATGTCAGTGGTGAACTTCCGGGTCTATTAGAGTCGAAAGCTCTCTGGGGCTTGCGGGAACGAGACCCTACCACAAGGGTCTCGTCGCAAGCCTCGATGGTCATGACCATCGCGACCATCACCTGGCCGCTCGCTAAAGCTGTGAGTGGTCACCCACAGCAAAGCGAGCGGCCAGGAGGACGTCTTTAAAAAAAAACAGGGATGCCCTGATTCAGAGCGAGCGCTCTTAAAGAGCATCCGGCTCTGAATCAGGCCCAAAGGGCGGTATCCAATTATCCCTGAACATTGTTGGGGTATTAATGGATCACTGCGATCGAATAGAACGCAATAAGAGGATATATATCTACGAAAATACATAGGGTACGCGATTAGCGTGCAGACCTATGTGTTTTCGCCTTTTTTGGGGGTGAAAAAACAGCACTTATCATAGATTATTTTTCGGGACACATCAGGTCCCGAAAATATCCACGCTAAGTGCCGGCGTCAGGCGGCACTTCGGGGCTAATAGGAAAGCACTGCCACAATCAATTAGAAGCGCTACTTTAGCGCTACTACTTGGATATCGCCCATGGTGACATTTATAAAAGAGCACTTAATTAGCTGTATAGACAGCTGATTTTTTTCTGATAATAAAGTAATCACATATATCAAACATCAATAACAGGTATAGAGAAGCAGGAAAGTTTGAGAAAATTCAGTATGAGAGGATACCTTGCACAGTTGTCAGTAGTAACAGCATATATCAGATAATAGCATTTCATGCCAGACTTTTATATAAAAGAACACACCGTTAGCTGTTAGACAACAGATTCTAACTGTCGCCCTGCGCTGCACCCCAGCGTCCAGTGTACGCAGTTCAGCATGCCACCGCTTGTGTCATACAGGCGGCACAGGCCGCACTCCAGAGTCCAGCGTACCACCGCTTGTGTCAACCTGTCGGCACAGGCCACTGCCGCAACAAGGCCCAAAGGCTGCATCACATTCTACGGCCCTAAGGCCCCAGCCTGCCAAGGCTGCTACACGGCCCAAAGGCCGCATCTTGTTCTAAGGCCCTCAGGCCACAGCCCGCCAAGGCTGCTACACGTCCCAAAGGCCACATCACATTCTACGGCCCTCAGGCCACAGCCTGCCAAGGCTACTACACAGCCCAAAGGCCGCATCTTGTTCTATGGCCCAAAGGCCACAGCCTGCTAAGGCTGCGACACGGCCCAAAGGCCGCATCACCTTCTACGGCCCACAGGCCACCAGCAGCCCTCAAGGCTGCGCCATAGCCGCAACTAGCCAAGTATATCAGCCTACAAGGCTGTAGCAAGACTTTATTATACCTCAGAGCATAACAGCTTCCTGACTAAACCTCCGATTCCTAACACTATCTAATAACAAGGTACCAACTCATGCCATATTTTTATATAACAAAACACAATTAGCTATTAGACAGTAGATTACTGATTGCATAATCTCGTGTTGTTGTCAATAGTTAGCATAGCATTTAAACTCACCTATCAAGGCCAAACATCCATTGATTGAAGAGTATATAGTAATCTGATGCCACTGAGTAGGTATAATTACTTTTTTTCAAAATAGTAGATATGAGAGCCTGACAGTCTTCCTCACTGTAACATGTATTGTTGGCAATAGTAACCACATACATCAAACATCATTTGTATACAATAGCAGATATGGGAATGCAAAAACTTGTTTAGAGGTAAATTTCTCTCCTACTGTTCCAGTGTCGTTGTCAATGGTAACAGCATATAACAGACATAGTGGACCTGATTCAGCAAGGAATGCAAGTGTGCGCATGCACTCACCCAGTCGCTGCGAGAATATGCTAATAAATGCATACGCACGGCAATCGCAGCAGAATAAGCAGACGCCCAGCATTACATAATACCACCCACTTCCCTTTACTAGCTTCCTCTATACCTGGCAAGACAGCGGAAACATCGGTAACATCGAGAACCATCGGACCCATACGCACAATAGTGGTTGATCTGACCCTCCCGCAGACATAGCGAGACTCCCTGTGTGCAACTAGACCTAAGGCTGCGTCCGCCGCCGTAAGGGCTTAACTATGCACGCTCCTGAAACACCGCCCAAACGCACAGGCACGCCTGTGTTTGCCTGACCACTCCCCCGCCACCACCCACAAACGGCACTTCCTGTCAATCACTTGTCGCTGGGGCTGCGGACTCCCTGCATACGCACACGCCATCGCACTGGCCAGTTCGCGCACGCGCTTTGCGATGCATACGCATGCGCAGAGCAAAACCATTGACCAATTGCGTGCATCTGCATTCGTGCATTCCTTGCTGAATCAGGCCCAGTGACATTTATAACAAATCCTTTATAAAAGAGCACTTAATTAGCTGTATAGACAGCAAATTGATATATGTGGTTACTTTATTATCAGAAAACAAACATCAATAACAGGTATAGAGAAGCAGGAAAGTATTTCTGGGTACACACTGGCCGATATATTGGCCGAACAATTGATCAGCCAATATAACTGCTGGCTGTCGGTCAGCGTGTACAGACGATACATCTGTGTACCACGTCGTTCACAGACATATCGCATTGGCTGTGCTGCACAGCCGATGGACAGATATGCCTGCAAGAAAAACAGGGGGCGCGTACAAGCTATGAACAATTAGATTTCAATAATTGTGCCTGAACTCTTTCCCCTTCTTTTTCTGGGGTTTCTCTCCACTTGATAATCTGGAGGAGCTGACTACCCCCATGTGTTTGGTGCCTATATTTACTTCTTTTTTCTATTTAGATATATCTGCAGACATATCTGTCTATCTGCAGACATATCCTCCATCCTACGACGGAGGTCACAGTGCTGGGATCACCATCGCGACCATCAGTAGTCGCGATGGTGGTTGGCAGCGGGCAGCCGGCCAGCTGAATAAGCCTCAGCTTACCCAGGCTGGCCGGCTTGCGAGCCCAGCAGACAGCGTCCGTCCACGCATTCTCTGGGTTGGCCACTACCGGAAAACGGGGAAGACACATCCTGTTTCCATTAACGCCAACCACATTCGCACTGCCCCTTATAAGCCTCTGCTTGTCAATCAGGCAGAGGCATTCAAGGGCTAGCGTGCGTGTTAGCAGGAGCCATTGGAATGGGCCCTGCCCATGCGCAGATACCGATAAGAGATTTTATTAGCTTATATGAGAAACGGATGATCATCTTATTAACTTTACACAGGTGTTTAAGATTTCCCTAATTGGAGGGGTATATAAGGAGCCTCAGTGAAACGGGTTAAGCGATTGGACATTTAAACAAACCTAAACGGATTTCGGATATGACCCTTGGATGTGTGGACTTACACATTGTTTCCGGACTTTATTGCCTCGCACGGATTTTGTGATACAGCTTCAAATGGATCTCGAATACAGCTCCATTGCATGCGGATCTACACTAGGAGGACTGTGTATTGTTCCTGCAAAAAGCCACTTGGTAATTATTTGCTGCACATGATCTAAATCATTTGAGAGCAAGTCCTTATTATTACAACTGTTAAACAAAAGGTCAGAAACCATTTTATGTGATAATATATATGTCCATACAATAGCTCCTTTTTTATATTAATTTTTTATGCAATAAATGTGAAATTTTATAGAATGATACATCCGTTTCTCAGTTTCTATTATTTATATTAATTACATAAATTAGCGCTGGTTTCTATATATTTCCAGTTAGAACCCCACCTGGTATGACTTTTATATTATACCTGTATATAGCTATATAGCTTTTAAGAGATGCGCGGGTTTGGTTTTATTCGGTTCTTATTGCCAAATTAGCGCAAGTTCAGATTATTTCGAATTTATCGTATTGGATATCCAAAACACGTGAGAGCCAGATAGCCAATATGATGCAGTTTTTAAAATCTCAACCTATCCGAGTAAATCAGAGTAAAACCGAACCGTTCATTTCTAGTTTAAATACTACTTATGTGGTAATTGTCTACACCACAGGTTCTCAAACTTGGTCCCCAGGACCCCAAACAGTGCGTGTTTTCCAGGTCTACTCACAGA
Organism: Taudactylus pleione; assembly: GCA_031769625.1. NCBI lineage: Eukaryota > Metazoa > Chordata > Amphibia > Anura > Myobatrachidae > Taudactylus > Taudactylus pleione. The sequence continues at coordinate 60,756 of JAUIMM010000512.1, read as the reverse complement.
ATCGCAAGTAAAATAATTTGCCCCACCTGTGGATTTTAAAATATGTCACACATGGTGTTGTCAACAGCCCCGAGTTCCAGAATATTTATAGGAAGAGCCTCCTGCTGTGACCAATAGCCCTGGTAGTGCTGATCCAAAACCACCGCCCCCCAGTCCCGAAGACTGGCATATGTCATTAGAAGGACCCAGTCCCCAATTCCAAAATGCAGACCCGCCAAGAGATGGCTGGACTGTAGCCACCATAGGAGGGAAAGGTGCGTCTTGGGAGGCAGACAAACTAAGCTATGCATGTGAAGGTGAGATCCTGATGACTGACACAGGAGATCCAGTTGAAAGGTCAGAGAGTGAAAACAACCAAACTCTAAGGCTGGGTACACACGTAAAGATTTTCTGTCCAACCATCCAACTAGTTGATTGGTTGGAATGAAAATCTGGTAACGTATGGGAGTAAATGATGATCAGCAATTTGCTCCTAAATACCAGAAAACAGATTAAAATTGTCGTCAGACAAATTTGTTAATTGTTTGATCTAAACAATTTGTTCAAACAACAATTTTTGTCCATTTTCCGGTGTTTGGGAGCAAATTGCTGATTGTCATTTGCTTTCATACCTTACCATATTTTCATTCCAACCAATCAACAAGTTGGATGGTTGGACAGAAAATCTTTACGTGTGTACCCATCCTAAGGCTTCGAAAGCCACTACCATCTTTCCTAGCAGACGGATGCAAAGATGCACAGACAACCACTGAGGTTGGAGGACAAATCATACTAATGCTTGTATTGCCTAGGATCTTTCTTCTGGCAGAAACCCCTTCTGTACCGTGGTGTCCAAAATCATCCCTAGAAACTGGAGGCATTGAGAAAGAACCAAACAGAAAGTTGATAATCCAACAGTGTTGCAACCAAAGGTGGTAAGTGGAATAAACAGCCTGAAGAAATTTTTCCGGCGACGGAGCCTTGGCCATATCTTCCAGGTGCCCAAGATGGCTGCCTCACCTTTTACATGCTCCTGAACATCTCCATAAAACAGCTTAAAATTCTACAAAAGTGACATCAGAAGCACAAGAAATATCCAAGGACTTACCTTTAACTTGTACTGCACTACACGAACATCTCTCCAAAATCAACGGATTGCATTCCTGCACTGAGATTCACATAGAATTGGATTGAAACGTCTACCTTCTCCACTAGAACTGAGACTGGCATTACCTCTGCCGTGGACACCCCAGAGCAAGGCACTGTGGAATTCAAATTATCTTTGGCTCCAGCTCCCCCCTATGACATCATTCACCTCTGTTCTCTTCTCAGCAAATAACTGATTTCTTGCATTAATAATCTAAAATACAGTATCCCCAGTCTCTGAAATCCGGAGGTCTGGTCATTTTAAAACACAGGATCCCATTTTTTTTTTCCCTGCAGACATGTTATCTTTACCCTTACACAGAATATCCACTTCAAAAGGAGTCTCACACTGGGATTTTCACACCTTTACAATAGGAATGGCTTCTAACAACTTTCCACAAGCCTGCTTTGCCCTGGATTAATTTTGAAGTGTGACTAAATACCTTTTGTACAAGAAAGAAGCAACTGGACATAGAAAATAGCCAAATTAAATTAGACTGCTCATGAATCCCATTATAACTTCTGGATCACACAGAGTTGAGACAACAGAAAAATAATATTATAAAAATATAATGCTTGATCTTCTCATATCATCAATGTATTTTTACACTTCCAGCTTTATGCTTTCACTCCGCCCACCACGAGCAGCAGTTCCTATTGATCCAGCACAGGCTTCCATTCTTAAATCCCTTGACATTTTCAAAAAACTCAACGGGGCAGTCGTGGGAAGCGAGGACAAAAGTCTCTTATCAGCTCTAACCACGTAAGTTCCTTGCCTTCAGGCTCGCCAGTTTCATATAGGAGACCAATAGAAGTGGTACCTATCAAACGGCCCTGTGCTTGGAAGAACAGACTTGTAAACTCTCGCTCTGTGACTGACATCCCCAGAGCCCCAACACTAAATATAAAGAAAACTACAGGCACTCTGGTATGCCCAATCAGGTCCGTCCTTTGTAATGCCCGATCTGCTACAATTGCTGACCTTATTGAATCTTCAGATCTTGCCTTTATTACAGAGACTTGGCTAGACGAAAATGCAGCTCCTATTTTGGAAGCTGCAGTTCCAACCAATTACTATGTCATTCACAACCCAAGACTTAACCGCAGGGGAAGGGGAGTGGCAATCTGCTTTAAAAAAGAACTTAAACTTAGGGTCCAACCAATGGAAATTACTCACTCATTTGAGTGCATTGCTGCTCGGAGTTCTACAGACTTAGGATTCAGAGTACATTTACTGCCCCCCTGGAGATGGAAAGATATTTCTACAAGAATTTGTAGATATTGTTGCTGGACTAGTTCTGGAGCATCAAAGATGGCTGATCCTTGGGGATTTCAATACATGGGTTGATGATGAGCTCTCTCACCTTGGCCAAGATCTCCTGTGCACAATGAATGCTCTGGGCCTCACACAATTCATTCCTTCAGCTACTCATATAAGTGGTCATACTCTTGATCTTGTCTTCCAGATTGGATTAGAAGTCTCTGACCTAAATATAAACCCAGTCATGTGGTCAGACCACCACTCAATTCGCTTCTCAGTTGCAACCCCTCAATATAGAACTTTACACATGGAGTTGACAAGGTATCGTCCAAGGAGGGGCATGATCCCCCAGGCTTTTGCAGCAAACCTGGATCTTTGCGGTAATGGGGGCCTGTGAAGATCCTTGTTCTCTAGTCCACTACTATAACAGAGATGTGACAACTGCAATGGATATGATCGCCCCTGTGCGTATACGACCCCGCATACCACACCATCAACCCCTTGGTTTGACAATAGTGTTAGTGAACTCAAGAAAAGGGGGGCGTAGACTTGAAAGACAATGGAGGAAGACTAACCTGGTAAAGGATAAGTTAACACTAATCAAACATAATAGAGAATATGAATCAACAATAACCCGTAAGAAAACAGAGTTCCTTTCATATGAGATCAAGGCAGCAAACAATAGGCCAGCTCAGCTTTTCCGTACAGTGGAGATGCTTTTGCAAACCAGCATACCTGCAGCTTGATGAAACCAAACAGAAAGTCCAGATGCAATGACTTTGCAAAATTCTTTGCAGATAAAGTATCTTCCATCCGGGCTGGAATCCCCACAGTGTCATCAAAGGATTGCAAAACTACCAAGCCTGCAAAAGGTAAGCCACCTGTCTCCCTGGAACAGTTTTGACATAATTGCCAAAATTATCAGAATGTTGCGACCCACCACCTGTGATCTGGACCCTGCTTCAACTAACTTTCTCTTAGGGTGTATGGACATGACTGGCCCTGTAATTGCAAAAATAGTTCAATGCTCTTTGCAAACAGGCATTTTTCCAGAACCACTAAAGGAAGCAATTGTTAGACCACTTCTTAAAAAACCTAATTTAGACCCCGACTGCATGACCAACTATAGACCAGTATCAAACCTTCCTTTTCTAGGAAAAGTCATTGAGAAAGTAGTGGCAATGCAACTGGAAAACCGGCTGTCTACCCGTGATATTTATGATCCATTCCAGTTAGGATTCAGGAGAAGACATAGCACTGAAACAGCTCTGGTATGTGTGCTTAATGATCTTCTGATGGCAAGAGACAGAGGTGATTGTTCAATCTTAATCCTTCTGGATCTTTCAGCAGCATTTGATACTGTGGACCACGGGATTGTAATTGAGCGCCTGAAAAATTGCTGTGGACTGGATGGCACAGTCCTTCGCTGGTTCAAATCATTTCTGACCGGCAGGTCACAGAGTTTATTCTGGAGTAAACTCTACATCACCAGTGCCACTTCCATGCGGTGTCCCACAGGGTTCTATATAGTATCTCCCATGCTTTTTGCTGTATACATGCTACCATTGGGTGTAATAATCAGACGTCATGGCCTGGTGTACCACTGCTATGCAGATGATACACAACTATATCTGTCCTTTGCTCCAGGTACAAAGGACCCCATAACAACCCTAAATGACTGCCTGAGCTTTAGGAGTGGATGAGTGCCAGTTGGCTGCGACTGAACCCTGATCCTTATGATAGGTCACAAATCAGGGCTACAGCATAGCCAACCAACAGGACTTAGTCTTGGGGGATCAGAATTCCAAAACACTGAACATGTGCAGAATGTTGTCCTGGATAGTGGCTTGACACTTAAACATCAGGTATCAGCCACAAGTCAAATCCTCATTCTTTCATCTGAGGAACATTGCCAGAATCAAGCACTTAATTCCCTCAGAAGTTCTGCCTAAAGTCATACATGCATTTATATCATCACGCCTAAACTACTGCAACGCCCTCTACCTAGGACTCCCAGCAAAAGAATTGCACCGCTTGCAGATGATGCAAAACGCAGCCGCCAGGCTATTAGCCAACCAGCCCCGTTCCAGCCACATAACACCCACTCTCTACTCCCTTCACTGGCTGCCTGTCAGATGGCGAATTGTTTTCAAGATTGAATTACTAACTTACAAAGCCCTACATGACCATGGACCAAGGTACATAAAGCAGCTTCTGATTCTGTACCGTTCCACACGAGTACTGCGATCCGTTGACGAAGGGCTATTAACAGTACCTAGAATCTCCCGGAATTCGTCTGGGGGTCGAGCTTTCAGTTTTGGGGCTCCAACCTTATGGAACTCACTTCCCCTCTCAGCTCGAGAGGCCTCCACTCTAGAATCCTTCAAAAATAGACTCAAGACTTACCTCTTCACCCAAGCATTTCATTAATGTCCCTTGTTTAAGCTTATTTTGTACTGTAAAGGCAAATGTAAAGCACTTTGAGTCCTTTAGGAGAAGAGCACTATATAACTAAAATTATTATTATTATTGAGAAGATAGTCTAAATACGGAACAATTGTTAGTGAAGATTCAACAGAATCCCTCTTTGCGCTGATGAAAAGGAACTGGTACCAAAAGCTCCACCTCTAGAAGTTTTGCGATAGCTTGTTGCAACACCCGCGCCTTCACCTGAGGAAGGGAGACCTGTCCTGAAGAATCGAAGAGTGAAAACAGGAGATATGGTAAGAACTTACCTTTGTTATCTCCGTTTCTACGAAGTCCTTAGGGTCCACAGGGATACCTTGGGATAAAGGTCTTGGCTCCAGCCATGGGCACCACAGAGTTAAAAGATGTCCTCCCAGGATGCACCGGGCCCCCTCCTATACCCCGCCCCTAGGCCAAGGCACCTCAGTTTTAGTATCAAGCCATAGGCCGGGAGAGAGGAAAAAGGAAGAAGAAAGTCTGGAACACACAAGATTCACATTCTCATAGAAAAGGGAGATAGAAACTGGTGACCAGAACAACACCCTACGGAAGCACAGGGCATGCGCCCTGTGGACCCTAAGGACTTCGTAGAAATGGAGATAACAAAGGGGATACCTTGGGGATGTCCCAAAGCAGTATCCTTCAAGGGAGGGGACGCTCCTGTGCTGAGAAGAATCCGCTGCCCGAAGGAAGCATCCTGAGAAGCAAATGTGTCAAAGGCGTAATGTTTGACGAAAGTATGGACAGAGGACCACGTGGCCGCCTTACAAAGCTGAAGAGCTGATGCGCCACGTCGAGCTGCCCACGAAGGTCCCACAGATCTTGTAGAATGAGCTTTCACAGAGGGTGGCACTGGAAGTCCCTCATGAGTGTATGCTTCAGAGATCGCCATGCAGATCCAGCATGCTAAAGTCTGTTTATTGGCAGGCCAACCCCTCTTATGAAATCCATATAGGACAAACAAAGAGTCCGATTTTCTCAAAGAACTGGTACGGTCCACGTAAATCCGCAGAGCCTGTACCACATCCAAAGAAGCCTCACCAGCTGTGAGATCAGATGAATTAAAAGCTGGAACCACAATTTCCTCGTTAATGTGGAAACTAGACACCACTTTAGGAAGGAATTCGGGACGGGTACGAAGTACCGCCCTATCCGAATGAAAAATTAGAAAAGGGGGGCGACACGAAAGAGCCCCCAAATCCGACACCCTTCTGGCTGAAGCAATAGCCAAAAGGAACGCTGTTTTTGCAGTAAGCCATTTCAGATCCACAGAACCCAGAGGTTCAAATGGAGGATCCTGTAGCGCCTTCAGGACCACAGCCAGATCCCAAGGAGCTACCGGATGGACATAGGGAGGCTGGATGCGAAGGACACCCTGCATAAAGGTACGAATATCAGGCCGCGTAGCAATCCTTCGTTGAAACAAAACCGACAGGGCAGAAACATGCACCTTCAGTGAAGCAAGGCGTAGACCTAAATCCAAGCCTGCCTGAAGGAAAGCCAATACTCTCGAGATTCTAAACTCGCGAGGATCGTACGCTTTAGGGCGACACCACTCAAAATAGGTATGCCACACCCTGTGGTAAATTCTAGCTGAAGCCGGCTTATGAGCATGTAACATGGTATTGACCACCGCTCTAGAGAAACCCTTGGACCTCAAGAGGGAAGCCTCAAGAGCCACGCCGTCAAAGATAGCTAACTCAGGTCCGGGTAGAGACAAGGACCCTGAGACAATAGGTCCGGCCTCTGAGGTAACAGCCAAGGAGTGTCGATGGATAGACACTGGAGATCCGAGTACCAACTCCTTCTGTGCCACGCAGGGGCCACCAGAAGGATCTTGCCTCCTTCCTGCCTGAACTTTCGAATTACTTGAGGCAGCAGGGAGAATGGAGGAAACAGGTACGCGAATTGGAAGTTCCATCGTGCCGACAGAGCGTCCACCAGGAGAGCTCCTGCGTCTCTTGTTCGGGATCCGTACGCCCACAGCTTGCGGTTGTGTCTGGAGGCCATGAGGTCTAGTTCGGGAACACCCCACTTGTCCACCAGGAGTTGGAACACCTCCTGATGAAGAGACCATTCTCCCGGGTGTACATCGTGGCGGCTGAGGAAGTCCGCCTCCCAGTTGAGCACACCCAGAATGAAGACGGCCGAAATGGCCGGAAGATTGCCTTCTGCCCAAGTCAGAATGCGGGACACCTCCCGTAGAGCCGCTTGGCTTCGAGTTCCTCCCTGACGATTAAGGTAAGCCACCGTTGTGGCGTTGTCTGACTGAACCTGCACAGGTTTCCCCAGCAGGAACGGTCTTGCATGCTGCAGCGCCCTGAACACTGCTCGAATTTCCAATATATTGATTGGCAGGTCCGATTCCTCTGACGTCCACCGTCCCTGGAAGACGTGTGGGTCTGTCCCAGCGCCCCAGCCGAGAAGGCAGGCATCCGTTGTTAGAAGGAACCAATCCGAAATCCAAAACGGACGTCCCTTGCTGAGATGAGACTTTTGTAACCACCACGTTGAAGACAGGCGCACTTCCGGAGTGAGCCTGATCATCTGTGTCTTTATTCGACGAGGATTTCTGTCCCATCTGGACAGGATCAACATTTGTAGAGGCCTGGAATGGAACTGGGCATACTCCACCATGTCGAACGTTTACACCATGGAACCCAGTAACTTCATCGCTGAGAGTAGAGACACTCGGCGACTGCTTAGAACATTGCGTATCTTGGACTGCAACAGGGCTATCTTTTCCTCCGTCAAGAAGATCCTCTGTTGCCGAGAGTCCAACAATGCCCCGAGATGGACCATTCTCTGAGAAGGAATTAGAGAGGACTTCTTCCAATTCACTATCCAGCCGTGAGCCTGCAATACAGATATTGTCAGTTGTAGATGGCTGCAAAGGACTTGTGGTGACCCTGCCAACAACAGAAGGTCGTCCAAGTAAGGTAACAGGCGAACTCCCTGCAACCGCAGGTGTGCCGCCATAACCGCCATTACTTTTGTGAACACCCGAGGAGCCGTGGAAAGGCCAAACGGTAGAGCCTGAAACTGGTAATGGAGGTCCGACACTGTAAATCTGAGGTAACGCTGATGAGCCCTGGCAATGGGGATATGCAGGTAAGCATCCTGAATATCCAGGGACACCATAAAATCCCCAGGTTGCATAGCTAAAACAATAGAATGCAGAGTCTCCATTCGGAACCGAGGGACCCTTAAAAACTTGTTCAGGGACTTGAGGTTCAGTATAGGTCGGTATGATCCATTTGGTTTTTGAACCAGAAAAAGGTTGGAGTAATATCCGGTCCCTCTCAGGGATAACGGAACAGGTTCTATTACTCCCATCTGAAGCATAGAACGCACCGACTCTTGGATCGCTAGAGCCTTCATTGGATCTGAAGGACGTGCTGTTACAAAGAACTGATGAGGAGGCCTTCTGCGGAAGGAGAGGGCATATCTCTGAGATACCACCTCCCTTACCCAAGTGTTTGTGGTGGTTTTGAACCAACACTGGGCGTATTGCAGAAGTCGGCCTCCCACCTTGGGATCCCCCAAGGGGAGGCCCAACCCGTCAGGCTGATGGTTTGTCGTCCGGCTTGGCAGCTGGACTTCTGGTACTCCAAACTTGCTTCTTGGTCTTAGCGGTCTTTTTGGGACCTGAAGGTCTCGGAAAAGACTGAACCCTAGGTTTTCCCGGAGGGCGATAGGGCCGAAAGGACGGATTTTTAGACCCAGACAGAGTCGGGGCTGAGGGTAGACATGCAGATTTGGCAGCCGCCAACGTGTCCACTATTTTGTCCAAAGCTGGTCCAAACAGGACCTGCCCATTGTAGGGTAAGCATTCCAAGCCTTTCTTGGATTCAGCGTCCGCCCTCCACGAACGTAATCACAAGGAGCGTCGAGCGGCCACAGCCGCCGCAGAAATCCTAGAAGTAAGGAGGCTCAAGTCCAAAGCTGCTTCGTTAATGTACATAGCGGAATCCCGAAGGTTACCCACTAACAGAACCTGTTCGCTGGTACCATCAGAAGCAAATGACGCTTCCAAAGCGTCCGCCCACCTTTCCATAGCCTCGGCCACCCAGCAGACAGCCATAGCTGGTCTAGATGCTCCTCCAGCAAGGGAATAGATAGACTTTAGGCACACCTCCACTTTACGGTCTGTAGTATCCGTCAGAGAAGACAGACGGCATAGGCAAAGTTGCGCTTTTTACTAAGCGCGTCACGTGAGAATCCACCTGAGGAGACTCCCATTTAGTGAAGTAATCTTCCGCAAAGGGATATGTACGAGCCAAATGCTTGTGAGGTTGAAACCTTTTTCCTGGATATTTCCAGGCCTCCACCATGTGATCAACTAGCTGACTAGATAGAGGGAATACTGCTGCAGCTCCTTTAACCTCTTTAAAATAAGCATGAGTAGGCGCTGCCGGTAAGTTGTCGTCAGTAATTACCATGGCCGCACGGACTGCCCGTATGAGGCCTGGAATGTAAATACTAGACTTAGCCTCTGATCCTACTTGAGGAGTGTCAGTGTCCGAAAAATCTACAATTTCGCCCTCATCGGACGAGCCGTCATCTTCATCATCCTGAGCAGATGGATATGACACTAACGGTCTATTAGCAGGTCCAGGTTGATCCTGCTGAGAGCCCCGCACCCCAGAATCAGACAAACCTGGGTCAGCCTGATTAAGGACCTGTTGCGGGGGGCACTGCATTACTATCGGTCCTGGAACTCCCAGAACAGGAGGCGGGACTACCGCCTGCTGTGCAAACCCCAATTGTGGAAACTTAGGAGGGGCTGCAAGCCTATTTACAAGAACCATCAGGGCTTGTGCAAAACAAGCCCAAGGTGGCTCCTGAGAGGTGCTGGGTACAGCAGAGGTACTAGGGATGGCCAAACACGGCAGAAAAGTGGACTTTTTACCTGTAGTTTGAAAAATCAATTTGTCCAATTTTGAACCAAAAAGCATATCCTCAGAAAATGGTAATGCCTCCACCGCTTTTTTGGACTTAGCCTGCCAGGAATGCAGCCAGAGTTCCTGGCGAGCAGCAATTGCCGAATCATAAATCCTAGAGCCCAGCAAACCAATATCTCTAGCAGCCTCCCCCAGGTACATGGATGATTCGCTAATGTGCTCTGCCAGGGTGAGGAGATCAGACCTTGGAGTCCCAGAAAACAACCCTCTGGCTAACTCATCAGCCCACCATTCCATGGCCTTGTTGGCCTAAGATCCCACCAAGGGTGGACGGAGAAGTACACCTGCAACCATATAAATGGACTTCAGTGTTGTCTCAAACTTAGGGTCAGAGGCTTCCTTCAAAGAAATGGCCCCATGAGCCGGAAGAATAGTTTTCTTAGACAGTCGGGAGAAAGATAAATCCACTGGCAGGGGAGTCTCCCACCTAGCCCTATTCTCTGCAGGAAAAGGGTAGGAAGAAAAGAAGCGTTTAGAGATCTGGAACTTCTTGTCCGGATTTTTCCACGCAGCCACAAGCTGGTCATCTAATTGCTGTGAAATGGGAAAAGTAATAGATGATCTTTGTGTCTTGGTAAAAAGAGACGACTGAGATGGAGACTATTCGTCCGATATCTTAAGTACTTGCTGAATGAGAGCCTCTAACCCATGAGGACCCACATCCACCTCTTGAGGATCCTCTTCAGCAAGCAGCTGTTCCCCCGAGTCCTGTAAAAATTACTCTTCCTCTACATGAGAAGTGCGGTCCTCATCTGACTCATCGGATTGCAGGAGCGCCAGCATAGCTCTCTTTTTAGATGGCAGCTGTGGTGGTACCCGACCCTGGGAGGAGGAACCCACCACCTGAGCCTAACTCTCCATAAACAAAAAAATGGCAGCTGCTCAATCAATCTGGTAGTACTTTTTTCAGGTGCATGAAAGGGAGGGGTCATACCAAGTAGAAAAGGGAGGTTTTTTTTTAACCCCCTATTGTTCCTATTGTGCAGCGCTGCACCCTTATGCTCATGCACACTATCTGCACTGCACCTCCATAAATTCCCCTCCCCTACTCTTACAACTTGTATAGTAATCCCTGCACCCAGAAAGCCTCCCTTCCTACTCCCAAGCACCTAACATGGGCCATTTGCATGCATATATTTCAATAAAACATGCATGCAATTAGTAACTCTTCTCTATCCCTCCTCTAATGCAAAAATGTAATCCACCCTTCACCCCATAGGAAGTACTGCATCCCTATAGTTAATAAGGCCTCTATCCAAATAATGCACCATAAACTGCAACCCCTAATCGACCACATGCATGATTTTACAATTGTATAACATGTACACCTAAATCAATCCAGTTAGATTGTGCAATTAATACATTGCTTTTTAATTAAAAATTTTTTGTTTTCAATCATACATGTCTCACTTTTTTCAGTTTAACATCCTCAATTGATGTCAATTTAAAAAACAAGAGATATGGTAAGAACTTACCTTTGTTATCTCTGTTTCTACGAAGTCCATAGGGTTGACCTTGGGGGTATAGCTGGATCTGGATCCATGGGCACCACGCAGTTAAAGCTTTAGCTGCTCCCAGGATGCACTTGGGTCCGTCCTCCTCTATACCCCGCCCCCGAGCAACAGCACCTCAGTTGGTAAGCAGCCAAGGCCGGAGGAGACTAAACAGAGAGAAGGAAGACTGGAACACACAAGAAACCATACTCACAGAAATGGGAGACGGAAAACCGGTGACCAGCCACACAGCCCATTTGAAGCCAGGTGCGTCAGGGCGGGCGCCCTATGGACCCTATGGACTTCGTAGAAACAGAGATAACAAAGGTAAGTTCTTACCATATCTCTTGTTTTCTACTTCAGGGTCCATAGGGGTCCACAGGGTTGACCTTGGGGATGTCCCAAAGCAGTTCAACTAAGGGCGGGGACGCTCCTGTGCTGAAAGGAGCACCCGGCGCCCAAAGGATGCATCCTGAGAGGCGAAGGTGTCAAACGCATAGAACCTCAAAAACGTTTGAATTGAAGACCAAGTGGCCGCCTTACACAGCTGAACAGCAGAGGTGCCACGTCTAGCAGCACAAGAGGGACCCACAGAACGAGTGGAATGAGCCTTAACAGAGGCTGGCACAGGTAAACCCTCCTGTGTATAAGCCTCGCAAATAACGGAACGAAGCCAACGGGCTAATGTTTGTTTGTTGGCAGGCCAACCCCTCTTGTGAAAACCAAAGAGGATAAACAAGGAATCAGACTTCCTAACCGAAGCCGTCCAGTCCACATAAATTCTAAGCGCCCGGACCACATCTAAGGAAGTCTCACCAGCTGAAAGATCAGGGGACTGAAAAGCTGGCACAACAAGTTCCTGATTAATGTGGAACTTCGAGACCACTTTGGGCAAAAACTCAGGACGAGTGCGGAGCACTGCTCTGTCCTGGTGAAAAATCAGGAAAGGAGGGCGACAGGAAAGCGCCCCCAATTCAGACACCCTCCTGGCCGAAGCAATTGCCAGGAGAAAAACCGTCTTAAATGTCAGCCACTTGAGCTCCACCGCCTCAAGAGGCTCAAACGGAGGACCCTGCAGGACCCGTAGCACCACCGCCAAGTCCCAAGGAGCCACAGGAGGCACAAAGGGAGGCTGAATCCTGAGAACACCTTGGAAAAAGGTGTGAACATCCGGCAGTATTGCAATCCGCCGTTGAAACCACACGGACAAGGAGGACACATGAACCTTCAGAGATGCAAGGCGTAAGCCGAGGTCCAATCCTGATTGAAGAAATTCCAAGATCCTAGAAACTCGGAACACCTGAGGATCATAATATCTGGACTCACACCACTGAAAGTAAGTGTGCCACACCCTGTGATAAATCCGTGCTGAAGCAGGCTTGCGTGCCCTGAGCATGGTACCAATAACCGAACTGGAGAAGCCCCGAGACCTCAAGACGGCTGTCTCAAGAGCCACGCCGTCAAAGACAGCCGACCCAGATCCAGGTAAAGGCAGGGCCCCTGAGACAACAGGTCCCGACGCTGAGGAAGAAGGTACGGAGCGTCGATGGAGAGGCTCCTGAGATCAGAGTACCAAGGACGTCTGGGCCACGCCGGAGCTACCAGCACGAGCGTGCCGCCGTCCTGCTTGAATTTCCGAGGAAGTAGGGATATCGGAGGAAACAGATACGCCAGGTGAAACGTCCATTTCACCGGCAGCGCGTCCACCAGACTTGCGCCTGCGTCTCTTGTCCTTGACCCGTAAACGGGCAACTTGTGATTGTGACGGGAGGCCATCAAGTCCAGCTCCGGCAGTCCCCACCTGTCCACGAGTAGCTGAAACACCTCTGGGTGAAGCGACCATTCCCCGGGATGCACGTCGTGACTGCTGAGGAATTCCGCTTCCCAATTGAGGACTCCGGGGATGAAGATCGCCGAGATCGCTGGAATGTGACCCTCCGCCCAAGTCAGGATGCGAGACACCTCCGACATCGCTGCCCGACTGCGAGTCCCTCCTTGGTGGTTGATATACGCCACCGTGGTGGCGTTGTCGGACTGCACCTGTACCGCCCTTCCATGAAAAGCGGGGCAGGACGACTGCAGGGCCCAGTATACTGCCCGCAGTTCCAGGATGTTGATGGGAAGAAGTGCTTCTTCCGCAGACCAACGACCCTGGAGAGACAATGAGCCGGTCACTGCCCCCCAACCGCGGAGACTGGCATCCGTCGTGAGCAGGACCCAGTCCGGGATCCAAAAGGGGCGCCCCTCGACCAGATGAGCTGTCTGAAGCCACCAAGCCAAAGATTGCCGAACGTCCGGAGACAACACCAGCACCTGAGAGCGGATCCGGTGTGGTAACCCGTTCCATTCCGATAGAATCAGCCCCTGCAGGGGCCGGGAATGGAACTGGGCAAATTCCACCATTTTGAATGTCGACACCATGGACCCCAGAACTCTCATAGCCGAATGGACCGAGAGGCAGCAACTGCTCAGGCAACTGCGTATCCGCAGCTGTAAGGAGGCGACCTTCTCCGGAGTCAGGAAGATCCTTTGCTGACGCGAATCCAGCAGGGCTCCCAAATGAACCATCCGCTGTGATGGAATCAGGGAGGACTTTTTCCAATTTATCAATCACCCGTGTGCTTGCAGGCAAGCGATCGTCAGGTGGAGATGTTGAAGCAGTACCTCCGGGGAGCTCGCCAGCAACAGGAGGTCGTCCAGATACGGCAGCAGCCGTACATTCTGGTTCCGAAGATGTGCGGCCATGACCGCCATAATCTTCGTGAACACCCTCGGTACCGTGGAGAGACCAAAGGGTAGCGCCCGGAACTGATAGTGGTGTTGAAGGATAGCGAACCTGAGATACCGCTGGTGCGAAGGTGCTATCGGAACATGGAGGTAGGCGTCCTGGATATCCAGGGACACCATGTAATCCCCCGGTTCCATCGCCAGAATGATGGAACGTAATGTTTCCATCCTGAACTTGGGAACTCTGAGGAATTTGTTCAGAGACTTCAAGTTGAGGATAGGGCGATGAGAACCATTGGGTTTCTGTACCAGAAACAGAGACGAATAATACCCCGTCCCTCGTTGTGATTGAGGAACGGGAACAATGACCCCTGCTTTCAGCAAGGACTCTATAGCCTCCTGAATCTGTAACACCTTGGTCTTGTCCTGAGAAGGACTCGTGCAGAAAAACTGGTGGGGTGGTCTGTGCCGAAAAGACAGGGCGTACCCCTGGGAGACCACTTCTCGAACCCAGGCATCCGTGGTGGTATTGTGCCAGCACTGGGCAAATCGAAGAAGTCGGCCTCCCACTCTGAGGTCCCCCAGAGGGAGGCCCGTCCCATCAGGCCGCAGGTTTATCTTCCTGCTTGGAAGAAGGGCACCGAGCACTCCAGGCTTGCTTCTTGGGTTTAGAGGCAGTCTTACTCGCCAACTGTCTCGGGAAGGACTGCCCTTTTGCCTTACCCTGAACCCGAAAGGAACGAAAAGCCGAACTCCGAACCTTAGCAGGCAGTGCCGCCGAAGGGAGTAAAGCCGACTTGGATTTAGCCAGGGTATCTACTATTTTGTCCAAGTCCGGACCAAATAGTAATTCCCCATTGAAAGGTAAGGCCCCCAGGCCTTTCTTTGAATCAGAGTCCGCTCTCCAGGACCGCAACCATAAGGATCGGCGGGCAGACACCGCTGCAGCCGATACCCGCGAAGTCAGCAAACTAGCATCTAAAGAGGCTTCCCCAATGTAAGAAGCAACGTCCCTCATCTGACCCAACAACGCCCTCTGGACATCTGGAGCGTCGTCCGGGAAGGTATCTTCCAATGCATTGGCCCACCCCTCAATGGCCTTGGCCACCCAGGAGATGGCCATGGACGGTCGGGCCACCGCCCCGGAGAGGGAGTAAATAGACTTTAAGCAAGTCTCAACTTTCCTGTCCGTGGGATCCTTCAGCGAGGATATAGACGGTAATGGCAAAGTAGAGCTCCTTATTAAAGGGGTGACATGGGAATCCACCGCCGGTGGAGTTTCCCATTTTTTACAATGTGCCTCAGGGAAGGGATAATTAGAAGCCAACCGCTTCTGAGGAAGGAATCTCTTACTGGGCGCCTGCCAAGCTACCGCCATATGATCCGTCAACTGATCCGACAGGGGAAACACCGCAGAAGCCACCTTAGTTTTTTTGAAACTAGGATACTTCGACTTAGGAGCCGGTGCCTCATCCTCTATAAGAAGAATGGCTCGCACCGCCCTAACCAGTGCTCGCACATTAATGGACGACTTGGTATCCATTTCCTGGACCGAGGCGTCCGAGTCAGTGTCATCAGGGACCTCCCCATCATCTGAGGAACCCCCTGAGTCCGATACCTGAGCCGCCCGCGCCAATAGTGGGCGTTTTGAAACCCTAGAAGGCATGTCAGTCTGCAACATTGACTGAAAAGCCGAGGATGCGGCCGCCAAATTTTGCACGGAGTTGGAGAGCACATCCACCCAGGGTGGAGGAGTCGCCATAGGGGCCTGAAAAGGTACCGCAGGCTGCTGCGGCACAGGGGAAGCCTGTATATACATAGGCAACCCCGTATATGGACCCACAGACTGAGACCCAGGAGGACTCCGCAACAACTGCGGGACACCCGGGGAATGGGGGATGGTCGGCTGGGGTAATGCCCTAGTAGGGAGAACAGTCGGGACCGACAGACGGTCCGCAATAGACACCAGCACTTGAAAAAACATCGCCCACGGTGGTTCCTGCGTCAGAGAAGGTTTGGATGGGCCAGGAGCCACCTGGCACCGACTACACAGGCCATCCTGTGACAAATCCTCCCTATCCACTCCTGCAGAACAGCGTCTGCAGGAGGCCAACACCGGAGCCACTGAGCGCTCAACCTTCTCGTCTGACATGACAGAATATATTATATAGTCAAAAAATATATCTGGCAACAGGGCAGAAGAAAACGCACTCACCAGTGTGCTGAACAACAGCCCACAATATGGCACTGTGTAGCACACAACTGTATGTGACGAACCTCACAAATACGTGATTTATATAGGTGAGGTCTGTAGAACGCCCCTTCCCCACACACCTGTAGGGCTTGTAGGAGAAGGAAAGGGATAGGTATAAGCTGACAGTAGGCGGAAAATAAGCACAGACAGGCAGCACTAGCAAAAGTCACATACCATGCAGAGAAGATATATTCACTGCACCTTTCCACTACAATCAACCTGCCCAGATTCAGTGTCTGGGAGGGCTATAGTGCTGTGCACGCTGTCCTTAAATCGGGGGAGAGGTACACAAGGGGACCGGTCCGCGTGCTCCCTGAGATCTGCGTTGCCAGAGAAAATGGCCACCAGAGACCTCAGAGGAGTGACCGAAGAGTCTGCAGCTCAGCGACGCCAGACTGCGTGCTGAAAGGCGCGCTGAGCTGAGGGGAGGAGCCACTATACAGGGAAGGCTTCCTCCCCTGGCTAGCCTATTAACCCCAGGGCTTGCCGGCTTCCCGCTTGCCAATATATCCCTGGTGGTCTAGTGGTCCCACGGGGTATTCCTCCTCAGAGGGGGAGCCCGCCGCCACCGCTAGCAGCCCCCGGTCTGTCCCCTAGGACCGGGGGCAAAGGACTGCATGTGCTAATCGGCGACTCCGGCAGCAGTCCAGGGAGGGACCCAGAGTCCGGCTAGTACGGACTCTGGCCCCCCCCACCGCGATCCCCAGTGCAGTACTGGCGTCGCGGCGCCAGCGGAGAAGGAGAGCGGCAGCGTGGGCGTCTGCATAGACAGCCCGTCGCTGCCACACTAGAGCCTCTGTTTTAAAAGAAAAATCTAACAAGTTTTTTTTTTTTTTTAAATAGAAAGCTTCTGGGGGCTGCTCCTGCAGCCCCCCTGCGCAGGTGACCCAACTCCGGCTGGGCACCAACTCAAACTGAGGTGCTGTGGCTCGGTGGCGGGGTATAGAGGAGGACGGACCCAAGTGCATCCTGGGAGCAGCTAAAGCTTTAACTGCGTGGTGCCCATGGATCCAGATCCAGCTATACCCCCAAGGTCAACCCTGTGGACCAATATGGACCCTGAAGTAGAAATGTTAAGTATTTTGATAAAATATTTTTTGTATTTTAGGATTGTATAGAAGAAATGCCGAGGGAGAAGAGACCCCAATCACCCCGCTCTTTTGAAGGGTCCCCAGACACAAATGGCGGGAGTCACTGGAAGAGGGGTCACGACAGAGGGAGAGGAGTACGGCAGGGATATCACAAACACAAAGCTTGGGAAATCAACCCACACAGGTAAAGCGATATTACACACATTAACACTGACACTTACACAGTCATTTAAATAGAGATTACAGCTATTCTTCATAAATTCATTGTTAGTGAAACTAATCCCTATTTAACTCTATGTAGAGTAGCTGTAGTTTCCAGTGTAAATTTTTGTAATGCTGCTATAGTTTACTGAATTTGTCAGCTTGTATGTCGTGTACATTTAGTCCCTAAATCTCTAGGATTGATTATCCCAATTTTAGTAGTATAGAATTTGTAGCGTGGCTGTAGTGTCATGCTATACCCTGTATACTAGTTGCATATAATTAATCCCTATTTTAATGGAATAGTTTGGCACTGCAGTAATGCTTCATATGCGATGGCAGTGGCTTCATACACTTTGAAAATAAAATAGGGACTACATTCATCCTGACAGTAATAAAAACAGAAACTTCAGCAGGGTTACATACACTGAAATAGGGAACCACACTTACACTACATATACTTTTTGTAAAATTGGGACTGCAATTACCACCTGATTAAAACAACAACAAAAAATTCTTTAGGTTTTCACCACCCTCCAGGTCCCAAAATTAAACTGGGGAAACGCGTTCTAAACTCAGCGAAAAGTTTTTGACAAAATGTAATTGAATACCAACCTGGCGTTATTGCATTCATTTTCTATGGAGAACGTAAACCCTGCGAAATTCACAAAAAGTTTTAGCTGATAAACTTTTCAATTTATTATGGTGAAAACTTTTTGCCTGACTTCAAAGCGAAGTTTTCGCCAAAAAACATGCAAAATCGGCTTTTCAATGCTAATTTAATTTGGTCCTAAGTCACTTCACAGTTCTACCAGGCCAGCTAAATACACTCTCACACTAAAGCAATTCAGAACCCCATTACAGCCATCTAAACTAAACATATCATTATAGGTTTCACTATGATTGCACAAGAATTCTCTTCGCTTCATAACAGAAATGACACCACTCCTTTATCATTGAGTTCCTCTGCCACCATTATGAACCATCTGCAATTCCAACAAAAGATTGCTAGAGAATAACTGAGTTGCAATTGTTTCAGCTTCATTAACTGGACATCCCACTGACCAGGCACTATGATCAGCACCTCTACAATTTTTCTTCACTAATATCAAGCATGATTTTCTCAGCTGGCAACACATGTACATTTCTTGGTTGATGTCTGTCTTCTATATCTTCAATATATTCTGCCTGTCAGAGTCCAACTTTAATTATTAATTTACATAAAGCAGTTTGTAAATTTAGATTGTTCGGTCAATGCCCATGAGTGAGGATGAGGGGGGGTTACATCAGCTTGTCCAAGGTGGAGGCCTTGGTCTTCCCAATTAAGAAACAAAAAAAATGCATGTAACCCTTTGTTTCAAGCTTTTGGCAGACATTGAATTGACAACTACATGGTGACCTGTGCCAGTGGCTTCCAAAGACACTTAAACCAAGCATGTATAAAGTTCCCCTACTATGAGTGTCAGTTTAACATATGGGACCAGGTCACTTCCTCACATCAACTATTCTCCATATAGGATATATGTCCCCTGTGGCTCTTCTATTCCATTCTGGCTGGAATCAAGAACTTTACTAAGTTGGGCTCCATGTAAATGGAATTCCTTAATGTGTTTGCGACACTTCATTGACCTCCAAGATGCACACTTCTTGCTTACTCAAAACATTTCCAGCACTACCTGTAGGTAAGACCATGATCATTGGAAATTTGCATGTTGCCATGGAACATCTCATTCGACAATAAAGTGCATGTCTCCTGATCACTGACAACAGGATATCTTACCTCCTCTATTTAGTATACAATCATGTCTCCTCTTGGAGGTAGGGTGAGGATCACTCTCAGCCTTGATGATTGGAATACTATCCTCAATGCTCCTCACTATTTTTCATTGTTAAAGAGAATAGCTAAAAACTATAACAAGAGATATGGTAAGAACTTACCTTTGTTATCTCTGTTTCTACGAAGTCCATAGGGTCCACAGGGTTGACCTTGGGGTATAGCTGGATCTGGATCCATGGGCACCACGCAGTTAAAGCTTTAGCTGCTCCCAGGATGCACTTGGGTCCGTCCTCCTCTATACCCCGCCCCCGGCCACAGCACCTCAGTTGTTAAGCAGCCAAGGCCGGAGGAGACTAAACAGAGAGAAGGAAGACTGGAACACACAAGAAACCATACTCACAGAAATGGGAGACGGAAAACCGGTGACCAGCCACACAGCCCATTTGAAGCCAGGGGCGTCAGGGCGGGGACCCTGTGGACCCTATGGACTTCGTAGAAACAGAGATAACAAAGGTAAGTTCTTACCATATCTCTTGTTTTCTACTTCAGGGTCCACAGGGTTGACCTTGGGGATGTCCCAATGCAGTACAACTAAGGGCGGGGATGCTCCTGTGCTGAAAGGAGTACCCGGCGCCCAAAGGATGCATCCTGAGAGGCAAAGGTGTCAAACGCATAGAACCTCAAAAACGTTTGAATTGAAGACCAAGTGGCCGCCTTACACAGCTGAACAGCAGAAGCGCCACGTCTAGCAGCCCAAGAGGGACCCACAGAACGAGTGGAATGAGCCTTAACAGAGGCTGGCACAGGTAAGCCCTCCTGTGCATAAGCCTCACAAATAACAGAACGAAGCCAACGGGCTAACGTTTGTTTGTTGGCAGGCCAACCCCTCTTGTGAAAACCAAAGAGGATAAACAAGGAATCAGACTTCCTAACCGAAGCCGTCCGGTCTACATAAATTCTAAGCGCCCGGACCACATCTAAGGAAGTCTCACCAGCTGAAAGATCAGGGGACTGAAAAGCTGGCACAACAAGTTCCTGATTAATATGGAACTTCGAGACCACTTTGGGCAAAAACTCAGGACGAGTGCGGAGCACCGCTCTGTCCTGGTGAAAAATCAGGAAAGGAGGGCGACAGGGAAGCGCCCCCAATTCAGACACCCTCCTGGCCGAAGCAATTGCCAGGAGAAAAACCGTCTTAAATGTCAGCCACTTGAGCTCCACCGCCTCAAGAGGCTCAAACGGAGGACCCTGCAGGACCCGTAGCACCACCGCCAAGTCCCAAGGAGCCACAGGAGGCACAAAGGGAGGCTGGATCCTGAGAACACCTTGGAAAAAGGTGTGAACGTCTGGTAGTATTGCAATCCGCCGTTGAAACCACACGGACAAGGCGGACACATGAACCTTCAGAGATGCAAGGCGTAAGCCGAGATCCAATCCTGACTGAAGAAATTCCAAGATTCTAGAAACTCGGAACACCTGAGGATCATAATGTCTGGACTCACACCACTGAAAGTAAGTGTGCCACACTCTGTGATAAATCCGTGCTGAAGCAGGCTTGCGTGCCCTGAGCATGGTACCAATAACCGAACTGGAGAAGCCCCGAGACCTCAAGACGGCTGTCTCAAGAGCCACGCCGTCAAAGACAGCCGACCCAGATCCGGCTAAAGGCAGGGCCCCTGAGACAACAGGTCCCGACGCTGAGGAAGAAGGTACGGAGCGTCGATGGAGAGGCTCCTGAGATCGGAGTACCAAGGACGTCTGGGCCACGCCGGAGCTACCAGCACGAGCATGCCGCCGTCCTGCCTGAATTTCCGCAGAACCCGAGGAAGCAGGGATATCGGAGGAAACAGATACGCCAGGTGAAACGTCCATTTCACCGACAGTGCGTCCACCAGACTTGCACCTGCGTCTCTTGTCCTTGACCCGTAAACGGGCAACTTGTGATTGTGACGGGAGGCCATCAAGTCCAGCTCCGGCAGTCCCCACCTGTCCACGAGTAGCTGAAACACCTCTGGGTGAAGCGACCATTCCCCGGGATGCACGTCGTGACGGCTGAGGAAGTCCGCCTCCCAATTGAGGACTCCGGGGATGAAGACCGCCGAGATCGCTGGAATGTGACCCTCCGCCCAAGTCAGGATACGAGACACCTCCGTCATCGCTGCCTGACTGCGAGTTCCGCCTTGGTGATTGATATACGCCACCGTGGTGGCGTTGTCGGACTGCACCTGTACCGCCCTTCCGTGAAGAGCGGGGCCGGACGACTGCAGGGCCCTGTATACTGCCCGCAGTTCCAGGATGTTGATGGGGAGAAGTGCTTCTTCCGCTGACCAACGACCCTGAAGCGACAAAGAGCCGGTCACTGCCCAACCCCGGAGACTGGCATCCGTCGTGAGCAGGACCCAGTCCGGGATCCAAAATGGGCGCCCCTCGACCAGATGAGCTGTCTGAAGCCACCAAGCCAAAGATAGACGAACGTCCGGAGACAACACCAGCACCTGAGAGCGGATCCGGTGAGGTAACCCGTTCCATTCTGATAGAATCAGCCCCTGCAGGGGCCGGGAATGGAACTGGGCAAATTCCACCATGTCGAATGTCGACACCATGGACCGACAGGCGGCAACGGCTCAGGCAACTGCGTATCCGCAGCTGTAGGGAGGCGACCTTCTCCGGAGTCAGGAAGATCCTTTGCTGACGCGAATCCAGCAGGGCTCCCAAATGAACCATCCGCTGTGATGGAATCAGGGAGGACTTATTCCAATTTATCAACCACCCGTGTGCTTGCAGGCAAGCGATCGTCAGGTGGAGATGTTGAAGCAGTACCTCCGGGGAGCTCGCCAGCAACAGGAGGTCGTCCAGGTACGGCAGCAGCCGTAAATTCTGGTTCCGAAGATGTGCGGCCATGACCGCCATAATCTTCGTGAACACCCTCGGTGCCGTGGAGAGACCAAAGGGTAGCGCCCGGAACTGATAGTGGTGTTGAAGGATAGCGAACCTCAGATACCGCTGGTGTGAAGATGCTATCGGAACATGGAGGTAGGCGTCCTGGATGTCCAGGGACACCATGTAATCCCCCGGTTCCATCGCCAGAATGATGGAACGTAACGTTTCCATCCTGAACTTGGGAACTGAGGAATTTGTTCAGAGACTTCAAGTTGAGGATAGGGCGATGAGAACCATTGGGTTTCTGCACCAGAAACAGAGACGAATAATACCCCGTCCCTCGTGATAGAGGAACGGGAACAATGACCCCTGCTTTCAGCAAGGACTCTATAGCCTCCTGAACCTGTAACGCCTTGGTCTTGTCCTGAGAAGGACTCGTGCAGAAAAACTGGTGGGGTGGTCTGTGCCGAAAAGACAGGGCGTACCCCTGGGAGACCACTTCTCGAACCCAGGCATCCGTGGTGGTATTGTGCCAGCACTGGGCAAATAGAAGAAGTCGGCCTCCCACTCTGAGGTCCCCCAGAGGGAGGCCCGTCCCATCAGACCGCAGGTTTATCTTCCTGCTTGGAAGAAGGGCGCCGAGCACTCCAGGCTTGCTTCTTGGGTTTAGAGGCCGTCTTACTCGCAGACTGTCTCGGGAAGGACTGACCTTTCGCCTTACCCTGAACCCGAAAGGAACGAAAAGCCGAACTCCAAACCTTAGCAGGCAGTGCCGCCGAAGGGAGGAAGGCCGACTTGGATTTAGCCAGGGTGTCCACTATTGTGTCCAAGTCCGGACCAAATAGTAATTCCCCATTGAAAGGTAAGGCCTCCAGACCTTTCTTTGAATCAGAGTCCGCGCTCCAGGACCGCAACCATAAGGATCGGCGGGCAGACACCGCTGCAGCCGATACCCGCGAGGTCAGCAGACTAGCATCTAAAGAAGCTTCTCCAATGTAAGAAGCAGCGTCTCTCATTTGTCCCAACAACGCCCGCTGGACATCCGGAGCGTCGTCCGGGAAGGTATCTTCCAATGCATTGGCCCACCCCTCAATGGCTTTGGCCACCCAGGAGAGGGAGTAAATAGACTTTAAGCAAGTCTCAACTTTCCTGTCCGTGGGATCCTTCAGCAAGGATATCGACGGTAATGGTAAGGTGGCGCCCCGAGTTAAACGGGTGACATGGGAATCCACCGCCGGTGGAGTTTCCCATTTTTTACAATGTGCCTCAGGGAAGGGGTAATTAGAAGCCAACCGCTTCTGAGGAAGGAATCTCTTACTGGGCGCCTGCCAAGCTACCGCCATATGATCCGTCAACTGATCCGACAGGGGAAACACCGCAGAAGCCACCTTAGTTTTTTTGAAACTAGGAAACTTCGACTTAGGAACCGGTGCCTCATCCTCTATAAGAAGAATAGCTCGCACAGCCCTAACTAGTGCTCGCACATTAATGGACGACTTGGTATCCATTTCCTGGACCGAGGCGTCCGAGTCAGTGTCATCAGGGACCTCCCCATCATCTGAGGAACCCTCTGAGTCCGATACCTGAGCAGCCCGTGTCATGAGTGGGCGTTTTGAAATCCTAGAAGGCATGTCAGTCTGCAACATTGACTGAAAAGCCGAGGAAGCGGCCGCCAAATTTTGCACGGAGTTGGAGAGCACATCCACCCAGGGTGGAGGAGTCACCATAGGGGCCTGAAAAGGTACCACAGGCTGCTGCGGCACAGGGGAAGCCTGTATATACATAGGCAACCCCGCATAGGGACCCACCGACTGAGACCCAGGAGGACTCCGCAATAACTGCGGGACACCCGGGGAATGGGGGATGGTCGGCTGGGGCAACGACCTAGTAGGGAGAGCAGTCGGGACCGACAGACGGTCCGCAATAGACACCAGCACTTGAGAAAACATCGCCCACGGTGGTTCCTGCGCCAGAGAAGGTCTGGATGGGCCAGGAGCCACCTGGCATCGACTACACAGGCCATCCTGTGACAAATCCTCCCTATCTACTCCTGCAGAACAGCGTCCGCAGGAGGCCAACACCGGATCCACTGAGCGCTCAACCTCCTCGTCTGACATGACAGAATATATTATATAGTCAAAAAATATATCTGGCAACAGGGTAGAAGAAAACGCACTCACCGGTGTGCTAAACAACAGCCCACAATACGGCACTGTGTAGCACACAACTGTATGTGACGGACCTCACAAATACGTGATCTATATAAGTGAGGTCAGTAGAAACGCCCCTCCCCCACACACCTGTAGGGCTTGTAGGAGAAGTAAAGGGATCGGTATAAGCTGACAGTAAGCGGAAAATAAGCACAGACAGGCAGCACTAGCAAAAGTCACATACCATGCAGGAAGATATACTCACTGCACCTTTCCACTACAATCAACCTGCCCAGATTCAGTGTCTGGGAGGGCTATAGTGCTGTGTACGCTGTCCTTAATCAGGGGAGAGGTACACAGGGGGACCGGTCCACGTGCTCCCTGAAGATCTGCGCTGCCACTGTGAGAAAATGGCCGCTGGAGACCTCAGGAGGAGGAGTGGCCCAGTAGCTGCAGCTCAGCGACGCCAGACTCCGTGCTGAAAGGCGCGCTGAGCTGAGGGGAGGAGCCGCTAAACAGGGAAGGCTTCCTCCCCTGGCTAGCATATTAACCCCAGGGCTTGCCGGCATCCCGCTTGCCATATATCCCTGGTGGTCTAGTGGTCCCACGGGGTATTCCTCCTCAGAGGGGGAGCCCGCCGCCACCCGGTCTGTCCCCTAGGACCGGGGGCAAAGGACTGCATCTGCAGGCAAAACCCGCGAGCCGCCGCTAATCGGCGACTCGCGGCTTACCTTGTCCCCGGCGACTCCGGCAGCAGTCCAGGGAGGGACCCAGAGTCCGGCTAGTACGGACTCTGGCCTCCCGCCGCGATCCCCAGTGCAGTACTGGCGTCGCGGCGCCAGCGGGGAAGGAGAGCGGCAGCGTGGGCGTCTGCATAGACAGCCCGTCGCTGCCACACTAGAGCCTGTTTTAAAATAAAAATCTAACAGGCTTTTTTTTTTTTTTTTTTTAAATAAAAATAGAAAGCTTTTGGGGGCTGCTCCTGCAGCCCCCCTGCGCAGGTGACCCGACTCCGGCCGGGCACCAACTAAAACTGAGGTGCTGTGGCCGGGGGCGGGGTATAGAGGACGGACCCAAGTGCATCCTGGGAGCAGCTAAAGCTTTAACTGCGTGGTGCCCATGGATCCAGATCCAGCTATACCCCAAGGTCAACCCTGTGGACCCCCTATGGACCCTGAAGTAGAAACAACCAATATCTAGCCCATAATCCATGCATCTGCACTCTTGGAGATTTGCTGGTGCCAAAGTTCTCTACCAGACACTTTTGCCCACACAATATTCATGCAGCATTTTGTCAAAACTGCATGAGGTCACTAGGATTCCACTCCTACCTCTCTTAAATATGCAATAAACTTGTCATACACCTTTGCAGTTACATTACAACTAAATTAGCTGCGTTATGGACTACCCCCTAAGATGATGTATGTCATGTATCTTAAATTGCTCCTTAAGTCTGGCACAATTCAATGCCATATACTTTTCACTCCTTTTTGGAGATTCCATGGAGAGGATGAAATCTGAACGCTACTACTGTGGGAAGAGGCGAAGATTATTTATAATCTGGGAACATTATCACCGAACGGCCTGAATATAGACTACGAACTACATCCTTTAAGAGAGTAATATGAGAATTTGTCCTCTGGGTAGCTAGTTAACGTTTTTTTTAGAAGATACCCTTTTGTATAAATTTACACAAAGGGCCTTATTCAGAGTTGGAAATAGAGAGATGTTGCACTGCAGGTGGGCAGATTTAAAATGTGCAGAGAGATTTAGATTTGGGAGGGAGGTGTCCAAACTGACATCTAAATTGTAGAATAATAAAGCTGTGCAGTATTTGTGGGCTACATGTAAAAGCAGCCAGTATTAACCCCACATGCAAATAAAAAAAATTGTATTTACACCCCTTGCATTGCAACATGGTTTGTCCAGGTACACAGCTAAGCGCGCACTCTCTCTATTCCCAACTCTAAATCAGGCCCAAAGTTTTATACAATTTTTTGTACAATTCCTACATATCTATTTTATATAAAATTATTAATTTATCCATTTTATATTATACTATGTTCAAATACATCACCTTAATGGGATTATAATAGCCCTATTTATTCATTCATCTACATACTTTGCGACCCTATTAATAAAACGTACTAAGGATGTTCAACAAAGCGGCATAACAAACCTCACCAGAAAGGATCAGATAGAAGAGGAATACGGTTACAGAGGGACTTTGGTTCCCATTATTTCCCACCCCTCCCCCTCAATTTCCATTTTTCTATTTTGTTTCTAATCTCCTCCCAGTTGTAATATGAATTTTAAAACATTTATATTTTTATTAATTATTGTATTACCCATATGATGAATTAGGATTATTGCTTTTATATATTATTTAATAAGTTTGTTACATATAATCTATATAAACTTAAACCTCCCCTATAAGGGATACTTTTTAATATTTATTCACTATTAGCTATTTAGACCATGTCAATTATTATTAAGAATTTATTAATTAGTGGCACAAATCCGCTAGAGCCTTCATATGTGTTATGTGTATTGTTAGGAGGACCTATGGGATATACCATCTGGAATTTAAAAACATAACCACCCTAGGATAACTTGGGGACTAAGTACATCAAAGTGAGTGATTCCAATTACAAGTGAGATTGTGCGAGCCACCGGGCTTAAAAGGGAATGAGAGGAGATAGTGCAGAGACTCTATCCTGAAGAAGCCTGCAATGCAAACTAGTTGATTGTGGAACAACCGATCACACGCTGCTGAAACTTAGCGTGGTTCAGTCTACCGGCAGACATCGGAACATCCTATCTATCACCCCATCCTGAAGGGGACACAGAACAAGATGGCCAGTGGATTATAGGGGGGAGCCCCTCCTAACCAGGACCCGCCACCACAGAGCCAAACCCACAGGGGTGAGTACGTCAGTGACACTTACATATTGGAACCAAGCTCTTTGTGAATTTTGATTCATGCAGCATATTGCCTTTGATTTATAAAGACTTTTGGTTCATTGGAAGCAAACACATTGCAGACATTGACTCCTGCAGCGTACTACCGATTTTTTTCATTTTTATTTATTATTATTTTCCAGCTTTAAAGACTTGGTCCGTACAGATGTATGTTGTTTTTTCTATTGAGAGTTAAGTATACCGGTATTAGGAATAATCGCATTAATTTATTACAACCTTTTTTCGCTACACTGTTTTACATAAAGAATATTTCTTGACCTGAAAGTGTAGACTATTTTATACCCATCAATATAAGAGTATACCATCAAGTAAAGCCTAATGAATTGTCTGAAGTAAGCGCTGAGAACATACCATGTGTTTTTTAAACTTATTCCTCACCTTTGTTATTGCATTCGATAGCATTGCTTTCCACCCCACCACATGGAGCTAGTCTCTACGTCTCCCCACTTCCATTGTATACAATTTAGCATATAAACCTCTACTCTTAAATTTGACAATCCCACACTAATACTGCATTGAACACGGGGGGAGGGAGGGTGGGTGTGTGTGTGTGTGTGTGTGTATATATATATATATATATATATATATATATATATATATATATATATATATATATATATATATATACACACATATATATATACACACATATATATATATATTTATATTCTCTCAAGCTGCATACATTTTAAACATGAAACTGGGTCCTGCCTTGAAGACTTAAAGAGACAGGACCACACTCAGGGTTATCAGTTAATAAGCACCTGGAAAAAAAAAAAAAAAAGCCCTAGCAAGTGTGACAAAGTTCATTTATCTGAGAATCAGTGTAGGGACTGGCCAGATGGGAAAGACCGTGAATCGGTGGTAAGCTTAACAAATTACTGCAATATTTGGAACCAACATTCCCTATGTTCAAAGGAGTTGCAGTTTGAAAAGCATACGAGTGCTGAGCTTGTATGATATATATATATATATATATATATATATATATATATATAAAAATCTCTCTCTCTATATATATATGTATATATATATATATATATATATCTCTATCTACACACACTACACATTAAAATACAAATAACACATTATGAGCTTCTTCAATGAAGCAAAATAGAGAGAGATTATTTGTCCGTTCAAAAGCTACAGCAAGGGCAATCAGCGATACCATATTGGCACAAGCGATCTCCTTTCACTCCAAAAAAGTGGCAGGTGTTGTATCTTAGAAAACCAGCAAAATAGTAACCATTAAATGAATTTTAAAATGAGTCTCCCAGACTGTCTAAATATTTTGTCAGGGATTTTGTGAAGCTAGAATAGTATGGTCTGTGTGCACCATTAACCAGAAGGCATTCCCAGAATAAAGGCAAGCAAAGCTTCACATTTTGTTGGTTGACTCTGGCCTAAAGCACACCACAATTGTCTATCATCTCAGCCATAGCCTATAAAAGTCCATGTCATTGCAGACACTGAAGAATGGCAAATATGTATTTACAAAAAAAAAAGGACAACTCTTTGAAGCTCATTACATAGCTATTCAAGTCACGATTCGGTACAGTCAATTTAATAAATTAATCTAACACATGTATTGCAATAGTCTGGCACCAAAGATTGGTGGAAGCCCCGTGATAACCCTGTGCTGAATGTACAAATTACTATTTTGTGAAATTAAAGTATGTCTTAAACTATATACTGAGGGACTCAATTTATATCCACTCCTCATTAAGTACTTTTCACAATTTTGTAATAGACTGTTGAACATTTGATATTAAATAAGGAAAAAAAAAAAAAAGACACTGACGCAAATATATTTATGAATTAGATTGGACGATAACTATGTATTGCGCAAGGAGATTGAAAAGACTATACAAAAATAGTTCTTTACAGGTATTTATACAGTCTACTTTTCAATAGTAGAGAAAGAAAAAAAATAAACACATTAACAATAGCACATTTTTTTAACGAAGCCTATTTTATTACTTCAAATGTTAAATGTAAAAAAAATGTCCAGCACAGCTGTCATTTAAAAAAGGAGATCTACAATAAGTACTATGTTTCTAGTTCAATAACAGATGAACCCAATGTCTTTGAAAGACATAATAGCTGATCAGTGTACAGTACATCTTATGAAGACCCGTAAAGTAAAGAACTACTTAGTGATTACAAGCTATACACTTCAAAGCTTTAGTTTCTTTCTTCTTCCTCTACCATCAGGTGCTCCATCCATTTTCCGTTTCTGAGCCTGCAAATAAATAAGTAATGGTTACACTAAAAGGTTAAATTCTACATGAAAGACTACTGTGACAATTTATGTGGTAACATAAAAGGCAAAATAACCCACCCCTCTAAACACAGATAAATATCCCATGTATTTCTGACATGACATAGTAATATATTATTACATATAATCAAATTCTGTAAACTACAGAAATTCAGCAAACCTCAAGCATTTCACTTTTCTCGAGCAGTACACGAGCAGTAACATTCTAACCCACACATGACCACTTCCCTTCCAACATACAGTAAGCATGACTTTCTCAGACAATGCCTCACATGCAGTGTGAGGCACTGCATGTGGTTTACCCTTGATGCACACCTCCAGTCCTAGATGCAGAAGAATTCCCCAACTGTTGCAGCACTCACATTCCTATCTTTAGAAGTACAAACTACCTGGATGGTCACCCCCTTCTCTGCTTGTTACAGCGATCATCCCCTGGACCACCCCAACAAATCTTTGAACATTTTTCGAAATGGCTACGTCCTTTCATATCCTTTGACATCCGCACCATCATGAGTTATTTCAATATCCTAATTTATTGTCCACATTCTACTTGTGCTTTCAAACTAATCTCTAACCTATCCACATCTCACAGTGGACCAACTCTTCTACTCCTCGTGATGTCCACAAGCTTGACTCTGCTTCTGAGATTTGTTTAGGGCAGTGTTTCCCAACTCCGGTCCTTGGGAATCCCTAACACTGAATGTTTTACAGATCTCCT
The DNA here is from genome assembly GCA_031769625.1 of Taudactylus pleione. Taxonomy (NCBI): domain Eukaryota; kingdom Metazoa; phylum Chordata; class Amphibia; order Anura; family Myobatrachidae; genus Taudactylus; species Taudactylus pleione. Next base: position 30,386 of record JAUIMM010000512.1, on the reverse strand, counting down.
CAGTATCAGTTGGAATTCGCACCACCTGTTTTTTTTTTTTTTTTTTAAATGTCAGCCAGTAATGTATACACCTGTGCACCCACTAGGAGATATGTATAACATGCACTAACTATAGCAAAACTAGAGACTGGCATATATTCTGATCAGACGGCCTTTTTTACCCACATTCCAGAGACTGAATGAACGAAGGTGGTTAATGATTTAATCAACGTTAAATCAAAATGTACTTTTATGGACCACCCTCCTGCATCTGACCACTCCGTTCTTCAAGTAGGATTCCCTCGGTCTCCAGGACAATGTACTATGCTGGTTTTTGTTTACTTCCCAAATTGCTCCTTTGTCTAACTGGATCCACTTCCATTATCAGAGGAAGTACTACAATGCTCCCTTCCTAGCTCTTCTCTACTTATACCATTTCTATTGGAAAACAAAGCTCATTTGGAGCTAAGCAAGCCCTCTATAGGCAGGATACCAAAAATGTTCTAGCCTCTCCAGAACGCTTAACATCTGTTTTAATCCATGTTGATGAAGGTTGTATTTACATTTTATATTTTGTAGGTGAGGGGATGACAACCATTCAAAAACCACCAACAATCTTATCGGATGACAGAAACTACCTAAAACAAATAAAAAAACAGTACCACGAAAGCTTGCCATCATCATGCAATCTGTAATACGGTTATACATTTATAAAATAAACAAGCCACTGCAATAACTTTTCATACACTCATTTCCAGCATTCACTACTGAGATACCCCTTCATGATTTTCTCCTAATCAGATATTCACCCCTATAAATAAATTGTAATTATAGTAACTAGAATGTACTTGGCAAAGGTTCTCCATTGATTGTCTTATACTGGACTTGATACAATACAAACATACCAACCTACATCTATCAGCTAATTAAAAAACATCTTCTAACCTACGCTAACCTCCCTCCCCACAATTCCTCACACCACCTAGTCCGCCCAAGACCTGAATCTATCATTCACACTGATCCTGCTTCCAAATTCCTAGTTAGAGGACTTCTCATGCTGTACTCACTAATTCCCTACCTCATAACAAAATGTTCTACTTGGATCAAAACAATCCTTATAAACCAATTTCAGCAAGCTTACCAATTCTAGAACCAAACTTCTTATTCTACTCTACCTGGTCACTACTCCTTTATACAATGAATAAAAACTTACATGTATTCTGCCAAGTCCAAAACAAAAATTGCAGTGTGACTGGAAGATGTAGAGGAGGGTAGGGGGTATATCACCTTTGGTACTGCTAAAACATGTAGAACTTTGCTATATGTATATCGCTGTTAATAGCTAGTATTAAAAATGTCAGTTCCCAAATGTAAAATTCTTCAAACAAATCAGGGAGAAAAATGATTAATAGTAATATTGCAGTAAGGACATATCCAGTTTTACTAATTTATTTCTAAGTCTCATCAATTTAGAATCATGAACATATTAAAAGCCATACTCACCGAAGAGGATTTTGGTCCACGTTTCTTTTTCTCAGCTTTTTCCTTTTCTTCCAATTCAAGATTTTCCCTCTCAATTAATGTTATTAAAGTATTACATCTTCTCTGCAGTTCCTAAAGCGATTCAAAATGAAAGTTTTCCATTTGTTGCTTAATTTGCGACTTTACTCACATTTGTGTAAAAGTCCCATAAGTACACAATCTTATTTTACACATGGTGAATTTAATCTGACTGCAAACAAAGGGGTTTCTCCTCCATGTTTATAGCAGTAATCGTTTTACTTATCTACTATGGCACCATATCAGGTTCTTAGGAAACAGATACAGTAATAAGATGACAGGGGTAGAAAATCCAAGGGGTGAAGAACCCTTTAAACTATAATGCTGGGTACACACCTAGCAATGTGTACCCAGCATGACATTGCCGGCAACAGGACCCTGCATGTGGCAAGTGCATATATACTTGCCAATGCCTGGTCCACCAGGGATGGGGTGGGGGAGAAGGTACACGCCATTGATACAGACATCCCCCATCAGCCCTGCAGTAGAGATAACAGGCGATGGTCGCTTGCGACACACGGGAGAGTGCACATTAAGGGTACACACTAGATGATGTATCCAATAGGTTGCTCCAATTTGCAGGATCGGATGACATATTGCCTAGTATCCTTTAAATCAGTTTTTCCACAAAACACAAGAATCTTCCAAGAGCATGAATTAAAAGTTTTGTATTTCCTCACCATTGCAGTTCTTGACTTAAGAAACCAGTCAAATCTAAACTGAGGTGAATTCCGGATACACTGCCTAAGCTCATCGTAGACATTCTCCTTATCAAAACCAAGCTTGTGTAGCATACAGATAAGAAAGCGATCTTCCTCCTCTGTGTAATTTTTTCCTTTGTTTGTGCCGTAAGATATTCTCAGCTGATGGAAAGGCGCCTTGTATCGACCAATCTAGAAGAAAAACAAATAGCAAAATTATTTGCACAGACCTTGCATCATTAACCTTTATGTAGTGCCAACATACTGTGCTACAGTTTAGTCTCTGCCTCATGCAATTACAAACATTGTAGTTTACTTTGTGATAAGCCAACTAAATTGCCAGAATGTTATTGGTGTCCTGTGTGATAAATAAGATGCAGGTTCTATTAATGCGCTGGTATTAATATAATACAGTGATGCAATATCATTTGTTCTGCTATATTAAAAAGGATTGTTCTGCTTTCCTTCTATTACGTTTAACCAGGAAAACTGTTTACATCAGTATAAATGTAAAAAACATAAAACTACACTATAAAAAAAAAAAAAAAAAAAAAAGGACAACACAAAATTCCTTTAACATACAATACAGTCAGGTGCATAAATATTGGGACATTGACAGATTTTTCATATTTTGGCCTCTATTCACCACCACCATGGCTTTGAAATGAAACAAACAAGAGGTGCTTTAACTGCAGACTTTCAGAATTAATTTGAGGGTAATTACATCAAAATCAGGTGAACGGTGTAGGAATTACAACGGTTTCTATATGTGCCTATCCCTTTTTAAGCGGCCAAAAGTAATGGGACAAACTAAACAATCCTAAATCTAACTTTCACTTTTTAATACTTTGTTGCAAATCCTTTGCAGGTAATTACAGCCTGACGTCTGGAACGCATAGACATCACCAGACGCTGGGTTTCATCACTGGTGATTGCTCTGCCAGGCCTCTACTGCAAATGTCTTCAGTTCCTGCTTGTTCTTGGGGCATTTTCCCTTCAGTTTTGTCTTCAGCAAGTGAAATGCATGCTCAATCGGATTCAGGTCAGAGGATTGACTTGGCCATTGCATAACATTCCACTTTTTAGCCTTAAAAAAACTCTTTGGTTGCTTTTGCAGTATGCTTCGGGTCATTGTCTGCACTGTGAAGCGCCGTCCAATGAGTTCTGAAGCATTTGACTGAATAGGAGCATATAATATTGCCCGAAACACTTCAGAATTCATTCTGCTGCTTTTGTCAGCAGTCACATCATCAATAAATACAAGGGAACCAGTTCCATTGGCAGCCATACATGCCCACGCCATGACACTACCACCATGCTTCACTGATGAGATGGTATGTTTTGGATCATTGTCAGTTCCTTTCCTTCTCTTCCCATCACTCTGGTACAAGTTGATCTTTGTCTCATCTGTCCATAGGACGTTGTTCCAGAACTGTAATGGCTTTTTTTAGATGTTGTTTGGCAAATGCTAATCTGGTCTTCCTGCTTTTGTGGCTCACCAATGGCTTGCATCTTGTGGTGAACCCTCTATATTCACTCTTGTGAAGTCTTCTCTTGATTGTTGACTTTGACACATACACCTACCTCCAGGAGAGTTCTTGATTTGGCCAACTGTTGTGAAGGGGTTTTTCTTCACCAGGGAAATAATTCTTCTGTCATCTACCACAGTTGTTTCCGTGGTCTTCCGGGCCTTTTGGTGTTGCTGAGCTCTCTGGAACATTCTTAAAAAGAAAGAACGCACCGAACAGTTGATTTGGCCACACCTAATGTTTTTGCTATGTCTCTGATGGGTTTGTTTTGATTTTTCAGCCTAATGATGGCTTGCTTCACTGATAGTGACAGCTCTTTGGATCTCATATTAATAGTCGACATCAACTGATTCCAAATGCAAATGTCACACTTAGAATCAACTCCAGACCTTTTACCTGCTTAATTGATAATGAAATAACGAGGGAATAGCCCACACCTGTCTATGAAATAGCTTTTGAGTTGATCGTCCCATTACTTTTGGCCCCTTAAAAAGTGGTAGGCACATATAGAAACCGTTGTAAATTCCTACACCGTTCACCTGATTTGGATGTAATTACCATCAAATTAAATCTGAAAGTCTGCAGTTAAAGCACATCTTGTTTGTTTAATTTCAAAGCCATGGTGGTGGTGAATAGAGGCCAAAATTTGACAATTCTGTCAATGTCCCAATATTTATGCACCTGACTGTATGATCTACATGCAGAACGCACAAGTTCTGCAATAAAAGTACTCTGACACCAATCACAGCAACATTACCTTTGTATCCAGAGCCTTCTTTATGCTAATTCTCCTTTGTATCCTTGCTTCTCCCCTTTCTATCTGAGCCATGATTTTCTCAATGTCTTGTAGCTCATTACATCTTTCCCAAAAGACAGCTGAACAAAAATATTAATAGTTTGGATTACAACACATACAGTAAAATATAGAAACATGTATGCTTAGAGAAGCTTGAAATCTGACAGCAATTTCTTTCCCATAAAACAGACTTTTTTCCTATTTCTGGTAAACAAGAGCCAACTCCACCACCACGCCCGGTTTAGCTACAATAGAATATGAGACAAACCGATAACTACATTCATTATTTGCTGCGCTCCACTTAAGGCGGCCTACACACTTTGCGATATTTTACACGACTTGCCCAATTCCGATGCTTCCTCAGGACAAATCGCGTAAAATAGGCCAAATTGTGAGTGTCCACTCGCGCTCACGATGCGCGTACCCGCAGGTCGTACATCGCATCTTCAGATCTGCCGTGCTGTAGGGCAGATTTGCCAATCTGGGACACGATGCACTGGAAAAAGTTAAGGATGCACGATAGATCATTTGTCACATTGGAGACTTTTTACACCAAATCGTGTGCAGGACTCCTGGGAGAGAGTTCAAGGGAAATCGTATACGATGTCGGTTCATAAGCACATCGCAAAGTGTGTAGGCACCTTTAGGATCCAGACTGAGTTTTTTTTGGCCTTTCCTGCAAGTCTTGAGGTCACTGGTGCTACAGAGTGTAGAGTGGCATGTAGGAGCTCAGGCACGATGAAGTTAGCGTTTCTGTCTCTCTATATTCCCTTAGCCAGGAGTGTATCAGCTATTTATTTAACTTGGCCCTTAAACAGAAGAAAGGTTGAAATGTAAATGAGGAAAGAACAGAAAGCACTTAAGGAGCCTATACACCTACACGATTTCGGCCCGATTTTCGATGAGTCATCAGATGGATCTTGTGAAAATCGTATTATTTTAGTAAGATACGATCCGATGCGCGCTCCTGCAGCTCCTATAATCGGATCGTATGATCAGATGTGCAGCACATCTTGTCCATCGTATCGTGTGCAGATCATGCCGTTTATTTTGTTCATGCGATCCATCGTGCAGCAATTCAAGTCATTTCAATGACTTTTTATGAGCCTGAGAGAGCAATCTTACGACAGATCCTGTGCTAAAGAAAAACAACAAACATGCTGCCGGGACTGCCAGGGAGCTCCAGGGAATCTTAGGGAAATTGTATATGAATCGGATCTTATGCTGGTCGGGTAGGTGTATGGGCAGCATTAGAGTACATTGGCCTGCTGCTGTTTTTTTCTTCCCTCATTTACATTTTAACCTTCTTCTGTACTCAAAAATAACTGAGGCTCTTCCAGTGTTAGGGGCAGCAGCTCAGGCTTCATTCATAATTTTTTTTAAAGTATCTAGATCTTCAGGGTGCACTGCTACACCCCATGGTGCCAGTGTTCCCCAAAAGGATGTAAGAACTTTTTAAATTTTTTGTTTAATATAGTACAAGCCAGTTGGTGCTTTGCTAACAGAAGCCTTGGGTTTTGCTCATCCAACTAATTCTACCAAGCCCGAGCTAACAGAATAATAATAGGTTTACTTCACCAACCTTAAGTATCTTCGAATCCAGATTAGATAAATCACAGATCAGAAACTTGCTTTATCCATAGCAACACAAAATATTTAGCATGTAGAGAACTGTAGACATACTGTGCCTAGAAAACTCATGCCCAGTACCATACAGCCTTGTGCCAAACATCAGTAGCCTCATACCCACTATGTCCCATATACTGTGACCATATATATCCTTGTACTTCATACATTCTAACTCTCCCTCATTCCTTTACATATCTTGTGGTGGTTATCGTTTTCTCCACCTACCATTATGATCCAACTAAATTATGAGGCTTCTCTAATGAAATCACACATGGTTTCATGTAGTGAAGCCTGAAAAGTTAATAAAGCAGATTGTTACTGTTAAGGGAGAGTGAAAGCGGAGAGGTCAGCAACACAGCTTAACAGAGTATTGTCAGTGATGTTAACCACGACACCCAGGCTAGATCAGGAACTTCTGTGGTTTTTTTAAAAAGGAAAATCAGAAATGGGAGATGGGGGAAGGTTATCCCACCTAAGCTGCTGCTCCAGTATCGGCTCTCTTTTAGAAACCCGAATGAAGGCAGGTATAAACTATCATCTTAAAGTGGACAAACTACTTGAAATGTTCCACAACGTTACGCTTTAATTTACCTGCTGGATGGTTTTACATTTGTAACGATGGCCCCAAAAAAGACCCCAAACTCCTGCACAGAACAGCGAAGATAAAAGACTTCTCCATATAAAATATTAACCACACGTTTACACTATGCTTGCAAAAACCAGAGAAATATTTACCCGAATACTCCATTACATCATCAGGAGTTTTGCCTTCCACTTCACGAGCTATATTTTCAATGTCATCACGGCCCCATTTTTCATTAGCTTTGATGAACTGGTTAAAATCTCTCTTGTTCCAATTGGTAAAGCCCTGAAAAATAAAACAGGACTTTCATTTAGCATAAGTTTGCCATCTAAAACACACATATTAGGCTTTCAAAATCTTAACGTCTTGAAAGCAAATAAAGTGCAGCTTCACACACCTGAGTTAGTAATTTTTCCTTTTCATCTAACTCTTCATCATTAAGTGGCTCTGCTTCATCAATCTTCAACTGTTCTTCCTTCTGTGCCTGTGCTGCATTAGGTAAATCAGGGTTTCGTGGTACCTGAGGTGGCAGAACAGAATTTGTCACTACTGTACTTAAATTATACTGAATATTTTTGCATGAAACTCAAAATATCTTACCTTATAACCAATTGTTTTTCTATAATACAGAATTTCCTTCTCCAATAACTCGAACAATCGTGGAGGGAAAAACTGAAAATCTTGAACATTTGGTTGTTTTGGAGGGCGTGGAGCCTAAACAGAAGTTACAAATAGTTATTTACCATAACGGAGAAATGAGATTGCAAGAATATATACCTAAGGTCCCACCAAAGCAACGAGAGGCGGGCTCCCTCCGCTTTTTATTGTGATAGTACTAATGCCAAACCTCATACACTTACTTTTGGTATTTTTGGTTCACTGACACGGAGTGCTTCCCTAAAATAGGCATCAACTGCATAATTTGCTTTTCTTTCACGCTTTGGTGGCTCAATCCATTCAGTAAATGCCATCTTGTGTTTAAAAAAAAAAAAAGTAAGAACATTTTTGGCTTTATATTTCTACATAAACATTACTTAAATGCCTACACAAACAATATCTACTGTGTGGAATTCATATTTTACCTTTTGTTTTTCTCTGTAATCTTCACCTTCAAAATTATAAACACTGGAATCCGTATCCACAGTAAAGTTTCTCAATGAGCTTTCACCCATGTTTGAGAGTTTTTCTTTCATTTCTGCAGTCTAAAAGGAATTAAAAAAAAAAAAAAAAAAAAAAACTTAGTAATTTCCTAGTATTTTGCAAAAAATGTTCTTGCTAACTGATAAATGTGACTTCTATATGAAGCAATGGACACCATTTGATGTATATCAGCCTACAATTTGAGTGAAACTTTGTGCATTACATGCAAAAAAGTATATAGCACTGTACATATGGGATGATTCAATTGCCACAAGACGGCTCGTCCCGCGAGTAAGTGTGCGCATATGCCGCACTTGCGGTAGCCCCAAGTTTGCTGATTTTTGTTCACAGCGTCACCAGGCTGTGTATAACAATCCATAATTCCCAATCAAGTTGATGTGACACTGCTGACATTTACACTCCGTTGCAAAGGCACAACGCTGGTTTTGCAGCCAATAGTGTTGATTAATAAGTTGCTATGTAATGCCATAAATATTTATTAAATTATAAATATTTACTATATTAAACATTCACCTAATATTTTTAGTCTACTAGGGAACCTTACACAAAGAAAAGAAATACTTCACCATCAAGACTTAAGGAGCCAGTGGGAAGTTAAACCTACCTTTTTTTCACCCCTTTCCAAAATGGCGTCAATGTCTTCATCAGTGATTTCACTATCCTTTGATGCAAACACATGTGTGGCACCATGACGAATCATCTGAAGCATGTCATCCTTTCCCAGCTTATTTAAATTTTGGTCCACTAATCTTCCTGTTTGAGATGGAACAGAAAGAATAACAGCTAATAGGTATATCAGGAAGCAATGTGAAGATACGTCATAAGAAAAAAAAAAAAAAGAAAAAAACTTATTGGCTTCACTAGATTGAGATTTTATTTCATACCTTATTAGTGCAACAGTAACAAATATAATGAGACATAAGGATCAAGGCACCATTGTTAACATTATTAAAGCTGCATTACCATCTACTGAGCACATTTTAATAGGATTATCCCAATCCTAGCATCTTCCGGCAAAAACCAGAGTAGCAAATTGAATTTACAGACTCCGATACTCCTGAATCAGTATTTCCAGGGGTTAAGCTAGCGAGGAGGTCATCAAGATCATGATGTAGGTGATTGTCATTCTTACAACAGGGCTTGACAAATCCCAGGCGCCAGGTCGCCATGGCTACCAGAATTTGCATTGAGGGAGGAAGCAGATCCTCATCAGCACCGCGGATATTCGTGCCTATACTATTGCGGCGTTCATTTCATGCACAGGAGTGCATGTGCTGAGTGTCCTATGCGGCGACTGCTGTACCCGTCATGGCCTGTGCAGACTGCTCCTGTCTGTCCCATCCTGCACTGACGACTCCTGTCCATCCTGGCCTGCTCTGATCCCTGCTGTCTGTCTACGCTGATCCTCCTGTATGTCCCAGCTGTCTACTGTCTCTGGCTGCATAGAGCTCCCAAGTAATAGGATGTATGCGTGGCCAGGGATTGCCGAGCGCCTTCAAAGAGATAGTGGTGTGACCACGGGGGCAGGAGGGTTCTGTTGTACTTTCTGGCACCATTGTTTTATATGAAGTGTGGTATGTTATCACTGTAGGGTGGTGGGTGGAGCAGGGGAGCTGTACAGAGCAGCGAGGGGTTTCCACGTTACTATATCCATTCAACTGCGACCATTTTGTGAACTAGTATAGTGTGTATAACAGTTACATAACAATGAGCTGTGCTCCTCAATCACACCGTTATTTATTTATTTTTTTTAGGGGGGCGGGGGGATGGGAGACAGTGATCTGGCTCCTACACTTTCATCCTGGCTCCTAGATTTTAGAAAAATTTGTCAAGCCCAGTCTTACCATATCTCTTCTTTTCTACATCGGGGTCCATAGGGTACCACAGGATAACTTGGGGATGTCCCAAAGCAGTCCCTTTAAGGGTGGGGACGCTCCTGTGTAGAAAGGTGAATCCGCCGCCCAAAGGAAGCATCCTGAGAGGCGAAGGTATCAAAAGCATAATACCAGAGAGGTATGGACAGAAGACCATGTGGCCGCCTTGCAAAGCTGAACAGCCGAGGCGCCACGGCGAGCTGCCCACGAAGGACCCACAGACCGAGTAGAATGAGCAGTAACAGAGGGCGGTACTGGAAGGCCCTCATGAGCGTAAGCTTCAGAGATTGTCATGCGAACACACCTAGGCAAAGTTTGTTTATTGGCTGGCCATCCCTTCTTGTGGAATCCATAAAGTACAATGAGTCTGACTGAACTGGTACGGGCCACATAAATCCTGAGAGCACGTACCACATCCAATGAGGCCTCACCTGCCGAGAGGTCTGGAGAATTAAAGGCCGGTACAATAATTTCCTCATTAATGTGGAAACTAGAAACCACCTTGGGAAGAAACCCAGGGCGAGTCCGAAGCACCGCCCTGTCCTGGTGAAAATCCAGAAATGGGGAACGACGAGAGAGCCTAGAAAGCTGACACTCTCCTGGCAACAGCCAGAAGAAAAACCAGTCTTAGCAGTAAGCCACTTGAGATCCACAGAATCCAGTGGCTCAAATGGAGGACCCTGCAAGGCTTTAAGTACAACAGGCAAATCCCAAGGCATCACAGGAGGGACAGAGAGGCAGAGTGCGAAGGATCCCCTGTAGGAAAGTGCGGATATCAGGAAGAGGAGCAATCCTACGCTGGAACCACACTGACAGAGCAGAAACATGCTCCTTCAGTGAAGCAAGGCAGAGACCAAGATCTAAACCCGCCTGCAGGAAAGCCAAAACTCTAGATATCCAAAACACTTTGGGGATCGTAACCTCTGGTACGACACCAAAGTATGCATGCCACACTGGTAAATCCGTGCAGAAGCAGGCTTCCGTTCTCGGAGCAGTGTTAACCACAGAGCCAGAAAAACCCGTGGACCTTAGTAGGTATGTCTCAAGAGCCACGCCGTCAAAGACAGACGACCCAGGTCCGGGTAAAGGCAAGGACCTTGAGACAACATGTCCGGAGTGTCAATGGAGAGACTCCGAAGATCTGAGTACCAATGCAGTCTGGGCTAAGCTGGAGCCACCAGCAGGACAGTGCCTCCTTGTTTGAACTTCCGAAGTACTCGAGGAAGTAGGGAGATTGAAGGAAACTGATACGCAAACGAAGGTCCACTTGACAGACAGAGCATCTACCAGAAGAGCCCCTGCGTAATCTTGTTCTGGACCTGTACACTGGCAGCTTGTGGTTGTGTCAAGAGGCCATAAGGTCCACTTCTGGAAGGCCCCACTTGTTCACAAGGAGTTGAAACACGTCTTGGTGAAGAGACAACTCCCCTGAATGTACGTCGTGAGGGCTGTGGAAGTCCGCTTCCCAGTTGAGCACTCCTGGTATGAACACAGCCGACATGGCTGAAAGAATGCCTTCCGCACATGTCCGAATGTGTGACAACTCTGTCATTGCCGCCTGACTTAAGAGTTCCTCCCTGATGATTTATGTAAGCCACCGTTGTGGGGTTGTCTGACTGAACCTGCGCGGGCTTTCCGTGAAGTAGTCGTTTGGCCCGTTGCAAGGCCCTGAAGTCCGCCCGAAGTTCCAATATGTTGATTGGTAGGGCAGACTCCTCTGCTGTCCACCGACCCTGAAACGAGTGTGGACCCGTCACTGCACCCCAACCCTGGAGATTGACATCCGTTGTCAAGAGAATCCAGTCCGGAAACCAAAAGGGGCACTCTTTGGTGAGGTGACCCGTCTGTAACCACCAAGTCAGAGGAACCTCCGGAGAGAGCATCATTGTTTGTGTCCTTATCCGCTGAGGAGATCCGTCCCACCTGGCTAGGATCAAGTTCTACAGAGGCCAGGAATGAAACTGGGCATATTCCACCATGTCGAAGGTCGACACCATGGACCCCAGTAATCTCATTGCTGAGTGAATGGACACTCAGCGACAGTGGAGGCATCTGCGTACTCGCGTCTGCAAAGTGGATTTCTCTGTGGTTAGAAAGATCCTTTGCTGGTGAGAATCCAACAGAGCTCCCAGGTGGAGCATCCTCTGGGAAGGGGTCAAGGAGGACTTCTTCCAATCAACCATCCTTGAGTCTGCAGCACTGATATTGTCAGCTGTTGAAGTACCACTGGCGACCCTGTTAGTAGCAACAGGACGTCCAGGTAGGGTAACAGGCGGACCCCTTGCAACCGCAGATGGGCTGCCGTAACCACCATAATTTTTGTAAACACCAGAGGGCCAGTAGAAAATCCGAACGGCAGAGCCTGAAACTGGAAATGCTGGTGTTGCACAGCAAACCGGAGAAAATGTTGATGAGATGAAGCAATTGGAATATGCAGGTATGCAACCTGGATATCAAGCTACACCATAAAATCCCCAGGTTCCATAGCCAGTATAATGGAGCATAGGGATTTCCATCCTGAACCGAGGTACCCTGAGGAATTTGTTCAGGGGTCTTGAGATTGAGGATAGGTCTGAAAGATCCATTCGGTTTCTGAACTAGAAATAGACTGGAATAGTAACCCTTCCCCCTTTGTGGTAATGGGACCTGTACAATGACCCCCGCTTGAAGTATTGTATTGCCGTCTGAATTTGTAAGGCCTTGTCCTTGTTTGACTGAAGGCCTGTGCAGAAAAACTGATGGGGAGGTCTTTTGCGGAAGGAGAGGGCATACTCGTGAGAGACCAGTTCCCTTACTCAGTTGTCTGTGGTGGCCTGGTACCAGAACTGGGCGAACTGAAGAAGTCAGCCTCCCACCCTGGGGTCCCCCCAAGGGGAGGCCAGTCAAGTCAGGCTGAGGATTTTTCGTCAGACTTAGCAGCCGGACGTCTAGCACTAAAAGCCTGTTTCTTGGGCTAGGGGGATTTCTTGTTGGCGCACTGTCTAGAAAAGTACTGAGCTGTAGGCTTACAATGTGGCCAAAAGGACGAGGATCTGGCACCCGAGGGGGCAGGAGCAGAAGGTAGACAAGCAGATTTAGCGGCTGCCAACGTGTCCACAATCTTCTCCAAGTCTGGTCCAAACAGGACTTGATTATAAAGATATACCCTCCAAACCTTTCTTGGAATCCGCATCAGCTCTCCAAGAGTGCAGAGCAGAAATTGCTGCAGCCCAAACCCATGAGGTGTTGAGACAGACATCCAAAGCTGCTTCATTTATGTATGTATCCGAATCTCGGAGATTACCCATCATAACCACTTGTTCCTTGGTAGCATCCGAGGCAAATAACTCCTCCAAAGAGTCCGCCCAGCGTTCCATAGCTCTGGTCACCCAGCAGATAGCCATGGCCGGTCTAGTAGCTGCCCCTGACAGGGAATATATGAACTTCAAACAAATCTCCACCTTCCTGTCCGTAGTATCTTTCAGAGAAGACATGGACGTTATAGGCAGGGTCGCACTCTTGACTAAGCGCGCAACATGAGAGTCCACCTCAGGGGGTGTTTCCCATTTGGAGAACAATCCTCAAAGAGATAGGCATAAGCTAGGCGCCACTGAGGCTGGAACAGTTTATCGGGAGTTTTCCATGCCTCCTCCACGTTCCATTAGTTAGCCTGACAAGGGAAAAATGGCCGGCGAAGCCTTTACATCCTTGAAGTAAGCATATTTGCCTCAGGACGCTGGAGGTTCCTCGTCTTCTATAACCATGGCCAAACGAACCACCCGTATCATGCCTGGAACATAGCTTTTTGACCTAGGCTCTGCCTCCCGTGAGGAGGGCTCAGAGTAAAATAGTTCATTCAGAAGTTCTCCATCTGTCATCATAATGAGCAGATGGAGAAGACAACAGTCTAGGTGAGGAAAAATCTCCATCAGATTTTTCACCGTAGAAGAGAGAATTTACCCACACAGTCAGAACTCCCCTGAGCCGGCTGCTGCGGAAGGCTCTGGGCCACCGTCAACAGCCCAGGGAAACCTTGCAGGGGAGACGGCGTTACCGCCTGCTGTGCGAACCCTTGCTGAGGAAACACAGGGGTAGCTGCCAAACGGTCTGCAATTGAAGTCAAAACCTGCGCAAAGCTAGTCCAAGGAGGTTCTTGAGCCGCACCAGAAATAAGAGGGGCCAGACAGGGTAAAGCATGCCCCAACATAAGCCCTCCTCGACCAACTCTCCCGGCCCTATTCCTGCCTTACATTTTATGCATGAAAGCAGGACAGGGGCACGATTTTGCACATCTTCCTCAATATCAGACATTGTAGAAACAGAGGGGATAGAGCACACGGTGTGTGACCTGCCACACAGTAAAAGTAACTGTTGGGCAATATACCACCCTGACAGCACGTGTACTGAAAGGGGCTATGAACCAGAAAGGAACAGGGAAAGTAAAATGGCTGATAGAAGTAAAAGATACAGGCAGACAGCAGTAACATACAGTCACATACAATCCAGAATTACTTTAGCACAGATGGCACTAAAAATCAACCACAGACTCAGTGTCTGGTAGGAAATAGTACTACATACACGACCCTTGGAGAGGTATGCAGGGGAACCCGGGACTCCGCACTTCCCTGAGTGATCTGCGACTAAGCCCAGAAAAAATGTCTGTCAGAGACCTCGGAGGAGGTGGGACCGGTAAAGGAAAGCTGCAACAACCAGCTGGACCGCAGTGGAAGGCGTACTGTGCAGTGGGGAGGTGCTTCCTGTCCAACAGGGAAACCAGCCTCCCCTGGCCAGTGTTTAACCCCCGAGACACTGGAGCACCAGACTGATATAAGAGACCTACTTTCAAGTCCCTCAGGACCTGAAGTACATACAAATAATCATATACCAACTAGATTAATTAAGCCTCCACTCTGTGGGCCAATATTATAGGTTGGTGGTGCTCCCCAAAGTCAGAAAAGTATCAACAAGAGACCAGGAAGAAAGAAGACTTTTTGTTGGGGGCACTCATGGTATTAAAGATAATTAAAATATAACTTTTAATATAATATTACTAAAACAAGGTAACCTACATAAACGGACATGCATACATACAACATATACCTTATTAAACCCTTATAATCAAGGGAGCCAGATCATATACAAAGGGGTTTGCCCTCTATAGATTCAAAAAAGTTTAGTTGAGCGATATTAGATTAACAGTGATCCCTCTTGTGCAAAACACTAATGTACCACTAAGATGCCAATATTTTAATCTGATAAAAATAGTGCCACACCACGAGCAGCAGCAGATAATGGCAGGTAATATCCTCTTGATATATGCACTTCCAACAGCATTATTGTGGTGATATATTTGGATTAATAATTGGGCATTTTGGATATGGACATCTATAGATTGTATATCATGATGTATTAACTGGGACTCCCTATATATAACATACAGATGTGATAACAGGACATTTGGGAATTTTCTCTGTTTAAAACAATCTTTTTCTTCTTATATATTATTTGAAGGATTGATTAATACCCACTGCAGTGTTACAATCTGGTTATAACCTATTAGTTTAACCATTACAGGGATATGCTGCAGTTTATGATTCTGTATACACATGATCACACATTGTGAAAAGAATTACAATCTGTTGTTAAGATGTATTATATATTTTAAAATATACTATTGTGTTACTAAAGTGTGAGTGACAGCCATTATCTGCCGCTGCTCGTGGTGTGGCAGTATTCCAACCATATGTACTTGTGCTCTGTGATTGGAGCTAAATTCGAGATAATTATAATGTGCTGTTAAGATGTACTATATCTGCTAAAATGTACTATTGTGGTACTAAATTGTGAGTGACAGCCATCTGCTGCTGCTCGTGGTGTGGTATTATCCCAACCATATGCATTTGGGCTCTGTGATCGGAGCTAAATTTGAGACAATTACAATATGTTGTTAAGATGTATTATATCTGTTAAAATGTACTATTGTGTTACTATATTGTGAGTGACAGCCATTATCTGCTGCTGCTCGTGGTGTGGCACTATTTTTATCAGATTAAAATATTGGCATCTTAGTGGTACATTAGTGTTTTGCACAAGAGGGATCACTCTGTTAATCTAATGTCGCTCAACTAAACTTTTTTGAATCTATAGAGGGCAAACCCCTTTGTATATGAGCTGGCTCCCTTGATTATAAGGGTTTAATAAGGTATATGTTGTATGTATGTATGTCCATTTATGTAGGTTACCTTGTTTTAGTAATATTATATTAAAAGTTATATTTTAATTATCTTTAATACCATATGAGTGCCCCCAACAAAAAATCCCTAGGGTGGCCCCAGCCCTGAGGGAATTGGACTGTGTTCGACGGGTCACCGCCGCTTACCTTTCTCCCCATTGCGCCCGGCCACAGTCCAGGGATTCTTCGGGGTCCTTTCTAGCCAAGACTCCAGAGGTCCCACCGAGATCCCCAGATCAGTACCACGGCGTCTAGGTACGGTGACGTAGCGACAGCGCTGGCGTCCTGCTGGACTGCCCGCGCTGTCCACTCTGCAAGAAATCTTCAAAAAAAAACTCTTCAGGGGCTGAAACCAGAAACATGGCAGTCTTGGCCAACTGTGCCACTGGAGTGTCCACTCTAGGTATTCGTTCTAATTTCTGCAGGCGAGTTGCACATTTGTCAATTGCAAATCTAAAAGGTAAAGGATCTGTAGCTGCAGTAGACAGAAGCTGGTGCCTAAAGCAGTGTCCCTTGGGGCTGAGTAGCTGCACCTCAGAGGAAAGGAATTTTCTTCTTCCCAACAACGTCTGTCACAAGCAGGGCTGGAATCTTCCATCATATGTGAGCGTTGTAGTGTCAAAAATTGCAACCAGTTCCAACACGATAAATAACTCATCCCAGAACAACCACCAGAGTGAACATCCCTGAAACAAAATCCCTTTTGTGAGCCCATTCCCGGACTACCAGTCTGTACATACTCCTTGCCTAAGAAAGGGGAAGCCACATTTAAAAAAAAAAAAAAAAAAAGACAGGATAGATTGTCGCCACCACCACCCTTTATAAAAGTGTGACAGCTTGAGCCCTGCGTTCAGGCGGTCCACAAAATGGGACCCTAGCAGGAGAACTAGGGCAGTGAATAGAGTTGTGTGTATATACGTGTGTGTGTGCATGCATACACTCACAGCACACATACGCATATACAATAAAATCAACTTCTAATAAAAGTGAGGTATTTACTCCTGAATGGAATGACAGTTGGTCTAAATTCAGACCTCTCAAGTGTCAGTGATGCAGTGTCTCAGAACTCGACCATGGAACAATGTAAGAAGGTGCTCTGGTCTGACTAATAACGTTTTCTTTTACATCATGTAGACTGCTGTTTACATAGAGACAGCACCAGGGTGCACTATGGTAAGAAGGCAAATCAGTGAGGGCAGTGTGATGCCCTGAGCAATGTTATGCTGGGAAACCTTGGGTCCTGGCATTCATGTGGATGTTACTTTGAAAAAGTACCAACTACCTAAACATTGTTGCAGACCAAGTACACCACTTCATGGCAACAGTATTTCCCGATGGCAGTGGCCTCCTTCAGCAGGATAATGTACCCTGCCACTGAAAGAGAAAGAAAAAAAAAAAATTTTAGGAATGGTTTGAGAAACATGATAGAGTTCGAAGTGTTGACTTGGCCTCCAAATTCCCCAGATCTCAATCCGATCGAGCATCTGTGAGATGAGCTGGTAAAAAAAATCCAAGCCATGAATGCCCTACCTCACAACTTACAGAACTTAAAGGATCTGCTGCCAAGGCCTTGGTGCCAGATATCACAAGACCATTCATATGTGGGGTTGCTTTTCAGCCAAGGAAGTGGGCTCACTCACAGTTTGGCCTAAGAACACAGCCATGAATAAAGAATGGTACCAAAACATCCTCCAAGAGCAACTTCTCCCAACTATCAAAGAACAGATTGGTGACGAACAATGCCTTTTCCAGCATGATGGAGCACCTTGCCATAAGGCAAAAGTGATAACCAAGTGGCTTGGGGAACAAAATATCAAAATTTTGGGCCCATGGCCAGGAAACTCACCAGACCTTAATCCCATTGAGATCTTGTGGTCAATCCTCAAGAGGCAGGTGGACAAACAAAAACCCACAAATTCTAACAAACTCCAAGCATTGATTAGGCAAGAATAGGCAGCCAGTTTGTTGTTCAGAAGTTGATTGACAGCATGCCAGGGCGAACTGCAGAGGTCTTGAAAAAGAAGGGTCAATACTGCAAATATTGACTCTTTGCAGAAACTTAAGGGGCCTATCCATTAGCAGATAATTTGAACGACTGAACGATATATCGTTCAGACATCCAATTTATCTGCTAATGGATAGGCCCTGAACAATTACAGATGCGCACTCCCACGCCCGATAAATTTTATCTTTCGTCTCTCCAACATGTTGACAATTATCGCATATCGCTGCCAGATATTAGAAATATCTGACAGTTTATATGCGGTAAATGACAAACTATATTAACAGCAGCTACAAAGCACTGGAGAGAAAAAAAAAATCCACTCCCTGTATGATGTCATGCAATATCGTTCATCTTTTGCAAAAATCTGTCATGTACATGACATATCTATTGAAAATTCCGGTGGCTGTGCTGAAAGATATCTGTCATGTACATGACATATCTTTCAGCCAGCCACCGGAATTTTCAATAGATATCTTGTGTCTTTCATAGTTCAA
Organism: Taudactylus pleione; assembly: GCA_031769625.1. NCBI lineage: Eukaryota > Metazoa > Chordata > Amphibia > Anura > Myobatrachidae > Taudactylus > Taudactylus pleione. The sequence goes on along the minus strand of JAUIMM010000512.1, from coordinate 11,864 downwards.
AAAAAATCTGCTAATGGATAGGCCCCTTTAATGTAATTGTCAATAAAAGCCTTTGACGTGAAATGCTTATAATTTTACTTCAGTATACCATAGTAACATCTGACAAAAAGGTCTGATAACACTGATTAAGCAAACTTTGTGAAAACCAATACACTTGTGTCACTCAAAACTTTTGGCCATGGCTGTACACACTAGGGTTATTGTCGGTAGGCAAATGACCTACCTCTATACTTTTGGATTGTGGGAAGAAACCAGAGTACCCGGAGGAAACCGATGCAAACACTGGGAGAATATACAAACTCCAGAGTTACGGCACTGATAGGAATCAAACTCCGGATCTTAGCGCTGTGAGGAAGTAAAGCTAATCATTACACCAACTGTTCTGCCAGGTTTATTTATTTTCATAGAGACATGCATTGCTTTCACTAGTACATAGCATCTATTCGCTAATCTCCTAGTTGTCCAAATTATAACTTCAGTTCCTGAAGTGAGATTTTTCTGCAGCTTTGAATCCCCCTCCAGATCCTGGTGTAATCTCAGTATATAGAGAGCTGACTGCTCTTGTTGCAAATACCCAGCAGGCAGGAGCTAACTACAATCACTCAGATACTGTGAACCAATCATTGCTAAAACCTGGCTAGTTATGGTTGCGTGCTGCAGTGCAATGCTTCAAACTAGGAACTTGGCCTAGCACTACAAAGTGGTCAGGAATTCTTAGTTCCTGTACCTTACAACATGAACAGTGTTTACAGCTCAGTTCAGAACCAAGTGCTGCTGCATCAAGAGGAAACCCCGAGGTCACAAATATGAAACTTACATGCTAAACTGGCATATACACAATTTTATCTATAAATCTCACACCAAAATTATATATTCTTCTTACTGCACCAATATCATTGGATGAGGAGTAATACTGAGTGTGTTAAATCACCCTAGGAAAAAAAAAAACCACACTACCTTGCTGAATAACTATAGAATCCAATCGCAGTTTCATCTCTGCCCGTTCCACAATACGTTCTTCAACTGTGTTGTCTGTAATGAATCTGAATACTCTCACAGTTTTTGTTTGCCCAATTCTGTGTGCTCTGTCCTATAAAAACAAATATTCAGACATTTGTCTTAATAAAGTTCTTTGGAAGAATGAAAAACATTGACCAGGAGAATGTTTCATATGATATAATTGTGGACTTATTTTACCCAACGGAACTTTGTATTTGTTTGCATTCATACAAAATTATCCGCTCAGAAATTTTTTTTTAAACCATGCTCGCATAAATCACAGTGCACTTTATTAGACTGTCGCACATAAGAATCATCCACAGCAGCAAACTGCACTGGGAAAAGTCGCTAAAATTTACTTACTCTGACATCTATTACAGGTTGAGTATCCCATATCCAAATATTCCGAAATACGGAATATTTTTAGTATGACTGAGATAGTGAAAACTTTGATTTTTGTTGGTTCAATGTACAGAAACTTTGTTTAAGGCACAAAATTAAAAATAAAGTATAAAATGACCTATAGGCTGTGTGTATAAGGTGTATATGACACAAATGAATTTCATGTATGTACACAAACTTTGTTTGAGCCACAAAATTATTGAAAATATTGTATAAAATTACCTGCAGGCTGTGTGTATAAGGTGTATATAAATCATAAATGCATTCTGTGTTTAGATTTGGGCCCTATACCTTAGACATTTTAATATAATATGCAATTATTCCAAAATACGGAATATTCCGATATCCAAAATACCCCTGGTCCCGAGCATTTTGGATATGGGAGACTCAACCTGTATAGTCATCCATCGGTTCGGCTAGACAATCTAGTATAGATATAAGGCAAGGACTGGTAGCTGCTTCTATTTGCAGGCCAGACATTGGCAACGCTGTTGCACCTTTGTGGTGAAGACTTAAGGTGCGTACACACTAGGCGATCAGAAAAGACAGTACGATTAGGACATCGTAATGTCGTTCCTGATCCCCTGTAGTGTCTGCACTGAAGGCATTCATCCATCATTCCTGAACATGCCAATCTGTCGTTATCAGATTGTGCTGCATGTTCAGGCGATGGACAATGTCGGAAACGACCAGCGGGAGTGCGCATCGCTGGTCGTTTCCAACATAAAAGTGCACGATTTGTGCACGATTACTGAGCGACTGCACGATTACGATGTCGTAATCGTACAGTCACTCAGTAATATCGCCCAGTGTGTACCCACCATTATGGAGCATACACACGGTCAGATTTGTCAGATGTGTCAGATGAACGATATGACCAACGATTTGAACTATGAATGATTTTTGACTGCATTAAAATGAATGGAATCGTCCAAATCCGACAGCAAACACATCAGATGTCAGATATCGTTATCTGACCATCGGGAACGCACATCGTTCAGACATGTCAGATTTTCCTTCAGATATGAACGATTTTGAAATAGTTATCGCTCAGATCTGAAGAAAAATCTGACCGTGTGTATGCACCATTATAATTTTGTGCATCTCTCCAGCCCTAACGTTGGCGAAAGTCACAATTATAACCTGCTTCTGATGCTAGTGACAGTTTCAATAATCTATTTGCCGCACATTACATATTGGACTATGCATTAAGTGCCTTTATTATCCCGGCAAAACATTAGATCGGTGCCGCTCTATCACTTGCAGATACCATCAGCCATCATCTGTTTTATAGTGGTTACCACTATAGCTTTGATAGTGCAGACATCATCGGCACATACAGATAGCGTTCCGACTAGGCTGTTTTAGTGGGGCGCGGCGCCCTGCCCTCCTTCTGGAGGGCAAAAAGCACCCTGCCCTCCAGGAGGAGGGCAAAAAGCGCCCTGCCCTCACAGCCTGCAGGTGCCGTTCTCACCCACGAGACGCAGTGTCCCGCGGGTGGAGAAACATGCGGTGTCCCGGTCACCGCCGGAGAATAGACGCCGGGCGCATGCGCCCGGCATCTATTCTCTTTCTGCAGCGCTTGGGGGCTGCCCGGCATGTCCGTAAGCGCCGGGCATGCGCCCAAGTATGACGAAAAAGGGGACGCGTCTTATAGACACGCCCCCTTTTCATGACGGCGCGCGCACAAGGTTGCCCTCTCTAGCTCCAGTGCCCTGCCTGCCGCCGGAGCTAGAGTGAACACTATACAGATCCATCTAGATAGTGGAGTGGGAACCGAGGACAGCGTGGGCACAAATATATATATATTATGCAGCCCACACCCTGCCACAAACGGAGCTCAGCTACGATCAGTTAAATGTATTTAAAACTGGGAACTCTGATCGCTTCAGAGGCCAGCGTTTCAAGTGATGCAGTGCGCAGGTGACGTCATCTGCGATGAGGAGCCTGCACCTGCTAGATCTAGTTAGATCCAGTCAATGGCAGCATTTACGCGGGAGCGCTGCTGGTGTGGACTGGAGCGGTGCCCAGCGCGAAGAAAGGCAAGTACTACGCAGGGGATTGGGGCCTGTTCTACACTGAAGGGGCACAAGATAAGGGGCATTACTGGGGGCACAGCATAAGTGGCACTACTGGGGGACACTGCATAAAGGGCATTAATGGGGCTTGCATAAGAGGCACTACTAGGGGCATTACTGGGGGTACTGCATGGGTTTTTATGAATTAACCACCTTTCAAAATTGCATATAAGACTTTTTTCTTGCGGACCACACACTCTGCATATACACGTCAGATATGTCAAATGAACGATTTCAGCCTGTATTAAAATGAATGAAAACACATCAGATGTCATATCGTTATCTGACAAACGGGAACGCGCACCGTTCATTGTTGCCCACATATCCGATTTTTCTTTCAGATATGAACGATTAAAATAGTTATCGTTCATATCTGAAGAAAAATATGACTGTATGCACCATTAGACCTTGAATATTCGGCCCGGTTGGAATTTTGAGTTTGACATGCCTTGCCTAGGCAGTTATCTAAATGTTGCAGAACATAAAGCATTAATTCAACAATGAAGTTTTAATTGTCCCAATGTTAAGCTAGGTTACAAAAAATGCACTGCAATGTGTCTGCACTGCAAGTATGGGAACAGTGTTTAATGGAATGTATCAACCAATTTTTGCATTTCATATTTAGCATAAAAAAGTGCATTTAAGTCCACTAGAATCACAAAGCTTATACATAATGCAAGTTGTGAACATACCATGGCCTGAAGATCTACTTGGGGGTTCCAATCTGAATCATATATAATGACAACATCAGCTGTAGCAAGGTTAATTCCGAGCCCACCGGCACGTGTGCTCAACATGAAAATAAATTTTGAACTACCAGGTGCATTAAAAGCATTAATAGAATCCTGCAATATAAAGGTTACCTGTTAGATAAAGGTTCATATGCAAGCATTACAAGAATCACACAACAGAAAATACTAACTTGTCTATCATTATGTGGAGTTTGTCCATCCAGTCTGCAGTATTCATAATTTCTCCACATACAATAATCTTCCAAGATATCCAATACTCTTGTCATTTGGCTGAATATCAACACCCGCGATGCTATTGGAAAATAAATCTGTTTACGTAGAACTTAAATGAATTTATAAGACTAACCTGGAACTTAATTTTTCTGGAACACTGTACAACATATGAGCCAACAAATTAACGTATTTTTATTCTTTGAAGTGCTATTTAAAATAATTATATCTGGTTCAGTATCAAAGTGAAACAACATGCACATTTTTAGATTGAAACTTAACCCATAACTTACAGTTTATAAGCAGGGCCCTTTCCCCCCCGTCTTTTAATACCTAGTCTTGTTTCATCAGTGCTATATAAATTCTATTAAGTAAACAGTTTCAACCCTGTACGTTCCTGCGGTGTGATACTTCAGCTGACAATGAGCTCAAAGTTTTTTAGTAAGTCGACTCACATCACTGTTTATATTCAGAAGTCTACAGACTTATGTCTGCAGAATCAAACACTACAAGGGTCTCACAATTGGGACTATATATTTCTAAAAGGAGGAGTTAAGTGTGAAAAAGTAGGATATTTCCATGAACTTTTTAAGAAAACTGTTGCAATTAAGACAAATTAAAAAAAAAAAATAATTAATGTCAATTAATTCCCATGTCCCCTTCAATAAACTTGCATGATTAAAGTGAGACGTTTAAGTTGCAGTTCATTCTAGGGGTTGCTTGTTAGACAACCTTACAGGAACTTGTGTTGACTTCTAGAGTAAGGGAAAGGCCTTAGATTATGAATAATCCTTCTAGTCCATTAGTTTTAGTAGTATAGTTGGTAGTATTAGTTGCCCTTTTAGAATAATGTGGCGGTTAACACTTACAAACTGATCAATGAGTGTCCTCTTACCTTGCTCTTTTAACTTGGGCAAAAGTTTGTTCAGCACTACCATTTTTCCACCATTTGTAACCAAGTGCATATCTGTAGTGTATGGTGGGCCTGGCTCTGCACCATCGAAAAGGTAAGGATGATTACAACACTTTCTCAGCTGCATCAGGATATTCAAGAGTCTCATTTTATCGGTCTTCCCTGAAGAATTCAAGATGTCTATGTCTTTCATTAAAATCCTGGTGTACCTACAGAGATTACAAAAAGGATAAAAACAGACTCAAACTGCTGATAAGTTTCCTTGCAGTGGTGATAATGAAACTGGATTTTTAAACTTGCATGAAATCCTTTCCTCTGAAACCATTTGGGGACACAAAATTTGAGAGAGTCTCAACCAGGAGTTTGGGCACTTAAGTCCAAACTCCTCCCTTCCTGAGCCCCTACACCTGCCAGGAAGTCAGTTATTTCTCTACTCAAGCTCCACAGGAAAGAACAGAGGAATGAAACCAGCAGCAAGCAAAAACCACAAATGGATCAGAGAAAAGGCAGTAATACAAGTATAAAAATCTGTTTCTTCATCAATAGAAAACATACCATTCTCTTTGCATCTTACTTAGGCCCACATAGATTTTAATTTCTTTTTTTGGAGGTAAACTTTTTTCCACTTCAGCCTTTATTCGACGCAGAAGGAAAGGTCTCAACACCTAGAGAAAAATTTTATATAGGAGATCTTACAATTGTAGAACTTATTTTATATACAGAAGAAAATGACAAATCTAAATGGATTAACACTTGCCATATGAAGACGTTCCACCAATTCTTGATCACCAAGACAGTTGTTGGTATCAAACCAAGAATCAAAATCCTAGGACATGATAAAAAGTAAAAAAAATTATACAGCTCCTATAGTGTTTAACCTCTTTCACAAGCAAAAAACCTTTTGTCTCCTAGCTTCATCTACCCACACATACTCCTGAAACCAGTCACATCCACTTGCATAACATCACTTACCTCTGATGAGTTGAAGACATCAGGCAAAAGAAAATTCAAAAGTGCCCAGAGTTCATGCAAATTATTCTGAAGAGGGGTTCCTGTTAGGAGGAGTCGATTTGTGGTCTTAAATTCCCTCACTATTTCAGAAAGCTGGAAATATATAAAAACTTAAAATATAAGAATGTAATGTAAGACAGGGAATTTACAAAATTCTGAATATGCTGTAGTTATCTATAGCAAACGTTCCTAATCCGTTACCAACCTTAGATTTTTCATTTTTAATCCTGTGAGCTTCATCAATAACCAAATATCGCCAATTAAACTTCTTGAACACAGACTTCTCCTTAATGAGCATTTCATATGAGGTCACACAAACATCCCATTCTCCTGGCAAAAGAACATCGCGAACAAAAGCAGCCTAAAAAAAAAAAAAAAATAGATGGTTTTAATTAAGAGGGAAAAAAGTGATTAGTTCAGTACCTAAGTAGTTTACCAACACAGAGAGCGAAAGTATTTTCTGCATTTCAAGTTTTCAACATTTTAAAAATAAAAATTCAAATCAAGTTACAATAAAGAGACCTGTAAAAAGTAAGCAAACCCCCCCCCCCCCCAAAAAAAAACTTACTCTCTGATCCTTGTCGCCAATGAGACAAACAGCCCGCAAGGATGGCACCCATCTTTTAAACTCAGCCATCCAGTTGTGCAAGGTAGACTTTGGAACCAAAACCATGTGAGGTCCAGGAATGCTTCTGTAATGCTTCATATAGCCAAGAAGACTAATTGTCTGTAGAGTCTTACCAAGACCCTAAACACACAGCAGATAATCATTTTATCTCACAATGCACAATTGTAGTTCAGATTGTAATCAACTGTTAGAGAGATTTTAATAATTCAAGATAGAGATATATAGATACACAGACATATTTTTAATAAAAACACAGACTTGACACTTTTTTGGAAAGCATTCTATGGGCATTTGATAGGTCATACTAACTAATACATTTTAGACTTTCACAAGCAGACAGCTGACTTATGTGCAGCACCACTGCAGACAACTATGTATTACCCCTGTGACACATTGCGAAACATAGACGTGGGTTTTTGCTATGTGTGAATGCAAAAAACAAGATCGAAGTCTCGGGTCCACAACCCTGCTCTGATACCCGGAAAAATTCATGAGTATATAAACCCATGCATTTCCCAGGTCATCGGTCTGAAAGGGGTATAAATTAACTCTTGAAGTTTTCATTTAAAAATGATTTGCCTATTTTGTGAAAATATAGCCTTAACAACATTTTTTAAAAAGTAATTCACAGACCATATATTTTTGCACATACCATTTCATCAGCTAGGATGCCATTAATGCCATTCTCATACAGAGATATAAGCCAGTTCAAGCCTCTGACCTGGTAATCCCTCAGTTTACCACTTTTTACATCTGTTAACACAAAAAAACAGCAAGGGTGACTAATAGTTTAAAACAGATAATTAACTTAATCACTAAACACCCCAAATGTTAGAGGATATAAGTAATAAAGATAAAATGTAGAGTTTGTTTTCCCAATTTCAAACGTGTTAAAAAGTAGTACCACCCCAAACTCACTAGAGACCGCTCAAGGTCCATCCAGATCAGGAGTAGCCAACCTTGGTCCTCGAGAGCTACTAACCGTTCACGTTTTCCAGACAACCTAGCTGGTGCACAGGTGTATTCATTACTCACTAACATATTTGAAAAGATCCACAGGTGGAGCTAATTATTTCACTGGCTGATTCTGGGAGACCTGAAAACATGCACTTTGGCAGGTTTCGAGGACCAAGGTTGGCTACCCCTGAACCAGATATTTAGGACAGTCTTAATTGGATCTGATTCAGAAAGCTAAGAATAGAAACATTTGAATTACTGTGACATCACCAGCCCTGTCCGGATGTAGAAATCAACCAATGCACACTGGGAGGACCTTCCTTACAGAGTTAGTACTATGTTAATTTTGAAAAAAATTAGTTATGGTAAAACTTAGCTTGTTAACTCTGAACTCCATAGGGTCCACAGGGAGACCTTGGGCTGTAGGTGGTGGATGAGGACACCATGCAGTTAAAGCTTTAGCTCCCAGGATACATCGGTCCCATCCCCCGCCCCCGATGCACCTCAGTTCGTGACAAGCCAAAGGTCAGAGAAGAGAGAAGGAAGACTGGTACACACAAGAATCACACTCTCACGGAGAAGTAGACGGGACACCAGTGGCCAGAAACACAGCCTATATGAAGCCAGGTGCGTCAGGGCGGGTGCCCTGTGGACTTCGAAGAAACAGTTAAGATAAGTTACCATGACTCTAATTTTCTTCTTCGGGGTCCATAGGCTCCACAGGGAGATTTTCATTCCAAAGCAATCATTCAAGGGTGGGGACGCTCCTGCGCTTAGAGGAGAATCCGGCACCCAAATAAAGGATCCTGAGAGGCAAATGTATCAAAGGCATAGAACCTCAGAAAGGTATGGACTGGACAGAGGACCACGTGGCCACCTTTCAAAGCGGTTTAGCTGAGGCGCCACAGCGAGCTTCCCACAAGGGACCCACAGAGCGAGTAGAATGAGCAGTAACAGTAGCCGAAACCGGAAGGCCTGCCTGCGAGATGATAATGCGAAGCAATCTAGCCGAAATCCAGAGAGCACAAATAAGTAATCTGATTTCCGAGAGGAACTGGTACGGTCCATATATCTTGAGGGGCACGGACCACATCCAAGGAGGCCTCAAAAGGTCTGCTGATTGAAAGGCCAGGACTCTGGAAATCCTAAACATCTGGGGGGTCGTAGCTTCTGGTACAACACCATTAGAAATATGTACGCCACAATCTCGTTGAAGCAGCAGGAACTGAGTGTCGATGGAGAGACTCTGAAGAGCTGAGTACCGATGACGTCTGGGCCAAGTTGGAGTCACCAGCAGGACAGTGCCTCCGTCTTGTTTGAACTTCCGAAAAACTCGAGGAAGGAGGGAAACTGGAAAGAATAGGTACACAAACTGGAAGGTCCTAGTGCATCTACAAAGGTTGCCTCGGCATCTCTTGTTCTGGACCCCATTCAGTGGCAGCTTGTGATTGTGTCGGGAAACCATGAGGTCCACCTCTGGGAGGCCCCGTCTGTTCACTAGGAGTTGAAGCACCTCTTGGTGAAGCGACCATTCCCCGGCTGTGACGGCTGAGGAAGGCTGCTTCTCAATTGATAACTCCCGGAATGAACACTGCAGAGATGGCCGGGGAGGTAACCCCAGAGCACGTCAGAATGCGTGACACTTCTGTCATTGCTGCCTGGCTTCGAGTACATCCAGCAGTGCTCCCAGATGAATCATTCTCTGTGAGGGGATTCAGGGAGGGCTTTCTTTATAGCAGGGAGAGCGCACCTTACAAACACCCCCACACCCCCCCCCCCCCCCCCCCCCCCACCCCCCAGTTGATTAACCATCTGTGTTTGTGCAGGAAAGCAGTGGTTAGTTGAAGATGGCGGTGAAACACCTCTGGGGAACATGCTAAGAGCAGGTGGTCATCCTGATGTGGTAGCACGCAGGTGGGCCGCCATGATAGCTATTAATTTTGTAAACACCTGTGGAGCTGTGGATAGTCCAAAGCCTGAAATTGAAAAAGTGTTGCTGTAGTATAGCAAACCGGAGATATCACTACTGAGAGGGTGATATAGGTACATGTAGGTACGCGTCCCTGAACATCCGGAAATACCATAAAGTCCCCAGGCTCCATAGCTAGGATGATGGAGCGTAGGGTTTCCATCCTGAACCTTGGCATCCTGAGGGATTTGTTCAGGGATTTGAGATTGAGGATAGGCCGATGAGACCCATTTGGCTTCTGAACCAGAAAGAGTAAAACAACAACCAGTCCCTCGCTGAGATAGTGGAACTGGCACAATTACCCCTGCTTGCAGCAAGGACTGTATGGCTTCCTGGATTTGCAAGGCCTTGTTCGGGTCTGAAAGGAGGGCCTGTGAAGAAAAACTGGTGGGGAGACCTTCTGAGAAATGAGGGGGCTTTCTTGTAAGAGACCACTTCCTCTTACCCAAGCATCCGTGGTGGTTTGACACCAGCACTGGGCGAACTGAAGAAGTCGGCCTCCCACTCTGGGATCCCCCAGAGAGAGGCCCGTCCCATCAGGCTGAGTGTTTATCCTCTGTTTTGAAGCAGGGCATCTGGTGTTCCAGGTCTGCTTGATCTTGGGTTTGGCGGACCTAGTGGAAGCAGACTGCCTAGGAAAGGACTGACCTTTAGGCTTTCCCCAAGGACAAAAAGGACTTAAAGGATGTAGTCCGAGGCCTTGGAGTAGTTGCTGAAGGAAGAAATGCAGTTTTTGATGCTGCCAACATAGTTACAATCTTCTCACGGTCTGGGCCAAACAAGGTCTCCCCATTATAGGGTAACCCTTCAAGGCCTTTCTTGGAACCCACATCTACCTTCCATGTGCATAGCCACAGGGTGCGGTGGGCAGACAGACAGCTGTGGCCGAGACTCTGGTGGTTAAGAGACTGGCATCCAATGTTGCTTCTCCAATATAGGAAGCTGCATCTCGAATGTGAGCAACAAGAGACATCTGATCCCTAGAAGCCTGAGGGAAAAGGGTCTTCAAGTACATTAGCCAAGCTCTCTATAGCTTTAGCCACCCATGCAATAGCCATGGTTGGACGGGCAACAGCCCCTAAAAGAGAGTATATCGATTTCAGGCAAGCTTCCACCTTCTTATTCGTAGGATCCTTCAAGGAAGTAACTGTAGGAATAGGAAACGTAGCGCTTTTAATTAAACACGTAACATGGGAATCCCACCGCAGGGTGTGTTTCCCATTTTGCACAATGAGCCAAGGGAAAGGGGTAACGAGGTAAACATTTTTGTGGTTGAAACCTCTTGCCAGCCAGTGGCGTAAGGGTGGATGCCCAGTGTCCCCTCATGGACTTCAGAGAAAAGGATTTAACAGATGACAAGTTTCCACTTGTCTCTTACAGCCACGGGGGACACTGGGAAACAAGGGATATCGCAAAGACGTCCCATCTAAGGGAGGGGACACTCCAGTGTTGCACTCTATACCCTACACCCGAACTCAGAATCGGAGGCAAGAGGTATTAAAACAATAGAATTTGATGAATGTGTGGGCGGAAGGCCATGTGGCTGCTGTGCAAAGCTGCTCAGCAGAGCTGCTCAGCAGATGCACCACACCTAGCTGTCCATAAAGTCCCCACCGACCTGGAGGTATGAGCACACATCGAGGCTGGTTGGTCTGCCAAAATATAGGCATGGTGGATAGTGAAGCCAGCAAGCCAAAGTATGTTTGGAGGCCAGCCCAGTTTGATGGAAGTCAGAAAAATAGGGACACAGATATCCTGCGTCCTAATTACATGAACACACGGAGGGCCCTAACCACGTCAAGGGAGACCAACTCTGAAGAAGTGTCCGCAACGGAAAAGGAGGGGTACCACAATTTCCTGACCAATATGGAAACAGTACACGACCTTCGGCAGATAGCCAAGGTGTGCCCTGTCAAAGTGAAAGTCAAAGTGAAAAGTGTCTGGA